>CM066328.1:154158650-155463650 GCA_033807585.1 Hydrophis major
TTATAAAAGCACTCTGGCTGTTCTCATTTGCATGCAAGAAATGGAACAAAAATGCCATGCAAGGAAAATTGGTTAATCAACATTCATGGCAATTTAATAAAGACATATTAAAAATAAATAAATCTGGGCATATTCCTGTAACTCTTGCCAGGACTTAATGCTATATTTAAAGTAGCTGTAAGGATGGAAGTGAAAATATGGGAACATATAACTAGCTGAAAGCATTAAATAAAAAGGGAGAGAAGAGTATGTTCTCAGATTTTATTGCCCAGCCCAGTGCTGTCATTAGCTCAATCTCACAGTTCCAAAAGGTTGTGTATATAACGGTGAAGAATACATGTGCCCATTTATTTTTGCCGTATAAGACCTTTAAAAAAAAAACTTTTAAAAAACTGACATACTTTGTTTAAACTATGTTTAATGTGTTTTAATGCTGGCTCTGAATGGGTGCAATACTTTTTTTTCCCCTTTCACAATGGATTCAACAGCCTCTAAAGCATTCAGAGGTTTCAAATATAGCAGTCCTTCTCTATGGTGGGACATGTCTACAAGTAACTTTGCAATATTTGCATTTTATTTATGAAATACAATGAAGAGGATTTTTTAAGACTCTGAAGTTCATTCCTTCCCCAACTTTAAGGATCTGACAGCGCCCTCACTTTGCCAGATCCATTGGAATCACACAGTCAGAAACTAGTGGTTGCAATAACAGAGGCAGGGGCAGATGATGGCTTACCTGGAGGAGACACTGAGATCTCAGAATGCCTTTTCCTGAATAGTTGATAGTCATGGTTTTTAAAAAATCTTCTTCAAAAATAAAAGCATCTGACCATTCTGGTAGGATCATTACAATCACTTCCGGAAGATCCATTGGTTTCACCTACCTCTCTTCTTGCTAAAACCCTAGCCTGATCATCATGATTCCCAAAGACTAGAAAAAATTCAGAGAGGATGGGAGCCCAATCTCCATCTACAGCTACTGTGATATTTCATCTGTTCTTCACTCAACACTGAAGTGTGTATATTGTTCTTTGTCATCTTATACAGTAAGTTTAGTTTTCTTCGCAGATTTGAAAGCAGAACTGGAGTGGAATTTCAGTGCTAAGAATAGCCCTTGTCAGAGATATGTGTAACACATACCCTTCGTCCAGTATAGATCTGCGGAGAAGATGCAATGCAACAATGAAATCTTAAATGAGATGCTACTTTGTTGATTCCAGCTCTCAGTGAGGGAGGCTTTTTGCACATTAAAACTGGTAGCATCTCTGTGGTAGATGGATAATAGAAGGACAGAAGCAGCCACACATTATTATAAAATTATAAAAATTATAAAATTATGAAAATTATAAGTAACCCCATTTAGACATATGTGGTTACTTTAAGCTACAAGGTCTCTACGCTATAGTAGATTCCTATAATAAACCTAAGATTACCTCCAAAAAGAAGTCAAACATAACTGACTTAACTCACAACTCAGAGTAACTTTGAGTTCCTGAAATTACTTATTTTAAAACCAAAACAAATGGGAGCCAATGAAAAGACTCCATTTCCAACAAGGGAATTCCAAAAGTTTTTTGAACATCTGATGAATGCTAGGATCTGGATGAAAATCACACTCACCAGGCTTTCCAACATTCTTCCTCCTACTCTACATTTAACATTGTTTTGGGATGAAAGCACCTAGTATTGAGGAACAAGGTCTAAACTCCCACTGAACCAATCTTTATGGTTTTGCCAGTAGATTTGAGATAGGCTATCACTTAAAGGATTTATAACTTTAGAAATCATCATCATCATTTTTTATAGAAGAGATGAGAGTAAAGAATTTCAGAAGATAATCTGACATTGGTCCTTCCTTTCCCTTTTACATCTAAAGTTGGGGAAACTAAAATTATGGAAAACTTAGGGTAGAATTTATCAGATTACTTACCTTGGTTCCAATGGCAATTGTGAGATCTGTTGCCCTTCCATTTCTGGAATTATTGCAGGTCTGATTCAGTCTCTCTGATGTTGCCCTTTCAACAGTTTTATTTGCTCTATTCTTCCACCTGCAAAACTGCCTCTGCTTGCAACCCCTTTTTGCTTTTCTTAGAGCATAGCTGAAGCCATGCCTTTACATTTCTGCAACCTCACAGTCAATATGCTCCTATCCCTTCATTTCAACTGTAAACAAATCTAGAAAATTATCTTATTTTTATGGTGCTTGCTTCCTTCCCTTTACATCTTTATCATCATAAACCTTCTCTATTTTCCATGCCACTTGCCACTGATTCTTCCTTCTTACATGCTATACTGAGGAAAAGGTTGGAGACAAACTAACTCCCCTTATTTTGTCCCTTGGGATCTGATTAACCTAATTAAAATAGGAGATTGGATTGTGAAAGGGAGATGTTATAGATGAAAAATCTGAATGGATTTCTATGGAAGACTGAAAAGCATAGGATTTCCACTCCTGATTTCAAATGAGGTGTATAAGGTTTTCAGAAAATTATGGCTGTTGGGTTTTTTTAATTTCAAAAGACCCTGAGGAAAATTCAAATTTATGCAAATCAATGTACTTTGAGCCTATATTATATGAAAAGGGTTGGATAAGTGTTGGGCAGAGACAAAAATATATGATAGATAGATAGATAGATAGATAGATAGATAGATAGATAGATAGATAGATAGATAGATAGATAGATGGATGGATGGATGGATGGATGGATGGATGGATGGATGGATGGATGGATGGATGGATGGATAGGCAGGCAGATGGAGAGGGAGTACTTTGAACACATTCATAGTTTAGGCAAGCTTCAATTATAATTTGAATAGTCCTTGGGGCAATCTATTTCGGTTTACTGTAAGGTCTTAGTGTAAAGATTGCTCTTATTCTAAATTCCTGAAAGAAAGAGTTTCATGAGATTTAGTTTGGTTTGGAGAGATTTGGTTTAAATATTATTGCCCAGACACTTGTAAGGGCAGAATGAAAAACTCTGCATTCTACTCAAGTTCTGAGATTTGAAAATCTATTGTTTCAGCCAAAGGGCCAATAAAATGTCTAAACTAAAGCTCATTAAACAGCTGCAACTCAGATTTGTCCTATAAGATGAGCTCATTGGAGGAATGCTGACTCAAAAAGAGATAGCAAGTATGGGAGAAATTACAAGGAGCAGAGATCAGCAGGAAGCTGGAAGTCAGAAAAAGCCAAAAGACAGAAAATGCCACTCAGACTGGGAACAGAGGGATATTAACTCACTTTCTCTATCAGGAAGCCAGGAGAAACTGTGCTGACATCTGCTCTTGCAAAGATTTTTTAAAAATGTTCCTCCAGAATTTAGCTTCCAAACAACAAAAATGAGTTGGTCAAGACATCAGAAGTAAGCTTTCTTCTAGGTGAAAGATAGGAAACTCCGAAGAGAGTCAAGGACAGGATTCTAACTTATACTTTTTTTCAAAAAGAAGGAGCGCATATCTAGACAGCTCGTTTTCTCCTCTTCAGTTATAACAATAGCTAAATATGCATAACAACACCTACTTTTTTTTATTACTATATATGTTTTCTTTTGTTACACACCAGGTTACTTCTTTAATTTCTAAAATTTTATCCCAGGTTCAATAATAGATACTTGGGTTCTGCACAGTGGTGGAATTCAGCCAGTTTGCACCACTTCAGGAGAACCGGTTGTTAACTTTCTGAGCAGTTGGGTGAACTGGTTGTTGGAAAAAATCATAAGGGCAGAGAACCAGTTGTTAAATTATTTGAATCCCACCACTGGTTCTGCAGTATTTCAAAGCAAAATAGAAGCCTTCTGCAATGGCTGTGCAATATTTTTTTTTAAATAGCAAAGCACTTTTGGTCTTTTAATCTATGCTGCAGCTCTATGATATGCATTATCCATTAAACAAGAAGCTTTATTCACCATTTAGAGAAAGAATGGTGAAAAGTACTGGAATCTTAAAATGAGCACTTTGTGGGGCAGGTTCATATTAGAGTAGGAACACCATCTGCTGTAAATTCCTATATTTTCTCTCTCATCCTCCTTTTATAATAACTGCCAAACATACCATGCATTTGCTGCCATTCAATTTGTTTTAAAACAAAACAACAACAATGCTCTGCATGTTGGCTTTATACAGTTGTCCAAGCTGGTTAAATCAGGGGAAAAGAAGATTTGTGAAGGGGAGCTGCTGTAAACGAAAGAGACAAATCTGGCCTGGATTTCTTTGGAGATCTGAGAAAAAGTACACCACTTAGCATTTCCAACCTTAATTCTGAGAACCAGGGGTTTTTTCCCCCTTGTGTTGTGCTGGGGTTTCCAGGGAAATAAATGAGTGTTTATTTTTCAAAAAAATTTCAGCAATACTTTCAAGTAAATGGGGGTCAATTTGATATGAAACAGAACTTTTATATAACTCTCCCTGGGGTTTGGAGACCTGAGACAACCAGGTGTTTTATAGTCAACATGCAAGTTTTGTTAATTGTGAAGAAAACAGAAATGAAGAATATATTATACATAAAGTGGAGAAACAGAAATTAGATACTAAAAAGAAATAGAAAACTAAAACAAGAAAGTTAGAAGCAGCAATATCATTGAGTGATTTTAAAGTGAAGTTCACCATTTTACTGTCTCACTGAGTTGACGAAGACAGTATTTGCTCGTAACATCTGGAATGGAATGTATAGGGAGTACTTTTTACAGATAAAATGTTAGTTTATAGCAGACCTATTCTCTAGGGAAATGCAATATATCAAGGACATATTGGTTAATATGTGGGTATGTACATACACACACACACACACACACACAAAATGTATATATCATGGCCAGCATGAAGAAAGTTTATAAACCTCAAAAGTGTCTCTAGGGCACACTTGCAGGACAAAATTCTCTTTTACCAAAGACACACATAGGTTCACTCACATAAGGGAATTCTGTTGTTTCCCAGTCTCTAATTAGACAACTATTAGTAAAGCTGACATGTTTAAAAGACATTCTTCAGCAAAGAAACAAGCACTTCTGCAATCTGAAATATTGTGATTTTTTAATTATATGGTTATTCATATTTGTCAATTTATTATGTTAGATTATTGAAGGAAGAATATAAATAAAGAAGCTGCCCAAAATATATAAATATACTGTGACTATTGTATTTTTATAATGTTGATTATTAGCATTTTAAAGTATTTTAAACATTGATTATTCATTTATATTAGAGAGGGATCATTGTACTATATCATTTCTGTATTGAAAAAGCTGAGAGATCATTTTGTGATATCTTTTGATGTATATTTTTGTCACTTTTTAACTTACCCTTTAATTCCTTTCCCTTCTTTCTCTTTACACTAATTTGTACTTTGATGTTTCTTTTTGAAATTTAATGAAGATATATAAATATGCTTAATTTGGAAGAACAGGATACTCATTCTTGAATTCAAAAATGGTAATACTGATTTTATGCACCTCCGTTGTACAGACTACAAACAAAATCTACTCTTTTCAAGAAATTATAGAAAAGTTACTTGAAGGCCAAGTCAGTGGTGGGATTCAAAAATTTATACTGCTGGTTCTGTGGTCGTGTCTTGATGGGTGTGACAGGGGAAGGATACTGCAAAAACTCCAGTCAGAGGTGGTATCTGTCGGTTCTCCGAACTACTCAACATTTCCACTACTGGTTCTCCAGATTTGGTCAGAATGTCACCTCTGGGTCAAGTGGACAAAGAAAGACACGCTGTTATCAAAGTCTTGAATTGCAATATGATCTATCTATTTATTTAGCTACCATGCCACAATATTTAAAACACTACTTATAGTGGTTAACCACAAAATAAAACACAAATACAATAACATTTACATGGTAAACCAAAATGTCAGTTTAACACATCCAGGATAAGGCAATAGTAAATATCAAAACCATACCTAAACTTGGAACATTACCACAGTGACATCATACAACAAAGGATAAAACTCAATTTGCTTCAGAAAACTCACTCTAATGGTCCAATCTAATTTCCAGGGGAGAAAATTTAACAATATTATCATAGATAACCACCTCCTAGCCTCATGCCCCTAAATGCATGAAAATGACGAATAACCAAAAGTTTTCCTCACTATGAACATATTAGGTGAGTCAAGTCCACTTATACAAACCAGACGAAATTGGTAACAACTGTGGGCAGGAATTTTTAGTTTGTATTTCTTTTTGTCAAGTTAAGAATTGGGAAATAATTCTAAATATATTAGTCTGGTTATTATTCTGGTTTTAGAGCTAGGTCTGCAAGTATGCACAGAAAAACTCAACTTTGGGCCTAGTTAAGTCTGATTTTTCAAAACAAATTCTAAAAAACGAAATAGCAAACTATACTTGCACTTATTTAGTATGTCTGATGAATCTGTATAATGTATAATATGCCACAATGCTGCATCTTGTTGATGAAGGTACACTGAATGTACCTTCAATTTAGTAGGATAAGGCAGGCAAGCGATCTAAGCTTCCATAGAATACTGTTAGAATCAATATATTACTAGAACTGCCACATCTATTTGACAGTTTATAACCTTCAAGTGCATCATAGGGCAACACTTCATCAACAAAGGTATCTCAAATGGGCTAATTTACAAAATGTTGGAACCCATTATACCCAAGCGAGTGAAATTTGGAGATTTTTTTTGTTTCCTCAGCACTCCTATACTGTTGCTGTTTAACAACACCATGCTGACACAATGAGTCAGAGTCATGTGATAATTTTTTTTAACAGATTTTATTTTATTTGGAATGTTATCTAGGCCTGTGTAGACCAACACTAATGTTTTATGTATCTTGCAAAAGCAAACACAATTGTTCTTTCTATGCTCTTGGCTTTGGATGTATAAAAAAAGACTTTCTTCTTATTCAAAGAAAGTGTGGTTCAAATATTCCTTTAGTTAAGGAAGATCATATTCTCAATTATTCTCAAGGAAGTAACTTAGAATGTACAAGATGCAGAACTTATTCATCACCGCTGCACAAAGCCACCAAAATCTTTTTGTAATCTCCTTTTGTTTCATCCAATTATTGTCTGATAATTTTCAATATTCCCTGACAGCTTCCCACTAGTTAATTGGGAATGTTCCCTTGCTACAGTAGTGGGATTCTACCTTAGTCGTTACCGGTTCGGTGGGTAATCATGTTGGTGCTCGCACACATACACACCTAATGCGCATACACCTAACAAGCCAATCAGCTGAGAGGATGAAGAAACAAAAAACTAGGAGCAACCCCCCCCCATGTGCTTTTCAGTCTTTTATCCTCTCAGCTGATCAGAGGCTTTTTTTAAACTACCAATCTGGCCGAATCAGTAGTGATTTTTACTACTGGTTTGCTCGAACCGGGCTGAACGTGTAGCATACCACCACTGCATTGCCACCTTTCCATTAGCAAAGTGTTTGGTTGGGAGAAACCAAAGTGTTTGGCAGGGAGACAAATCAATGGAGAATAAGTTCTCTGGCAGTCCCTCTCTTTTTGCACTGAGGGAGTAAGAGCCATACACCAGCCATTCTCACATTCCCTCACTCTCTACCCCACCCAGCAGCAGCCACATACGTGCTCGGGGGGAAAGGAAAAGGAAAGGGAAAAAAAAGTAATAAGACTCATGTTCAACTCCTAATCATGTGTACACAACTCTGCGGTTTTGTTAGCAAGAGAATATAATTAGTTTCTCATTGCCTTTTCAGAAGAAGTTGTTGATGTTCCACAGCTTGGTATCCTCTATACTTGAGGTTTCCCAACTAAAATTTAATCCAGTTTGATCTACTTAACCTTTGGGTTCCAAGAAGTACTTAACTCCTCAAACATCCTGGGTAAGCTTTTCCAATAAAGGCAGGCCACTTATTCCTAAAAAAAAAATACAACAGGCTCCCAATTGTTATGTATGTAAATAGTTGAATAAAGGCAAGCTTGAGGTAAAGTGCAGGGTTCTGGCCCTGCACTTCTGATTGGGTGTTAAGCGGCTAGATCGGATTGGTCGGGTTCTGAGAATCTGATTGGCCCTTAACGAAGGACTCTTATTGGTACTGGAGCTAGCATTTCACAAGCTCCTATTGGTTATTTAACATTAGCATTACCTATATAAGTAGAGTTGTTGTTATAGAAGTTAGATGTCACTATGCAATAAAGAGTTGAAAGTCACCAACTAAGACTGTCTCTATTCATTCTACCCATGCCTGAATATATGACACTGGCGACGAGGATGGGATCTGGAGACATCTGATCTTAAGGAACTTGGAAGAAAAACAGAGCACGTGTAAAAAACGGCGCCACCAACGGAAGCCATGTCCGGCGACATCGTTCCACCTGCTCCGTACGATCCATCCCAAGAGGACTGGGAATCCTACATGGATCGCTTTCAGATGTTCCTTGAAACGAACAACCTGAAGGACGCCACACCAGCCAAGAAGCGGGCGCTGTTCCTGACGTACTGCGGCCCGGCTGTCTTTAAAATGGCTAAAGCCCTCGCAAAGCCTCGAGAAGTGAAAGCAATAAGCTGGGACGACCTCGAACCTCTCCTGAGAGACCATTACGCGCCAACCGTATCCACACTCGTGAGATGCCACGAGTTCTATCAACGAAGCCAACGAAAAGGAGAGAGCGTGGCTGACTTCGTGGCAGACCTCCGACACTTGGGAGGCCTCTGCGGGTTCGCAGACTTAGATGAAGCATTGAGAGACCGCCTAATTCTGGGATTAGATGCCCCAAACGTGCAGAGCAAGATAATGGCGAAGGGCGACATCGGCCTTGTTGACGCCATCGCCGAAGCCACCGCCACTGAAGCAACAAAAAAGTCAGCGGCGCAGCTACGGCGAAGCCGAAACCCCACAAACCCACCGTCAGGCGACATCTCACCCAGCTCAGAAGGGCAGTTGGAAATAACGCACTACGAGGACCTCTCTTCGTCGTCAGACAGCGACGAAGAAGGGGTCCATCGACTGCGTTCCGACCGGGACTCTCGTCCTAAAACCTCACGCCCTTGCGCTGGCTGCGGGGCAAACCATCCCAGGGCAGACTGCAAATTCCGCGACGCACTCTGCCACGAGTGCGGGAAACGAGGCCACATCGGTCGAGTCTGTCGCAGTTTACCGGGACCAAGCCCGGCCTCAAAGGGAACCAACTTTTGCCAATCGGCAGGAAACCGTCCTGTAAGGCGAGACCCAGCAAACCACTCCTACAGATATCGAGCGTTGCAGAAAGAAGAGGCTCACCATACTATCACTATAGGTCACGCCTTGGCCCTGGACGCTAAGAAGATTCGAGTTACAGTAGCCATAGAGAACCAACCCTGCCACATGGAGGTCGATTCAGGATCGTCCCTCTCGATGGTGTCGTGGAAGACATTAAAGCAGCTCATTCCTACCATCCAACGCCAAGACCTTCGAATGCAACGCCTTATCCTTAAAGATTACCAAGGGAATCGGATTCCTGTGGTCGGGTCTTGTCGAGTCCGCGTCTCGTTTAAAAAGCATACGGCATACTTACCTCTAACGATCATCGATAGGGACAGGCCTAGTTTGTTGGGCCTCCAATGGTTTGCGCCACTCGGCATCGAACTAGCCGGCGTGAACCGAGTCAGTGATTGCAAGTGGGAGGAGGATCTTATGTCTGAATTCAGCGATGTCTTCGCAGATCGTCTGGGCGAGTATAAGGGGACCCCAATCTCGTTCAGCCTTGACCCTAAGGTTGCCCCGATCCGTTTTAAGCCCCGTCGAGTTCCGTTCGCCCTTAAGGCCAAGATAGATGAACAACTTGACAAACTAATTAAACAAGGGGTACTGCAACCCATTGATCATTTCCCATGGGAAACTCCTATTGTAACCCCCATTAAACCAGATGGGTCAATTCGAATCTGTGGGGACTACCGGGCCACTCTAAACCACGCCCTCCAACAGAACGCGTATCCAGTGCCGGTGGTGCAGCACCTCCTTCATTCCCTGGGAGGTGGAAAGGTTTTCGCTAAGCTAGATTTAGCTCAAGCCTATCAACAATTGCCCGTGGACGATAAAACAGCCCAAGCCCACACGATAGTAACGCACAGAGGTGCTTTTAAATGTACCCGATTGCAGTTCGGGGTGAGTGTGGCCCCGGGAATATTCCAAAGTTTAATGGAACGATTGTTACAGGGAATCAAGGGCGTGGTTCCGTATTTTGATGACGTATTGATTGCAGCTCCTAGTAAAAAAATTCTGCAGAATCGTTTAAAATGTGTGCTTTAAAAATTCCAAGAAGCGGGATTGAAAGTAAAAAAGGATAAATGTTATCTGTATACCGACAGTGTTGAATTTCTAGGTTATCGCATTGATAGTCAGGGTATTCACCCAACTGAGAGTAAATTAAGGGCAATTAGGAATGCTCCCAGACCTCGTAACAAAACTGATCTTCAAGCATTTTTAGGCCTTATCAATTTCTACAATGTGTTTTTACTGCATAAGGCGACTGTGGCTGAACCATTACACCGGTTATTAGATAAGAAAGCATTATGGGTTTGGGGTTACCAAGAAGAAAAAGCGTTTAGAAATGTAAAAGATTTACTTACATCTGATTCTGTACTTATGCAATATAATGAAACATTACCCTTGGTTATAACTTGTGATGCCTCACCGTTTGGGGTGGGCGCTATTTTGAGCCATGTGCTACCTAATGGAAATGAGGCTCCCGTTGCATACTTTTCGAAGACTCTATCCCAAGCAGAACGTAACTATGGACAAATAGACAAGGAGGCTCTTGCAATTGTGTCAGCCGTTAAAAAATTCCATGAGTATGTATATGGAAGGACATTTACAATTGTAACCAACCACAAACCTTTATTGGGGATAATCGCTGGGGACAAACCAACTCCCTATATATTGTCCCCAAGAATGACTTGCTGGTCAGAGTTTCTAGCTGCTTATAATTATCGATTGTTACATTGACCGGGGAAAGCCATTCCCCATGCCGACGCACTCAGCAGAGCACCGCTACCAGAGACCCTCGACGATCCGGCACAACAGTATCGGCGTTACAAATCGAAACGCTCAACTCGCCTCCTATGACCGCTCGAGATATCGCGAGGGAGACCAGACGAGACCACACCCTAGCACGAGTCCTAGGCTGGGTAGAGCGTGGATGGCCATTGGACCAGATCCCAGATGACTTCGCGCCATTTAAAACAAGACAAACTGAACTTTTTTCTCAAAAAGGCTGCGTTATCTGGGGCGATAGAGTCGTCGTCCCAGAACAACTCCAAAAAACGCTGTTACAAATCCTGCACGAAGGACATTCCGGGATCGTACGAATGAAGGCTCTCGCACGGAGCTATGCGTGGTGGCCAGGCATGGACCGACACATCGAGCAATGGGTCAAGGCCTGCACCAAATGCCAACAAACCAGCAACGCACCGCCAAAAGCTGCACCGACCGAATGGGAGACGCCACGTGGACCCTGGTCCAGAATCCACCTGGATTTCGCAGGGCCGATCAAAGGACAGACATTGCTGTTGACTGTCGATGCATACTCTAATTGGTTAGAAATTCATCGGATGGCCAATACAACCTCCGAGGCAGTAATTAAAGTCCGCAATAGACTCTTTGCAACTCATGGATTGCCGGACGTCCTAGTGTCTGATAACGGGCCACAGTTTACAGCACTAATGTTTGAACAGTACCTTGCTGACAACGGCATCTGCCATGTGCTCACCTCGCCGGCGCATCCTGCTACCAACAGCTGAGCGGAACGCATGGTACAATTTGTAAAAAAGACTTTACAGAAGATGGACTATGATAATCTTGACGAAAAAATAAACCGCATTTTACTTCTACAACACATCACTCCGCACAGCGAAACCGGCAGAACTCCCGCTGAACTTCTCATGGGGCGAAAACTCCGTTCCCGCCTCGACCGACTGCACCTGCTTACGAGCCAGAGAAGCCTCCAGGATCCAGCGGACGCTACCGTACCTTCAAGGTAGGCGACCCCGTTTATGCAAGGAATTTATCGGGCGACCCAGTTTGGATTGAAGCAACGATAATACGCGAGACTGGGCCCAGATCCTATATTGTAAAATGTATAGATGAGAGACTATGGAAAAGACATATTGACCAATTACGGTCACGATTTATAACTGTTAGCCAACACCTTCCCAACGACCAAACTGAGGGGGGGGAAGGAAGAGAAGATGACGATATGCCAGGAAACCTGTTCCAGGAAAGCGATGAATCAAGTGAAACCCCAGAAATGGAGCAGGAAGAAGAATCGTACGCTCCAAGGGAAATCACACCAGAACAAGAAGCTGAGCCACTACAAAACAACACCCTACCTCAACGGGACTGCACACAGCCAGTCCAAAGAAAATCTGACAGACCCAAGAGACAACCGTCCTATTAAAAGGACTACATAGTCACAAACTAATTGTGAAGCCAGGGGGAAGGGGTGTTATGTATGTAAATAATTGAATAAAGGCAAGCTTGAGGTAAAGTGCAGGGTTCTGGCCCTGCACTTCTGATTGGGTGTTAAGCGGCTAGATCGGATTGGTCGGGTTCTGAGAATCTGATTGGCCCTTAACGAAGGACTCTTATTGGTACTGGAGCTAGCATTACACAAGCTCCTATTGGTTATTTAACATTAGCATTACCTATATAAGTAGAGTTGTTGTTATAGAAGTTAGATGTCACTATGCAATAAAGAGTTGAAAGTCACCAACTAAGACTGTCTCCATTCATTCTACCCATGCCTGAATATATGACACCAATCATTCACCATTCTTGCTGAAATGGATTACTTGAATGTGAAACTGAAGGCAGCTAGATGTGTGTGGGGGAGTCTTAAAGGATCACATCATTTATTTGCTACTCTCCCTGTTTCTCCCCACCCCACCTGGAAATTTTTCTGTCATGACTCATGCTTCCATTTTAAAATGTATATTTAAAAAGCCACTTTCTGTGGTACATTATTCTTGTTGCTATTATTATAATGCCGTATTTTTGGTCTGAAGATGGAGAGACAAACTGAAAAGCAAAAAAAAAAAAAGTAATAAAATAAATACAATTGTCACTTAATATTTTAGGAAACACAACTTCCCATAATATGAACATGAATAGCTTTTAAGAAATATAGGAGAAGGCACACATGAGACCCAGTGCTCAGACAGTCACAAATAAACTGATACCAGATCAATTTGTTACCAAAACACAAGACAGAGTCATTCCTGCTCAAAGGAGATTAGCTTCTAGTCAGAGGTGGTGTTCAGCAGGTTCTAACCAGTTCTGGAGAACCAGTAGTGGAAAATTTGAGTAGTTCGGAGAACCAGTGGTAACCTTCCCCCTGGAGTGCAATAAGAATGGAGTTTTTGCAGTATCCTTCCCCTGCCACACCCACCAAGCCACGCCTAAAGAACCGGTAGTAAAAAAAATTGAATCCCACCACTGCTTCTAGTCCACTATTTTCCTTGGGCAGGAGAAAGAGTCATTAGAATTTGAACCTTAATTTTGCTAGTCATGGCTTATGAATTACAGTAGATACACAGAAGTCACTGGAATTCTTTGGTAATTACTTCATCAATTTTGCTACAACAAATCTATTTATCAGAATCTTTATGATGTTGTAGTTTTTTTGCCCAGCAGATTAAAAGAATGTTGATAGAATTTGCTGCACTGTTCTATTACTCATACATGAGGGGAAATGTTTGTACTTTCCAGATTAGATCACAAGCAATCAACTCTCTTACCATGCTATCAGATGGGTTGCCAATACCTTGGCTCCAGTATAAAAACTAAACATAGATTAGCATGAGAACCAGGTGATTGCCCAGAGTAAACATTTCAATCAGACTATAAGCTGAGTATCACAACTAATCTTCTATATAAATAAAAGCGAAATACCACTCATGCATCATCACAAAATCTCCAGAACTGTAAAGCCTACAAACTTGAAATTGGGCACGTATGCTCCTCTTGGCTTCTAGGTGCTCACTAAGAAAGGATTTTTTGAAATGACCATCAGAGCATTAGTATTTTGTATGTTACTATTAACACGCTCTGGTGCTAAGGAGTTCTACTCCCCCTCCCCATCTGAAAACAAATCTGTTCCAAATGAAAACACAAGCAGAGGAGTTTCAGTTTCAGTTTTAATTTTAATTTCACAGCACTAAGCAGCTTTAGTACAGAACAGTTGAGCAAAGCCACACAGCTTCAGTTTCCAAACAGCCCTCAATTCTCTCACACACTGACAGGATACTAGCCAGATGAATACCGATGGATGCTGGTAGCCTGATCACATAGTTTCGTAGTGAAGCATGGCTATAGAGCTAGTGGACTATATTCTAATTTTTGTATAGTTTCCAAAATTACCAGTAGTCCTTGACTTACTACCATTAGTTTAGTGTCCCTTTGAAACTACATTGGCACTGAAAATGTGACTTATGACCGTTTTTCACACTTACAACTATTGTGGCATGATATCCCCATGGTTACATGATTAAAATCCAGATACTTGACAACTGACACATATTTAAGACGGTTTCGGTGTCCTGGGGTCATGTGATCTTTCAATTTTCTGACAAAAAGACAATGGGGTAGTCAGATTCACTTAACCATGTTACTAACTTAACAACTACAGAGATTTACTTAATAACTGTGGCAAGAAATGTCATACAACGGAGCAAAACTCACTTAACAACTGTCCTGCTTAGCAATGGAAATTTTGGTCTCAGTTATTGTCATAAGTCAAGGACTAACTGTACATTACTTCAGTTCCTTGTCAGAAAATTTAAGAATTTCATGACTCAATATGAATCATACATCCCCTGGAAACAAGGAAAAAATTTTCCAGATTGCTTCCAAAATAGTATTTCTTGATTGGTAGAAACTGAAAAAATGGCCAATCTCTCTTCTGGAAAACAACAATTCTATTCTTGAACATTCTTCACTGATTTTGCTCAGAAATTTATTCAACTGAATTCCTTGGAATCTATTCTTCCTCCCCTCCACCCCCACTTATCATAGCTTAGAGAAGTCTGATACTCTATATCTGAAAGCCTAGGAAAGCCAGGGATATCTTCAAAAGGGCCTCACCTGTCAATCTTAATAGATTCATAACAAGAAAGTTGTCCCTTAGTGTTCTGTCCTTGATTTGCATACTTGAAATCCCCGCGCTTTGATTGGCTGAAGCGCGGGGATTTCTGATTGGCCAGGCGAGCCGCGCTGATTGGCCCGATTGAAGTCTCCCGTGATTGGCTCACTCCAAGAGCGGGAGACTTGAATTGTTGCCATTGGCCGCGGCCGCCGCAGCGAAAAGGATAAAAGCCGCGGGCTTTTTCCTTTTCGCCGGTTCGGTTCACAACTGTTAAATAAAGAGCTTGAAACTTAGTCACCGACTCCTGGCTTCTTTTGCGGACACGACACTGGCGACGAGGATGGGATCCCGACCCTGAACCGAACCCCGTGTCCAACAAGAGCCAGTTTCAGCACAGAGATGGCGAAAATCGCACCGCCCGCCCCCTTCAACCCCGCCACCGAGGACTGGGAATCGTTTTCAGACCGTTTCCGCATGTACCTCGAGTGCACCGGAATGAAGGACGCCCCGGGCCCGCTAAAACACGCTGTCTTCCTCACACATTGCGGAACCGAGGTCTTCCAGATGGCCAAGGCATTGGCCAAGCCGGCAGACGCAACCGCCATGGACTGGGACGTCCTCGAACCTATCCTGCGGCGCCTTTACGCCCCCGAGGTCCCCATCCTGATCCGGCGCAACGAATTTTACCGCCGAGATCAGAAACCAGGCGAAAAACTGAGCGATTTCGTCGCCGAGTTGCGGCGCCTAGGAGGACTCTGCGAGTTTGAAGGTCTGAACAGCCTCCTAAGAGACCGATTCGTACTCGGCCTATGGGACCCTACACTCCAGAGCCGGCTTATGGCCAAAGGCGACATCAGCCTAGCAGACGCCCTCACCGCAGCCGCAGCCGCAGCCGCAGAAGCAACCCGCACTTCCGCTGACAGCATGCGAAAATCAGACGCGAAGGGCAGAAACAACAACCCGGCAAGGTCGGCCGACCCTAAAAACGAATCAACCGCACACTACGGAGAATTCCAGTCTACGTCCAGCACGTCAGAAGACGAGGAGGACATACATCGCGTGCAGACGGGCCGCGGCGACCAGCGGAACCGAAGAAGTCGTAGGTCGAGGACCAACTGTGCCGGGTGCGGCGGCGACCACCCCAGATCAGAATGCCGATTTTTTGACTCTATCTGTAGGCATTGTGAAAGACGGGGACACATCGCTCGAGTTTGCCGCCAAAAGAAGACCCGCAGCCCGCCCAGATGGGAACATCACGACCGAAAGAAGGAAAGTCCCCCGCCCAGGACCAGAGATCGCCAATCGGACGGTTGGTGGGACCGAATCCAACGATCTTCAAGAGGCGGCGACAGTCGGCGCAAGGAAGATACCCACCAGACGGTAACCATCGGCCACGCCATCTCCGACGGCGCCAGAAAGGTACACGTAGAAGTCCATATTGAAGGCCAACCATGCAAGATGGAGGTGGACTCCGGGTCCTACCTCTCCATGATTGCATGGCACGAGATAAAACGGCTGGTGCCCACCCTCCATAAGAGGAACATTAATGCCCAAAAAATCATTATAAAAGACTACCAGTGAAACCGCGTCCCGGTAGTGGGCACCAAGAACTTTAATGTAACTTACAAAGGCCGCACCGAACAACTCCCACTCACAATCGTCGATCGCGACCGCCCAAGCCTACTGGGCCTACAATGGTTCGCCCCGCTTGACATCGCGCTGACAGGAGTCAACCACGTCGTTGACGATGGCTGGGAACAGCGGCTAGCCCAGGAGTTCCGGGAGGTCTTCGACGGAAGCCTGGGCAAGTACCAGGGGCCCCTTATCTCATTTGACCTAGACCCTAGGGTTCCCCCCAAGCGGCTAAAACCTAGGAGGGTACCATTCACCCTAAAACCTAAAATTGACGAGCAGATCGACAAGCTCATCAAACAGGGGGTGTTGCAGCCGATAGACCATGCCCGATGGGAGACCCCTATAGTGACCCCAGTCAAGCCTGACGGGTCCGTGAGAATTTGTGGGGACTATAAGGCCACCCTGAATGGCGCGTTGCAACAAAGCGCCTACCCCGTCCCAATCGTGCAACACCTACTGCACTCACTGGGAGGGGGCAAGGTCTTTGCCAAGCTCGATCTCGCCCAGGCATATCAGCAGTTGCCGGTCGACGAAAAAACAGCGGAAGCCCAGACCATCGTTACCCATCGGGGGGCATTCAAATGTAACCAGCTCCAGTTCGGAGTCAGCGTGGCACCAGGCATCTTTCAGAGCCTGATGGAACGTTTACTGCAGGGCATCAAGGGGGTGGTGCCCTATTTTGATGACGTATTAGTGGCGGCGCCAAACGAAGCCGAATTAGAAAACCGACTCAGGGAGGTCTTAACAAAATTTAAAGTAACGGGACTCAAAGTAAAACGAGAAAAATGCCAACTATGCACAGAGCGAGTGGAATTCTTGGGCTACCTTCTAGACCGGCATGGCATTCACCCTACAATTAAAAAAGTGAAAGCCATCAAAGAAGCCTCCACCCCAAAGTCTAAAACGGAACTACAGGCTTTCTTAGGCTTGCTGAATTTTTATAATGTTTTCCTACCCCAAAAGGCTATGGCGGCGGAGCCTCTGCATAGGCTCCTGGATAAGGCGGCAACTTGGACTTGGGGGAGACGAGAGCAAGCCGCCTTCCAAAAAACCAAAGACCTCCTCACCTCCGATGCCGTCCTGATTCAATTCAGCGAAACCTTGCCCTTGGTTGTCACTTGCGACGCATCACCTTTCGGCGTCAGCGCTGTCCTCAGCCATACTCTCCCCGACAAAAAAGAAGCACCCATCGCTTTCTTTTCCAGGACTCTAACTAAACCAGAGCGGAACTATAGCCAGCTGGACAAAGAAGCTTTGGCTATAGTTGCCGCCGTTAAGCGATTCCACGAATACCTTTATGGCCGCCCGTTTACCATTGTGACAGATCACAAGCCGTTGCTGGGCATCCTCGCAGGAAACCGAGCCACCCCGAACATTTTATCACCCCGGATGACAAGGTGGTCCGAGTTCCTGGCAGCCTACAGCTACGAACTATTGCACAAGCCAGGTAAGAAAATTTCGCACGCGGACGCTTTAAGCCGCTCGCCTTTACCAGACTCTGATCCTGACCCAGCACCAACAACAAACACCCTTAACATTGAAAATTTGCCCAACCTACCCATTACCGCGTCAGACATTGCCAGGGAAACTATCAAGGACAGGTGTCTGGCGCGAATTTTGCATTGGGTGGAAAAAGGTTGGCCTGAAAGGGACAGTGACGAATCCGTTAAGACATTCAGAAACCGCCAGACTGAACTCTCACTACTCAAGGGATGTATTTTGTGGGGTGACAGGGTGGTCATCCCGTACAAGTTGCAAGGGAGGGTCTTAGAGATGCTGCACGAAGGGCATCCTGGCATCGTCAGAACTAAAGCCCTGGCCAGGAGTTACGCTTGGTGGCCAGGGATGGACAAGCAGATAGAGGCATGGGTAGCCAAATGCCAACGATGCCAGGAGACCAGACCCAGCCCACCCGCAGCACCCATCCTGGACTGGGAAACACCAAGGGGACCCTGGTCCAGAATCCATTTAGACTTTGCCGGTCCCACGAATGGACATACCTTTCTGATCACAGTTGACACTTACTCCAACTGGTTGGAGGTAAGCGACATGAAATCCACTACCACGGAGGCCGTTATTAAAGAACTTTACAAACTCTTTTCCACACACGGCCTCCCAGACGTCGTCGTCTCTGACAATGGGCCCCAGTTTACTTCCCTCGACTTCGAGAGGTTCCTGGCGGAGAGGGGCATCCGCCACGCATTAACAGCACCGGCGCATCCGGCGGCGAACGGTAGGGCGGAACGGATGGTACAATTTACCAAAAAAACCATCCGGAAAATGGACCACGGGGAGATCAACGACAAAATAAATAAACTCCTCTTTATACAACACATCACCCCGAACACCACTACCAACAAAAGCCCAGCCGAGTTGCTGATGGGTAGGAAGCTGAGGTCCCCGCTCGACAGGTTACACCCAACATATAACCCGGAGCGACCCCCAGACTCCAGTACAAAATACTGGACCTTTGCCCCCGGTGACTTAGTGTACGCGAAAAATCTGACGGGGGACCCCCTATGGATCCCAGCCGTCATCACCCAAATCACAGGTCCACGGTCGTACCGGCTCCAAACCACCGATGGGCGAGCCTGGAAACGACACATAGACCAGCTCAGGTCACGAACAGCAACGGACCTCAACCCCCAAAACACGAACCAAGGGGGGAGGGAATACCCGAATAAACAAACGCAAGAAAAAATAAACCAGCAGTACTTACCGGAACGCAGCCATCGCGATCCCCCGCCGGAGAAGAACCACCTGGCCAGCTCAACCGACTCGGAGAAGCCAAGTGGGAGCGGCGAAACCCGTAGCTCAACCAACCCGGAAGGCCCAGGTGGGAGCCACGGAGAAAGAACCGGCCCGATCATCCAGCCGGTTCGCACAGAAGAGGGAGCAGCCACAAACATGACCGCTCCGGCCGAAATCCAGCTTGCAACTGAGTTGCGCAGGTCAAGTAGGACTAGACGGAGCCCCGCCTACCTACGTGACTACGCAACGTGATGGACTATACCAAGAGGGGAGGGGTGTTCTGTCCTTGATTTGCATACTTGAAATCCCCGCGCTTTGATTGGCTGAAGCGCGGGGATTTCTGATTGGCCAGGCGAGCCGCGCTGATTGGCCCGATTGAAGTCTCCCGTGATTGGCTCACTCCAAGAGCGGGAGACTTGAATCGCTGCCATTGGCCGCGGCCGCCGCAGCGAAAAGGATAAAAGCCGCGGGCTTTTTCCTTTTCGCCGGTTCGGTTCACAACTGTTAAATAAAGAGCTTGAAACTTAGTCACCGACTCCTGGCTTCTTTTGCGGACACGACACTTAGAGAGTCAGGCCCTAAGCCATTCAAAGTTTTACGAGTCAACACTGCACCTCAAAGCAGCCATTCTCCAGCTTTTTAGCCTAGTTGAAAGCCATACTGAAAAGTATCTAGAAAAGCAGTGTTATTGAGACATGTGGCATTGGGGACCACAATATCACTCTCAGTCACTTCCCCCCCTCCAAAAAAAAAAAGAATATTTCAGACTAGCCTATAATTTGGAATAATAAAGGAGCTTTTCTTCAGTAAATGGTCCTATTACTGCCTCTATTAGTAGAAAGTTGATGGAATGTATCCCTCCCCATAAGGAGTCATTAACCGCCTCCCTTAAGCAGACTGCCAAGTCAGTTACACTCTATATATATAGAAAAATAGTGGGATTTTTCTGTTAAAATATTATAGAACAGATCATGCCTGTTCTTGTCACTAAAATACTTACTGCTATTTCTTATTACTTCATATTATTTCTGGTACATTTTTAATATGCAATATCATATAATCAAATATACATCTCATTTCAGTAATATGACAGAATAAGCAATATATGGAATCAAGTAAATAGCATTAAGAGCCATGGCTGTTTCTTAATTTTATTTATTTTTGTATGTGGTGCTGGTAACCAAGGCACCTTAAAGATTAACATATTCTAGCATTTAAACAAGGAAATAAAAGTAAAATAAAATAAAAATAAAAAGCAATGTAAGTTTAAAAATGATGCAAAAATTATTTATTTGTGGTCTTATTAAAAACAGTTTTTGTAACTATTATCATCAAAACATAATTTTCTGGATGTTTGGGAAGTATATTTCGTTTTTGTGGTTGTTGTTGTTTGTTTCTTGGATAACCCTCTTTTACTGATGTGCCAAATGCAACATTCTTTTCTTTTTTTTAAGGTAACAAACTGGCCAAACTGTTACACCTAATTCCACAGATAGACAACAAAATACAATTGCAGTATGTATGAGTGACAGGAAAAAAAATGCAGAATCTGATATAAACACTAAAACTGTCAGGTGCAAGGAACCAAAAACAACATAAGGAGCTGATCAGCATAGTATGTTTATTTAGAGCCTCTAGAAACCCCTCCCCTCAACTCAACTCCAAATTCCACCACAAAAACACAGTGATAAAAGGTGGCATTAAAAAGAATCCAGTTGGATAAATAGTAAGTAATATTTTTTTTGTTTATTATGATGCAAGTGCTTTTTCATTGGAGCTTGCTGTGAGTAAAATCAAATTAAAAATCCACCTGGGGAATTAAATGGGCGTTGGTTCTTACCTGATACGCCCCTTCTCGGCGAGCCGTGAGGAGCATCCAGAGAGCGGGATGTGCTTCTGAGTCCTCTTCTTGCAGGCTGAGCTTTAGCTGAGGAAATGCTCCGCCCCCTCACGTGACTCCACGTAGCGTTCCCCCAACTTTTTGCAATAACGAGAAGAAAGGTTATGAAGTCCTTCTAATCAACTATTGGCTCCTTGGCTGAAACAAGAGTCCCCACCAGACGGAGGACTTAGGGTGGGGCTGGATGCTCCTCGCGGCTCGCCGAAAAGGGCCGTATCAGGTAAGAACCAACACCCATTCTCCCTCGAGCTGCTCGGAGCATCCAGAGAGTGGGACATACCAAAGCTTGGCTGTCCTATGGGTGGGACTCTGTCTGGGCTAGAAGCCCCTCAAGGTCACTGATGACCCTCTGTAGGACTCGTCGGCCAAAGGAGGCCTCCGCTGAGGTGTATACGTCTATTTTGTAATGCCTGATGAATGGGGACGGAGAGGCCCAGGTGGTTGCCCAACAAATGTCAGCGATTGGGGCTTGTGCGGCCCAAGCCGCCGAAGTAGCTGCACTCCTGGTGGAATGAGCAGTTATTCCACCAGGTGTGGGCAGAGATTGTGATAGGTAGCACCTGGCGATAGTCGTCCTGATCCAGCAACTGATGGTTGAGGGAGAGACTTTGAGCCCCAGTGTCCTGAGCTGAAAGGAGAGGAAGAGGGATTCTGATCTTCTGAGGGGTTGTGTGCGCTTAATGTATATGCGCAAGGCCCTTCTAACATCCAGGGTGTGCCAAAGGATTTCCTTGTCCCTCGAGCGTCTGGGGCAAAAGTTTGGGAGGACAAGTTCCTGTGACCTGTGGAAGGGTGAGTTAACCTTAGATAAGAAGGTGGGGTCGGGGCGAAGGACCACCCAATCAGCATGGAACATGCATAAATCGTTTCTGATTGACAATGCTGCTATTTCCGAGACTCGACGAGCAGAAGTGATGGCCACTAGAAAAACTACCTTAAACATTAGAAATTGAAGGGAGGACTCCCTCAGGGGTTCAAACGGGTGTCTTGTAAGCGAAACGAGGACCTTCTTGAGGTCCCATGTGGGGAACCTGTGAACAGTTGGAGGGCACAAGTTGGTGGCGCCCCTGAGGAAAGCCCTAACCCGGGGATGATGAGAAAGGGAACTGAAGTTATCAGAGGAGACAACGGTTGAGAGGGCAGCAACCTGCCGCCTCAGGGTGTTAGGGGCAATCCCTTTACGTAGGCCTTCTTGAAGGAATTCCAGGACCTGCGCAATAGAGGGAGAGAGGGGGTCGACTTGGGACCCGCTACACCACTTGCAAAAGCCCTTCCAAGTGGCATCATAAATTCGTGTGGTGGAGGGTCACGTAGCGGCCAAAATAGTGGCGATTACTTGACTGGAGAATTTCTCTCTCGTCAAACGGATCCGTTCAACCTCCAGACGGCTAACTGGAGCCATTGAGGCTCCGGATGTAGAAGGGGCTCCTGAGAGAGGGAGACCCTGTCCGGGGGGATCCTCCATGGGGGCGCTACTAAAGATTGTGGAGGTCTGTGAACCACGGTCACCTGGGCCAATAAGGAGCCACCAGGAGCAGGTCTGCCTTCTCATGAATGAGTTTTTGTATGACTCTGGGAACTAGCGGCAGTGGAGGGAAGACATATAGGAGCCCTGGGGGCCATGGGCAGCATAGCGTGTTGTGGTTCTCCAACCCGTGAGATGGGTACCTGGAGAAAAACCGTGGAAGCTGTACGTTGTATGGGGAGGCGAAGAGATCCACTCTTGGGAGGCCGAATATTCTGGACGCCTCCTTGAATAGGGATGGATGGAGGCACCATTCTGCTTGGTCCACCGTGGCCCTGCTCAGCCACGGTGTTGGAGATTCTGGAGATGTGCTCGGCCTTTAGTGAGAGGAGATTGGATTCTGCCCAACGGCAGAGACGCTCGGCCTCCCTCATCAACTGAACAGACTGGGTGCCTCCTTGCCTGTTGATATGGGCTTTGGCCGTGACATTGTCCGTGAGAATAAGGACATGAGATCTGTGGACCAGGGGGAGGAAGCTGCGCAGGGCTAGGTGGGCGGCGTGAAGCTCCAGCCAGTTGATGCTGCATCTTTGCTCAATCGGTGACCACTTGCCCTATGCCGAGAGCAAATTGATGTGAGCGCCCCAACTGGATAGGCTGGCGTCCATGGTGAGAGTTAGCCGCTGAGCTTCTGTGAAGAGGTGGCCCCTGTTGATGGCGGGGTTGGTCCACCAGAGGAGAGACGTGAGGACCCTTGGAGGCACCTTGACTCTGGACTTCGAGTTGCTTCTTCCGGATCTTTGGAATGGGAGCAGGAACCACTGAAGGGATCTTCTGTGAAAACGGGCCCAGGGAATAATTGAGATGCATGAAACCATCTTGCCCAATAATTTAGAAAGATCAAGTAACGCCACCCTCCTTGATCGCCTAATCTGTTTGACCAGAGCTTGAATGCTGAGGAACCTCTCCGAAGAGAGGAAGACCTTTTCTGTAACCGAATCAATTATGGCTCCCAAGTGGGTGATTCGGGTGGATGGGGTCAGTTGACTCTTTTGCCAATTGACGAGGAACCCGTGTAGGGCGGAGAGGGTGGCCCTGGTATCCTGACTGCCTGGGTCTTGGATGGGGAGAGAATAAGGATATCATCCAAATAGCAGTGGAGGCAGATGGGAATGCTCCTGAGGTGAGGTGCCAGGGCCGCGAGGCCAGACCAAAGGGGAGGGCCATGTATTGATAGTGAAGGTTATTGTAACAAAACCTGAGGAATTTGTGGTGAGAGGGCCGGATTGGAATATGTAGGTATGCCTCCAAGAGATCTATGGAGGATAACCAGTCACCCCGCCTGGTACCCAAGAGAATCGATTGCAAGGTGTGCATTTTGAATTTGCGCTGGATAAGGTGGCAGTTTAGCCATTTTAAATCTAATATAGCTCTGCATCCCCCAGAATGCTTGGGCACCACAAAAAGGTGGGAGTAGAATCCCCGTCCTCTCTGGGCCAGTGGAACGGGTTGAATGGCCTGAATGTCAAGCAGGTGCTGGATGGCTGCATCCATTAGTGCACGTTTGGCGGGATCCCTTGAGGTGGGGGATGTCATGAAGAAATCAGCGGAGGCGGACCAGAACTCAAGGGCAAGACCAAACCTGACTGTGTCCCTAACCCATGCATTGGATGTGGATTTGTCCCATTGGGCGGCGAAGTGCCTGAGGCGGCTGCCGATGAAGAGGAAGAAAGAAGATCTATCTGGGTCGGTGGTAGGGCCTCCCCCCCGATGCCCTAAAGGGCCTCTTATAGTTGCCGTCCCGTCTGCTTCTGTTGCCTGAGTCCGAGAGATCCTGGAAGGAAGGAAGGGGGTTCTCGGGTATCTGGGCGGGAAGGGGGGTTGGTAGAAGGGGCAGGGAAAACCCCTCCAAAAGGGCTGAGGGCCTCTTGTCTCTGGCCTCTGAAAAAGGGAGGGCAGATACTTCCTCTTGCTGCGGCCCTCGACCAGCAGGGGTTCCAAGGCCGGGCCGAACAGTTTGTCTCCCTTGACGGGAGCAGTGGCCAGCTTGACCTTATTTTTAACATCCGCCTGCCAGTGCTTGAGCCACAGCAGGCGGCGAGCTGTGACATGGGACGTTATGGCTTTGGAAGAGAACTTTACCGACTGGTAAGTGGCGTCAGCTGAGAACTCGGCTGCGGCCACCAGTTTCGCTATGTCTTGGTGCGCCCTCACATTGGATGCGGGGACGTGTTCTCTCAGCTGCCGGAGCCAGCGGATAGAGGACCTTGTGAAGAATGAAGCGGCCGTATCCGATCTAATGGCCCAAGCGTCGGATAGATGGGCCCGGCGCAACGCCAGTTCTGTCCGCTTGTCCTCAGGTTCCAAGGCCTCTAAGGCCTCACTGGGGGTAGAGGAGGAAGCAAGGCCCACAATGGGATCGTCAACCTCCGGGATGTTTAGAAGGCCAGACATTGCCGAATCGAGATTAAAAAATCTCTTGTCTTGGCTAAAGGGTGTGGGGGGGGGGCTCCCGTGGAAGCAAGTTGCTTCACCACTAGGTCTACGAAGATGGGTGGGTTCGGGATGACCTCAGCCTCCACCACTGGTTGTGTGAAAATGGAGTCCTCTGGTCCCTCTGAGGTAGGGGGGAGGTCAGAGGAAGACTGGGGAAGAAGACCAGAGACGTTCTTGGCTTTAAAGAGGAGGGATTTAAACAAGTGTGGCTTGAATAGCCCCCCGAATATGGGTTGGTTGGGAGAAGCCCCCTCGTCCTCTGACATCTCCCCCTCCATGAGGTCCGCCTCTAAGAGGGGCTCACTATAACGGGAGGATCCCGTCCGGGAATCCTCTTCCTCTTCCCTGAAGTCACCAAAGTCCCCTTCCTCCTCCTCCTGGGTCCCTACCGGAGGAGGGCTGTCCCTCTGAGAGAGTACCTGACCAACCGGGGGATCCGGCTGTGGAAGGGATCTGATGGATAAAGAGTCGTGCTCGGAAGCCCGTGGCGAGAAGCCTGATCTGAACATGTGCTGCAGGCCCTCCGCAATGCCCTGGTGGATAGCCGATTCCATCCAAGCCTTGATGTGGGCTGGAACCTCGGATGTAGAGGGTTCTTCCTAGCGCAGACCAGCAGCCGTAGTGTAAAGGTGGCTTTAGGGGTCTGTCTGGTCGGTGGTCCCAGGGTCAAGTGACCCTGAAGTGGACTGCGCCTAGATAGGGAAGATGGGTCTGGAGGGGGAGGAGGTTGAGTAGAGGTGGAGGGAGTGGGAGGAGGAAGGGCTGGAGGCCCCTAGCGGGAATCCCTTGACCGCCTATCAAACTCCTTTTCCAACGCCTTATGGCGCCTTAAAGCATCTCGTTGGGAGGCCTTGGAAGGTTCCTTGTCCTGCCTGCACAAGTAGTGGGACTTTGCCTTAGCCTTCAAGGAAGGTCGTTTAGAGAGATTGTCGTCTGCCATTTTGATAATGATAATAATAATAATAATAATAATAATAATAATAATAATAATAATAATAATAATAATAATAGTAATAATAGCAAAGGGCGGTTGGCTCGCCTGGAGTTGGCCTGAGTAGGGCCGAGTGAAGTTTGAGCTGGCCTGCTCCCCCTTTTGGAATTTAATATGTACAGTGATCACAGGTCGTAAGGTGTGTGTGTGTGTGTGTATATATATGTATATATATATATGTATATGTATATATGTATACGTATATGTATATGTATATGTATATGTATATATATTATGTACAGATATATAATCTGATTTTTTTTATGCTATCTGCATGTAAAGGCTATCTATGTATATACATATAAATACATATAATTTTATATATAAATTTTTCTCTTTTTTATTTTTTATTTTTTTTATTTATCTTATATAAACGATAACAGGAAGGAACTAGCAAAGTATCACAGTACAGGTTGGATTTACCAAATAAATGTACAGGTTGGATTTACCAAATAAATGCCTGAGGCCTAGAGAGCGAGGCCTCTGTCAGCAGGCCTCTAGACAACAAACCGGAGGGGGGGCTGCAACTTCGCCCTGATGAAGGCTGAGGGAGGCCAACAGAATAATGAAAGCGAGCCAGGAAGATTGCTAAAAACGACTAAACTCTTGACCCAAGGGGTCTGGGACGCTTGCATCCACTGCAGTGGCAAGAATCGGAAATGAAATAAAAATGAAAGTGGCGTCCGACCACGATGCGGCACCAAGATGGCGGCCGCGAGCTGAGCTATGTCGGGCACCTTCGGGACGGCAAGTAGGGCTTGTCCGGTTAGCTCAGCATGCCTGGTGCTCTTAAGGAGCGACTAGCCCTTCCCGGTCGGCGTTTAGGGTGGGGGGGAATCCAGCAAAAATGTGCGTCACGAGGCAGCACGGAGGCAGCAACGCGATCTAATAATGGGGGGGTCACGCAAAGTGCTGCAAACCCGCCCGCTTGGCCCCTAGGGGCGAGGGGAGACTTCCCCTAAGTCCCAACCTTTTGAGCAGGAGGAGGAAAGGAAATAACAAACCTGAGAAATAAAGAAATTAGCCAGAATAAAGTACGTGGTTTGAATCAGCCAAGGAGCTCTTTTCAACAGCAGCCTGACTCTTCGAGGCTGAGCAAAAGACTGGGGGAACGCTACGTGGAGTCACATGAGAGAGCGGAGCGTTTCCTCAGCAAAAACTCAGCCTGCAAGAAGAGGACTTAGAAGCACATCCCACTCTCTGGATGCTCTGAGCGGCTCGAGGGAGAATGCTGCAACTTCAATAGATTTTATTTTAGTAGGTTTTTTCACTCACATACACACACAGAGATATCCTGGATAGAATACACACCTATATATTTGAGAGATATTTTGTCTGATAAAACAAAAGTCACCCATTTTTAAAACTCTCTCCAAGAGTTTGTTCTCGTCAAATCTGTGAGCAATGCCTAAGAATAGTTGCCAGGGCCTCCATAACATTTAGACACTTTTCCACCCCAAACAAATTATGTTCTATTTTTCAGAACAAATTATGTATTAACAAATAGAAATTAAATCCTCCATTAATAAGTTCTCTGTAGTCTCTAACCATTTATATTTTACACAAACAATAGAACTAGTCACAGATGTATGGAAAAGAATATTATTCGTGGCCAATGGCCAAGATGGAGAAGACTTAAATCCTCAGATTTGATTTATTGTCCCAGCCAAAATTGTTGGAAGGTCAAAAAGGACAAGTATTTCCAGCAAATGAACTCTTGCATGGGAACATGTTCACAGTACAAACCATTGATGGGAACTGTGCACTGAATGCTCATAACTTAAAAACTTCCTTTTTTTAATTGATGAACCCAATTTAGGGAGATCAACCCTAAATGTAAACAGACATTGGCAGGCATTGGGTATTTTACCAATCCCTGTCTGTTTCACTGTTCAGCTGAGACAGCTGCGGAGTCTAAAAACTAATGGGTACATTTACATTAGGAAAACAACACTGTCCCGACATCCTAACGGCTGGCAGGAAAAGTCAGCTTAGCAACAGTTCAGAGTAATGCCAGACTAACCAAATGATGCTATTCAGCTTCCCACAGAAACAAAGTCCACAATAATGTCAACAAATACTAAAAATATTACAGCTCTCAACCCACACCCCATAAGTTTTCATCTGTCAGCCTGCAGACAAATTAACTCAGTAAACATGAATAGTAAGATGCTGCACTAGATTGCTATTTTTTAATTAAAAAAAAAAAAGCCGGAGTCAAAGCATTTGGCTCAAAAATAAAAGTCCAAATTTGTAATTATGCAGTTAAGAATGATGAAAAGACAACAAAAGGCTAATTCTTGTTGTTATAGATTTATAGCTTCAATAACCAGTGTACCAAATTCCATTAAAAAAATCTTGCAATCTTCCCACATAGTTGGTATTGTTAAATTAATACTAATCACTCTTAGGACCTATTTATTTCAATAGATTAATTGAAGTATATGTTTAAGTGTCTTCTTGACAGATAACAAGCTTTAATTGAGTGAGTGTCAATCTTCCCTGAGTCTTCACGCTGCCCATTAGGCAGGTTGGCATTTGGGGCTCAGGTCCCCAAACAGCCTGGGTTTTGGGGAGCTGGTTGAAGCTGATTTGAGTTAATGCCAGCATTCCAAGTAAAAATCTTTTTCCAGAGAAAAAGATTCCGAGAATATCTTCTTCCCAAAGATCCATTTTATTAGAGATGTCATTTGGCACATTTGGGGGAAACCCGAATCTGAAAGTTCCAGGTTTTCCCTAACTCAAAGAAAACCCAAAATCCAACCCCTACACCCAATAGTTCATTACATGGTCCAATCATTACTTCATTCCAACTGGAGACTCTCCCCAGTCACTCCCATCCAGGTGCAGAGTAACTTGTCCTTGATTTTCTGAGAAAGGAATGCTGTTGTGGCAAATTTTCCACCACTCCTTGAAATCCTCCTCCCAAATTCCCAGGCACTGAATGTGGCAGCTCAGAAGCCTCAAAAAAAATGGCTTCCAAGCTGACAGTGGCATCTTGTACTACCTTGCTTAAATTGGTACAAATTGGATCTGTGGTTTTGAAAAAGATGGACTGACATGCTGGTGTTGGGCATTACCTATTAAACAAAATGAAATAAAAGGAAAAAAAAACTGTAACAAAAGAAATCAGTTGTATTGATAATGGGTAAGGCACACTTCGAAGATACTATGGTAGAAATCTCTTTCCCTTCCACCTTGTTTAAATCAACATAAGTGAGCACACATAAACAAATATAGATTGCAGAACTGATCCTTCAGTAAGAACAAACTGCAAACCCCTGTCACAATATTGAATGGTATCAATAATTTCTGCTGTTCTACTTTAATACTGCAGATATAAAGTAATATTGCTATTTTTTTAAAGAAATGTATATGGAAGCATGCATATTTGCTAAAGATCCATATTCTTTCCATTCACATTTAAGTGTTAACATATAGCACATTGCATTAAGCAGCCTATTGAAATTTCTGAGTTTAGGGAATCCTAGGTACAGAAATCCTTTAATAATAAATGTAATTCAACTCATTCAAGAATTCCAAGTATCTGCTTAAAAAAAACTTACATTATATTCATATTTTTCTATTTGATAAAATAGTGGCATTTGATTTTATCAGGCAAGAAACTGCTGTTAAGATTTGACAAACACACAGCCACAGGTTAATGTAACATTTGCAAATAAACATAAGTCATAAGACAATAGGCAAAGGATATCAATTATTTTCTGAGAGACAATAACAAAGAAAATGTGAAGTATACATTTAATGGAACAACTTTCCTTTTAGTCCATTAATTATCCCCAGGTAACCTTCATAAAAACTCTGCAACCAGTAACAAAACTGACAGAATCTAAACACTGGCATAACAGACCTGGCACAAAATCTTTTATTTTTGCAAATTCAGAACTAGAGAAAAGATGGGGAATTGGGAAAGAACCGATTAAAAAAGAGATGCAAACCTTTTCACTTAGCTGTAGATACCAAGGTAAAGATGTTCAAAAGTTCTGATCATATTTTTTTTCTGTTTCCTATAACATATTAGCGTTCCAGAAAAGTCATTGTGGTCTCTTGAGTATAATTACATGTCTTTTTACAACCTCACCTTATTCAGCATTCCACTTTGGTCCAGAAGCCTCAAGGCAATTCCTGCATTTTTTTTAAAAAACAACAACAACATTAATTTGGGTCCCATTTTACCTACAAGGACTAATGTCAGCTCATAGCACAGGCACTGAAGATGCTTGAGATAAATCTCTAATTGCTAGAAAGGTTCCTCAGCAAGCAGATGCAAAGAGCAATTAATGTTCCTGGTTCAATAATTTGTAATACTTAGCAGTAATGTCTCATTACCGCTTTGGTTATCGCTCATATCAAAGAGTGCTGATAAATGAATCAGCACAATTTTTAAAGAGGAAAAAATACACAAGATGGAAGAAGTGAGAAACATTTCGTAGTCCTAGAAAATTTGAAAGTTTAAAATGCAAGATTTATTAGCTTGTTTGAATAAAATGTACGGACGTGTAAAGTAAATGTTAAGTGTTTGTGTAGATAGTCCTCGACTTTATGACCACAAATTTTGAGCCCAAAATTTCTGTTGCTAAGCGAAACATGTTAAGTGAATTTTTTTCCCATTTAATGACCTTTCTTACACAGTTGTTAAGTGAATCACTACAATTGTCAAGTTAGTAACATGGCTGTTAAGTAAATCTGGCTTCCCCATTGACTTTTCTTGTCAAAAGGTTGCAAAAGAGGATCACATGACCCTGGGACACTGCAACCGTTATAAATATGAGTCAGTTGCCAAGCATCTGAATGTTGATCATGTTACCATTGGGATGCTGCAACAGTCGTAAGTATGAAATGCAGTAATGTCACATTTTTCAGTGCCATTGTAACTTCAGACAGTCACTAAACAAACTGTTGTAAATAGAGGACTAGGTATATAAACACAAAAACAATGTTAGGATTTTTCAGAGCAATGCTTTTCCTATTTATTTCCTCAAAGAAAATAGGATCCCTTTTTAAACATTTGACTGGTGGACAAGAAAAGAGGAGATAAAGAGATGGAATATATAAGACAAAAGAGCAGCCATCAAATAGAGAAACTGTGAGAAAGAACAATATCCTCATGGTAGCCAAAAATCATGAAGCTAGCAGCACTTTTTCAAATAAAAAGGCATATTAAAAGGCATAAGCTTCTACAACTAAAGCTCACTTCGTCAGAAGCATCAAAAGCAGAGGTGGTATTCAGCAGGTTCTGACCAGTTCTGGAGAACGGGTAGTGGAAATTTTGAGTAGTTCAGAGAACTGGCAAATACCACCTCTGATGGGAGATTTTACAGTATCCTTCCCCTGCCACGTCCACCAAGCCACCCCCACAGAACCGGTAGTAAAAAAAATTTGAATCCCACCACTGATCAAAAGGATGCTCAGAAAAACAGGAAAATGAATAAAATTCTCATGCTTGATTTGCAAAGCAACCTAAGCCTAGATTCTATATCCAGACTGAAATTTTATTTTATGTGTACACACACGCAGGCATATACACATCGCCTTTATTATTATTTTTTATAAACAACTCAAGGCAGGGAACATATCTAATACTTCTTCCTGCTATTCCCCCATAATATAATAACAACCCTGTGAGGTGAGTTGGGCTGATAGAGAGTGAGTGGCCCAAAGTCACCCAGCCTTCATATCTAAGACAGCACTAGAATACAGAAGTGTCCCAATTTCTAGCCCAATATCTTAACCACTAGACCAGACTGGCTCAGTAAACAAAATATTACAGAAAAACTATTCCAACAGCATTGTTAAACTAATAGATTACTAAGCCACAGGTGAGATTCAGCCAGTTCTCACCCAACCGTTAGTTAATTGCTTATGCAGTCTGGAGAACAGGCTAAAAATAAAGTGCAAGAGAGGTTTTTCCCTCCCTCCCTTCAGTTAATAGCTCTGAGCAGGCAGCCAAAAACCACTTAACTGTTGCAGCTGGAATGCAGCCAATACATGCTGAATCAAGTCAATAAACAACAGAAACTGACAGGATAAGGGAAACTCCCATCTAGGGAGTATCAGCTGATCACAGAAGTGTTACTTGATACTCTTTATAGTGAAAATGTTTGTAATCTTGTTCTTCTTCCTGATCCCATTCCTAGATGTTTCTGGACTCAAATAAAGTATTACTACAGAATATTACCTTACTGCCTGCTAGAAAAAAACAGAAGTCAGGTAAGTTTTCAAACTAACTAACTTTTAATGAGTTTGTCAGTTATTTCTGATTTCAGAGTTCACAGTTGTGAAGGAGAGAAGCCTACTCATTCCCCAGTCATGTTACAAGCGTATTAATGCTTATGAAACCCTTCAAAGGTGAAAAGAAATGTCACTGAGTTCCTTCTCTCTAACATAGTCAATTCAGATGTGCAGGTGGGAAGAAACCTCTCTAGCATTTAAAAGGTGAAACAGTCAAATCTATCTGTGCCTGTGCCCACTGTGCCTGTACCAGTGAAAACAGAACTCAGGAGGCCATCCTCCCGAGCAGATGCTAGCCAAATTTCGCCGGCAGATGCTAGCAAAACAAATTAAAAGCAAAGCAAAACAAAAGGAGAAATGTTTCCCCTTTTGCATTTGAGCAACCAAGGGACAGGAAAGGAGAAAGGGGAAAAGGAAAGATTTTTAAAAAAGAAGGGGAGATGGGAAGAGAGCAAGGAAGGAAAAATAAGGAAAGAGGGGGAAGGAAGAAGAAAGGAGAAGGAAGAGGGAAGGAAAAAGAAAAGAAGGAAGGAGGTTATAATGAGAGGGAGGGTGGGTCTGAGGGAAGTCTTGCCTTAGCACTTGGCCACCACAGGTGCCCCACCTGACAGAAGTGACATCAAGCTGCCCCCCCCCCCGAGATCAAACATAATGCTGATGCAGCCCTCAAATGAAATCGAGTTTGATACCCCTGATGGTCTTCAGAATGTGAACTTGCTCTTTTCCACAAATACAATTCCATCAAACACCTAAGCTAAAACCATCCTGTAGTTAGCTAATTTCTGAAACAATTATATATGCAGGGAAATGGGCCAACTCTGGAATTTTTAACCAAAATACCCTGAAAACTGTACCACCTGCAGATAAGCCAACCTTTGAAATATTTCTGTTTTAGTTTTCACAATTGGTTGATCCATGCGTGGCACAGTTTTCAGGGTATTTTGGTTAAAAATTTCAGTCTGTTTATCCACAAATGGGCTTATCCACAAATATATATGCATACTATTAAAAAAGTATTACTGTATTTAATCACCTGTAGTCAAGACGGGCAGCAAACAAGTCAAATAAACAATACATATGTACATGCATGCATGCATGCATGTATGTATGCATACATACTTGCAAACCCAATTTTTTGGTTTATTTTGGAGCCTAAAATTCTCCATTAATCTGCAAGTCTACACAGTGTGGAATTGATAGAATTAACTCATTTCAATCAGAGAACACATTCAAAGCAATGGCATTTAACCTCCTCACCCCTGCCTTCTCCTAACAGAGAATTTGAAAATTGCTGCACGTTATTATGCTTCTTTGCTGAAACAGGAATATTTTTGAGGGCTAATGAAAAAGGAATATTTCACACTCAGAAAAATATTTTCCTACTCAATATATAGCAGACTCCCACAGACCAATTGCTAGAAGACCCTCTGGCAAGCAGCTTTTCTCAGCACATGATATAAAAACACTGACTCTCTCTGTGCATGTCCTAAAACAGGGAAATTAATAGGTCCCAGCAAGTCCAGGCAAAGCCTCCCTTAAAGTCCAACAGGTTAGTGAAGTATTCAGGCAGTCATAAGAAGGGGATCCAATAGGGAAAGTCTTCAAGAAACTAAAAGGCTGCTCAGTGGACTGTGGGCAGCTCTCAGGAAATAAATAGTGCTTCAAGCTAATTATTAATGCAGCTTGTTTTCTAAGCACTTCACCTATGAGATCTCAAAAATGAAAAGTAGCTAGCCTAGGCTTTCAGAGGCAAAACATTCACCAGGACTTCATCCAGTAAAGGCAGTAAATTGGGATATATGGTATACATTAATCCGAAACATGGACTTTTTTTATCAAATCTCTGATTAATTTCCTCTACCAGGCTGCAATATAAAAGGAACTATATAATCATTTATTATAGTTTTTTTTTATTATATCTAATATTATTTATGTTAAGTTTGTATCGAATATGATTTATGTTGAATAAACTAAAGTGCTTGCACTTTGTGATTCCTAGCATTTTTGAAAATAAATTGTAAGTGAGGGTGCACATGTGCACACACACCTTTGAGTTCATTGCTGACTCCTGATAGCAATCTAAACTAATCTCTGTAGTTTATTTTGTAAAGGTTTTCCAGAAGTAGTTTGCCATTGCCTCCTTCCTAGAGCTGAGGCAGCGACTGGCCCAAGGTCACCCAGTTGGATTAATGTCTAAGGCAACAGTAGAATTCAGAATCTCCTGGTTTCTACTTTGATGCTTTAACTACTGTACTACACTCCTTTTCTTTACAATAAAAAGCCTAAAAATGAATGAGAAGACATCAAATCAACAATCAATATACCATATGCATATCCCAAAGGTGATTTTTCAGGAGGCAACTGGATATTCTTGGTTTTTTTTTCTTTTGAAGACATTTTGCTTCTCAGCCAAGAACCTTCTTCAGATCTGACAGGATAATGGTGAATGTTAGAGCTGAAGAAGCTTCTTGGAGGAGAAGCGAAACGTCTTCAAAAGAAAGAACAAAAATGTCCAGTTGCCTCTGAAAAAGAACTTTTGGGACAACCATGACCTGAATGAGAATCTCTACAGATTTTTATACCATATGCATCAGTATTATCGGAAATTGCTATTAAATACGTCTAATAAGAGAAGCATTACCGTATATACTTGAGTATAAGCCGAGTTTTTCAGCACATTTTTTGTGCTGAAAAAAACCCCCTCGGCTTATACTCGAGTCAGATTCCCCTCTGAAAAAAAATGGTGTGGAGCTCCGAAGCTGGGCAGCTGCTTCCCTGCTTCCGTGTTTCCTTTGCAACTTTTAAGCATGGGGATAATCGGAAGCAGAAAAGTTCTTGCTTGAGGATATATTGTTTTTTTCTTTTTTTAACTGTTTTTTTTGGGGGGGAAGACCCACCGCCATGTGAGAATGCTCAGACACGAAATCTATCCCACCGAAAATAAGTGTGTGTGTATGGGGAGGGGGATTTTAACAGAGGGAAGATGTAGGGAGAAGGCAAAAGCAACGGAAGATCCTTCAGGGGAAACTGAGGGGGAGACTCACCCTTAGTCCAGATGAGCCCCCTTCCCCTTTCTCTAGGCTGAGAAAACTACGCGAGCCGAGGTTGCTTCGGCTCCACTCAGCTTTGTTTCCTCAGCTCCAGCTGCTTTCAGTCCACTCGGGAGGAGGGGGAGGAGGAGGTGGTGGTGGCGGCTCGCGTTGTTTTCTGATAGTGAGATCATTTCCCAAATTAATTGATTCACTAACCCAAAAGAAGATGTTGATGACAGTGGGAGGCAGGAGTCACTCTCTCCCTTGCAAGAAAAAAGCAAGGGCCTATGATCTCTCTCTCTCTCTCTCTCTCTCTCTCTCTCTCTCTCTCTCCGTAATACAGTCAAGCCCTTTCCAGCACGCGGGATCTGCCCCCGCCGCTTTGCACCTTGCAAATGCAAAAACCACAGGATTTTGCATTTGCAAGGTGCAAAGTGGCAAAGGCAGATCGCGCGTGCTGTAAAGGGCTTGACTGTATTACGGGGAGAGAGAGAGAGAGGGAGAGATCATAAGAATGGCTCTTGCTTTTTTCTTGCAAGGGAGAGAGTGACTCCTGCCTCCCACTGTCATCATCATCATCTTTTGGGTTAGTGAATCAATTAAACCTTTCATGATAGTGAGATCGTTTCCCAAATTTCCCTTTAATCAGGGAAGAAATCAGAAACAAACCTTTGGACTGAGAATAAGCCTGTTCCTATGATGCCATTTTTGTTCACTGCAGTGTGAAAAGTGTGAAAAAATACACTTCTTTTTCTTCATCTTCTTGTTCCCTATTTACTGGTCTCTTTCAAAGAGGAAATTGTGAACATCAAACTTATTCTCAACTGTCCTAGTGAAAGTTTTTATTGGTATCTATTTTTATTTTTGAAATTTACCAGTAGCTGCTGCATTTCCCACCCTCGGCTTATACTCGAGTCAATAAGTTTTCCCAGTTTTTTGTGGTTAAATTAGGTGCCTCGGCTTATATTTGGGTCAACTTATACTCGAGTATATACAGTTATTTAAATGCATTCAGCATATTTCTCTCCCCCCCCCCCAGTTCTGTTCTTATTGCATGCAGTCAGGTAAACTTTGGTGCTCTTCCTTTCAGCATGACATATGTTAAGTCTGTCAAATATATAGACTTCAGCTTTTGTTAAAATTGTGTCTTTTATGAGAGTCCCACTAATCCAGCAACTTGTTGATCCACATAAATTCAGGCAATGTTGCCAAAATAACCTCATCATCATCATAAAAAAAAAAATACAATAAAATCAATAAAAGATAATAATAAAAGATTGCAAGCATGATCAAGTGAAAGCTGCTTGCGTGCGTGTGTGCCTAGCTAGCTAGCTGGCTGGCTGGCTAGCTCCTTCCTTTATTTTTTGCATACTGAACATGTACAAAGAAAAGGAAAAGGAAAGAAAGACGTACAATAAGAAGTGTGTAGATTTGTAATAGAATGTGTGGATCACCTTGGGGTTAAGAGGGGAACTGATGCTACCTAGGAAACAATCAGAAAAGAGAGGGAGGATCCCCTAGTGACTTTTATCATAGGAAGAAACTTGGGAATGGCCCGTCCTAATTGTTCAGGCAGTAAAAAGTGATGGTGGGAAATTCGTACTTTCAGACTTGCAAGATTCTATTAATGTAGCCTTACAATAACAAAGAATTAGCTCATGTAATTACATTTTCTGTCTGGTTTATCTGAGAAGGCTGACAATATTTTATCCATTCTAAAAACATTAATACAGTTATATATTTGAACTTCACATCATTATTCACTATACAGCAGCACTCTTACCACAGTATGTGTAATAGGGGGTAAATAACTACTCCTTGTTTTCCTATTTTTAGACTAATCAAGAGATTCAAATCCAGGGAAGCATAACCCATTCTTATACTTCAAACTGTAGGTTAGTATTTTCATCACTCTATTTTAATTGTATCAGAGAATTATTCCTCTGATTCTTTAAGAAATGAGTCCCTACAAAACGAACAACAAGGGAACTACAAAACAACCCTCCCTCTTTTCTGCACCATCTCCAACTATCTACCATCCAATCTTCCTTACTCAACTAGAATTCATTTTGCAAACTTTGATGGGTTGTGTCATTTCCATGTTTTGAGCGAGAAAATGCAAATGTCAGGGGGAAATGAGAACAAATAAAAGTTTGCCTTTATCCTTAGACACCAACAGCATTGCAGAGGCTTACATTGTGACTCAAGAGGATGGGGTTATTGTTTGTGCATTGTCTTGTCTATCTATAGAAATCACTACAACGTAAAGCAAGGATGTGGAACAGGGGATTTTGTAATGCATGCCCCTCAGCAATTCAGAATAGAAACAAGGCATTTCCCTCTTGTTTTCAGCATTTCAAGAATGCTGGATCTTCTGCAAACTGTTTTTGCAATATTGAAGACATGACTCATATGTCTTATTGCTATGAAAAACAAAAAGATGGGGTGAGGAAATTTATCTGTTCTCCTCAAGGTATTGCTTAGGTGCTGAATGATCTGAGTTCCAGTCAGAAGCAGAGAACTGCAAATCTTTTTTGGCAACTTATAAGAAAAGTCTGAGAGTAAAGTAGAGTCAGTTTGGTCTAATAGTTAAGGCACCAGGTTAGAAAGCAAGAGACTGTGAGTTCAACCTCCTATTGAAGCCAGCTCCGTAACTTTGGGCCAGTCACTCTCTCTCAGCCCAATTCAACTCACAGGATTGTTGCTATGGGGGAAAATAGGAGTAAGAAGGTGTGTTGGTTACATTCGCCATCTTGAATTATTTGTCAAGAAATAATAAAAGCAGGATACAAATGAACATTTAAAAAAAGTATTAGGAGAGGAATACAAGGCTTATTTGTGGCCAATTTGACAGAAACTCTTCCTACTCTCTAGCCAATTTTTTTTTTTTTTTCAGGACTTAAGTTATGGAAGAGCAAGGAGATAACTTTTGTTCTTAAAGTTGGCATCTTGCAGTTTGATGCTAAGAAATTTTCTCTTTGGACAATGCTGTATATTTTCCTAGAAAAGCAAATCCTACAACCGAAGGCCATTCAATGCAGCCGGAGTTGGAAAGGAAATTTTCAGTTTTATGCTTTGCTTCTCTTTGTGTTCAGCCACTAAATTGTTCACTAGGTTACAATGACTTCTGAACTGCAGAGTGGCTTCATCTAGCAAGACATTCCATTGGCTAAATTTCCAGATCAGTCTTTGGTGACTATTCAGTCTGGGTCACGCCTGACTCATTGCTAGACTTGGCTCTTATGCATATATTTGTTAATAGACCATCTGGGGTTTTGCTAGATGTTTCTGAACTATATTTTGCAACAGGATTAATAGTATAGCTAATGTGAAGGATGCTGGGAACTGCAGTTTAGCAGCAACTGTGTTCAGTCATTGAAACACCTGACTTTTGCTGTTCAGCCTGCCAACTCTTCAAGCCACTTGCAGCTACAAATAACATCAAGCTTTAGTTCATCTATTCAAAAGCTGTGTCTACTCACAATATCCTAGATTCTAAAACCTTTGCTAATAATTAGAAGTAAAACTGCCTTAATTTTCTGTGTAGGGCTTGCCCCAAGCAATGGTCACTGGCTTCTTCACTACTTTATGTGATGTTAGGGACTAATGAAGGCTCATAATGCTTCTTTGCTATTAATCCCCATGCTGAGACTGAGGCTGCTGCACAATTACCGAATTATAGCTCTCCCCACATTTAATTGCATTGTACCTCTATATTGTTTCCCCTGGATTTCCTTCATTTGAAGAGCCCTCATTTAGATTCAAAAGCTTAACTGCGTGGACTTAACCATTAAACTGATTTATATTGCATGAACATACCTTTGTGACCAGATAACTATTAAAAGATTTTGGTAAAGATCATTAATTCGCCTCCCTAGATAGTTAGTTTAGTACTTAATATGACGGAGGTGACTTTATCCAGTTAACCTTATTCAATTTGTTGTTATGATTAGTCACTTTAACCTAAACAACAGGAGCATGAAACAGAAAGATGAAACACTAAGCTTTAAAATGCTGTTATTAAACAACTGAACTGTGTTATGACCTTGAGTGACCTTATGTCTACCGAAGTCAATGGAGAGATTAAATGAACTCAGCCCTTGGGTCATGCATCAAATTAATTGCCCTGAAAATTTTACATTTTCACGCCACATCAATTTCTCAATTGAAAGGTAGAAAACATTACCAAAGGACTAGATCACATCAACTTAGAAAGAACACAAATGTGGCCTTCTGCAATGATAGGACATGTTGTTGTTGTTTAACTATAAGCAAATTCACAAGATTAATGCTCCTTGAAAATCAGTGGCATTTGTTTGTGAATAAACTTTGAATAATGCTGTGTCATTAGTCATGTGATACACAGGAGACTTTATTCTAACATTTTCCTATTTGTTCATGCTAAAGTAACAAAAATCAGAGTTCTATTTTCTAACAAGCGGCCTGTAAGTTTTCAATAAATTGACCTCTCTCGGCGTACATCAGACCAAGAGACAAATCTTGGGTACAACTTCAGGTAGCATTATTGGCAGAAAACCAGATGATCTGAAAACTAAATCTGGACTGTATGGAACCAAAACCTAAAACCCTGACTAACAACTATTTCACTTAGCCAAAATCTGCTCTCCCCAAGACAGGCCAATATCACAGTAAAATGCCCCAAAACAACAGATATTGTTCATTGTTACATAAACTAGATCAATAACAGGAAGCAATATCATTAGAATAGAGAGAATAGAGAATTCTTTATTGATCAAGTGTGATTGGACACACACAAGGAATTTGTCTTGGTGCAAATGCTCTCAGTGTACCTAAAAGAAAAGATACATTTGTCAAGTGTCAAGAATCATCAGGTACAACACTTAATGATGGTCATAGGGTACAATAAGCAATCAAATCATACTAGGAAACAGTCAATATAAATCATAAGGATACAAGCGACAAAGTTAGTCATATAGTCACAAGTGGGAGGGGATGGGTGATAAGGAGTGATGAGAAGATTAACAGTAATAGTAGTGCAGAGTTTATAAATAGTTGGACAGTGTTGAGGGAATTATTTGTTTAGCAGAGTGATGGCATTCAGGAAAAAATTGTCATTGTGTCTAGTTGTTCTGGTGTGCAGTGCTCTATAGTGTTATTATGCATTAAGTCTTTAGAAAAATCTGTTAGCCTCACATGTTTGATTATAACTAAGACTTGAAATAACAGTTTTTCCAGAGGGCACAAGGTTGGGGAATACCACCTTGGAGTAAAAGATGCTAAACATGTCCAATACCACTAACTCACTATCATAAATAATGCATGCCTTGTGTTTGGCCTTGTCTGACCCCAGCAGGAAATCAATTCTTCTCTTTAAAAAGCACGAGACATCATTTCCCATGTAAAACATTCTCAATTTTCTTTCATAGTTTTTCTGAATTCTTTGAACTGCGCAGACAATCTTCTTTTTTACCCTCAATATCATTAACTTGAATAGCCAATCAAGCTTCTCTCTTCTGGGTTTTTCCCTGTATTGCTAAAGTAATGGCAATACTGGAAAAATGAAAATAAACAGATCCATATTTTCAGTGTTTCTCCTGTCTGCTCTTTTCACCTTTTGGTCTCATCTGAAACTGTAGAAGCCAGTAAATGTCAGTAGAGTTACAATGGTGTGAATGAAATAAGATTCTGCCTCCAAAGGCCTGAATTATTGCTTCCTTCCAAGATCAGTTTCGCTACTATTCCCACTGGAACAAAGCCTTCCTATCACACACTTGCATTTGGTATTCAGGTGGTGAATCAGTAAATCATCACTTCCCGCATGAAAGAGCTCATTTTGTCTGAGTGCATTTCACTGTCTTGTGTGCTCATTTTGTCCAGGGTGAAATAGAGAGACACTAGATCCTTAATTTCTATGCTTAACCACAAATCCTTCAGCTTTGCCATATTTGCATGAAACCCTAAATGGAAGGAATGTAGGAACACCAGTCCTATGAGAGTTACCTTGCTTCATCCAGAGAACAAAACTCATATATGCCCTGCCAAGCATGTATGGTATAATTTGCATTTAAAGCAAAATGGGGAAAAAAACCACTAGGCAATAAATAAAAATACAGAACGTGTTTGGAGTACAGTGAGTATATATCCTTCATTATAAAGGAGAGTCCTTTATTTTAAAAAGCTGTCCTTTTGAATTATTTATCTTTCAAAAACTCATTTTTATCCTTTATTTTGGCCATTTGACCTTTTACCGTTATAAATGGTACCACAATGCATGGTCTTTCAAACTCACATGAAAAATATAGAAGTTGAATTGTCTTTTTAAAATGCATTTACATATGCTACTTGATTTTAGGTATTTTCATTACAATATATGTGTTTGTAATGTTTTTCTTGGCTTTGCTCTTGAATTTTCTTATGAAAAGCAAAGCTATAAACATAAACAATTAACATGTTTTATTCTTATGAATCTCTTTCAAAATTGCCCTTTTCCAGTTTTGACTTTTATTTTTGCCAGGAAAATATGGTCCCAGTATTTTAGAGGCATTACATTTTATTGCACTAATGAAGATAATTATAACAATGTTATTAATAGCACCTAATCATAACCCAGGAACCAATTAAATTCTCAAAACCAGAAGGTCAACAAAAGAGGGAGGAAAGTAAGCTACCAAGGCTGCTGCTGCTGCCAATTCAGAGGCCATATTATATGATTTATTTCATATTCCTTTTCTTTGGAATCTTTTTTAATGGAAAACTTTTCACTTAAACTGGTGCTGCCTTTTCCTACTTTACCTCCTCCAAAGATTGATACAGGTTTTATCTCCAAGGGCAGAGAAAACAAAGCTCCATATTTTTGCCCTTTCAGTTTGCCTGTGAATACTACAGGGAAATGGAAAGGCCAAAAATTATATACAATGGCACAAATGTCAACTTTGACCAATGAAGCTCAGAACATCTGGATGCTCGAAAAGAATAAAAATTGGGGCTGCTCTTTTAATTATTATATTTTGAGGGGCTTTTCTTTATATACATCTGCTCCAATTGGCATTGCTTATTGCTTATTCAAGCAGAGCTTAAGCTAGCAAGATCATTTAAAATAAAATTAAAAGTGTAGGCAGATTGGCACATATATAGGAATTGCACTAATCATGAACTCTTTATTGAGCCAAGTCTGAAGCGCTGATTCATTTTAAAAGCCTATTATGTTACTCAGACAAACAATTAAAATTTGTAAAAGTTTAAAGGATATGAAATCTAGGTCCCACTGGAAGCAGAAGTGAACCAAAACAGATTGTTGATGGTTTTTATGCTAGGCGTCTGGAAAATGTGACACATTTCACTTTGTAGAAAATCAGAATCCTCAAGGAGATGACAATTAAAAAGAACCTATCTGAAATCAATAATTACAATGCCAAATTGACATTAATTTTTTGCAGTCTTTTTTACAGGCTTTGCAAAAACAACAGTTTATCAGGGAAAAGAGATGTATCTTCAAGCAAGTGAACTGTTACAAGATGTCTTTTTGCACAGAAAAACATTGCCTTCTAAATGAGTACCTGTAAAGGCATTAAATACAATTTCCATCTTGATAAGGAAGTGAAGGAAATGAATTAATATTAAATACTTATTTACAGCCATAACAAAGTCCTTCAGAACAAATTCCCGAAGTGCAGCACAATGAAATCATGGTCAAAATTCCCACCCACTGTGAATTGGCTTCTTTAGGCTATTTATCACTTTAGTGGTTTGCCTAGTACAGGGGTGCCCAAACTTGGCAACTTGTGGAATTCAGCTCCCAGAATTCTCCAGCCAACTCTGGCTGGAGAATTCTGGGAGCTGAAGTCCACAAGTCTTAAAGTTGCCAAGTTTGGGGGCCTCTGAACTAGTGGATAAGCAGAAGCAGGTTACAGCATAAGCATTTATGGATGGTTCTATGTCTCACCAGATGAAATTAGGGAAATTGGAGCCTGAGCAAGTTAAGGTCAGAAGGCAACAAGTTGTCAGAACCTTGGACAGCAAACTTGGTAACTTTAGCTGGAGTATTTTCTCAGAAAAGAGAACTGATGTATCAGCAACGGATCCACAGTCAAAGTCCACAGTTCTTCTCTTGGTTTCACTCATACTGGACAGCATTTGGTATGATGTCAATCTCTATCCCCTCATGCTCCTATATGCTTGAGCAAAAACTGAAACTTTTCAAAATCTGAGAATTGCATTCCAGAAGAGAGTGCCAAGAGTTCTTCCAAAGACAACTGGTCTCTGAATTCTTCGCAAACCTCACTCCTCCTAGATTCAAGTCACTCATACAGGAAAAATTATAACATCTCTCCCATTAAGCTATCCAACAAAATCCTGGATAGGATCAATTTGAACATTGAGTTGAATTTTACAGAATTCATAGATAGAAAAATCTAACAAGGCTGTGTTAAAACCATTCTCTATAATAGTTTTCTGTGGATAGGACTGTGGATTTTTATATCGGTAAAGATTTAATCCCAGACTATTTATTATTTTAAAATAAATTTGCAGGAACACATGAGAATTTGAATCAATGACCTCCTCAAAGTCTCGGCAGTGTATCTTTCAAGCTATACAGTGTGTCTTATTCATTGCAACCAACGGAACTTTGTTATTCTTTTGACTAGACAAATGTCTGTCATGGCAAAAATTAGAAGCCCCCTTTTTCATATAAAGACCCTTTACTTTAATCCTCATGTATCTCCTTGCCTAACTATTCTGAAAGAGTGGTTACATCCATAAGAGTCTGCCCAGATCTAAAGAGTTGTTCCATAAGATTTCTGTTCTGGCCCAATGCCAAGATCAATCAGGACAGCAGGCAGTGAAGATCAATTTTGTGTGGTGAACTAGTTACATCCTATGTATGGCTCCTTATAAGACACTTGTCTTTGCTTTGCTATTGATATGGAACATGGTAATGGCTTTTTAACTGCCTTTGTTTCTAATTGGGCTATTGGGATTTTTTTGGCTTCAATAAAAAAAACCAAAAGAATTGGAAAACTGAAATATATGCAAACTTAAAACACCACTCCCAGACATAATCATATTTACTTTATAAAATGTACTGTGCATAATTAGATTTGTTTACAATGTTTAATAAATTAAGTGCAGTTCACTGGGGCCATAATTATACATTTATTAGTTGAATTTATTTTCAGTTTATAGACATCTACATTCTAAAGAAAACAGCATTTTATCAGTACTGCCTCTTTAGGAATTAAGCAGGCAGCATTAACACAAACATTAGAAATAATCAACTGTATAGCATAACAAAGCAAATTGCATGTTCTGGATTTTGACCCCCAATTTATTAAACAGATAGTGTGGTAATTTAAAAAAAAGAATCTGAAAGTTCTCAGAATGTACATTTTGGCGCATGAAAGACTGTCTAATCAGTATCTTTCTTCTGAGATAGAAGTACTATCATTAGCAGAAGTTTGTACTTTTAATTTTTTGTCATTTCTTTATTTTCATGAACTTCTAAGGCCTGCATTGAAACAAATGTCTTTATCCTTTATGTATTCATTGTTTAATTAGGAGAATTTCTGAACATAACATTTGTACACATCTTAATCACACCACACTGTGTATCGTTTAAAAAGAAATAAGTAGGACATGTCATAATCCATTTCCTTCTTTTTGTCCAGCATAATGTCTAAACCTAGTCACATGGGTTCCTTTCCCCAGAGTGATTTTAAAATGCTACACCCCTTAATCCTGCCAAACTTTACCCTAAGAAGGAACTGCTCAGTGATAGAGCATCTTCTTGGAATATGTTAAATTGTAGGCTCTTTCTCAAACTACTTCAAATTGGGGTTGGAAAAAATGTGAGGAGCTAATGTCAATCATTTTATCAAAATGCACCAGCATTCTGACTTAGTGCAAAATGATTTTCATGCTCTTTAGAAGAAGAAGAAAACAGATGCCATACATCCACACAAAAAGAAAAACTAGAGATTTTCATGAGTGAGACAAAAAGGGCCCAAATTCATCTGCCCAACCCAAATGCATCAGGTTTCCTCTGGTCTGGTTGCTTCACTCCAACCCTTGAGAAGGCAGGCCCAGGTGCAGAGAACTGGAACAACAGGCTACTGAGAAGCACTTTCAAGGCATTCATAACCCATTTGTACAATCCCATCAATGTGGGGATTGAGCAGGCAATGAAGAGATTGCTTCTTCACAAATTAAATAATTATCTTGGTGTCAAATAACATTCAGTACATTGAAGAGTCTATTGCTGAGCATAAGCAGGATAGGCAAGCTTGCCAATAAAAATATTGTTCCCCCCAAAAAGGGAAGCATTCTCACAGGCCTGACAATTGATGTGTGCATTTCTGTTCTGTGTTATCAGTCACCTACAAAAGGCAATAGGTTTTGCTGGCTTAATAAATACCAAGGGGATTTGAAATGCAACTTGTGTTAGATGCCAGTAATAGTTGCCTGCATGGGGTCATTTTGTGGGCATTAGAGATAAAAAAAATTCTGCAAAGATTTGCTGTTTGTTCCAAGGGTATCTCGAAATAGCACAGCAATTGCTATTCCACATTTCATCCATTTTATCGTTTATATTTGTTGTGGCAAAAAGCAAGGCTATTTATTTATTAAGCTATGTTGTATTTTTGCTTGGTGGGAGACATTCCATTCTATCAATTCCAGTTCTACTTTGTTGCATGTTTCTCAATTATCTTGTTTTTCTTCTCTGGACCTGCATAGTAGATTGAACTACCTTCATTTGGAAAATGTGCCCCTTGTTCATCTGCAGCAGAAATAGTTAAATGGTAGTAAGGCATAACAAAGCATTTGATCACCAACTTCCCATTCAGTGAATGAAACAGAATTGCCTAGTTAAAATGGAACAAACTAAAAAGGCCTCCAGAATAAAATACTTGACCAGAGCAAGTATAAGAGAGCCTTGATGGTGCAAAGGCAAACTCTGCCCACAACCTGGAGTTCAATCCTGATGAGGCTCAAGCTCCATCAGGCCACAGTTTTCCATCCTTCCAAGGTCAGTAACATGAGGAACTAGATTGTTGGGGACAATATGCAAATAATGCTTACATTGTAAACGACCCAGAGAGTGCAGTAAAGCACTATTGGGCAGTATATAAGCCTAAATGCTATTGCTATAACATGAGGTAGGAATGTTATGTTCAAAGTCCATTCTAAAAGGGAAATATTTGAGTCAGAACTGGACTAATTCAGGCTGAATTTCCCATCAAGCAATAGAGGTGACTAGTGCTGGGTTCAATCACCCTACCATTCTTCAAAGGTTTAAGGCTAGTTGGGAGAAAGGTGAGACCTAATGTGTATTAAATAAAATATTCTGGTAATCATTTGTTAAAAGTGAATCTAATTATTCTGACTGCTAGGGCATATTTTAAATACAGGGGCAGTTTTTCATATAGTCATCTGTAGTCAATCAATTCATTTCACCCTTGTTTTTGTTCTTTCTTTTTTTTTTTTAAGTATATTATGACTGGCCAAGGAACAGATTAGAATGCTCTGAAATGGATGTTTCTATGTGATGGGATGAAAAAGCCAGACAAAGCAGACCTTACTTTTTTTTTAAAGAATGTATTTCTTTGATAATTTGTTATCTACAACAGTGGTCACCAACAGGTGGGCCAGGGACCACTGATGGTCCGCGAGAAAATATTGGTGGTCTGCAGAGAAATGTCCCTCCCAAAGTACGCCCTAAAGCACCCTCCCCAAAGCAATTAATCCAGGCTGCACGGGAACACATGGCCTGCCCACCTGCTGGCCCGCACCCTTTGGCCGAGTGCAAACCTTGAGTAGAGCCATGTGAGCTGGAACCGGAAGGTAAGACCAACAGCAGGGGAGAGAAATCCGCCTCGGGTTGGCTTGCTGATGTTGGTGGGAAAGTCAGTCCCATATTCCAGAGCTGCAGTAGTCACAGGACTGGTCCTTTGGTCATCCTGGAGCAGCTGCTTCTCCACCCAGGTGCACCGGCCTGCCATGGACTGGAAGAGCTGCTCCAGGATGACCAAAGGGCCAGTCTTGTGACTACTGCAGCTCTGGAATATAGGACCCACTTTCCCACCAATGTCAGCAAGCCACCGTCAGTCAAAATTCATATTTGTGGTCCGCGGGATTTAAAATTATGAGTTTGGTGGTCCCTGAGATCCAAAAGGTTGGCAACCCCTGATGTATAATGTATATTCCTCATCTCTTTGATGGTAACTATCTTCAAATAAATATTTAGATGGGTATCTCAAAATATCTCCCCATTCTATGATGGCTCTTTTGTTTACGTTCAAAAGACAGAGAAAAGGAAGAAAAGGAAGAATGGAAAGGTGCTTAACGATTCTTGCTTCTTTCTTAATTAGCCACAGCGTTACATTTTTACACTAGTGAGTTGCAGTATAGTATGGAAAGTGGCATGGGAAGCAACAAAATAATTGTTGTGAAAATAGCTTCCCTCTCTCTTCTGCCAAGAAACTTTTTCTCAATCAGTGTTTTCCAAGACCAAGAGAAAATATTCCTTTCACTTCAGTGACTGAGTTCATAAATTGTAAGATTTGTGTACTTAAACTTGTCATTGATGGCTAGGTTTACATAACATGTGAAAGCAAAACCAAATATACAAATTTAGGGGGAAAAAAATCCCAAGAAATTTAGGTTTAGAAAAATGTAGGGTCCAGGTCTACGTTTGTTAAGCAGTAAAAATGGAACAGTTCAGGTACGTCATGTGCTAGCAGTGTCATAAAATAGTATCATTTATATTTTTTTAAAAAAATTGGAGTCCATTCCAAAATCTGCCATCCATAGTTTTCAACATAATAATAAAATAAAAGACAAAAGAACAAAAAGTTTGCAACAAGAGCAGAGCCGAAGATTACAGATTCTCTGTTCCCAGTTGTTTCTTTCCCCTGACTATATAAAGCAACAAGCAATTTCCAATATATATGTTTTCATTATGCTCTGGTGGAATGCACCGTATAAAGATAAGCAGCGCCATACATTCAGCCTGATTATAGAGAAGCTTCTATTGGCAGAAAGCCTTATTCTCAGGTTTCAAAATCTGCTCAGACACTTCCACAAAAATTAACATCCATTGCTGAATGGAAAACGCATTGCATGTAACAATCCAAATGTTATCTGCATTCCAGCTACCATGCAGGACAGCTATACACCTGGTGTAATTTCAATAACCTAAGCTACAAAGAATAAACAAAGCACATAACTGCAGCATACAAGGGAAGACAGAAATGCTGCCTCTCCAGCCCAACATACAAACCCCTGATTGCATCTTGTCATAATATCTAATATCAGGTACCTAAGTAGCACTGAGTGGAAAGGAAAGGGGAGGGAGAAAACTCAGGGAAAAATGCTTTTAAAAGAAACAAGTTCAACTTTGCTTGATATATTCTTCTCGTTACCTGATTCAAAAAAAAGCCTGCAGACATCACCCAAAAGCCTCTTGTAGAAATAAATATCAGCTTCCAAGAATCAATATTTCCTTAGAGGGTTTTTAGGAACAACAGCCACGGTTAATTTGCATAGTTTAGCTATATGTCATTTGCTCCATCAACATATTTTTCAAACAAGACTTATAAATGCCAAGTCTTGGCTGGCAAGCAAGTTTGCCTCCTCTGTACAATGTCTTGTTATTGGAACTGTTCACCCAGTGTGAAAAATCTTGAGTAAGCCTTATTCAAAATGGGCTGAGAAAGGTAAACAATTGAAATCTTAAATCCGTGGTGGCACAATGTCAAACTTTTCAGTTTAGCAATTTCTATCATATTAGGTTACACTCAATGGAGACATAAAAGCCAGAAATGTAGGGTCAGATTAGATATACAAAAGTATAATGCTTGAAGCTTCCTAAGTCCCTTTGCTAAATATATGAAAAAAGTAGTTATGAATATTTGCAGTTCAAATAAGAGTTGTGCTTCAGGGACAAAAATGTAAATTCTGCATCAATAGCAGAATCACAGTAGAGGCAGGCCTCAACTTACAACCGTTTGTTTAGTGGTTCAAAGTTACGACAGCACTGAAAAAAGTAAATGATAACTATTTTTCACACTTTTAGCATTCCCATGGTCACATGATCAAAATCTGGGTGCTTGCCAAAGGGCATTTATTTATGCCCCCAGGGTCACCTCACAATCATTCGTCATCTGCCCAGCTGGCTTCTGACAAGCAAAGTCAATGGAGGAAGCCAAATTTGCTTTAATGACCACATAATTCACTTAATGTCTGCAGTGATTCACTTAACAACTGTGGCACAAAAGGCTGCAAAATGAGGCACAACTTGCTTAACTACTACTTTGCTCGCAACAAAAATTGGGGGCTCGATTTAAGTATAGAACTACCTGTAACAGCTTCTCTCTGGGGGAGCTTCAAAAACAAGAAATGCCAAATGACCTGGAACTTTCCTGTCGGCACTTCCTAAATTAACACTTCCAAGTACATCACTGACATTTTGTTTCTTAGCACTTCATGTACATGGGACCAAACATTTTATATGAATATACTTTGCACAATTTAGAAACATTCTTGACCTCTTTTACATTAGTCCCAAACTAGAGCATTTTTTAAAAAAAAAAAAATAGTAAGCTACGTTTAGATGGCTCAATCAAAGGCCAGGTAAATAGGCAAGTATTTGGTTGATGATGAAAACTAACAAGTCTCCACGCTCACTGTAAGTAAGCAGGGAGTGAACTGAAAAATTGAGGTGGCCATCAAAAGACTTTTCTCTCCTGGACAACAAATTTTGGGGAAATCCTTGAAAACAGCATCTACACTCAAGTGAATTACTGGTAAGATATATAATTAAAAGGGGTACTGTTTTGGATTTCTCAGTCCCAAATTAGATATCCGAACTCTGGATGCAATTATGGATTATACAATCTGTAATTCTTGCTCAGCCATTCCATCTAAAGAGAGGTTCTCCCATCCTTTCTTTTTGCAGTGTAACAGAATTTCTAAATTTTCTGTCTTTAAGACAGAAACATATTAACATATTTACCAACTAATCTGTGCTAGCAACTTTGTCCTCAGGGATAAATCATCATTTAACCTCACAAAACTAGTCAAGCCTGTTGACATTGCCATTGGCCTGACTGAGCTGATAGAGGTCAGCAAGCTAAATGTGGAAATCATTACTCGTTCTCTAATTAAAGATGTCCATAATGTCCTTCTAAGAAACCCTTTCAATCTAATTGTTGGGAAAACAAACCATTAAACTTCCCATATTACTAAAAATAGAACCAGAGTAGCATAGACTTTAAAAGAACTGAAAAAATATAATAAAAGTATCCTGTAAATATAAATTGTCAGTCTGTTTTCCACATCAAAAAGGGCATTTATTTATTGATTTGGCTTTTATCCCTCCTTTAGCACTTTATAATTAGCTCAAGGCAGTGAGCATACATAGTACTCCTCCATCCTCCCATTTTCCCCACAGTAACAACCTGTGAGGTAGGACAGGCTGTGAGGGAGTGACTGGCCCAAAGTCACCAACTGGATTTCATGCCAAAGGACTAGAAGATGAAAAGGCCTAGAACTCACAGTCTCCTGGTTTCTAGGCCAACAACTTAAGTATTACACCAGGGGTCCTCAAACTTGGCAACTTTAAGACTTGTTCAATTGTTTAGAGACCGCTGCATACTTCTAGGAAACTTATATTTCCATAATTTTTTCATGTTTCTTTCATATTCCTCTTCACTTAAATTTTTATAACACATTTATAATAATTTAAATGTTCCCCTCCTTTCCTAATTTCATTCTCTCATTCTCTTTATTTCATTTATTTATTAAACATTCCATTCCATTACAATGAGTATTTCATCTATCATTTTAATCACACTTGTTTCATATTTTCAAAGTTAATTTCTATTTCTAATATAACAATACTATCTTAGGTACCCTTGCAGAATATCCCTTTCAATTAAGTTTTCACCCATTATCTCTGTGTCTTGTACGTTTTCCGTTTCTCTATGTCCTGATTCTGTCCTTTATAATTTCTTTTCCTTTCCCTCTTCTCCCTCTTCTTCTCCCTTCCCTTTTTGGCCCCTTCCCTCTCTAATTCTGATTCTCTCTTCTGTAGTCCTCTCTTCTGTTTCTTCCTAATGTTGTAATTACTTTTCAAACTATTTGGGGGGGGTTGTTTTTTCAGATCTTAAATTTTTCACTCTCTTTCCCCCCTTCCCTTTCTTTTTCCCCACGTAGAAATACTTGGTCATTGAAAATGGCTTCTTCTTTGTCCCACCCTTCTTGTTCTACAGGCATTTCTTGTTGTTTCTCATAGTTCAAGATCTCCATTTCTAAAAATTGAAATACGAAGCCGAAAGAACCTCTTATTTCTTGTGCATCTTTTTTCTGTTTTTTAAGTTCTATTCTCAATTTTTCCAAGAGTGATACCATTTTAAAAACTTTTAAACAACCACCTGATTAATTTTAGTCCTTTAGATCAAAAATCCAAAAATCACCAAGTAATCCAAATAATCCAAAGCTGTTTCTTCTTGCTTCTTTTTCCACTTTCTCTTCCTGGGGTTCTCTTACAACGTTTCAGTTAAAATGTATCTTTTAGGAATCTTGTTAAAGTTTCATTGTTAATTCCTTTCACTTCCAGGTGGTTTCCTCCATTTTTCCAGATCCCACCCTTTTATTTTTTTTCCTCCTTTTAAAAGTTTGTGAGAATCCAGAAATCTTTATTATCCTTTTGACATTTTATTTTCAGCTTAAATACCTGTTAATATCAAAGTGGATTTTTGCTGCTTTCTTGCTTAAATCTCTTAATTGTCAATATGGGGATGAAAAGAAAAAAAACCAAATCCTTTCCCTTCCCTCTCTCATTCGCAGTTTCAAAGTCTTCTTTGGGAGCAATGTTGTTCTTTATAATTCAAATTCCAGGGTACCTTATATTGTTGGTTTTCCAGTTCAACCCAGTCAGCCAAAACTTTCTCTTCTTATCTTCCTCCTGCACATTCTTTTCCGGTCGAGTTCTTCTTTGAGGTGGCCATTTCTGACCACCCCTGCAACCGCCTTCGGGAAAGGGAGTAATGACCAGCTGGGGAGGAGAGATGCGGCTCTCCTCGACCCTGCTGGCAGTCTCCCCCCTCTTCACCACATCTACGAGGTGGCTTAACCCAAAACCAGCCAGCTCGGGGTGCTCCAGTGGTGAGCACAGATTGAAACTGCGCACAATCTCAGATTTCGGTCTGTCACCGAAGAAGCTCAAACCAGAACCTCTGGTGCATCCAATTCTTGATGGGCAGGCACTCTGCCTGTTAAAAATCCTAACAGGACAACAACATTGGGGATATTTAAAAAAAAAACCTTCTACAGTCATACATTGCATTACATCATAGTGTGTTTTAATCCTAATAACTGGAAAAACTTCAGTTGCCCAGATCATATATGCCAACCATGATTTAGAAGCACTATGTCAGATCCAAAGAGGCTACAATGGCTCAGCGGTTAAAGACACTGAGTTTGTCAGCTGAGAAGCAGAAAGCCTGGGTTCAAGACCCAAGTGCGAGGCAACATGGTGAGCTTGCCCCAGCTCCTGACAACCAGTGGTTAGAAAGCATGCAAATGTGAGTAAATAAATAGGTACCATTTTGTGGGGCATTCTGTGCCCTTCAATGTACAGTGATACTAGTCACACAACCATGGAAGTATCTTTGGACAATGCTGGATCCCTTGACTAAGCAACAGAGATAAGCACCTAATCTTAGAGTCGGACACAACTTTACAGGGGATACCTTTACCTTTGTGTCAAACCCACACAGTACACTAAACCAAAATCAAATAAACCACATTTGGGCTTACGAAGTAATTTCAAGAAAATTTTTGTAAATAGTTTTGTAACCTTGGAGTGACCTATAAAAGACATTGTCATAATTTAAATTTTGGAGAAGACAAAATGAAAATAGTCAAGAGAAGGAAAATAACTTTATCAGATTCTGAAGTTCAGTGATGCTAGCCTTTATGAAAATATTTGTATAGAAAGAGCTACTAACTTTTGTTTTATGTTCTCCCCGAAAGGAAACTCAAGATATTACCTGCAGAGAGAGGCTTGGAAAAGAAACAGTGTTTGCAAAGAAGCCTTACAGAGTTTGATTTAACTTATTGAAGACGTGGTTAAGCCTGCTTCCTCTGAAAACAAGCTGACTTATATTACACAGTTGATCAAACTGAGGGCTATGAAGTGGCAGATTAAGGTATGCCCATGAAGGAAAAGTATTTCATGTCTTAATTGAATCAGCCAAATGCATGCTACACATACACTCCATACTCGTGCACACACAAAAAGCAATGAAAAGTTAAAACTAGGGCAATGGAAAGTGGGAGGGAAGAGAGGAATGTAAAATATTATTTTAAGCAGTGAGAGCTACTAGCTGGTCATCTCTGCTTTTCAAAAACAACATTTCATTCTCTGAAATTATTCACAGTAATTTAGTTGACCACCAATTTTACTTGCAGAAATTAGGAAGAATGAAATAAAGAAATAAGCAAATGTAAGTTTTAATTTATAATAGCAAAGCAACAAAATTCAAGATGGCTATTTCCCCTTAGAGGCCAGAAAGGTTTATATGTGAGAAGGCATGCCTTGTCTTAAAAGACAACCCATTCTAATGGGGTTGTTCTTTCTCTTTTTTTTTTTGTTTTTAATGGAGAACCACAGAATGGGCGTTGGTCCTTACCTGACACGCCATTTCTCTGGAGCTGGGAGGATCATCCAGAGAGTGGGAGGTGCTTCAGTCTGCGTTGTTGAAGGCTGAGCTTAATTACTGAGGAATGCTCCGCCCTCCGTCACGTGGCTCCCTTGCATTCCCCAGTTTACGCGAAGACGAGAGTGAAGAGAAGATCGTGCTCTCATCTTACTATGCTAAGCAGTTCCTTGACCGAAACAAGACCCCACCAGACGGTGAACTTAAAAGGATGGGGCTGGATGATCCTCCCGGCTCCAGAGAAATGGCGTGTCAGGTAAGGACCAATGCCCATTCTCCTGAGAGCCGGTCGAATCATCCAGAGAGTGAGACATACCAAAGCTTGGCTGTCCTACGGGAGGGACTCCATCTGGTTCTGAAGTCCCTGCAGTTCCTTGAGGACTCACTAGAGAACTCGTCTCCCAAACGAAGCCTCCGCCGAGGCAAATATGTCGATCTTATAATGCCTAATGAAGGGAGATGGGGAGGCCCAGGTGGCCGCCCGACAAATATCAGCCCAAGGGTGGCCCAAGCTGCCAAGGTGGCTGCACTTCTGGTGGAGTATGCCATTATTTCGCTGGGCACCGGCAGAGCCTGGGACAAGTAAGCTTTGGAAATAGTAGCTCTAATCCAGCGGCCGATGGTTGCCGGGGACACTTTGTGTCCTAAGAATTTAGGTTGAAAGGAAAGGAATAAGGATTCGGACTTCCTAAAGGGCTGGGTACATTTAATGTAAATGCGAGGGCCCGTCTTATGTCCAGGGTGTGCCAAAGCTTCTCCCTTTCCCGCGAGGGATTGGGGCAGAAGTTCGGAAGTGTGAGTTCCTGTGCCCTGTGGAAGGCTGAATTGACCTTAGGCAAGAAGGTAGGGTCCGGCCGTAGAACCACCCGGTCGGCATGGAAGATGCAAAGGTCTTTCCTCACCGACAAGGCAGCTATCTCCGATATTCGGCGAGCCAAAGTAATGGCCACCAGGAATACGACTTTGAAAGTTAGGAACTGGAGTGAGGATTCCCTGAGAGGCTCAAAGAGATGTTTAGTAAGGGACGTCAGGACCTTATTGAGGTCTCAGGTAGGGTATCTGTGTACAGCTGGGGGACACAAGTTAGTTGCTCCCCTAAGGAATGCCCTAATGCGAGAGTGGAGGGAGAGGATACCCAGATTGTCGCAAATAATCACAGTTGAAAGGGCTGCTACCTGACGCCTCAGGGTGTTCGGAGAGAGTCCCTTCCTCAAACCTTCTTGGAGGAATTCCAAAACTTGAGCAATGGAGGGTGAAAGAGGGTTGATCTGGAAATTATGGCACCACTTGCAGAAGCTATTCCAAGTGGCATTGTATATTCGGGTTTTGAGGGCCGCCTTGAGGGCTAAAATGGTATCAATAACCTGGTCAGAGAACTGCTCCTTCCTTAGACGTTCCCGCTCAACCTCCAAACGGCTAACTGGAGCCACTGAGGGTCCGGGTGTTGGAGGGGCCCCTGGGAAAGGGATATCCTGTGCGGGGGAATTTTCCAAGGGGGAGCCACCGATAGATAGCGGAGGTCCGCAAACCATGGGCACCTGGGCCAGTAGGGTGCCACTAAAATCAGCTCTGCTTTCTCGGAGATGAGCTTCTGGATGACTCTGGGGACCAGGGCTAATGGAGGGAATGCATATAGAAGCCCTGTGGGCCAGGAGCAATGGAGGGCATTGCGATTCTCGGCCCCGTGGGAGGGATACCTCGAGAAAAACCTGGGGAGTTGGGTGTTGAGTGGGGATGCGAAAAGGTCTACTGACAGGAGACTGAATATCATGGTCGCTTCCCTGAACAGTGATGGGTGAATGCGCCACTCGGACTGGTCCACCGTGGTCCTGCTCAGCCAATCTGCTTGGGTGTTTGAGACCCCTGAGATGTGCTCAGCTTTGAGGGAGAGGAGATTGCGCTCCGCCTAACGGCAGAGGCGCTTGGCCTCTCTCATCAAACTTATGGACTGGGTGCCCCCTTGTCGGTTGATGTGAGCCTTGGCGGTGACGTTGTCCGTGAGTATCAGGACATGCCGCCCGCGTACGTGGGGAAGGAAGTTGCGCAGGGCCAGGTGGATGGCACGAAGTTCTAACCAGTTTACACTGCATGTGCGTTCTACCTGTGACCATTTGCCCTGTGACGAGAGCGAGTGGATGTGAGCACCCCATCCGGACAGGCTGGCGTCTGTGGTGAGGATGAGGCGTTGGGGTTCCTTGAATCAGTGTCCCTTGTTGATGGCGGGACTGGTCAACCAGAGGAGAAACCTGAGGACCCTTGAAGGCACCTTGACCGCGGCCTTTGAATTGCTTCTGCCGGTCCTTTGGAACGGGAGCAGGAGCCATTGTAGGGATCTAGTGTGTAAACGGGCCCAGGGAACAATGGAAATACATGAGACCATTTTACCAAGTAATTTAGACAATTCTAAAAGTGTTACCTTTCTTGATCGTCTGATATGTTTGACAGTCTCCTGGATGCTACGGAATCTCTCAGAGGAAAGGAAAACCTTTCCCTGAACTGAGTCAATGACAGACCCCAAGTGGGTGATCCGTGTAGATGGTAACAGATGGCTCTTCTGCCAGTTTACTAGGAACCCATGATCTTGGAGGGCAGAAAGTGTAGCTCTGATATCCTTTTCTGCTTGGGGTCTGGAGTGAGACAGGATGAGGATGTCATCCAGGTAACAGTAGAGACGAACCGGGAGGTCCCTGAGGTGAGCCGCTAGGGCCGCGACGACCTTAGTGAAGGTTCTCGGGGCAGAGGCCAATCCAAAGGGAAATGCCACATATTGGAAGTGGCGATGGTTGTAGCAGATCCTGAGGAATTTGGAATGGGAGGGCCGGATTGGGATGTGAAGGTACGCCTCTGAAAGGTCTATGGAGGATAGCCAGTCCCCCTGCCTGATGCCTAGTAGAATGGATTGTAGGGTGTGCATCTTAAAGCTGTGGTAGGTCAGGTAACGGTTAAGGCGTTTCAGGTCTAGAATAGCTCTCCATCCCCCTGAGGATTTGGGGACCATGAAGAGATGAGAGTAAAACCCCTGCCTCTGTTGGGATGGTGGCACAGGTTGTATGGCCTGTATGGAGAGGAGATGGCGGATAGCTGAATCCATTAGGTTGCATTTGGTGAGATCGTTGGAGGCGGGGATGCCATAAAAAATTCAGGGGGGGGCGCGCTGAAATTCAAGCGCGAGGCCCAGTCTGATGGTCTCCTTGACCCAGGCATCAGAGGTGGAGGAGTCCCACCGATCAGCAAAATGCTTGAGGCGTCCACCAATGAGGAGGGGTGGACTGGGTCTATCTGTTGCGCCGAAAGGGCTTCCCTCCTGAACCCCTGAAGGGGCGCCTGTAGCTGCCACCCCTCCTGCTCCTGTCACCCGGATCGGCTCGATCCTGGGGCTGGAAAGGCCGGAAGGAGGGGGGTCTCAGGTACCTGGGCGGGAAAGGAAACTGGTAGAAAGGTCGTGAGAACCTCTCCGAAAGGGCTGTGCTCTTGACTCTGACCTACGGTAAAGGGGGGGGGAATTTTTTTCTTGCTTCTGGTTTCTGATAGAAATGGCTCCAGGACGGTGCCAAATAATTTGTCCCCTTTTATGGAGGCGGTGGCCAACTTAACCTTGTTTTTTACGTCCGCCTGCCAGTGCTTGAGCCAGAGCAGGCAGCGAGCTGTAACATGAGAGGATATTGCTCGGGCAGAGAACTTAACTGCGTGGTATGTGGCGTCGGCCGAGAATTCTGCCGCAGCCGTCAATTTTGCTATGTCCTGATGTGCCCTTGTGTTAGAGGGGGGGACATGCTGCCTCAGTTGATGGAGCCACCAGATCGAAGACCTGGTGAAGAAGGAAGCGGCAGTGGCTGATCTAATGGCCCAGGTGTCCGCTTGGTGAGCCCTACATAAAGCAAGCTCGGACTTCTTGTCCTCAGGCTTCAGGACCTCTAAGGGATTACTGGGGGAGCACGAGGATGCCAAACCAACGATGAGCTCATCTACCTTGGGAGTGTTAAGCAGGTTGCAAAAGCTCAACTCAAGGTTAAAGAACCTCCTGTCCTGGTTGGATGGGGCAGGGGGGGCCCTTGTAGAGTCTAACTGGTTTGAGACTAAGTCATGAAAAATGGGCGGGGCCGGGATCATCTCCGCCTCCACCACAGGCTGCCTAAAGATGGCGTCCTCCTGTCCCTCTGCTGGGGAAGGGAGAGCTGAGGAGGACTGTACAGACAGGCCAGAAGTGTTCCTGGCCTTAAATAGAAGCGATTTAAACCTGTGCGGCTTGAACATACCCACAAAGGTGGGTTGATCCGGGGTGAGACCCTCGTCCTCGGACATGTCCCCCTCCATAGGGACTATCTCCGATAGGGGCTCCCCTTGGTGCGTAGACCCCCATTCCAATTCCTCCTTCTCCCGGAACCGATCTAGGTCCTCCATGGCCTCCTCCAGATCCCTTTCTGGGAGAGGACTGCCCTCCTGTAAAGTTACCTGACCAAGAGTGAGGCCCGATCTAGGCAAGGACCTGACTGATGGCGAGTCGTGTTTGGGCGCCATCGAGGGAGGACCAGACCTGGACATCTGTTGCAGGCCCTCTGCAATCCCCTGGCGAATAGCCCGTTCCATCCATGCCTGCATGTGCGCAGGGATCTCAACTGTGGCGACCTCCTCATGGCGCAGACCAGTGACCATGGGCGTACATGTTGCTTCTGGCATCCGCCTGGTCGTTGGTCCGGGAACCTGGAGTCCCTGGGATGGGCTGCGCCTGGAGAGGGAAGAGCAATCTGGAGGAGGGGGGGTGTCTGGAGGTAGAGGGAGCAGAGGGTGGGGGGGCTGGAAATACCGGTTGTGTCTCTCTAGATCGTCTGTCAAATTCTTTCTCCAGTGCCCTATGACATCTTAGAGCGTCCCTCTGAGAAGCTTTGGAAGTTTCTTTAGGGGCTTCCTTAGTCTGTTTGAGCAAGTGGTAGGATTTAGATGTGGCCTTCAAAGAAGGGCCTTTAGCGGAATTGTCATCTGCCATTGTAGAGGAAAGGACTGTAATACAAGTGTAAAGGGTTCGACCTACAACAAAGGTCGCCAAGGGTTCGACCTACAACAAAGGCCGGGTGTCCTTTCGCTGGCCCGCACCCCATTTTGGAATTTTAAATGTATATAAACTAATATAATTATTAATATCTTTATACATAAGCGTACAATCAAGATATATAATCCAACCAGTGTTGGCAACGTGAATTAGCCAAATATTGATAAGATGTAAAAATATATATATGCAAATATGTATATCTATCTATCTATCTATATATATATATATATATATATAATTGTATATCTAAATATATTTAGATATCTATGTAATGATAAATATTAAATATTAATTATATAAATATTACTATTATATAAATTTTACTATTAGTATTAGTATTATTTAGAATATTTAATCCAAGGTCTGGTTGGAGCTCCCAGGAAGGAGTGACCCCAGGAATTGCTGTTAATATTGCCAATGTGCCAAATAAAACGCCTGAGGCTGGAGTGAGGCCTCTGGCAGCTGAAGCTCCCAGGCAACAACCTGGAGGGATAGGCTGCTATTTCCTGCCCTGAGCGTGCTGCGGAAAGCCAACAAGTTTGCCAATTCCCTTAAATATCTGATAGCTCTCACAGGCTGGAAGGCCTATAATTAGAGCTAGTCCCTTCGCAGCTCAATGAGGCCTCTAAAAGCAGCGCCCGACACGCAGCGGTGCCCAAAATGGCGGCCGCCCACGCTCCCTTACTCACGGGCTGCTCAGGGCCAAAATCAGCCTCTCCGGCACGTCTAGGGACCGAGAGAGGCAGCCAGGTGATTTTCGCCCCTTCCTGGGGCGATCGGCGTTTACGGTGGGGGGGAACACCAGCTGCGCTATTACAGCGCGATCAAATAAAGCCGCTACGAGTGCAGCGTAGAAAAGCAGCAGGAAGAGGATCGAATTGGGGGGGGGATTGGCGCCGGAGTGCGGAAGCCGCCTGCTGTGCAGCCCCCCCGGGGGCGAAGAAACGCGCTCCCCTGTTTAATCACTATCCCAATGCGCTTAGAGGCTAAGGAGAACCGGGGCAATGATAATCAAACCTGATGAATAAAGAGCTCTTGAATCGACCAAGGAGTGGTGAAATACACAGTCTACTCTCACGAAGGCTGAGCATGAACTGGGGAATGCAAGGGAGCCACGTGACGGAGGGCGGAGCATTCCTCAGTAATTAAGCTCAGCCTTCAACAACGCAGACTGAAGCACCTCCCACTCTCTGGATGATCCGACCGGCTCTCAGGAGAAGGACTCTAGAACATAAAAATTAGCCTGAAACTAAGACATTCAACTAAATTTTTGGACTTTTAAAAAATGAATATATTATTAGTCAGTCTTTCCAGCCTTCTACTCCCAGAATTCCCAGGCAACTTAAAAAAAACTGATTGGCTGTCTAGAAATTCTGTGATTTGTAATCCTAGCACATTTATTGGGTAACAAGTTGGAGAATGCTGAAACAGGACTACTACTTTATGTTTGCTGTCAGTTCTGTGAAACTGGCTCCATTAAAGGCACATGGGCTTCTTTTCAACTAAGATGCACTACACATAAAAATTACTGGGTTATCTTAAATCATACCACTAACTTCACCTTCAATCATTCTTCATTTCAACTCATTGTTATTGTCTCAGAATCTATTTAGGTTAGCCTTGTCATAATCAGCTTCAACTGAAGGATAAACTCAAACAAAAATAAAGTTAAATCCAAGTATTTCAAATATTGCAGGTAATAGCTAAAATAGAGAGGAAGTCGGAGGAGGTGTCAGTTCTGTCCTGGCAGAAATTTGATACAAAACTGCCCACCTCTAGGGTATAAACAAACATTTGAATTACATGCAAGTAAGCTGGAAGGGAAATAGTTCGGAATAAAAAGATCAAATTTTAAAATCTCTGGTCCATTGACATTGAGCATACATATACCTCTAGTAGGTTTTCAACAAAGAATATATATATATACCCGAACAAAATACCCGAACAAAGCTGAATGCCAGCTTTGTTCAGGTATTTCCCACGTCATGGTAGTGATGCTTTTAAAGTTGTAGCAACGTTTCAGCAGAATCTCATCTGCCATCATCAGGCTTCTGTATAGTATTTGTCTGTGAGTCAGACTTTTACAGTGGTTTCAGATTTAAATTTGGGGCAGCCTATTGCTGTGTCAGAATGGTTTTTTCTTTCTCCTGATTGGTTGAGAGTCTTGGTCTGTGTTTATTGGTCTTGGAGTTTGCTGTGTTCTGCTTCTAATATCTTCTGTCAGTTTTTTTGGGGGGCGGGCTCTTTTTGTATCTTGATTGGCTGGCAACATTGTGTTACTTTATTGGAGGCCTTTAGTGCAGCTTGGCAAACTCCAAGACCAATAAACACAGACCAAGACTCTCAACCAATCAGGAGGAAGAAAAAACCATTCTGACACAGCAATAGCTGTCCCAAATTTAAATCTGAAACCACTGTAAAAGTCTGACTCACAGACAAACACTATACAGAAGCCTGATGATGGCAGATGAGATTCTGCTGAAACATTGCTACAACTTTAAAAGCACCACTACCATGACGTGGGAAAATACCCGAACAAAGCTGAATGCCAAACATGTAAGTACCCGCGAAAACTTAAGAAAACAAATATATATATATATACACACACACTTCAAGCTATTGTGCCCAAGTTATTAAACATTTGATATAAAATATCCATAGTAGTGTAGAATGGGAAGGGATCACATATCAGAATATGAGTAGAACAGAATTCTTATTAGAAGCTGGGTTCAAACAATTTGTGTCCCTTGGAAGAATGTTTACTAAATGTAAGGAAATGGATCAATAGTGGGATCTTACCTTAGTTGCTACCAGTTCGGTGGGTTATTGTGTGTGCATGCGCGCATGTGCCCTTAACACAACGTACCTAACAAGCCAATCAGCTGAGAGGATGAAGAAATGAAAAGCTAGGAGTGACCCTCTCACCCTCCCATGTGCTGTTTGGTCTTTTATCCTCTCAACTGATTGTCAGAGGCTTTTTTCCTCCCTCTTAGCTGATCAGAGGCTTTTGTTTACTACCATTGGGCCCAACCCATAGTGATTTTTACTACCGGTTCGACTGAACCAAACCAAAACAGTAGCATACCACCACTGAAATGGATGGAGAAGTGTTAAGACGTGTGCCTGCTGGCAGAAAGCTTGTGGAACTGTCAACTAACTACCACAGACAGTTATGAGGAATGTTTGTTGAAATAAGCAAACATGGCTGAGTATAAGAATGTGCTTCTACCATTTCATTATATGAAAGTAAGCCCTGGTGATGTCAGAAGCATAAAAATAATTTGGATGCAGTGGAAACTGTGTGGTAAAACAAGAATATGGAAGGATCAGAAATGCTTCTGAATGAACGGACTGAATACGAAAGTGACTGGCCAATATGTAAGCAATACATGGAGGTGGATTGATCATATAAAGGGAATGAAAAGAGGGTTGAATCATAAACATAGAAAGTAAAGGAAAAGGGAATGGGTTGAATGAACGAACATGACTGAAGAAGTTGTGACTGGTTGGACTTGGTAACATCCTGAAAATAAGAAAGGGAAGAATGAGAGAAAATGGTTGAACTAGGATACTGGCACAGCGAAAAAAGAATGCTTGCAAGGAAAGGCCTGGAGAATAATATTGTCATAACCTAAATTTAGCTATATTCTCTTCTCCCTCTCCCCATCATATCATAATTTCACTTACACGAGCACACTGTACTCTTTTTCTGCAATTTGCCTTATGTTGCATAACATAAAAGGGAACAGGAAAATGGATATATGCAAGATATATATTTTATTTGAAACTGTAAACCAAACTGAGTTTGTAAATGTTATCCTATTAACAAATATAAAATCCAATATTTGTTTATTCTACTATCCTATATAAACACACAAGATATAAAATACAAAAATTAAATTTAATTGTCAGTGACCCTGGGGATTTTTTTTTCTTGTAAATTCCGTGACAAAGTTTTATGTTCCCAGACTCTGATGACTGCTTGACATTGTTCCTTCCCAGGCACTTTTAAAGACAGACAGCATTTGCACATGCAGTTACTTTACAAAATGCTTCCATGTCCTGAATTCTAATACATCCTACTGGTTTCATTCTTTGAGTCAACAATGGGGATACTGTTTTAACACTCAAAAGATAAATCATTTGTGGGTGAATGAATTTTGATGCTATATTCTTTTCCATTAAAAAGAAATTACTGACAGGAAAGAAGTAAAGAAGTAAAGAAGGAGCAAGGATGCGTAAGTGGCAAAAATGTATTAACGGATACAGTAGCTCCCACAAACCCAATGAATTCACGGACTCTTAAATATGTTCCTTTGGCAAAAGGGCATAAAGGACTTATTAAATTTGTTTACAAAATGCATCTCTCATTAAGTAAAATAAGATTTCAGAAAGCGGTAGTTCTTTTCCATTTTTGAATTATAAGGATCCTTGAAGAAGATTCTTTGAGGAGCCAGTTGAAAGATACCTGAGTATTCTGTGTCTTGCTATAATTTTTCTTGATCTAAGTACCGTAATCCATTTTTCCCACAGAGATCTTACAAAAATGTAAAATGGTTGATCTCTATCTTGAGCACAAATCAGAAACACTGCATTTCTTGTGTAAGATCATAAAATGATTGTTCCGAGAATCTAAATTAAAAGTACAATCCACAACATCATATATTTGCATGAAGTCAAAATATATAGAACAGAATAGAATTCTTTATTGTCCAAGTGTGTTTGGACACACAAGGAATTTGTCTTCATGCAAATGCTCTCAGTGTACATAAAAGAAAAGATACATTCGTCAAGAGTCAAGAATCATAAGGTACAACACTTAATAATAATCATATGACAATAGCCATATATCATCTGAGATCTGTGTACTGGCCAGTAAAATCAGAAATATCAGATATTAACAAGCTTCCTTGCAATCCAAAGTCATACAGTATCTCTTTAACCTGGAATTCAAGAGACTGTATTGGCTTCATATGAATGAATTAGATGCATGCTCACACATGCATCCCATTTGCTCCACCTTATTCTCTCACAGTATCCAGAAGAATTAACAACAGGAAACAACTCATCTGTTTAACATGTCTTATGAAAAGAGGATCTACTGAAAACAAGCAACAGACATGGGTTAATATTCATGATGTTGTACTGTGCAGGATTTAAGGTTGGCCTGCGCACTATCTCTAGGGAACTCTCAAACTCCCCTGTTGTCTGCCAGTGATTACAATCAGAAGTGTTTTCCTATTGTTATCCACTGTTAGAAGTGAGGCTGCACTACACACACACACACACACACACACACACCATTTAAGGTTTCCTGTTATTAAACAGGAACAAATCAATAATATAATTTTCACTGTAAAGGTTTGGCATATATCTCTTAACTTTCATTTTAAAAGTACAAATGAAAGATATTAAAATGTTACAGCTGCATCCAAGATTGTTCTTTGTTTCATATTACAAAGCAGTTTTATTTTCCAGATTTATGATTCTTGGCTAATGTAAAAAGCCAATTCATACAATTTATAGAATATATTCAGTGGTGGGATTCAGCCAGTTCAAACCACTTCCGGAGAACCAGTTGTTAACTTTCTGAGCAGCTTGTTAAACTGGTTGTTGGAAGAAATCATTAGGGCAGAGAACTAGTTGTTAAATTATTTGAATCCCACCACTGAATATATTATATGATTCTTGTAGCATTTAGCAACTGCAATAGTGGAAAAGAGCACCACTATCCCATGATCGGAATGAACAAACTTATTTTAAATCATTTCTGGATGATGTTGTAAAAAAAAGATGATTTCACCCCTTGTCATCACTTGGTGAATATCTCACATATTCTTCTCAAAAATGTATTTCTTAACATTTTTTATGATTTTGTATTTCTAAACTTTATAACTATTAGGGATCATTTTCGCCTCCCTCACTTTCAAACTCAGAGAAATATTTAAACTGATCCCCATAAACAACAGCCTTGGTTTCAATATGTTCTGGTAAATCTGAACAAATACAGAAATGTAATTTATCTTCCATGGTATCAGTATTCATAAGATTTGTGAATATTTTATGACATGATTGACAAGGATTTGATTATTTATTTGGATGACCCATTAATTAAGTCTGATAATCCAACTGTTCATACCGAGCAGGCTTAAACTGCTTTTGGCCAGCCCCTTCAATACAACTTCTATTCTAATAAAGAAAAATGTTTCTTGTCCTGTCTTTGATTATCTGGGTGACTGCATTTCTCCTGGGGTTATAAAAGATATACAGAAATCTGCTTTATTCTCTCCTGGCACTACCCCAGAATGTCAAGCAGCTTTCACTATGAGAGAATTTGCTAATTCCTACTTTTTATTTTTAAGTGAGATTCTGTCACTCAACAGATTTTTCTCTTACTGAAATAATTTATCACTCCTACACTATCCATATCCTACCAGACCTTGCTTGTCCAGAAAAGTGAAGAGTTTGAAAAACAATTTTGGCTTGTAGTTTTCATTCCAGATAGCAAGTGCCATCAGAATCTCTTTTTTAAAAAATGTGGATCAAAGAACATTGGCGCTATCCAGTGGTGGGATTCAAAATTTTTTACTACTGGTTCTGTGGGCGTGGCTTGGTAGGCATGGCAGTGGAAGGATACTGTAAAATCTCCAGTCAGAGGCAGAATTTGCCAGTTTTCTGAACTACTCAACATTTCCGCTCGCGGTTCTCGAGAACTGGTCAGAACCTGCTGAATACCACCTCTGGCACTATCAATTGGAAGGAGGCTAAATCCAAACAAACCATAAGAACCCAAAATATTTACAAACTCTGCACAAACTCACACCATGGCAAATTGGAAGAATACATTTTTCTCCCATTTAAACGTGCAAATCTCCTTAGCTTATGGAACAAACAGGTTGACTTTTGCACAAGGTTGGATTATTTTATTTCCTGTGATTGGCCTCCAACCTCCATACTGAGCATGTTTCTCCCGCTCCCATCAATGGCATCAGCCTCTATCAGACTAGACCTCTTATCTGATTTTGGTTACACATTCAAATCAGCACCTGACTTTTGGAGTTCTTTCTCCTCCCCCCAATTCTTGAATGTTAAAATCCTTTTTTTCATCTGTCTGGATATTGCAAAACAGAGGTTACAAATGCTACTTCAGATCAACTACTTCACTGCTACATAAACAGCTAATAAAATAAGTGGCCACAGTGGAGTTTGCATGTAATAAATCAGTTCATTTTCCACTTGCATGTCTTCACTTCAGCCCTCAGATAGTTGCTGCCTACTGCCTAATATAACTTTCATTGTGCTGGAGACCTATTTTCAGCAGAAATTTCAAGCAGCTCAACAACTTCTTAAAAACAGATGCATTTAATCAAGTCTTTCTACAAGTAATGTACTTATCTACCTGTCACCAGAAAAAAAAAACATATTAACAAACCATATTTGGTTCACTATCAGATTACTCCATCCACACACCAATCCAGAAAATTAGATACAGGTAGTTCTTGACTTACATTTCATTTACTGACCATGCATCCTCATGCTCACTTGATCAAAATTCAGATGCTTGGCAATTGACTCATATTCTATGACAGTTGCAGTGTCCCAGGGTCATGTGATCCCCTTTAGACCCTCTAAGAATTAAAGTCAACGGGGAAGCCGGATTCACTCAGTAATCATGTTACTAATGTAATAACTACAGTAATTCAATTAACAATTGTGGCAAGAAAGATCTTAAAATGGAGCAAAATGTTACCTACAAATATCTCACTTAGCAACAGAAAATTTGGGTTGTAAGTTAAGGGGTACCTGTACCAAATTTATTGGACTATCCTCTGTAGTTGTATCTCCTACAATGTCCAATGATAATGAAAATACATTTGAGTTTCCCACTGCACCTTCCTGACCATTTTTAGAAAAAAAAATTGCTTGATATTTGTGAACCTCTATCCTGCCATTGGTGGCAGAGATTTCAAAGTGGGATGTATTTAAGATTTCCAGTGCAAGGAGTATCTGATTCAATGGAAGGGATATCTAGGCACAGAAGTAATAAAGGAGAGCCATGCACAGCGCTTTCTCTGCCAATTCCATCTGGAATACCCAGACTTTTAGAAATAGCACTTAGATTTATATGTCACTCCATAGTGCCTTATAGTACTCTCTCCCCAACAATCTGGGTCCTTATTTTATCCACCTCCGGCTCAGTGGAGAAGCTATGGTTTGATGGGGGCTTGAGGCTGTGGGCAGAGTTTGCCTGCAATACTGAATTCTAAGGAGTGCACAACAGGGCCCTATGCTTACTTACCTTTAAGCCACTATCTTTAATGTGCCTAATATAAATACTCCCGTAATTCATTTCAGCAAAATGGTTGTTAAACAAGTCATTGGGGGGGGGGGAGAAAGGGAAAGAGAAAGGGAGAGAGAGAAAGGGAGAGAGAGAAAGGGAGAGAGAGAAAGGGAGACAGATCCTGTAAAGTTACTGGCTGTTGCCATCTCATTTGCTGCCACCCATTGTTACACTCACTCCAGTGTGCATTGTTGTCAGGTGCACAAGTGTGGGCTTAAATGTTTGTATTGGCTGGAAAATGATTTTTTAAAATTTACATTTACCACCTTTTATTATTAACACATTTGTGGATGGTTGCTATAAAAGGCAGTTGCTAAACAATGACTACTTGTATCTAGTTATCTTATTCCAGACCTATTATGGAAAGACTTAGCTTTCTGAAGATGGCTCTCATGCTGGGGTGGAAGGAAGAAAAAAAGAGTAGAAGGGGATGAGATCAGGTTACGGTGGTGATGGGAGCCCTGTTGGAAAAGCTGTAAGATCAGGTAAGAAACAGACCGTCGTAGAGAAAATCTATTTATACATCCTTAAAGAATAAAAAAACAGGGTGGATCCTTCATATTAAATGTTAAATTTATTTGATCACTTTTTCCTCGTCTGTTGTAACTTTTTTTCTTTTTTGTAGTTGTTACAGTTTCTCAATAGGCCATCATCTGCAAGTTTGTTCTTACTGTGTTGAATGTATGCTTTTGTTTCGTTTCTTTTTCTATTTTACTTTTTATGATAAATATTTTAAAAAAATTAACACCAACACAATGGCATATATTCAATTTTTAAAAGGCCTATACCTATATTGACTACATCCTTGTTGTGTGGGCTTCCTTTTGTTTTATGTGTATATACTGCAGTTGCTCTCTATACTGTCTTTCCTTGAATAAAAAGACTGCTTGTCATTTGAAGTGACTGGGCTGAGTATCTCAAGACCTTAAGTACAGCCACTGGGTGGTGCGAGATTGGAAAATGCTACATGATGTCAAAAGGGACAGAACTATAAATGATCTCACTTCCACCCTCTATGAAATGTGTGAAGAACTGGTGTAAATGGTTTCAGGCATTTCAATTATACCTGATTTAATAAGCCTGAGCAGAAAACACAGTTTTTGTATGCTCTGGTTTTTGTTTTTTTATTTTTTGCATTTTGCTGGCAAAAAGGCGTGGAAGATTTATAATAAATTTTGGTGCATACCGGAAACTGATAAACAACAAATGCAAATAAGTTTGAAAAGTTGCTACATATTTGGTGCCTAAAGGGAATATTCTTTTTGAGAGAGGAGCTTTTTTTAACCAAAACTCATGGAGCAGTGTGTTAACTTTTATGTACAAGATTAAAAAGGCTCTTTCAAACCAGGTGAATTCAAAGAACTTTCTGAGTGGAATATAAATAACAAGATTCTCTATTGTATGCATTCAGCCACCGTAAAAGAGAGACTGGTTGCAGAAATCAGTGGAAATTCAAACGAAGTTTGACATAGGAGTGACAATGGTTACATTTATGTGCAGGCATTGTAGAAAAGCTTATTCCCCAAGAAATCTCATAGCATTTGGCACTATGTGTTACAAATGCTGTGGCAAAAGATTATTTTGCAAAAAAGTATGCACAACAAAACAGGCCTCAATTGGCAGACAAAAGAAGATGGATATGCTATTTGTATGGGTGTTACATCCAAAACATCAGGCACATCAAGTAAATGGAAACAGTCCATGGCATGCTATTATAGCTGTGATTGAAGTATGAATGCTAATTAGGTTAGATGAAGGAGCTGCGGTGAATGTTCTTCCTCAGCTGTTAAGCAAAGTCATTACCAGGTTCACTGGCGATCTGGGTGTTTAACGGCAGAGCATATATTAAATTCGAAAGTGTGGTTATAGCAAACTGCAAAATAGTTATGTAAGAAGCTGATGTGGGTTTTTATTTTATTAGAACAAGAGGGGTAACTCTGCCAGGGAGTGCAGCCTGCATAATTTTAAATCTAGTTCAAAGAACAAGTGAGTGTACTATGCCTCTGTGGTGGGAGGAAAACAGGGTATATAGCACGAGATGAAAGGGCTGTTTATAGTTTTCGTCCGACTGGTTCAATACTAGAACATCAGTTAAAGCAACTGCAGCAATACTCTAACGATAACCCAACTTTGCAAACCCATAAAATTTACCTTCTTATAGGCTGGTCTAGATAAAAGAAGTCAATTAAACCTGAGTTTTGAGTTTATTGGCTGCTTAAAGATCAGTTGTCTATCAATAATGAGCTAGTGTTCTCTTGAGATCTCTTAAGATACTCAATGGGAAACATTGCTATTTCTCCACCTGGAATGCTAAGGAATTCAATGGTCAAAGGAACACATCAGATTTGTTGTATAGTGGCCAGACACAAACAAGCATAATGAGCAATTCATAGCGGGATTCCAATATCAGGTGCTTTAGCAAAATAACATGGAGCCACCTTTGCTTCTTCATTGAGATTCCCAATTTACACTGGATGGAAGAAGCCAGAGATATCCTTGAGAAAAAGAAAAGTTTTGTGTTGCTTCTAATCCTTCGTTATCCTATCAAGGAGATCTTTAGGAAAGACAGTATGAAAGTAACTCAGTACAGACTGTTGCATCTCCCCAAATCAGCAGAGATTGCCTAGAAGATCTGGACCAAGACACACTGCATCCAGAAAATTCATTTTTAGTGCAGAAAGTTTATCTAGTTTCTGTGTTGACCAAAAGTGGGTGACTAGTCAAGCTACATGTTTCAGGAATGTGAAAAGGGAAGCATAGCAATAAACACAATATTATTTATTTATTTGATTTATATTGCCGCCTATTCGCCCCTGGCGATTTGAGGCAGCTTCCACAATGTAAAATCATATTTAAAACAAAAAATAAAAACATTAAGAACTAACAAAAAGAATCAAATAAATTAGTAAAGTACAATAGAACAAAATTTGGGAAAACAAAAAACAAAACAAAACAAAAACCAACTCCCACCCCCCACACTCAGATGACAGCGGATCACACTAGCCATTTGATGGGTTCCATTCCTTTCTGGGTTCCCCAGGCCCACTGGCAAAACCAGGTCTTCAGTGCCTTTCGGAATAGTATTAACAAGGGGGCCATTCTAATCTCTGGAGGAATGATGTTCCAGAGAGATGAAGCCACCACAGAGAAAGCCCTTCTAATAGGTCTCACCAGGTGTGTCTCCCTCGGGGTGGGACCCACAGCATTCCCTGCCTCCTCACTCTAATGGGTCAGGTAGATGTCACTGGCAAGAGATGTTTCCTCAGATAACCCAGATCCAAGCCATGAAGGACTTTAAAGGTGACAACCAGCACCTTGAATTGCACCTGGAAGCAAATTGGCAACCAATGCAGCTCCTGCAGGAGAGGTGATATATATGCACACCGGGGTCTGCATAAAACTATGCGGGCCGCTGTATTTTGCACCAACTGAAGCTTCTGGATACTCTTCAAGGGCAGCCCCATGTAGAGCGTGTTGCAATAATCAAGACGGGAAGTGACCAGGGCATGAGTGACTGTGAGTAGAGACCGCTGATCCAAGGGCCTAATTGGTGCACAACCCGCAGTTGTGCAAAGGCCCTCCTGGCCATGACCACCATCTGCTCTTCGAACAGGAGTCATGAGTCCAGGAAAACCCCTAGATTACACACAGGGTCTGTTTGGGGTAGTGCCACCCCATCCAAGACTAAAGGTGGTAATTCTCCCTGAACCAACAAATCCCAGACCCAGAGCAACTCGGTCTTGCAAGGATTTAGTTTCAACCTGTTGCTCCCCATCCAGCCACTAACAGCCTCCAGGCACTGCAAGAGGGAGGATACGGCAACACTTAAGTCACCATGGGCCGAGACATACAGCTGAGTATCATTAGCATATCGGTGATACCTCAGTCCATGGTGATGGATGATCTCACCTAGTGGTTTCATATAAATGTTGAACAGGAGCGGAGAGAGTACCAAGCCCTGCGGAACCCCGTAAAGCAGTGGGCAAGGGTTGGATCACTCCCCTCCGATCAACACTGACTGTGAGCAGCCGTAGAAGAAGAAAGTGAACCAAGACAGCACAAGGCCTCCCACTCCCATCCCCTAAAGCTGTCCCAGGAGAATCCCATGATCAGGGGTATCAAAAGCCACTGAGAGGTCAAGTAGAGCAAAGATGGATGCACTACCCCCATCCTGCTCCCGCCAGAGATCATCTAAAAGTGCAACCAATGCTGTTTCTGTCCCAGACCTGAATCCTGACTAATAGGGGTCGAGATAATCCGTTTCATCCAGAAAGCTCTGGAGCTGCTGTGTGATCATCTTCTCAACAACCTTCCCCAAAAAGGAATACGGGATAATAAGAATTTAAGGGGAATTGTTAGCAGATTTATCTAAGACAGTTATCTTTAATAAGCCTAGTTCTGTTAATATATATTTACTATATCCTTTTCTGTGTGGGTTTACTGTTAATTTTATTGGTACCAGTTGCTGTGAATGCTTGGCTGTCTTCCTGTGAATAAAAAGACTTGTTTACCATCTTAAGCGACTTGACAGTTGGTAGTGGGTGAATTGTTATTAAAAAGGAATTAGAAACATACAAACACCACTCAAAACCATCAGACAAACACTTGAATGGAGGAGGGTTAACAGGAGATGTTGAGGCAGAGATTAACATCCTTCCCCTGCTGGATATTAATCCTCAGGATGGGATGAACACTGTCCCATTCCCCTCCAAATCTGAGGGTTGAGTGTTGAACTGAAAATTTCAATTGGATCTGAGAAGCCCAGGGGTGCAGAATAAGGAAGGAAGGTGACTTTAATTAAGATGTGGGGGTGTTTTTTTCTACAGAAAATGGGCAAAAGTAGTCCAGAAGGTCCAGCTAACATTCAGAACTAAGGCATCTTCCTAATTCATTAAACAATAAGGGGAAGAAAATACAACCCAATCAGACTTGCTAGATTCTGTAATTATAGCCAATCTCAACAAAAATAATTTTAGCCATCCTGTGACGTTCCTTGCATTTTCTGATCTAGCAAGTTGGGCTGACTGTGGGTCACCAGAACCCAAAATCATCAGCTGTTGGTCCTCCATATGTTTAGAACAGGTGTCCCCAACCACCGGGCCCCGGACCGGAACCGGTCCGTGGAACATTTTCTACCGGGCCTCCGGTTTGCTGGGCGCCATCTAGTTTTGATGAGAAAGTGCTTCCGGTGAGCTTTTCCGGTTGGAAAGCGGCGTTTGGATCCTGAAGGAATCCTCACGCCTTAGTTTCATCGAAGGGTGGGGGGGAGGCTTCGAACAAAACTAAGGCGTGAGGATTCTTTCAGCACCCAAGGCAAGGCGAACCAAGCGACCATCCCAAAGCCGTCCCGAAGCCCAACAACAAAGGTACAAAGGAGGAGTTGAAGGTGGCGGGGAAAAGCGGGGGATGGCTGGCTGGCCGGTCACTCAGCTCACCTTGCCATGCATGCTGATGCCGGTACTGAGTCGCGGAACATTTTGTGATGCCGATACCGGGGTTGAGGGCCACTGGTTTAGAACACCCACTCATCCTGCTGCATCATCCATCCAGAGAGAAAGTTACAACTGAACAGGAGGTCACAATGCTGGATATCATGGTCTGTTGTCTCCACTCTGAAGAATATTGAGATTCCTTCCTTCCCCTGGAGATCCTTCCAATTCCCTGGGCTGGAGTGGAGATGGAAATTCCTCTACCTCCCAATTCCTCTGAGTGAGGGAAAGAGAAAACCATTTTTCTTCAGTATCACCAGAAACATAAGTAAAAAACAAAAACAGAATAATTCAGATTTTTCCAAGGCTGCAGGTTCAAGTAGAAGAGCAGGATGAAAATTTCATCCATGAATGGGAGAGTGGCAAAAGAGGATTTGAAGGGCAAAGTGGCATAACAGCTGATAAAGCCAATATCAAACTGTCTGAAACTTAATGAGTCTATTATGGGAATAGGGACAGGTGGCAACTCCTACCCAAAATCAGGAGGCCTTAAACATCCATTGCATTCCATGGGGAAGCAGAAAGGAGCCTAAGAATTAAACTACGAATTCCCTATAACTATCTGAATTTTATACTTTGGAATATCCTCAAAGGCTTTTGTAGTTCTTGCAATAAACATATTTATATCTTTTTTTAAAAAAACTATTTTCTGGAATCACTGCCTGTGCATCTTCCACTGCTGGCATCAGCCACATGACAAAACTTTTGCCATAGACATGTTCTTCCACAATCTGCTCTAGCAAAAAGCAATTTATTTAATTCATGTTTATATTCTACAATTCCTCATAAAAATCTAGAGACTGCAAGTGGCAAATACAAACAATATCACCTAATATTTGACTTAATTTTTCTTCATGAAATGTTCTTCCTTTTTTTCTATGTGCAATGTAATTGTTTTCATTTTTTACTTTCTCCTTTAATATATATTTCACATTTCCCATTCAATAATTCAAGAATATGCTGAAGCTTAATTTGCTTTTTTAAAAATTGCCATTTACTAGGAAGTGCCTAAGAATTTCACTTACAAAGAAACCTCAACAAATGATCAGATATTACAATTACATTTATACAATAAACCGTTATAATCAGAAGCAAAAGATGAAAACTATCCCAAATTGAAGCAATTTTGATGTACAGAAGAAAGGTATCATCTCTTTTACTTAAGTGTAATAGAGATGACACATCAACAAGACCCATTTTGTGTGTTTAATTTTTCCACAAGTACAGGATCCACCTTTTTTTCTGGATCAACCAAATGTTGATCCGTTGGCTGAGACAGAAATTGACCAACCAGCTTATTGCTTGAGCCTGATGTCATGGTATAAAAAAAGTGACAAGCTCAAGATCATCCAGCCAGATTTCATGCCTAAGACAGGACTAGAACCCACAGTCCCCTTGTTTCTAGCCTTAAACATGAAACCAAACTTGTCTCCAAACCTCTCTCCTGCATACAAGCCCTTAATCACTAAATCACTAAACCTGGTGACCTTGGCATCAATAATACTCTCTGCAATTGGATACTGGACTTCTTGACAAACAGACCACAACATGTCAAGTTGAATAACTCCATCTCATCCACCATCACACTAAGTACTGGTATTCCCCGAGGCTGTGTGCTGAGTCCCTTCCTATTCTCTCTTTTCACCTATGACTGAAGGCCTAGACATGGCTCCAACACCATTATCAAGTTCTCAGACAACACCACGGTGATTGGACTCATTAATGACAATGATGACTCAGAATATAGGGAGGAGGTGCAGAGCCTAGTTACATGGTGCGCTGACAATAACTTATTACTCAACACTAACAAGACCAAAGAACTAATTGTGGATTTCAGGAAGAAGAATATTTACACACATTCTCCTATATACACCAACGGGAGAACGGGAGAACATGTCATCAGCTTCAAGTTCCTGGGGATCCACCTCTCTAAGGATCAACAGCCTGATCAAGAAAGCTCACCAACATCTCTTCTTTCTGAGATTACTGAGGAAGAACCACCTTTCCCCAACTATTCTGATCAAATTCTACCGCTGTGCTGTCAAGAGCATCCTAACCAGTTGTATTTCAGTCTGGTATGGAAATTGCACCATTACATAAAGGAAGGCATTACAGACAGTGGTGAAAACCGCCCAACACATTATAGGGATCCCACTTCCTGCCATTGTGGACATTCAGAGGAAACGATGTCTGCAAAAAGCCCACATCGTTAAGGACTCCGCCCATCCAGCCCATAAACTGTTTACCCTTCTTCCATCTGGAAGGAGGTTCATGTGCCTGCAGTCTAAGACCAGCAGGCTAAGGAACAGCTTCTACCATACAGCTTTCTCCTTATTGAATTCCACAATTTGTCTATTCCCACACACACACTGATACTTTCTCTGATAATATATATCTTGTATAAACTCTCTGTGCATTATACTTACATTCAATATGTTCATAAACACTCTGTACACTCGTATATATTCCTTCCATAAACATATATTCTGTATATTCATAGATATTCTGTATATCCATATATAGTTAAATATTTTGTACATCTGTATATACATATTTATACTTCATTGTTGTTTTGCACTTCTGGTTAGATGCTAACTACATTTCATTGCATTCATGTGCAATGACAATAAAGTTGAATCTAATCTAATACAATCATTCTTAGTTTCCATCACCCAATATCTTTCACCCATTTAGCCAACTCAACATTAAAGAAGGAACTACTAAGCCCCAAATTGACTGTTGTGTAATAGTTTCTTATTTGTCTTCACTGTCAAAAATTTATGTTTTAGGCGTTTCAAGTTCTTTCTTTGTTTTAAGTTAGCAAATCTTAGCAAAGACAAGTCCTCTTATCTCTCCTATTTGCTAAATTTAATCCAAAATCTTTGATGTGGAACTTTATTAAAGTTTTTTTTGAAAATCGAAGCATACAGTGTTGACAGGTCCACCTCCATCCATGTGCCTGTTGACACTCTCAAAAATTATAGATAGCTGAAATAAAATTTATCATTCCAGAATCCCATGTTGATTTTCTTGCAGCAAACTTTGTTCCTCTATATGCTTAGGGTTGTTGTTGTTTTTTGTTCCTTTTCATTACCATTAACACCAATTTGCCTAGAGCAGACATTAAGCTGACTCGCCTCTAATTTCCCAGATCTCCTGGGTCAATTTTTATGCTTGCAGAATTGGAATTAAATGGCAGGAAAAAAAAAACAGTAATAAAAATAGCACAGATTATAATGTACTCCCAAAGTGAACATGGACATATAAAATATATCAAGATACTTTTCCCCATCTCTTTTCTGGAATTAAAATATACAGACACATGTCTGCTCACATTTCTCTTTTTAAGCAAACCTCCCTCAAGGACAACATGAACAAATGTATATAAATGAGCTAATTCGTATCTAAGGACAACAATGCTTTGTACATTTGTGTAGCTGGAACCTCCAAGGCAGACATTAAATATATAGCTATCAAAGAAACCTTAGAAAGGTTTCTTTATCCATCTTTTATCCATCTTAGCCACCATTGCTGAAATAGGAAGGATAAATTGATTCTGCACTGAAGGGATAATTTTAAAACTCCCATTATTACTACTAAACTCACCAGAATATAATTATAGAACAAAACTTTTTTTCAAACGTTCTTTCTGCAAACTTTTATTGTCTGAAAGGATTAGAAAGTGTAACTGCATCCAGGGAACATACTTCCATATGTGGTAGACCTGTCCATATGCTCAGAAGTTTTGGAAAAATACCAAAAATTGGATTCTAAATATAACTACACAAGAAGTAAAACTTGAACCCGAAACCTTTTTTGCTGGGTATGATAGACTCAAAAAAGAAAAAAAATCAATATTTAATCTTGCACATTATAAACCAGAATAAATTATACTCAAAATTGGAAACCGTCTATTGTCCCTTCAGAGGAGATGGTCATTAAAAAAATTCACGAGTGTGCAGAGATGGACAGCCTAACCAAATTACTAACAAAAAACAACAAAGATAGTGAATACTACAAAGTTTGGAACTGTTGGTACAAATGGTTAAAGAAAAAGCAACATTTGATAACTGAATAAGTTATGAAACTATGAAGGACATGCGTTTAATCATAAAGTATTCTGTGAAATTAAAACATTAAAAGAACGAGGAAGGTATTGTAACAAGGTAGATCACGTCAATGTTATGGGGTAAAAGAAAAAAAGAAAAGAAAAATGTAACCAATGCTCAATACCTGCTGCAAAATGTATATATGTATATATATATTTGTTTATATGTTTGTTTGTTTCTTTTTAAATGTTTTAAATATATGAAACTTAAATAAACTTTATTTTAAAATTTTTAAAAAATAGTTTATGGGGAGAAATTTTCCTTGAATGAAGAAACACAATAGAATTCAGATTTCTTCATTTGTCTATTTAATTAATGTTCTTCTAAATCATAATACATACTCTTTTCTTCCTTACCAACCATTCTTCAGTCAAACACTACTTAATTAATCCATTATAAGTACAGCTATAACTGCCAAATACATAAATCATTTCCTTTTCCTATGTCTTCAAGAACATAGACCTTAAATTTCTTTGTCTTATTATTGTCTCTATTTTCTATAACATTTACCTGACTTCTCTCTTAAACCCAGCCATTCCTACTTGCCCTTCTCTTTTACAGAATTTGCAGAAGCAAGATGACATGAAAAAGCTTACAATTCATATTTTTAATCTAGAAACATAATACGTTACACACAAAAATATCTTGATTTACCTTCAAAAGAAATTCAATATGCTTAAGAAGAATCTCATCACTTGGTCTTTATTTATTCAAATTTATTGGCTATCCAAACTTCTCTGAGTTCTGGAAAATATACACATTTAGAAAAACAAGATTAAAAAATCCAAACAAACAGCTAAAAACTTTAAATCAGACAGCATTCACAAGAGTAACATGATTACGTAATCTGTAATCCTTTCTTTACAAAACTGTGATAACAACAAATGTTATAATAGTAATAATCTCTACCCAACAGTGGAATGTAATAGAATATTCAAAAATTTAGTAATTATGGGACTTCACTTCATGAAAGATACTCTCTAAGCTGTACAGTTTGGTATTCTATATATATAATTTTCTCTTTTTATGTCATGGCTAGTTTGCTTCAAGTGTAATTTCTAATTATTATACTAAATACCATTGTCACACAAAGATTGCTTTTACAAAATACAGTCCAGGATTTGATAAAACACCAATGGATCCACTATACCTATATATTCTAGCAATAGCACTCAGTCTTATATACCACTTCATAGTACTTTACAACTCTCTCTAAGCAGTTTACAGAGTCAGCATATTGCCCCAACAACCTGGGTCCTCATTTTACCAATCTCAGAAGGATGGAAGGCTGAGTCAATCTTGAGCCAGTCAGCATTGAACTGCTGGGAATTTGGCAGAATTAGCCTGCAATACTGCATTCTAACCACTGCGGCACCATAGCTCTTCTTCTACCAGGACAAACAATGCTGAATCACTTCTGAAACTGCATGTCACAGAATCAATGAACATTCCAGTAATGAAACTCACCGTCTCCATTCCACTGAATATGCTGAAGCTTATTTGTTGAATATGAAAGCACTTACCATCAGTGGATATCTTATTTTCATGTGCTCTTATATTGGTATTATAATCTTCATGTGCTCACTAATCTGAGTTTCCACTGGGTGAACCCCATCTTTGATACATGGTATTGTTCAAGTCCATCCACTGATCTTGTATTTAAACAGCCACATCTAATTCCCCATCAGTGGAGGCCAGAAAGTAAACATTGAGTCCAATTTCAGACAGATTTCAAGAATGAGCTATTGACATCAAAAGAAAATGTTTCATTTCTTGGCATGCTATTGATTGCAGGTCAAGTCGATCAATGAATCAAACAACTTTTCCCATATACAGGCCTGCCAATATCCTTGTTTCATCTTTGTCATCTGTTGTATAAAGCTATCTGCCAGATGTTCATTGCATAGTCTTTTTCTACTGGTCACCTTCCTGGGTGATTTTAATTAGAGTCTATATGGTCTTTTCTAGGCTTTTTTTAATTGCTTTTTCATCAAAATCTACCAAGTCAGGCTCACAGTTAGCCATTAAGGTATGATTGCTCAGAAATCCCTAACTGACCCAAATACTGCATCAGGCCCCAGTGCTACAGATACTCTGTGTTGTGTCAAATCCCCCAATTGCAAAACAGGAAGCATTGTACTGGGAACTGCAAAGAAGCCAGATGGGAAACAGACATGATTGGAACTTTGGAAACTTTTTGCTTATGTTGGCATTACTTAAATGTGTGATTGTATTGAAATATACAATCACAGGCTCTTGCATCATTGGCTGACAGGTATCCCATCTGTTGCACCAGATGTGCCCATGATGGACCCATGGGTTGACTGTGCAATTGCCAAGAAAAGATTTATATAATTTGCAAAACGTGCTGCTTTTGCAATGATGGCTTGCCCTATGGTTAATTAAGCTACCCAATGCAATCCACAGACAAATTGATAATATGTTCAAACATTCCTTGCTCATAATTTCAAGGGCATCCAATCTTTATCCCCTGGTATATCATTTCTCCTGCAGCAATGCCATTCATAAACATTATACACTTGTGTATACCATTTATGGGCTGTGTTTTCAGTCTGCAATATACAAAGTACCCCAAAAGCAATTACCAAAATAAATAAAAGTCACTACAATGTTATTATTTCTAATATACTATCATTATGCTATACTCCAATGCTGCTTATTTGTCTTGTAAATATTGTAGAGGCAAGGATCTCTGCAGAAAGAATCATCTAATTTAAGTTTGAGATCCAAAAGATCCCTGTAATGATCTCCAAAATCTCCAACCTTATCACTCAGGTAAAAAATAACAAGGTGTATAGGTACAATCAACATCTCCTGCAATAAAATGCTAACTAGGTGGGGTTCCCATTTTAGCATCCTTATTTTACATATAGACCAACTGATGGAACAGGTTGCAAGTTTGGAGCTACTTCATAACTATCATCATCTTTTTAAAAAGTGCTAAGCCTAACCCATCTGACTATTACCTAAAAGGCTTACTAAGAATAGTGAGTAAATTTATAACACAAGACTTATATAACACATATCTTGATTGCATAATCCAACAGAAGAACCTAGTTGTCCTGTTCCAGGTCCATCATGCACACATGAACACAGAATTAGGTTGCTGTGTACAGTATTACTTGCAAGAACAACAGCAGGCAGAATGTGTGACCAAATGCACAAATGCCTTAGCAAAATCCTAATCCCAAATGAGCTTGCAATTTTCAAACAGCAAGAGTTCAAAGCAGCAGCCAGAAGTATTGCAGGTCAGGATCCCAAGATCTTGGATAATGGTCATCGGGCAGTGTGGGTAAAGTGTGGCAGAGCTGTGAGGAGGCAAGAGATTCAAGACTTCAGACACATGGCATCAGATAGAATGGTTATTCCTCACAGGTAGAATGGTTATTCCTTCTGAGCTAAGGGTGACTTTAAAGTAGTCTCCACCAGCTGGGAGCCACTCAGCCCTGCTGTGTGAGTAGGTGCAAAAAATGTCTTTGTTCTGATTGGTGTAGTAGAGCGTGATATACTCAAGACCTGATCCAGAATCCTGGACCTTGTTATGTGACTACAGCCACTGCTGTTCTTTAAGACTGCTGGTGGACTCGGCCTCTGGTGCTAAACTGCTTCCTGCCTCCTGAAGTTGACACTTCCCAGCACATGCAGAGAGCATCAGAACATTGGATTCAGCTTCATCTGAACTGGCCCAGACACCAGCGGTGTCACAAGTTGGGGTCAGGCCAGGCCACTGCAGCAGTGAAATTATTCAGAGCTAAAGTTTCACTTTGCTTCATAGAACTAAAGTAATGCTTTTGTTATATGGTGCACAATTTTACCCTTATAAAAATGCAAAGCTTTTAGAAGCAATGCATTCCAAATTTATGAGAATCTTTCTCCCTGCCATCTGATTGATTCCCAGTGCCCTACTGTGAGTTGAATTAGGATTGCCTTTTATACTAGCCCAGTTGAGAATACAAAGTTTGAGGTACTGGCTGCAAATAGATGTGGAAGTGATTCACTGGCCCAATTTATTCTTATGGATAAATTCAATTCCTCATGGAAAAACTATAACCAATGTTTTCTCCCTCTATGGCCTCTCAATTCAACCACTAACAAATAGCGTTGGGGAGAAAGTCAGTCAAGGTGCCTTTGATCTCATCTCAAGCGGATAAGCCTAAAATTCTAAATTATCCTTCAGAAAACTTTTATCAAAATCTCTGCACTATTCCAAACTTTTCAAGGTGTTTTCCACCCCAAATAAAAAAGCTTTTCAATCAGCTAGGTTTAGAACCCTAGCCCTGAAGCTGGTAGAGGGTAACTCAATCACATCCTCTACAGGTAGTCCTTGACTTACAACCACAATTGGAATTTAAATTTCAATCATAAGTTAGTGCGATCACAAAGCAAATATGAAGGGATTTTATAGCCATTTTTACTGTGGTCATTAAGCAAATAATATGGCTAAGTGAACCCAGCTTTTCCCAATTGTCTTTACTTGTTGGAAGCCAGCTGTGAAAGTCACAAATCATGATCACATGACTGCAAGATGCTGCAACCATTGCAAACTATAATTAAATGAGAAGTTGTAAGTTGAGGACTATCTCTAATACATTTGTCACTGCGTATGTTCAAATGCAGCCAGCACCCCACATCCTGTTGCATTATTCATACCCATTCCTCACCAGGCACACAGGCTGGACTGAATCAAGAGTGTAAGTACCATTAAAATGTCTATTCTGCTCCATTGTCTATTAAAAGTCAATGTAACTAAATTTACTTGTTTGCCTTATTACAGATAGTTCTCGGAATATGACCACTCATTCAGTGACTGCTTAAAGTTACAATAGCGCTGAACAAGAGGGACTTATGAACGGTCCTCAAAGTTGCAGCATCCCCGCAGTCATCTAATCATAGCTCGGGCATTTGGCAACCAACTCACAATTATGACAGTTACAGCATCTCATAGTCACACAGTTGTCATTGGCAAACTTCTCTGCCAGTGTTCCATAAGCAAAGTCAAAGTGGAGAATGGCAAGAATTTGTACCGCACTCCCGCAAGTCACTTCCACTCTCACAGGTTCTTCTACCGAGGAGCATCCAGACAACATGGGGATTTCCTATTCTGTAATACCTGTCCATACTCCATTGTGCCCACCTGCAGCACCAACCGACTGGCATGCCAAAGCACTAGGAGCTAGCCTGCTGTCTTCTGTAGCGCCTGCCTACCCACACTCCCTAGTACCCGTCTGCCACACTCGCTCACCGTTGCACTCCATAGTGTCCATCCAACTGCGCTCTGTAGCACCCATCCAAAATACTTGTCCATATATGCACACTTCATTGTCCCCACCCATGGCCTCCGTATGCACTCTGTAGCACCAACCTATGGCACCAACATTCAGCTCTCACCAATAACCTGCTTGCTTGGGACTTTGTTTCAGCACTGTACCCATGTTGCTGGCACATGAGATCCTTGCTTAACAACCTACATGATCCTTAATAACATCAATGGGGGCTGCCATCTCTCAGTGTGTTGATGACAACATCACTTGGCAACAGAAAGTTCAGTCCCAATGGCTGTTGTAACCAAGAACTGCTTGTACTCCTGTATTTTATCAGTTTAGTACTTGAATTTATGCACATATTTTATTCAGTTCTAAGTAGTCTTAATTTTTTCTTTTGCTCTGTATGTTTTTTTCAATATGATCTCTGACCATAAATGAATAAATAATTACTTCTTAGATATCAATCTTTCCACACTTAGGATTAAGAGATACAACCAGGTGCAACATGGGTGCATACATTCACACTTCTCTGGATCTTGAAACACAGCACAACTCTATCATCTCATTTTGTCTGGTTTTTATAAGGCTTGTGTTACATTTATATTCTCTTTGTAGCTAAATTGTACACAAGTTGAGATATGTAACAGGCTGGATAAACTATTTAAAAGCAGCGTCGGTTTTCTAAAATGTAGATTTCTCAAAATTACACAATCAAAGGCAAGGGAAGAATATAAAAAAACTCAGAATAAGGGAGGTGGGAAACTTCAGTCATTCTATTCTGGTCAATAAAACAGCTATAAGCCACCGTGAAACAAGATGCCATTGCACTTGTCAAAACTCTGTTCTGTAAAACCAGAAGCTTTTCAGGCAGCAATTCAAGGACATACTTTTTGTAGAAGTTCATTTAATTGCAGGTGCTAGAAAATCCATTCGGCATAGAAATAGAGAGAATAATACCTAAATCATAGCTAGAGCAGAATCAAAGTTCAAATCTCACACCTCTTTCTCCCTCCTGTGCAATGTAATAGGCTAAGAGTTTCTTCGTTTTGGGCAGGATGAGAAATTGACACCTGAATATTGTTATTATAACACATCAGCCTGAACTTTACCTGAATATGTTCTTGCAATATAATTTATTTTATACTGTTAGCTCCCCTTTTCTTTGCATGCAGGTCTGAAGTTTCAATTTACATTTACAATAGGAAAAAAAAAAAAGATATGAACATGCTTTTTTGAGGAAGTGCCTTAAACAACAAGTGCCTTGCTTCCCTTTCAAAAGGTAATTATGTTCTGTAATTTCCTTAGTTTTTTCTATCTTATTTTGCCGGTAGGGAAATCATACCTCTGCAGTCATTCAGAGAAAGACTTCCCTGTAGGTGTGTTTCTAACCATGCCAGTGACTCAAAATACAGAGCATTTCTAGAACATATGATTACATGACACTCACTTTGACCTTTCCTTTCACAATATATAATAATGCACTTAACAACTTCAACCAAACTTTATCATAACACAGCTCCATTCCCATGAAAGACCAAGCCATGAATTTTATCCCTCCTATGGTTAAATAACTCCCTCTGACACGGCACACTTGCTGACAATACAGGGCTAATAACTGGGGAGGGGGGAAATTCAGAAAGATTTAAGCTGGAACAGTGGTTGGAAATAAACAGAAGAAAAATGTTTAAAAAAATGGGCAGAACCTGGCTAAAGAGCAGTACGTGTATGAGGGTGGACTAATGGATCACAATCTCAATTTGTTCCAACAGAATAATGCAGCTGCAAAGAAAGCCAGTAATATTTTGAAAAACATCCAGAGCAAGGTTCTCCAACCTTTGCAACTTTAAGACTTGTGGATTTCAACTCCCAGAACTCCTCAGCCAGCAAAGCTTTGCCAAGGTTGGAGACACCTGATCCAGAGGAATATGGAATCCGGACCACAGGAAATAATCACCCTGTTCTATTCTGACTTGGTCGTTTGGAATATTGCATTCAATTCTGCCTGCACACACCATTTTAAAAAGGACACTGATAAACTGAAGCAAATCCAGAGGAGGGCTACTAGGATGCAAAGGGACTAGAAACCAAGCTCTAAGAGGAAGAGTTAAAAGACCTAGCCTTGCTTTCTTTGTGGAAGAAAAAGAGACCTGATAGTTGTCTTCAAATATCTGAAGGGGTCACACCCATTATAGAGAGGTTGAACTTTTTCTCACGTGTGCCAAAAGGCAAGACTAAAATTAACAGGATGAAACTTCAAGGACGTAGATAGATTAGAACTTCTAGATTGGGCATTGGTACTTACCTGATACGCCCTTTCTCGTCGAGCTGCATAGAGCATCCAGAGTGGGAGGTGCTCCAGTCTCCGCTCTTACAGGCTGAGCTATAATTGAGGAACGCTCCTCCTCCTCCACGTGACACCTCTGTAGCGTTCCCCAGTTTTACGAAGACGAGAAGACAAACACTATTATCTCCTCAAAACTATTGCAGCAGCTCACAATTACTTAACTGATTGAATCATTGGCCGAAACAGGACTCCCACCAGACAGACAATTTTGGGTGGGGCTGGATGCTCTACACAGCTTGACAAGAAAAGGCGTATCAGGTAAGTATCAACGCCCATTCTCTGTAGAGCTGCTGCGAGCATCCAGAGTGGACATACCAAAGCATGGCCTGTCCTATGGGAGGGACTCTGTGTGGGTTAGAATATCCTCTGGCTCTCTTGCCACTTGTTGAAGGACTCATCTGCCAGGGATGCTTCTGCTGAAGCAAAACACATTGATTTTACAATGACGAATAAAGGGTGACGGAGACGCCCAGGTGGCCACTCAGTGTATATCATGTATCGAAGCCTGGGTAGCCCAGGCTGCCGAGGTAGCCGTACTCCCTGTAGAATGTGCGATTATTCCACTGGAAACAGGAAGCGCCTGAGTTAGATAGGCCTTGGAGATTGTCGCTCTGATCCAAGGGCCTACAGTAGACGGGGATACTTTGAAACCCAGCGTCTTTGGTTGGAATGACAGGAACAATGCTTCTGACTTCCTGATAGGCCGAGTGCGATTGATATAAATACGTAATGCACATTTGACATCGATGGAATGCCACTGCCTTTCCTTCTCGGAGAAGACCTGAGGCCAAAGTTAGGAAGAATGAATTCCTGTGATCTGCGAAAGGCTGAGTTAACCTTGGGCAGGAGGAAGGGTCTAGTCGCAGGACAACCCGATCAGCCAGGAAAAACACAGAGATCCTTTCTAATGGACAGAGCTGCTATTTCAGATATCCATCGTGCAGATGAAACCGGTATGAGAAGCACAACCTTGAATGTAGGGAATTAAAGTGATGGCTCTCTTAGGGGTTCGAAAGGCAGTTTAGACAGTGCCGTGAGAACCCTGTTAAAGTCCCCGGTTGGATAGCTGTGTATCACTGGAGAATGCAAACTGGTGGCTCCTCTACAGGATGCCCGGATACGAGAGTGGTGTGAAAATGGTTCATAGGATCACCAGAAATGACCATTCATCAGTCTGCCACCTGCCTTCGCAAGGGATTGAGGGAGAGGCCCTTGTCCAGTCCTTCTTGCCAGAAGGCCAAAACTTGAGCAGCCGCTGGGGGAGCGGATTAATGCGTGATTTGTGGCACCATTTATTGAAAATGATCCGAGTAGCGTTATATATCTGGGTAGTTGAGACCGTCTCACTGCCAAGATGGTCTCAATGACCTGATAGGAAACCCCCCCTTCTTTACGGTCCTGCTCAGCATCTAGATATCTAACTGAAGCCACTGGGGATTTGGATGCTGAAGAAGTCCCTGGGATAGCGAGATCCTGCCCGGTGGGATCCTCCAGGGAGGGGCCACTGAAAGGTTACAAAGGTCTGCAAAAACCACGGTCTCCTGGGCCAGTACGGGGCAACCAGGAGGTCTGCCCTCTTGTGGATCAGCTTTAGGATCACTTTGGGGATCAGCGGTAGTGGGGAAATTGCGTAAAACAGCCCGGTGGGCCATGGCCAACATAGGGCGTTGTGATTCTCTGCCCCTTGGGGGGTACCTGGAGAAGCATCTCGGTACCTGGGCGTTGAGCGGAGACGCGAATAGGTCCATTAGGGGGTGGCCTAATATCGCTGAGGCCTCTTCTGCATTATTATTTTGAACAGGGAGGGATGAAGGCGCCATCCTTCCTAGTCTAAGGTGGCCCTGCTCAACCCGTCTGCCTGAACGTTGAGACTCCCGAGATGCGATCTGCCCTGACGGACAATCGGTTGGTCTCCACCCAGCGACAGAGACGCTCGGCCTCCCTCATGAGACGGATGTCATGTCTGCCCCCCTTGTTGGTTGATATGTGCCTTGGTCATAATGTTGCGTGTCAGGACCAGTACGAGGCGCCCGCATACTTAAGGAAAGTGCGTAAGGCCGGGTATACTGTGTGAAGCCTCCACCAGATTATACTGCACCTTTGCTTGGTTGCTGACCAGGTGCCCTGAGCTGAGAGCGAGTGGGTATGGGTCCCCCATCCGGGTAGGCTGGTGTCTGTCGTAAGGGTAGCCCCTGGAGGCTCCTGAAGAGATGCTTTTGCTGATCGCGAGTCTGGTCCGCCAAAGAAGCGATGCAAGAACCCTTGAGGGAACCTTCACCACGGCTCTCTAATTGCTCCTTCCAGAGCAGTGATAAGGTAGTAGGAACCACTGTATATATCTGGAATGGAGCCAGACCCAGGAAACAATGGATATGCATGAGACCAATTTGCCCAGTAATCTTGATAAGACCAGTAATGGCATCTTTCTTGTTCGCCTAATGTTCCTGACCGATTTCTGGATACTGAGAAATCTTTCGGGGAAAGGAAGACCGTCCCTTCAACTGAGTCAATCACTGCCCCTAAGTGAGCTATTCGAGTGGAGGGGGGGTAAGTTGACTCTGCTCCCAATATACAAGAAGATCATGGGCCTGAAGAACCGAAAAGATGAATCTAGTGTCCCCTTCGGCATGGCATTTGGTAGGAGAGAAGATGAGGATATCATCCAGATAATAGAGACTGTAGATGGGGAAGTCTCTGAGGTGAGCTGATGGGACAGCCAGAACCTTGGTAAGAATCCTCGAGGTCGAGGCTTGACCAAAGGGAAGGACCACGTACTGAAAAAGTTGACCAGGGTAGCCAGGTCTCAGAAATTTGAAAAATGAGGGATGAATGGGAATGTGAAAATATGCTTCTGAGAGGTCAAAGGAGGCGAGCCAGTCTCCCCTCCTAGTGCCCTGCAGAATGGACAAGTGTAGGCATCTTGAACTATGATGGACCACATTAAGCCTCTTCAATCTAGGGTGGGTCTCCAGCCTCCGGAGTGTTTAGGAAGTAGGAAAGAGTGGGAGTAGAACCCCATTCCTCGGTGTGAGGATGGTACGGGCTGTATGGCTTCGCTTTTGGAGAGGTGTTAATAGTGGTTTCTATGAGAACACGCTTGGTGCGGCCTCTGTAAAGAGGGGAAACCATGACATGCTCCAGAGAGGGGGACCGAAACTCAAGGGAGAGGCCAATTTTAACAGTGTCCCTAACCCAAATATCAGAAGTGGATGATCCCCATTGGTCGGCAAACTATGTGAGTTGACCGCCAATGGGGTAGGTGGCTAGAAGCCTTATCTAGGGCACCGGGACTATGTACTTCCTGTGCCCTGGAATGCTCCCGTAGTTGACCCCCCTCCTGTTCTTGACACCCGTGTCGCTCCAGTCCTGAAAGGCCGGCTGAAAGAGCAGGGTTCTCTGAAATCTGGGGAAGAAGGGAGCCTGATAGGAGAAACAAACGGATCCCCTTCGAAAGAGTTGGGACACTCTGGAACTTCTATCTGTGAAAGGGCAATGGGAGAAATTTCTTTTACTTAGGCTCTCCATGAACAATGGTTCCGGAGTCAGACCAATTACTTTGCCTCCTGAGATGGGAGCAGAAGCCAATTCAGCTTTAGTCTTAATGTCTGCCTGCCAGTGTTTAAGTCAAGGCAGCCACCGGACTTTAACGTGAGAGGAGATAGCCCAGGAGGAAATTTTTGCGGAGTGGAAGGTAGCGTTGGCCGCAGTTCCGCTGCGGCCGTAAGCATGGCATTGTCCTGATGCGCCCTGGTGTTAGAGGGGGGACATACTGCTTCAACTGACGGAGCCATCGAACAGAGGATCGAGTGAAGGGGATGCAGCCGTGGCTGATCGAACGGCCCAAGCATCAGATTGATGTGCCCGACGAAACGTTGTCTGGGCCACTTGTCCTCTGGCTTTAGGGCTTCCAGAGCTTCAGTTGGAGTAGAGGACGATGTTAAACTTACTATGGAGTCATCCACCTCTGGGGTGTATGGCAAGGAACAGAAATCCGCATCGAGATTAAAAAAATCTCTTGTCCTGACTGGAAGGAGCGAAAAGGGAAGGGCCCTGACAAGGCTAACTGCTTTGCTACTAAGCCGGAGAAAAAAAGGTGGAGTAGGAATGACCTCGGTCTCCACGACCGGCTGCTTGAAAATAGGATCCTCTGGGACTCCAGATGCTGCTAGGGAGGTATTAGAAGGTAACTGGGACATCAGGCCCGAAATATTGTTCGCCTTGATTAGCAAGGACTTGAACAAATGGGGTTCAAACAGGCCTATGAATGCGGGCTGGTCAGGGGGAATACCCTTATCCTGACATTTCTCCTTCCATCGGATCCATCTCCGACAGGGGTTCAGAGTAGTGTAAGGACCCCCTATCCGATCCTTCCGCTTCCCTGAAGGGCACAAGGCCCATTTCCACTTCCTCCACCCCCTCTGGAAAGGGGATCTCCCCTTTGGGGAAGTACCTGACCATGGTGAGGTTCCGGTTTGGAGAGGGATCTGCCAGAAACTGATTCAACATCAGGAGCCATCGCTTGAGGACCTGGTCTGGTCATCTGTTGGATACCCTCCGCGATCCCTTGGCGGATGGCCAGCCCCCTCCATTCTCTAATGCTGTCTGAAATAAGGACCGCGGATGGTTCCTCTGGACGCAAATCAGCAGCGGTCATGAATGTAGCCTCAGTGTCTGGGAGACCTGGAAGCTCCAAACAGGTGAACTGCACCTGGGAAAAGAAAGTTGTTCTGGCAGAGGGGTGGGTTATGTGGAAGCAGAAGGGATGGGAAAATTAGGAACTGGGGTTACAGATTGAGAGCCCTTGAACATTTATAAAATTCCTTCTCCAAATCCTTGTGTCGCCTTAAGGCGTTTTATGTTTTTTTCTTTGAGAAGCCTTGGATGAGTCCTTGGCCCCTTTGCGCAAATGGTGTGTCTCTGACTTAGCCTTCAAGGAAGGTCCTCTGGGATTGTCTTCTGCCATGATAAAATGCCAGGTACAGAACAATATTAAATAAAAAGGTGGTTGGCACACCTAGGTGTACGGCCTATAATGTGGGCCGGATATCCTATCGTTGGGCCGTGTCCCCCTTTTAGTAAAAAAATTGTTTGGTTGTATCGTAATATATATGTCTAATTTAAATTTATTTTATTTTATTTTATTCTTTTTTTTGTATTAACCAAAGAGGTAAGGCCAAAAAAGGGCCTAGCTAAACTACAGAGTATGCTAATAGAAGGAAAAATATATTACTATTTTGTTTTACTTGTGAGTAAATAAAAAGGAATATCCAAAAGCCAATAGGCTGAATGAACGCTGAGGCCAAATAACAACAACAAAAAAAGGCAGAAAAAGGAAAAATCAGGCAAAAATAGGCCTCCTGAGGCAGCCTCCCAAGCAACATGGGAAGTAGGTGCTTCTCCTTCAGCTCTGAGTGGGCTGCAGAAACAAACCAACAGAGAAATCAACGGGGCAATAGGGCACAGAGCCACAATACCCCTTCAAAAATGAAACCTCCAAACAGGCCTACCGGTCTTGTTATAAGCGTCCCGAATCATCGCAGCAGACTCTACAGCTAAACAAAATGGCAGCCGGCCACAAGGCATGCCCAAAATGGCCACCAGGACCAGCACGAGGCTCAGAGCTTGAAGGAAAACCCCTCAACAATAACAAAAACTGCCGAAATGCAGGCAGAACGAGGGGCCTGAAGAGAAGAGAGCTCGCCCTCTCTCTACTGCGTTCGTGGGGGGAAGGCGCAACGGAACGCTATGAAGCATGCAATACAAGCCGCTGCTGAAGCAGCACGGCTAAAAAAAGCGGCAGGCACCAGAGTGTGGGAGGCCAAAGGCTCTAAAACTCCCGTATCTCCCCCCTGAGGGGCAAAAAATTGCCCCTTTCACCAATTAAAGACAAGCCAAATGCGCAGGGACCAAGGAGGAAACACAAGAAAAGATCAAACCTGAGATTTAAGGCAAAGAAACCTGGATCGGCCAAGGATAAAACGTTAGAGCTGCCTGTTCTTGCGAGGCTGAGCTAAAACTGGGGAACACTACGGAGGTGTCACGTGGAGGAGGAGGAACGTTCCTCAATTATAGCTCAGCCTGTAAGAGCGGAGACTGGAGCACCTCCCACTCTGGATGCTCGCAGCAGCTCTACAGAGAACATGGATCTTCAAACTTGACAACTTTAAGACTTGTGGACTTCAACTCCCAGAATTCCTCTTCCAGTCATATTACCTCAGGAATTCTGGGAGTTGAAGTCCACAAGTCTTAAAGTTGCCAAGTTTGAAGACCCTTGTTCTAGATAGTAAGATCTGTCAGTCAGCAGATTGGATTGACGTATGGGATTTTCACTCTGAACACAATAATGGTCAAGCTCAAATTATCCTACTTCAGACATATTATTTGAAGACCCAACTCTCTAAAAAAACCTCTAAAAGTGGAAAAGGTGGAAGGTAAGAGAAGACGATGACCAGAAGCAAGGTGAGATAGACTCACTTACAATGGCAAACAGATAACTTTTGGAGGACTTGAAAGATCAAGTTAGGGATAGACTATGAGGTTGCCGAAAAACATTGTTTGATGGCACATACTTAATCAAACAAACAAACAAATGGGTATTTTAACATCCCATTCTGCACAGGTGAAAAAAACCTCAGGGGGAGATTGAGAGATATGCATAATATTGGGAGAAAAGATGCATACACCCAAATCAGTGGTCTCTGTTTTGAAAACCAATGACCTTATGGAAAATTAAAGGATTGTCAGGAACAGCAAACATCTCCCACCAAATCCAAAACACACTAGTAATTCAGTGAAAACCAGTCTCCATAAATGCAGCACGCCCTTCACTAACATGCAGAAACTTCCATGTGAGCCTGAATTCAAGGCTCCACAAGCCTCTTCATGAGGCTGCAGCATGAGAGCACAGAGGTTACTGGTCACCATTCCTCACAAATTATTATTATTGATTATTAGTTAATTACTTTCAATCACTCTGGGCAGCTCACAACAATCAAAGAGTCAAACTACAATCAAATTAATAAAACAGATAAAGATAAAAGACAGCAAGTGTAATGAATTGAAGATTCTCACCTATCATTCAAACAGGTCTAAAAAAATAGCATTCTAGAGAATCTAACCTAACTTGTTATATTATATAAAAGCTTGCCTCAGTCTGGTCATAAACTGCCTGTGCTGAATTTTAAACTTAGGAGTCAATGCATTAAACATTGGTTCTCAAACTTAGCGGTTACACAACCCCTTAAAATGACGAATGAACCTGCATGAGCCTAAAACTTAATTTTACTGAGCCCAGAGCTGAGCAGTAAGAAATACATATCTAATTATTAGGTTTTAAATTTATATATTACAGGGCTTCTCAAACATGACAACTATCCAGTGGCACTCGCAACAGGCAAAACACCAAGTTTTGAGAATATATTCCCACTCCTTTTAGATAAGAGTGATCAAGTTTACATTTTTTTAAAAAATGTAATCCACAAGTTGCTCATGAGTTCCCAGTTACAAGATTAGCCATTAAAGGAAAGAAGCAGGGCTTGTTACAGGTCCAGACAACCTGAGCCATCGCCTAGGGCACCAAATTTCAGGGGGTACAAAAATTGAAAATATTTCCAAAATATACAATATACGTATACTATGTGATCTTCATTCCTCATTGCTATAGAAGATTTTCTTTCTATGCTTTTTGAAAATACCCACAAAGTCAGTTGAGTAATTTAATGAACAGCATACCAACCAGACATTGGAAATCACACAAAAGAAAGTTTATTACAGTTTATTAACCTCAGGAAGCTGATAATATTACTGAAGTAAGACAACAACCTGATAGGAAGATGCTGAGTGAACAAGTTGCATGACTATCAGCTTACTGAAGTTATACCCAGAAAAGCAGTAGTGCTGCATTCTATATACCTGCAATCCCCCCCAAGAATTAAATATAATTATCAGGGGGCATCAGAATACGACTTTGCCCAGCATCCTTCAAAACTTACCAATTAAGCTATCAACTAGCTGATGTCTGTCAAGATTATCTTACATAGCAAATCAAAAACTTTTAGCTACCTATAGTGATACACCAAAACTTGATATAATATAGCAGGTTAGTAGAAAATCATAAATATTTATTTATTAAACTTGTATGCCACCCATCTCTCTATCAAGTGACTCCAGGTGGCTTACAATACCATAAATAAGAAAATAAAACAATTATGGGATTAAACCATTCAAACCTCAGACATTAAGAGTTAAAACACTAAAATTAATATTAAAATATATAAAAAGAAGCAATCGGTTGATAAGGTGGAGGTGGGAACTTCTACTAATCTACTAGCCACCTCCAAAGTTGAACACCCTGGGTGCTCATGCTCAAACAGTTTGAGTTGATATGACCAGGCTCTTAACTCTTCCACTTGCATTACTATATTATATTAATAGGGAACTGAGAACAGGTAAACCTCAAGTTATGAATGTAATGAAGCTTACTTGATTCATTGGAGTGAATTGCATTAAATGAACGTGAAAACTCCCTGCCTTTTCCCATGCATTCACTAATCGAATGCATGGGTCATTAAGTGCATGAGGTATCTTAGGGTGAGGAAGACCATGGGGGGGGGGGTAGAGCTTCTGACCACTCAAGCTTCCCCCTACCCATTGAGATATCTCCCCCACCCAATCCTGCCCGACTGGGTCCATTTACCTTTTGAAGATCTCAATGAACTGTCTTCTCTCCAGCCTCTCTGCCGTAGGTTCGTCATGAGCAAAGGTTTGCCGAAGCCTAGAGGGAGATTGTGTCTTTGCCAAAAGCCCTTGCCACCAAAAAAGGAGCTGCTACCCCATCCTTCCTGGACTCCATTTTTTTGTGCAGCTCTGTTCTTGCCAGCAAAGGCCTATAGGGAGGCAGCCTCCCTTGTAGGCTTCGGCAAATTTTTGCAAAAAGCCTTTGCTGGCAGGAAAGGAACACGGGAAGGACATACCAGCCCCTCCTGGGTTCCAATTCTTGCCAGCAAAGGCTTTTTGCAAAGACAACCAGAGCCTACAGGGACACAATATCTCGCCCCTGCAGGCTTCAGCAAGAAAATGGCAAATGGAGGGAAGAACCAAAGCCTTCCCTCCATTTGCAAAGCCTTTTGCCACAGATCTCGTCTAGGTCTCAATTTGCAGAGAACAGAGGCCTAAAGTTGTGTGAGATCATGTGAGATCAGTAGTGTGAGATCTCGTGCTACTTTAGACCTCTGTTCTCTGTCAATGCACCAAAGGCCTGAAGCAACAAAGCAGACAAAGAAACTGAAGGCTCTCTAGAGCTTCGCAAGGTGAGTCTCCACAGACCCAATGCGTGTGGAGACCCAGTGAGCAGAGAAGGCGGGAATAGGCAGGGCAAATGTTGCAGTGTTTCTGTTACCATTCATAAGGGTGAAAGACTGCCGTCGTGCTACAACATTTGTAACTTTGGGACTGTGCCATAAGTCCTTGGGGGGGGGATTATGTTGTAACTTTGAATGGTTGCTAAGTGAACTGTTGTAGCTTGAGGATTACCTGTATTAGATTCACATTCAAATAAATAGGCACTGGGTGGGATTCAAAAAAATTTACTACCGGTTCTATGGGTGTGGCTTGGTGGGAGTGGCTTGGTGGGAGTGGCAGGGAAAGAATGCTGTAAAATCTCCATTCACTCCCCACTCCTGGTGGGAAGGTTACTGCAAAATCCCATTACCTCCCCATCCCACTAACCTGCTTTCCAGCTCCGTTCTCCTGTGCAGGGCAACAAAAGAAGACCCAGCCAATCAGCTGGGACTCAGGAGGCAGGGAATAAATGGGGGCGGGGCCACTCAGAGGTGGTATTTGCCGGTTCTCCAGATTACTCAGAATTTCCACTACCGGTTCTCCAGAACTGGTCAGAACCTGCTGAATACCATCTCTGCTCATCGGTCAAGATACAGTCCTGCAAAAGTTAGCTTTTCAATACTAAAGCTGAAGAACTATGCATACTAATCCATTAGTATGCCTTATTAAACTCAGTGGGCCTAGCTTCTGGAGACATCTATCAGACTGTGCAGTGAGGCAATGTTTTTTGCTTTCATCCAACATTTCTGCTGTGGCTTCTAACAAGAAACTTAATTATAAAATGTAGCTCCTTTGGTAGAGTTTGCTTCTTCAGATCTGTCATCTGGTGTGAAATGTGCCTACAAGACAAATACAGAAGCATTTCTTACTGAGAAGGTATGGTGCATGGATTTCATTTTCAATAAATTTGTACCATATGCCCCCACCCCAGCGTTTCATTAGTTCTCTGTTGCTGAGGCTTTCATGTTTGAGTTGAGATAGGATAAAAATCAATTGGTTAAAAAAAAAAATCTTTCTGCGAAAGTGTCATTTGATATATGTTGGGCAAGATTTATATTGGATTGTTTTTAGCGCAATACTTCACTTGAAGCCAGAAAACTGCTATTTGTCTTTACATTTTCACAATATTTAAGAGACAAATACACATTCCAAATTGACAATAAAGGTCAGCAATATAGGAATATCTGAAATTTTCTTTACAGCAAGCCAGACAATGTGTATCTGAATGTTCCTAAATTCTTCAATTTGGAGAAAATCAGTAAACTTACCCACCACATAAACTCACATCTTGTACTGGCAAAAGACACAACCCCTTGGGAAAGATATCCACCACTGCATTTTTAAGGGAAGATCTTCTTACCCTAAATGGATGGGACAATTATCATCCCAACAAAGCACATTTCTAAATATTTTGAGTAATATACCAAGCAAAGTGCAAGTTTTTTTTTCCCTCGTGAAATATTGGACTTGCATCAAAGCATAACTTAAGACTTCCTGAACTAAGGAAAGTGAAAACTACAGCTGGGAATATCATGCTCAGCAAATCCACAGAAATCAACCAGAAGAAATTCACTGAAGACAGACTGCCAAACATTGATATGCCCCTCCAAACATTTCCCCAACCTTCTGGTGAGCCATGTTGAGAATCACCTGGAGTTTACCTTTGACAAGCTCCACTACCCCCTGAGGAGAATAAATAAATATAAATATAGAGCCTCACTAAGGATGTAATGAGTCCCCATTCTACCCAAAAGGCTCCGTTTTACAGGGCAGCAAGCAAAGGATCAAACAATCACAGTGTTACTTATGTTTTTGAAATCGGCTAAGATTTGGTATCCAGAGTGGCTAAACATCAGGTAAATGAGTTCAATAGGTAAATAGATGAATAGCCCAGAAACCCAAAGATAATAGGCACATCAGACCAAAATCAGGAACCAGATAGCAGCAGGCTGCTCAAATTTCTGGACGACCAGAGATGTTGTATCAATGCTGATTTGGTCTTAAAACAGTGTTTTATTTTTATTTTTATCTTCAAAATCCTTACCAGACCCAGCTGCTGCTGCTGCTGCTGTTCATCTTGGTCCAGTCAAAAATATTACTTGGGAATAAAAGTTGGTAGCAATAAAATATAAAGAAATAGAGGAGAACTGGGTATTTTTACACTTCCTGATATTCTGAACCTTACAGTAAGCATTTGCATTCATGAAGGACAGATACAACCACTGATTCAAAGTCAAACTGAGTTGCCCTTTGCATAAAGAACAGTTCTGTCCCGTCCTTCCCAGCAGCCTCCAGACCCAAAGCTTCTTAAAGTTCTTCCTCCTTCGCATATATGTAGAAGAAGCATTTAACGTTCCAATACTTCTGCCCTATTTCTTAGGAAGAATAGTTCCATGAAGAGGTTTTGAAAATTAGAGGGGAACAGGAAAAGGAGGAAGGGGGCATGACAGTGCACAAAAGCACCTAAAATTGATATTTTCCCCATATGCGCTATTTAAATACACAGGGTACAATATGGGAACAGTCTGACTCTACGCAACAGTCAGCCTAGTTTAACTCATGCTTTCTGCATTATTCCTATAACCTTTCCTTACACAATGCTACCTCCAAATATATTTACAAGTAAGCAGATTCAGAGTGTGCAAAATGGTTAGAAAAAGTCATAAGAGTTTTCTCCTTTGCACTGAAGAAGTAAACATTTACTTAGCTTTGTGAGGCTACAATTCAATAGTCCCTAACCAGGTTAAATGATTAACTGACATCAAATCCAAATGGGGTAAGGGTGGAAATAAGATGATAGAATTCTCAAACGGCAGAATGGGAATTGCATGGAGAGAGAGGGGGGGGAGGGAGGGAGGGGGAGAGAGAGAGAGAGAGAGATTTCTTTTTTTTTTCCAAAATGTTTTAAGTATTTTAAAAGATATCAATTTTTTCAAAACATTCCACGCACAGCAGAGAAGAAAATGATGTTACATTTTTTATTCCACCAACTAAAGTTCTTTTGCTTTATTCAGGAGCAGATTACTTCTTAAGCCAAGGGTGCTTTTCCAAAAGGCAACTGGACATTCTTGTGGGTTTTTTCCCCCTTGAAAAAGTTTCACTTCTCATCCAACAATCTTCTTCCATTCTTGCTTCTTCAAGCTTCTTGGATGTAAATGAAATGTTTTCAAGGAAGAAAAACAAACAAGAACGTCCAATTGCCTTTTGGAAAAGCACCTTTGGGACAACCATGACCTGGATGATTTATGAGAATCTCTATGGACATTACTTTTTAACGTTTTGGGAGATTTAGCACAATATATGGTCTAGCATAGCAATAGCAATAACACTTAGACTTATATACCACTTTATAATACTTTACAGCCCTCTTTAAGTCAGCATATTGCCCCCAACAATCTGGGTCCTCATTTTACCCACCTCGGAGGGATGGAAGGCTGAGTCAAACTTGAGCCTGGTGGGATTTGAACTCCCAATTTGCAGGCAGCCGATAGTCAGCAGAAGTAGCCTGCAGTACCACTAACTACCAAGGCTCTTGTGATCATGCTCTCTTATTCCACAATAAAGAAAGCTTTTACCATTTTTAGAGGAAGACAACTGTGCCCAAAAGTGGCTTCCAGTATTATGCGATTCTTTCCCCATAGTTGGTTCTCACAGGCACAGCTCAATATTTAGATGAATGAAATGTCGGTGGCAATACAGCAGGACGTTAAACTCCTGTATGCCAACCTTGCATTTGCTGGAGGCAAGCTGTAGACAGAACTAAAAGCATCAGCTTGACATGGAGCAGATGCCAGAAGCAATCCTATGAAAGTGACAACCAAATTTCTTACTCCAACATATTCTGGAATGTTTAATGAACAGTATCCAACAAGGCTTTATCCTAATGAGATATCGGATGACCTGCACTAAGCATAGATCGGTTTTATTTTATTAGTTCTTAAGTCTTTGCACTTTGATTAAAATAAGGTTTCTGGTTGAAATTTTGTCAGAAATCTTGCTACCCACACTAAAGGTAACATGACAGCCAATTTCAAAAATGCCAGGGCCAGGTGCAAGGTTTGCTCTGGGTCTCAATTTGGCTAGCATAGCTCCATTTTGCAAACCTAATGCAGAAACACAAGAAAGAGGCAGGTTTCCTGGGGCCATGGTTCTCCCCTGCTGGATGGTTTAACATATTTCATGAATTAGCATCTCCTACCTTGCCCATGAATCAGCGCTGTGACAGTTTGACCATGATAAGGTGGTTCTGCATTATACAGAGTGTCCTCAGTTTACAACCGTTCGAAGTTACAACAGCACTGAAAAAAAGTGAGTTATGGCCGTTTTTCACACTTATGAACATTGCAACACCCCCATGGTCAAGGATCAAAAATTGGATGCTTGGCAACTGACACATATTTATGACAATTGCATTGTTCCAGAGTTATGTGACACCCCCCTTTTTTGTGACCTTCTAACAAGCAAAGTCAATGGGAAAAGCCCGTTTCGCTTGACAATTATGTTACTAACTTAACCACTGCAATGATTCACCTAACCACTGTGGCAAGAAAGGCTGTAAAATGGGGCAAAAATCACTTAACAATATCTCCCTTGACAACAGAAGTGTTGGGTTCAAATGTGTGTCAGCATTCCAACAAAACTCCCCCACTCCTTTATCACTTAGATGCAAAGTTCATCCAAGTAAGAATTTATTAGAGAAGTCATATTGGTATATCTGGGAAAACCCAAATTTGAGAGTTCTGGGTTTTCCCCCAGTAACTGAAAATCCAAACCCAACCTCTGTATCCATCAGTTCATCACATGGCCCAATCACCAATCGCCCCAACTGGAGACATCCCTTTAACCACTTCTTCCCCAAGTCCTTGACTCAGAAGAAGAATGGTGCTATGTCTAATATTCCAGCTCTCTGTAAGATTCCCCCCTCCCAAATTCCCGGGCACTAAATTGTGGCAGAATGGAAATTTCTAATGAAATATGGCTTCCAAACTGCCAATGGTCATAAGTGGAGGGTATTTCTATTAAATACCCTATAGAGAAAGGTATCATTTTGCTTGGGAGGTATTCCCTCCAGTAACCTATTCCATAAATATTGTGCTGGGATTGTAAAGAAAAAAAGACCCAGCTGTCTATTTGATTTTTAATGTCCCACCAATAAATGTTTCTTACTAGTGACAAACCAGTTGAAGTTTATGATAAGGCTTTTTCAGCATGGTGATACACAGAAGTTCAAAATAAAACTCAAAAGGCATAGATTCTGGGTCAAAGCAAATCAGCTTTGTAGTTGAGTAAAAGTAAATGTCTTTTAGGATTTTCAAATGATTGTCAAACAAATATCTATGTGGAGTTACTTCTAAGTTTCTAACTAATCATCCAAAGTTTACCTTTTCTTGCCTATAAAGAGGCATATTATGTGGAAAGCACAAGACTACACCAACCTCTTTTAATGAAAGACCTTCATTATTGTTACTGGATTTCTGGATTTACTAAGCAGATTTGCCAGCTGACACCTACAAATCCAAGACTGGATTAAAGATGCTTAAAGTGCCTAAGTGTGTAAACTAAGCATCCCTGTTAAAGCTGCATAATACCAGAAGAAGTTTCCTATTATTACTATGGTACCAGTTGTGACTGAGGATCAGTGTCTTTAATTATTCAAATGTAATGGAGAGTGAAGGTGCTTTATTGCAGGAAGAAATCCCATTTGTATAATTTCACTAATTGCAACAGCTTCTCCATTTCCCAAGTGACTAAATGAAGAGTGAGAAACTAACTAGACAAGATAATACTTAAACTGGATAGAAAGAGCAAATCTTGTAGAAACCCTACATATTCAATCAGACTTACACACATCCTCATGTTTTCGGATATTAAGAAATAACTAAATAAATGTGCAAATTTCCCAGAGAAAGGTAGATATTCTACATTTAAAATGGGGACACAGATTGTTGGGGGCAATGTGCTGATTTTGTAAACCGCTTAGAGGAGGCTGTAAAGCACTGTGAAGTAATATATAAGTCTAAGTGCTACTGTTATTTACAACTAGAAAGCTATACAAATACATACAGCAACTTTTCAAATAATACAAAAGCAACTCAGGGAATCGCTAATGGCACCAGAGAACATCACATTTCTTTTCCCTTGCTGACCCTTCACAGCCAAGCAACTGGATGCACCAAGGCTTAGTTATAGTCCTGGACTTTACATTTTAACTTACTTTCACAATTGGGATCAGCATCTCAGTCATTGAGTGAAGCACTCATTAAGCAAGAGGTCACATGATTGCTTTGCTCAACAATTGCATTCCAAGTTGCAGTCATTAAGTGACCTCACAGGTTATTAAATGGACTTGCCTCTCCCACTTTGGCTCTTGCTTGATTTTGGCATGGCCCTTATTTAACCAGCCTCTAGAGATTAGGAGTCTTCTTGGCAGGGGGCAAAAGCTTGCAACTTTCCTGCTGGCTTCCCCACTGATTTTGTTGGAAAGCCAGGAGGAAAGATTACAAAAGGCAATTACATTTTTTGGAGTACTTGGCAACTAGTCATAAATTCAAATGGGTCTGTAACGGGCAGTGTAGCAATGGGCATAACCTCTGTCACAGGTTATAAATCCCTACTTTCAGCACCATCATCAACAGTTGCCAAACAATTATCATTAGACTGAAGACTATCCATACATATGACTCAAAATTATATAGTGTATTGGAATTACAGACACATACCCACAAAGTAATTTGCAGAAAGCCATTATACATAACAGAAAATGTGTTAGTCTTCTTTGCAATTCGGGGATACCGAGGGGGATAGGATCATGCCACTATTTATACCTGAACCAGCAACAAGACTGAAACAACCATTGAGTTTTCAGTTGTAGCATGACTCACATGTTAATTTCCTTAGACAGTGCTGGACCCAGACATCCGTATTATCTTTCATTTCCTGCAACAAGCTAGAGTTTCAGTGATTGCATGAGAAAGAGAAAAGAAGGTAGAAAGGTTCTGATATTTAATCTGTTGATCAACCAAGGTGATAATAATATATAAGATTATATCATTTATTGGCTTTTCATAATTAAAAAAGAGATTGAATGGGCGTTGGTCCTCACCTGACACGCCATTTCTCTGGAGCCGGGAGGATCATCCAGAGTGGGAGGTGCTTCAGTCTGCGTTGTTGAAGGCTGAGCTTAATTACTGAGGAATACTCCGCCCTCCATCATGTGGCTCCCTTGCGTTCCCCACTTTACATGAAGTCGAGAGTGAAGAGAAGATCGTGCTCTCATCTTACTATGCTAAGCGGTTCCTTGGCCGAAACAAGACCCCACCAGACGGTGAATGAAAAGGGTGGGGCTGGATGATCCTCCCGGCTCCAGAGAAATGGCATGTCAGGTAAGGACCAACGTCCATTCTCCTGATAGCCGGTCGGATCATCCAGAGAGTGGGACATACCAAAGCTTGGCTGTCCTACGGGAGGAACTCCGTCTGGTTCTGAAGTCCCTGCGGTTCCTTGAGGACTCGCTGGAGAACTCGTCTCCCAAACGAAGCCTCCGCCGAGGCAAATATGTCGATCTTATAATGCCTAATGAAGGGAGATGGGGAGGCCCAGGTGGCCGCCCAACAAATATCAGCAATGGGAGCCTAGGTGGCCCAAGCTGCCAAGGTGGCTGCACTTCTGGTGGAGTGTGCCGTTATTCCGCTGGGCACCGGAAGAGCCTGGGACAAGTAAGCTTTGGAAATAGTAGCTCTAATCCAGCGGCCGATGGTTGCCGGGGACACTTTGTGGCCTAAGGATTTAGGTTGAAAGGAAAGGAATAGGGATTTGAACTTCCTAAAAGGCGCTTAATGTAAATGCGGAGGGCCCGTCTCACGTCCAGGGTGTGCCAAAGCTTCTCTCCTTCCTGCGAGGGATTGGGGCAGAAGTTCGGAAGGGTGAGTTCCTGTGCCCTGTGGAAGGCTGAATTGACCTTAGGCAAGAAGGTAGGGTCCAGCCATAGAACCACTCGGTCGGCATGGAAGATGCAAAGGTCCTTCCTCACCGACAAGGCGGCTATCTCCGATATTCGGCGAGCCGAAGTAATGGCCACCAGGAATACGACTTTGAAAGTTAGGAACTGTAGTGAGGATTCCCTGAGAGGCTCAAAGGGATGTTTAGTAAGGGACATCAGGACCTTGTTGAGGTCCCAGGTAGGGTATCTGTGTACAGTTGGGGGACACAAGTTAGTTGCTCCCCTAAGGAATGCCCTAATGCGAGGGTGGAGGGAGAGGGTACCCAGATTGTCGCAAATAATCACAGTTGAGAGGGCTGCTACCTGATGCCTCAGGGTGTTCAGAGAAAGTCCCTTCCTCAGACCTTCTTGGAGGAATTCCAAAACTTGAGCAATGGAGGGTGAAAGAGGGTTGATCTGAAAATTATGGCACCACTTGCAGAAACTATTCCAAGTGGCATTGTATATTCGGGTTGTTGAGGGCCGCCTTGCGGCTAAAATGGTATCAATAACCTGGTCAGAGAACTGCTCCTTCCTTAGACGTTCCCGCTCAACCTCCAAACGGCTAACTGGAGCCACTGAGGGTCCAGGTGTTGGAGGGGCCCCTGGGAAAGAGATATCCTGTGCGTGGGAATTTTCCAAGGGGGAGCCACTGATAGATTGCGGAGGTCTGCAAACCATGGGTGCCTGGGCCAGTAGGGTGCCACTAAAATCAGCTCTGCTTTCTTGGATAACTCTGGGGACGAGGGCCAACGGAGGGAATGCATATAGAAGCCCTGTGGGACAGGGGCAATGGAGGGCGTTGTGATTCTCGGCCCCGTGGGAAGGGTACCTCGAGAAAAACCTGGGGAGTTGGGTGTTGAGCGGGGATGCGAAGAGGTCTACTGACGGGAGACCGAACATCACGGTCGCTTCCCTGAACAGTGACGGGTGAATGCGCCACTCGGACTGGTCCACCGTGGTCCTGCTCAGCCAATCTGCTTGGGTGTTTGAGACCCCTGAGATGTGCTCGGCTTTGAGGGAGAGGAGATTGCGCTCCGCCCAATGGCAGAGGCGCTCGGCATCTCTCATCAAACTTATGGACTGGGTGCCCCATTGTCAGTTGACGTGAGCCTTGGCGGTGACGTTGTCCCGATCAGGACATGCCTCCCGCGTACGTGGGGAAGGAAGTTGTGCAGAGCCAGGTGGATGGCGCGAAGTTCCAACCAGTTTATACTGCATGTGCGTTCTACCTGTGACCATTTGCCCTGTGTCGAGAGCAAGTGGATGTGAGTGCCCCATCCGGACAGGCTGGCATCTGTGGTGAGGATGAGGCGTTGGGAGTCCTTGAAGCGGTGTCCCTTGTTGATGGCGGGACTGGTCCACCAGAGGAGAAACGTGAGGATCCTTGAAGGCACCTTGACCGCGGCCTTTGAATTGCTTCTGCCGGTCCTTTGGAATGGGAGCAGGAACCATTGTAGGGATCTAGTGTGTAAACGGGCCCAGGGAACAATGGAAATACATGAGACCATTTTACCAAGTAATTTAGACAATTCTAAAAGTGTTACCTTTCTTGATCGTCTGATATGTTTGACAGTTTCCTGGATGCTACGGAATCTCTCGGAGGAAAGGAAAACCTTTCCCTGAACCGAGTCAATGACGGACCCCAAGTGGGTGATCCGTGTAGATGGTAACAGATGGCTCTTCTGCCAATTACTAGGGACCCATGAACTTGGAGGGCAGAAAGAGCTCTGATATCCTTTTCTGCTTGGGGTCTGGAGTGAGATAGGATGAGGATGTCATCCAGGTAACAGTAGAGACGAACCGGGAGGTCCCTGAGGTGGGCCGCTAGGGCCGCGAGGACCTTAGTGAAGGTTCTCGGGGCAGAGGCCAATCCAAAGGGAAGTGCCACATATTGGAAGTTGCGATGGTTGTAGCAGAACCTGAGGAATTTGGAATGGGAGGGCCAGATTGGGATGTGAAGGTACGTCTCTGAAAGGTCTATAGAGGATAGCCAGTCCCCCTGCCTGATGCCTAATAGAATGGATTGTAGGGTGTGCATCTTAAACCTGCGGTAGGTCAGGTAACAGTTAAGGCATTTCAGGTCTAGGATAGCCCTCCATCCCCCTAAGGATTTGGGGACCATGAAGAGGTGAGAGTAAAATCCCTGCCTCCGCTGGGACGGTGATACAGGTTGTATGGCCTGTATGGTGAGGAGATGGCGGATAGCTGAATCCATTAGGTTGCGTTTGGTGGGATCCTTGGAGGGGGGGATGCCATAAAAAATTCAGGGGGGGCATGCTGGAATTCAAGCGCGAGGCCCAGTCTGATGGTCTCTTGGACCCAAGCATCGGAGATGGAGGAGTCCCACCGGTCGGGGAAATGCTTGAGGCATCCACCGATGGGGAGGGGTGGACAGGGTCTATCTGTTGCACCAAAAGGGCTTCCCTCCTGAACCCCTGAAGGGGCGCCTGTAGCTGCCGCCCCTCCTGCTCCTGTCACCCAGATCGGCTCGATCCTGGGGCTGGAAAGGCCGGAAGGAGGGGGTCTTGGGTACCTGGGCGGGAAAGGAAACTGGTAGAAAGGTCGTGAGAACCTCTCCAAAAGGGCTGTGCTCTTGACTCTGACCTACGGAAAAGGGGGGGAAGAAATTTTTTGTTGCTTCTGGTTTCTGATAGCAATGGCTCCAGGAAGGTGCCGAATAGTTTGTCCCCTTTTATGGGGGCGGTGGCCAGCTTAACCTTGTTTTTTATGTCCGCCTGCCAGTGCTTGAGCCAGAGCAGGCGGAGATCTGTAACCTGAGAGGATATTGCTCGGGCAGAGAACTTAACCGCGTGATATGTGGCGTCAGCCGAGAATTCTGCCGCAGCCGTCAATTTTGCTATGTCTTGATGAGCCCTTGTGTTAGAGGGGGGGACATGCTGCCTCAGTTGATGAAGCCACCGAAGACCTGGTGAAGAAGGAAGCGGCAGTGGCCAATCTAATGGTCCAGGTGTCCGCTTGGTGAGCCCTACATAAAGCAAGCTCGGACCTGTCCTCGGGCTTCAGGACCTCCAAGGGATCACTGGGGGAGGATGAGGATGCCAAACCAACGATGGGCTCATCTACCTCGGGAGTGTTGAGCAGGTTGCAGAAGCTCGACTCGAGGTTAAAGAATCTCCTGTCCTGGCTGGCTGGGGCAGGGGGGGCCCTTGTGGAGTCTAACTGGTTTGAGACTAAGTCATGAAAAATGGGTGGGGCCGGGATCACCTCCGCCTCCACCACGGGCTGCCTAAAAATGGTGTCCTCTTGTCCCTCTGCTGGGGAAGGGAGAGCCGAGGAGGACTGTACAGACAGGCCAGAAATGTTCCTGGCCTTAAATAGAAGCGATTTAAACATGTGCGGCTTGAACTGACCCACAAAGGTGGGTTGATCCGGGGTGAGGCCCTCGTCCTCGGACATGTCCTCCTCCATAGGGTCTATCTCCGATAGGGGCTCTCCTTGGTGCGTAGACCCCCATTCCAATTCCTCCTCCTCCCCGAACTGATCTAGGTCCTCCATGGCCTCCTCCAGATCCCTTTCTGGGAGAGGACTGCCCTCCTGTAAAGTTACCTGACCAAGAGTGAGGCCCGATCTAGGCAAGGATGTGACTGATGGCGAGTCGTGTTCGGGCACCATCAAGGGAGGACCAGACCTGGACATCTGTTGCAGGCCCTCTGCAACCCCCTGGCAAATAGCCCGTTCCATCCATGCCTGCATGTGCGCAGGGATCTCAACTGTGGCGACCTCCTCATGGCGCAGACCAGCAACCACGGGCGTAAATGTTGCTTCCGGCGTCCGCCTGGTCGTTGGTCCGGGGACCTGGTGTCCCTGGGATGGGCTGCGCCTGGAGAGGGAAGAGCAATCTGGAGGAGGGGGGGTGTCTGGAGGTAGAGGGAGCAGAGGGTGGGGGGGGCTGGAAATACCGATTATGTCTCTCTAGATCACCTATCAAATTCTTTCTCCAGTGCCCTATGACGTCTTAGAGCATCCCTCTGAGAAGCTTTGGAAGTTTCCTTAGGGGCTTCCTTAGCCTGTTTGCACAGGTGGTAGGATTTAGATTTGGCCTTCAAAGAAGGGCCTTTAGCGGAATTGTCATCTGCCATTGTAGAGGAAAGGACTGTAATACAAATGTAAAGGCAGTTGGCTCGCCAAGGGTTCGACCTACAACAAAGGCCAGGTGTCCTTTCGCTGGCCCGCACCCCCTTTTGGAATTTTAGATGTATATAAACTATAATATAATTATTAATATCTTTATACGTAAGCGTACAATCCAGATATATAATCCAACCAATGTTGGCAATGTGAAATAGCCAAATATTGATAAGATGTAAATATATATATATGCAAATACGTCTATCTATCTATCTATCTATCTATCTATCTATCTATCTATCATTGTATATCTAAATATATTTAGATATCTATCTGTTGATAAATATTACTATTATTATTATTATTATTTACAATATTTAATCCAAGGTCTGGTTGGAACTCCCAGGAAGGAGTGACCCCAGAAATTACTGTTAATATTGCCAATATGCCAAATAAAATGCCTGAGACTGGAGTGAGGCCTCTGGCACCTGGAGCTCCCAGGCAACAACCTGGAGGGATAGGCTGCTATTTCCTGCCCTGAGCATGCTGCGGAGAGCCAACAAGTTTGCCAATTCCCCTGCTTATCTAATAGCTCTCACAGGCTGTAAGGCCTGTAATTAGAGCTAGTCTCTTCGCAGCTCAAAGAGGCCTCTAAAAGCGGCACCCGACACATGGCGGCGCCCAAAATCCCTTACTCACGGGCTGCTCAGGGCCAAATTCAGCCTCTCCAGCACGTCTAGGGGCCGAGAGAGGCAGCCAGGTGATTTTCGCCCCTTCCTGGGGCGATCGGCGTTTGCGGTGGGGGGGAACACCAGCTGCACTATTTCAGCGCGATCAAATAAAGCCGCTACGAGTGCGGCGTAGAAAGGCAGCAGGAAGAGGATCGAATTGGGGGGGGGGGAATTGGCACCGGAGTGCGAAAGCCGCCCGCTGTACAGCCCCCCTGGGGGCGAAGAAAACGCGCTCCCCTGCTTTATCACTACCCAGTGCACTTAGAGGCTAAGGAGAACCAGAAACAATGATCATCAAACCTGAGAAATCAGAGTTCTTGAATCGGCCAAGGAGTGGTGAAATACACAGCCTACTCTCACGAAGGCTGAGCGTAAACTGGGGAACGCAAGGGAGCCACGTGATGGAGGGCGGATGCAGACTGAAGCACCTCCCACTCTCTGGATGATCCGACCGGCTCTCAGGAGAACAGGGCTTTCAGAGACACTATTTACACCTCAAAATTGTGTAATCCCAGTCAATGTACAAAAAGATCCTTGAAAACAAAAGTATGACAAAAAAATTTCACACATTTAAACTGCAAAGCAATATCCAGACAATATCTCGTTATGTAGCAATGTGTATGGAGACCCAGGAGTTAACTAGCTGAGACAGTATGTATAGTAAGTGAACCAAGAAGTCACCTTCCGATCAGTGATCCAATGAGGGCAAAAAGGAGCATCAATTAGAAGTCCACCAAACTAAGGGCAAATGAGAATTCTGGATAAAAAGAAACAACAAGGAGAAATCTCAGTGTTGAATGGCAAATACCCACAGGATATTTTACACTCATGACAAATGCCCAGAGGATACTTTTCAATCCAACTTATTATTGTGAGGAAAATAGGTGGAGGAAGGAACATTAGGTAACTTTGCCATCTCATGTTATTTATACAATAGTAAGTTAGGATAAATAAACACATCAATCAATAACAAACCCATTACCTGGGAAAAAAATTAAATCAATAAGTGTTGTGTGTTTGCCACATATACTTTCATTATCACATGATGAGTTTTACAACTCTAGCCTGAAGTAGGTACAGAGAAGCTCTGTATAAAAAAAACAAGCATATAACATTTGTGTGCCACAAACAAAACAAGAAAACAAGAAAAGTACTTATTGCTCAGCATATCTGTGCTCTACTACTAAGGAACTTGGCCTGCTAAATTATTTAATGTCCCACTGGCATAACTGTGAGTAGGACAATAGCTGCCCAGTGCCATCTTATCCACATTTACTCACGTATGTTGTCATGAGTTAAATGGGTCACACTACCCAGGCAGAATGTATACAACATCACCACTGAAGATAGAAAATCTGCAGTTGGAAGAAATACCCCCGAGGCCAGTGCCGTTCAATGGAATTTCTACCCTTGTTGCTCAAAGACCACAGCCTTAGCTAATATTTCACCTAGTGAGCATTTTGTATAAATAAAATGACCTTTAAACTAAAATCTTTTGATTGAAAATCCCTATGCTTAGAGACACATAAAACATATCAGGACTGTTAATGTTACCCTGTGTTCTTATATATATGGAACTTTCCCCAAAGGACATCTTGAAAATCAAATGTAAATTCTTTTTTCATAAATGGGATTACATGAAGCTGCTTATGCTTTCAGCTCTTTGTATGGAATCTTGCTAAACTACAGCCAAGATGTGTAATGTTTTAGGCATTGGGCTAGGACTGAGGAGGTCCCAGAACAGATCTATCATCTAACCTGAAACTCAGTTGAGGACCCTCTTGCAGGGTTACGCTTGTAGAGAATCAGAGGTGGTATTCAGGAGGTTCTGACCAGTTCTGGAGAATCTGTAGTGACAATTTTGAGTAATCTGGAGAACTGGCAAATGCCACCTCTGACTGGCCCCACCCCCATCCATTCTCTGCCTCTCGAGTCCCAGCTGATCGGCTGGGTCTTCTTTTGTTGCCCTGCACAGGAGAACGGAGCTGGAAAGCAGGTTAGTGGGGTGAGGAGGGAATGGGGATTTTGCAGTATCCTTCCCCTGTCAGGCCCGCCAAGCCATGGCTACCAAGCCATGCCACGTCATGCCCACAGAACTAGTAGTAAAAAAATGTGAATCCCACCACTGTAGAGAATGATGGAAGGAGTGGGAGGCCTGTGCCTGAACAAAACACAGATTTTCACTGATAATACTCCACTCAAAATCAGCTAGTTAGCTAGTCTGTGTATGAAACACTTTCCTCATACTTGATCATTTATATGTAGTACTTTGACAAATATTTTCCCTATAATGCAGCCTAAAATTTAACATAAGAAAGTAATCACCTTCCTTCTACACATTTGTAGAAGAATTTTTAGACATATTTGCAATGAAAATTTAACATACCAATTCTTTGTCCAGCCAGGAATTTTTCCTCATGTTTCAGAGCTGTTCTATGGTCAACAAAATCTACATTCAGTTCCTTAGCATGAAAATGCCTGATTCTTGAAAACCTCCAAAAAGTATTGCATAAATACTCAGCCAGATTTGTGTGTGATGCTGCAAGTGTTGGTCAGGCAGGAATCCACAAAGTGAAAATATCACACTTTTGACCTGGATTTAAGTAAGGGAAATGGCTCGGAAAGAATATAGTAGGCACATTTCCAGAGGGTTACAGAATATTACATTCTGTGCCCTGGTTGTGTTTCTTAGCATCATTCAGCATCTGTGAATTTTCACAGACTGTCAAACTGCTTGACATATTTCAATAACCTTTAATTAGTTTAAAGATCTCTACTTTCAAAGTACCAACCAGCATTTAGATTCACAACCACCAGCTGGCATTTACAGTCCTAGCAGGGCAAAATCCCTAACTTTGTGAATCAAAGAGGAAGCTGAATGCCGTAATTGCTGCTTCATATCTGCATATACTTCATTCAGTCTAATTACATTGTAACGTTTAACAAAAATAGCTGAAGAGCTATTTCAGGAAGCTGTGTTGAATTCTGTGCAAATTAAAAAGAGAAAATAGAAAGCTACTGTTTAAACAAAGTTAAGGGACTCTTGTTTGCTAGGAATACAAGAATCTGCACTACTATTTCCGCAGCAGCATTGTAGTTTGCTTATTATTTTCCTCAACTATTTTAAACATTGAAACTCAAACACAGTCACTTCTGGGGCAAAGCACAGTTATTACAACTCTAATCCTAGCCTAAGTTTAACATTAACCAACTCATTAAATTAAATCTACTGGGTGAACTTCAGAACAAAATTAACCACCTACCCATAATGTTGATATTGTGTTACAAAATAACAAAGGAATCCCATTTCCCAACCACTAACCAGGATGCTGAAAACCAGGAATCAGTCACAGCAAGCAATCTGTAGATCAAGAGCCTAAGCTTCATCATAGGGTCTCAGCCACTTGACAACTGGGAATGCAAGTGTTACAATTCGTGCAGATTCTACAGAAAAGGGTCACCATGAGGAAAAGAGTATTGGAAATTATAGAATAAAAAGGACATCCTTTCTTTTTAAATTTTATATACAGCTTTTATGTTTAAATATTTTATTTGTGTACCATCCAGAGTCCCTCTGTGTGTGAGAGAGATAGGAGGTTTTAAAATTTAAAAATAAATTTAAATAAATAAACAATAGCAGCAATAGCACTTAGGCTTATATACTGCTCCACAGTGCTTTTACAGCCCTCTCTAAACAGTTTACAGCGTCAGCATATTGACCCCCAACAATCTGGGTCCTCATTTTACCAACCTCGGAAGGATGGAAGGCTGAGTCAACCTTGAGTCTGGTGAGATTCAAACTGCCAAACTGCTGGCAGTCGGCAGTTGGCAGAAGTAGCCTGCAGTACTGCATTCTAACCACTGTGCCACTGCAGCTTCTAACAAATGTTTGTCCTTAACACATACTGCACTTCAGCTCGCAGTGGAATTTATTGCTGCTTCAGGAGAAAACTTTCCCAGAACTGTGTGTGTGTGTGTGTGTGTGTCTGTATCCTGCTTTCATTATTTTTATAAATAACTCAAGGCAGTGATACCTCCTACACCTTCCTCCTATTTTCTCACAAGAACAACCCTGTGAGATGGGTTGGTTTGAGAGGGAGTGACCATGGGGATGCTACAATGAGCCTATGTGCGAAAATGTGTCATAAGTCACTTTTTTCAATGCCGTTGTAACTTTAAATGATTACTCAACAAATGGTGACAAGTTGAGGACTACCTGTAAAACACAAGGGAGAATAAGAATCTGCTTGCTTCCGGAAAGATGGCAAAGTCCTAGGGAAAGTGTTCCAGACCTGGGAGCACCTTACCTGGGACCAGATCTGCTACAACTCTGCAAGAGACTCCATCTGTTTGGAAAAATTAAGGCCCTTGCAAGTTATATCAGCACCCTAAATTACAATCCAGAACTGATATTGTATGAAACTGGCACTTTATGGTTCCTAACATGTAGGTCCAGGCAGTACCCTTGTACTTTTTAGAAACTTAAGTTTCTTCAAGGGCAAACCCCCATAACCTATATTACAGCAACCAAGGCAACAGCTTGACATAAGATTAACTGAAGTGAAGCTATTTCTGTCCAAGTAGGCTTAGCTCCACGGAGGATACTTGAAGCTCAGATAGAAATGGATCTTAAACATCCCTAAGCACCAAACTCAAACCTTTAGGGAGAGTGTGTCCTTTTCCAGAACTGGATGAATGCTATTGTTCTGCTGTAAGGATGTTGATCCCTAGAAAGCTAACCAAGAAGAGTGGGAAAATGAAAAAGATGATGTCTCTGAGCAAAGACAACAAACACTTGCATTTCCTCCACTGAAGGGAAAAAAATGAGTCCTCAATTTTTTTCTATTATTTAATACACTGAAGAATGATACCTGGTGTAGGGCCACAAGGAGAGCCAACTTGATGTGACATTGTGAATACACCTGATAATTCACAATTTACTAACATTTACACTTGTAGCAGCAGAGTGGTAACACCTGGGTCTCTAGTAGAAAGTTTTAAAAGCAAAGGTGCATTGCCATGCATTCATTACACAGCCTCAATTACTTGGTGAATTGAAAACTTTATGTTATTTGCAACTTATAAATTGCTTATAGGTGGATAATGTGTAAGGATAATTACTATGAAATATGGCAATTCTTCACTGAAATTGTTATATATACCGTATACACACATATTTTTGCTAGACTGCTTTTTCTCTTTTCCATTTCTATTTTTATTATTTTTATAATAATAACCATTTTTTAAGATAAGTAACCTTCATTGTCATTTTTTTTACTGTGAGCACACTAGCACACATTAAAATGAAATTCTGTTGCCTGCTCTCAAAAAAAGTGTGTGTGTGTATATATGTATGTGTGTGTGTGTGTGTATGCACACACACACATCCATCCATCCCACACGTAACATACAACATACAGTACATATACACATGCTATATACATATATATATATCACACACACACATATATAATGTATGTATCACACATATATGATGTATGTGTGCATATAGCATATGTATATGTACTGTATGTTATATGTTTTGTGTGTGTGTGTGTGTGTGTGTGTGTTAATCACTGACCATTTTGAATATATGGTAGAAAAAGAAAACTTGAGATCTCATAAGGTTGATACTATATGGACCAAACCTGTGACTGAATCTAGATGTTCTCCTTCGGACACTACGAAACCTCCTCCCAGAAGGTAACAAGGAAAACTGGTCATGGAGAGGATGTGTAGCATCCCTGACAATACTGTGGACTCTACTCAAGCAGCGCTTATGGGCTACATCCTGGATAGAAGGAAGCGAACTACTAATTATCTTTTCTGCTGTCATCACCATTCTGTACCACCTTCCTATCCAAAGCAGTAATACTGCCAAACCAGACAGTAATGCAATGTGACAGGATGTTCTCAATCATTGCTCTACACAAAGTGATAAGGACAGGGGAAGAAAGATGACCTTTTCTCACACCACCTATAAAATGCAGGCACTGCTGTGCCCACTTCACTAGTGTCTCACTGTTGAGTGACCAAGATAACATATTTGTTAGCTGCACACCCAGAAATTTGATGCTGCCAACCCCTACCACAATTGAATCATTAATACACAGAGGTGTGTGCCTGCCTTTTCTGAAATCAAGAATAATTTCTTTTGTTTTTCCTACATTTAAAATGAGGCTGTTTTTATTACACCAGTTGACCAAGTCCTCTACCTCCTTGAGATTACCTCCCTCACTATTATCCTAAATAAGCTCCACTACTGTTGTATCATCCACATACTTCACAATATGGTTTGGGGCAAACCATATTGAACAACAGTCTTGGGTCAACAGGATGAACAAGAGTGGACTTAGGATACAGCCCAGAAGAGAACCTGTGTTCAAGGAAGTGGTGTTAGAAATATTAATCCCAACTTGCACATACTGGGACTCATCAATAAGAAAATCAAGAATCCAGATGCGCAAAAAAATATTGAAGTCTAAAAGGCCCAATTTTAATGGACTCATTACACAGCAAGACAATTTTCAAACGATTCCCACTAGTTACACTATGTTGAATGCGTGATACATGAACTTCTCCATATTTTCCTTTATATTTTAAACAGTTTGTCATAGAATAACATTAGTTCGTAGAAGTTGAAATAGAAAGATTGATTTTACATGCAATGCAAAATATACTTACTGGTTTAGCTAGAAGCACTAATGTTAACTATTGTGCAGAGAATGGCATTCTTACACAATTTGAATACAGAAGCAAATGCCTTTAAGAAACAAAGAGATCTGCTGAGATCAATGTAGTTCACTAAAGCTTAACCTCTGAAATATATACACAAGGATTTCCTTCAGGTTCTCCTGACTTCAGAAGGTGCTCTGCAGATGTTTCAGCCTGTTGCTCTCTGAGGCTTTCTCAGTGCAACAGTGTCCTCCTTCTGAACCATGGGAACCAAGCTAAGTGGAAGTATTTTGTGCATATGCCTTGACTTGAGTAAGGCGCAAAGCAGCTGTACTTTAGAGCTGCTTCTCTGAAGCTTCAAGGAGTAGAGTAGTATTTCATTCTCACTGAATTATTCGCACGGGCCCATTATAATCAATTTTCAATCAAAAGGCACAATACAAATCCAGACACAAGGATTTTCTTTCAGTGTTCTTCATGTCCTATTCCAAATTTGTTTACACAAAATAATTTAAATTAAAAATCAAAAAGAGGAACATGAAAAGTAGTAGATATAAAGCACAGTTCTTCCAATTAACACTAATGTCCCCGATATTACACAAATCACAAAGCAGTTAAATTATAATTTTGGAACAGTGCTGTTAAACAACTAAGCAACAGCATAATTCTATGCAGAATTGATCCCCAGCAGCCCAGCCAACAACAGGCACTATTTTTTTCATTTGCATACTTCAAATGATTGCCTTTCCCACTCTCCAAATGCATTCTTAAGGTTTTCATCCTCTTACAATTGCAAAATAGCTCACTTCTTCAACATTCATTCCATCCAAGCAACTCACAGCTTAACATTCATTGACAAATTCTGCTTGAATTAGTAGTAACTAGAACACTGAGCTGTGGTTTTCAAATGATTCTATTTCCCATAAATTGGGTAAGTTTTATCTTTCTTGCTAGAACATGAGGTTTATACTTAGGGGCACTGTTAAGATGTACATAAATGACATCTTGCAATTTCAGTCAAGCAGAGGTTATTTCAATGTTACATTGAGATCATAAAACAGACTCCCTAGCTTGATGCCATCCAGATGTGCTGGGACTGCCATTTTCAAAATCCAGTCCAGACTTTTCCTGGAATAAACCTTTTACCGGATGGGAAACTGAGAGATGTCTCAAAGTTTTCTACTGACACTTGGCTTCCCCCCCCACCCCATCCAATGAACATACCTAAATAGCCTGGGGAAAGGAATAAGTAACTATTGCTTCCCTTCCAAATTATGATCTATGCCTTGGTTTCCCAATCAAATGTATTAATGACCTGCAAAATCAAATCAAAACCACCAGTAATTTCCTCTTACTGAAGGAAGACAAAATTAGCTGGTTATTTTCAATCCACATGAAGAATGCGACAACACCCTTTACTCATCCATCTCACCTTGATACACAAGCCACATAAAGCAAAGAAGAAATGATGAGCAAAGCTGTAGTGACAAAGGTAGGAGCTGAGAGTCGTGATTACAGTGTTATTGTAAGCGGCATAGTCAATTTCTTCAGCAGACAGAATTTGATCAGAAATGATTGGGTTAGAAATCTTAGTATGGAGAAAGAATAATAGATTCCCTCCTCCCACAAGCTGCTCAGAGCATCCAGTAGTGGGAGGTGCTTCAGTTTCTGCTTGTTTAGGCTGGGCTTAATTTGTGGAACGCTCCTCCTCCTCCACAGGACTCCTCCCCAGCACTCCCCAGTTTTAACTCAGCCTCATGAGAGATAGGCAGTGCTTTTCGTTAATCCTTGGCCGCAATAGGAGAATTCTTGTTAAGGTTTGCAGATAGTCAATTTCCTCTCCTTCTAACAATTGTTCTTTGTCTTACCGTTGCTGCCTTTGCCAACTGGCTGTCAGGGATCACATTATCAGGATGCGCTCCTAAGCGTAGGGAGGCTTCGATTTCATTCCGCCCCTCCAACTGCTAACCCTACCCTTTCCATTGCGATCACCGCACAGTTTTAACATTCAAATGGTGTGGCTTTTTCTCCCTTGCTCTCTCCCGAGTCGTATCACAGGGGTTTTTCCCCCCCAAGAATGCCATTTAGGAGTGGAGGTGTAATCGCCTGGTTATTTTCACCCCTCCAAGCTGGTTGAGCCCTAAGGGAAAGCTGTTGGAGCTTATCCCTTTTCTCAGCGGAGATTGTTGCTGGCACGCGCACCACAAATAACAGCTGGTCGCCATTTTTTGCTGTAAATGGATCACGTGGCCGCGTTGAGTGCTAATTCAGTAGATTGTGTGTGGTAATCCTTATTCCAGATTGAAGGGTTTTTTTTACACAAAATACCCCGAGGAATCATTACAACCTCGTTTTCAACCTATTTGAGGCTTTTGTTAATTCGTGTTGTTGGCTCAACCCTCACAGTTCTCCCTATCCAGTGGCACAACAGTGAGCACCTAGGCCAGCGCCTGCCTGTGCAGGGAAGCTGATGAAGGCCTGTGAGTGATAATTTGGCCTGCTAGGCATTCTCAATTTGGCTGATTGGGACTTCCAAATTTGATATATATTTGCATACCCATACGCTCTGATAATATTAATAATCATACCAATATAATAACACTAGCAATATCATAACAATAATAAATTATTATTGTTGAGATATGACTCAATTTTGAAGCAGATATCCATATTTACAAAAAAGGGGGGGATTTGATTTCAGGGCACCCTGTCCATTCTTGGCCAAGTCCCTGGGCACGCCAACTGCCGACACAATATAGCATTAAATAACGAGCATGCTGTTCATTCCACAATCAAAATGGCAGGGGATAGTGGTTCACACACCTCAACTTCAAGGGGCAAGTCCAAATCTCAACACAATCCTAAGCAAAAAAAGGGGGGGGACTTCTAAGGCATCAGAAAAGGATGCCAACAGGTGCCACAAGGCACTGGAAAAACAAATAGATAAGTGCACCCGGGAGGCATACAGGACCTCTCAAGTTCCCTCACCCCACAGTCCAGAGCCGTCCTCCTCTTTCCTCCCTCCTACCCTCTAGATCACTCTCTCTCATCCAGGAGCAGCGTGTCTCCCCAGAGTCAACAGGCCCAATCAGCTCAATCACCAACCATGTGAAGGATACCCAAAGCAACGTTCACACCAACGGCTGCCAGTCTTCAACAAGAACAATCTCTTCCAGACAATGTGCCAGAGCAAATGAAGACCTGGATGGAGACAGCTATCCATCAGGGAATCACAGCAGACCAACATGCGGTTCTGACCAGGGATCATCCTGCACCCGCTGAGTATGATTTGCAATCAGTTCGGTCATTGACCAGGTCAGAGCAACACTATACCCAGGTACAGTTTCAAGGGGATATGCTCCTACAGGGGCCGCAGGAGGAGGAGGAGGAGGAGGAGGCGGAAGAGGTGGAACACATTGAGCAGATGGACCAGAGTGAATCAGAATCAATGCATGATACTGACCCAGTCTGAGGATGAGGGCCTTGTTCCCAACCAACTGGTATTTACAGGCTTATTCCGGCCACAACTTTTCAAATCTCTATTGTTCAAGGCCAAAAGCACTGCGCGCCTGAACAAGCCAGCCCCTTCTACCATTCCAACTCTGCCAGACGAGGGACCAGAGGATCTCATCTTCACCCAACCTGTAGTTGAGGCAGATGTGATTCCAGTCCCTCACATGTTTGCAGACCTGGTACAGAAACAGTGAGCTTCTGCAGCAGTGTACCTGGGCCCCATGGGTTACGACAGGAAATTCTTTTTTAATTTGGCCCCAGATTTCTTAAAATTGTTGAATACTCCTGAGGTAGACGAATCCATTGTGGGATTAGCGTCTTTGTCCTCCATTCCCAGTGAGGCGCTGGAGGCATTAAAGCTGGAGGACAAATGGGCCGAGCTAGCCCTATGCAAGGGCCATCAGTCTGATGCATGGGCCATCCGAGCGGCTTCTTCCCTTAGATGGCTCCAGCTATTACGGGAGCATGTCCCCAATTCTAACACTAGAGCACACCAAGACATTGCAAAGCTTATAACAGCCGCTGAATTCTCAGCTGATGCAACCTTTCATGCAGTTAAGTTTTCAGCCAGAGGCATTACTTCACATGTCACAGCATGATGCTTGCTATGTTTAAAGAATTGGCAAGCGGACATTAAACATAAATGCAAGCTTACTTCATCTCCTCTAGCGGGAGACTGTTTGGCCCTTCCCTTGATCCGCTACTCATTGAGACTCGAAACAAAAAGAAAATTTTACTTTCCCTTTTTCGGAAATCAGACTCTAGAAACCCTCAGTCCTTTTGGAGGGGATCCTTTTGGCCCTTTTATGAGAGACCATTCTCAACCAGATACCAGAGACCCACCTTTCTGACCAGGGCAATAGCCAGAGAGGTCAGACTTTGGGGATAGGAACAGAAGGGGTGGCCAACCCAAGAGATCCTTCTGAGAAGCGGGAAATAGATTTTTCCAGCGTCCAAGATAACCCCATAACTCCCATTGGCAGCCGCCTTAAATTATTCGCAGACCAATGGCACATCTCAACATCTGATTCCTGGGCCAGAGACACAATCAGATTTGGCCTCACACTGGAGTTTCAATCCACTGCCCCAGATTTCTTTATGTCGTGCCCTCTTTCCAGAGATCCGGTTAAACAAAATCTTATGGAAACAGCTATTCAGCACCTACTGGACATACGAGCCATCCAACCAACAGCTACCGACCAACGAGGGTGAGGTTTCTATTCACATCTTTTCATTGTTCCCAAAAGTTCAGGGGGGTGGAGAGTATATCACAGATTTAAAATGCACACCCTGCAATCTATCTTACTTGGTATCAGAAAAGGTGATGTCCTTACATCCATAGATCTGATGGAGGCATACTTACATATTCCCATTCGGCCTTCCTACTATAAATTTTTACGATTCTGTTATAATAATCTCCATTTTGAACATGTGACTCTTCCTTTCGGACTAGCCTCTGCCCCCAGGACCTTCACAAAGGTTCTCGCAGCCCTCACTGCTCATCTCCAGGGTGTCCCCATACGACTGCAGTGTTACCTCGATAATATCTTAATTCTGTCATCTTCTGTTCATCAATCAGTCATAGATACTCAGACTACAACTACATAGGTTCTCAATCAATTGGGAAAAGAGTCATTTAACACCTTCGATTCGATTAATCCATCTGGGGGCAGTCATAGATACAGTGGAAGGCAAAGTTTTCCTGTCACCAGATAGACAAAACAGCATTCATCAATTAGTTAAGGAGATCAGGGTTCATAGGAGGGTCTCCCTAGCTAATCTATCAAAATTGTTATGCAAGATGATCTCATGTATATCTATTATTCCTTGGGCTCGGCTCCACACTAGATCCCTCCAGTGGTTCCTGGTCCTGTACCAGTGATCTGGATGAAGCAACTCCAAATACCAGGTCAAAGTTCCATCACAGGTCCTCATATCCCTCCTCTGGTGGACCAGACCAGCCATAAACAAAGGTTGTCTATTCAAAGAGCCCCACAGACTTACCATCACCACCGATGCCAGCCTGATTGGATGGGGAGCTCATTTTCAATCGTTCACAGCCCAAGGCTGCTGGTCCTCCATAGAACAGTCGTGCAGCATAAACTGCTGGAGCTTTGAGCAGTACACATGACTCTCCACAGCTTCCTTCCACAGGTACGCATCCAACACATATTGATATTGACCGACAACATAACCGCGAAAGTTCACATAAACAAATGGGAGAACTCAGTTGAAACACCTATGTGCGAAGCGGAGCATTTGCGTCATTGAGCAGAGAGCAACCTGATTTCCATCAGAGCATAACACATTTCAGGACTGTTGAATACACAGGCAGATTGGCTAAGCAGGGCCACGATAGATCAATCAGAGTGGCGCCTCCATCCGACCCTCTTTCAAGAGGTGGTCAGGACATTTGGGCAGCCAGTGGTAGACCTGTTCGCTTCCCCCCTCAACACTCAGCTCCCGAGATTTCTTTCCAGATATCCCTCACAAGGAGCGGAGAATTTTAATGGGCTTCATAGCTGTTGGCCCCTGGGGCTTCTGTACGCATTCCCACCACTTCCACTGATCCCCAAGGTCATCCAGAAGCTGCTCAATGAGAGGGCGGATCTGCTTCTGGTAGCTCCCTACTGGCCCAGACAGTCGTGGTTTGCAGATCTCCGCAGTCTATCTGTATCACCCCCATAGAGAATTCCACCAGACAGGTTCTTGTTAACCCAGGGACCCTTTCAACATCCGGACCCTCAATGGTTGCACCTGACCATCTGGAGGTTGAGTGGAGTCATCTGAAGAGTGAAAAGTTTTCCAACAGAGTTATCGCCACCATCCAAGCTGCCAGACGTCCCTCAACAACTCGCATCTACAATGCCACGTGGTCCAGTTTCTGCAAATGGTGTACCAAGTCTCAAACTGATCTCCATCTGTGGCTCAAATCCTAGAGTTCCTAAAAGAGGGGCTTGACAGGGGATTATCACCTAATACGTTGAAAAGACAAGTGGCAGTCTTGGCGTCAGTCGTCACTTATGAAGGTCTCCTATCTCTTTCCCATCATCCACACATACAATGTTTCCTTCGAGAAGCCACAAACTTACGCCTGCCAACGGTTCACCGTTATCCCACTTGGGACCTTAACAAAGTCCTTCTTGCACTCACTCAGTGCCCTTTCGAGCCTTTGCAATAGTCAAGTCTCCAATTTCTGACGTATAAAGTAGTTTTTCTTGTAGCGATCACTTCCGCTCATCGTATTTCAGAACTGGCAACCTTGTCGATCAGACAAGATCTTCCAACAGGGTCATCCTTCGTCCTGATCCTATGTTCATACCCAAAGTTAATTCAGCCTTTCACAGGGCACAAGAACTGATACTTCCTAATTTTTGTCCCAGACCATCCCAAGGGCTGGAACGACAATGGCATCGGCTGGGTGTGAGGCAAGCGTTGTGAATATATATTCACCGCACAGCTTCTTTAAGAAAAATGGTAGCTTTATTTGTGTCTTTTCAGCCCAACAATCAGGGATGCAAGGTCTCATCCACCACAATAGGCCCTTGGCTACGGGCTGCAATAGCGAAAATTTATCAGACTCAATCACTACAGGTTCCCAGGGACATAACAGCTCATTCAACAAGGAGCACTGCAACATCGGCAGCATGGGCCACACAGGCACCAATCACTGACATCTGTCATGCCACAACCTGGGCCTCTCCCATCGCCTTTCATTAGGCATTATAAAATAGATGTGTTTGCATCAGCCGAGGCCTCCTTTGGCAGAAGAGTTCTGCAATGGGTCCACAGGGACCAGGAGGGGATCCAAGACAGACGGAGTCCCTCCCATAGGACAGGCCAAGCTTTGGTATGTCCCACTACTGTATGCTCTGAGCAGTTAGTGGGAGAAAGGGCACTGGTACTTACCTGACATGCCCATTCTCTTTGAGCTGCAAAGAGCATCCAGCCCCATCTTCTTCCGTCTGGTGGGATCTTGTTTCGGCCAATGAATTTTTAGCATATTAAGGGCGAGGGTGTTTGTTTCTCTCATCTTCACCAAAACTGGGGAACGCTGGGGAGGAGTCCCGTGGAGGAGGAGGAGCATTCCGCAAATTAAGCCCAGCCTAAACAAGCAGAGATTGAAGCACCTCCCACTACTCGATACTCTTCGCAGCTCAAAGAGAACGGGTGTGTCAGGTAAGTACCTGTTAAGCCTGTTCCCCCAACCAATGTTAAGGAAACACGCTAAACAGAATGTGCAGCATTAGTCAGTTAGGCAGACAGGTAAATGTGTGAGATAAGTTTGTATGTTAGTTAACACTCAGTAAAAAGCAGATACGCTTGTGCTATCAAAATATAGTTTATTCCATTAAGAGTTATAGCATAGTCAAAAACAGTCCATTAGTCATGTATCATTTCAGTCAGTCCATTCGGGGATTCTCAATTTGCAAAGTCCGTGTTGAATATTCAATGTCAGTTCACTTACAATAAATCAGTCCGTATTATCTCTTCTCACCGTTGAGAAATCAACACTCCTTTCTCTCTCCCGTTCCAGTAGAAAAAAACGCAGTCATCAATCCATCCAGTAATTAGGGATCATTAAGTCAGAGAGCGAGCTGCCATTGTCTTGTTCCTTTTATGGTTCTTTTACAACCACACCCTTAATTACATTCTTGCAGTTAAAGTTACACACACTTTAACCAACAAACCATGATAACTTATTATTTTACCTAAACCAGTTAGGGTAAACAATGTTATCCCTAACATTCTCCCCTTTTGGGTAATAATAATAATATAACCATTTACACCTTTAAATCATAGTTGTTACAACTCTCTTTAAACTTGACTACACCTTGAGCTTTTGTAAACTGGTCTGCAATGTTTTCCTCCGTCATGCAGTACTCCAGTTTAATTAGACCATTCTTTACAGATTCTCTAACATTTAAGTATCTTAAATCAGTATGCTTTGATCTAGCTTTTACAGCAATATTAGTAGCCAACTGTATGGCTGCCTGGTTGTCCTCGTACACAATAATGGAATCTTTAACAGTTACACCCATGTCTAATAATAACTGTTTGTACAGAATTAAGTCAGTGCATAGCAATGACAGACATGAAAATTCCACTTCCATCGCGGACAAGCTGATATGCTGTTGTCTGATTGACCTCCACCCTATTAGTGTCTTACCAAATAATATAGCCATTCCAGAGGTTGATTTTCTAGTGTTTATGTCAGTTGCAAAACTTGCATCTGCATAGGCACTAAGACTCAAATCACCCTTTGGTTCTATATACAATGCATGGTGCATTGTTCCTTTAAGATATCTTAAAATTCTCTTTAATGATTGCCAATGACATTGATGAGGATCTGCATTAAATCACGCCAGCTGATTAACGCTATAAGCAATATCTGGCCTTGACCAATTGCTGATATATGATAAGCTACCAATCAAAGATTGATATATGGACTTATCGAATTTGGGACTTTGAGCATCAGTTTGGCAAACTTCCTGACTCATTGGAGCTTTTGCCGGCTTACAAAGTTCCATTTTATACGTTTTAATTAATTGGCAAATTTTATCTTCTTAAATCCATTTTTATATCTTAAATCCATTTTTTGTTTTGTTAATTGTCAATCCTAGATAGCTTTTAATCTCACCTAAATGCTTTAATTTTATCTTTTTAGCTAATAATGATATAATCTCATTAGCTTCATTGTTAGTCTTAGTTATCAAAGCAATATCATCTGTAAATAATAACAATAATGACACCGTTCCATTATTTTCTCTTTTAAACACACATGGATCTGCTAAACCAGATTTAAATCCTATATTGTTTAACTCTTTCACAATATATTGGTTCCATTCATAGCCAGATTGTTTCAATCCATAAAGACTCCTTTTGAGTTTCCAACAATCATTACTATTTAATTTATTATCTTTTATACCAACTGGTTTTTTCAAATATATAGTGTGCTGCAATGGTGCATGCAGATAAGCAGTTTCTACATCTAAATGGTTAATGATATAGTTTTTCTTAGCTGCCCACACTAAAACTGCTCTCAAGGATGTTGCTTTAAGACATGGTGCAAAAACTTCATCATAATCAAATGCAGTTTGATTAAATCCTTGAGCTACCAACCTAGCTTTATAGGTAACAGTCCCATTATTTCCTGTTTTTACTTTGAATATCCATTTGCACCCAATGGACTTTTCTCCTGGAGGTAATTTGGCATCTTCATATACTTTCATTACCTTTAATGAATTTAGTTCCTTTTCCATTGCCTTTTGCCAATTCTCTTGATCCTTAGCAGGATACATCCTAAGTTCACCTACACTAGTTGGAACTTTAGTTACTTGGCAAATTATACTTGCTTGATACCTATCAGGTGGTCTAGTTACATGTGCAGAACGTCTAGGTATTACAGGACTTTCCTTTACTACCTGTTCTTGATTATCTAACTCTTCCTGATCAAATGTTTCCTCTTGTTCTGATCCTATTTGTTCTTCATGGACTTCTTCTTTAAATGGACTCTTCATATAACTAGTCTTTTCTTTCTACCTTTTGTAAGGTCCCATAATTATATCATTATCTAAATCTTGCTCTAATCTATTCCATTCTACATGTTCTAGGAATTTTGCACTGGCACTGCAGTAAACTCTAGATGTACCTGGTTCCCAGAATCTATAAGATCTGTGATTTGATTCATATCCTACAAAAAATAATCTTTTAGCTCTATGCTGTCCTTTGTGTCTGAGTTGTGTAGGGATATGTACCCATGCTGGTGCTCCAAATGTGTGCATGTAACTTAAATCAGGTTTCATACCATGCCACAGTGTGAATGGTAATTCACCTATTGTTGAATTAACAACATTATTTAATATATGATTACCACACATTATTGCTTCTCCCCACAAATTGTCAGGTAATCCTGAATCAGACAACATAGTACGTGCCATTGACTGCAGTGTTTGGCCTCGTCTCTGTATAAAGGCATTATGTTGTGGCCTATATGGTGCAGACTTTTTATGTTGAATACCTGCCATCCTAAGTCTACTCTGGAATTTATTATTTGTAAATTCTGCACCATTATCTGTTATAAGAGTTACTAATTTCTTTTGTTTTCCTTTCTACAAATTTTAACCAATTAAAGAGATTTAGATACGTTTCAGTTTTGCTCTTCATCAAATAGTAGAACCCATGTCTAGAATAGTGGTCCATTATACTTAGTATGTATCGAGCACCTCCTACACTTGGTTTTTTCGGACCTATTAAATCGGCAAATACTACCTCTAAAGGCTCTTTGGTAGTAAATCCATCAACTCTATTTGCTGGTATGACCTTGCTTTTGCTTTGATTGCAAGCAGAAAATTGCAAATACTTATTACAAGGTTTCAAACTTATTCCTTTAGATAGTTGAACAGTTCTCTTAAGCATTTTAAAATTTAAATGCCCTAGCCATCGGTGTAACAAGTGAATACATTCATCATGAGGTTTCTTATTATCATAAACCATGTTAGCCACCTCTAAACCATTATCATTTAACACATACAATTCACCTCTTAAAGATGCAGTAATTTTCTTATCTTCTTTTTCAATTATGCAGTTATCTCCCCTAAAGGTAACTACATATCCTAGTTTAACCAAAATTCTAACTGAAAGTAAATTAAACTTAAGTTGTGGTACATATAACATTTTTACATTCTCTTTTATGCAAGAACAATATGTTATACCTTGACCTTTAGCTTTCAGTTTCTAGCCATTGGCTAATGATATCTGCTGTGAACTCATGGACATTTTAACAAAATTTTTGTTATCATTTGTTATACAGTGGGATGCTCCACTGTCAACCACCCATAAATTATTTTTTACAGCTCCGTTACTTTACATGGCTAACTCAAAATTTTTCTTTTTCTTTTGATGACTATTAGTATTCTGGCCAGCGTTCTGGCGCTTTGCTTTTTTACAAAACCTTGCCAAATGTCCTCTTCCTCTACAATTAAAACACTTTTTAATTGCGTATGCAGTAGGAGATACATTATCTTCTTTTTGAGGTTGCTCCCTCCTTAATTGATCTCTTTCAAGCCTTCTTCTGGCCTCTTCAATCAATCTGCCAGTGATATCATTTAAAGTTAGGCTTTCCTTAGGCAAAATTTCAAGGGAAGTGACATAGTTATCAAAACGTTTGTCTAATGAAGACAGAATTATGTAGACTTGGTGTAGTTCAGAGAAAATAAGCTCTTTCTCGTGCAGTTCTTGAAAAATGCTTTTCATAGTATTCAAATGACTCAGTATATCACCATTCATTTGGAGATGCGTCCTGAAAAGCTTCCATGTTAGATTTATGTTTATCTCAGACATAAATCCTCTTCAGCTTCTGCCAACACCCAACAGCCGTTTGTTTTCCGCGGATATGAACAAGTTGCTGGTCAGATAGTGTTAGTCCTATTATGCAAAGAGCTTGTTCATTCTTCTGCTTAAAGTCTTCTATCTTTTGACTATCTTCCTCAACCTCCGGACCCCATTCTTCTAGGTTTGGTGGGTTTTCAATTATGTTCCACAGACCTTCTCTTCGTAGAAGTAGACTACATTTCATAGACTATGAAAAATAGTTCGTTCCATATAGCTTGGATATAAGGGACAAACTTTGTAGATTGACTTGTGCCATGTTTTCTATATATGGATATAAAACTATAATTAATAAAACACAGCTGTCTGTTTACTGTAACGTGTAACAACACAAACTCTCACTTTTTACATAAATCTGTTTTATCCTAGTTAAACTGACTTTGCAGCCTCTGGGCCCATAACCTTTGTTAAGCCTGTTCCCCCAACCAATGTTAAGGAAACACGCTAAACAGAATGTGCAGCATCAATCAGTTAGGCAGACAGGTAAATGTGTGAGATAAGTTTGTATGTTAGTTAACACTCAGTAAAAAGCAGATACGCTTGTGCTATCAAAATATAGTTTATTTCATTAAGAGTTATAGCATAGTCAAAAACAGTCCATTAATCATGTATCATTTCAGTCAGTCCATTCGGGAATTCTCAATTTGCAAAGTCCGTGTTGAATATTCAATATCAGTTCACTTACAATAAATCAGTCTGTATTATCTCTTCTCACCGTTGAGAAATCAACACTCCTTTCTCTCTCCCGTTCCAGTAGAAAAAAACGCAGTCATCAATCCATTCAGTAATTAGGGATCATTAAGTCAGAGAGCGAGCTGCCGTTGTCTTGTTCCTTTTATGGTTCTTTTACAACCACACCCTTAATTACATTCTTGCAGTTAAAGTTACACACACTTCAACCAACAAACCATGATAACTTATTTATTATTTTACCTAAACCAGTTAGGGTAAACAATGTTATCCCTAACAGTATCAACGCCCTTTTTCATCTGAAGTTCATTTGTATCCCCCAGAAAATTACCCTCAGATGAATTATTTGCCAAATTATACTCTACTGAAGGGATTCTGTCTCAATTGGCATTGCATGTTTATCCAGCCAGTTTAAAGTCGGGAAAACAAAGAGCCACTCTTCTATAATGCACAATAGCTTCCTTTCATAGTCAACATGTTAGCGCAAATTGCATTTACACATTTACAAAAGCTGGACTGTACTGAGCTGTAGCCTAAAGGCTTCTTGGGAGACTAACATTTTTATTTGAACCACTCCTACCATAAAATTAATTTAGGAAAGATTGATGTTAGCATCGCTTTCTACATCAGTGTCTATTCTTACATTAGTGTCTCTGTTTGCAAAGGAATATTTCAAATTTGTATTTACAAGCATCAGAAAGACAGTAAACTTTCTTACAGAGTTGAATCATTTATTCAACAAATTTCTGGAACCTTACCAATGCACATTTCGACAATTGATTTAATAACCGTTCAGCAATCTTCAAATCTGCATTTAAAAATGGGGTTAAAATATGGGTATAATAAAGTAGAGAGTCAGCTTGGTGTAGTAGTTCAAGCACCAGCATAAAATCTGGCAGACCATGAGTTCTTATCCTGACTTTGGAAGAAAACAGACAATCACTCTCAGTCTAAGGAAGAAGACAGAAACAAACCATTTCTGAAAAACCTTGCCAAGAAAATTGCAGGAACTTGTCCAAGCAGTCAAAACCTAACTTGAAAGGAAAGAGGATGGGAGGGAATCTCTTCCCCTCTTTCCCCTTTCCATTTCATCAGGTGACCCCAATCCCATGGACATAGGACTTGGAGAAAGTTGGGCAAACCTTACACGTAATCTGGTGTAGAAATAAATTTATCTTGATTGTTTAATGTAAAGTGCAGATAAAAGTTATCAGAATGCCCCAGAAATTTAAATAAAAGAGACCTAATCAACTGATGTGAATGTCCCATGGCAATACAGAAGAAATGGGAATTGGGATTTCTATGGTACCTATGTCACAGGACCAGTTCTGGACATAACTCTGTGTATGTGTGCCCGGGCGGAGAAGGACAGGTAAGATACCATAGTTATTTTAAGGTTTGAAAATAAATTACTAGAAGCAATTTCACATTTTTCTGGAAGCATAGTGAAAACTGTAACAAAATCTGCCTCAAAAATTCAAAGATGGGTACAGACAAAATAATGATCAAAGAACTAAACTGTAATTCTTTCTTGTGTAAATAAGGAAAATTTAGAAATGCAAAAAATCAGAATGATTTGCATGTGGTAAGATTATGGTAGGTTAGCACAAGGATCAATATAATGAAGTTTTAATTATAGCACATACAGTGTGATGCCTTGGTACTCATCCTTAATTGGTTCCAGGAGATATAATGAGTATCAAAACCAATGAGTACCAATTTTTCCCTAAGGAATAATATAGTCAGTCACAAGGCAGCTGACACCAGTAAGTTCTAGCTTGTGCATTGAGTGTCAAACAATGAGTACTAGGACAAAATTTTAATGTCAAAATATGTTGAGTCTGATGCATTTCAAACCAGTTAACAACCAAGGTAACATTCTACGTTGTTTTCCAGGAACTAAAAGAAATTATATGATGGACACTGAAATAATTTTTTATGGCAAACATAGCGTTTTCCTATCCTAGAAATTCTGTCTGTCTGTTTTGCTTTGGGGTAATTCTGAAGTATTATATCATACACTAACCTTGAGAAAATGTAAGAATTTTGCCTATTCTGTCTTTTTAAGCATACTGACCTACTTAGTACCTCCCAGATTACCATGGGCTTCATCTAATTGCCATTCTGGTGCACATTTCTCCTCACTTTGTATTGCAGCTTCTGACTCAAATGTCGTATCAAAATAGCCACATTATATAAAGCTCCATATGGAAATGAGGATGAGTTTTCACATTGTTAACAGACAGACCCAGAAATTCAACAATACAAAGTTAGAGCAAGAAACATGCGAAATAATCACAGGCCAGACATAGATTGACTGGTCCATCTGGAGTTAACCTCAAATGAAATTAAGAGCTCTTGTCAGTTGATTTGAATCCCGTAAAATCTTTTTGGGGCTGCTATGATGATTATTTTGCTTTAGGAAGTCATTCCAATGGATGCCATATTTTTAACAAGTGTTGGCCGTTATTGTGTCACTAATCCATAGCTTCTTATTCATTTCTAAAACAGTTTCTGAAGCTTAGCCCAGTTCCTCTGAACTTTTTTTATACTCTGAGCTACAGCTTCAGAAATCAAAGGTGGTAAATAAAACATTATTCTATTAATCAATAAAATGATTAATATTACTGCCAACCAATTTAGGGGAGTAGGCAGATCATTTTATAATGATGAAAAATCATTTCAAATGCCAGGCCTTTTATTCTAAATTGCTCAACACAATTGATTTAACACTGAACCATCTACTAGAGCAGACAGCTTTGCTTTAAAATTAGATTTAGAAACACCCTATTCAGTCCATGACTATTTGAATCATCTCCTGGACTATAATCTGAATATTTTCATACCCACAGTTCCCAAGTCTGCTTTCCAAAAATAGAGTACTAGACATTCTTGGCACAATGCCTAGCAGGGTTTTATTTTTAATTATTTTTCCTGTTATTCTGAGAATCCTATCACATGGACTCTGACAACTGACAGTCAAAACTGACTTGCTGACGAACAATTCTTTTGAAAGCACATCTAAGTAGATTGCCTCAAAGGCAGCACTGAAACTGCAAAAGATACTGCTTTACATTTTATCCACTGAAAGACAGGCTTTCATGCCACATATAATTTTATGTGAGCTAATAAAGAGATATATGAATTGCAGTTCTGAATACATACTGTGTGGCAAACAGCTCATAGCTAACACAAGCAAAGCTAAGAAAATCTTAAAGGCAGAACTAGGAGGAATGAGTTCCCATGAAGGTGATGAAGTCAAATATGATTTATGTATTTTATTTCATTTATATTTTAAATCATGTTCTTGACCATATTCTCAGCTGCTAGAGTATTACATCACACTTAATTCAATGCAAAGTTCCAAAAATGTAGTCAAATTGTTTCTGGCCTGTATGTTTGTACAACTCAGTTCCTTATTATCAACAAATTAGGATAAGTTTATCTCATGGGCAAGTTCAAGCCTAATCAGGTTAAAAAAAAAAACACCAAGACCGCACTGGGAAAGAAACATTGCCTATAGAATTTTAGTAGTGATATCCTGTATTACCACAGCTTGTCTTCATCATATATTATTCTAATTTTATCAAATGCTTAAAGCATCAGGTTAGAAACCAGGAGTTCTAATACTAAGGCACAAGAACCAGTTGGATGACTTTGAGTCATCACTCAGAGCCCACCTCACCTCACAGGGTTGTTGTAGCCACAAAAATAGGAAAAGGAAGGAGTATTACGTATCTTCATTGCCTTGAGTTATTTACAAAAATAATAAAGGTGGGATATAAATAAATAAAATCATAGATATGTCAGAGGCACACATCTCAGAGGCACACATCCCTGAGTTAAACAAGAACAGAATAAATTGGTGGTGGGGAATTTAACCCAAAGTTTAATGCTGCACCAAACAAAGCGTGGAAAGGTTGTTATGAGTGTGCAAATTTTACCATATAGTGCTGTCTCTTTTAAGCAGGTAAAAGGATCATAAAGAAGAGAAGAAAGCTAAAAGATCTTGGAGATTGGGCGTTGGTCCTTACCTGACACGCCATTTCTCTTTGAGCTGTGAGGAGCATCCAGAGAGTGGGTGGTGCTTCCATCTCTGCGGTTGTAGGCTGAGCTAAATTCCTGAGGAACGCTCCTCCTTCCATCACGTGACTCCATTATCGCGTTCCCCGGTTTATGCGAAGAAGAGAGGAAATAGAATTCATGCTCTCATCTTACTATACCTAAGGTTCCTTGGCCGAAACAAGACCCCACCAGATGGTGAAAGAAAAGGGAGGGGCTGGATACTCCTCACAGCTCAAAGAGAAATGGCGTGTCAGGTAAGGACCAAGGCCCATTCTCCTTAGAGCTGCTCGGAGCATTCAGAGAGTTGGACATACCAAAGCTGGGCCTGTCCTATGGGAGGGGCGCCGTCAGGTCTGCAGTCCCCTCGGGTACCCTGAGAACCCTCTGAAGAACCCTTCTACTGAAAAAAGGCCTCAGCTGAGGCTTACCTATCAGTCTTGTAATGTCTGATGAAGGGTGACGGGGAGGCTCACGTAGCTGCCCGGCAAATGTTGAGTATTGGGGCCTGGGAAGCCCAGGCGGCTGAAGTTGCTGCACTCCTAGTGGAGTGAGCCGTGATACCCCTGGGTACTTGGAGGGCCTGAGCCTGGTACGCCTTGGCAATGGCTGCCCTTATCCAACTGTCTATGGTGGCTGGAGGGACCTTGAACCCTTGTGACTTTGGTTGGGAGGCCCCGGACAAGGCCCCGGACTTGTGGAAGGGCTAGGTGCGTTTAATATAAATCCGTAAGGCACGTGTGAGGTTCAGGAAGTGCCATAGTCTCTCCCTTTCATGAGTTGGCCTGGGGCAAAAATTGGGGAGGATAAGTTCCTGGGTCCTGGAAAAACGAATTAATCTTGGGCAAGAAGGGAGGGTCAAGCTGGAGGACCACCTGGTCGGGAGGGAATGTGCAAAGGTCTTTCCTGACTGACAGCGCAGCGATCTCTGATATCCTATGGGCTGATGTGATCGCAACCAGGAAACTACTGAAGGATAGGAGCTGAAGAGAGACTTCTCTTAGGGGTGCAACGGTGGATTTGTGGGGGAGGTAAGGACCTTATTGAGGTCCCAGGTTGGGTCCCAGTGTAGGGACGGAGGATGTAAGTTTGTGGCCCCATTCAAGAAGGAATGATACGGGGATGGTGAGAGAGGGAACTGGCCTCTTTACAGTGGATGATTGTGGATAAGGCTGCTACCTGATATCTTAGTGTATTGGGGAATAGACCCTTGTGAGACCCTCCTGAAGCAATTCAAGCACTTGAGCAATGGAGGAAGCCATTGGGTTATAGAAAGTTAGACAAACCATTTATGGAAAAAGGCCCAGGTAGCATTGTAAATCCTTGTGGTTGGGGGTCATCTGGCTGCTAAAATGGATCAATGCCCCTGTTAGACAGAATTTTCCTCTTCAATGTTCCCGCTCAATCTCCAGATGGCTAGTTGACGCCCTAGGGGTTTCAGGTGAAGGAGGGGACCTTGAGACAGAGAGATTCTGTCTGCTGGAATCCTCCAGGGAGAGGCTACCGATAGGCTGTGAAGGTCCGCGAACAGGGCGACGGGGCCAATAGAGAGCTACAAAGAGCGGCTCCGCCTTCTCGTGGGTAACCCTGTGAGGGACTAGGGGCACCAGTGCCAGAGGAGGGAAGGCATAAAAGGAGGCCCAAGGGCCACGGACATCGAAGTGCGGAGTGGCATTCCGCCCCTGGGGGTGGAATCTCGAAACGAACATAGGAAGTTGGGTATTGAGGGGGGGAGGCAAACAGGTCTACTAAGGTAGACCGAAATGTATGTCGCCTCCCTGAATAGAGAGGGATGGAGACCCCACTCCGACTGGTCTATGGTGGCCCTGCTCAACCAGGCTGCTCAGGTGTTGGAGGTACCGAGATGTGGTTCGCCCTGAGGGAAAGGAGGTGAGACTCCGCCCACGATGGATGTGCTCGGCCTCCCTCATTAGGCGGGAAGACTAAGTGCTTGGTGATGTGAGCTTTGGCCATGATATTATCGGTGAGAATGAGGACGTGGCGGTCGCATACCTCAGGAAGGAGACTGCGGAGAGCCAGGTGGATGGCGCGAAGATCCAACCAGTTTATGTTACACATTTTCTCTGTCGCTGACCACCTGCCCTGTGCTGAGCGGGACTGTAGGTAGGCGCCCCATCCGGACAGACTTGTGTCTATGATCACGGTGATTCTTGGGGGCTCCTTGAGGGGGCAGCCCTTGTTGATAGACACTTTGCTCCATCAAGGAGGGATGTGAGCACCTCTGGTGAGACCTTACCTTGCGCTTTGAGTTGCTTGATCCGGTTCTCTGGTACGGGAGCAGGAACCACTGAGGGATCTGGAGTGGAAAATGGGCCCAGGGAATAATGGAAATACATGATGTCATTTGACCTAGTAACAGGGATAGCTCTAGGAGGGAAACCCTTTTAAGGCGTCTGATGTGTCTGACTGATTGCTGGATGCCGAGGATTCTCTCCAGAGAGAGGAATGCCCTCCCTTTCACAGAGTCTATTACCGTCCCCAAGAGGATTCCTGGTGGAGGGGGAAATTGGCTTTTCTTCCAATTGATGAGGAACCCGTGGTCCTGGGGAGAGGTCAGGATGATTTGAGTGTCCCTCACTGCTTATTCCCTGGAAGGGGAAAGGAGGAGGATGTCATCCAGGTACCAGTGTAGTCACCCCGGGAGGGATCTGAGGCGGGCAGCTAGAGCAGCCAGGACCTTGGAAGGTTCTGGGGACAGAGGCCAACACAAATGGGAGCACCACAATTGAAAGTAGAGGTTATTGTAGCAGAAACACAGAAATTTAGAATGAGAGGGCCGGGTCGGATGTGTAGGTATGCCTCAGAGAGGTCAATGGATAACAACCAGTCTCCCTGTCTAACACCCAAGCAGGATGGATTGCAACGAGTTCATTTCAAATTTGCGGTATACGAGATAGTGGATAAGCCGCTTTAAATCCAGAATTGCTCTCCATCCCCCCGGGGTGTTTGGGAAGCACAAATAGGTGGGAGTAAAATCTCTGTTCTCTTTGAGATAGAGGAACAGGCTGGGTGGCCTGTATGTCAAGGAGGCGCTGATTGCTGAGTCCATGATGTTCTTGGAGGGGGGGACAAGCCATGAGAAACTTGGGGGGGGCGTTTGGAATTCGAGGGCAAGGCCAAACCTGATGGTGCCCCTGACCCGGGCATCAGAAGTGGGGAAGTCCCACTGGTTGGCAAAGGCTATAAGGCGCCCGCCAATGGGAATTTAAGTCTGGTTGCTTATCTGGAGCGCCGGAAGGGCCTGTTGCCAGACCCACAAAAGGGCCTCTTGAGTGTACCGCCTCTACTGTGTCTATCAGAGGAGTCGGTCCTGTCCTGGGGCTGTCTCGAGCCAAAAGTGGGGGGGGGCTTTGGTACCTGGGAGAGAAGGGGGATTGGAAGGGACAAAAAGGAGCTCTCCAAAAGGGCTGCAGGGATCTGGGGTCTGACTGCGGATGAGGGAGGGGAGGGAACTTTTTCTTATTCCTTCCCTCTATTAAAAGGGGATCCAAGGATGGTCCGAACAGTTTATTTCCCACGAGGGGAGTGAGGGCCCATTTCACTTTATACTTGAAGTCTGCCTGCCAATGCTTTAGCCAGAGCAGATGGAGACATGGGAGGAGATGGCACGGTGGAGAATTTGATGGAGTGAAAGGTAACGTCGGCCGAGAATTCACCCGTGGTTGTGATCTTGGCTATGTCCTGATGGGTTCGGACATAGGAGGCTGGGACATGTTGCTTAAGCTGGCAAAGCCAGCTAATGGATGATCTGATGAAGAAGTAAGTGGCCGTGGCCGATCTGATTGCCCATGTGTCTGACTGATGAGCTTGGCGGAAGGCCAGCTCCGATCGTTTCTCCTCTGGCCTCAGGGCTTCTAGATGTTGAGGGAGGAGAGAGAGGCCAGGCCCACAATAGGTTCATCCACCTCCAGGGTGCCCAATAGGGTGGAAAGCCCTGGGTCTGAGTTAAAGAACTTGTTATCTGGGCCGAAGGGGCGGGGGGCCCACCGAGGCCAGCTGCCTGGACACCCGGTTGAAGAAGATGGAGGGGGGGATGGGATGACCTCGGCCTCCGCAACAGGCTGTTTAAAAATGGAGTCCTCGGGACCTTTCGGAGCGAGAGGAGAGGAGTGAGGGAGGGGATGACTTGATAGATCCAAGATATTCCTGTGAACAGGAGGGATTGAATAATCGGGTTTAAAGAGCCCTACAGAGGTGGGTTGGTCGGGGGGTGAGACCCTTGTCCTCTGGCATCTCTGCCTCTGATGGCTCTATGTCGGAAGGGGGTTCGTTATAATGTAAGGACCCCAAGTCAAACTGCACCTCCTCCTCCCCCCCCCTGTACAAATCTAAGTCCCCTTCCGCCTCCTCCTCGTTCCCCCCTAGAGAGAGGGAAATCTCCCCCTGAAGGGGTACTAGATCCTGGGGCGGTTCAGATCTGAGAGGGAATGATCTTACAGATTCAGTGGCCAGCGGATGTAGAACAGGCCTGGCTGCTTGTTGGAGACCTTCCGCAATGCCTTGGCGGATAGCCAACTCCCTCCAGGATCTCAGTTGCTCCGGAACCTCCTGAACGAGAGGTTCCTCCTGGTGTAGGCTGGCAGCTGTGAGCGTAAAGGTAGCCTCTGGTGTTCGTCTGGCCGGTGTTCCAGATGCCTGGTGACCCTGAGAGGGAGAGCTGTGCCTGGATAGGGAGGAATAGACTAAGGAGGAGGGGTAGAGAAGAGGTAGAATGGGAGGCACTGTGCCTGCCTGCCTGGTGCGTTTATGAATTTCTTTTTCCGGAGCCTGAGGCTTCTTAAGGAGTCTCTCTGGGAGGCTTTGGAATCCTTAGCCTGCCTGCGTGGATGGTCAATTTTTTGATTTGGCCTTCAAAGAAGGGCCTGTAGAGGGATTGCCTTCTGCCATTTTTTGATAATTGAGGAAGATAAAGATCAAATAGGAGGCGGTTGGCGCGCCTAGGGGTGAACCTACAACAAGGCCGGGAGCCCTAGGAATTCTTTTAAGCTCCAAGATAAACTGCTCCTGTTCCCTATTACGTCTCCCTATATTTTATTTTATGTTGTTGTTCCGGCCCTTCCGGAACCACGGGAATGGGATTAGAGGAGCTCTGGGCCGTTAGGCCCGAGATGTTCCTGGCCTTGAAGAGGAGGGATTTGAATAGCTGGGGCTTAAAGAGCCCTACAAAGGTGGGTTGGTCCGGAGTGAGACCCTCATCCTCAGACATTTCCACCTCTGATGGGTCTGAGTCCAGAAGAGGTTCGTCATATGGTAAGGACCCCAGGTCATATTGTTCTGCCTCCTCCCTGTCTAAATCTAGGTCCCCTTCCACTTCCTCCTCGTCCTCCCTGACTGAAGGGCAAACCTCCCCTTGAGGGGGCATGAGAGGGAATGATCTTACAGATTCGGTGGCCTGCGGAGGCAACCCCGGTCTGGTCAACTGCTGCATCCCTTCTGCAATTCCCTGTCTAATAGCCATCTCCATCCAGGCTCTGAGCTGCTCTGGAACCGCCTGAATGAGAAGTTCCTCTTGGCGCAGGCTGGCGGCCGTGGGCGTGAAAGTAGCCTCTGGAGTTCGCCTGGCTGGTGTGCCCGGGACTTGATGCCCTTGAGAGGGCGAGCTGTGCCTGGATAGGGAGGAAAAGGCTGCAGGGGGGGGGAAGAGCGGAGGTGGAAGGAGTGGCACTAAGCCTGTCTGTCTAGTACATTTGTCTATCTCTCTTTCTAGCGCCTTGTGATGTCTTAAGACATCCCTTTGAGAGGCTTTGGTGGGCTCCTTAGCCTGATTGCGCAGGTGGTGGGCCTTCAAGGAAGGACCCTTTGAAGGATTGCTTTCTGCCATTCCAGATAGTTAAGAAAAACAGGGATTCAATCTGAGGTGGTTGGCGCGCCTAGGGGTCGACCTACAACGAAGGCCGGGAGCCCTGGGAGTTCTTTTACACACACACACACACACACCGTCCCCCGTTTATTATTGACTTGAATTAATAAGTCTTCTTTGCTCCATATGATTATTCCCCCCTTCTCTGTCTCTATTTTCTTTCTCTTCTTTTTTTTTTTTGGTAAGTCAAGGCCTAATCGAGCCTTTGAAGTCCTCTGCTGTAACGACCTTTCAAGGTCTCTCTATTATTGTATGTATGTATGTATGTGTATGTATGTGTATATATATATACATATACATATACATATACATATACATATACATATACATATACATATACATATACATATACATATACATATACATATACATATATATATATATATATATATATATAATTATTATTATTATCCTATATTGGAGGATTACAGGGCCTTAAGGGAAAAACCAAAATGGCGCCCGGCCACGAGGCTACTTTCAAAATGGCGGTCGCCACTACCGGAGCTTGTGGGACCCTTGTGCAGCAGCCAGGAGGATCCCCAGGGGTCCAAGGGTCCCAGGGGAAAGACTACAAAAGAAATAGTCAAAACGCTTTAAGCGCTAGAAGAAACAGAGTTCGGGGGGGGGAAACGGAACGAAAACGGAGCCTTTTTTTTTTTAACAGATCTAAAACAGCAGAAAGGCAATGGGAAAGGGTGGGGGAGGCAGCTTAAATTTTGCTGGCCTGCCCCCTGGCAACCCCTGGGGGGGGGAGCCCTCCCAGGAAACTATGCCAAACTAAGGGACCAGCTGCGCAGGGCTAAGGAGAGAGGAAGAAATAAAGGATTGTATACGACCTGAATAGAGGTACTAAAAAATGAATGAGAGGAATCCTGAAACGGCCAAGAGCACACACACACACAGCCTACTCTGCTCGAGGGCTGAGCATAAACTGGGGAACGAGATGGCAAGCCACGTGATGGAAGGGGGGCATTCCTCAGAAATTAAGCTCAGCCTACAACAAGCAGAGACTGAAGCTCCACCCATCCTCTGGACAATCCGAGCAGCTCTAAGGAGAATTACCAGAATCAGTTCAAGGTCCCCAGAGGAACGCAGGAAGGAAGTAGGCAAGGAAGGCTTCGAACTGAGGTGAAAAAATGGCATTCGGTAAGGGGGGGATGGAGCAAAAATGGAGCGTCTTTTAAGTCAAAGAACAAAAAAAAACGGCAGAAAGGCAATGGGGAAGGGGTGGGGGGTAGCTTGTAACGTTTGCTAACTTTCCCCCTGTAACCCCCGGGCCAGGGAGGGCCTCCCAGGGGTGTCTAACATCACCAATCACAAAACCAACCACACAGGCTAAGATAGGAAATAAACAGATACAACCTGAGAAGCAAATAGGAGTCAAAGTAAGGCTTGCTGAAAATGGCCAAGAGCACTTTGAAAACACTGCCTACTCTGCGAGCGGCTGAGCATAAACTGGGGAACACGATAATGGAGTCACATGATGGAAGGAGGAGCATTCCTCAGGAATTTAGCTCAGCCTACAACCGCAGAGACGGAAGCACCACCCACTTTCTGGATGCTCCGAGCAGCTCTAAGGAGAAAATCAATACACACTGTTTTGCACTTTCTGAAAATATTTATTCAGAGCCATATTCCTACTCTTTCAACACATGAGTCTAGTGACAATTTAGCACCAACTTGAAAGTTTTCTGAATTGGCAAGAAGATAGCCTTTTGCATCGCTTCAGTTTGACAGTTCTGCCAAATGTGGGTCTCAAAGGTTGGTTATTTTTCTTCACTAACTTACAATAAGACTTTACAATATTTGGTTTTTCAATTTGTTAATGTATTCTGAATCACAGAGAGCTGCAATTTTTGTTTTATTTTTCTTTAAATGCAGTTTATCTGTGGCAGTTTTCATGCAATAATAATTTAATTGATAACGCAGTGAACTCAAATAGTTAATAACAGGATGAACATTTTAAATGCTAAAGGATACAAGAGGAAGAGAATGAGTTTATAGAAGAACAAGGAAGAGGAATATCTCAACATATTTATCCTATAAAGCTTTTTGTATTTGCCGGTTGATTTCCTCAGAGTATCCTAACTCAACAAGAATGCTGAGTAGTCACAATTAGAATATGATGGTTCTCCTCTGGGGTGGGCAAAGACATTACAATGAATACACACTGACATTCAAATAACTATTAGCACATCTACTTGATATGTAAACATTCAGTGTAGTAAGGTCTAGAATCCAACTTAATGTAGAATACAAAATATTTAAGGCAACTAAAAGGGAAATGTTTAAAATACATAAATAATATACTCAACAAATTAATAAAGCAAAGCCACTCTAAGTCACCTTGTAAGGAGATGGGAGGCAAAGAAAGTTAATAGCAATAGCACCTAGGCCTATATATCACTTTGCTGTGCTTTACAGCCTTCTCTAAGCAGTTTACAGAGTCAGCATATTGCCCCAACAATCTGAATCCTCATTTGGTGACAGAAAGGGCATCTGGCCATTAAAACACTCTGTTAGCTCCATTCAGTTGCCCAGACATCACCCCACAAGGGGTTATGATGATGAATCAGAATCCTCATTTTACCCATCTCAGAAAGATGGAAGGCTGAGTCAACCTTGAGCTGGTCAGGATCAAACTTCTGGCAGTGGGCAGAGTCAGAGTCAGCCTGCAATACTGCATTCTAACCATTGCATCACCATGGCTATTAATAAATAAATATATAAATATTAGTCCGTTAAAAAATACCATCTGACTTAACAATTCCATTTTTTGCATCAAAGATCTGGAAAATTACTTGCCAACAGAAGAATGAGTTAACACAACTTCATTTGTCAGACACTGCTTCAAAAGAAGGTGACAAAAGTTGCCCCCTAGATTTCCAGCCCTATACTCTGATGATGCTGTATCTTAAATCAGGAGACCTTAAGAAAAAATACTTTTTTAAAAATTGTCTTGTTTCCAAGTCAAATAGTGTTTTACAATTGATTAACAGTCTATTGAGTGGGATCTAGAAACAGATTGGAAGCCAGTGGAGCTATTTAAATAGCAGATGCATTCCTTACCACCACATATGGTCAAATATATACTTCCACCATTTGGGGCTCATTGGGAGTCCAAACCAATAATACCACATCAATGCTTTTGGGGTGCAGCTGAAACTAATGTTACAATGGTCCAATCTGATTATCTCCATGAAGAAGAAGCACTGCTATACAAGAAAGATGTATCCCCATGCAATTTGTTTGATGAAATCTTGTGTAGTTGTTATCTCATTAAGAACTTTAGAGCCTGGGAACTTCCGGTTTGCGTGGCTTCGGGGCAGCAGGAATTCGCGACAGCTCGCGATTCCTGCTGTGCTAGCCGTCGAGGTACCCCCGATCCAGATGGGTCAGGGGGATATGGCTGCCCTGTAGGGACAGCTGAAGAGAGAGGGGAGTCGGATAGGGAGGTGGGGGCATCGCAGACCCCCCCTTCTCCGGGAAAACCCCTTTTTCCCAAGGCGGTGGAGCGGCGGTCAGCAATGGCCGCCACGAAGAAGCCAGCAACCGGGTAAGAACTGTGCTGGAGGAAGTGTGAAGAGTGAAAGTTCTGTCTGAGCCGGGTCAAGTAACACCTTTTAAATTGCCTGGAATTGAGCTGCTTGTTGCTGGAGGATACATTGTATCCCTAAGAAGAGCGAAAAGCGGCGGAGAAGCTGTTAAAGGGAATTTTTTTTTTTTTTTTTTTTACTCTCCCACCCCACAGAAAAAGCAGAAATATTTCGATATATTAGACATTGAAAGTGGATTGCTTTGAAAGTTGAAGCTAAGAGACAAAGGGATTTTTGGACATTGAAAAATTTGAGAAATTGGAAAATCTCTGCTGGAGGTATGGATTTTTGATTATTTAAAATTGTCATTGCAAGTGGGAAGGGAGAAAAAAAATTGGAGCAGAAGCTGAAAAAGGAGGAGATTGTCTAGAACGTCTTTGTGGATCCCAAAAGAAGATATATGGTAATTGGACCTCTTTGATTAAAAATTAATTCAGAAAGAGAAAGAGAAGAAGGAAGAAAAGTATTAACTTTTGGAACTTTTTTTCTTTTTTTAATTGCTTTTGATTGTCTTTGATTAAAAATACTTGTGGTTGTTTTGGAAAAAGTTTCCCTTTTCATAATGGCATCGTCTGTGGATGAACTAGAGATTGAATATCAAAAATATAAAAAAGAAGATACTTTGGGCGCTTTGTTTCAATTCTTAGAAATGGCGTTATGTTCTTTTGAAAAGTTGATTACGCAGCAGAAGGACTGGGACAAGGAAGAAGAGGAAGAAGAAGCCATCTTTGACGAACAATGGGTCCCTTCCGGAGAGGAGGAGAAAAAGGATAAGAAAAAGGGGATTTTAAGAATTATAAAAACAACCAAAAGAGAGAAAAATGAGCGAAAAGATGGAGGCAAGGTTAGAAAGCAAAGGAAAAGGAGCAAGAAAAGCGAAGAGAAAAAGCAAAGGGGTAGAAAGGGCAAGGAGAAGAATAAGCAAGAGAGAAAGGGGGGGAGGAGAAGCCTTAATGGGGGGAAACAAGACCTAAAGAAAAAAAGTTTATTTAGAGACAATGGGTGAATTTAATTTAGATTAAAAGAGGGATTCTGGAGGGTATATAAGAGTGTGTTTTTATATGTATATTTAGAATATAAAATTTATTATGTAATTTTAGAATTTTTTAAACAGAATCCCAAGAAAGATTGCTATATGTAGTATTTCTAAGTTAGGGTAATGAGTTATAGATGTTACTCCAATTGGTGTACAGGAGAAGTATAGTAAAAGAAAAAAAAGATGAATGGATAATTGGAAATAGAACAGACAAAGAATGTTGTTGAAAATGGTAATAAGATATGGAAGGATATATATGCTTTTTTTTTTGGATTTTGTATATTGATAAAAGGCAATAAAATTTTAATTAATAAATAATTTGGATGGAAAAGAGAAGTAGGGACAAGATATGAAGTTAATATTATATGAAATATTGATATTATAATCTGGAAATGTTATGCCTTATTGGTCTATTATTATTATTTTTTCTTAGAAAAGAATTTATAAGCTGCTATGCCTTGATTCTTTGTGCATTGTTTTTATAAAACTGATAAAAATGGTTTTTATATATATATATAAAAAAGAAAATGATAATAAGATATGGAAGGAGATATGGGTTGAATATGATGTTTGAATTTGTGTCTGTGTAAAGAGTTTTAACCCGGGAACAGACAACCTTCAGAAAAGATCTTTTAGTTTTGTTTATGTTTTGTGTTTGTATGTTTGTGTATTGTGTTTATGGTAAAACTACCAAAATTTGTTTTTTTTTTTAAAAAAAAAAGGAAAAAAGAATCAATAAAACCTTGGAGGAATGTTAGACGAGAATAATTTAAACAAGCCAGAAAGAAAAGAATATGATGACTATAAAATGGATAAATATGGAAGAGAAATGAAATTGAATAGGAGTAAAGAGAAATAATGAGAAATTTGCTGAAAGATATTTGTGTGTCCATATGGAGATGGGATAAATTGGAATTATGCTGTATAAAAATAATGTTTTGTTTGACTTGTAAGGATTTACAATGTTAAGAGGTTTTATGTGTTTATGTATTTAATGGTTAATGATGTGTTGTTTTATCTTTAAAATTAATAAAAATTTGTTTCAAAAAAAAAAAAAAGAACTTTAGAGCCAAATTTATAGTTTAAAAAGGATTGTCACATTCCACTTTGAGAACTATGTGACTGAGTGCCAAGAAAGCAAATGTCAAATCACAAGTTTATACAACAATCCCATAGAGTCTACCAAAAAGCAAATGGATTGTGTGGAAGAGTAAATGCATCACCTGGAATGAGCAGCCATTTTTTTCTACCTGGGATCCAAAGGTTTGAGCTACCTGTGAAAGAAGTGTTAAACAATCCCATCCTTTTTATAATTGGAGAGTTTGTTTTATTAAAAAGGAACTGAAATCTAGCATGTGTTTAGTGTCTCCAGGAAAAGAGCCAAGCCCCAGAGGACACCAGAGACAAAGAGAGTCTCAACCCAAAGACAACTTTTTCCTGGAGGCAAGAAAAAACTTCGTGGAGCTGCATAACCAATGAGACAAGGAGCTGAGAGAAAGCGAGGAAAACTGAAAACTTTGATGCAAGGAATATAAATCCTTCCATTTGCCACCATTCAGCCAGAACTGAAGAAGCTTCTTAGATGAGAACCAAAATGTTTTCAAGGAAAACAACAAAAACAAAAAAGTCCAGTTGCCTTTTGGAAAGCAGCTTTGGGACAACCATGAGCTGGATGATAGAAAATCTCTACAGACACAGAGAGAAAAGTGCTGACTAGCACCTAAAAACCCAAGCAAGCCCAAAAGCAGAGAAGCCAGTTACAGAATTCAACAAACCAGCTTCAAAAACAGTGCTAGAAAACCCATTTCTAAGTATATAAAGGAGTGAAAAGGGTTTTCACATACAGATAGACTGTGATTGACAACAAAAGCTGAAGACTGGGAGGTGGGAGGGGAGGAGGAAAGATTTAAAGAATAGTTAAGATAAGACAACATAATACTAATGTAGGAATGAGGACATAGAAATAGAACACAGCAGTGGTGGTATTCTACCGGTTCAGCCTGGTTCAGTAGAGCCGGTAGCAGTGATGAGCAGTAGAGACCAAACTACTTCTCTCCGCTGCTCTGCTGTTGGGCCCACCCGGGCTCCCAATACTTTATCCTCTTCTTTTGAAATGCAGCTGCTCTGCACGGCACAACGGAGTGCTGCGCGGCAGCTGCTGAAGCAACCAGGAGAATGCAGGCTTGCAGGAGGTGACTTGGAACACCTCTGCACCTGCACAAACACCTCTGTGCCTGTGCTAAGTGCAGATTTGGTGTGCGCGTGCATGCAAAGTGTGTGCATGCACACAAGGCACGCCCACCAAGCCACACCCACCAAACTGGTGGTAAAACAGTTTGAATCCCACCACTGGGACACAGAGATTGAAATTTATAGATTAAATAAGAATAGAAATATAATAGGTATAAACTCACAACAATAAGAAGATAGTGGAATAAGATAATCTAATTGTGTGCAACAAAACAGGTATGTCTGGGAAAAATAAATAGCACAGAGTTCTGTGTTATCTTTTTAAAAAATCAATCCAACAATAATTTAAGTGCATCTCAAAAATAATATGCACACATTACAAGCCTCTTCCAAGCCTATAGCAAGTGAGGTGTGCATGTTAATTGTGAGCTAACTTAAGCAAAACCTTTATACCCAATGGGCATTTTTTACTAGAAACCAGAAATAAATGCCAGGTTCCACCAAAAAAACGTTCATAAATCATAGTTACATGACTGCAAGATGCTGAAAATGGCCATAAATATGCCAAGGGGGTGGGAGCAGCCACAAGAACTTCAAAATCAAGTTGCAAGTAGCTCTGGGGAGGTCCGTCATAATTATAAACAATTCCAAGCAACCGACTATAAGTCGATGAGTGTATGTATAAACAGTGAGCAAATCCAACACTCATTGGTACCGATGATGTCACCTAGTCAGGTAGTGAAATGCCAACAAACATACAAGCTCAGAGAGCACCACAACATATGTATCCCCCAGAACTCTTTGAAATGCTAGAGGTGCTGTGGCAGATACTCAGAACATTTCTTGGAAATCAGATAACAATAGTCTTTCAAGACAGAAGTCTGAAAGTCATGGGCTTAAAACGATAAGACAATCCCCTGGGAAAAGCTGGCAATATAATTAGCTTGCAAAGATGACTTTTAAATAAGAGCAATGCCGTCGCTAGTGGTACAGAACAGCATGTTTGACAACACATCAGAAAAACACAGTAACAGCGGAAGAGATTTTTTGAAAGAGATTCTAAAGTAGCAAAGCGTAGCATTTTACCTAGCACGGATGATACCATAACAATTCATGTCATTTCTCAAGTAGCAAAACAAAAATATTAACTGGCTTTGTTGGCAAGCTATCCTGCATACTAATCATTAGTCCTGGTCTCAGCCCATGCTTTGACACCAGGTAGCAAAACTCCTACACTTGGTTCAATCAGGTCAATCCTATTATTTCTTGAAACTTCTGAGAAGCAAGATGAAATCTGAGATGAGAAAGATGCTTTCTTAAGGAAGGGGCAGTCTCTGTGGTGACTGAATTTCAGGGCTCTTAACAACAACACATTCTTTCAGCTGTAAGTGAAGTTGAGAACAATCAGCTCCAAAGCTCATTTACAGATGGAATCATACCAAAAGCCCCCCACCCACTCCCAGGGGAGAAATAGAGAAATTAACTGAGTGTGGTCCAGCTGCATCACAGCAGATGTATGAATCCCAGTCAGTTTTAAAAAACAGGACCACATTGTTGGAATTATATATTTGCATCTAAATCAAGCTATCAACTCCATCTTTAAATTGTTTGATTTCTATAATATAGACCACCTGCTATTGCAAAACAATGTTAGTTGATGTTAGTGGATGAAGATTTCCAAGTCCTCTGATGAATGCCAACGTATTGTTTACATGCCACACACAATCCTTAAAATAAGTCCAACAAATGCTTCTGATGCTGGAAGAAAAAAATTAATTAATGATCCTTAGATAAAAAAAAGATACGCAGCAAACAAAAGTGGTTAAACAAAGATAATGGAGTAAAATGGTCAAGTTTGCAACTGAATTTAAACCTGATTTGGGGAGAATCAGTGGTGGTATTCTACCGGTTTGAACGAGCCGATAGCAGAGATGAGCAGCGGAGACCGACCCAGTTCTCTCTGCCGCTCTGCTGTTGGGCCCACCAGGGCTCCCATACTCACCTTTATCCTCTGTTTTTGAAGCGCAGCTGCTTTGCATGGCACAGAAGAGTGCCGCATGGCAGCTGCTGAAGTGACCAGGAGAGTGCAGGCTTGCAGGAGGTGAGTTGGAATGCCTCTGCACCTATGCAGAGTGTGTTTGGCATATGTGCGCACACAAAATTTGAGCACACATGCAAAGCGTGCCCACCAAACTGGTGGTAAAAATTTTTGAATCCCACCACTGGGGAGAATGGCTTAACTTCTTTTTCTTATTAACTCTTTTTCTTATTGTATATTTAATGTTGCCATCAATGTTAACAGATGTCAAAAGCACCAATATTAATAGCAATCATCTCTTCCCACAGAGAACGAACAATATTACCTTGCTGTGTTAATGGATGCAGTATGCTAACACAGGCACAGTTCAAAAATTCTGTAAAACATATTTAAACAAACAAAAGTTAGATGGCATTCAATTTGCTTAGTAAGCACTGCAAAATCTATGCTTGAATTGAGGTTGCTTGGAAATATATCACACTCTACTTAAATTTTATCTCCTTTACTTGTTATTTTATTTATTTGAAGTCTTCCTTTATTATTTTTACAAATAACTCAAAGATATAACTTCTTCCTCCTAGTTATCCCACAACAATCCTGTGCAGTGAGCTGGGTTGAGAAACAGTGACTAGCTCTAAGTTATCCAGCTCGCTTTCATTGCTAAGGCAGAACTTGAACTCGCAGGCTCCTGGTTTCTAGCCTGGGGCATTACTATTAGACCAAATGGGCTATTTAATGAACATTTTTATGAACATTTCTATCAAATCTGTCTCAATAAGCTTTCCAGAAGGCTAATCTCACTACCTAAGGGAAGGCAGAAGCACTAATCCCTCCCTAATCAAATACTTACCTTTTACTTTCCTCCATACCAGTTCTTGGCCCAACTGTGTAATGTGTTTATTTTTGGCCGTCGGGATGGCCATTTCACTGTCCTTTCATGCCAAGTCTAGGCTTTCGGGAGAAATGCTTTGATTGAATGAAAAGTTGCTTGGCTTTCAGCTTCCTAAATTCAGATTTTAGGTATATGCAAAAAAAGCCAATGGGTATATTCTAAAAATGTTCTCCATCAAAAAGATACTTTATTGTAGAGGCAATGCCTCATACAGAATGGGCAGAGAAAGTAGTATTACTGATATGCAACCATTCGCCCTACAAATGCCAATCATGCCAATCAGAGTGAAATCTTTGTAGAAGATGCTGTGCGTTTCAATACTGACTCAAAATTAGCTTTGGTACCAATGTAAAGACAGTATTGAATACAGGTGGCAGAACCTGCATCAGCTACTGATCTTTTTAAGTGGTATTTTATCTGATCCTTTGCATTACTTCTAACCCAACCCCACCCCAATTTTCTTCTTTTTAGTATCCTGTAATCTCTTTTTATTGGAGTGAAGTTGAGGTGACTGAATAGAACTGAGCATTTACCATCTGAATGCCCTTCCTTACACCTGCATGGAGTTTGCAACAGATATTTTCTTTTGCGCCTTGGTAGAGAAACATCTGTCACTGCCTAGGACTGAACTCTCAGTCTTTTGAACGGGAGTTCAGTTTCTTCACCTCTAGGCTACTGTGCCACTCTACATCTACTCTCCACAAATAATAAATCAAAACCAAACTATATGCATATTTCCTGAAAGAAAATTTTACTGAAATCGAGAAGTTATGAAACCCAATTTTCTGTTTACATGCATTCCCCAGGTTGAGAAGGTCCAACTTACAAGCAACTAGTACTTATGAATGGATTGCCATAAAATGGGCGTTGGTGCTTACCTGACACGCCCTTTCTCGTCGAGCTGCGTAGAGCATCCAGAGTGGGAGGTGCTCCAGTCTTCACTCTTATAGGCTGAGCTATAATTGAGGAACGCTCCTCCTCCTCCACATGTCTTCTCCGTAGCGTTCCCCAGTTTTACGAAGACAAGAAGACCAACAGCTATCTCCTCATCTTAACTATTGTACAATTCTTAACTATAAACAGTTTGAATCATTGGCCAAAACAGCATCCCCCATCAGACGGACCAATTAGGGTGGAGCTGGATGCTCTACGCAGCTCGACAAGAAAGGGCATGTCAGGTAAGCACCAATGCCCATTCTCCATAGAGCTGCTATGAGCATCCAGAGTGGGACATACCAAAGCTTGGCCTGTCCTATGGAAGGGACTCCGTCTGGCTCGGAATATCCTCTGGTTCTCTCACCACTTGTTGAAGGACTCGTCTGCCAAAGGACGCTTCTGCCAAAGCAAAGACATCAATTTTATAATGGCGAATAAAGGGTGATGGGAACGTCCAGGTAGCCACTCAGCAGATATCATGTATCGATGCCTGAGTAGCCCAGGCTGCTGAGGTAGCCGCACTCCTTGTAGAATGAGTGGTTATTCCACTAGGAACAGGAAGCACCTGGGATAAATAGGCCTTGGATATTGTAGCTCTGATCCAACAGCCCATAGTAGACGGGGATACTTTGAAACCCAGCGTCTTTGGTTGAAATGACAGGAACAATGACTCTGACGTCCTGATAGGGTGAGTGCGATTGATATAGATACGAAGGCCTAACCGAATTGGATTGCTGGGGGGGGGGGATATGCCAATTGAAAGCAAAAAAATAATAATTTTTGGAATTAGAAAAAAAATGAAGAAATAATTCTAATTAGCCAATGAAACCAATGAACGCTTAGGCCAGAAATAACAACAAAAAGAGAAACAAGGGCCTCCTGAGGCAGCCTCCCAAACAAAATGGGAAGTTGGTGCCTTAGCCTCTGAGTGGGCTGCAGGAATAGCCAACAAGTGTTAATAAAGGGGCAACAGGGCACAGAACCACAATACCACCTAAATAATTAGGCTCTAGCAGGCCTGCCAGTCCTGCTCTGAGCCTCCAAAATCACCGCAGCAAGATCACAATCAACAAAATGGTGGCCGGCCACAAGGCGTGCCCAAAATGGCTGCTGGGTCCGGCGCGAAGACTCAGAGACCGAAGAGCCCCTCAAACAAAACCAAACTAGCCTTAAAGCAAGCAAAACAAGGGGCTAAGGAGAAGTGATCTCACCTTCTCTCTAAGGCATTCGTGGGGGGAAGGCATAACAGAGCGCAAAGAGCACAAATACAAGCCGCTGCTAAAAGGCAGGACGGCTTAACAGAGGCAGAGAATGGAATGGAAGGAGGGGGTGGAGAGGCGAAAAGCTGCTAAACCCCCGTATCTCCCCTGAGGGGCAAAAAAACACTCCTCTCACCTACTTAAGATGAATCAAATGCGCAGGGACCAAAGAGGACAAACAAAACAATCAAACCTGAAATATTGAGAAAAAAGAAAAAAATCCTGAATCGGCCAAGGAGAACTTGCTAGTGCTGTCTGTCTCTTGCGAGGCTGAGCTAAAACTGGGGAACGCTACGGAGGAGACACATGGAGGAGGAGGAACGTTCCTCAATTATAGCTCAGCCTGTAAGAGTGAAGACTGGAGCACCTCCCACTCTGGATGCTCGTAGCAGCTCTATGGAGAATCTATTATACTACAAATTGGAGTTATGTATAATGGTTTGTAGTAACAAATGCACACACTATGATATTTATGAAAACAGTGTGTAGCTTCAAGGGTTTCTTGGCTGGAAAAAGGAGAACACCATCCACCATTTGAAATTGGATCGCACTGCTGTTAGCATGTTGAATGTGTAACTTAGTACTTGGCTTATATTTTTCTCTTATCTACCCTTGTAGCCATGCCTCTGACTTGAAAATTCAATACAAGTGCTAGTGATGTATCAAAGAAAAGGAAAACAATTATGATTGAAAATGAAGTGGAAATAATAAAGCTATCAGAAAGAGGTGAAACATCATCAGTCATTGGAAAAGTATTAGGCTACTATCGGTCAATAATTGGAACAAATCTAAAGAGTAAAGTAAGAATAATGGAGCATCAGAAACACCCTGCCTTGATGGAAGTAATTATTAATAAGTAACAAGTGATTTAATTACTGGAATGGAAAGGCTATTGATAATTTGATTAGATGATCAAATCAGAGTAATATATCGGTTAATCTTATTTACATTCAACGCCTTTTCAATTATTTAAAAGCTACACATGCATCAAGTGAAGATGATTGTAGTGAAGAACAATTGGTTCAATTGTTTTAAAGTGAGGGCAAATTTACATAATGTTAAAGTGCAAGGTGAAGCAGTGAATGCCAATATAAATGTGCCATGTAATTTTCCTGAAATATTGAAAAAATATTGAGAAAGATTATTTGTCCAACCAACCATTTAATTGTTTTTTTGGGGGGGAGTACCTAAAAGGACCAACATTTTAAAAGAGGGAAAAAAGAGATCCAAGGATAGACTGAAGGAAGGATAGACTAAAGTTATTGCTTGGGAGTAATGCATCTAGGATTTCAAGTTCAAGCCTCTGCTTGCATATTGCTCCCTAAATCCAAGGGCACTTTGGCATTTCATTACGCCATCTCTTCTTGTTATTTAAATGGCAAATGCAAAGGCTTGAATTACAATTACCATCTTTGAAGGTTCTTGAACCATTTTGTTCCTGCTGTTGAATGTTCTTGCTCGACCAAGAAAATGGCTTTCAAGATTCTACTTGTCTTTGACAATGCACCTGGATATCCAAGAAATCTAGAAGATTGTAATCCAATGTAATGGTTATATTTTTATCTCCCAATACCACATCACTACTTCAGCCAATGGATGAGGGAATCATAGCCTCCTTTAAAGCCTATTATTTATGGCAGATCTTCTTACAAGCAGCCAAGACTAGCCAAGATGATGTGATGAGCTTGAAGGAATTCTGGAAGAATTATAACATCTATATTCTATCAAAAATATTGCTGATTTTGGGGGTAGAATGAAACAGTCAAATATGAAAGGAATGTGGAACAAACTGTGCCTCCAATTCATGCGTTCTTTTCAGGAGTTTAGAGCTGACAACATTGCTGAAGCCAGGCAAACTGTGGTTTATGTTGATAATTAACCACAATTAAACATCAGTGAATATTTCTATTATACACTATCTTAATGATGTCCAAGTGTATTTGGAAGTATTTCTTGAGTGTTGTATATGGTTAGGAGGTAACATATATAATGTATACTAAAATAACATTTGGTTAACTAATACTAAATAACTGTTCTGATTTATCTACATTCAACTTAAAAACAGAATTAGAAACAGGCCTAATTTGTAACCCAGTGACTGCCTATATTCTATGCTGATATCACTCCCAAATGAAGGGTAATTTTCTACCTTTTACATTTCATAAGCTGTTCCATTTTTAAAGAGAAAGTAGGCTACTGAATTAAGCCTAAATCATACCAAAGGGTACTTTGATCCTACTGAACATACACCTATTTACAGTTATATCAAGATGCATGGAGGCTCTAAGGATCTGGATGGGGAAGAAGAGGTTGAAATGAAATCACAACAAGCTAGTTTGTCCATAAATCATCTGACACTCTAACTGCTCCAGTGAGTAAAATGAATGTAGATATGTCACCTTCTTGCATTCCACCGCTCTTGTAATACTGCTGATAAATTGTACCAATATCTAGTCATTGACCATAATAAAGGATTTGATTTTACTGAGTGAGAGAAATTTCATCCAAAACATCTGGAAAAGCAGAGATTTCCTCTCCTTGCCATGTTCAATATAAACAGGATTGTACTAAAATGATAGCAAGCACATCCTTATCTTTGAAAGCAACCACTACCACCTAACTTGATATTTTTTTTAATATAACACTTCAAAAACAACAAGGAATATTGAGCAAGGAATAAGATTATATAGTGACAGGTTTCCTTATGAGATTATTAATTTTTATGCCACCCATCTCCTATATAAGGGCAACTCTATTCTTGATGTTTTCAAAAGTAACAGGTTAAAAAAAACCAAAGTTGTAGGGATGCTTTTTCTCTTATCTACAGAATCCCATCTTTTCCCTTCCATCAAGGGGCTTTATGAGAGCAGTCACAATTACTGAATACTTTAAACCAGGGCTATCAAATTCGTGGCCTACAGGCCAGATGCATCACGCACTGGCCATGCCCACACCCAGGTTAGCAAAAGGGGAAAAGTCCCAATACATCACATGATGATGCCGTGATGACATGAGTTTGACACCCCTGCTTTAAACTATGAAGTTTTTCTCTGACAAATCCCCCCAAATACCATTCAGACAACACCCTAAATTTTTAAAGTAAACTAAGAACATTTGTTCATAAAGTACTGTGATTCCCCACCTGGTTAGGGGAAAGAAGTAGCAAATCGAATCCTAGACTTCCCAAGTACAGCTTGTCCCCTTTTATATAGCAACCATGGTGCTCCCCTGTCCACATCAAAGCAAAAACACAACTAGCCAAGTGCACAGAGTCGTGCCAGTTGAAACTTTTGTAGTAAAGCACTTGTAACAGTAAATGAACTACATCACTATGGCAAGGGACTTCAAAGCCAAATTAGATTGCAGTATCATGGTAACATGTAGTCATTAAAAAGAGAAGGCTTGGCAAGGTTTTTATAATCTTTCCAGTCTGGAATGCAGTGCAGAGAAGAAGAACGAACTTAATGCACTGGAGAGCTCACACACTTCCATTTCAATGGCCAACACTTAAGGACTGCAGCCAGCAGCAGCCACAAAAGTCAGTGGTTTGTTTCTAGTTCACAAAGGAACTCAAGCAAGCCAGATTACTATTTCTCGGGAGGAATATTATTCATATTTTCTTGCTTTCAACCTTCTATCCTCCTTTTCTCTGGAATTCAAAGTTCACATCAACATCCACAGTTCACATCTTCATCAGCCATTTAGGCACAGAGCAGCACACCAGGAACACTACACCTTGGCATTTAAAATCAGTTATGCACTTGGGTCTTAAAACTCAAAGAATCATTTACTAAATTAAGTTGGAATTACTGAATACTGAATAATGATACTACTACTACTACTAATATTCTATGGTTCATCATACAATCAGCCAGGTGTTCAGACTGGATTTGGCACTTTTACATAGAGTCCTTCCCAGGGACTTAGGATAGGCAGATGCTTTTGTTTGATTATATGAAAGGTATTGTTGCATGATATAAGCTCTTCCAAGTAAAACTGCCTTTTACAATTGACTGGTGGTGATTTGTCAATTCCGATGGTCAGGACCTGCAACTCTGTCACTGAGCAATGCAACAGTAAAACATAATGGGCATTGGTAGAATTACCCGAGAACGCCCTTTCAATATACACTGCAAGAGTGTCCAGGAAATGGGTATGACTCCTCCTACTGACGTCATAGAGATGGGTCTGCCACTATAAAACCAATCAGCCTTAGCTGCTCACCATCTTTTAGGAGAATATTCTTGACAGATATAAGATAAACAAACAAATTAGAACCAAACAATGCCCCCCAGATGAACTAGGGTGGGGCTGGATACTTTTGCAGCGTATATAGAAAGGGCGTTCTCAGGTAATTCTACCAACGCCCATTATCATACACGCTGCTAAGAGTGTCCAGGAAATGGGACATACCAAAGCTCGCATGTCCATGGGAGGGTCAACGTCTGGGCAGGTCACTCCGACTATGGAACCACTTGCTGAAGCACCGTCTGTCCGAAGGAGGCGTCCGCTGAAGCAAAGGAATCCAACCTATAATAACATATGAACAGCGATGGCAACGCCCAGGTAGCCACCCTGCAAATCTCCTCCAGTGAAGCCTGCGTAGACCAGGCAGCCGAAGCAGCTGCGCTTCTAGTGGAGTGGGCCATGATGTTTGTAGGCACTGGCAGGGTCTAAGCTTGGTAGGACTTGGTGATGCAAGATTGAATCCACCTCCCAATCATTGAGGGAGCCACCTTGGTACCCGAGGAGGTGGGATGAAAGGACACAAACATGGCCTCCAATCGTCAGAATTCTGCTGTCCTCTTGATATAAATCTTGAGGGTCCGCCTTACATCCAGCCTGTGCCACCTATGCTCCAACTCATGTTGTGGGTTGGGGCAAAAATTAGGCAACACCACCTCCTCCGCCCGGTGAAACCAGGAATTCACCTTAGGAACAAACATGGGATCTAATCTCAATACCACCCTGTTCTCGTGGAACACACAACAATCTTGCCTAATGGAAAAAGCCGTCAACTCCGACACCCTCCTGGCTGAAGTGATGGCCACCAAAAATGCCACCTTAAAAGTCATCATTTGAAGAGAAACTGATTTAAGGGGTTCAAAGGGAGGCCCCGTAAGGGCCTGTAGAACTGAAGGGAGATCCCACATGGGAAATCTGTGAACAACAGGAGGACGCGGGTTAGTCGCCCCCCCCCTTAGAAACCTGCGTACGGAGGGATGATGAGAAAAGGAATCAAAACCTTCCCAGGCCAAAACAGAGGACAGTCAACCTTAAGCCTGGTGGGATTTGAACTGCCAAATTGCAGGTAATCGGCAGTCAACAAAAGTAGCCTGCAGTCCTGCATTTTAACCATTGTGCCACTGAGGCTCTCAAACTATGCTACATTTAAGTTGGTCTTCCTTCTCTTGCCGTTTTCCAAAATCATCCTGTCAGTTACGAGCTGATATTTTGCTCCATTGCTCTTTGGGCAGATTTCTTTCTGCTCAGCTAATCATAGTTTAAAAATCCAGGCTTAATATATGAATATAGTCTTAAATTGAAGGCTTTCTTAATGGTTCAAAAGATATAAATAAGTTCCAGCACCAAAGCAAGTCCCTTTGCAACTCCTTCCTCAGCCTCAAAACATAATGGAATGGATCTGGTTTCATGGTAGGAAATCAAGCAGACCACTATAACCAAAAATATCTCATTACATATAAATGCAATTACCAGATTCCATATGTTCCAGTCTCAAGTGGAAACATTTATATCAATCATTATCAATATTAAGTACAGCCGCACATAAAATAGATAGGAATATTAGAATGAACTGTATATGTTTAACCACTGCCTTTTTTATCCTGCCTTCCTGTTTCAATTTTGTTTATTATTAGAGATATAACATATCTCTCCTCCAGGACCTCAAGGCAGCTTACGTGGGAATCTCCTTTCATTATGGACCAGCAATAATAATCCTGTAAGACACGATGGACTAAGGAAAGTCAACTATGGCTAGCACAAAGTCATTCATGAACTTCCATTGCTAGGATGAACTTGAACCTGGCTTGAACCCAATTGGGCATTGGTCCTGACCTGACATGCCATTTCTCTTGAGCCATGAGGATCATCCAGAGAGTGAGAGGTGCTTCAGTCTGCGTCATTGAAGGCTGAGCTTAATTACTGAGGAACGTCCGCCCTCCATCACGTGCCTCCCTTGCGTTCCCCAGTTTATGCGAAGTCGAGAGTGAAGAGAAGATCGTGCTCTCATCCTACTATGCTACAGGGTTCATTGGCCGAAACAAGACCTCACCAGAAGGTGAAATACTAAGGGTGGGGCTGGATGATCCTCACGGCTCAAGAGAAATGGCGTCAGGTAAGGACCAACGCCCATTCTCCTTAGAGCCGTTCGGATCATCCAGAGAATGGGACATACCAAAGCCTGGCTGTCCTATGGGGGGGACTCCGTCTGGTCCGGTAGTCTCCACGGTTCCTTGAGGACTCGCCTCAAACGAAGCCTCCGCCAAGGCAAATATGTCGATCTTATAATGCCTAATGAAGGGAGATGGGGAGGCCCAGGTGGCCGCCCGACAAATATCAGCAATTGGAGCTTGGGTAGCCCAAGCTGCCGAGGTGGCCGCACTTCTGGTGGAATGCGCTGTTATTCCGCTGGGTACTGACAGAGCCTGAGACAAATAAGCTTTGGAGATAGTAGCTCTAATCCAGCGAACTATAGTTGAAGGGGACACTTTGTGGCCTAATGATTTGGGTTGAAAGGAAAGGAATAGGGATTCGGACCTCCTGAAGGGCTGGGTGTGCTTAATGTAAATGCGGAGGGCCCGTCTCACATTCAGGGTGTGCCAAAGCTTCTCCCTTTCCCACGAGGGATTGGGACAGAAGTTCAGAAGTGTGAGTTCCTGTGCCCTGTGGAAGGCTGACTTGACCTTGGGCAAGAAGGTGGAGTCCAGCCAGAGAACCACCCGGTCAGCATGGAAGATGCAAAGGTCTTCCTCATCGACAAGGCTGCTACCTCCGATATTCAGCAAGCCGAAGTAATGGCCACCAGGAACACTTTGAATGTGAGGAACTGGAGTGAGAATTCCCTGAGAGGCTCAAAGGGATGTTTAGTAAGGGACACAAGGACCTTATTGAGGTCCCAGCTAGGGTATCAGTGTACGGTTGGGGGACACAAGTTAGTGGCTCCTCTGAGGAATGCCCTAATGTAAGGGTGGAGGGAAAGGGAACCCAGATTGTCACAAACAATGACAGTTGAGAGGGCTGCGGCCTGATGCCTCAGGGTGTTCGGGGAAAGACCTTTCCTCAGACCCTCTTGGAGGAATTCCAAAACTTGAGCGATGGAGGGTGAAAGCGGGTTGACCTGGAAACTATGGCACCACTTGCAGAAACTATTCCAAGTGGCATTGTATATTCGGGTTATTGAGGGCCGCCTGGCGACTAAAATGGTAACAAAAACCTGGTCAGAAAACTGCTCCTTTCTTCGACGTTCCCACTCAACCTCCAAATGGCTAACTGGAGCCACTGAGGGTCCGGGTGTTGGAGGGGCCCCTGAGAAAGGGATATCCTGTTTGGGGGGATTTTCCAGAGAGGGGCCACCAATAAGTTGCAGAGGTCCGCAAACCATGGGCGTCTGGGCCAGTAGAGTGCCACTAGAATCAGCTCTGCTTTCTCAGAGATGAGCTTCTGGATGACTCTGGGGACCAGGGCTAATGGAGGGAATGCATATAGAAGCCCTGTTGGCCAGGGGCAACGGAGGGCGTTGTGATTCTCGGCCCCGTGGGAGGGGTACCTCAAGAAAAACCTGGGGAATTCTGTGTTGAGGGGGGATGCGAAGAGGTCTACTGACAGGAGACCGAACATCATGGTCGCCTCCCTGAACAGTGACGGGTGGATGCGCCACTCGGACTGGTCCACCGTGGTCCTGCTCAGCTAGTCCGCTTGGGTGTTTGAGTCCCCTGAGATGTGTTTGGCTTTGAGGGAGAGGAGATTGTGCTCCACCCAACGGCAGAGGCGCTCGGCCTCTCTCATCAAGCGTATGGACTGGGTGCCCCCTTTTCGGTTGACGTGAGCCTTGGCGGTGACGTTGTCCATGAGCATAAGGACATGCCGCCCATGTACCTGAGGGAGGAAGGTGCGCAGAGCCAGGTGGATGGCGTGGAGTTCCAACCAGTTTATACTGCATGCCTGTTCTACCTGTGACCATCTGCCCTGTGTCGAGAGCGAGTGGATGTGAGCACCCCATCCGGACAGGCTGGCATCTGTGGTGATGATGAGGCATTGGGGCTCCTTGAAGAACTGTCCCTTGTTGATGGCGGGACTGTTCCACCAGAGGAGAGACGTGAGGACCCTTGAAGGCACCTTGACCGTAGCCTTTGAATTGCTTCTGCTGGTTCTTTGGAACGGGAGCAGGAACCACTGTAGGGATCTGGTGTGTAAACAGGTCCAGGGAACAATGGAGATACATGAGACCAGTTTACCTAGTAATTTAGACAATTCTAAAAGTGTTACCTTTCTTGACCATCTGATATGTTTGACGGTTTCCTGGATGGTAAGGAATCTTTCCGAGGAGAGGAAAACCTTTCCCTGAACTGAGTCAATGACGGACCCCAAATGGGTGATCCGTGTAGATGGTAACAGTTGGCTCTTTTGCCAGTTTACTAGGAACCCATGTTCTTGGAGGGCAGAGAGAGTAGCTCTGATATCCTTCTCTGCTTGGAGTCTGGAGTGAGACAGATGAGGATGTCATCCAGGTAACAGTGGAGACAAATCGGGAGGTCCCTGAGATGGGCTGCCAGAGCCGTGAGGACCTTAGTGAAGGTCCTCGGGGCGGAGGCCAACTCAAAGGGAAAGGCCACATATTGGAAGTGGCGGTGGTTGTAGCAGAATCTGAGGAATTTGGAATGGGAGGGCCGGATTGGGATGTGAAGATATGCCTCTGAAGGTTCTATAGAGGATAGCCAGTCCCCCTGCCTGATGCCCAGTAGAATGGACTGTAGGGTGTGCATCTTGAACCTGCGGTAGATCAGGTAACGGTTAAGGCGTTTCAGGTCTAGAATTGCCCTCCATCCCCCTGAGGATTTGGGGACCACAAAGAGGTGGGAATAAAACCCCTGCCCCCACTGGGATGGTGGGATGGGTGGTATGGCCTGCATGTTGAGGAGATGATGGGTAGCTGAATCCATTAAATTGCATTTGGTGGGATCCCTCGAGGGAGGGGATGCCATAAAAAAGTCAAGGGAGGAGTGCTGGAATTCAAGCGCGAGACTGAGTCTGATGGTGTCCGGGACCCAGGCATTGGAGGTGGAGGAGTCCCATCGGTCGGCGAAATGCTTGAGACCTCCGCCGATGAGAAGGGAGGGACGGGATCTATCTGGTACACCAGAAGGGCTTCTGTTTGGAATAACATTGGTTACCTAACTTAGTTTGGGTAAAAATAATATATAAACTATGTTAGTGAGTTTAAGTGTGTGTATCACTTTAACTGTTAAAACATGTATTTTGGGTGCGGTTGTAAAATCACCATAAGAGGGAGCAAGAGAGCTCACTGTTTGCTGGCTTTTATTGGATAGCTGACAATGTTGGATTGATGGTGATAACTGCGTGTATTTCCCTGCTGTTGCTGAAACGAGAAAAGGGGTTTGATTTTCTTCATATCTCTGACTGCAAAAGAGATATATTGCTGGACTGATTATTTGTAAGTTTACTGACCTCAATTTTCGACACTGGACTTTGCAACTGATTAATCCCTGGATGGACTGAACTAGTTTATGACATATGGACTGTTTGACTATGCTATAACTCTTGCTGGAATAAAAAAAACTATTTAACTGGCACAGTGTATCTCTCTTACTGAGTGTAAACTACAACAACGTTTATCTCACATCATTTGCCTGCCTGCTAGATTGCCTTTGCACATTCTGCTAAGCTGTGTATCCCTAACACTGGTTATAGGCCCAGGTGCACAGTCAGACTAACCAGGTTATAACAGACTCAGATTAAAGTGAGAGTTTGTGTAGTTACACAATACTGTAAACAGACAGCTGTGTTTTATTAATTATAGTTTACTATCCAGATAAAAGATGGCACAAGTCAATTTACAAAGTTTGTCTCTAATATCCAAACTGGATCGAATAAACTATGTTTCATGGTCTATGAAATGTAGCCTACTTCTACGAAGAGAAGGTTTGTGGAGTATAATTCAAAACCCACCAGAGGTAGATGCATGGGATCCAGAGGATGAGAATGATGCCCAGAAAATACAAGAATATCAACTGAAGAATAAGCAAGCTCTCTGTATAATAGGACTGACACTCTTTGATGAGCAGCTTGTACATATACAAGGAGAAGAAACAGCTGCTAAATGTTGGGAGAATTTAAAGAAGATTTATGTTCGAGATAGTGTAGGAGCACATATAAATCTTACATGAAAGCTGTTCAGAACACATCTTCAAAAGAATGGAGACATGCTGACTCATTTAAATATAATGAAGAGAATTTTTCAGGAACTGCATGAAAAAGAACTTATCTTCACAGAATTACACCAAGTTTATATAATTTTGTCTTCTTTAGATAATAGCTACAATGACTATGTAACTTCACTGGAAGTACTGCCAAAAGATAACCTCACATTAACTGACATTACTGGCAGATTAATTGAAGAAGCCAGGAGAAGGTTTGAAAGGGATCAACTCAGAAGGGAACAACCACAATGTGAAGAAGAGAAAATATCTTCGTCAACCTATACAATTAGAAAATGTTTTAATTGTGGAGGAAAAAGACATTTGGCAAGATTCTGCAAGAAAGCAAAATGCCAAAATGCCAGCCAGAGAGATAAAAGGCATCAAAAGGATAAAAAATGCTTACAGTTAGCCATGTATAGCAATGAAACTGTTAATAGTAATTTATGGGTTGTAGATAGTGGAACATCGCACTGCATAATGAAAGATAAGAAAAGATTTATTAAGATGTCCACGAGTTCACAGCAGATATCATTAGCTAATGGATGGAAATTGAAAGCTGAAGGTGAAGGTATATCATATTGTTCTTGCATAAAAGAAAATGTAAAAATGTTATATGTACCACAACTTAAGTTTAATTTGCTTTCGGTTAGAGTTTTGGTTAAACTAGGTTATGTAATTACCTTTAGGGGAAACAATTGCATAATTGAAAAAGATGGTAAAAAAGTGACTGCAACTTTAAGAGGTGAATTGTATGTCTTAAATGATAATTCAGAGGTAGCTAACACAGTTTATAATAATGTTAAACCTCATGATGAATGCATACATTTGTTACACAGACGTTTGGGGCATATAAATTTTAAAATGCTTAAACAAACGGTAGAACTATCTAAGGGTATAAAACTGAAACCCTGCAGTAAGTATTTGCACTGCAATACCTGTAGTCAAGAAAAAAGCAAGCAAATGCCAGCAAATAGAGTTAATGGATTTAAAACAAAGAAGCCTCTAGAGGTCATATTTGCTGATATTATAGGTCCTAAAAAACCAAGTATGGGAGGTGCTCGTTATATACTAAGTATAATGGATCATTATTCCAGATATGGTTTCTGTTATCTAATGAAGAGCAAAACGGAAATATATCAAAATTTCTTTAATTGGCTTAAATTCTCAGAAAGAAAAACTAAAAGGAAGTTAGTAACTCTTATCATTGATAAGGGTACGGAATTTATAAACAATAAATTCCAAAATAAACTGAAGATGGCAGGTGTTGAACATAAAAAGTCTGCACCATATAGGCCACAGCATAATGCCTTTATAGAAAGACGAGGCCAAACAATTCAAGCAATGGCTCGTACTATGTTGTCAGATTCAGGATTACCTGAAAACTTGTGGGGAGAAGCAATAATGTGTGGTAATCATATATTGAATAATGTTGTTAACTCAACAACAGGTGAATTACCATTCACACGGTGGCATGGTAGAAAACCTGACCTAAGCTACATGCACACATTTGGAGCACCAGCATGGGTGCATATTCCTACACAACTGAGAAATAAGGGGCAACATAGGGCTAAAAAGTTATTCTTTGTAGGTTATGAATCTAATCACAAATCATACAGATTCTGGGAAAAAGGAACATCTAGAGTTTACTGTAGTGCTAGTGCCAAATTCCTAGAACATGTAGGATGGGAAAAACTGGAACAAGATTCAAGTAAGGAAGTAATTATAGAAACCTACAAAAGACCAAAAGAAAAAATCAGTAATAAGAAGAGTACAATTAAAGAGGAAGTACAGGAAGAGGAAATAGGACCAGAATAGGAAGAAATACCAGAACAGGAAGAAATAGATAACCAGGAACAGGTAGTACATGAAAGTCCACCTGTAAGCCCTGTAATACCTAGACGTTCAACACGTGTAACCAGACCACCTGACAGGCATCAAGCAAGTATAGTTTGCCAAGTTATAAAGTTCCAACTACTGTTGAAGAACTTAGGATGTATCCTGCAAAGGAGCAAGAAAATTGGCATAGAGCAATGGAGAAAGAATTAAATTCATTAAAGGAAATGAAAGTTTATGAAAATGCCAAATTACCTCCAGGTGAAAAGTCCATTGGTTGCAAATGGATATTTAAGTTAAAAACTGGTAAAAATAGGACTGTTACCCATAAGGCTAGGTTGGTAGCTCAAGGATTTAATCAAACTACATGTGATTATGATGAAGTATTTGCACCAAATTTAAAGGCAACAACCTTGAGAGCAGCTTTAGTGTGGGCAGCTAAGAAGAACTATATCATAAATCATTTAGATGTAGAAACTGCCTATCTGCATGCACAATTGCAGCACACTATATATTTAAGAAAACCAATAGGTATAAAGGATGATAAAAATAATAATGACTGTTGGAAACTGAATAAAAGTCTCCATGGATTGAACAATCTGGTTATGAATGGAATCAATATATTGTAAAAGAGTTAAACAATATAGGATTTAAAGCTGGTTTAGCTGATCCATGTTTATTTAAAAAAGAGACAAATGGTACTGTATCATTATTATTATTGTTTACAGATGATATTGCTTTAATTACTAAGGCTAATAATGAAGCTACTGAGATAATATCATTATTAAGTAAGAGAATAAAATTAAAGCAATTAGGAGAAATAAGACAATATCTAGGATTGACAATAAACAAAACCAATAGCGGATATAAGATATCACAAGGAGATAAAATATACCAATTGCTAAAAATGTATAAAATGGAACTTTGTAAGCCGGCAAATTTTGCCATACTGATGCTCAAAGTTCAAAATTTGATAAGACTATTTATCAATCATTAATAGGTAGTTTAACATATATAAGTAATTGGTCAAGGTCAGACATTGCCTATAGCATTAATCAATTGGCAAGATTCAATGCTGAATCCATTGAAAGACACTGGCAAGCGCTAAAGCGTATATTAAGGTATCTTAAAAAGACAATGCACTATGCATTGTATTTAGAGCCAAAAGATGATTTGATTTTAAGTGCACATGCTGATGCAAGTTTTGCAACAGATATAAAAACTAGAAAATCAACTTCAGGTATGGCTATACTATTAGGTAAAACACTGATTGGTTGGAGGTCAATTAGACAGCAACACATAAGTATGTCCACAATGGAAGCAGAATTTTCATGTCTATCTTTATTATGTACTGATTTAATTCCGTATAAACAGTTGTTGTTAGATATGGGAGTAACTGTTAAAGATGCCATTGTAGTTTATGAGGACAATCAAGCAGCCATGTGGTTGGCTACAAATATTGCTGTAAAAACTAGATCTAAACATACTGACCTGAGATATTTGAATGTAAGACAATCTGTAAAAAATGGTTTAATGAGATTGGAATATTGCATGACTGATGAAAACATTGCTGATGGATTTACAAAAGCCCAAGGTGCAGTCAAGCACAAAGAAAATTATGAAAACTATGGGTTGAAATTGTAAATAGATATATATATTATTATATTACCCAAAAGGGGAGAATGTTAGGGATAACATTGGTTACCTAACTTAGTTTGGGTAAAAATAATATATAAACTATGTTAGTGGGTTTAAGTGTGTGTATCACTTTAACTGTTAAAACATGTATTTTGGGTGCGGTTGTAAAATCACCATAAGAGGGAGCAAGAGAGCTCACTGTTTGCTGGCTTTTATTGGATAGCTGACAATGTTGGATTGATGGTGATAACTGCGTGTATTTCCCTGCTGTTGCTGAAACGAAGAAAAGGGGTTTGATTTTCTTCATATCTCTGACTGCAAAAGAGATATATTGCTGGACTGATTATTTGTAAGTTTACTGACCTCTATTTTCGACACTGGACTTTGCAACTGATTAATCCCTGGATGGACTGAACTAGTTTATGACATATGGACTGTTTGACTATGCTATAACTCTTGCTGGAATAAAAAAAACTATTTAACTGGCACAGTGTATCTGTCTTACTGAGTGTAAACTACAATAACGTTTATCTCACATCATTTGCCTGCATGATAGATTGCCGTTGCACGTTCTGCTAGGGTGTGTATCCCTAACACTAGTTATAGGCCCAGGTGCACAGTCAGACTAACCAGGTTATAACAGACTTAGATTAAAGTGAGAGTTTGTGTAGTTACACAATACTGTAAACAGACAGCTGTGTTTTATTAATTATAGTTTAATATCCAGATAAAAGATGGCACAAGTCAATTTACAAAGTTTGTCTCTAATATCCAAACTGGATCGAACAAACTATGTTTCATGGTCTATGAAATGTAGCCTACTTCTACGAAGAGAAGGTTTGTGGAGTATAATTCAAAACCCACCAGAGGTAGATGCATGGGATCTCTAACAGCTTCCCTCCTGGACCCCTGAAGGAACGCCTGTAGCTGCCACCCCTCCTGTTTCTGTCACCCGGATCGGCTCTATCCTGGGGCTGGAATGGCCGGAAGGAGGGGGGTCTCAGATACCTGGGCGGGAAAGGTGACTGGTAGAAAGGTTGACTCTGGCCTCTGAAAAAGGGGAGGAAGTAATTTTTTCTTGCTCCGGGTTTCGGATAGCAATGGCTCCAGGGTGGTGCCAAATAGTTTGTCCCCCTTAATGGGGGCAGTGGCCAACTTAACCTTGTTTTTTACGTCTGCCTGCCAGTGTTTGAGCCAGAGCAGGCGGCAAGCTGTAACATGAGAGGTTATTGCTCGGGCGGAGAACTTAACTACGTGGTTGGTGGCGTCGGCCGAGAATTCTGCCGCGGCTGTCAACTTTGCGATGTCCTGATGTGCCCTTGTGTTAGAGGGGGGAACATGCTGTTTCAGTTTGCAGAGCCACCTGATCAAAGACCTGGTGAAGAAGGAAGCGGCCGTGGCCGATCTAATGGCCCAGGTGTCAGCTTGATGAGCCCTACGTAAAGCCAGTTCGGACCTCTTGTCCTCGGGTTTCAGAGTCTCCAGGTGATCACTGGGGGAGGAAGAGGATGCTAAGCCAACGATGGGCTCATCTACCTCAAGAGTGTTAAAGCAGGTTGCAGAAGCTCGACTCGAGGTTGAAGAACCTCTTGTCCTGACTGGATGGGGCAGGAGGGGCCCTTGTAGAGTCCAACTGGTTTGAGACTAGGTCATGAAATATGGGCAGGGCCGGAATAACCTCCACTTCAACCACAGGCTGTCTAAAAATGGCATCCACTTGTCCCTCCCCCCCGAGAAGGGAGAGCCGAAGGGGACTGTACAGACAGGCCAGATATGTTCTTGGCCTTAAATAGAAGCGATTTAAATATGTGTGGCTTGAACAGACCCACAAAGGTGGGTTGATCGGGAGTGAGGCCCTCGTCCTCGGACATGTCCCCTTCCATAGGGTCTATCTCCAATAGGGGCTCCCCTTGGTGCGTAGACCCCCATTCAAATTCCTCCTCCTCCCTGAACCGATCCAGGTCCTCTATGGCCTCCTCCAGTTCCCTTTCTGGAGGACTGTCCCCCTGTAAAGGTACCTGACCATGAGGAAGGTCCGATCTAGGCAAGGACCTAACTGATGGCGAGTCGTGTTCAGGCGCCATCAAGGGGGGACCGGACCTGGATATCTGTTGAAGCCCTCTGCTATCCCCTGGTGGATAGTCCGCTCCATCCATGCCTGCATGTAAGCAGGGATCTCAACTGTGGTGGCCTCCTCTTGCCGCAGACCAGCAGCCGTGGATGTGAATGCGGTTCCGGGCATCCGTCTGGTCGTTGGTCCAGGGACCTGGTGTCCCTGGGATTAGCTGCGACTGGAGAGAGAAGAGCAATCTGGAGGAGGGGGGGTGTCTGGAGCTAGAAGGAATGGAAGGTGGGAGGGCTGGAGGCACCGGTTGTGCCTCTCTAGATCGCCTGTCAAATTCTTTCTCCAGTGCCCTATGATGTCTTAGGGCATCCCTCTGAAAAGCCTTGGAAGGTTCTTTAGAGGCTTCCTTAGCCTGTCTGCGCAGGTGGTAGGGTTTAGATCTGGCCTTCAAAGAAGGGCCTTTAGAGGAATTGTCATCTGCCATTATGGAAGAAAGGACTGTAATACAAATCTAAAGGCGGTTGGCTCGCCAAGGGTTCAACCTACAACAAAGGCCTGGTGTCCTTTCAGCTGGCCTGCGCCCCCTTTTGGAATTTAGATGTATACAATTTATAACCTTATTATTGTTATAATTAATATATATATGTATGCGTACAATTAAGGTATCTAATCCAATTAGTATTGATAACGAGTTATAATCATATATCGATGAAATAATTATATATATATTAATATTGTTATTTTTTATTATTGTTATTATTTTTATTATATTATTATTATTTGACAAATATTTAACTCGAGGACCTGTTCGGTGCTCCCAGGAGGGAGTGGCCCCAGAGATTGCTGTTAAATATCTCCAATTCGCCAAATGAAACGCCTGAGGCTGGAATGAGGCCTCTGACAGCTGGAGCTCCTAGGCAACAACCGGGAGGGATAGGTTGCAGTTTCCTGCCCTGAGCGTGCTGCGGAAAGCCAACAAGCTGCCAAATATAATGAATGCACAGTAGCTCTCACAGGCTGGAAGGCCTGTGACTAGATCTAGCCTCTTCGCAGCCCAATGAGGCCTTTAAAAATGGCGCCCGACACGCAGTGGTGCCCAAAATGGTGGCCGCCCACGATCCCTTATCAATGGGCTGCTCAGAGCAATTATAAGCCTCTCTGGCATGTCTAGAGGCCAAGAGAGATAGCCAGGTAAATTTTCGCCCCTTCCTGGGGCGATCGGCGTTTACAGTGGGGGGGAACACCAGCTGCGCTTATCAGCGTGATCGAATGAAGTCGCTACGAGTGCGGCGTGGAGAAGCAGCAGGAAGAAGGTCTGAATGGGGGGGAGGGATTGGCGCCGGAGCGCGAAAGCCACCCGCTCTTTATCCCCCCTGGGGGTGAAAAACGCGCTTCCCTACTATAGCAACTATTCCAAATGTGCAGAGGCTAAGGAAGAACGAGGCAAACAATAAGCAAACCTGAAGAAATAAGGAATTCTGCTGAAGTAGGAAATTCTTGAATCGGCCAAGGAGTGGGAAATACACAGCCTACTCTCACAAAGGCTGAGCATAAACTGGGGAACGCAAGGGAGACACGTGATGGAGGGCGGAGCGTTCCTCAGTAATTAAGCTCAGCCTTCAACGACGCAGACTGAAGCACCTCCCACTCTCTGGATGATCCGAACGGCTCTAAGGAGAACTTTTAACTACTACAAGGCAGCATCTCAGAAAGGCCATCACATAAAATAGAAACTGTAAGACTTTCCAGCAAAACTTTACCTTAAAGGGAAATCATACAAAGTACAGTAGTGCACAGTCGGTCTCAGGACTAATTAGGAACACCAGAATTTAGCAATTAACACATGAAAAGTGTGTCATTAAGTTGTACCTTTCTTCCAAACAGTATCAGCAACAGCTTTTTTGTTCTGTTATTTGCTACTCTTTCTCTACAATTGCATAGCACACTCCTATTAACATCACTTGAATCACAGGAAAAACATAGCAGCCAGCGAGAAGCATAGTTATTGTTGTCATTGTTGTTTTGCCCCAGAGGAGTCTATAGGCCACTCTGAGCAGTAAGGAAAGCCTAGGACATAAATAAATTAATAAACTGAAAGATCAATTCTACCAGTGTGTGCTAATATTCACATGATCTGCTACTTTTTCTCTTGATTTAGTCTCCTACAAACATGTACCTTTTTCTGCAGATCTTTGGAGGTGATGAAGGGATGAGGTTAAGTGTTCATATCTATTTTATTCAGGGGAAGAGTTTGTGTATACTTTGCCAGCTCCTCCACAGAGGCTTTACTGAAAGCTTAACTTCTGGGACTGCTGAGTCTGATACCGTAGATAGGAAAGAGCTCTACTCTGGTAATAAGCCCATTTGCTATCCAGGGGAGCTTTATTTTGACAGATGTGAAGCAATTAATGCAAACATCTGTCTGTCCTGGTTAAACTTGCCTCCTAATGATACAAAATTAGACGCCAAGGAGGCTGAAGAATGGTTACTCCCCTAAGACTCTGGGCTCTTGCTTCTGGCCCTGGCGGTTGGTTTACAATGGGTGAAGTCAAGCAAAGGGGAACCTTTGCTGCTCTAGTTTGGACAAAGAACTCCAACTGGCAAATGGGCCAGGTCACACTGTGTCTTTTGTTTAAGGATATTTTTTTAAAAAAACAGGAGAGTATTCTTGTAACTTTGCATTTCTCACAATGCTAGCTTTTTCACCAAACTATAGAGGTCAAGGAGTGACTTTCCCTAGTTAAAGCTTCAGGGGAGATGGGAGGGGAGGGCTCTCTTGCAAATGTATTGTTATACTAATCTGAGTGGACAAGGTGAAAGTCCTTGCTTTGGCTAAAATTTGCAAATACTGTGATGTTCACTGATCAGGAAGTCTTTCTGAAAAAACCAAGTAGCCATTCTGGAAAGTGAGGATAATGTTGTCAAGCCTTTCACTGAGGCTTCTGTTGCTGTTGTCACAAAACCTGATCCAACTTGGGATCATCCCTTGGGATCTTTCATCCCTTGATTGGCAATCTCTATTCACTGGATGCAATAATGTTGAAGACCATTACAACATATTTTTACTTGAAGTCAAAAGAGTCATCAAACTATATGTACCAATAACAACTTCCAAAACAAAAACAAAAAAACAGATTACCCATAACAATAAGGAAATTTCAATCCAAAAAGAGATCACTCTGGCAGAAAAACAAATCTGATCACGTTGCCAACTTCAAAAGCCGATACAAAAATTTATGCCACCAGATAAAGACTGAATTCACCAATTATCACATTAAACAAGAGGAAAACCTTCTACACACCAATTCCACCCGTGCTTTTTACAATTTTGTAAACAACAAAATAAAAGACTCAAGGTCCATCCCACCCCTGATAGGACCTAATGGTTGAGAATGCAATGACGACACCATTAAAGCCAACATCTTTAACACATTCTTTGGCTCAGTATTTGTAAACAGCAATGGATCATGCCCAGTATTTCCTAGCCGAATCACAGAAAACTACAATAATCGAATACATATTGATTTTATAGAAGACAATGTTGAAAAAACACTACGCAATCTAAAACCATCTCTATCTATTGGACCGGATGGAATATGTGCCTACTTCTTAAAAAAAGCTATCCACTGCCAAAGCAGAATCTCTAAGCATAATCTTTGAAAAATCTTTCAGGACCAGCTCCTTGCCTAACCTATGGTCACAAGCCATGGTCATCCCCATCTTCAAAAAGGGAGATCCCAGCCTAGTTGAAAATTACAGACCAATCTCCTTTTACTGCGTCACCTGTAAAGTCATGGAATCAATTATTAACCAATCCATTATCCTCCACTTAGAGACAAACAACCTACTCTCCAATAAACAATTTGGTTTCAGAAAAAAACTATTCTGTAATCTGCAACTTTTACACTGCAAAAACATGGACTACACAACTCAATCAGGGCAAAGCAATAGACGCAATCTACATAGACTTCTGTAAAGCCTTTGATTCAGTGATACACGACAAACTACTCCTAAAACTAAAATCTTATGGTATCTCTGGACAACTGCATAACTGGATAGAAGCATTCCTGTCAAACAGACAACAAATGGTCAAAATTGGAAGTGTCCTATCAAATTCTGTACCTGTCAATAGTGGTGTCCCCCAAGGCAGTGTTCTAGGACCAACTCTCTTCATACTCTACATAAATGACCTTGTGATCATATTAAGAGCAACTGTGTTCTCTTCGCTGATGATGTGAAGCTATTCAACACCACAGACAATGCTGCTACCCTTCAAAAAGATCTTGACTATGTATCAGAATGGTCAAACAAATGGCAACTTCAAATCTCAACAAATAAATGCTCTGTCTTACATACTGGCAAAAAAAATCAGAAAATAAAATACAAGCTGAATAGTCAAGACCATGTTGATGATCCAAGCTCTGTAAAGGATCTTGGAGTACGCATCTCTAATGATCTAAGTGCTAGAGCCCACTGTAACTACATAGCCAAAAAGGCATTAAGAGTTGTTAACCTCATCCTACGTAGCTTTTTCTCTGGTAATATCACACTACTAACTAGAGCATACAAAACATTTGCTGGACCAATACTCGAATACAGCTCATCAGTCTGGAACCCACATTACATATCTGACATTAACAAAGTTGAAAAAGTCCAGAAATATTTCACAAGAAGAGTTCCCCACTCCTCTACTCATTGTAGAATACATTATGCTAGACCTAGAAAACCTAGAACTACGCCGCCTTCAGTCTGATCTAAGTATAGTATGTAAAATCATACATTGCAATGTACTACCTGTCAATGAATACTTCAGCTTCAACCAAAACAATACAAGAGCACACAATAGATACAAACTCAAGGTTAATCGCACCAAACTTGATTGCAGGAAATATGACTTCAGCAACAGAGTGGTCAATATCTGGAATACTCTACCTGACTCTGAGGTTTCTTCCCCAAACCGCAAACTCTTTAACCTTAGATTATCTACTACTGACCTCACCCCTTTCCTAAGAGGTCTGTAGTGCACCAATGTGCCTACCATCCCTGTCCTATTGTTTCTTTTATTTTTCTTATATGTACCCATTTCATGTATTCATAACTATGTATATACTTATACCTATTATCTTGTAAGCGATTGACAAATCAAATAAATAAATATAAATAAATTAACTAGAAATATTGTCTATCCAATCATATCCCCCTTCTTTTGTCCCAACAGCAGCAAACTTAGAAATCAGCAATGTCAAATAAAAATAGATACAGTAATTGGGATTCTTGTGACATGCAAGAATTTTCAGAGAGCCCTGGAATGTCTACTTCCAATTTAAAGTATGTTTTGCTAACAGCTGAATTTTCACTGCAAACCACTCAGATGCAGACTGCAACTTCCATTCATGGCTGTTGCTGCCTATCTCCTTTTTTTTCTTATTGAGAAATATTTAGCTATATACAGTATTAAGTCATTCTTGAAGGCACTGGATTCCTTCTAGATAAATCTGAATTATGCCGCTGTAATTGACAGCTATGCATTCAGCAGATTAATCCACCTTCACTGAGCACTTCAGTGAAATCTGCTACTTTAAAAATGGTATTAATAAGGGCTTTGAAATTCTTGCTTTGTTTTTTTTTTTAATCCTGGCAAAATAGGGCAGACATTACAATGGAAAGCTACAATTTTGATTAGGAAAAACTGCTGAGTAAGGAGAAGGGATAAAATCAAGCATTTGTTTTTCTGTAGGAAGGTTTTTCTATGCAAGGAATGAAAAAGCCCCCACCTTAATTCAATCCAATCTCACACCCCAGAAAATGCAAAACACAATTCTGGCTTAGCAAACTGTGGGGATACAGTCAAGATGAAACAAGCATCAACAGTCAACATCTAATTGATCTGTAATTTAAAATACCAAGTTTAATACTGCAGTTTCCTTCACAGATAAGAAAACACTGTGTATTTGAATTCCAGCTGCTATGAGTGACTTCTGTTTTCTATTCCAAAATACAATTGCCAGAATTCTTGGACATGAAACTTACAATTAAGCTATCTTGCATCTGTAAGTGCAGAATGATATGCTTCAAGTGTTTTGAAAACAAGTAGCCATGACTTTATTAACTGCAGCTGAATTAATCAACCTCTAAGATTCTCCCAGTTGGACAGAGCAGACCTGCGGAGTCTACTCGTTTTTGATGAATAAAGCAAGGAAAAAAGAACTTTAACCCAACAGAAGCAGGCACAGTATGGATTCCATGAGAAAATATTTGAAAAATTAGCTTCACAGCACACAAACTCATATGAGGCTTAAAACAATGGTGAAGTAAAGAAAACTAAAAAGACAAATCAAATTGCATACATATTCATGTATAAAACTTGTTCTGGCCCAGTTTCCCAAATATGACAAACCCTGTGACATGAACTCAAAAGTTTCCTTTATTAGGAATGCCAGCAGCCCCGGCAAAAAGTTTCTCTCGCAGGCTAACAAGTCCAGCCGGCCAGAAGATAATTTGTTGTCTGCCACACCTATTGATCTCCGCCCCCTGCCTTTTATCCCCAGAGCAAGGGTGGGGCCTCGCTAGCAGCAGTGGCTCTTTCTTCCTCAGGATCAGTTCACAGCTTTCACTGCTCTCGTCTCTCTCTGCCTTCTGCACAATGGAAAGCACTAGACCCAGCTGTTCCTCCTCTTCTTCATCAACCACCTCCAGACCTGGGTCCTGTTGACTCGCCATCTGAGGGCTGATGGATGGCCCAGGCTCTGCCTCTGTCTCTCTCTCTCTCTCTCTCCCAGCTCCATTCCCTCTTTTCCCTCGGAGCTCCCAAGTTGTCCAGATGGTGACCCTTCCACTCCTCCTCCTCCTCCTCTGATTCAGCTGCTGGAGGGGCCAGTGGTCAACAGGCCACAACAGGTGCATGAACATTAAGGTGTGCTCTTCAATCCAGGCACATTATCAATCTGCTTCATAGGCATCAGTTGCCATGTTTTGGATTGTGTAGGAAAGTCCTTGAAGCAACCTGCTACAACCCACAATCAGCAAACCAACCAATTAAGCGCACCAAAATGTGCCTACCATCCCTGTCCTATTTTTTTTCTTATTCGTATCCATTTCATATATTTATAACCATGTTTATACTTATACCTGTTATCTAATAATTGACTAAATAAACAAACAAACAAATAAATGAATTATAAAACATTATAATTCATCCAGTGTTCTATCAAACCAAAACAGCTAGATTACCTTCCTTTGTTAGCTGAAAATTTGCCTTCCCCAGTTCTTTGCCATTGAACCAAGGGTTGCCTTAAGCAACTGTAATCTCCACTGTCTCCCCACCCACAAATATTGGTCCTAATGAATATAGCTAAGGTTAGAAAATAGCTTCAGCAAAACATCCCAAAGCATATTTCATGTAGGTGCAAGAAGCAAAAGAGCACCACAGTAAATTATGTTTGTACAATTTCCATCCTCCTTTTTACTCAGAACGGAGTATATATAAATATACTGGCATGTTTCTTCTGTTCATTTGCCTTCATTTCTTAACAAATCCTACAGCAGCCAAATCTTCCATTCTTCATTAGCCACTAGCATTGCTACCTGGCTTTCACTCAAAATGGCAAGGGCCCATTTTCTTTTTAAGCTGAGATTCAATTATGCAGATTTGCCAGTATATAAAATAGAAAGTGAAATTCTGGGCCTTTGGGCTGGCATCCTATTTTTCAATGGAGCCACAAATCAAAGTGGGGGAGGGATTCTAATCAGGCCTCCTCCCTGACAAGCTCTTTTCCGACGTGCAGGGGATTTATTTCATGCAGAGAATACTGCCAAGTGATCCAAGCCTCCTGTACCAAATGCACCAAAAGTTACCAACTCAGGGATCTCTATGCTGCCCATTAAGAAAACAGCAATATATTGAGAAGGTAACAAACCACTACAAGGGATTTTAGTTGAAAGAAAAAACATAGGTTTTGCATGTATAGTTCTCAGTTTTTATTTACCCTACTCCTAGCCAGCCGGGTGACTGAAATTGCCCAAGGAGATAATGGCCCACCAAATTATAGTTTTTGTTGTGGTAAAGGGGGCACCATGGCTCAGCGGGTAAAGATGCTGAGCTTATCAGCTGGAAAGCTGTTAGCTTGCGTTCAAAACCCAAGCTCCATTCCTTGCTCCAGCTCCTCTCCCCCTCATAGTTCGAAAGCATGCAAATGAGAGTAGATAAATAGGTACCACTTTGGTGGGAAGGCAAGAGAGTTCTGTGTGCCTCAGCATATACAGGTAGTCATGCTGGCCACATAACCATGGAAATGTCTTTGGACACTAATGACTGTTGGCTAAGAAATGGAGATGAGCAACACTCCCAAGAGTCAGATAAAAGGGGAAACCTTTACCCTTATTGTCATAAAAGGGAAGAAATAGTACATAGAGGCAATCATATTCACCGTATTTCATTTCAATTACAACTAAATTAAAAGAAAGGGAATTTATCTTGGGTTTCACTATTGTGACCTCTCCTGTCACTCAGCAGTCAAGTACAACCATCTCTTTTCCATATATCTTATAATGTTAGGTTTACTCTTTGCAAATCTGCATGGCTTCCATTTCCCCATTTTTTACAGTTGCTAGTGGACCCATAGAGAGTGCAAATAGATCCCTAGTTTCCTCTTTGTGGAGGAAAATGGAATCTAGAATAAAAATATCTTAACCATATCAATCTGCTTTTGACAACCTCCTACAATCCTAACAATCTGTTCCAGAGGTTGGTCATGAGAATTGCACCATTTCAAAGCAGCATATGAAGCATTTTTCCAAATATCCTTTCTACAATACCTCAGTGACAAATATGCCCTGGCTTCACTTATTCTAATCTAGCTAGGATGGCTACAGTAGCTGTGCAATTTTCATGATCTATGAGCTTTTAATTACGTCTATCAGCACAGCATAACCAGGAGAGATGTTAGCTTTCCACAGAAAATAAATAAAAGAGGGTTAAATTATTTCATTGCATTTTTAAGAGATTCTGATCAAAAAAAATATTTGCTTCCAAATTTTAACAGTTCACTTCATCAAACAGCTGAACTTCAGCATGTATTCATTTTTATAACCATCATTTCACTATGATTTGTGTGTTAGTTCATGAAGAAGAAAAAAAACTGGATTCAAAAGAATTAAAATGATTGTGGAGATAGAAAGTATAATTTCAAAATAATAATTTAAGAGGATCACCAGCAAAACCTGAATGATTAAATACTATCTGGGGTGAAAGAACTGAATGGTCAAATCATAATAGCTTTCCAAATATACTTATGGTCTTTCATAAATATACTCTTCTATAGCCAATCAAGGTAGCAATACAAAAACTTGGGGAGGGTTACACTGCAAAATGTAAACAGAGCCAGTATAAACATTAAATTCAATTAACTTAATGAAATACAAATATGAATGTAATGTTATGGGCTTAGTCCTCAGGTAATTTCTTCCATTTATCACATTAAAAATTACAATTTGGTAATAGGTTGAGGGTTTGATGGCTGCTTCCAAAGCTTTTGATGATTAAATATAGGCATATAATCTCATTGGTACACTTGACTAATGAGCTGAGAATTTCAGACAGAGAAGAACTTCACAATATGAACTTCTGATATAAGAAGATTTAAAATTATTTCATAAAATTATTTTTTTTCAAAACAGGTCATACCTCCCTCCGCCCCACATTAGATAAAAGAATTTTTTTCAACAACAATTTGAAAGTTCACATACTGTACCATAAAATAAAACCCAGAATTATGCCCAACCTTTTAACAAAAACTCTTATCTTATTATTGGGAAGACTGATAGCTTAGCAGTCAGATAAAGATCAGTTGTTCTTCCTAAACAGGTAATATTTGTTAAGAGCAGCAGATACTTAAGATCACGTGCAGTGCAGAGTTGGTATTCAGGAGGTTCTGATCAGTTCTGGAGAACCAATAGTGGAAATTCTGAGCAGTTCAGAGAACTGGCAAATATCACCTCTTACTGGCTCCACCCCCATCTATTTTCTGCCTCCCAAGTCCCAGATGATTGGCTGGGTCTTCTTTTGTTGCCCTGCATAGGAGAATGGAGCTGTAAAGCAGGTTAGTGGGGTGGGGAGGAAACAGAGATTTTACAGTATCCTCCCCCTGCCACGCCCACCCACCAAGCTACGCCCAGAGAACTGGTAGTAAAAAAAAATTTGAATCCTACCACTGATGCAGTGCCCTGCTGAATTGGACCCCTGATCCATCTAGTCTTGCTCTCTGTTCTCATGGTGGCCAACCAACTGCACAAGGAAACCTAATGGTGTTGCAGCAGATAGCCTTCATACTGTCATCAAGATTAACAGTGGAGATCACCATAACATCCATGAATTGGTCCATCTCTTTTCTGAAGCCAGCCAAGCTGGTAACAAGCACATTTCATAGTAGCAAATTCCAAAGTTGCATTATACACTGTGGGGAAAAATCCTTTCATCTGTCCTTATTCTTCCAGATTATAATTCTATTGGGGACCTCTGGTTCTAATACAGGTAGTCCTTGATTTACAATAGTTCATTTAGTGACCGTTTGAAGTTACAACAGCACTGAAAAAAGTGATTTATGATGATTTTTCACATGTATGACCGTTGTAGCATCCGCATGGTCACATGATTTACAATCAAATGCTTGACAATTGGTTCATATTTATAACAGTTACGATGTCCCGGGGTCACGTGATCACTTTTTGCAAACTTCTGTCAAGTAAAGTCAATGGGGAAGCCAGATTCACTTAACAACCACATTACTAATGTAACAACTGCAGTGATTCACTTAACAAATGTGGCAAGAATAATTGTAAAGTGGGACAAAATTCACACAATAAATTTATCACTTAGCAACATAAATTCTGGGTTCAATTGTGGTTGTAAGTCGAGGATTACCTGTATTTGGGAAAGGGAAAAATAGCTTCTCTTTGCATACTTCAATCATATCCCTTCCCATTCACCCCCTTTCTAAACTAAAAAGCCTCAAATATTACAATATCTTCTCAAAGAGAAGCTTCTCCAGCCCCTTTATCATTTTAGTTGCCCTCCTCTGAACCTTCTTTAGCTCCACTATATCCTTTTGTGGCCAGAATTGCACAAAATGTTCCAGATGCTGTTGCAGCATTAATTTATATAAGGGCATCATGATATTGGCAACTCTATTTTCAATAATTTTTATTATCCCCAACATGCTGCTGGCCTTTTTGACAGTGAATTCATACTATGTCAATGTCTTCATTAAACTGTTTTTCGTTTCTTTTCTTTCTTTTCTCATCGGCTACTGCTAGCTCTGATCTCATTGGTTGGTATATGTAGTCTGGATTTTGGGGACCAATGTGCATCACTTTCAGTGGTGGGATTCAAATATTATTGCCACTGGTTCAGTGGGTGTGGCTTTGTGTGCACGTGTGCACCAAATGCGCACTTTGAGCAGGCGCAAAGGCGTTCTAACTCACCTCCTGCAAGCCTGCATGATCCCGGTCGCTTCAGCAGTTGCCATGCGGCACTATTCTATGTTGCACAAAGCAGCTGCGCTTCAAATTCAGAGGATAAAGGTGAGTAGGGGAGCCCGGGCAGGTGGGTGACCCCAACAGCATAGTGGCAGAGAGAACCGGGTCAGTCTCCACCGCTCATCGCTCCTACCAGCTCATCAGAACCGGGCCAAACCAGTCAAATACCACCACTGATCACTTTATATATACTCACACTGAAAGAACACAACCCCTGTATTGTTTTTTGCCACTCTGAACAATTTAGTGTCATCATTAAACTTAACTATTCTACTGGTCATGACTGGTGCCAGATATTTTATGAATATGTTTTAAAAGTACTGGTCCTAGAATGGAACCATGGGAGACCTAATTAGTTACATTCCTCCAATGTATTCTTGCTGACTATTTTTTAACCAGTTTATTTATTTTATTTAACAAGTTTAGAAACGGTTCATCTCCTTCACAGAACTGCTTATTCACAAGAGGGTCTGCTTTTTTAATTGTATAACATTCAGTTTATAGAGAAGTCTTTGATGAGGGACTTTATCAAATACTTTTTTAAAATCTAAGTATATGAAGTTGCCACAAGTTTATTTAACACGCTGAAAAAAAAAGTTCTGGTAAATTAATTAGACAGGGCTTTCCCTCAATGTAGCCATGTTAGGTATTCTTGAGCAAGGCCAGTGTCTCCAAATCTGGTAGTTATCTTTCGTAGCAGTTTCTATTATCTTCCTTGGAACAGATATTAACCTGACAGGCCTATAATTTCCTGGATCTCCCTCTGAAACCTTCTTAAAAATTGAAGTTACATTGGCTACCTTCCAATCCTCAACTCCAGAGATCAATAGCAGAGAGAGGTTGCAGAGGTTTTAGTTAAAAGGTCCACAAACTCCACTTTAAGCTCCTTAATAACCCTTGAGTGGATGCCACTGAGGCTTGGGTGATTTTTTTAGGTTCAATTTGTCAGTAAGGCCTAGCACAGGGGTCTTCCAACTTGGCAAGTTTAAGACTTGTGGACTTCAACTCCCAGAATTCCTGAGCTAACATGACTGGAGGAGGAATTCTGGGAGTTGAAGTCCACAAGTCTTAAAGCTGTCAAGTTTGAAGACTCCTGGCCTAGCATTTCTTCTCCTCACTATATGGCACAATTCATTTGATTTCCTTCCTGAGAATAGGAGCTCAAGTGCACAGATCTCTCAATCTTTCTCTTATGAAGATGGAAACGAAGAATTCATTCAGCTCCTCTGTAATTTCCTTTTTGCCTCTTAGCACACTTTTGACTCCACCCAAAGAAGCCACAGCCTCCCCAAGTGGCTTCCTGTTCCACTATATTTGACATATAGTCAAATATATTTGACAAATAATTAATTATCTATCTTCACAGTTTTGGCCATATACTGCTTAGAATTATTATTATTATTTGCCTCCCTCTCTGTCTCTTTGAATTTCTTTTGCCAGTCATTTATTTTCTTCATTGGATGTCAGTCCTTTGGGGTAGACCAGACTAGCAAAACATTATAAATACTGTTTTTATTATAGGGTTACAGTAGTAGAAATTTGTAAGTCTGAGCTTCCCACTCCTCTCTGCCTTCTCTTTACGAATACCAGGAAGGGTCAGGTCTGAGACATTTTCTCAAAATTACATTTGTGTTTTGGACTCAAAATTGTTTTATCTGACTTTTATCTTTCATCACGATCTGAGTCTAGGCTCCCTCCCGTTGCTCAAGGTTATTCTTACAGCCCATTATGCTAGGTTAGGTAATCTTCCATTTTGTATATGGTTCTTGTTTGATCTTAACAACTCCTTTCACAGTACAGGTAGTCCTCAACTTGCAACAGTTCACTTAGTGACCATTTGAAGTTATAACAGCATTGAAAAAAGTGACTTATGACCATTTTTCACACTTATGACCATTGCAGCATTCCCATGGTTATGTGATTTACATTTGAATGCTTGGCAACTGATACAAATTCACTTAACAAACTCAATGCTTGGCAACTGATACAAACTCACTACATATATTAATCAACCCTGCACCCTCTCTTCTGAGACTTTGGGGCCATATTCCTATTTTTGGTGATACACTGTGTCTGAACCTCTTATTGTCATGGTTTTAAATAATACCAAGCTTTCTGAAGGGATCTTGCCTTTCCACTTTCTCTTGAGAAGTCCCATTTTTTTGAAATCAAACATGACTATGTGGGACCTGCAATGTAGGTTATAATTTATCTGCTTTTTAATGCACAAATCTTCTTGTGCCTGATGCAAGCAGCATAAACCTGGCAGAGATTAAATGACATATGGCAAGTTTATGAATAAACAATGCATTTCACTTTAGGATCTTTTCCATCTGCTGGGCTACTGTGGGGATTCCTCCAGAGAAAAAGACTATTTGATTGGAAATATTTCTTGATTGTTCACAGGATACAGCAGCCTCATCTGACAATCTCGGAGTAGGCAGGAGAGGTTACAGGATTGATGTCCAGTCATACTTCAAATCCCATGAGCCCTTTTACAACATCACCCATAACAGGAGAAGTTTTAGATTTCCTTTTCTTATCCATTCCTGTCTCCCATATTGAAGATGGTAACATATTTAGGATCTATGCACTGCTGTCAAAGACAGGAAGGTAGCAGGCTAACAAAATCCTGAGAGTTACAAGCTTGTCAATCGTTTTTATGCAACAATAGGTCTTCCATTTCAACAATGAAAAACTTTAAAAGGCAAGTGTGATCTAGGGAAACTGGTTATTTAAGGTCCAGATCAATGTACCCTTGTTTATGGCATGTGAGCTCTTACCTAGCAAAATATCTGAATTCATTCTATCAAGCAGCATAAATTCTTTCAATGTGGCGCTATTTCAAAAGAACAAATCCAATTTAATTCCTGTTCCATACAAAAACATGGAGAAAACTATCTTTGTCAAGTCAATCATTTCTGACTCAGTGTATTCCACAACATGGCAGTTCCTCTGTTCTTTGGGTTTCAACAGAAAAATCCTTTCAAAGTCTTTAAAATTTATCACCTACACCTCTCCTCCAAAACAATCCCTTCAGGAATACAGGATCGATGTATATTTACTGACTGAGTAGAGTGATAAACAGAAGCATAATCATTATCATTAGATTCTAACTACCTATTTGAATAGCTTTAAATACAAATAGGAGCATTGGTGTAGGCAACGTGTTTATTTTTATTTTTTCCACCAGGGCCTTCTAAATGTCTCAGCCTTCCATCCTTCGGAGGTGAGTAAAATGAGGACCCAGATTGTTGGGGGCAGTATGCTGACTCTGTAAAAACTGCTTAGATAGGGCTGTAAAGCACTAAGTGCTATTGCTATTGCTAAATGGAACAGGAATTCCCACCTGAGAAAAGTGACTCTCTCCATTTTATAAGCACAGGGAAGCATTCTGGGTTTTCAGCATGGGATTCGAATTTGCATCAAAGAACCAATGTTACAATTTTTAAAAAAGTTTGTTTGTAATGTTTATATAGTTGCCCATCTTTCAAACCAACTCTGAGCAGCTCCCAATCAAAAATTAAAAGGCATATAAAATTATTTTAAAATGGCAAAACGCAATTGATTAATACATTAAAACATTAAACACAACAAAAACCTGGCACCAATCCATTGTAATGTATGATTAGTTGTCTCTCAGTGCTGGGGGGCACCAGATCTTCAAAGCTGGAATACGGAATACAGAAAGGTTGAAGGGTAGAGGTGTGCCAAATACCTGGGGGCAGAGTGTTCTATAGGGCAGAAGCTGCCAGGGGAAAGACATGCTTCCTAGCTGCAGTCAGATGATAATATTTAGAAGAGACTAGGAACGTGCCCACATTATCTGAACCGGTGATAGATATCCTTTGGGAAGGGCAGTCTTGCAGATAACCTGGCCCTATGACATGAATGGATGGATGGATGGATGTGGAGCTTTAAAGCAGATGATCAGCATCTTGAATTGCATGCAGAATGAAACTGGAAGCCAGTGTAGCTTGCACATCAGAGTGTTTTGGGAGAAAACCTATTACTGTGCATCCTGCTGTTTTCTGGGTCAGTTGAAGTTTCCAAATGGTCTTTAAGGGCAGCTCCAGGTAAGGAACATGACAATAATCTAAATAGGAGGTGACTAAAACATGAGTGACCATGAGCAAGGCCATAGCCAAGTGCTGCTTTATTCACTGTTGTTTCAAGCCTCACTAGTACAAGAGCCTCACCACTATTTTTTTTTCCTTGACCAAAAATTAAAGGCAGTACACTATTGCTAAAACTCTGCACTTTAGTTTGTTCTAGTTTTCTCAATAGCACTATTAACAGAGAAATTGTATCCAAATGAAAAATCAGTAACTGTATCTATGAAGTTTAAAAAAAAAATGCCATTAGCATGATGTTAGCATAATGAATCCATAATTTTCAAAGGCAACACAGCACAGCCTAACTCATAAGTCAACTCAAAGATATATAGATGTGAAAAGCTGATTCCAAGTAGAAGATGCTTCAGTATTTCTAAGATATAAACAACATTTCAATGCTGTTTTATTTTTCCACTGCCAAGCTATATACAAACTACAATGTAAAATTAGACTCCAAGGGAAAAATACTGCATGTGTTACAAGTTAAAATACTTAAAAATTGCATCACGCTGCTCCCTTTTTTTAGATAGCAAGAACTACTAAGCCATTTGTAAAGCAACTTCAGCATGGTGTTCTGGTATCTAGGAAAAACGAAACCACACAATAAAATTAATCTGCATCTCTCTGCTTGACAAGTAGTTACTAAATCCTCATCTTTTACTCCAGGATTCAAGCTGAAAAATCACATTGCTACACTCCAGTCCTTTAATTGTTTGTTTTACTGTGTACCTAAGTGAAGGGTAAGATTTGAGCTTGCCAACAGCCTCAAGCGCACATACGTACCTGTATGTACACATACATACACACACACACACACACACACACACAACACAGCCTTACCCCATCAATGCTATAAGTACATGGAGATAAGTTTTATATTTGATAGTATGAGGAAAGAATAATGTGAGGGAGAAGAAGTCTAATACAGTCACGGGCAAATGATTATATTTTCAATTATCCCCTTACCACTTATAAAAAAATTAATCCTTGGGCAAAGAAAATTAAACATCAAGCAAAAGTGTATCTGCACAGGCACAACAGTGAACTGCTTTGTGCTCAGATTGTCCCCTGAGTAATCATGCTACCTGTGAGTCTCTTATGTCCTTGTAGTTCATTTTAAACGGAACAGAAAAAAATGAAATATGATAGGCCTCCCTGCACCTTCTCGCATATAAAAGCATATGCAAATCTTCCAAAGAAAAGCCATACTGTACATCATAGGCTATTTTGCCATCCCTAAAAAGAAGGGGATGATAAGTCTTGTTTTTGGGAGGGGTTCTTAGCTGGTGGCAGCACTTGAGTGACCTTGTCTCTGCTCAGAAGGTACGCAGAGTCAAGTCTAGTCAGAACTTGAATTCAGGGTCAGCCAGAAAGACATCTTGGAAGAAAACAAAGCCAAAAAAACCTCTGTACTGTTAGCAAGGGGAAAAAATGCTTTCATGTAGACACAGAAGTCCAGCTTGACTCAACGGCATCTTTACCTTAAAATCAAAAGACTTAAGCGAGCTCACCTTTCTCTAGGCAAAAGTAAAAATTTCTCTGATCAGTCATGTCTGACTCTAGGGCACAGTGCTCATCTCCATTTCTTGGACAAAGGAGCCAGTGCTGTCCGAAGACAATTTCTGTGATCATGTGCATAGAAAGGTGCATAGAACACTGTTACCTTCCCACCAAAGTAGTACCTATTAATCTATTTGCATTTGCATGCTTTCGAATGGCTAGGTGGGCAAGAACCTTTCTCTAACTGTGGCCAAATGCCATAATTGATGGAAGGAAAGTCATTTATCTAAGTAATAAGTTTCTGAGCTAACAAGGCATCTCTGTAAATTCACTTGTAACTAGCAATAGGCTGTTACAAACAGCTTTACTAGAATAAATTGCAAAAGATTTAAAAATACAGAAGTTTAACATTCCATTTTTTTCCTAAAATTCAAGAATAAATAAGAGAGTAAAGTACATCACAGATATAGTTATCAAGATACTGCTTGTAACATTATAGACTTAGAAAACGTATGCTTTCTCTGGTTTTCTTAAGAAAACTTCAGTCTTCTGCATATGAAGTGATATGACTTTATGTCTCCAACATCACATACTAAGGATTGAATGGGATTCTAAATGTATCAAAACAGCAGATTCATGCCAGATATTATCAACCAAGATGAATTTATCCCAAATTGGCAAGAACTTGGTAAAGATGTGGTTCAAACAAGATGATACCATAAAGTGCACTTGGTGAGGCTTGAGTAATTTTTAGGAAGAAAGTTCTTACACATTTAATTATTACATAAAGATAGCCCTCAACTTATGGTGACTATTGAACCCAAATTAACATTGTTAAGGAAGGCAGTTCTTAAGTGAGTTTTGCTCTATTTTAGGAATTTTTTACCATAGTTAAGCAAATCACTGCAGATGTTAAGTGAATCATGCGGTCATTTAAATGAATTTGGCTTTCCCAATTGACCTTCCATGTGGGGAGCCAGCGGGGGCAATAGCAATAGCACTTAAGATTTATATACTGCTTCATAGTGCTTTACAGCCCTCTCTAAGTGGTTAACAGAGTCAGCATATTGCCCCCAACAATCTGGCTCCTCATTTTACCCACCTCGGAAGGATGGAAGGCTGAGTCAACCTTGAACCACTCAGGATCTCCAGGAGTGAGCAGTGAGTTAGCCCTGCAGTACTGCGCCACCACGGCTCCCCGGACAATGCAACTGTGATAAGTACATGCCGGTTGCCAAGTCCCCAAATTTTGATCCCATGACTGTGGGGATCCTGCAAAGGTTCTAAGTCCCAAAACCAGTCATAAATCACTTTTTTCAGTGGCACTGTAACTTCAAACAGTCACTAAATAAATAGTTGAAAGTTAAGGACTACCTGTAACTTGTTTTGTGGTTCTATCAATACATATTTTGAAGAATTATTGCTGAGTGCTATAAGAGTATATTCATAACAGAACATTATTCAAAAATCGAAAATCTAAATTTGTTTCAAGTCATTCCAACTCGATACTTCTTACTGTTGTATCTATCAGCTGCCTTTGTTGATTCCACTGGTAGAAATGACTCTATATCTTCCATCTGTTATATGCTTCATATAATTCATCCATCTCTTAACACTTTTGTATCAAAACCTATGCAATAAAAATGAGATGCACATTTCTTATGTGATGCAGGAGAAGTCCTGGATAATCAAAAGGGGCAAAGGAGAATGATTGGCAAATAATATTCAATATGACTCAATATGATATACGTATTCATCATCTATTACTTCACCATCACAGGAGATATCTTCACAATTAGCAATCAAAAAATAAAAGGCAAATCTTCATGCCATCCACCAGGTATTAAACCTTTAAGAGAAGGAGGAAGAGGAGGAAAGGGGAAGAATAAGGAGATTTATAACTCCCCACGAAGCATTGCCCATAGGGGAAGATGCTGAGAACTGTAGATTAACAGCATCTGAAGGGCCCCAACCCTTCAGTCTTTCTTATCTCAGCAATCCATGAGCACCACATATAAATCGGAAAATTTTGCAATTCATCTAGCTGCTTAGGACTGTCCAAAAGGTAAATGAAGCAATGAATGCACCTGAGGTCGAAAAAGATAATTACCTTTGAATGCAGTAAGTCAACAGTCAATTGCAGAGAAACCAATTGGCAGCAGGCAGCAGGGAACCAAACGGGAATACATTTATGGGATATTACTGTCAACCTTGGAAGAAGAAGTAATGTCGCCATTTGTCATAAGCTAGAGGTAAAGCTTACAATGACTCAGTACAGTGTGTGCAGCTTGCATTTAAACAGAGTTGTAGAATTTTTGCTTAGATAAATTGGATATAAATCCACACCAAAAGTGACGTTTGAAATTCTAACTAGATGCTGTGGTCCCAAGTGCAACATGCATATATTTGACATACAATAACTTGCAAGGACAGCAGTACCACACTGCAATACCTCCAGAGAGGCAGTCAAGCAGTAAATCAGGAAAATGAAAATTAGAAAGCAACAGCGTTTGAAACAAAAATATGACCTGTAGGACCTCATAGCATGGGTTGCTATATCCTTTTCCCCCCAACATCAGCAATTGTGGAATAATTATAGGAGGAACTCCAGTTATTCAATGAAGTACAGATTTAAATGATCAGGTAATTGCTCACCGTATCATTATGCTTTAATAAGATCCTAAGAATATAGGATGAGACAGGAAGCCAATGAGCTCATTCATGCTGCTTCTTTCTATGCAGCAGACACCACCATGTTAGGGCTCTGCAGCACTTCAGACCAAAAAGGCAATCAGATCATCTATTAACAACTTTCTAAAAGCATCTGTTTCTTTTTCCAGGGTCAGATCATGTCAAAAGATAAATTAGGTTTACAGCGTTGCAGACAAGTACTGGAAACAAATACTTTTTTGCCTTCAAACCTGAAGCAGTACACACCCCAATATTCACAGTTGAAAAATGTTACATATTCATATATTCAGTAAATGTGTATGAGAGTCTACAATAACAATGAAATGGAGCAGGCGTTTCCAACCCACGGTCTACAAACTGCATGTGGCCCTGGACAGCTGGTAGAATGGTTCCACAAGATAATAAAAAAAATATTTAAAAAATAAAGAAGGTTGTATATATTAACTGTTCTGTCCCTAATTAGCATTCTTGAGATCCCCGCGCTTTGATTGGCCAAAGCGCGGGGCACTCTGATTGGTCAGGCGAGCCGTGCCGATTGGCTCGCTAAGAATCTCCCGCGATTGGTCCATTCGAATCGCGGGAGATTCAAAGCGGTGCCATTGGCCGCGGCCGCTGCAGCTGAAAGAATAAAAGCCGCGAACCTTTTGCGAAGAGCCAGTTCGGTTCCTACCTTAATAAAAGAGCATGATTTGAAGTCACCAACTCCTGGCATCATTTCGCGGACACAACCCTGGCGACGAGGATGGGATTCAGACCCTGAAACCGAACCACGTGTCCGACGGAAGCCAGACGAACCACCACGATGGCGAAAATCGCACCCCCCGCAACCTTCAACCCCGCCACCGAGGACTGGGAATCGTACTCCGACCGATTCCGCATATTCCTCGAGTGCAGCGACCTGAAGGACGCCACCGGCCCCATGAAGCGCGCCGTCTTCCTGACCCACTGCGGGACCGAGGTATTCAAGATGGCCAAGGCACTTGCCAAACCCGCCGATGCGACCGCGATGGACTGGGACGTCCTCGAGCCAATACTTCGGCGGCACTACGCTCCAGAGGTACCCATCCTGATCCGACGCAACGAATTTTACCGTCGGGACCAACGGTCGGGTGAGAACTTCAGCGACTTCGTCGCCGAGCTACGGCGCCTAGGGGGGCTCTGCAAATTCGACAACCTGAACGACGACCTGCGAGACAGAATCGTGCTCGGCTTGTGGGACCCCATCCTCCAGAGCCGGCTGATGGCCAAGGGCAACATCAGCCTAGCAGACACCCTCACCGCAGCCGCAGCCACTGAAGCAACCCGAATCTCCGCCGACCGCATGCGCAGACCAAACACTGGGGACCGCAGCGGAAACAACAACCCTGCGAGGTCGGCCGAGGCCCAACCCGAGACGACCACCCACCAGGGCGACTTCCACTCGGCATCGGGCACTTCCGATGATGAGGAGGACATCCATCGCCTCCAGACAGGCCGCGACCCACGGAACCGGCGGGGTCGTAAGTCGAGGACCAACTGTGCCGGTTGCAGTGGCAACCACCCCAGGTCGGAATGCCGGTTTTTCGAATTGATCTGCCGGCATTGCGACAAGAAGGGACACATTGCTCGTGTCTGCCGCCTAAAAAAGAACCGCAGCCCGGCACGATGGGACCAGAACGACCAGAGGAGAGAGAGCACACCACCTCGGACCAGAGATCGCCCCTCGGACAACAGATGGGACCGGAACGGACGATCCCTGCGAGGCGGAGATAACTGGCAAAGAGAGGAGACCCATCAGACGGTCACCATCGGCCACGCCATAACCAATGACGCCCGGAAGGTCCACGTGGAGGTAGGCATCGAGGGCCAGCCATGCAAAATGGAGGTGGACTCCGGGTCCTACCTCTCCATGATAGCATGGCATGAAACAAAGCGCTTGGTGCCTACCATCCAAAGGAGGAACCTAGACAGCCAGAGACTCATCGTAAGGGACTACCAGGGAAACCGCATCCCGCTAGTTGGAACCAAACACTTCAACATCACATATAAAGGGCACACCGAAAGGCTTCCCCTGACAATCATCGACCGCGACCGCCCAAGCCTACTGGGACTGCAATGGTTCGCCCCGCTCGGCATTGCAGTCATGGGAGTCGACCACGTCACCGACGACAGCTGGGAGCAGCAACTGGCCTGGGAATTCCAAGAGGTCTTCGACGGAAACCTAGGCAAGTACCGAGGGCCCCTTATATCATTCAGCCTAGACCCAAATGTCCCCCCAAAATGCCTGAAACCAAGGCGGGTGCCATTCGCACTTAAACCCAAGATAGACGAGCAAATTGACAAGCTCGTCAAGCAAAAGGTCCTACAGCCCATAGACCACGCCCGGTGGGAGACCCCCATAGTCACCCTGATCAAGCCCGATGGGTTGGTGAGGATCTGTGGGGACTATAAGGCCACCCTAAATGGCGCGCTACAACAAAACGCCTACCCCGTCCCAGTAGTGCAACACCTACTGCACTCACTGGGAGGGGGCAAGGTTTTCGCCAAGCTCGACCTCGCCCAGGCATACCAACAGTTGCCAGTCGACGAGCAAATGGCAGAAGCGCAAACCATAGTAACCCACCGGGGAGCATTTAAATGCAACCGACTCCAATTCGGAGTCAGCGTGGCACCGGGAATATTCCAAAGCCTAATGGAAAGACTATTGCAAGGCATCAAGGGGGTGGTACCTTACTTCGACGACGTCCTAGTGTCGGCAACCAACCAAGCCGAACTAGAGGGTCGCCTAAGGGAGGTCCTAACCAAATTCAAAGAGACCAGGCTCAAAGTCAAGAGGGAGAAATGCCAATTATACACGGAACGGGTAGAATTCCTAGAATACCTCCTAGACCATCACGGCATTCACCCCACAAACCAAAAAATCAAGGCCATCAAAGAAGCCCCCACACCCAAGTCGAAGACGGAACTACAGGCATTCCTGGGGCTACTTAACTTTTACAATGTGTTCCTGCCCCAAAAGGCGACGGTGGTGGAGCCCTTGCATAGGCTCCTGGACAAGGCGGCGACCTGGACTTGGGGAAAACGCGAGCAAGCGGCCTTCCAAAGAACAAAGGACCTCCTCACTTCGGACGCCGTCCTTATACAGTATAACGAGACCCTATCTCTGGCCGTCACATGCGACGCATCACCTTTCGGCGTCGGCACTGTCCTCAGCCATACCCTCCCCGATGGAAAAGAAGTGCCCATCGCATTCTTTTCAAGGACCCTCACCAAACCGGAGCGGAACTATAGCCAGCTGGACAAAGAGGCTCTGGCTATCGTTGCCGCCGTAAAAAGATTCCACGAGTATCTCTACGGCCGGACATTCACCATCATAACCGACCACAAGCCGCTGCTGGGAATCCTTGCAGGAAACCGGGCCACCCCGAACATTCTGTCTCCCCAAATGACAAGGTGGTCCGAGTTCCTGGCAGCCTACAACTACGGACTCATACACAAACCAGGCAAGACGATCTCCCATGCAGACGCCTTAAGCCGCTCGCCGCTACCGGAACCCGACACCGACCCAGCACCCACGACGACCACCCTCAGCATAGAGACTCTACCCAACCTGCCCATAACCGCGTCAGACATTGCCCGAGAGACTAATAAAGACAAACGTCTGGTGCGGGTGTTGCATTGGGTAGAGAAAGGGTGGCCGGAAAGGGGCAACCACGAGTCCGTCAAAACATTCCGAAACCGCCAAACGGAACTCTCATTATTAAAAGGGTGCATACTATGGGGGGATAGGGTGGTCATTCCAGAAAAGCTACAAGGGAAGGTTCTGGAACTGCTACACGAGGGGCACCCTGGCATCGTTAGGACTAAAGCCCTGGCCAGAAGTTACGCTTGGTGGCCAGGGATGGACAAACAAATTGAGACCTGGGTAGCAAGGTGCCAACGATGCCAGGAAACTAGGCCAAGGCCACCCACAGCACCCGTCCTAGAGTGGGAAACCCCAAGGGGACCTTGGTCTAGGATTCACATAGACTTCGCCGGGCCCACAAAAGGACACACCTTCCTTATAACAGTAGACGCTTACTCCAACTGGCTGGAGGTAAGCAACATGAAGACAACAACCACGGAGGCCGTGATCAAGGAACTCTGCAAACTCTTTGCAACACACGGCCTCCCAGACGTCGTCGTTTCCGACAACGGGCCCCAATTCACCTCGCTGGAATTTGAAAAATTCCTAGCGGAAAGGGGCATCCGCCACGCGCTGACAGCACCGGCGCACCTGGCGGCGAACGGTAGGGCGGAACGGATGGTGCAATTCACTAAGAAAACCATCCGGAAAATAGACCACAGGGAGATCCAGGAGAAAATAAACAAACTACTCTTCACCCAACACATAACCCCAAATACCACAACGAATAAGAGCCCAGCCGAACTATTAATGGGGAGGAAATTAAGGTCCCCACTCGACAGGTTACACCCCACGTATAACCCGGAGAAGCCCCCAGACTCAAACAGCAAACACCGAACTTTCGCACCAGGCAACCCCGTATACACAAGAAACCTGACGGGAGACCCACTATGGATACCGGCCGTCATCACACAAATAACAGGCCCACACTCGTACCGGCTACAAACAGCAGACGGACGAGCGTGGAAACGCCACATCGACCAATTAAGGTCGAGGACTGCCAACCAAGAGACCACCGACGCACAAACAGGCGAAACCAACCCCCACAACACAAACCAAGGGGGGAGGGAATACCCAGGGGACCAAAACCAAAGAAGAATAAACCAGCCATACTTACCGGAAAGCAGCCATCACGACCCCTCGCCAGGAAGAGACAGCCAGGCCAGCTCGACCGACCCGGAAAGACCGAGCGGGAGCGGCAAAACCCGCAGCTCAACCAACCCGGGAGGCCCAGGAGGGAGCTACGGAGAGCGGCCCGGCCCGACCGACCAGCCGGTTCCCACGACGGCATCAGGAGCAACAGAGATCCCGACTGAACGGGATCCAACCTACGACTGAGCTGCGCAGGTCCAGTAGGCTCAGACGGAGCCCCGCCTACCTACGTGACTACGCGACATAAGGACTGAACCAAGAGGGAAGGGGTGTTCTGTCCCTAATTAGCATTCTTGAGATCCCCGCACTTTGATTGGCCAAAGCGCGGGGCACTCTGATTGGTCAGGCAAGCCGCGCCGATTGGCTCGCTAAGAATCTCCCGTGATTGGTCCATTCGAATCACGGGAGATTCAAAGCGGTGCCATTGGCCGCGGCCGCCGCGGCTGAAAGAATAAAAGCCGCGAACCTTTTGCGAAGAGCCAGTTTGGTTCCTACCTTAATAAAAGAGCATGATTTGAAGTCACCGACTCCTGGCATCATTTCGCGGACACAACATTAGCTATATTTGGTAGGTGGCCCAAGACAATTCCTTTTCACTCAATGAGGCCCAGGCAAGCCAAAAGGTTGGACAACCATGAGCTACAGCTATCATTTCTTCACACCAAAATAAAACAGATACAAGAGTTCTATGAATTTTATTCCCAAATCTCTAGATCCCACATAAAGGGGGGGGGGAAACATCACACATCTCTGCAAGAGAAGCATTAGGAACATACTGGAGAGAATACTAAATAAAAACATATTGGAAGTATGCTAGCATGACAAAATAGAACATGAATTGGCAAGAAAGGTATGTGCGGTTAGCAGCCATGGGAGTACAAACCAGTGTGAGAACTATTTGCTGTATATTGCTTTGGGTCTTACAGGATCATTAACTGTGAAAAATGCATGAATTAATAAATGCATATAAGCTCAGTTCTGTTGCTTTGCAAAAGCAGGACTTGAACTTTTCCAGGTGTTCCCTGTGCCAAAAAGGGCTGCTTTTTGTCTTCTTCCTTGGCTTCCCATAAGGACGAAGAAATCAATATTTAATTCAAAGCATTTTCTTGCCCCAGTTAGTAAAGTAGCATTCCAGTTTTTAAAAAGTGCATTTAGAAATTTTAATCAGATTCACTTGCAACTGCCATAACATATGGAACTTTTCTATGTAAATTTCTCTCCTGTATAAAAATTGTATTATCAATTCCCAAAAGCTACTTTTCATAGAAATTCTAACTACATTTTCTAGTGCCAATTTCTAGCGCAAGATTCTGTGAAGTTCTTAAAAATAATTCTGAAGAAAACAGAAAAATACATTTTTTGAGAAACAAACGTTCCGTTTTCACATGAAAGTATCCTGAAACTTAAAGAAGTGGCACACTTTTTATATAACTGTTGCCATATATGAAACTTCATTATATGGATTCAGAAGTAGGTTTCAGCAGTTACAAGCACAGATAGTGTTAACAGATGTGATAAACAAGAACACACCTGATAACTGAGAAGAAAAACTCCTTCAAGGAATTAGCACTCTTATTTTTAAGAAACAAAACACAAAGTAAGATTGTGTATTGCTGTCACATTTTTCAGTCTATAACTAGTGTTTATTTAAGAATAGATTCTGGTAAAGTACCTCCATTTGAAAGTGATTTCATTCTATGGTGTACTGCTTTTAAGCTGGATTCAGTTCTAGACTCTCACCACATCTGGAATTAAAGGTATCACACAGTGCCCCATAAGTTAACCAGAATCCAATCTCCATGAAAACCTGCAGATGTATAGCTAGAACTGCAATCTCCAGTATTCCCCAAACAATATTACCATGATTATTGGGAATTTTTGAAGATGCAGCCCCAAAACATTCAGAGCAGGAAACGATTGGGAAGGCCAGCCTAGAAAACTAAAGAGAAATCTAAAACAGACAGTTATGAGATGCCATGTTCCCAAATAATTTGGATAAGTACAGCCGTAACCCAAACAGAAACAAGTGTTTGCACTACTTAATATGTGCCATGCTAAGGCTATGTAGTTAAGTTGAACTCATTTTAAAATACAAGTAGTCCTCACTTACTGACTATAATTGGGATCAGCAACTCCATCACTAAGCAATGCCGATCATCATGTGACTGCACCCAATTTACAACATCAGGTCTGCCTTGTTAAGAAAATCATGTATTGTCATTAAGCATGACACCAGGTGACCCCAACTTGCAACTTCTTGCCAGCTTCCCCATTGACTCTGCTTGTCAGAAGTCAGCTGTGAAAGTACCCACATAACCATACCATTATATTTGTGAAATGGTTGCCAAGTGTCCCAATTACAATAATACGACTCTGGGGCATTGCAACAGCCCTGATAGAGCCAGTTGTAAATCTTCTTTACCAGCACTGTCATAACTTTGAATGGTTGTTGAATGAGCAATGGGGTAAGCAAGGATTACTTGTAATATAACTGCAGTAAAGTTGTTCTAAAAGATATTACAACTTGACCTTAGCCAAATGGGGGGGAAAAGAAAAGAAAAACCATTGCTTTTTTAAACTCACCATAAAGAGATGGCCCTCAAATTCACTGAGACAAGTTAATTAATGGTCTAGGACAGGGGTGTCAAACTTGCATCATCATGGTGGTGTCACATGACGTATTATCACTTTTTTCCCTTTGCTAAACTGGGCGTGGATGTGGCCACCATGTGACGCATCCGCCCCGCAGGCCGCAAGTTTGACAACCCTGGTCTAGGACATGATGTGGGGGGAGGAAAATCAACACATAAATTTACATTTTGGTTATTACAATTTATTTATTATGTGCCTTTAATCTGATTAAAGAAATTCAAGTATCAAGTACAAGTTTGTATCCATAAAAGTTTGTTCCTCAAATAGTAGAGGAAATAAATAAATAAAACATCCATGTAAAGCTTCTGTTATTATTGTCAATATATAGGAGTTAAAGGTACATTTAAAACACTGAGGCCCCATTTGGGAGGGGACGTGAAGAATCTTTTGGCACATATTATAAAGTCACCTGAAATTATTGGGCCCTTGCCTGAAAAAACATTTTTTTTTTTACGAAAGTTTAGCTGTGCATTCCAAAACATTCTGCTGATACATTTATTCTATCTACCCTTCTGTTTTTTCTAACTTGTGCCCTATAAAATACGTTGCTTGCAAAATTTAAAAGATGTTCTCCTCATTATTTTAATTTATTGGTAAAAGGGGAATTGTAATACTTTTCAGATGGAGCACACAAAATCTCTGTGCCTGATTACTCACATCTCAATAGACTGAAATGAGCTCAGGAAAAAAAGCTCTAAAGAGCAAAAATGGTCATTTCACTTTCCAAATTTAAAAAGGTAAGAATTACTTGAAAGGCATTTACAGACCACATTAAGGACTTTGTTTTGGATATGCTAAATATAATCCAAACATTCAACCATAGCGATTTTTAACATCAGCCTTCTCTCTCTTTCTTGTGTGGAAAATCCAGTGGCATTTACTCCTAGGTGAGTAGGCATAAAAGTAGAAAGTGCTTCAACTGGAAAGTCCTCTGGCTTGACAGGGTGAATGAAACAACAGGATGAATGAAACAACAGGATGAATGAAACAAGTCAGGATGAATGAAACAAGAGTCTACACCAGGGGTCTCCAACCTTGGCTCCTGGAAGCCTGGCGGACTTCAACTCCCAGAGTTCCACAGCCAGCTGGCTGTGGAATTCTGGGAGTTGAAGTCCGCCAGGCTTCCAGGAGCCAAGGTTGGAGACCCCTGGTCTACACTACATCTTCCTTACCTTACTATGTTAGACAATAAAGGACTAATTTTTAATCAGGCTACAAACCAAATGATATTAGCTTTCAGCAAGAATGCATCCATGACAGAATTTAAAACTTGCTACAAAATCATTTAGCAGGGGAAAAAATTCCACTCTGTAATTAGCTGGGTTTTTTTTCTTTTTTTTTTAAAAATGAAATTTTTTCTTTTCCGAGCAACTTTGCATCAGGCAAACAGTATTATTTTAAAAGAAATCATTTCCACAAATTAGACTGTCTCAAAATCATAAACTGAGGATAAGAATTACACATCTTTCAAGACTTGAAAGAAAATGCACATATCGACATGTACAGATTGCCAAGGCACTGTTTGATACTGCCCCCTTATGTCAAGTGAAGCCAACAGCTGAGGCTTACACTCAAACTTTTCCTTAGTTGTGCAAATCCCCAGAAACGTATTGAACAAAATGTGAAGCCATGCCAAAACTGCAGAAAGGGATAATAAACCACAATTCTGAGAATCTTGAGTCACAGTTAAACCTAGATATGAAAGATTTTTATCCTTTGTCATTGTAGTTCCGTCAAAGTCCCATCTCTCTGTGCATTGCAACCAAAGATCCCACTATAAATTAGAACATTGTGCAAGAGTTTCATTATTGCATTTAGCTAATCCTCTCCACTGATGCAAAGGGGGATTGGCTAAATGCAATAATGTATACAAGCATCAATTGCAACACCAAGTAATTGATGCTTGTATACCTGGAATGAAGTCCCATGGACTATAATGGCATTTACTTCTGTACTAGGTGGTGCTTTCAATTCTAAGCTTGTCTCACTTCAATGTCTTGAACAGGATTAGAATTCACTCAAATCACTATTTCTTCTACAATCATATTAATTAAGTTCATTATCACCACTACTCAAACAAATGCATTTTCTCCAGGTTCGAACAGTTACATCAGACACAAGAAACCTGTGGCCAGCCAGATAACACTGAATTTTATTCTCAGCATTTCATGGTATGAACCAATGTGCCTGAGGTCACAAGTTCTCCACCCATACTCACATTTAAAGAAAACAGTAAATACCACACACAAACCTATGACAAACAATCCCTTTAGCATTAGTTATGTGTCAAAGCACTTTTACCAGATTATGAGTCTGTAGCACTCATTTATTGTTAATTGCAAAGACTGACCAAAAGTAGATTTATTGAATGCCCTGAAAACTACAGAAACCTTCCCGAAAGACCATCCCAGTACAGTCATCTGAACAGATTAATATTCAACTATCAACCTTGTACCTCATATTATAGAACTGTCGGCAGGTATGTGATGAACATGAGGTCAAAGTTGCCCTAAGACCCAAAGAATCCTCATCTCCTAGTAGAATGTTTGCAAACTTGTTTCAACATCCATAAAATCCAAATTCCAGTGTCAGCAACTCTAAGAAGTCTGGATTTCAACTTCCATAATTCCCCAGCCAGAAAAATAATACTTCCAAGTAAGGAGAGTTAAGAGTTCTCAGGAAACACTCTGTATTCCAAAAAAGCAAAACTGTCTTCCTTCAAAATCAAAAACAAGATTGAGGGGAAAAATATGTTCAGATATTGTCTAAAGTTGTAACTGAAGTACAAACACAAAGATGCACATACACTCCTGTTAAAAGATGCTAGCACTCCCAAATAATGTTTGCAGTGACAATGACACCACCATCAAAAAATAAACTTTATAACTCACACAACCTTTGCAATAGGGATCAAGAGGTATGCAACTTTTTTAAAAAAAGCTACATAAAAGACTAAACAAAACATTAAGAAAAAAGCTTTTAAATCAAGTTATAAACTAGTCAACCATTCATCTTGCTTCATAAAATGTGCACATCTATAAATGCTATGGTGATATACAAGAAAACAAATGACTTTTGGCTAAAAATTTAAATTGAAAAAAATCAAGCTTACAATCTTGTCAGAAGCGGCAGCCTTTATATTCCATGTAAATACCTTGAGGCAGAGTAGCATTGCCACTAGAGGTATTTTATGTTTGGAGCTAAGAGCTGCCCATTTAAAAAGCACATTCCTTAAAGCAACACAGAATGTCTATAGCAATAGACATCATCTTCCAATCTGTTTCCTACCTCTTATTCAAAATCTTATTTTAGAATTCCTCAAGACAGAGCCAGAGCACCCTAGCAGGAATGTAAGGTCAACCACAGCCCAAGATACCTGGGGTACCTGGGAGAACAGCAGAACTGTGGGGGTCTGCTGTTCTCTGTTACAACAACACACATTGCAAGACTGAACACACAGCTCTCCCTGAACTAGTTTATTCTTCAGAGACTATTAATCATAAAACAATCTGAAAGGGGAGGGAAAGGTTATCATCGGAGGAGTCAGTAAGAAAAACAAATGATTCAAATAGATGCTGCATCTATTTTAAAACTCTGAGTAATTTGTTTGAGCATTAGCAGATTTCACTTCCCACTCCACGCTTCCAGTGTGCAACTGCAATACTTTTCCTTGGTTGCCTTATTGATCTGACATAAGGAGCAAGTTAACAAGGAATGGTGAGGATGAACAAAGCCTCATCAAGTCCACCCCCTCATAGCTATCAAGAGCTTTTCTTTCCAAGATCTCTGTCCCCATTCAACAGCCAAGGTTGGATTCTTTCAAAAGAGATAAGGAAGGGCTCAGCCAGGTTAGCTAGCCTCTGCCTCAAACTTCAGAATTGCCTTTCCTGCCCTCTATGACAAAAGAACAGGAGGATAGTTGGGTGGGTGAGAGGAGGGATTTTTACTTTCCAATCAGAAACAGAAAAAGGAGGTTAATTTGGAACAGAGATTCAGTTTCTACACTCCTGGTCAGAAAAAAAAAAGTAAAACAAAATCAAGGGCTGGGATTGAAGGACACAAAAGCAATGAAATGTTAAGAATTTAAAAAGCAAGGATTGTGTTGCCTCAAACTTCCCATTTTCTCTCCCATCACTCCAATCAACCAAGTCTTGGGGAAAAAGCAATTTATTTATTTTTTTCTGCCAGACTGGAAAGCTCTTAACTGCCCACCACCAGGCATGGTGTGTTGACATACCAAGTCAGAAGTGGAACTGTTCAGGAATGGAGACCAACAGATTTCTTAGGTGAGGAGTTAGGGAAATAAAAAGGCACGTTTATGCATGTGTGGAGCTCGAGAGGAAGGTGGTGCAGGTCTTAAATGTATTAGACTCCATTTGAGGTATTTTCTTATTCCCCTCCCCCTCCAATTCCCCTTCCACTTATTTCCAACAATGCATGAAACCAGAGAACCATGCAAGCTTCTCTGCTTCCCTCTGCTTTTGATCTTCATCAGGACGTGAGCAGAAAGTTAATGGGGCCAGCCCTACCACAAAGGCAAATTACCATCCGAACACAACACAACAAAACCCCAAAAATAAAACCCCCCAAAGCAAAACAAAACAAAAATCTTCTGCTTCAGAGCCGACTTTTCTCCCCCAAAGGCATCCCCCCTCTCTGCTCAGCATCCCCCCAAGCTTTCTTACTGCTTGCAGCAGCCCCCCCCTTCCCTAATTCACGGACGGAGAGAGAATCCTGCGATTTAAATGGAATTAGTCAACGCTAACCAAGCTGCCGCCGATTGGGGAGTCTTAAAACGGCTGCAAGATCACCATTGCTAAAGCTTTTTGGTTGTTGTTTTTTTCTTCCCCTAAACCCGAAGGGGAATTTGCCGCGGGGCCCCGTTACTCAGATGCGTTGCAACCCCGGATCACAACGCATCCCAGGAATCATTCAGAAAAAAAAAGAAAACAAAAAAACCCGACCCATCCGTCCATCCTTCCTCCGACGCCTTTGTTTGTTCCCAACGATCAGACCAGAGAAAAGGCGACGCAACAACATCCACAAAGAACAAAACAAAAAAAACAAAAAAACAAAACGGCAGCCACCTTTTTCGCCCAAGTCGCGCTTCAGACAAAAACGCTTTGCGCTTCCATCCTTTCCCAGCGACAGACTACGCCTCCCTTCCTCCTCCTCCTCCCCCCCAAACTCAAGTTCCTAAACTTTACAACTTCCTCATCCACTTTTTTTTTGGGGGGGGGGGTAGAAAGAGAGAGAGAGAGAGCTCCCACCCCCATCCCCCTCGCAGACAAGAGTGGATGGCATGCAACTCACCCTTTGTGATGTCTCCCGGGCGACGGCGCACAACTGTTCACCCGCACATTTTTTGAAACCAAAGCCTCTCAAACCGGAGCTGAGGAGCAGGAGGAGAAGAAAAAAAAGAAGAAGCGAAGAAAAAGCAAGAAAGTCCCGGAGGCGACCGCGTGCTTCCAGTAGCCACCTTTGACGTCCCCTCTGAGGCGAAAACCCGGAGCGAGCGGACAATATCCCACCGCCAACTGCAGTCGCCCGGGAGTCGCTGTCCTCCTCCTCCCGCTCGCTCGCTCGCTCCCTCCTTTTCCAGCCAAGGAGCCGTCCACTCTCCTATCAGAATCGCTTCAACCTTCTCCATCAGGAGGGGAGGAGACGGAGAAGGAAGGAGGGAGCAGCGAGCCAAGCCAGTGAAGGGGGCCGCCTGCCCCACACGGGCTGATGTCAACTCTCCTCGTTTTTAAGAGTTCAACGCGGCACTTTGTCGCCCGCAAGCCCCCCTTTCCAGTTATAAGGGCGACTGCGAAACGTTGCGATTTCCAGAGGCAGCCAACAAACTAACGCCCGGTTTGGAGAATTAACGCGCATCTGTCTATATTACAATTACAAATAGAGCTTACCTCACTGCTTTAATCCTCAGCGGAGATTTCTCCTGTCGTTGCCTAGATTTGCCTTTTCCCGCTTCTGCGCCCTGGAACGATCCGCTTCGTCTATATGAAATTAATCCCTCTTTTTCCTTCTTCTTTTTTTCTTTTCCACCCAGGAATGGTGGCGCGGGCCGATTTATAGACGGGTGCGTACCCGAGGGTAGAAAGAGGAAAGAGAGGGAGAAGCCGCCGAGATGTTTCATTTCCACTCCTCTAGCGTGCGTGTGCAACGCGGATGGTGAAAGGCATTTAACAGCTGGTGCAAAACGGCGTTTAAACCGTTTATGGCCGATTACCTTTACCTGTCCCGGGAGGACCGGCAGAGAGGGAAAAATTTCCATCCAGCGGGACGTCCGAGGCGGGCTTTTTCTGCTGGGACACCCCCCACCCCAGAACATCGTCCTTCCCGAGGGGAGGTTTAGCTCCAAACCTTTTTTTTTTAAACCCTCAAAACATGTCGTCGTCGTCGTCGTCCCCAGCAAACCTGGGGACTTGCTCTTTACCTCGTTATTACATTCTTCTTAATGTAATAGGTCCCCTTTGCGGTCTTGCTTTACTTTGTTGTTTTATTTTTTTTGGAAGAAAAAAGTAGTTTTACAGAACGTTCTTTATTAGTGGGTTTATATTACGCCTCTCGGAATCACTTCGTGTGAGAGGGGCGGCCATATAAATTTGACAAATAAATAAATGCCTAAAAACCGACCTCAAGTTGGATAAACTCCCTTTCGTTGTTTCTTCGGTGCAAGCGCAGGTGAGCACTGGGGCAATCCTTTTGCAAAAAGAAAAAGCCGAAGATTTCAGGCTGCAGGAGAAAGCTGACCCGTAGAGGGCAGTAAGGGATCGAGAAACGTCCGCTCTCGGCCCAGGTTTGGAAATGGAATACAAAGAGGCCACTTTAAAGAAACTTAAGAGGAAAGCACTTCTTCCTGATCAAGAAGTACAAATCAAGTTAAGACACTGGTGAACTCTGATTAAAACCTAATTAAGAAGGTATATAACTTCTTACTAAATTTAAAAATGGTTGAACAAATAAAAGACACAATGGTACAATGGGGGGGGAAACTTTGGCTATAACATAGATCTAGAGAAATGGCAAAATTTATGAAAAGGGAACTATAGATTAACAGTAGCAACTTCTTATAAAAAAAAATTCAGATAAAATGTTTTATAGGTGGCATTTACCCACCTGCTAGATTAGCTAAAATGTTTAAAAATATGTCTAGCAAATGTTGGAAATGTAATTTTAAAAATGGGCACATTTTATATGTGGCGGACTTGTGTTAAAAAAAAAAAACAATTGGGCAAAAATACACGGATGGCTAGAAAAGGTATCAGGAAAACATGTAGATTTTAAACCTGACCTGTTTTTATTGGGGATGATGTCAGAAAAATGGGATAAGGAAAGTATGTATTTAATATAACATGTCTTAACAGCAGTAAGGATTATCTTCACACAATATTGGAAAAATGAAGAAACACCGCAAGACGAGATAATTAAAGAGATACTAGATTGTGCAGAAATGGATAGACACATTGAAAATTAAACAGAAAGAAGACACAGAATATTATCAAACATGTAACTTATTTTATCAGCGGTTGAAAAAAGGGGCAGAAATTAAAAATATAATCTGTATTGCTAAACAAATTAAATACCCAGACAACACAGTGTTTATTAAGCACTAAGAAATGTAATTAATAAAAAAAAATATTTTTTAAAAAAAGTACAAATCAAGCAAAAGGGCTTGATGATGAAAGACATATTTGCAGCAAGACGGGCCTTCAAGCTGGATCTTCAAACTGATTTGTTGTGGGAAAACTAGGAGGAGGAGGAAGAAATATTAGATGTGTTTGCTCCCTTGAGTTATAATAAAGGCAGGATAAACAAAAAATTTCCTCTTGGCATTGTACCAGGAGGTATTTAGCAAGCGGCAAATGGACTGTCTGGCCACTACAACTACTATTCCATACAATATTCCATACTGACAAACATCCTAACCGCATCTACTTGTGGGCAAATCCAGGGAAGCAGCTCTCGACAATCCCAACTTTATTTTAACTTGGAAATACATTTTCCTCTTTTCAGGTTTTCCTAAAAATTTAGGCAATTTTACTTGCCTTATTAAATCAGGAATAAAATTGCAATTCAAAGAAATAATTTCCTTCAGATTTGAAGGACAAGGGCTAGCCATCGGCATAAAAACCACACCAGAAATGAAAAAAATGCATTTTGCTCCATGAAGCAAACACTGTGCTTTCAAATCTTGATAGGATTTGTAGTGGTCGTGATGCAGCTAAAGTGAAACCAGACGATTTAGATTAGTCTCGGGATCCACTGAGGCAAATCCAAAGGCATTTTAAAAAGGAAATAGGGTTCACGGATGCTACATTTCACCACTACCAGTGGTGGGATTCAGCTGGTTCACACCAGTTTGGGCAAACTAGTTGTTAAATTACCCATCCCGCGCTATCAAAGTGGATCCTGGGTGCTGCACTGTAATGGAGAAGGCCGCTTTCCCTCCTCCTTCTCTCATGTCGGCTGCTCCATTGCCCGTTTCTCCATTGCAGTGCAGCGCAGCACCCAGGATCCATTTTGATTGGTGGGGGGGTAATTTAACAACCGGTTCACCAAGAGCCAGGTTGGCTGTTGGGGGAAGCTTGTCCTGCATGTGCAGCGGAGCTGGAGGATGGGGATTGGCCACACCTCCCACAACAGCCAACCTGAACCTTGGCGAACTGGATGTTAAATTATTTGAATCCCACCACGGACCACCGCCCATGTCTTGTACCCATCCAAAGACTTTGCCCTATGTCTCTGCACCAAGTACTCTGATTCCCCTACCACTTTTCAGTTGCCCCCTGGGCCCCTTGCCGCTCTGCTGCCATTCATGGCCCTTTCTCCCCACTGTTTGTCAATCCGAAACACCTTTTCCAGAATATGCTGTCCCTAATCTTTACACAGACCAAACACAGATGCTCTGGATCAGCAGTGGGATCCTACCTGTTCCACTATTGGTTCAGTGATCGTGCGCATGTGTGCATGCACCTAATACACATGCACTTAACGCGCACATGCAGTTTTCCCCACACCATCTGAGGCTTGCAGCGCCAATCAGCTGAGAGGATAAAGAAGAGGAAAGTTCAGGGGTGGGTGAGAGGGATGATCCTGCACTTTACTTTCTCCTCTCAGCCGATTGCTTTTTTTTTTACTACCAGTTTGGTTGAACCGATCTGAACCAGTAGCATACCACCATTGCTCTGGATACAATCTTGCCTGATCCTTGTGCAAAACATTTGGCCCTCCTTCAATGACTGGGCTGGTAGATTGTATTGAAAGAGTTTCCATACTTAAAAAGAAAAACCTAAAAGACAACCATAGAAGTTCAGGTAGACCTCGATTAACAACTGTAATCAGGACCTGCAACTCTATGTCACTGAGCAATGCAATGATAAAGCATAATGAGAATTAGACTTAGAATAGCTTTATTGTCATTTTGAATGTACACTAATCAGCATACATCAAAAGTACGTTGCATACAGCAAAAGTACGTTGCGTACAGCTCTCAAAGGGTCTCTGCCTCTAATATAAACATAAACATGACAAAATAATAAATAAATAAAGCACATACCCGTATATATTATATGACATTGGAGAAACAACACAGTCTAGTTCGGATGTATACATGTACATGGTGAGAGAAACAAATCTTGCAAGTTTACCAGATGGATGGCATAGGGAAAAAAGCTGTTACAGAATCTGGAAGTCCTGCTAGAAATACTTTGAAACCTCCTCCTAGAGGGGAGCAACAGAAACAGACCATGAAGTGGCTGTGTGGGGTTTCTAACAATGCTTTGAGCTGTAAGCATATAGCGCTTATAAGCAGTATCCTGAATGACAGGAAGTGAGTTTCCTATAATCTTCTCCGCTGTCTTTACCACTCTTCTGAATGGACTTTCTATCAACTTACAATAGCAGTCCCAGTTGCTGTTATTAAGCAAATTCCACACAGGTAATAAGCATGATATTATACAGTTGCCATTTGCAACTTCCTACCAACTCCTTCATTGACTTTGCTTGTTGGAAGCCAGCAGAGAAAGTTGCAAATGGCAATCACTTAACTAGGCAATGCTGCAGCAACTTTGAAAACTAGCAGAAGTCTCATTCAGAACAATAATACATAATCTCGACTTATGACCATGATTACCCCAAAATTTCTGTTGCTAAGTGAGACATTTGTTAAGTGAGTTTTGCCCCATTTTACAACTTTTCTTGCCACAGTTGTTAAGTGAATTATTGTAGTTGTTAAGTTAGTAACATGGTTGTTCAGTGAATCCGGTTTCCTCATTGACTTTGCTTGTCAGAAGGTCGCTGTGATGACCCAGGGTGGGATACAAAACAAACACAGTCACAGAAAACAGGTGAAACCCCTTTTATTCCTTCAGTTTGCTTCCAAGCTTCAAATATCTTTGACGGAAGACAAAAAAACTCCCACACAGTTACACAAAGAAGGAAAAAAGGAACACAAACCAGGCAAGATAAGGGCTGGAGGATGTCCACAGATAACACACACTGGGAAGGACGCCAAACTCAGAGAGGAACTATAAACTAGAGATATTTACACAATTTGTTTCCAGTGTTTGCCAGTACGCAGGTCCAAACTCTTTTTCAGTTATCACACCTGCAGCCCATTAAGAGGATCAAGGCCCTCTCCTCCTGAGGAGACCATGTCTCTCCTTTATCTTCTCCTCCCTGCGTGGCCTCGGATGGAGAGGGGATGGGCCTGGGTCCTCCTCTGACTGCTCAGCCAGCCTCTGCCCTTCCCCAACTTCCTCCACCACCTCTGGAGCTACACTACTGCTTCCTGTTGGCTGTTCCTCCTCTCCCTCAGAGTCAGTCTGCACCAGGGGCATGATAGTCGCAAAAGGGGATCACACAACTCCGGGACATTGCAACAGTCATAAATATGGGTCAGTTGCCAAACATCTGAATTTTGATCACACGACCATGGGGAACGGTGGTGTGAAAAATGGTCGTTAAGTCACTTTTTTCATCACTGCTGTAAATGAGCTATTGTAAGTCAAGGGCTATCTGTAACTTTGAACAGTCATTGAATGAATGGCATTAAGTGAGGACTACCTATAAATGGAACACCAGGAACTCTGCCTTCTCTCTAAAACAGAGGTGTCAAACTCAATTTCATTGAGGGCCACATCAGGGTTGTGTTTGACCTTGGGGGACTGGTGTGGGTGTGGCCAGCTCAATGTCACTCAGGTCAGGGGCACCTGTGGCAGCCCAAGCGCTCTGCCAATGAAAACCGGCTCCCGGGCTCCATTTTCTGCTGTGATGGCCTTCTGCAACCCACTGCCAGTGAAAATGGAGCTTGGGAGGACTGTGCTCCATTTTCTCTGGCAGAAGCACCACTGGCTGGCCCAACGAGCCAGATCTAAGTACCCCGCAGGCCGATCTGGCCCACGGACCTTGAGTTTGAACCCCTGCTCTAAAAGAATAAAACTCCCCCACACAAAAACAGGGCCAATATCTCAAAGTACATAAACCCATCCACACAATATATACCATATGCCAAGCCAGAAATCCTGCTTGATAAATCGGCTGATTCACTTTTCAGACGATGTCAAAAGCCCCACAAATCATACCCTGGCATGCTCTGTTAGGTTGAGCCAATTTATAATTTTTAAGATCAGAAAGGAAGTTTCTTAATTTTTCTTTACCTCATATGAAGGAGACTGCAAAATGAAAAGCCAGTTTCTAAGATTTCAAAGCAGAGGAAACAATAGCTTTTCTTTTCTTTTTTCTTTTCTTTTTCTTTATTCTTTTGGGATATAAAATATTCAGGTGATATGGAAGGTAGTTAAAAGAAAATATTAGACAGCATTTCATAGCTCATTTCTTGCCAAATTTTCCAGGGATAATAAAAGGCCCCAGAAGAAGCAAAAAGCTTTCCCCGGGTTCCACCCGCCCCCCTGTGTTCACTTATCTCAATCCAGGTAGAAACCCTGAAGGCCTATAACCCAGGAGACAAGTAAGTACTGTTTCCCTTCTTCATTTATATGGCAGTAATGGCTTATGGGGCTTCTTGGCCATTTGGGGGCACCAAGCAAAACATCAGTTTCCATTTGTTCTCATAACAATAAAATGCTTACCTATTTTACACATACTGCACTTCATCCAAAACATTGAACCAAAAAAGAAAAGAAAAAACACCTGGGGACAACATTTATAGAATATGCAAACCATGGTTAGTTTTAACCTTTTTGTGTGTCATAGCTTGATATACAATCAAGTCAAATTCACTGGTTTGTAGCTCAATATGTTAAACCGTATGAAAAATATGTCATGGTCTCCAGTATACATGCTGGAGTGAAGCCCATGCTGAGATAGAAAACTCGGAGTTCAAGTCCTGCCTTAGCCATGAAAAGCTGCTGGGTAACTTTGGGCCAGTCACTCTCTCTCTCAGCCCAACTTATCTCATTGTGTTGTGGGGGAAACAGGAAGATGTGCTGGACATGTTCACTGCCTTGTGTTATTGGTAAAATTAATAAAGGCAGGATACAAACAAACAAATAAAACACACAACCCAGGGAGTTGTCTTTCCATTGGACAGTAGGAGCACAGAGTCATAGAGTCTAGTTTTGTTTTTAGGGGTCTTCAAGCTAGTCTTGAAGACATCAGATGGTGAGTGCCTGGTCTACAGGTAATCCTCCACTTACAACAGTTCCTTTAGTGACAGTTCAAAGTTACAACGGCACTGAAAAAAAATGACGTGACCATTTTTCACATTTATGACTGTTGCAGCATCCCCATGGCCATGCGATTTACATTCGGATGCTTGACAACTGATTCACATTTATGGCGGTTTCAGTGTCCTGCAATCATGTGACCCCTTTGTGCATCCTTCTGACAAGCAAAGTCAACGGAGAAACCAGATTCATTTAAGAACTGTGTTACTAATTTATGATCTGCAGTGATTCACTTAACAAATGTGGGGAGAAAAGTTTTAAAATGGAGTAAACTCACTTCACAAATTTTTCACTTAACAATATAAATGTTGGGCTCAATTGTGGTTGTAAGTTGAGGACTGCCTACAGTTCCTGTAATTTTCTTGACAAGATTTCAGAAGTGATTTACCCTTGCTTGCTTCACAGGGCTAAGAGAGAGTCACTACTGTCCCAAGGTCACCCAGCTGGCTTTAGACATAAAAGCAGCAGGCTTAGAACTCACAATCTCACTAGCCTGATGCCCTATCCACAACACCAAACTAGCTATCTCACCATAGAGTAGAAATCTGTAAATGACTACTTTCTTTGTCTCCAGGCTTCAGGGCTCAGAACATATGGACAGGCATCTTGTCCTGAAGCACCTGGCAGCACAGCTGCGCGTGGTTAATATTTACTGATGGCTTTTCTCATCTTTCTCTTCACAGCTGGCATGAGGTCTGCAGCCATGCTGCTTACTTCCTTACTAATGGAAAAATGATACCGCCTGCCAGACAACGGCTTTAAAAGGACACCCACACTGGATTTCCCTGATATTTTACTCATTTCCACTTCAAAGTTTTTAAGTGGGGGAACCAAGAGTTTTTCCAATGTATTTCACTTCATTATCTGCTGCAAATGAAGCATGTCAGAGAAAATTTAGAATTTCACAAATTAAAAAGTGCCATGGGGCCTCGTCATGTTTTCGAACTCGGTTGTTGGAGAATACTTCTGAGAATATTTTGGATAGCCAAGGAAATGAACAAATCAGCTCAAAATTCTTCCTTGTGGCAGGCTCAGATTATCAAATTGTTGTTGTGGTTCGCTGGCAGTCTGTGCAGATGGCAGCAGAATCAGACAGTGGGGGAGAAAGGGGACCAGTCAGGGAGTATGGAGAGGACTCAAACGAGAGTCCTGTGTCCAATGCAGAGATGGGGCCAGTACCATCTGGGAGTGGGGTGCTGCCTCTGGAGCCTTCAGAGCTGGCAGCAGCGAGGCAGAGGACCCTGGGGAGCCTTTTCCCAGTGCACGTGTGCATAGAGCTGCTAGAAGGTGAGAGCAGCTGAAACAAAAGGGGCACCTTGGGAGTAAGGCTGGGAGGTGATTGGTCCTCCCATAAGGTATAAAGGACAGGCAAAGATGATGAAACCTTTGCAGGAAGCAAAGTCGTTCATTCGGTTCAGACTTATTATTGAAGCTCTTTGTACTTCGGCTGGTTTTCTTTCTAATTAATTTGACACTTCTGTTATTGGCAGCACTTCACAGGAAAGCAAGGTGGATGCTTATCTCAAGGGACTGTTTGAGATTAATTACTGGCTGGGAATGAAAATAATTCCCAGTGTTGCAATAAAACAAGACTTGTTTTTAAGATAAGCATGTGCATAATTACGGTCTCGGGAGCCTTGGCCAGAACAATTATCTAGATTAGGGATGTCATATAACAAGGCCCACCAGCTGGATTCAGCCCATGATGTGGTCAGATTCGGCCCACAATGCCATTCTGGAAAATGTAGGGGGCCAGACTGCATCGCTTCAGCCCTGTCTACCAATGCAAAGAGGAAACATTGGGACAGCAAGGCTTCGGCCCAGTTTACCCAATGCAAAGAGGAAACATGCCAGAAGTCTGGGGAGTGGTGTCAAGATGGCCACGCCCACTCAGTTGACCACACCCACCCAGTTGGCCATGCCCCCCTGGAACCCCTGAGGTCAACCGCAGCCCTGATGCAGCCCTCAATGAAATTGAGTTTGACACCCCTGATCTAGATCATTCAAGGAATCTATAATGCAAGGAAAAAAAAGAAGGAAAGAGAAGATAATGACCAGATGCAAGGTGACTGGACTCAATTATAATCAGGAGAGATGCACTGTTGGAAGAACCAGGATAAGGAGAAATCATCTGGAAAAGAATTTATCTGTGGTCACTAAATCGACATTGATCTGATGGAACATAATCACTCAGTAGTGCTTTAGGAACTTATACGAGTTACCTCAGGCTGTTAACTTACAAAGTGTGGTACTTAGCTGTTGAAAGGTAAATATTGTTCTTTAAATAATGAATGTGCCCTGAAATGGCATGCAAGCCAATAGAAACAAAGTATATTTGTAGGAATGAGAACCGTTTTCTCACTATACATTTCCTAGGCACTTGTATGAATGCAATAACATATTCATACAAGCAGTATGACTCCACTGTTACAAATGTACCTTATATCCCCCGAAAACAGATTTTTGACCATAAATGTTTGGTTTTTTAATTTATTTAATTAATTTCTTCTTTTTTATTTCATGACTTTTACATTATGCATTTCAAAATTTGCTTTAGACCTTGGGTTATATTATTGTTTCCAAGTACCAAAACATATTCATTTGTCCAGGCCAATTATCCTATTTATGCAAAAAAATACATTTATAAATAAATATGAGATTCAGTTTTTCATCCACTAGATGGAGTTAGTGTGTCCCTTTTCTATTTTCCAGAGCAGGAAAAATAATCTGGATATTTTATGTTAATTGTTTATTTTTGTTTTGCACTGTTACAAAAGAGCAGCAATTGGATAATGTGTGTGTTTGGGTGTGTGTCTATGTGTGTGTGCGTATGTGTAAAAAAGATTTCAGGTACAGTTGAATTTAAATTCTTAATTTCATCATCAGAACCTAAGCACGTAGATTTGAGATTCCCATATCCCCTTTAAGTAATAGCACTTCCAATTCAAATTTTAGGAGCCATAGACTTTAGTGGTTATTAAAAGATGAATACAATTATACAGTATTGTTATGTTACATTACGTTACACTATATATTATATATTATTATATTTATTATATACTATATATTACATAACATCATATATTACATTATGAATATAATATGTTTATTATATTATACAGTACAATTAGAAGGCTAGATCAAGTAATCACTGAAAGCAATGGCACAAGACAGTTCTTATTTGTGTATATTTTTCCCTGCTGTACAAGAATAAGACATTCTGACTGCTGGTCCAGCTCAACCCGAGAATCTTGTAAGACAGAAAGAATTGTGAGATGTCTTACTGAGAGTCCAAACAACAGCCTCTCTGCCAGAAGAAAGAGGCTTCAGCAGAAAGCTTTTTATGCTATTATCTGCAAAATTAATAGGAAACATTAGATATCTTGGAATTTTGATAGGATCCCAAGTTTGTACTGATTCCTTATAGAGAACTCAAAGAATCAGCTGAACAACCCCATATGCTAAGAAGCATCTTTATTGAGCATTATAAGGCTTGGCACATAGACCAAGTCCAGGGGATGGCCAATTAGTCACTATTACACGGCAGTAAACCCAACTCAGCCTGTGAGTTGTAGGTTGGCTCATCCTGTGCAAAGGGAAACAAGGAGGAATTACCTGTTGTGGCTCGCCAGCAGTCTCTGCAGATGACAGAGGTATCGAACAGTGAGGACGAAAGGGGACCAGTCTGGGAGTCTGGAGTGGACTTGGATGAGGGTCCTGCGTCCAATGCAGGGATGGGGCCAGGACCATCTGGGAGTGGGGTGCTGCCTTCAGAGCTTTTGAAGTCTGACAGCAGAGAAGCAGAGGACCCAGAGGAGCCTTTTCCCAGTGCGCATATGCTCAGACCTGCTAGAAGGCGAGAGCAGCTGAAGCAGAAGGGGTGACTCGGGAGTAAGGCTGGGAGGTGATTGCCCCTCCCATAAGGGATAAAAGTAGACCTCAATGATGAACGCTTTGCAGGAAGCAAAGCAGTTCAATAGATTCTGAGTCCTTCTTGAAGCTCTGTGTATTCTGGTTGTTTTTTTCTGCTACTGTTATAATTAATTTGGATACTTCTGTTTTTGGCAGCATTCCACAGCATTGACAGGAGTGTGCTTATCTGTTAAAGTTAGTTTTGGCTGTGAATGAAAATAATTCCGAACGTTGCATTAAAATAGGTTTTGCTTTTAAAACAAGTTTGTATTAATTACCAGCTAAATATTTTCCTTGCACCACAATGCATTGAACAGGAAAGTTAAGCCTTGTCTGTTACAGACCAAGCCACTTCATAATAAGAGAGAAATACCACTGAAGAAGGGGTAGGCGCCTTTTCACGGCCAAAGAGTACTTGTCAGATTGTGAGACGGGGCATGAAGCAATAATGGAAAATGCAACCATGTCATTTGTAACAGGTGAGAGATGTTGTCAGCATTCCAAGTAACGCACCATTGAGTTTTTCTTCTTCTTTGATATCTTTGAACCTTAAGTTTATCTATGATATATAATGAAGTGGCACAGTGGTTAGAGTGCAGTACTGCAGGCTTCTTCTGCTGACTGCTGGCTGCCTGCAATTTGGCAGTTCGAATCTCACCAGGCTCAAGGTTGACTCAGCCTTCCATCCTTCTGAAGTAAAAGTGAGGACCCAGATTGTTGGGGGCAACATGCTGACTCTGTAAACTGCTTAGGCCTGTAAAGCACTGTGAAGAGGTATATAAGACCAAGTGCTATTGCTATGGTATATAATGTGCATTTTTGTGTTTCCACATCCATTTTTCTCCAAATCAGTGGTATCTGGCAGTTTGTTATTCAACAGCATAATCTGCAGGAGGCTATTAAAGAAGAGGGAAAGATGCAATGTTGCTCTGCAGCATGGAACAACCCCATGCAGAAACACCTATGCAATAACACTCTTCTAGTTAACCTGGCTTGGATGGCTGCAGTTAGGTCAGATCTTTCAGTACATCTGGTTAGTAATTGTGGCCATGCCAGGGTTTCTCAACCTTGGCAACTTTAAGATCCATGGATTTCAGCTCCCAGAATTACCCAGCAAACATGGCTATGTATTTGAGTAACAATATGTAGAGGAAGGTGAGGGAAAGGAGGAGGGAGGGAGGGGGGAGAGAGAGAGAATAATTGCTTTTGAAAATACAAGCCCTAAAATGGCACAATCAGTGTATTGCTACCATCTTTTATTTTATATAAAAACAGCTGGTGGGAAACATAGGCCTCTCCTAAACAACATGTCTTTATGCCTGAGGCCTGCTACTTGAATTCTGAGTATACAGAAGCATAGAAGTATGTAATACAGATCTGTGCAAAGCAGTCTTGCCGCAAGTCATAATAATTTTTTATCACCGGCCAAATGTTAGAAGGCACCAGACTCTAAGTAATTTTATGAGTGTTTAAATACATGGCTGCTCTGATCCCTCAGGCGAACTCTAAGACGACCTTAGTATTCTTGCTTATAGGAGACAAGATTTCAGAAGCACAGCTTTGTTGATTGCACTGTATATATGAGAATTGCAAAACTATACAATCTATGTAAGGTTTCTTTAAAACATAAGATATCTTCAGAGTGCTCACAATAGGTATTAGGTTATCAATTGTGCTCAAGTTGCAATTCCCCATTCTCATAAGCAATTGTGTAATTTTAGAGCACTCAATTTACACAGATAACAATAATTTATGACATTTATATGCCACTCACTACTAGCAACTCTGGTGGTTCACAAATTGTTAAAACCATTTAAAAACAAGGAAGCACCACCAACAACAATAAAAGATTAAAGAAGGCGGAAACTGAAGTAAGAAAAAAAAACTAGATGGAGACCATTAAAAAGTCCCTCTACATGGATTTGATGAATGAAGAGGAAAGTAAAGCAAGGCCTTTTAATGGTTGCCTCTAAATTGAGAAACAATGCCATGTTCAATAATACATGTCTATTCAAATGTAGAGTTCTATGTTTAAATGCCACTCTTCTAAAAAGTGGAAGAATGATTACACATTCCATTTAGAAGCAAGTACTTAAAATACTGTTGATTAACACAGGTAAAAAAAATGAATGAACAAAATATTATTTCTCTGGCTGTACAATACACTTCATTCCAAGCACTGAACATCTTTTGACCATCACTGTACTGTACAGATGGTCCTTGGTTAACAACAACTCATTCAGGGACCAAGGTCACAATTGCTGTGTATGTAATATAATTCAATAAAGTATAAGCTTGAAGTCAAGTGCAGGGTTCTGGCCCTGCACTTCTAATTGGTTGTTAAAGCGGCCGTACTGAATTGGCCCATTCTGGGGAATCCGATTGGCCCTTAACAGAAATGTCTTATTGGTTCAAGAGCTAACATTCCTAGCTTGTTATTGGGTAATTGTTTTAAGGGTTGCCTATATAAGGCAAGTTCTACTACTGTTTAAACTGAGCAAGTATAATGTAATAAAGAGCTGAAGTTCACCGTTCAGAAACTTGTCTCCATTCTTTCTCGCCCATGCTCAAAACTTGACAACAATGGTGGTAAAAAGTAATACTTATGACCAATGCACAAAGCTCTGGCCATCCCATCACTGTGGTCATGAAATTGCAACCCTGGTGTTTAACAACTGGCTCACACTTATGAGAGTTGCACAGTCCACAATCATGTGATCACTATTTGCAACCTTCTCTGCTGACTTGCCATAAGCAGTCAATGGGGAAGCCAGCAGGAAAGGTTGCTGTCAGAGTATATTCATTAACTGGCAGAGACATGGTTAACAAAATCAGTAAGTGAGTAAGTATGGCAATGGATCAGCCAATGGAAGCTGACAGCCTGGGTGTGGTTTGGCTCTGTGTGATTTGCTGAGAATTGAAAGTGAAACTAGTTTTGTTCACTTGCTGAAACTGAGTTCTGCTCTGAGCTGCTGCTGCTTGTAAACACAAGCCTTGTGACCTTTCTACATAGGAAGGAATTACTGGTATTGTACATTTACTTATTTTATATAAAAGGAAGTTAATGGATCCTGCTGAATCAGTCATCTGTGTGTTTTCTGGACTTGAACTTCTGCTGCAAACTCTAACAGTTGCAAGTCAGTCTGGTAAGTGTCCTGCACTCAGCAGTAGCCAACCCAAACCCTATTCCCCTCCCACCACTCTCCTATTACAATTCTTTTTTAAACTATACCAAATTGGATTGAACCAAACTAAAGGGGAAAACATAAAAGCACCAGTCCCTATACAAGTATGTTTTTAGTATCTCTGTACAAGGGTTAGGCAGATGTTTTATTTTGTAAGAACAAACATAAAAGTGATATTTGAGGGCTTTAGATTCCAAAAACCAAGAAAGACACTCTGAGTTTCTTCTAAACAGTTTCCTTTATTGTTCCTCGCCCAATTTTATTCAAAATGAACTGATTCCTTACACTAGACCTGGGCATTTTATGACCCGAGGGCCACATTCATCCCACAGGTAAGCCCAATCAGGCCTGTGGTGTTGGTAGCATCTGCAGCAGGGGTGGGCTAGAGATGGGGCATCAGAGCATCAATAGAGGGTGGAGCATTAGTGTCTCAGCATCAGGGGCAGAAGGATGGCAGCGATGGGGATGGTATGCAGCTCTCCACAACAGTCCCAGTTTCTCATGTGGCCTCTTGGGAAAATTAATTGCTCACCCATGACGGTTAAACATATCCCCTGAGAGCTCTTAAGGAACTTTTTTTTTTTTTGAAAAAGATTTTATTAATTTTCCATAAACAAACAAGACAAACAAAACATAAAAACATCAACTCTCATATGTACATCCAGTGTGTCAGTTGGTTCATCATTTTTGTGCATTCATTCTGTTGTCTCAATTACAATTATGTTACATAACAACTCATATTGTCAATCCAAACTTATATATCCTAATATCACTAAAAAAAGAAGTTTTTGACTATATTTTTAATCATTCATGCTTTATGAGCTAACAATACTTTAAACCAGTTTACTCTATAACAAATCATATAATCATATCAAATCAATCCTAAAAAACCCTTTATAAATATAATGTCAAAAAACAAAATAATAGCAAAATAGCAAAATAAAGATATTCCTTACTGTCTAGCATTCTAAATATTCTATTATCGTATTTTATCATCTACCCATTGATAAAAAAGATCCCAAATTTCATAAAATTGTTTATCCTCTTGCTCTCTAATTTCAAATGTCAATCTACTCATCTCAGCACATTCCAATATTTTCTTAATAATTTCTTCCTATAATGGTATTTTCTCATTCTTCCAATTTTTAGCAAATACAATCCTAGCTGCTGTTAATACATTTGCAATCAGGTACTTCAAATCTTTACTATATATATATCAGGTAAAATTCCCAATAAGAAGATCTCTGGTTTCAAGTCTATGTGTTTCTTTGTCATTTTTTCCAACCACATGCGAATTATAGTCCAATATTTTCTAGCGTCCTCACAAGTCCACCACATATGGTAATACGAGCCGGGTATCTGATGACATTTCCAGCATTTTTCAGATTTGTTCTTAAACATTCTTGCTATTCTTGTCGGGGGAAAGTGCCACCTGTAAAACATCTTATACAAGTTTTCTTTATAAGCTGTTGACATTGTCATTTTATAATTTTGAGACCACAATTTCTGCCATTTCTCTAGATAAATCCCATAACCAAAATTCTTCCCCCAAACAATCATAGTTTCTTTGACTTGTTCTTCCTCTAATTTAATTCCCAGTAAATAACCATATAATTTTTTAATCACCTTCTCATCAGTACCCATCAAGATCTTATCTAAATCAGTCTGCTTATCATAGAATCCCTCCGTTTTAGAATCTTCATCATACCTTGAATGTATTTGCGCATATGAAAACCAATTCATCCTTATACCTTGTTCCTCTAAGTTTTGGATCGATTTAAGTTCACCCTTTTCATCCAAGAGTTCCCCATATCTAACTGTTTGTTCCTTCTTATAAATTATAGGATAGGAAAATGCTTCAATAGTCGATAACCAAACTGGAATTTTCAAATAACATTGTCTTTTTATCTTCTCCCAGTTTAACCACAAAGACTCCCGCATATAATGTCTTCTAAAATAACCCTGTGTTTTAGTTCCCTTATACCATAAAAAAGCATGCCAGCCCAACAGCAAATCATGCCCTTCTAATGTCAACAACCTATGCTTTCTTAATGTTATCCATTCTTTGACCCACATCAAGTTTGCAGCTTGATAATACAATTCCCAATTAGGCAGGCCAAAACCTCCTCTAATTCTAGCGTCTTGCAAAAGCTTCAGCTTTATTCTCGCTTTTTTACCTTGCCATGTAAACTTCAACATGATTTTATTTAAATCTTCAAAATAGTCTTTTCCAAGCCTAATTGGTATTGTTTGGAACAAAAATAAAAATCTAGGTAAAATATTTATCTTGATTGTTGAAATTCTCCCTATTAATGACAATTGCAAGTTTTCCCACTTCTTCAAATCTGTAGCTATCTGTTGTTTGAGTTTAATATAATTATTCTCTTTTAATGTGCTACATCTTGCTGTCAAATATATCCCCAGATACTTAATGTTCTGTCCTTAATTTGAATACTCGAAATCCCCGCGCCTTGATTGGCTAAGGCGCGGGGATTTCTGATTGGCCAGGCGAGCCGCGCTCATTGGTCCGATTGAGGTCTCCCGCGATTGGCTCGCTCCAAGAGCGGGAGACTTGAATCGCTGCCATTGGCCGCGGCCGCCGCAGCGAAAAGGATAAAAGCCGCGGGCTTTTTCCTTTTCGCCGGTTCGGTTCACAACTATTCAATAAAGAGCTTGAAACTTAGTCACCGACTCCTGGCATCTTTTGCGGACACGACACTGGCGACGAAGGTGGGATCCCGACCCTGAACCGAACCCCGTGTCCAACAAGAGCCAGTTTCAGCACGGAGATGGCGAAAATCGCACCGCCCGCCCCCTTCAACCCCGCCACCGAGGACTGGGAATCGTTTTCAGATCGGTTCCGCATGTACCTCGAGTGCACCGGAATGAAGGACGCCCCGGGCCCTCTAAAACGCGCCGTCTTCCTCACACATTGCGGAACCGAGGTCTTCCAGATGGCCAAGGCATTGGCCAAGCCGGCAGACGCAACCGCCATGGACTGGGACGTCCTCGAACCTATCCTGCGGCGCCATTACGCCCCCGAGGTCCCCATCCTAATCCGGCGCAACGAATTTTACCACCGAGATCAGAAACCAGGCGAAAAACTGAGCGATTTCGTTGCCGAGTTACGGCGCCTAGGAGGACTCTGCGAGTTTGAAGGTCTGAATAGCCTCCTCAGAGACCGATTCGTACTTGGCCTATGGGACTCTACCCTCCAGAGCCGACTTATGGCCAAAGGCGACATCAGCCTAGCAGACGCCCTGACCGCAGCCGCAGCAGCAGAAGCAACCCGCACTTCCGCTGACAGCATGCGAAAATCAGACGCGAAGGGCGGAAACAACAACCCGGCAAGGTCGGCCGACCCAAAAAACGAATCAACCGCACACTACGGAGAATTCCAGTCTACGTCCAGCACGTCGGAAGACGAGGAGGACATACATCGCGTGCAGACGGGCCGCGGCGACCAGCGGAACCGAAGAAGTCGCAGGTCGAGGACCAACTGTGCCGGATGCGGCGGCGACCACCCCAGATCAGAATGCCGATTTTTTGACTCTATCTGTAGGCATTGTGACAGACGGGGACACATCGCTCGAGTTTGCCGCCAAAAGAAGACCCGCAGCCCGCCCAGATGGGAACATCACGACCGGAAGAAGGAAAGTCCCCCGCCCAGGACCAGAGATCGCCAATCGGACGGTCGGTGGGACCGAATCCAACGATCTTCAAGAGGCAGCGACAGTCGGCGAAAGGAAGATACCCACCAGACGGTGACCATTGGCCACGCCATCTCCGACGGCGCCAGAAAGGTACACGTAGAAGTGCATATAGAAGGCCAGCCATGCAAGATGGAGGTGGACTCCGGGTCCTACCTCTCCATGATTGCATGGCACGAGATTAAACGGCTAGTGCCCACCCTCCATAAGAGGAACATTAATGCCCAAAAAATCATTATAAAAGACTACCAGGGAAACCGCGTCCCGGTAGTGGGCACCAAGAACTTTAATGTAACTTACAAAGGCCGCACCGAACAACTCCCACTCACAATCGTCAATCGCGACCGCCCGAGCCTGTTGGGCCTACAATGGTTCGCCCCGCTTGACATCGCGCTGACAGGAGTCAACCACGTCGTCGACGATGGCTGGGAACAGCGGCTAACCCAGGAGTTCCGGGAGGTCTTCGACGGAAGCCTGGGCAAGTACCAGGGGCCCCTTATCTCATTCGACCTAGACCCTAGGGTTTCCCCCAAGCGGCTAAAACCTAGGAGGGTACCATTCGCCCTAAAACCAAAAATTGACGAGCAGCTCGACAAGCTCGTCAAACAGGGGGTGTTGCAACCGATAGACCATGCCCGATGGGAGACCCCTATAGTGACACCGGTCAAGCCAGACGGGTCCGTGAGAATTTGTGGGGACTATAAGGCCACCCTAAATGGCGCGTTGCAACAAAGCGCCTACCCCGTCCCAATCGTGCAACATCTACTGCACTCCCTGGGAGGGGGCAAGGTCTTTGCCAAGCTTGATCTAGCCCAGGCATATCAGCAGTTACTGGTCGACGAAAAAACAGCGGAAGCCCAGACCATCGTTACCCATCGGGGGGCATTCAAATGTAACCGGCTCCAGTTTGGAGTCAGCGTGGCACCAGGCATCTTTCAGAGCCTGATGGAACGTTTACTACAGGGCATCAAGGGGGTGGTGCCCTATTTTGATGACGTTTTAGTGGCGGCGCCAAACGAAGCCGAATTAGAAAACCGACTCAGGGAGGTCTTAACAAAATTTAAAGTAACGGGACTCAAAGTTAAACGAGAAAAATGCCAACTATGCACAGAGCGAGTGGAATTCTTGGGCTACCTTCTAGACCGGCATGGCATTCACCCTACAGTTAAAAAAGTGAAAGCCATCAAAGAAGCCCCCGCCCCAAAGTCTAAAACGGAACTACAGGCTTTCCTAGGCTTGCTGAATTTTTATAATGTTTTCCTACCCCAAAAGGCTACGGCGGCGGAGCCTCTGCATAGGCTCCTGGATAAGGCGGCGACTTGGACTTGGGGGAGACGAGAGCAAGCCGCCTTTCAAAAAACCAAAGACCTCCTCACCTCCGATGCCGTCCTGATTCAATTCAGCGAAACCTTGCCCTTGGTTGTTACTTGCGACGCATTACCTTTCGGCGTCGGCGCTGTCCTCAGCCATACTCTCCCCGACAAAAGAGAAGCACCCATCGCTTTCTTTTCCAGGACTCTAACTAAACCGGAGCGGAACTATAGCCAGCTGGACAAAGAAGCTTTGGCTATAGTTGCCGCCGTTAAGCGATTCCATGAATACCTTTATGGCCGCCCATTTACTATTGTGACAGATCACAAGCCGTTGCTGGGCATCCTCGCTGGAAACCGAGCCACCCCGAACATTTTATCACCCCGGATGACAAGGTGGTCCGAGTTCCTGGCAGCCTACAGCTACGAACTATTGCACAAGCCAGGTAAGAAAATTTCGCACGCGGACGCTTTAAGCCGCTCGCCTTTACCAGACTCTGATCCTGACCCAGCGCCAACGACAAACACCCTTAGCATCGAACACTTGCCCAACCTACCCATTACCGCGTCAGACATTGCCAGGGAAACTATCAAGGACAAGCGCCTGGCGCGAGTTTTACATTGGGTGGGAAAAGGCTGGCCTGAAAAGGACAGTGACGAATCCGTTAAGATATTCAGAAACCGCCAGACTGAACTTTCACTACTTAAGGGTTGTATTTTGTGGGGTGACAGGGTGGTCATCCCGGACCGGTTGCAAGGGAGGGTCTTAGAGATGCTGCACGAAGGACATCCTGGCATCGTCAGAACTAAAGCCCTGGCCAGGAGTTACGCTTGGTGGCCAGGGATGGACAAACAGATAGAGGCTTGGGTAGCCAAATGCCGACGATGCCAGGAGACCAGACCCAGCCCACCCGCAGCACCCATCCTGGACTGGGAAACACCAAGGGGACCCTGGTCCAGAATCCATTTAGACTTTGCCGGTCCCACGAATGGACATACCTTTCTGATCACAGTTGACGCTTACTCTAATTGGTTAGAGGTAAGCGACATGAAATCCACTACCACTGAGGCCGTTATTAAAGAACTTTGCAAACTCTTTTCCATGCACGGCCTCCCAGACGTCGTCGTCTCAGACAACGGGCCCCAGTTTACTTCCCTCGACTTCGAGAGGTTCCTGGCGGAGAGGGGCATCCGCCACGCATTAACAGCACCGGCGCATCCGGCGGCGAACGGTAGGGCGGAACGGATGGTCCAATTTACTAAAAAAAACATCCGGAAAATGGACCACGGGGAGATCAACGACAAAATCAATAAACTCCTCTTTATACAACACATCACCCCAAACACCACCACCAACAAAAGCCCAGCCGAGTTGTTGATGGGTAGGAAGCTGAGGTCTCCGCTCGACAGGTTACACCCAACATATAACCCGGAGCGACCCCCAGACTCCAGTACAAAATACCGGACCTTTGCCCCCGGGGACTTAGTGTACGCAAAAAATCTGACGGGGGACCCCCTATGGATCCCAGCCGTCATCACTCAAATCACAGGTCCACGGTCGTACCGGCTCCAAACCACCGATGGGCGAGCCTGGAAACGACACATAGACCAGCTCAGGTCACGAACTGCAACAGACCTCAACCCCCAAAACACGGACCAAGGGGGGAGGGAATACCCGAATAAACAAACGCAAGAAAAAATAAACCAGCAGTACTTACCGGAACGCAGCCATCGCGAGTCCCCACCGGAGAAGAACCACCCAGCCAGCTCTACCGACTCGGAGAAGCCAAGCGGGAGCGGCGAAAACCGTAGCTCAACCAACCCGGTAGGCCCAGGCGGGAGCCACGGAGAAGGAACCGGCCCGATCATCCAGCCGGTTCGCACAGAAGAGGGAGCAGCCAAGAACATGACCGCTCCGACCGAAATCCAGCCTGCAACTGAGTTGCGCAGGTCAAGTAGGACTAGGCGGAGCCCCGCCTACCTACATGACTACGCAACGTGATGGACTATACCAAGAGGGGAGGGGTGTTCTGTCCTTAATTTGAATACTCGAAATCCCCGCGCCTTGATTGGCTAAGGCGCGGGGATTTCTGATTGGCCAGGCGAGCCGCGCTCATTGGTCCGATTGAGGTCTCCCGCGATTGGCTCGCTCCAAGAGCGGGAGACTTGAATCGCTGCCATTGGCCGCGGCCGCCGCAGCGAAAAGGATAAAAGCCGCGGGCTTTTTCCTTTTCGCCGGTTCGGTTCACAACTATTCAATAAAGAGCTTGAAACTTAGTCACCGACTCCTGGCATCTTTTGCGGACACGACACTTAACCTTATTTGTAATTTGGATTTTCAAAAGATCTGCCAGTTCTTCTCTTTGTCTCAATAGCATGTTCTTTGTCAAAATCTTTGTTTTATCTTTATTTATTTTCAAACCAGCCATCTCACCATATGTCTCTATCTTTTCCAATAACCTTGGAGCTGTTTCTAATGGGTCTTCCAGAATAAAAGCTAAATCATCAGCAAAAGCTTGTAGTTTAAATTCTTCCTTCTTAATTTTCATTCCTTTTATGCTTTTATCATCCCTAATATTTCTATTCAACACTTCCAAGGTCAACACAAATAGCAAAGGAGATAGGGGACACCCTTGTCGTGTGCCTTTTCTTTTATTAATAAAATCTGTAAGTTCCCCCTCCATCATTACCTTTGCTGTCTGTTTATTACGTATATATGGCTTCGATTGCTTGAATAAATTTTTTAGCAAAACCCATCTGTTCCAATAGTAATAACATCAATCTCCAATTCACGTTGTCAAATGCCTTTTGAGCATCTAAAAATATCAAAGCCATTTGCTTTTCAGGATGAGCCTCATAGTATTCCAAAGTATCCAAGATTACTCTCATATTGTCTCTGATTTGTCTCTTTGGCAGAAATCCATTTTGATCTGGGTGAATAAAATTATTTAAATATTTTTTAAGTCTTTCTGCTAAAATTAAAGCAAAGATTTTATAGTCTGCATTCAATAAGGAGATGGGTCTGTAGTTCTTAATTTGCAGTGGGTCAGCCTCTTCTTTTGGAATAAGTGTGATATAAGCCTCTGACCATGTTTTGGGTATCATCTTCTTTAACATAACTTCATTCATGACTTCTAACAATGGGATACTCAATGATTCTTGAAATGTTTTATAGAATTCTGCCAGAAGCCCATCTGGACCCGGTGCTTTCCATTGTTTTGTCTCTTAAATGCTTCATTTAATTCCATCATTGTTATATTGCTTTCTAACATTTCTTCAGTCTCTTTAGGTATCTTTGGTAAATTAGCATTCTGTAAATATTGTTTGACTTTTTTCTCATCAATATTCTCTTGTTTATATAGTTGCCCATAAAAATCTCGAATAATTTCCTTTTTCTCCTTATTACCATAACAAACTTGGCCTTGATCATCTATTAACTTCAATATTTTTCTTGATTTCTTCTCTTTTCTCAATTTATATGCTAGCCATCTACCTGGTTTATTCGCATCTTCAAAGTAATTCTGCTTAGAATTTCTGATTTTCTGTGCCAATTCTTCTTTCTCTATTAATTCCATTTTATGTTTAATTACATCCAGTTTCAATTTAATATCTTTTTTCTGTGGCATTTTCTGTAATTCTTTTTCAAGTCTTTTATACTCATCTTCCAAGGCCTTAGAAGCTTGCCTTTTCCTAATATTCTTTTTTCTTGTATAATCTATTATCAGACCTCTAGCATATGCCTTCATTGTATCCCAAACATTCTGCGTTGAAGTATCTTCTTTTTTATTTTCTCTGAAAAAAAAAAAGCCAATTCCTTCTCCATCCATTGTATAAAATCTTTCTCCTTTAAAATAGTATTATTTAATGTCCATCTCGATCTTTTTTTTTGTCCCTTCCATTTAATTGTCATTGGGCTATGATCTGCCCAAGTACTTGTTTCAATATTTGTTTCTTGAATATTGGATATTAATTCTGTTGATATCCAAATCATATCTAATCTGGACCATGATAAATGTCTATTTGAATAAAAAGTATATTGTTTAGCTTTAACATTTCTTTCTCTCCAAATAACTTTTAAAGATAGTTCGTCTGTCATTTTAAAAAAAGATTTAGGGAGAGCCTTTCTATTTTGCTTGGTTGTTGTTGCTATATAGTCCAATTTATTGTCCACAATTCCATTAAAGTCTCCCATCATAATTATATTAACATAGTCCAGTCCAGTTATTTTCATGTGTAGCTTTTTATAAAACTCTTCTTGTTTTTCATTCGGAGCATAAATTGCAATCAAGAATATTTTTATATTATTGTCCATTATTTCCACCATTAATACTCTTCCATCTTCATCATTGTAGATCAGTTTTGCTGGGATAGCCTCTTTAATATATAGAACCACTCCTCTTTTCTTACATTGAGTCAAAGAAGTAAATATTTTCCCCAATTTTGGCTGTACTAACAATTGTTCATGTTGTTTTTTAATATGAACTTCTTGTAGACAAATTATATCAAATTTTAATTTCTCTAATTTATGAAAAGTTTTCCTTCTTTTAACAGCTGAATTAAGTCCATTTATATTCATTGTAATCAGTTTTCTTTCTTCCATGATTATGCTTTATATTTAGGTCTAACCGCTCTCGTGGATCTCACTTCACGCTGTTCTTTACTGTCCACCTGTCCACCTACAGCTCCTTTCTCTTTTTCAGTCTCCAGTTGTTCCTCTTGAAACTCAATTAATGAGACCTCTTTCTCTGCCTCCTCTCTTCTTCTTCCAAAAAATTCTGCATGGAAAAGTTCTGCTTTCTCAATTGAATCAATTCTATGTCTCTGCTCTTGCCACGTAAACATTAATCCTTCTGGAATCAGCCATCTATAATTCACTTCGTTTTCCAATAGCATTTTGGTCAGAAATTGATATTCTCTTCTCATCTCTCTCACTCTTCTGGGTATTTGTTTTAAAACCACAATCTCTTTACCTTTGTATTTCAATGTTTTCTCTCTTACCACTTGTAATATTTGTGTTTTTATGGATTTTTTGGTAAATCTAATAATTTGGTAATTTATTTCTCATCGCATATCTTGTATAAACTCAATATACCTCATCTACTCCATCCATCATCTTTTTCTCTGTAATTTCCAAAGCATCTGCCAAAATTTCTATCATTATCGCAGCCAAATTTTCTCCTTTTTCCTCTTTTATATTTTGAAATCTGAGAGAAAATTCTGACCTTTCCATCTCCCACCTCAACATTCCATTTTTTTCTTGTTCAACCTCTGTTAATCTACTGTCAATATTTCCAATCTTCTCCTCTGTTTCCCTTCTTCCTCAATTTTTTGGAATCTCTCCTCATACTTCCCCATCATTTGTTTAATATTTTCCACTTTTTCATCAGTCTTCTCTGTTCTTTGCTCAATGATGTCTGATTTAATCTTGAGATCTTGGATTCCTTGCATAATCATCTGTAAAGTTACTATTTCTTCTTCTTTATTTTGCTTCAACATTGTCTGAATTAAACGTTGTCCTCCAGCTGGTGGGGAAGCAGAGGTAGAAGTAGAAATGCCAACTGGTATTGGTTTCCTGCTCATTTTAATGCCTCCAAAGCTTCAAATTCTTTTTGACTTTTAATCCAACTGGTAGAATAGTCAATTATAATCCAAAATGGAAAAATCCAATAGTAAAAGATCCAAAACCAAAGAAGAAAAAGGAAAAAAGAAAGAAGAGAAATCTTCAGGTTCTTCTTGACCCTAATCCAATTACGAAGTAGTAAAAAATAAAAAAGGAAAAATAGAAAGGAAAAAAACAAACAAACCCAAAAATGATATTATTGATTAAGAGCAAATAAAAAACAAAAGAAAAAAAGAAATTCCTTCAGGTTCCTCACACCTTAATCTCAATAATCAAAAAAGAAAAACAAAGTGGTCCAAAAACATGGATAGAAAAAGCAAAGAAGTCCCAATAAAAATAAAGAGAAAAAAAGAAAAATAAAGAAAAAACTCTGAGACTTTCCCTTTAAAATAAAAGGCAAAAATAAGAATATTACTAGAATTGAAATTTACAAAGAGGCTGGCGAATGGGGTATATATATATATATATATATAAGAGAGCACACTGCACTTTATTTACTTATCCAAGGCTCTTATTATGACTCTCTTCTCCAGCAGCTTCAAAGCTAAGCCTCAAGTGTTGAAATATTGATAAGAGTCCAGGAAAACACCTGTAATAATATTTTGCTGTGCTCTCCCTCTATCTTATCACGTTGAAATGTCCTTGAGAAGGAGTCTTCTTACAACTCTTTCCAATTCAAATAAAGTATTTTCAAGCCTCTAGTTGGCAGTGTTGCAATGTTTCTTAATGCTCTTCCCCCCCCAACCAGAAAAAATGAATAATGTATACAAAAAAAAAAGAAAAGAAAAAGAAAATAGCTAAAGGGAGCCTCTATCCTAAAAAAAATTAAAAAATCAAAAGGAGCATAAATATATATATGAGAAAATTCAATCCGGTTACCTACAAAGTCACACTTAAGTCCCCAGAGAAAAAGTAAGAAAAAGAAAAAAGAATCCAAGCCTCAATTTGACATCACTTTAAAAAAACGCCGCTCAAACAGTTTTGGTCAAAAAAAAAAGCCTCACAGGTTTCTTCTTTGTTCAGGATGCCCTTTCAAACCTCAGCGAATTTACAACACAAAAGGAATTTCTCACCCAGCCGACACACTTCTTTCCAGCCACTTTCTTTCCGGAGCTGTCCCGACTTCAGCAGCTATGGGGGCTGCCTCTCCGCTGCCAGCAAAAGGGCTTCTCCGGGATCAAACCAGAGATTTTGCAATATCTCTGGGATCCTGGGACAGTACCCTTCTCAATCCCCGTCTCTACGGGATGGTTTAGGTCCGTTGGGACCGACCAGGGGCGAAAATATCGGCTGCGATCTCAGAACCCCAAGATCGCAGCTGTATCGCCGAAACGAAGCTCCGCCTTCTCCAGAGCTCTTAAGGAACTTTTTTGAGTCTCTTCCAAACTTCACTGACATTTGCTCCCCTGGAATGTACTCCCTATCTTTTGGGAATCCAGACTTTATTCCACCACACTGCTTCCTACATTCTATTGCTACGTCTATAACAAAAGTGTAGTATTACTCTTCAATTCCTATTATAACAATGTTTAACATAGTCATGGTCAATTCAACATATCATCGTCTATACAATTACTATTCAATTACTATTACTGTTATCTATTACTCTATTTATATACTACACTATTTTCTGTTTCTGTTAATGGCCAGCATGTAGAATTCTTGCACCTTTGTTACGTTGTCCTCTGTATTGCTGAACTACTATACTTCTTTCTCTCTCTTTTGAACCATCCGCTCCTTCTGAAGAAAAAAAATGCCTTGGCTGCTATTCTGTTTACTGTTTGTTTCCCACAGAGCTCAAAACACATCTACCTCCATTCTATTCTCCACACTTGTGTCAAGGTTACCGCTTTATTGGCAACTCTGCCAGGCTGACACTGGGGAAAAGGTTAAAATAGAAGGGAAAGGCAGCAGCACAGGTGCTGGCAATTTTGTTCTAGCAGCCTTCTATACCTCTCCCACCCAGCAGCAGCCACATGCCTTACCTGTTGGCCCGACTGCAAGCCACTGACTTGGGTTGTTAAATTGGCAAGAAATGCCCTAACTTAATGACCCTCCCCAACTTCCTTTAACTATGATAGTAGGCACTGCCAGGATTGCCATTGCTAAATGATGCAGTCATGCTTTACAGTGCATTGCATAATGACTGAAAGTCCAGTCTCAATTACTGTCATTAACCTGCACTATACATTTAAAGATCAAGAGTAGGTTTGACACTCTAGTATATTCTGGCCTTTAAGGCCTAGCCACAATAGGTAACCCTAGGACTTTTTTCCACACTTGATCCTCTTGATGAGCATGAGTGTACCATGGTAGATAACCTGTTATCTTTATAACATGGGACCCAGGTGTTATGTATTGAATGTATACAGTTGTGTAAGCCTGCTAAAGTGAAACTAACCTTTAGCTGTCCTTCATTGTTCATTCCAACTGTTTTGGAGGGAAACTTTGAACATTTATATTTGGGTGGATTTTTCAAGCATTATGATTGGTTAAGACCCTATGGGCCCAGAGTATAAATCACAGGCATTTGCCTGAAATTCCTCAGTTCCAGTTTTGAGTCAATAAATGTTGTTGCAGCTATGCAGATCTGGTTCTTGCCTACTGAAGCCCATGATACAATACCAGGAAGCATATCTTTCTTAGCAATGCCTGTCCTTTGGAATAATCACCCAAAAGGTCTACATGGCCCCTAATCCGACTATCTTTAGAAAGGTTCTGCAACCTGACCCTGATAAATGGTGAACCACTTTAGAAATTTATATTATATGCCATTGAATTTTTTCCCCAGATACTCGTGGTTCTTTTATTTTTTTGGCTTCCATTGTTTTTGGCATTATATAATGCCCAGAGCTACCTGGAGTGGAGCAGCTTTATAAATTTAATAATTTTATTATTTGTATGTTTATACTGTATAATAAGTTTATTATAAGTTTAAATAATGTTTTATAAATGAAGAAAATTAAGGGTACCCTACAAATGGCTTGGTTATGACCATCAATCGCGCTAATACAAAATAATATTTTTATACAAAATAATATTCTTTGGAGATGTGTAATTTGATAAACATTTTCTCTAGCTGTATATTTAGACCTCTTCTGCTGATTATCAAACAAAGTAATACTGCCTGCCAATATGTCTCTAGGCAGTGAATGAAGCTTATAATGCAGAACAGAAATTTGATAATAGTAGAGTTGATGAAATTAAATGGGCAGCCAACTTCGCAAGCAATTACAGCCCATAGTAGAAAATCTGTACTACAGCAAACTTGGGACCCATCATTCAGCAGGAAAAAAAAGGTTAGATAAATGGGTTATTAGGGCAGTATTTGAATACAGGTAATCCTTGAGTTACGACCACAATTGACTCCCCCATATTTGTGTTGCTCAATGAAAAATTTGTTAAGTGAGTTTGCCCCATTTTACCACTTTTTCTGCCACCATTGTTAAGTGAATTATTGCATTTGTTAAGTTAGTAACATGGTTGTTAAGTGAATCTGGCTTCCCCATTGACTTTGCTTGACAGAAGGTCACAAAAGGGGATCACATGATCCCAGACCACTGCAACCGTCATAACTGTGAACCACTTGCCAAGCATCTGAATGTTGACCATGTGACTATGGGAAGCTGCAATGGTCGTGTGAAAAAGGGTCATAAGTTACTTTCTTCGGTGCTGTTGTAACTTTGAACGGTTACTAAATGCACTGTTGTAAGTCAAGGACTACCTATATTCTAGTCCTCAATTAATGCTGCTCTGTTTACCAACCATTTCAAGTTACAACAGTGCTGAAAGAGTAACTGTGGCTAACCTCACATTTATGGCTGTTGCAGTGTCCCTCCAGAGCCATGATCGTGATTTGTGTATTTTGCAACCATCAGGCATTTATGATCATCATAACTTCCCACAGTCAGGATTAGCCTCTGACAAGCAGAAGCAATGGATTTCACTGACAGTCAGTCAAATCTCAAGTTGTGGTTATGTGGTGTCTCGTTTAACAATCATGGATGATTTTTTTTTATGACCGTGGTGGAAGTGAGATTTTATATCCATTGTGGTCACTTGATGTCTTGCTTAATAATTGTGTTGCCAATGACAACAGCTTCTGTTCCCAACTGTAGTAAATGAGAATTTCCTGTAAGAAAAAACAAGTTGTAATCATTTAACACACAACAGGTTTAGCCAAAACAGTTGAGCTACACACCTTTAAGTCTCTGCATGTCCTAATGTAGAGGGCTGTGGTACAGTAGTTCCCCCTCCTCAAAGAAAATGAGGCAACTGTGCCCCAAAGAGTGCAAGGCCTACAGTAGGAGTCTAATTTTCTATCTTATTCCAGGAATCAAAGAGTTACATTCTTCTTCTCACAGTTCAGATTCTTATCAACTCCCCTTCCAGCAACTGGCACCAAAGTTTCTCATGGGGTTGTATGCACACCTAATCAATATGAAAATGTAGAAATTTCTTATGAGGCAACTAGTATATCATAGACCGCGGCTTTCAATGCCACATTGTGCTTTCTTCACCTGCGACTTACATATTTGCTTTTCTGTTCCAATACAAGCCAGGAGTTATCAGTTGGGTCACTATTTCAATTTTGTTTTCAGCCTTACAGGTCTGTGGCAGATTGTGATCTTAAGATTAAAATGCTGGTAACATAATTTCAGGATACAAGCTCTGTGGGCTTTATTTCATAATAAAACAGCCATTAGTATGCTGAGAATTGTTTTGGACCACAGAACAGTTATAAGGAATTATAATTTTTGCCAGAGAGGAAGAGAACTGGTGCTTGAAAATGAGAGCGAGACAATTTTCTTAGGAAACAAACAACTTGAAGCTCATGTTCTCCAGGGACATATGACTCAGATTTCGCTTTTTGACATTCATCCAGAAGCTGGGAATTATTGTTGATCTGGCAAAAGGGCAGGTAAAGTAAATGTAGGGGTATCATTTATGCAGTAATACTGTTTTTTGTCCCCCACAAAAATATTATTAAATATTGTATTATACAAATACAACTTATACAGTTATAAAATGAAAATGCATTAAAAATAATAGGTGTGTGTGTGTGTGTGTAGATAGATAGATAGATAGATAGATAGATAGATAGATAGATCAGTAGGTAGGTAGGTAGGTAGAGATATAGTTACATAGATATATAGATATATGTGTGTATGTGTTTGTGTACATGTACAAACATATACACACTGTGTTGAATATATAATTAATGTATAACATATATAACAGAGGTGGCATTCAGCAGGTTCTGACCAGTTCTGGAGAACCGGAAGCAGAAATTTTGAGTAGTTTGGAGAACCAGCAAATACCACCTCTGACTGGAGATTTTACAGTTTCCTTCCCCTGCCACGCCCACCAAGCCCATGCCCACAGAACCGGTAGTAAAAAAATTTAATCCCACCACTGATAAATAATATACTGTATAATTATATCTATCTATCTATATACATATACATACATATATAGATATATACATACCGTGTTTCTCCAACAATACGGCCTCCACCTATAGGAAGGCCCAGCATGATTTCTAGGCATGAGGTAAAATTAAGCCCCACCCCCAAAATTTAGGCCTATTTAATCCATGCATTTCCCCGCCATTTCTCACATCGTTCGTTAGAACTAGACGAGGTGAAGAGAAATGGGGGGAAAGGGTGGGGGTGGGGAGAAAACTTGCCTTTAGGAGTTCCCTGCAGGTAGCCTAGGCTAGAATACCCCGATCTACCGATAGAACATCAGCCAATAGAAGCTCCCCGAAGGCAGAGTCCCCAGTCACTTTGGGGTGAAGCATGGCTGCCCATGTCCCCTCGCCATTAGACAGTGTCTTTCAGGCAATGGAAGCTCCCCAAGGGTAATCACCAGCCACTTCGATCGGCCAGTAGAAGAGGCCTCGGGGCGAGCGCACACGCACACTCTCCTCTCCACGAAGCCGTTTCTATCGGCCGACAAAAGCTCTCTTGAAGGCAGAGTCCCCAGCCGCTTTGGGGCGAGGCATGGCTGCCCGTTCCCCTCGCCATTAGGCAGTGTCTTTCGGGCGATGGAAGCTCCCCAAGGGCAGTCACCAGCCACTTCGATCGGCTGATAGAAACGGCCTTGCGATGAGGGGAATTGGCGTGTGCCCCGAGACTGCTTCTACTGGCTGATCGAAGTGGCTGGTGAGTGCTCTTGGGGAGCTTCCATTGCCCGAAAGACACTGCCTAATGGCAAGGGGACACAGGCAGCCATGCCTCACCCTGAAGTGGCTGGGGACTCTGCCTTTGGGGAGCTTTTGTTGGCTGATAAAAATGGCCTTGTGGAGAGGTGCACGCGTATGGGCCACTCTAGGTGGGGGAGGAAATTAAGTCACCCCCAAAAAAACGGCTAGGCCTTATTTTGTGAGAAGCACGGTATTGCATAGTATAACTAATCAAGAAGAGAAGCAATCTAGAATTAAAGGGAAACTTTCTAACAGTGAGAACAATTAACCAGTGGAAGAGATTGCCTTAGAAGTTGCGGTTGTTCCATCACTGGAGCTTTTTAAAAAGAGACTGGACAGCCACTTGTCTGAAATGGTATACTAGAAAACCTCCAAGGTCTCTTCTAACTCTATTCTGTAATATACGTAACAATATATAGAAGGAAACTTGGAGGTCTTCTTGTGTGTTCTCATGGGAGAGGATCTTTTCAATTATTTACTGTACAAAGCCTTAGATCAAGTCCACCTGAGCCCTTAACCATATAAAACTTTCTAACTCCAACAACAATCACCTCTTGGCATTATAAGAGATTGTTATACCTCATATTACTGCCTTCATTGTATCCCAAATGTTTTGTTTTGTAGTTATTCCATTATAATTTTCCTTTAAGAAATAATTTAATTCCTCCTTGAGTTTGTTAGTATTCTCTTTTTCTCTTATTAATTGAGTATTTAATGTTCATCTTTTCTTTGGTTTTTCCCTACCCTTCCATATTATCTGAATTGGATTATGATCTGCCCATTCATTAGGTAAAATTTCAATCTCTTTTATCTCATTTGCTATTTCCCCATTCACCCATGCCATGTCAATTTGTGTCCATATTTGATGGGGATTTGAGTAGAATGTGAATTGTTTTTTCTCAGGTTGTAATCTTCTCCATATATCAGTCAAATTTAACTCATCATTTCCCTACAAATCTTGGGAAGCTCTCTTTCCCCCCCATTATTCTTCCCCCCATTACTGTGGTCTTTTTGATAACCAGCAATAGAATTGAAGTCTCCTATGATACAAATATTTCTTTTTTCCAATCCTACTATTTTTCCATAAAGATGCTTAAAAAACTCTTTTTGATCTCCAGGGCGTAAATTACCACTAAGAGAATTGGGATGGCATTGATCCAGATCTGCAAAACCAGGGTTCTGACATATGGCATGGGAATCTGACCATATTAAATCTGCTTTCAAATCCTCTTTAACATATACTGCAATCCCCTTTTTTTCCCCGTGTCTGCTGGTGCGGTAAATAACTTCCCTAATTTTGGACATTCTAGGTGTTTTTCATCAGTTTTCTTTATATGAGTTTCTTGTAGGCATATTATATCAGCATTTTGTTTGTTTAATTTGAAGCGGTGGAAAGAGAGCATAATGGTATGATGGGAGGCCTGTGCTAGGGGTTCAGTTAGGACTGACCGTGTAGCTCCAGTTCTACCAGGAAAGTTACAGGTTTGCCTTCGACATTTAGCCTGACCATAGGTTCTGGGAGGCTTTCTGAACCCGGTCGGCCTCAATCCCATTCTTCTACCTCTGCCAGGCCTATTAAAGGAGTTCTCCCTAGACCCCTTCTATTATCTTGCCTTCCCCAGCTCCTTCCCAGACGTTTTCTGAGGCCATTCTCTACTACAAAGCTGAGGTCTTTTGGAGTAATGGAAAATGTATTTTTGTATTTTTTTTTTCACTTCCTCTATAGCTTATCTATATTAACATATATGTTACTTCTCCTTTTTGGTAAAATATAGTAAAAGTAACAGCCAGCCTAGCCTGACAACATGATATGTATAAAAGTAATAGATGAGGAAGAGCTGGGGGTTCAGAATTTGCCGTGCTAATGCTCTGAACACTTTGCACAAATAAAATCTGTATTCTCCCACCTTTCGTGGTCTTGTGTCCTGATTTGGAAGCAAGATTGGCTGCAACAAGTTTAGCTAATATCCTTTTCCTTTTTATCATCAAGTTTAAACCATTTATATTAATTGATAGTAGTTTTTTCTTCTTCTTCCATTTAATTAATTCTGTTTCGCTCTTTGTCTTGTAATGACTCCGATCTCTCCTTGTGCCTGAAGATGTGTAGTTTCTTCTGTCTCCTGATGTAAATGAGTATTTCCTTGATTTCCTACAGTTCCCTCTTTATTTTTGTAATAACCGTGATCTTCCTGGGAGTTTGTTTCCAGTTCCTGCTTACTGTTCTGGTCTTCTGGACCCACCAACCGCTTATAGAATTCCTGGGCCTTTTCCATGGAATCTATCTTAATTTTCCTTTCTTTCCAAGACACTAACATCCCTTCTGGGATTAGCCATTTAAATGTAATTCTTTTCTGATTTAAGTAAGCTGCTAAGAACTTGTAGTCTCGCCTTTGTTCTCTTACTCTTCTTGGTATTTGTTTGAGAATCGAGATTTCTTTACCTTTGTATGTGATTGTTCCATCTCTGGACATTCTATAAATGATATCCCGGACACTCCTTCTCGTAAATCGTATATGGACTTCTCTTGGGCATTTGTGGCATCTCACATAATTAGTGTTAACCCTATAAACTTCATCAAACTCCCTTGAGATGTCATCTTTGTCCTTTTCCAATAATCCAGCCAGTATTTCTGCCATTAGTTGTTCCAGGTCTTCTTCTCTGGATTCCACTACATTTTGGAATCTCAAGTATGTTGCCACCTTGTCCATCTCTAGATAGACCAGTGAGTCCTCCATTTCTTTACTCGCGTTCTTTAATTCTTCATCTACCCTTTCTAATTTCCTTTCAGTTCGTTCAGTCCTTTTCTCTACCTTTTTTATAGTTGCTTCATTTTTCTCCAAGGCCTGCTGTAATATTCCAACTTTGTCCTCTACTTTAGAGATGTCCGCTTTCATTTCTGCTTTTAATTTCCCCATCTCCTCTTTTAGTTCATTGATATCTGCTCTCGTCTCATTATGGTTTTTCATCATTGTTTCTTGCAGCTTCGTCATCAATTCCTGTAAAGTCAGCAAAATTAATTGGATGTTGGCATTCGAGATATTGGCTTGTTTCTCTACTGGTAATGTTTCTGCTATGTTTTTTTGTGCCATGGGCGAAGTTGTTGCCAACGTAGTTGTTAATGCTGGGGTGACCTTTCTTCCAGTTTTCAGAGCTGTAGTAGTTGTGGAAGTCATTTCTTTTAAGATTTGTTTCTGTTGTTAAACTATATTAATTATATTATCCCAAATTAACATTCAGTGATATAATCTCTGTGTTAAGATTGACCGGTATCTAATTACTTAATTTATCTATCTGCTGGGTAGCTGTGTTCTTAACTGGTTACTGGAATATATATATTATTTTAAATCCAAATTCTAAATCAGATATATAATTTTGTGGGGTCTGTGCTCAACCTCTATACCTCACTTCATGTAATAAATATTTATATAATAAATATTATATCAAATCCAACTATATTTAAATATTATAAATCTATATGTGTATTTATCTAACCTTATCTTAAATATTAAATATTCTTAAACACAGACAATATTATATTCGTAATTATGGTCACACAATAAATTGTAATATTAATATATAGAACCCTATACTTATTAAGTAACTAATACTTAATGTTCTTACTATTTCCCCTATATGTCTACTCAAAATATATCTATCACTATTATTAATAAATCAATTAAATCAATTAGTTCAATTATTTAACAATCTAATACAACAATCGATATTCCTTTACTCAGTATGCATATTTATAATCATTATAAAGAGAGAATAAAGAAAGAGAGATAGTTCATCTTAATGCCAAATAGTAAGGAAAAAGGAAGAAAAAAAATTGATCAAATGTATACAGAAAAAGGGGAGTAAAGGGAAAAGGGGAAAGAGGAATTCAGAAATAAGATTTTGGTTTTCCATCTCTAAATTTAAGAGCTTTCACTCCAAACTCACCGGAAGTGGGGAGGTAAAAATGCTGAATAATGACTGCAGTTACGGGGTATCTCCACTCATTCGAAAGCTTCCAATTTTACTTTTTATCTTAATGTTCCTAAGATCAATTATCCTGGTTTTCTTCAGATGAAACCACCTCCTCAAATAGATCAGTATTCTCCCAAAGGTCTGTTAAGTGGTTTATATCGATTATATCGGTTATATTGTTATGATAATTTCAGGATTTCTAAGTATCGCCTGTGGCACCGCGCTGTCTCTTTTCCATTGACTTCGATCTTCTTCCAATCTCCGCTTTAATAAAGTTTATCCGAATAAAGATCAAATGGAATAGTCCGAATCCTCCACGACTTCCAGATTCTTTCCAGACGCTAGCCTCCCAACCTCATAAATTTCCCTTTTTACTCGTTATTGTCCTCACTCTCTCTTCTGTCTGCCAAACCCTTTCACTTTCACTTGTTTCGCAGCCATTTTGGCCGCTTTCTTTTAGGGCTCCAGACAGACACTTGTAATAGCCTAATACAAGTCTATTACTTTCCAATCCTCCTCTCCGCCGCTAATTTTCTCTACCACACTCTTCCCCCAATGATCTCACAAACTGTCACTCACTTGCTTCTTTACATCGGTGGCAGTCCGGACTTCGGAGCCGCCATTGGTAGGAGGCTGTTTCTTGGTCGTTGGACTCTGGAGGGCTCCTCTTCGCTGCAGGGGGGTTGCCTTCCCCACACTGCAGCCTGAGTCTTCCCCGCACCGACACAAATTTCTCTGGGACTTGAGCACTCTCAAAGGATTGCACCAACCACAGGAAGAGATTAGCTGAAACCACAGACGGGCTTCTCCATAGAGCTATTGCAAGCATCCAGAGTGTGAGGTGCTCCAGTCATCACTCTTACAGGCTGAGCTATAATTGAGGAATGCTCCTCCTCCTCCACGTGACTCCTCCGTAGCGTTCCCCAGTTTTAGCTCAGCCTTGCTAGAGACAGGCAGCTTTATCATTTTCTCCTTGGCCGATCCAGGTTTTTCTTCTTCTATTGCAGTTTTCAGGTTTGATCTCTCCTTTCTCCTTGATCCCTGCGCATTTGGTTTCATCCCAAATTTAGTGAGGGAGCAATTTTTTCACCCCCCCGGGGGCAGATAGGGGGATTTGGAGCCTTTTGCCCCCCACCCCCCCTTCCATTCTTCTTCCGCTTTTCAGGCCAGGCTGCATTTAAGCAGTGGCTTTTGATTGCGCTTTCTCTAGCGCTCCATTGCGCCTTCCCCCCACGAACGCCTTGGAAGAAGGTAAGCTTCTTCCTACAGCCCTCATTTCCAAGCATTCCGTTTTTTGTTTTTTTTTTGTTCTTTTGAGGGCTTGTGCCACCTCTGAGATCTTCGCGCCGGGACTGACGGCCATTTTGGGTGCACCTCGTGGCCGGCCACAATTTTGAATTTTTTCTTGATTTTTACTGTATCTTTCCGATCGTGCTGCGAAGACTGGGAGGCCGTGTGGTGCCTAGGTATTGAGGGGGTAGTGTGGCTCCATGACCTGTTGCCCTTCTCTTTAAATTAAGTTGGCCTTTTTCTCCGCAGATCGCTCAGAGGCGCAGGCACCTACTTTCCATTTTTGTTGGGAGGCTGCCTCAGGAGGCCTTTCCCTGTTGCTTTTTGTTGATATCTCTCTTTTTCCTGGCCTCAGCGTTCATTTAGCCTATTGGATGTTTAGAGTTTAGTCAAATATTTTTTGTTTTATTATTAATAAGAATAAATAAACAATAAGTAAAACAGCTGGTTATTATTTTTTTGTTTCGATTTGATTGGCACCTTTGGGTTCCGTCCACATCATAATAAAAATAAATAAAAATAAAAATAAAAATAAAAATAAAAATAAAAATAAAAATAAAAATAAAAATAAAAATAAAAATAAAAATAAAAATAAAAATAAAAATAAAAATAAATAGATAAGGAAAACAAAAAAAAAATTATCCAAAAGGGGGACGCGGCCCAACATTAGGAAAACCGGCCTGCATTGTAGGTCGAATTCCCAGGCGTGCCAACCGCCTTCCTTGTTGCCTAATATCTTTCTTGGCTCCTTTTGGATATCATGGCAGAGGACAATCCCAGCGGTCCTTCCTTGAAGGCTAAGTCAAAGATGCACTATTTGCGCAAACGGGACAAGGACTAATCCAAGGCCTCGCAAATGGATGCCTTAAGGCACCATAAGGCCTTGGAGAAGGAGTTTGACAAACGATCTAAAGACTCGCATTCTGTAACCCTTGCTCTCACCTCTACCTCTTCTCAACCCCCCCCCCCTGTCATGACAACCTTCTCTTTCCAGATGCAGTTCACCCGCCCGGAGCAGCCAGGCCTCTCACACGCCTGAAGCGACATTCACACCAACTGCTGTGGGCCTATGCCCAGAAGACCCGTCCACAACCATCATTCCGGACAGTATTAGAGAGCGGATGCAGCTGGCTATCCGTCAAGGGATAGCAGAAGGTATCCAACAGCTGTCCAGACCAGGTCCCCAAATGATGGCGCCCGAGGTCGAATCTATGTCCGGAAGATCACTCTCCGGACCGGCATCACAACACGGTCAGGTACCTTCCCAAATGGAGGCTTCTTTCCCGGAAAGGGAGGAGGTTCAGGAAGAGGAGGAAATGGGTTTTGAACTCTTCAGGGAAGAGGAAGGGTCAGATAGGGTGTCTCTACAATATTCTGAACCGCTTTTTGAGGTAAAACCCTATGGAAGGAGAGATGTCAGAGGACGAGGGCATTCCTCCTGACCAGCCTGTATTCGTAGGCCTGTTTAAGCCTCATTTGTTTAAGTCCTTGCTATTTAAGGCAAAGAATATTTCGGGCCTGACTTCCCAGTCTCCCTCTGAACCATCTCCAGCGACCCCGGGGGCCCCAGAAGATTCAATATTCAGACAGCAGTTGTCGAAACCGAGGTCATTCCCACCCCTCCAATCTTCTCCGACTTGGTCATGAGGCAATTGGCCTCTTCGGGTCCCCCCGCCCCTTCCAGCCAGGACAAGAGATTGTTTAATCTCGACCCGGAAATCTCTGTCATGTTAAACACTCCTGAGGTGGACGACCTCATAGTGAGACTAGCATCATCCTCTAATCCCACTGATGCTTTGGAAGCGCTGAAGCCAGAGGACAAGCGGGCAGAGATGGCGCTATGGCGGGTGCACTAGTCGGATGCTTGGCCCATTCGGTCTGCCACAGCCACGTCATTTTTCACTCGTTCTTCCATCAGGTGGCTCAGGCAGTTGAAGCAGCATGTTCCCCCATCAAACACCAGGGCCCATCAGAATATTGCCAAACTCACGGCCGCAGCGGAGTTTGCGGCCAATGCCACCTTTCATTCTGTGAAATTTTCTTCTCGGGCCATCTCATTGCACATTTCTGCCCAAAGGCTAGTCTGGCTTAGACACTGGCAGGCCGACATTAAGAATAAAACTAAATTGGCCTCAGCTCTCATATCGGGGGGAAAATTGTTTGGCCCGGCACTAGAGCCATTGTTGATAGAGAGCCGGAATAAAAAGAAGTTCCTCCCATCACTTTTCTGCAGGCAAGATTCCAGAGGGTCCCAGCCCTTTCGGAGGGGCTCATTTTGCACCTCCTTCCAACCATCCTTCACCCCTAGGTACCAGAGTTCCCCGACATTCCGGCTGGCCTATCAGGACCAGAGCGACTCGGGAGACAGGAACAGAAGGAGGGGCAGCTACAGGAGGTCCTTCCAGGGTGCAGGGAATAAGGTGCCCCACCGTCCCAGGTAGTCTTTCAGCTCCTTATCCCATTGGCGGTCACCTCAAGTATTTTGCCGACCAGTGGGATTCATCCACTTCAGATGCCTGGGTTAGGGACACTGTAAGATTTGGCCTCTCCCTTCAGTTTCAGTCTGTTCCTCTGGAGCACTTCATGGTTTTCCCCATTTCCAGAGACCCGACTAAGCATGCTCTCATGGAAGCCGCTATCAAGCACCTTTCTGATATCAAGGCCATCCAGCCCGTGCCACCGTTGCAGTGAGGAGGAGGGATCTATTCCTTTCCCACGAAAGCTTCAGCAGTATCACAAAAGCTATCAGAGCTATTAGACGGGCTAGAAAGGCCTCATTGCTGGACTTATCCAAGTTACTTGGAAAATTAGTTTCATGCATATCCATTGTCCCCTGGGCATGCTTACATTCCAGATCCTCCTGCTTTATCAGCGTTCCGAAAAGAGCAACTCAGGCCTCGTGGTGAAAGTCCCTCCAAAGGTTCTCGCCTCCCTTCTGTGGTGGATAAGACCCACTACCAACAGAGGTCATCTCTTCAAGGAGCCCCAAAGGGTCACTCTCACAACAGACGCCAGCCTATCCGGATGGAGGCCCCATATACAGTCACTTTCAGCTGAGGGAACTTGGTCAGCAACCGAGCGGCGCTGCAGCATCAACTGGCTGGAGTTTCACGCAGTATACCTGGCCTTGCGCGCCTTCCTCCCTCAGGTGTGAGGGTGACACATACTGGTCTTGATAGACAACACTACAACCAAGGCCCACATCAACCATCAAGGGGGCACTCATTCCATCCGCCTCATGAGGGAGGCCGAGCGGCTCTGTCGGTGGGCAGAGGTACATCTCTTATCCATCAGGGCAGAACACATCTCGGGGGTCTCAAATGTCCAGGCAGACTGGCTGAGCAGGGCCACGCTGGACCAATCGGAATGGCGCCTACACTGCTCACTGTTCAGGGAGGTGGCAGTGATATTCGGTCAGCCTCTGGTGGACCTGTTCACATCTCCATTCAACGCCCAGACACCGAAATTCTTCTCATGATACCCCGCCAATGGGGCAGAGAGCCACGATGCCCTGCGTTGCCCTTGGCCCATGGGGCTTCTATACGCCTTTCCACCCCTCCCGTTGATTCCCAAGGTGATTTAGAAATTGATACTCGGAAGGGCGGAAGTTCTCTTGATAGCCCCATATTGGCCCAGGAGACCATGGTTTGCAGATCTTCACAATCTGTCAGTGGCCCCACCGTGGAGGATTCCCCCAGACAGGATCTCACTGTCCCAGGGATCTCTTCAACATCCAGATCCACAGTGGCTTCAGTTAGCCGTCTGGAGGTTGAGCGGGAAAGGCTAAAAGATGAAGGTCTGTTGGTCCAGGTCATCAATACCATCCTGGCAGCAAGGCGGTCTTCGACTACCCGCATTTATAATGCAACCTGGAACATCTTTTGTAGGTGGTGCCATAAGTCCTCCATCAATCCGCTCTTCCCTTCAATTGCACAAATCCTGGCCTTCCTACAAGACGGACTAGATAGGAGCCTCTCCCCCAACACCCTGAGAAGACAGTTCTCAGCCCTGTCAACGGTGGTCGCTGGCAGCTCTTCTGGCTCTCTTTCCTACCACCCTTGCATCAGGGCATTTCTTTGAGGGGCTTCCAATCTGCACCCTCCGGTGATTCACAGATACCCTACCTGAGATCTTAATAAGGTTCTTATGGCATTGACTAAACCTCCCTTTGAACCTCTCAGGGAGGCACAACTTCAGTTTCTCACATTCAAAGTGGTGTTTCTTGTGGCGATAACATCGGCGAGAAGGATATCTGAAATAGCAGCTCTATCCATGAGAAAGGACCTTTGTGATTTCCACACTGATTGTGTGGTTCTGAGACCACCTTTATGCCTAAAATCAACTCGGCATTTCACAGAGCACAAGAATTGGTCCTACCTAATTTTTGTCCCAAGCCTTCTCGAGAAAGGGAAAGGCAGTGGCACACCCTCGATGTTCGAAGGGCTCTTCGTATCTACATCTATCGCACACAGTCTATCAGAAAGTCTTAGTCATTGTTCCTGTCATTTCAGCCAAAGACGCTGGGCTGCAAGGTATCCCCGTCTACTGTTGGCCGCTGGATTAGAGCTACCATATCCAAGGCCTATTTGGCTCAGGCCCTTCCTGTTCCTAGTGGGATAACCGCCCACTCTACAAGGAGTGCAGCCACCTCGGCAGCCTGGGCCACTCAGGCGTCGATTCAGGATATCTGTCGAGCGGCCACCTGGGCGTCTCCGTCTCCCTTTATATGACACTATAAAATCAATGTTTATGCCTCAGCTGAGGCATCCTTTGGCAGGTGAGTCCTTCAACAGGTGGCAAGAGACCCAGAGGTGATTCCGGACCAGATGGAGTCCCTCCCATAGGACAGGCCATGCTTTGGTATGTCCCACTCTGGATGCTCGCAGCAGCTCTATGGAGAATGGGCGTTGGTACTTACCTGATACGCCCTTTCTCGTTGAGCTGCGTAGAGCATCCAGCCCCACCCTAATTGGTCCATCTGGTGGGGAATCCTGTTTCGGCCAATGATGTAAATAGTTTATAGTTGAGACTTATATAATAGTTGACATGAGAGGATAGTTGTGTCTTCTCGTCTTCGTAAAACTGGGGAACGCATGGAGGAGTCACGTGGAGGAGGAGGAGCGTTCCTCAATTATAGCTCAGCCTGTAAGAGTGATGACTTGAGCACCTCCCACTCTGGATGCTCGCAGCAGCTCGACGAGAAAGGGCGTGTCAGGTAAGTACCAATGCCCATTCTGCACCTCTGTTCGTCCTTTCCTTGCCACCGGAAGTTATGTTCCTCTCTTTAATGAACCTCCCAAAAATGCTTACCGAAGAGCCACAGAAATGTTCCATTTCAAGGCAACTAGAGAGTGAGTGTCCTCCAGGCCTCAAAAATAACATTGGGATTTAGAACTTCCGGTTTCGCGTGGCTTCGGGGCAGCAGGAATTCGCGACAGCTCGCGATTCCTGCTGTGCTAGCCGCCGAGGTACCCCCGATCCAGATGGGTCAGGGGGATATGGCTGCCCTGTAGGGACAGCTGAAGAGAGAGGGGAGTCAGACAGGGGGTTGGGGGTGTCGCAGACCCCCTCCCCCTCCGGAAAAACCCCTTTTTCCCAAGGCGGTGGAGCGGCGGTCAGCAATGGCCGCAACGAAGAAGCCAGCAACCGGGTAAGATTGCGCTGGAGGAAGTAAGAAGAGTGAAAGTGCTGTCTGAGCCGGGTCAAGTAACATCTTTCAAATTGGTTGGAACTGAGCTGTCTGAATTGCTGGAGGATACATTGTATCCCTAAGAAGATCGAAAGCGGCGGAGAAGCTGTTAAAGGGAACCTATTTTTTTTCTTCACTCTCCCACCCCATGGAAACAGCAGATATGTTTGGATATATTGGACATTGAAAGTGAATTGTTTTGAGAGTTGAAGCTAAGGGACAAAAGGGTTTTTGGACATTGAAAAACTTAAGAAATTGGAAAACCCTTGTTGGAGGTATGGATTTCTGATTATTTAAAATTGATATTGCAAGTGGGAAGGGAGAGGAAAAAAAATTGGAGCAGAAGCTGAAAAAGGAGGAGATTGCCTAGAATCCCAAAGAAAGGTATATGGTAATTGGACCTCTTTGATTAAACATTAACCCCAGAAAGAGAAAGAGAAGAAGGAAGAAAAGTATTAATTTTTGGAATTTTTTTTTAAAAATATTTGTGGTTGTTTTGGGAAAAGTTTCTTTTTTCATGATGGCATCGCTTGTGGATGAACTAAAGACTGAATATCAAAAATATAAAAAAGAAGATACTTTGGGCACTTTGTTTCAATTCTTAGAAATGGCGTTATGTACTTATGAAAAGTTGACTACGCAGCAGAAGGACTGGGACAAAGAAGAAGAAGAAGCCATCTTTGATGAACAATGGGTTCTTTCTGGGGAGGAGGAGAAAAAGGATAAGAAAAAGGGGATTTTAAGAATTATAAAAACAACCAAAGAGAGAAAAATGAGCGGAAAGGTGGAGGCAAGGTTAGAAAGCAAAGGAAAGGGAGTAAGAAAAGGGAGGAGGAGAGACAAAGGGGTAAAAAGGGCAAGGAGAAGAATAAGCAAGAGAGAAAGGGGGGGAGGAGAAGCCTCAATGGTGGGAAGCAAGATCTAAAGAAAAAAAGTTTATTCAGAGACAATGGGTGAATTTAATTTAGGATAAAAGAGGGATTCTGGAGGGTACATAAGATTGTGTTTTTTATATGTGTATTTAGAGTATAAAATTCATTGTGTAATTTTAGAATCTTTTAAACAGAACCCCAAGAAAAATTGTTATATGAAGTACTTTTAAATTAGGGTAATGAGTTAAAGGTGTCACTCCAGTTAGTGTATAGGAGAAGTATAGTAAAAGAAAAAAGATGAATGGATAGTTGGAAATAGAACAGACAAAGAATGTTATTGAAAATGGAAATAAGATATGGAAGGATATATAAAGGTTTTGTTCTTTTTTTTTTTGTATATTGATAAAAGGCAATAACATTTTAATCAATAAGAAATAATTTGGATGAAAAGGAGAAGCTGGAATAAGATATGAAGTTAAATAGATAAAGTAAATATTGATATTATAATTTGGAATCATTATGTTCTATTGGTTTGTTCTTTAATTATTATTATTTTTTTAGGAAAGAATTTATAAGCTGTTATGCCTTGATTGTTTATGCACTGTTTTTGTAAAATTGATAAAATTGGTTTATATATATAAAAAAGAAAATGATAATAAGATATGGAAGGATATATAAAGTGAATATGATGTTTGAATTTGTGTCTGTGTGAAGAGTTTCAACCCGGGATCAGGCAGCCTTCAGAAAAGATGTTTTAGTTTTGTTTATGTTTTGTGTTTTGTATGTTTATGAAAGGCAATAAAATTTTAATAAGCAAGAAATATAATTTGGATAAAAGAAGAAGTTTGGATAAGATATGAAGTTAAATAGATAATGTAAATATTGATATTACAATTTGGAGTTATTTTATATGTTCTATTGGCTTTCTTCTTTAATTATTATTATTATTTTTTTAGAAAAGATTTTTCAAGTTGTTATGCCTGGATTGTGTATTTTTTTTTTTTGTAAAATTAATAAAATTTGTTTAAAAAAAAAAATAACATTGGGATTTACACACCACAAGCATAGGCTTTATGAGGAGCTACTGCTCAACAAATGAAACTTCTGACTAGCAGGCTTTTAAACAGAGTAGGCTACCAGAAAGACTGAAAACAACTGAACTTCCAGTGTAAACATATTTTTCCTTCAAGTTCTGAATAAAAAAGCAATAGATCAGAATACTTTTGCTTGCAGCTAATATGTCATGTATCAAAACAGTGGCATGCATTAGCTCACAACTCACTGATGAATCACAGGAAAAAAAATTAAAGAAAAAGACAAATTGAAATGATATTTAGCAAATGTGTAATCCACCCTTCGGGGGGGGGGGAACCCCACTTCTCGGGGCATGGAGCCATGTAGAATACCAAACAAAATAAACGAAATCTGAGTTACAACTTTTATAAAGAATAAAGAAAATAAAGGGAATAAAGACTATACATCAAGGATCAAAATAAAATCTGAGAACATCAAAGGCTTGGGAGAAAACAGTACTCCTTGTCCAGAGCTCAAATGATAGATAGAATTGGTCAGGGGTAGGATTCAATTTTTTTAACAATTGGTTCTGTGGGTGTGGCTTAGTTGGTGGGTGTGGCTTGGTGATCATGTGACTGGGTGGACATGGCTTGGTGGTCATGTTATTGGCTGGGCGTGGCCAACTCAATATCACTCACATCGAGGCACGCATCTCCTCATCTGGCCTCTCAAGTCTGTGGGGATGCTGCAACAGTTGTAAGTGTGAAAAATGGTCATAAGTCACTTTTTTCAGTGCCATTGTAATTTTGAATGGTCACTCCACACAAGCAAAGTACCAGCAAAGGAAGGGGGAAAAACTCCAGAGATGTTCCTGAGACAGGAAGTCTAGTCCTGCCAAGAATGTAATAAGGATTAATGGAGAGGCAGTTTCTGTAAGCAACACCAGAATGTTTCCTTCCTTACAGGATTAGGCCAGTAATTTCTTCTAACAACCGGTTCTCTGAACTGCTTAGAATGTTAACAACCGGTTCTAGTGATTAGGTGTGAACTGGTAGAATCCCATCCCTGGTATTGGTTTAGAGCAACTCATAGTGGTTCAGCAGCAAAAGGAATTTTCTTACCTAACTGACTTATTCATTAGCTTCTCCATTAGGGACCCATGGCAACTGGCAGAGCCAGTTTTAAGTTTCTTCCCAAAGGCCAGAAGGCTGAGGGAAGATCTCATATCTTGGGCCAAGATGTTACAAAATGTGGGAGATATGGCAGAATAGGCTTTTCTCCTAGACCCCACCAATTGAAATTCCTTGGCTGATGAGGTCCGTAGTAGGTCTTTTTTTTTGCCATAATGAATGGGGTAAGCTGATTCCAGTGGGGCAAGATAATTCCATGGATATTCTGGACCTTTAAAGGCCTTTAAAGGTTTTTATAATAAGTTACATATAATAAGTTACATAACTTACATCAAGACAGTTTCCAAGTAAAAAAAAAGCATATAATTATGAAAATAGATCCAGATATTCAGATCCCATCCTGCAGTAAATATTTCAGAGGTAATGACTGATGAGAGCATACCAGAACACAACAGCACTTACAATTCTTAACATCCCACCTTAGCTTCTGTCATTCAAGATGTGTGTGAAGGCAATTAAGGAAAGGCTATATGGAAAACTGATCTTTAAACCATGCAACCATGGTTAGACCACTCACATAGCTTTCTTTCATTTCTTCATACACACACACAGACACATATAAAAATACACACACTTTGTCAGCAACTGACAATATACCACCATTGGGGGAAGGGGATGGATCATGGAATAATGTAGAGAAGGAACTTTAACTGCAGTGCTATAGGCTTCCTTTTTAAAATGTTTAAAAATAAATGGACCTTTAAAACCCTACATGGCATAGGTCTATGTTATCTGAGGGATCTCTTCTTCTTCCATCAAATCTACTTGTCCCATCAGCTGTGGCAGGAAGTCATGCTCTGTGTCAGCTTTGGAAGCCATATTAGCACCAGAAACTTCCATGCTACCACATTCCTGTGCTTGGGAAATTGGGAGGGGGGATTTTTGTAGAGTGGTTGTAGTTAGACATAATAGCCTGCTTCTTTACAGTCAAGGTCATGTTATTCCTGCACCTGGAAGAGGAGCAGTTTAAGGCATGTCTCAAGAGGGAATGGAGGGGGATTGGGACATGTGATGGAGCGATGGGTGCGGGGATGGATTTTGTGATTTGTAATTATTGGAGGAAAACCTGGAACTCTTAGATTTGAGTTTTCCCAGATGTGCCAGTATGACAATTCTAATAAAATGGAACTTTGAGAAAATGCCTGTCTCGGAGTTTTGGTGTTGGAGTTTGTTTTCTTGGAATGCTGATACTCTGGGACCCATCTGCGACGAAGTTCTGTCTGGATGTGAGCCTTTTCTGCTCTGACACTTGTCCTCTGGAATGTCATCCTTCCCCAGATCAAGTTAACCCAACCTTTATTGCTTTCTGGAAAGCCCTTAAATTTTCTTTTTTTCAATAGGCCTGCGGATCGCCTGGAGGTAGTGAGCCCATCTGTTAGTTTTATTATGTGTGATATTCGCCTAATATGGTTAGTTTTTAATCTATGTTTATTGTTTTAATTGACTTTAATTGGTTTCATAATATTTTTTAATACTAGATTTCACTGCGTGAGATATAGGGCTATATACATTTCCCCAAAAAATAAACAAACAAAGCCTTCTCCGGAGTTAGCTTTTTCCACCCCCACCCCCCATAATGTGTTCAGATTAAAAAAAAAAACCAGGGAGTTTGATTACTACTATTCGGTTCACAATAACTCTCCAAAACATCTACATGACACTAGAACCAATTACATTTCCTGAAATTGGGACAGAATGCTGCATAATCTTAACAAGATATATTCAATGATCACAGCTTCTGATAAAGAAAAATGATTGCAGCAAAGTGTGGAATTCAGGCAGGAACAGAGAGCTCCTGCTGAAACATTCAGTGATTAATAACATGCAAAACCTTCTCTGCACACCATTATGTCCTCTATTCAACGCAACATCACAAGCACATGATTTTCTTTTTTTAAAAAAAATTACATCCTGCCTTTTGGACATGCTACAAAAAAAGAAAACCCAGCAGCTTTCTGATGCCCTCTCTTCTACTTTTTTTTAAAGGTATAGTTCTAAAGTGCTACCTTTTAAGAAAACGGCATTCTGTGTTAGCACATCATCTAGCAATATCAATGGGACAATAGCACCCTTTGAGTGGATTACAGGAATTTTGAGCAGGCAATAACTTTCGAACAATGAGACCAAGATGATTGCACTGTTGAACTCAATTAAATGGGAAGGTGTTTCTGAGATACAATAAAACGGCAACACAAGACACTTGCAATTTGTCTTCAGGACAGACCCATCCCTCTCAAGGTTGAACTGAGACATCTGCTCTGGGTGGAAGTTCAAGAGGGGTGGCATATTGTGCCCAGGTAATTCATCTGTCACAAATGCCTGGTTCTATTGTCATCGCCACAGGTGCTTTAACTCAATTGCAGCTTTACTCTTTTCTGCATCTGCCTCTTCTGTGTGAACTACAGGCCAACCAGCTGGGTCCTCTCATTCATTTCTGATGTACCTGGTGAAAACACAACCAAACAAAGCAAAACCGGACAATAAAAAATTCCTCCCGCTATTGGCAGACTCATCTGTACTCCATCACTATGGTTCACTCTCTGTCTGGATTCTGGCATGCTATACAATTGTTGAACTATGCTAGTATTCCTTTGGGGAAGCACCAACCATTAATTTCATTGCTACCTTAGGAAGACAGTTGGCTGTGGCTTCTTCTGAATGCAAAGGCATACTTCCCTTTCAGCCCTAAAAAGCCAGCTGCTTCCCAATCACACCATGGCTGAGCCCAGCAGGAAGGTAAGTACATTTGATTTAGTATTAGCCTTAATTCCAGAACAGCCTCAAGCTCTAGCTACTGTGTTCTCTGCCCTCACTATTGTCCTAAGCATGAATAAAAACAGGATTTTTACAGGCACAGCTTTAAAGCAGATCCACCCTTCTGTTTTACCCAAGAATGAGGAGCTGCCACTGAGGAAGGCAGAAATCAAAGCATGATGTAACATCTTCCTCAGTTCTACCCCAGCTAGCCAGCCAGCCAAGGCGAATTCCACCTGTATTTTCTGGCGCCATATCCCAAATAGACTTTTCTATCTTGTGCTGTCCACTTTGCAGGTTGGCATTCGATTCTTTGTAATCCAATCTCTTTATACAATATGCCACTGTGGTCTACAGTGGGAAAACTCTCTGCTTCTCTGGCCATGTTAGGGGGGAGGTGCAGATCCATTCATGAAGCTGTGCAAGTATGGACTGGTTTTTCTCTTTACAAAATAGACTCTCTCATTTTAGCCCATGTGACAGGAAAAAAAATGATGAACCCTAGCTGTTTTCTGTTCTACTACTATGTTTCTCAAAAAATAAGACGCATCCTGTTTTATTTTGTGTACCAAAATAAGCACCAGGGCTTATTTTGGGGGAAAAACAATTTCAGGGTGATCAGCCCAGCTAGGTGCCCCACCCTGCAGAGCACACACACAAGAGCATGCAAGTCTGAGGAGATCGACAGTAACCAGAAGCAGCTGCAGCCCGCCAGTCCCTTAGTCAGGACACTCTGGGGCTCTGTAGTGTGGAAGGCATGGAGCAAAAGGCAGGCGATTCCAATGTGTGGAGCAGAAGGCAGGCAATCCCAATGCGTAGAACAGAAGGCAGGCAATCCCAATGCACTAGTGAGCTGCAGGCAAGCCAAGAGGTACAAAGATGAGACGAGCGCAGCTGCCCACAACTTCAACCTACCACCTCCCGGCTTTCCCATGGCTGCATCTGGATTGCCTGCCTCCCCCTGCCTCTGCTTCTGTCTGCTGCTTGCACAGGTACTCAACTCATCTGTGCTGTGTGAGCTGTGGCTGCTGCCCAGACACCATTGACCCATGCACGCTCGCCGACTCCTATGCTGGCCATGCCCACTTCCCTTCACTAGGGTTTATTTTGGGCATAGGGCTTATATTAGACACACGCATAAAAAAACACCCTGGTGTTTTTTGTGGGGTAGGTTGTATTTTGCAGAAAACATGGTAGTTTGGGAGGGATAAAGGAGTAGAGCCCGCAGTAAACACAGTTGGGAGAAAGTATCAAGCCATCTCTGGAAGGAGACTTCTTGAGACAACTTCATTTTCTTTAGGAATAACAAGGTTACCTAACGTAGTTTGGTAAAATAATATATATAAACTATGATAATAAGTTTAAGTGTGTGTCACTTTAAACTGCAAAGCATGTAATTTTGGGTGCGGTTGTGAAACCGCCATAAGAGGGAGCAAGAGAACTTGCTGGATTGACTGACTATGCTGGATTGCTGACTATGCTGGATTGATGGTTTGCTAATTGCGTGTTCCCTGCTGCTGAGTTTTTGAACGTTGAAGGAAGAAAGGAGGTTTGACTTCTTCATATCTCTACTGCCAGGAGATATATTACTGGACTGATATTTCTAAGTTTACTGACCTCTTTTTCGACACTGGACTTTGCAACTGAATAATTCCCGGACGGACTGAACTAGTGAATGATATATGGACTGTTTTGACTATGCTAAAACTCTTAGTGGAATAAACTATTTAACTAGCACAGTGTTTCTGTTTTACTGAGTGTAAGCTACAAAATATGTTTATCTCACATATTTGCCTGCCTGCATGACTGCCGTGCACATTCTGCTAGGGTGTATCCCTAACAAGTATCAAGCCATCTCTGGAAGGAGACTTCTTGAGACAGCTTCATTTCCTTTATTTTATGTGTGGGAAATAATTGGCTGAAGACTGCAGCTGATTATTTGTAAGTTTACTGACCTCTATTTTCGACACTGGATTTTGCAACTGATTAATCCCTGGATGGACTGAACTAGTTTATGACATATGGACTGTTTGACTATGCTATAACTCTTGCTGGAATAAAAAAAACTATTTAACTGGCACAGTGTATCTGTCTTACTGAGTGTAAACTACAACAACGTTTATCGCACATCATTTGCCTGCCTGCTAGATTGCCTTTGCACGTTCTGCTAGGCTGTGTATCCCTAACACTGGTTATGGGCCCAGTTGCACAGTCAGACTAACCAGGATATAACAGGCTTATATAAAGTGAGAGTTAGTGTAGTTACACAATACTGTAAACAGACAGCTGTGTTTTATTAATTATAGTTTAATATCCAGAGAAAGATGGCACAAGTCAATTTACAAAGTTTGTCTCTAATATCCAAACTAGATGGAACAAACTATGTTTCATGGTCTATGAAATGTAACCTACTTCTACGCAGAGAAGTTTTGTAGAGTATAATTCAAAATCCACCAGAGGTAGATGCTTGGGATCCGGAGGATGAGGATGATGCCCAGAAAATACAAGAATATAAACTGAAGAATGAGCAAGCTCTCTGTATAATAGGACTGACACTCTGTGACCAGCAGCTTGTACATGTTCGTGGAGAAGAAACAGCTGCGAAATGTTGGGAGAATTTAAAGAAGATTTATGTTTGAGACAGTGTAGGAGCACATATAAATCTTACACAGAAACTGTTCAGAACACATCTTCAAAAGAATGGAGACATGTTGACTCATATAAACACTATGAAGAGGATTTTTCAGGAACTGCATGAAAAAGAACTTATCTTCACAGAACTACATCAGGTTTATATAATTTTGTCTTCGTTAGATGAGAGCTATGACGACTATGTAACTTCACTGGAAGTACTGCCAAAAGATAACCTCACATTAACTGACATTACTGGCAGATTAATTGAAGAAGCCAGGAGAAGGCTTGAAAGGGATCAACTGAGAACAACCACAAGAAGACAAATTATCTCCGACAGCCTATACAATTAGAAAATGTTTTAATTGTGGAGGGAAAGGACATTTGGCTAGATTCTGCAAGAAAGGAAAATGCCACAATGCCAGCCAGAATGCTAAAAGGCATCAAAAGGATGAAAAATGCTTAGAGTTAGCCATGTATAGCAATGAAACTGTGAATAATAATTTATGGGTTGTAGATAGTGGAGCATCGCACTGCATAACGAAACATGAGAAAAGATTTTTTAAGATGTCCACGAGTTCACAGCAGATATCATTAGCTAATGGCTGAAAAATGAAAGCAAAAGGTGAAGGTATTGCACATTGTTCTTGTATAAAAGAAAATGTAAAAATGTTATATGTACCACAACTTAAGTTTAATTTGCTTTCGGTTAGAGTTTTAATTAAACTAGGTTATGTAGTTACCTTTGGGGAGAAAACTTCATAATAGAAAAGGAAGGTAAAAAAGTGACTGCAACTTTAAAAGGTGAATTGTATGTGTTAAAAGATAATCAATTAGAGGTGGCTAACATAGTGTATAATAACGTTAAACCTCATGATGAACGCATACATTTGTTACACAGACGTTTAGGGCATATACATTTTAAAATGCTCAAGCAAACAGTTGAACTGTCTAGAGGTATAAAACTGAAGCCTTGCAGTAAGTATTTGCACTGCAATGCTTGCAGTCAAGAAAAAAGCAAGGTAATGCCAGCAAATAGAATAAATGGATTTAAGACTAAGGAACCTCTAGAGGTCATATTTGCTGATATTATAGGTCCTAAAAAACCAAGTGTGGGAGGTGCTCGTTATACATTAAGTATACATGGATCATTATTCTAGATATGGTTTCTGTTATTTAATGAAGAGTAAAACGGAAACATATCAGAATTTCTTTAATTGGTTGAAGTTTGCAGAAAGAAAAATTAAAAGGAAACTAGTAACTCTTGTAACTGATAATGGTACGGAATTTATAAATAATAAATTCCAAAATAGACTGAAGATGGCAGGTGTTGAACATAAAAAGTCTGCACCATATAGGCCACAACATAATTCATTTATAGAAAGACAAAGCCAAACAATACAGGCAATGGCTCGTACTATATTGTCGGATTCAGGATTACCTGAAACTTTGTGGGGAGAAGCAATAATGTGTGGTAATCATATATTGAATAATGTTGTTAACTCAACAACAGGTGAATTACCATTCACACGGTGGCATGGTAGAAAACCTGACCTAAGCTACATGCACACATTTGGAGCACCAGCATGGGTGCATATTCCTACACAACTGAGACGAAAGGGGCAGCATAGGGCTAAAAAGTTATTCTTTGTAGGTTATGAATCTAATCACAAATCATACAGATTCTGGGAAAAAGGTACATCTAGCGTTTACTGTAGTGCTAGTGCACAATTTCTTGAACATGTAGGATGGGAAAAACTGGAGCAAGATTCAAGTCAGAATGTAATCATAGAAACCTACAAAAGACCAAAACAACATATCAGTAATAAGAAGAGTACAATTAAAGAGGAAGTACAGGAAGAGCACATAGGACCAGAACAGGAACAAATAGGTGAACAGGAAGAAATAGATAACCAGGAACAGGTAGTACATGAAAGTCCACCTGTAAGCCCTGTAATACCTAGATGTTCAACACGTGAAACCAGACCACCTGACAGGTACCAAGCAAGTGTAGTTTGCCAAGTTAGTAAAGTTCTAACTACTGTTGAAGAACTTAGAATGTATCCTGCAAAGGATCAAGAAAATTGGCATAGAGCAATGGAGAAAGAATTAAATTCATTGAAACAAATGGAACTTTATGAAAATAATAAATTACCTCCAGGTGAAAAGTCCATTCAGATTTAATCAAACTGCATGTGATTATGATGAAGTATTTGCACCGAGTCTAAAAGCAACAACCTTGAGAGCAGCTTTAGTGTGGGCAGCTAAGAAGAACTACATCATAAATCACTTGGATGTAGAAATTGCCTATCTGCATGCACCATTGCAGCACACTATATACCTAAAGAAACCTGTAGGAATTAAGGATGATAAAACGAATAATGGCTGTTGGAAGCTTAAAAAGAGTCTCTATGGATTAAAACAATCTGGTTACGAATGGAACAAATATATTGTTAAGGAGTTAAACAATATAGGGTTTAAAGCAGGTTTAGCTGATCCATGTGTATTTAAGAGAGAGACTAATGGAACAGTGTCATTGTTATTGTTGTTCACTGATGATATTGCCTTAATTACAAAAACTAATAATGAAGCTACTGAAATAATATCTTTATTAGGTAAGAGAATAAAATTAAAGCAATTAGGGGAGATAAAACAGTATCTAGGATTAACAATAAATAAAATCAAAGGTGGCTATAAGATATCTCAAGAGTATTAGATTTATCAATTACTAAAAACATACAAGATGGAACTTTGTAAACCAGCAAAAACTCCAATGAGTCAGCCACACTGATGTTCAAAGTCCAAAATTCGATAAGACTATCTATCAATCGCTAATTGGTAGTTTATCGTACATTAGTAATTGGTCAAGGCCAGATATTGCCTATAGCGTTAATCAATTGGCAAGATTCAACGCTGAACCCACTGAACAACACTGGCAAGCAACAAAGCATATCTTAAGATATCTTAAAAGGACAATGCACTATGCATTGTATTTGGAGCCAAAAGATGATCTGATTTTAAGTGCATATGCTGATGCAAGTTTTGCAACAGACATAAACACCAGGAAATCAACTTCAGGTATGGCTATACTGTTAGGAAAAGCATTGATTGGTTGGAGGTCAATTAGACAGCAACACATAAGAATGTCCACAACGGAAGCAGAATTTTCATGTCTCTCTTTATTATGTACTGATTTAATTCTGTATAAACAGTTGTTATTGGATATGGGAATAACTGCTAATGATTTCATTGTAATATATGAGGACAATCAAGCAGCCATATGGATGGCTGCAAATAATGCTGTAAAAACAAGATCTAAGCATACAGATCTTAGATATCTGAATGTAAGGCAATCTGTAAAAAATGGTTTGATAAGATTGGAATATTGTATGACTGAAGAAAATATTGCTGATCAATTTACAAAAACCCAAGGTTCAGTCAAACACAAAGAAAGTTGTGATGACTATGGGTTAAGGTTGTAAATAGATATATATATTATTATATTACCCAAAAGGGGAGTATGTTAGGAATAACAAGATTACCTATCGTAGTTTGGGTAAAATGATATATATAAACTATAGTAAGTTTAAGTGTGTGTCACTTTAAACTGCAAAGCATGTAATTTTGGGTGCGGTTGTGAAACCGCCATAAGAGGGAGCAAGAGAACTTGCTGGATTGCTGGATTGGCTGACTATGCTGGATTGCTGACTATGCTGGATTGATGGTTTGCTAATTGCGTGTTCCCTGCTGCTGAGTTTTTGAACATCGAAGGAAGAAAGGAGGTTTGACTTCTTCATATCTCTACTGCAAGGAGATATATTACTGGACTGATATTTCTAAGTTTACTGACCTCTTTTTTGACACTGGACTTTGCAACTGAATAATTCCCGGACAGACTGAACTAGTGAATGATATATGGACTGTTTTGACTATGCTAAAATTCTTAGTGGAATAAACTATTTAACTAGCACAGTGTATCTGTTTTACTGAGTGTAAGCTACAAAATGTTTATCTCACATATTTGCCTGCCTGCATGACTGCCGTGCACATTCTGCTAGGGTGTATCCCTAACAAGTATCAAGCCATCTCTGGAAGGAGACTTCTTGAGACAGCTTCATTTCCTTTATTTTATGTGTGGGAAATAATTGGCTGAAGGCTGCAGCTCCCCTAACTTGGGGACTTAGAAATGGAGATAAGGGCCCTTATTTTTTGCCTTTTTGCCTGGAAAGGAAACTCACGTTTATACCCTACCCTCATTATTTTTATTATACAATATTTCTTCCTCCTACTTTTCCCCATAACAACATCCCTGGGAGATGAGTTGGGCTGAGAGGAAGAGACTGGGCCAAAGTTACCCAGTGTGATGATCCAGGATGGGATACGAAACAAATACAGTCACAGAAAACAGGTGAAGCCCCTTTTATTCCTTCACTTTGCTTCCAAGCTCCCAATATTCTTGACAAAAGAAAAAAAACTCCCACACAATTACAAGAGGAAGGAAAAAAGCAACACAAACCAGACAAGATAAGGGCTGGAGGATGTCCACAGACAACACATACTGGGAAGGACGCCAAACTCAGAGAGGAACCATCAACTAGAGATATTTCCATGCTTTGTTTCCAGCCTTTGCCCATACACATGTCCGTCCTCTTGTTCAATTGTCACAGCTGCAGCCCATGAAGAGGATCAAGGCCCTCTCCTCATGAGTAGACCACGTCTCTCCCTTATCCTCTCCTCCTGCATGCCTTAGGATGATAGGGGATGGGCCTGGGTCCTCCTCTGACCTCCTCAGCCTCTGCCCTTCCCCAGCCTCCTCCACAACCTTCGGAGCCACACTTCCACTCCCTGTGGGCTGTTCCTCCTCTCCCTCAGAGTCAGTCTCCACCAGGGGCATGATAGCCAGCTGGCTTTCATGGCTAAAGCAGAACTAGAACTCCCAGTCTCCTGGCTTCTAAGCTGATACTTAACCACTAGATTAACTGGCTTAATGGACCTACACTAAATTTATTCTGTTTCAAACATAGTCATTGGATTTTAATCCACGTTATTTTCCCTGAGGATGGGCTCCAGCATGCATCTGAAAGCTCAGAAGACTAAACCTTTGGTCCTGATGACTGATCCAGATTGAATCCTGCAACACACACACACACACACACACACACACAAGTTATTTAGGTTCTTAAAATGCCTAAGTATCCCAAGGTTACTTTATAAATATTCAGGGTTTGAGAGTTAAAAAAAACAAAACACCACACTTACCTTCTGTAACCAATAAGGGTAGATGATAACCTTTTCCAGTATTCCTACAGCATTCAAAATCTCTGGAGAGCTTATAAATAACCAGTGAGCCTAGGAGATGTCAGATTTATATACATTGACTTAATAATGAAGACTAGAAGGAGAGAAAGAGATTATCCGCAAATAAAAATAGATCAGTGCATATTGTAATCACCATTTGTTGCAACTGAGCCCGTCTTCCACAGATTTACATTGGATTAGCATCTTCATACCAAAATATTTTTTTTCCCAAATTTTATTAATTTTACAAAAACAATATACAAATAATCCAGGCATAACAACTTGAAAAATCTTTTCTAAAAAAAAAATAATTAAAGAAGAAAGCCAATAGAACATACAAAATAATTCCAAATTGTAATATCAATATTTACATTATCTATTTAACTTCATATCTTATCCCGACTTCCCCTTTTCATTCTAGTTATCCAAATTATATTTCTTGCTTATTAAAATTTTATTGCCTTTCATAAACATACAAAACACAGAACATAGGAAAAAAAACCAAAACCAAAAACCTAAAACACCTTTTCTGAAGGCTGCTTGATCCCGGGTTTAAACTCTTCACACAGACACAAATTCAAACATCATATTCACTTTATATATCCTTCCATATCTTATTATCATTTTCAATAACATTCTTTGTTCTATTTCCAACTATCCATTCATCTTTTTTCTTTTACTATACTTCTCCTATACACTGATTGGAGTGACGCCTTTAACTCATTGTCCTAACTTAAAATTACTTCATTTAACACTTAATTTATCTTGGGATTCTGTTTAGTACATTCTAAAATTACTCAATAAATTTTATAAAGAAGGTAAAAACCCAGCAATAACTAAATAGAATCTTATATAAGCACTATCCATATCATTAAAAAAAAAACTAATCGTGGTTTCCGGTTCCGCGTAGCTTCGGTGGCAGCAGGAATTCGCAATTCCTGCTGCGCTTGCCACCGAGGTACCCCTGATCCAAATGGGTCAGGGGGATATGGCTGCCCTGTAGAGACAGCCGAAGAGAGAGGGGACCCGGACAGGGGGTTGGGGGTGCCGCAGACCCCCTTGTCTGGAAAAACCCCTTTTTCCCAAGGTGGTGGAGCGGCGGTCAGCAATGGCCGCCACGAAGAAGCCAGCAACCGGGTAAGATTGTGCTGGAGGAAGCAAGAAAAGTGAGAAAAAGAAAAGCCAGCACGGCTGAGCCGGGACAATCAACATCTTTTAAATTCATTGGAATTGAGCTGTCTGAATTGCTGGAGGATACATTGTATCCCTAAGAAGATCGAAAGCAGCAGAGAAGCTGTTAAAGGGAACTTTTTTTTTCTTCACTCTCCCACCCCACGGAAACAGATGAAGCAGATGAAGATTTGAAATTTGTTTGGGCACTGAAGGTGAATTATTCTGAAAGTTGAAGTTAAGGGACAAAAGAGTTCTTGGACATTGGACTTAAAAATTTAAGAAATTGGAAAATCCTTATTAGAGGTATGGATTTCTGATCATTTAAAAATTGATGTTGCAAGTGGAAAGGGAGAGGAAAAAAAATTGGAGCAGAAGTGGAAAAAGGAGGAGATTGCCTAGAATCTCAAAGAAAGATACAAGGTAATTGGACCTCTTTGATTAAACAGTAACCCCAGAAAAAGAAATAGAAGAAAGAAGAAAAATATAAACTTTTGGAACTTTTTTTGAATTATTTTTGATTAAAAATACTTGGATGGTTGTTTTGGGGAAAGTTTCTCTTTTCAGGATGGCATCGCTTGTGGATGAACTAAAGACTGAATATCAAAAATATAAAAAGGAAGAACAAGATGGAAAAAATAGTTCAGGCACTTTATTTCAATTTTTAGAAATGGCGTTATGTACGTATGAAAAATTGATTATGCAGCAGAATGACTGGGACAAAGAAGAAGAGGTACAAGAAGCCATCTTTGATGAACAATGGGTTTTTTCCGGGGAGGAGGAGAAAGAGGATAAGAAAAAGGGGATTTTAAGATTTGAAAAAACAACCAAAAAAGAGAAAAATGAGAGGAAAGGTGGATGCAAGGTTAGAAAGCAAAGGAAAAGGAGTAAGAAAAGGGAGGAGGAGAGACAAAGGGGTAAAAAGGGCAAGGAGAAGAATAAGCAAGAGAGAAAGGGGGGGAGGAGAAGCTTCAATGGTGGGAAGCAAGATCTAAAGAAAAAAAGTTTATTCAGAGATAATGGGTGAATTTAATTAAGGATAAAAGGGGGATTCTGGAAGGTATATAAGATTGTGTTTTTATATGTGTATTTAGAGTATAAAATTTACTGTGTAGTTTTAGAATCTACTAAGAAGATTCTATGTGTAGTTTTAGAATCTACTAAGCAGAATCCCAAGATAAATTAAGTGTTATATGAAGTACTTTTAAGTTAGGGTAATGAGTTAAAGGCGTCACTCCAATTAGTGTATAGGAGAAGTATAGTAAAAGAAAAAAGATGAATGGATAGTTGGAAATAGAACAGACAAAGAATGTTATTGAAAATGGCAATAAGATATGGAAGGATATATAAAGGTTTTGTTATGGTTTTTTTGTATATTGATAAAAGGTAATAAAATTATAATTAACAAGAAATAATTTGGATGAAAAGGAGAAGCTGGGATAAGATATGAAGTTAAATAGATAAAGTAAATATTGATATTATAATTTGGAATCATTATGTTCTATTGGTTTTCTTCTTTAATTATTATTTTTTTTTTAGAAAAGAATTTATAAGCTGTTATGCCTTGATTGTTTGTGCACTGTTTTTGTAAAATTGATAAAATTGGTTTATATATATAAAAAAGAAAATGATAATAAGATATGGAAGGATATATAAAGTGAATATGATGTTTGAATTTGTGTCTGTGTGAAGAGTTTCAACCTGGGATCAGGCAGCCTTCAGAAAAGATGTTTTAGTTTTGTTTATGTTTTGTGTTTTGTATGTTTATGAAAGGCAATAAAATTTTAATAAGCAAGAAATATAATTTGGATAAAAGGAGAAATCTGGATAAGATATGAAGTTAAATAGATAATGTAAATATTGATATTACAATTTGGAGTTATTTTATATGTTTTATTGGCTTTCTTCTTTAATTATTATTATTATTTTTTTAGAAAAGATTTTTCAAGTTGTTATGCCTGGATTGTGTATTGTTTTTTGTAAAATTAATAAAATTTGTTTAAAAAACAACAACTAATCATATATATTAATACTCATTTATATCTTAAGCATTTTACTCTAGATATACATATAAAGACACAATCTTATCTTCCAGAATCCTCCCCTTTTTTTTCAATTAGATTCACCCATTGTCTCTAAATAAGCTTTTTTTCTTTAAATCTTGCTTCCCACCATTAAGGCTTCTCCTCCCCCCCCCTTTCTCTCTTGCTTATTCTTCTCCTTGCCCTTTTTACCCCTTTGTCTCTCCTCCTCCCTTTTCTTACTCCCTTTCCTTTGCTTTCTAACCTTGCATCCACCTTTCCTCCCATTTTTCTCTTTTTTGGTTGTTTTTTCAAATCTTAAAATCCCCTTTTTCTTATCCTCTTTCTCCTCCTCCCCGGAAAAAATCCATTGTTCATTGAAGATGGCTTCTTCTTCCTCTTCCTTTTTGTCCCAGTCATTCTGCTGCGTAGTCAATTTTTCATAAATGCATAACGCCATTTCTAAAAATTGAAATAAAGTGCCCAAAGTATCTTTTCCATCTTGTTCTTCCTTTTTATATTTTTGATATTCAGTTTTTAATTCATCCACAAGCAATGCCATCATAAAAAGAGAAACTTTTCCCAAAACAACCACCCAAGTATTTTTAATCAAGCATAATTCAAAAAAGATTCCAAAAGTTAATACTTTTTTTCCCCTTCTTCTACTTCTCTTTCTGGGGTTACTGTTTAATCAAAGAGGTCCAATTACCATATATCTTTCTTTAGAATTCTAGGCAATCTCCTCCTTTTTCAACTTCTGCTCCAATTTTTTTCCTCTCCCTTCCCACTTACAACAACAATTTTTAAATGATCAGAAATCTATACCTCCAATAAGGATTTTCCGATTTCTTAAATTATTAAGTCCAATGTCCAAAGAATCTTTTGTCCCTTGGCTTTAACTTTTAAAATAATTCACCTTCAGTGCCCAAATAAATTTCAAATCTTCATCTGCTGTTTCTATGGGGAGAGTGAAGAAAAAAAAAAGTTTCCCTTTAACAGCTTTCTCCCCCGCTTTCCGATCTTCTTAGGGATACAATATATCCTTCAGCAATTCAAACAATTCAGTTCCAGAGAATTTGAGAGATGTTGATTGACCCGGCTCAGCCAGCACTTTCACTTTTCCTGCTTCCTCCAGCACAATCTTACGTGGTTGCAGGCTTCTTCATGGCGGCCATTACTGACCGCCACTCCACCACCTCAGGAAAAAGGGGTTTTTCCAGATGAGGAGGGGGTCTGCGACACCCCCAACCCCCTGTCTGGCTCCCCTCTCTCTTTGGCTGCCTCTACAGGGCAGCCATATCCCCCGGATCCATTTGGATCGGGGGCACCTCGGCAGCAAGCGAAGCAGGAATCGCGAATGGTCGCGAATTCTTGCTGCCACCAAAGCCACGCGGAACCGGAAACCTTCATACCAAAATATTTTTAATGGACAATCATTCCTTTGAGCAGCCAAGTTTCCCTCCTGTCTTGATCGTGCCCAAATTCTTTCACAAAATGCACCACACAGCCAATTTCAAGCAGAAATACATACAGTTCAAGGACTAGATATACCAACAATATAGTTCAAAAGGTGAGTTTAAACACAGCTCAAAATCCAGGGATTCAGCCATCAAAATAACTCCTGAAGCCTATGATACAATACAATATTGCTTCAAGCAGGGAGAGGCTTAGAACGGATTATTTTACTACCCAAACTCTGGGCATTGCCCAACGCTCAGATGTTGGCCATTGGAAATCTGTGGCAGTAATTCTGCTCATGGGCAGGTCTTTACTCAAAGCAAGACTGTGTTTGCATAATGCACTGGTTGTGTAACCATGGCTTGCTGAATTAACTCAGCTGATTATATTCAGAGAACGTTCTGACTCCAACAAGATAGAAAATCTTTTTATTCATTCATTCATTCAATCAATCAATCAATCAATTAATTTATTGGCCACCTATCTTATCACAAGGTAACTCCGAACAGTAATTCTTGTTAACTTCAAGAAGTTAGAGAAGAAAATAACAATTACTCTTCAAAAAGAATAAAGGCTCCAGAAATTCTCTTTGAAGCCCTCCATTTGCAAGGACAAAAGGTTTGAAGGACACTGGAAAATAGGATTGATCCAGCTATTAAAAAAAAACATTGATCCCCTTTTTTTCCATTGCCTGGGTACAGTTCGATGACATAGATCTAGAAAAAGGGTAGAAAGAAGCTTAAGAGAAATCAGTGTTCTGTTCTAGTCTGTGTTGTTAGGATCACACCTAGGATATCGTACAGTATTAAGTCATGGGGATGCAGTGGCTCAGTGGCTAAGACTCTTGAGTTTGTCAGTCAGAAAGGTCAGCAGTTCAGCGGTTTGAATCCCTAGCACTGCATAACAGAGTGAGCTCCCGTTACTTGTCCCAGCTTCTGCCAACCTAGCAGTTGGAAAGCATGTAAAAATGCAAGTAGAAAAATAGGGACCACTTTGGTGGGAAGGTAGCAGCGTTCCGTGCACCTTCGGCGTTTAGTCATGCTGGCCACATGACCACGGAGACGTCTTCAGACAGCTCTGGCTCTTCGGCTTTCTAACAGAGATGAACACTGCCCCCGAGAGCTGGAAATGACTAGCACATTTGTGCGAGGGGAACCTTTACCTTTACCTTAAGTTCTGGATGCCACATTTTAGGAAGGATATTGACAAAGTAAAATGGGCCTGGAAAAGAACATTATCAAAACCCAAAAGTAGGAGGAATGGTTGGAGGCACTGAATTTTTAACCTGGAGAAGAGAAGACTGCAAGGGCAGATGATAAAGTACAAGCCTTGACAAGTGATAAACTCTATAAAGTTCTTTAAATAGAGTCAAGATAGCCAGGTGTCAGGGACACAGGATTAGTAACTGGCAGGGGATGGACTAGATGACCCAATGCCCCTTCCAACCCTTACATTTATGGGATTACATACTATATGATTTTCTATCACAGCCCCAGATGTGCCAGTCTCAATCAGGTCATTATAGAATGATGATTCCCCCCCCCCCTAACAGGAAGAAAAATGAAATAGGAAATTGTCGACAGAGTGCCAGTCAGGCTCTTCAAAAATGATAGGAATGCGATGCATTATAATAGGAGTACTGTCTATTTCTTTGACTATCTGACACTGGGTCAATAATTTACCTATGGCTCAGACCAAACTGTGCGTGATATGCTTATTCATTTTTGACAACCGTGGTTTACAAATTTACCCTCATTTTCTGCCTCTGCTTTATTAAGATCATGTCATTATTGCAGAGCTGGGTTGCAAAAAACCAGACAATAAGCGTAAGAAAAACTACCAGGGTAAAGTTTTCCAACTCAGTTTTTGCTGCCAAGATTTGACAGCCCTAATTATGGGCCATTTGATAAACCTCTACTAGTAGTCAAAGTGAGATTTTTATCTCCAACAGGAGAGATAAAGACTATGGTGTCTGTGTCTGGGTCTGTCTGTCTGTCTGTCTGTCTTTCTGTCTCTCTCTCTCTCTCTCTCTCTCTCTGTGTGTGTGTGTGTGTGTGTGTGAGAGAGAGAGAGAGAGAGAGAGAATCTGACTTTCTCCAGGAATTCAAGAGGGTTTATAGTGCATGAGAGTCTCTCTTCCTTTTCTTCTCACAGCAACTCTGAGAATGTTTGGCCCAAAGTCACTAGGGAGTTTTGGTCCGAAGTTGGACTTGATCCTGGATTTTCCCAGTTCCTAATCCAATACCTCCATCACTGTGCTAAGTAAGACTGTACTGTATGTCATGAAATGATGATAAAGTGATAGTTACTATTGTCATATTTTTACTGATACGGAAGGAAGAAGCATTTGAGAGTCTTTTACTTTACTTCGTTTTGAATACTACATAGGTACGACACAACACAATTTGTGTGGAACAAGGGGGGAAAGACCCGTTTATTGCTTTGCCTCAGGTAACAAATATATTCTTCAGTTAATTTCAACCCCAGGATCCTACTAGAATGATTGTACTGTAACAATATCATGTGAAGTTGCAGCGGTTTAGATGGATAAATATTTATTAATGCTGCAAGGCCATAAATACAGGCAATGAAATTATTCCCTGAACTTAATTTCACACCACCTACTAATACTTAAAAGAAGAGATTCTGAGGCTTAAATCAGCCCTTTATTGATCCATCCTGACTTTCACAGAGAGAAGTCAGGGTGACACCTATAAAAGATTATTAATTTTTCTTTCATAACCCCATGAAGCAGATTAAACTCATTTACTTGAGGAGCGTTATAGCTGCAAATATCTACCAGTTCCATGCCTGAAACCAGGGGTAGGATTCTACCAGTTCGCACCTATTCGCTAGAACCGGTTGTTAACATTCTAAGCTGTTCAGAGAACCGGTTGTTAGAAGAAATTACTGGCCTAATCCTGTAAGGAAGGCAGGAAGGAAACATTCTGGTGTTGCTTACAGAAACTGCCTCTCTGTTAACCCTTATTACATTCTTGGCAGGACTAGACTTCCTGTCTCAGGAATGTCTCTGGAGTTTTTTCCCCCTCCTTTGCTGGTACATTGCTTGTGTGGAGTGACCATTCAAAGTTACAATGGCACTGAAAAAAGTGACTTATGACCATTTTTCATACTTATGACTGTTGCAGCATCCCCACAGTCATGAGAGGCGAGGCGAGGAGATGCGTGCCTCGATGTGAGTGAAATTGAGTTGGCCATGCCCAGCCAATAACATGACCAAGCCACACCCACCCAGTCACATGATCACCAAGCCACGCCCACCAACTAAGCCACGCCCATAGAACCGGTTTTTAAAAAATTTGAATCCCACCCCCGCCTGAAACTCTAGTGTGGTGATGGCTAAACTTTTTGGCATTGAGTGCCCAAAGCATGTGAGCTCGCATCCCCAAAATGCAATGTGTGCTTGTCCCCCATGCATGCACTCTGCCCCATGCATGCACATGCATCTCCACACATGCACACCAGTCCTGAGCATGCGCATATGTCCCCATGCATGTGCCCCACCCATTGCACATGCGCAGCAGAGACCTGTAGATCAGCTGGCTGGCAGGAGGTACGCGCACATGCACAGTGGAACTAGCTGGAGCGATAGCTCATGTGCCCACAGAGTAGGGTCTGCATGCCACCTGTGGCACGCCTGCCATAGGTTCGCCATCACGATTCTAGTGCTTTTACCATAGCAGTTCTTAGCTTGGTTTCTTACCAGAAGCTAGATTTAAATATAGTTGTCTGGCTATAGGATACTGGATACTGTGTCAATGGAGTCAGGGTGGTTAGTTTATAGTTCAGTCCTTTTTTTTATCAACAGGGATGTTGAGGAGGGAGCAGGAGGTTGTGTGACCATGCCATTTAAGCCCTGTGCTCTTTTCTCTCGCATCCTGTTTGATACCTAACAAGCAGCACAGAGTCAACAGTGTGGCTATAAACACTTTCTTGACTTTTTTGAACCATCCCTGGAGATGCTGTATTTGTAAACTTGTGTAAGTATATATCACAATTTTTTAGTCACTTCTGGCCTCCTGCAATATTTCACTGTCAAATCTGCGCAATTTTTCTTTTTTAACCAAAGGTGACAATTTAGTGCTGCAAAACTTGCCGCATGTACAACATAACATTACATGATGCACTGCAAATTTAACTCTTATTCCCAAGCTTATATTTGGCGAGACTGACACAAAATTAAAGTGTGCAAAATACATTCACTGATGTCTCAGGTAAGCTAACTGCATTCATCTCTGAGGCTGTACTTCCTACCACCCAAAATTAATAATCTTTCTCTGTAGAGGTATTTGTATGTCTCCACAGTCACTTTCTTCAAAACACTGTACATTTTTCTTTATTGATTTGACATTAATAAAGTACAGTAATATGCCAAGGCTTCAAAGCACTCTCAACAGAGAGAGAGAAAAATCTGAACTTGCAGGTCTTTGTCTACACAACAGAGGTGGTATTCAGCAGGTTCTGACCAGTTCTGGAGAACCGGTAGCAGAAATTTTGAATAGTTCGGAAAACTGGCAAATCCCACCTCTGACTCACCCTGCCCCTATTTATTCTCTGCCTCCCGAGTTCTAGCTGATCGGCTGGATCTTCTTTTGTTGCCCTGCACAGGAGAACGGAGCTGGAAAGCAGGTTAGTGGGGTGGGGAGGGAATCGGATTTTGCAGTATCCTTCCCCTGCCATTTATTTTTATTCATTTATTTATTTGATTTGTCAATTGCTTACAAAATAATAGGTATAAGTATAAACATAGTTATGAATACATGAAATGGATACATATAAGAAAAATAAAAAGAAACAATAGGACAGGGACGGTAGGCACGTTGGTGCGCTTATGCATGCCCCCTACAGACCTCTTAGGAAAGGGGTGAGGTCAATAGTAGACAGTCTAAGGTAAAGTTTTTGGGGTTTGGGGAAGAAACTACAGAGTCAGGTAGAGCCATACCACACCCACCAAGCCATGCCCACAAAACCAGCAGTAAAAATTTTTTGAATCCCACTACTGTTACATAAGGCCTGTGACCCACACAAACTCAAGTAAATAAGTCTCTTGTTCACTGAAAAGGGAAGGGCATAAGAATATTGGGGCATGATGACCTCAGCAGGTACTAGATGCAAAAGTATGTAGGATTTACCTTGGGAGATTGGGTGAAGAGATGCTGCCTAGGGAATGGACAGATAAGAGAGAACAACTGTCCCACAACTGCATAACGGCAGGAGCAAGAAGATCAGGAAGGACCTTCCCTAAGTTCTCAGGCTCTAAAGGGCGACAAAAAAACAAGCATATTCTCATGAGACCTCATGCTTCTGCATCGTGAAATTTATGTTTGACATTGAAGCTTTCCCAGGCTCTGGAATGGTCCTTTTGAGAACTGGCTGCCTGAGCCCGAAGAGGTTTATCAACTTTCCTAGCTGAGCAGAACTTTTGTCAAAGCAAACAAGTCATGTTGGCTCTAATGTGTTTCTGGAACTCTTTTCTTTCTTCTGAAAATCTGTCAGGTAAGTTTTGATATCTCTGCCTTTGTACAGGTAATCCTTGACTTACAACCCTTCGTTCAGTGACCTTTTAAAATTACAATGGCACTGAAAAAAAGTGACTTGTGACTGGTCCTCACACTTATGAACATAGCAGCATCCCCATGGTCTCATGAACAAAATTTGGGCATCAGTATATATTTATAATGGCTGGATCATGCATGTAATTATTTGAAATGTTCCCAGCCAGCTTCCAACAAGTCAGTAGGTGGATTCATTTAATGACCGCATGAACCATTTAACATTAACAGTGATTTGCTTAACAGCCAGGGCAAATAAGATAACATTGGGGGCCACTCACTGATTATTCAAATATTTAGCTCCCATCTTTTCTCAAAGTTGCTTCAAAATTTAAAAAAGCTTAATATCCCAATTTTCATTCTAACTCCAATCTAGCTCACATATTGTTCTGACCCAAACCCTTTTCCAATAAGACAAACAATAGCTAAAGGGAACAGAAACCTTTTAATGAGTCTTACGAATCCCCGGTTAAAAAGCTGCTGCAAACTAATTACTTTTGATAAGCACAAACCTTGCCAAAACTGTGCAAGACTGCCAAGAATCAGAGAAGAAATATTTCACAACACAAGTCTTCAAATACTGTTAAGTTCAGTGCGTGGCGCAATAAGCAGAGACAAGTCGACGAACAGTGAACTTAAACTCTTTATTTAACATGGTGCAACAGTTCTCTGAACGGCCTCAACAGCCCCCTTATATAGGCAAGCTCTTGGGTATTTAGCCAATGAAAACACAGGAACGTTAGCTCTTTTTAACCAATGAGAAGGGCTCGTTAATAGCCAATCAGATTCTCCTGAATGGACCAATCCGATATCGCTATTCTCAGCCAATCAGAAGTGCAGGGCCAGAACCCTGCACTTTGCTTTAAGGTTTCAACAAACTTTATTCAAGCACTTTTATTAATTCACAACACCCCTTCCCCCGGGTTCCATTTCAGGGGTGCGGTAACGTAGTCTTTGAGGTAGGCAGGTTGTTTTGATTGTCTGTTTGATTTACGCTGTCCTCCAGGTGTTTGTCTAGAGTCTTGTTGGGGTAGGACGTTATCTGATGAACAGGGTGTCTCTGATTCTATATCTAAACTTCCGTTACCATTAATGTCCTCGATATCTCTTTGAGGCGAGTTAACCCCTGTCCCCGATCCTTCTTTACATGTTGAGTCTGAGCGGTCGTTTGTTCCGCTTGTGCCTTCCGCCGTTCCAAACTCAGCCTCCTCGGTGTCTCCTCTCCCCTCAGTTTGGAAATCACCGGAATCGCAGACCTCAGACTGCAGCCTTGAACGCAGCTGATCAATATGGCGCTTCCATATTCTATCGTCGCAACATTTCACTCGGTACGATCTGGGTCTGGTTACTTGGATTACAGTTGCCTCGACCCACAATGGGTCGCCATAAAAGTTTCTCGCGAAAACCAACTCGCCTACCTGGAAATTTCGGCATTTCCCACTGGATCCGTGTGGTTTTTCAGGTTCGTACGATGGGTGTAGTTGGTCCAGGTGGGAGCGGAGTTTCCGTCCCATCAATAACTCAGCGGGAGTTTTGTTGGTGACGCTGTGTGGAGTGATGTGCTGCAAAAGGAGTATTCGGTTAATCTTGTCTTTGATATCGCCATAGTCCATTTTATGTAGAGTTCTTTTGATGAATTGTACCATGAGCTCGGCCCTTCCATTAGCCGCAGGATGCGCCGGTGAAATTAGTGCATGGCGAATACCGCGGTCCGCCAGGTACTGTTCAAAAGAAAGTGCGGTAAACTGGGGCCCGTTGTTGGATACCAGAACGTCCGGTAATCTGTGTGTTGCAAATAATCTGTCCAATTTCCTGATGACCGATTCGGTTGTTGTATTTTTCATCTCATGGATTTCGAGCCAGTTCGAGTAGGCATCCACTGTTAATAAAAATGTGTGTCCATTCGTAGGTCCCGCAAAGTCCAGTGAATATGGGACCATGGTCCCCTGGGTGTTTCCCATTCTGTTGGGGTTGCTTTCGGTGGGGCATTGCTGACTTCCTGGCATTTGGAACAAGTCTTTACCCAGGCTTCGATCTGCTTGTCTATGCCCGGCCACCACGCATAGCTTCGTGCGAGTGCTTTCATGCGCACGATGCCGGGGTGGCCATCGTGCAAGGTTCTCAGTACTGCTCACTGTAATCGCTCTGGGACAATGATTCTATCGCCCCAAATGATGCAGCCCTTCTGGGAAAACAGTTCTGTCTGTCGATTTTTGAAGGGAGCGTAATTGTCAGGGATTTGGTCCAATGGCCATCCACGCTCTACCCAGCTGAGGACATGTGCTAAAACGGAATCGTGTTTAGTTTCAATCGTGATATCGTGAGCTGTCAGCAGCGGTTTTTGGAGTGTCTCGATCTGCAGTGTTGTGATGGTCGGAGCAGGGTCGTCAACGGTTTCTGGAAGCGGTGCACGGCTTAATGCGTCAGCATGGGGAATGGCTTTCCCCGGGCGGTGTTGCAACTTATAATTATAGGCAGCCAAGAATTCTGACCAGCGAGTCATTCTGGGAGATAATATATAAGGGGTTGGTTTATCTCCCGCTATTATTCCCAGTAAAGGTTTGTGGTCAGTTATTATGGTGAAAGCTCGCCCATAAATATATTCATGAAATCGTTTAACAGCACATACAATAGCAAGAGCTTCCTTATCGATTTGACTGTAATTGCGTTCTGCTTTTTACAGTGTTTTTGAAAAGTAGGCAATAGGGGCTTCACTTCTGTTTTGTAAAATGTGGCTCAAAATGGCGCCCACTCCGAAGGGTGATGCATCACACATAACAGTTAAAGGCAAAGTTTCATTATACTCCATCAAAACAGTGTCGGAGGTCAATAAGTTTTTTACTTGTCAAAACGCCTGTTTCTCTCGGTGCCTCCAAACCCAGGTTGCTTTTTTGTCTAATAAACGATGTAGGGGTTCGGCTACGGTTGCCTTTTGAGGCAGGAAGACATTATAAAAATTGATAAGGCCTAGGAACGCTTGGAGATCCACCTTATTTCGGGGTCTTGGGGCGTTTTTGATTGCCCTAAGTTTGCTATCGGTGGGGTGAATGCCCTGTTTATCTATTAAATATCCTAAAAATTCTACTCGATCAGTACATAGTTGACACTTGTTTTTCTTAACTTTGAGACCCAAGTCTTTAAATCTCTGAAGAACCAACCCCAGGCGCTCCCTTAGTATTTCTTGAGTCGGAGCAGCAATTAAAACATCATCAAAATAGGGGACAACACCTTTTATCCCTTGTAATAGTCTTTCCATCAAACTTTGAAAGATTCCCGGGGCCACGCTTACTCCGAATTGGAGTCGGTTACATTTAAACGCAACTCGGTGCGTAACAATTGTTTGAGCCTCTGCCGTTTTTCTGTCTATAGGCAGTTGTTGGTATGCCTGGGCTAGATCTAGTTTAGCGAACACTTTTCCGCCCCCCAGGGAATGGAGAAGGTGTTGCACCACTGGTACCGGATAAGCGTTTTGCTGTAGGGCGTGATTCAGGGTGGCTTGGTAGTCCCCACAAATTCTTAACGATCCATCCGGCTTGATGGGTGTTACGATTGGGGTTTCCCAGGGAGAATGGTCAGTTGGTTCTAACACCCCCTGGGCTATTAATTTATCAAGCTGCTCGTCAATCTTTGGTTTAAGGGCGAATGGGACTCGACGAGGCTTAAGGCGGATGGGAGCTATTTTGGGGTTGAGGTTAAATGATATCAGGGTCCCCTTGTACTCGCCTAGTTTGTCTGCAAAGATGTCCTGGAATTCTTGGACGAGAGCCTCTTCCCAGTTGTTGCTGCTGGTTCGGTGAATGCCGGCCACTTCAATTCCAAGTGGAGCGAACCATTGGAGGCCTAACAAGCGAGGCCGATCCCTGTCGACTACAATCAAGGGTAGAGATGCAGTACGATTTTTAAAGGAGACACGGACTTGGCTGGATCCAACGACTGGAATTCGATTTCCTTGATAATCTTTGAGTATGATTCTTTGGAATCAGAGGTCTTGTCGCCGGACGGTAGGGATGAGTTGCTTGAGGGTCTTCTAGGAAACCATCGAGAGGGACGATCCTGAATCGACTTCCATCATACAAGGCTGGTTTTCGATGGGCACCTTCACCCGGATCTTCTTGGCGTCCAGTGATGAGGCGTAACCAATTGTAATAGTTTGGTGTGCCTCTTCTCGCTTCGTTGAGTGGTTTAGGGGTCTGTTTCTGTAGGAGTGGTTGTTCCATTGGTGGTTCAAGGGTTCTTGCTTTGCAGGACGGCTTCCTGTAGATTGGCGATAGTTAGCCCACCTCGGGGTTTGGCTGGGTCCTTGCTTGCTTCTACAGACCCGTCCGATGTGGCCTCTTTTCCCGCACACATGGCAGAGCGCGTTGAGGAATTTGCAGTCTGATCGGGGGTGGTTTGCCCCACAACCAGCATATTGGTACTGCGATTTCTGGCGTTGGTCTCGTTCAGACCGGAGCCGGTTGACCTCTTCTTCATCGCTTTCCGATGACGATTCGAGGTCCTCGTGGTAGGCTGTCATTGCCGGTTCTTCTAAGTGAGGTGAAACTTCTCTGGCGAGTTGGCAAAGTCGAGCAGCTGACTTCCTGGTTGCTTCTGCTGCAGTAGCATCAGTGATGGCATCTGTAAGGCTGATGTCGCCTTTCGCCATCAGCTTACTCTGCACGCCTGGTGCATCTAGTCCCAGAACTATTCTGTCTCTCAGGGCTTCTTCAAGGTCGGCAAACCCACATAGGCCTCCTAGATTCCGGAGATCCGCTATGAAATCTGCAATGCTTTCGCCCTTCCGCTGATCTCTCTGGTAAAATTCATGCCTTCTCATGAGCGTTGATACGGTCGGTGCATAGTGGGCCCGTAGCAGGGGTTCGAGGACGTCCCAGTCCATGGACTTCACTTCTGCCGATTTCGCTAGTGCTTTGGCCATCTTGAATACGGTTGGCCCGCAATGAGTTAGGAATACCGCCCATTTCTTTCCGGTAGTGGCATCCTTCAAATTGTTGGTCTCCAGAAACATCTGGAAGCGATCCATATATGAGCCCCAGTCTTCTTGTGCCGGGTCGAATGGAGCAGGTGGTATGACACTGCCGGACATGGTTCCGCCATTGGTGCATTTCAGCCACGTGCTCTGTTATTGCTTTTTTTTTTTTTATAACAAATTTTATTAATTTTACAAAAACAATACACAATCCAGGCATAACAACTTGAAAAATCTTTTCTAAAAAAAATAATAATAATAATTAAAGAGAGCCAATAGAACATACAAAATAATTCCAAATTGTAATATCAATACTTACATTATCTATTTAACTTCATATCTTATCCAGACTTCTCCTTTTATCCAAATTATATTTCTTGCTTATTAAAATTTTATTGCCTTTCATATACATACAAAACACAGAACATAGAAAAACAAAACAAAACTAAAACATCTTTTCCGAAGGCTGCCTGATCCCGGGTTAAAACTCTTCTCACAGACACAAATTCAAACATCATATTCACTTTATATATCCTTCCATATCTTATTATCATTTTCTTTTTTATATATAAATCAATTTTATTAATTTTACAAAAACAGTGCACAAACAATCAAGGCATAACAGCTTATAAATTCTTTTCTAAAAAAAATAGTGATAATTAAAGAAGAAAACCAATAGAACATGATGATTCCCAATTATAATATCAATATTTACTTTATCTATTTAACTTTGTATCTTATCCCAACTTCTCCTTTTCATCCAAATTATTTGTTAATTAAAATTTTATTGCCTTTTATCAACATACAAAACCCAAAAAAACATAACAAAACCTTTATATATCCTTCCATATCTTATTACCATTTTCAATAACATTCTTTGTCTGTTCTATTTCCAACTATCCATTCATCTTTTTTCTTTTGCTATACTTCTCCTATACACTAATTGGAATGACGCCTTTAACTCATTACCCTAACTTAAAAGTACTTCATATAACACTTAATTTATCTTGGGATTCTGTTTAGTAGAATCTAATATTACACAATAAATTTTATACTCTAAATACATATATAAAAACACAATCTTGTGTACCTTCCAGAATCCCCTTTTTATCCTTAATTAGATTCACCCATTGTCTCGAAATAAACTTTTTTTCTTTAGATCTTGCTTCCCACCATTGAAGCTTCTCCTCCCCCCCTTTCTCTCTTGCTTATTCTTCTCCTTGCCCTTTTTACCCCTTTGTCTTTCCTCCTCCCTTTTCTTACTCCCTTTCCTTTGCTTTCTAACCTTGCATCCACCTTTCCTCTCATTTTTCTCTTTTTTGGTTGTTTTTTCAAACCTTAAAATCCCCTTTTTCTTATCCTCTTTCTCCTCCTCCCCAGAAAAAACCCATTGTTCATCAAAGATGGCTTCTTGTTCCTCTTCTTCTTTGTCCCAGTCATTCTGCTGCATAATCAATTTTTCATAAGTACATAACGCCATTACTAAAAATTGAAATAAAGTGCCCAAAGTATCTTTTCCATCTTGTTCTTCCTCTTTATATTTTTGATATTCAGTCTTTAGTTCATCCACAAGCGATGCCATCCTGAAAAGAGAAACTTTCCCCAAAACAACCAACCAAGTATTTTTAATCAAAAATTATTCAAAAAAGATTCCAAAAGTTAATACTTTTCTTCCTTCTTCTATTTCTCTTTCTGGGGTTACTGTTTAATCAAAGAGGTCCAATTACCATATATCTTTCTTTGAGATTCTAGGCAATCTCCTCCTTTTTCCACTTCTGCTCCAATTTTTTCCCTCTCCCTTTCCACTTGCAACATCAATTTTTAAATGATCAGAAATCCATACCTCTAATAAGGATTTTCCAATTTCTTAAATTTTTAAGTCCAATGTCCAAGAACTCTTTTGTCCCTTAACTTCAACTTTCAGAATAGTTCACCTTCAGTGCCCAAACAAATTTCAAATCTTCATCTGCTGTTTCCATGGGGTGGGAGAGTGAAGAAAAAAAAAGTTCCCTTTAACAGCTTCTTCGTCGCTTTCGATCTTCTTAGGGATACAATGTATCCTCCAGCAATTCAGACAGCTCAGTTCCAGCAAATTTAAAAGATGTTGATTGACCTGGCTCAGCCAGCACTTTCACTTTTCTTGCTTCCTCCAGCACAATCTTACCTGGTTGCAGGCTTCTTCATGGCAGCCATTGCTGACCGCCGCTCCACCACCTTGGGAAAAAGGGGTTTTTCCAGACAAGGGGGTCTGCGGCACCCCCAACCCCCTGTCCGGGTCCCCTCTCTCTTCGGCTGTCCCTACAGGGCAGCCATATCCCCCTGACCCATTTGGATTGGGGGTACCTCGGCAGCAAGCGCAGCAGGAATCGCGAACGGTCGCGAATTCCTGCTGCCACCGAAGCCACGCGCCAGTCTGTGTTCCTCTGTTATCGCTTTTTGTAGTGTTCAGTCAGCTCTGACGTCTCCACATCCCACCCTCATTGCCAGTGTTAAGTTCGGTGTGTGGCGCAAGAAGCGGAGACGAGTCGACGAACAGTGAACTTCAACTCTTTATTTAACATGGTGCAACAGCTCTCTGAACGGCCTCAACAGCCCTCTTATATAGGCAAGCTCTTGGGTATTTAGCCAATGAAAACACAGGAACGTTAGCTCTTTTTAACCAATGAGAAGGGCTCGTTAATCGCCAATCAGATTCTCCTGAACGGACCAATCCGATATCGCTATTCTTGGCCAATCAGAAGTGCAGGGCCAGAACCCTGCACTTTGCTTTAAGGTTTCAACAAACTTTATTCAAGCACTTTTATTAATTCACAACAAATACCAACTGTAATGTCCATGAGGCTGAGTTTCAAAACGTCTTTGCTTCCTGCAAAGAACATTCGCTTCACAGCTACCTTTTATTTTCTTGAGTGAAGGGCCATTACCTTGCAGCCTTACTCCCGAGTCATCCATGCTGCTGCAGCTGCTCTTTCCTGTGAGCAGCCCTATGCGCACTTGGCACAGGCACCTCCTCATCGTTGCTGCCAGCCCCCACAATCTCTGAAGGCATCAGTCCATTCCCTAATGATCCTGGCCCCTCATCTGAGACCTTGCTCTCCTCAGCCATCTGCACCTGCTGCTGGATAACCACAACACATATCCAGCCATCTATTGAACACACAAGGTGTTTTCCCAAAAGATACTGAGCAAAACTCTGGTTGAATAGTTTGAGGTCCAATGTATCAAGCAAATTCAGTCTGCCTACTTCTACATGCAATTTCTTATGGAGCAAATAGCAGAAATATTTGCACCCAAGCCATAACCCAATAGCATCCACTGCAGAGGCATGCACAGGCATTATTTCTTCCATTATTCTTTGGATCCTGCCAGTTAGTATCTTAAAAAAGAAAAATAAACAAGAGGACAAAAGGGCAAGAAGCAGAACAGGAGTTGGGAAGCCCACATTAATTTGTGGAAGCAATAATAATTTTGCTCATCATCTGTGTTTCCTGAGGGGTGTAACTGCACTGATTCAAATTTGCGTTTGCTTGTCGTCAGTTAGTCTTGTTCAGCTCTTCTCGAAAGCTTCAGAATCACCTGACCTTTGCATCCGTCCATCATTCCTTTACATGACAGTATTCAGCCTAGGGATTTTTCAGCCTCAGATTCCAGCATTAAGCCATGTTTTTTATTTCCTTTGCTTGATAATCACCAAATGTTTTCCACAAAGGTTAAGAGTCTTCGGGGCATCTTAAAGACTGACAAATTTATAACATGACTATAATGCTAACTTGAAGATATTCATTGTTGCCTAGGCTTTTGTGGATCATAACACACTTAGCAAATGTATTAAAATATTATGAATTTCATTTTAAAAAAATCTAGCATTTATGGGAGCAGACCTACGTAGAACTGTGAAAGCTGAAAAGAAATGAAATATAAGAAATATAATCAGTGATAATTCCATTATTAACAAAGGCCGTGCATGATTTGCTTGCTCAGGGACTTAAGTGGTGAGAAAGGTGTGTATAAACACAAACATCTCCCAATGTAGCTTATTAGGGCCCCCAGTTGAATACAGGGTTGTTGAACGGATCACTTTTGACAGCTCCTGGCTAAAAGGACACAACAATCTTTTCAAGAATCTCGACCAGGGTCCCAAAACTTGGCAACTTTAAGACTTGTGCACTTCAACTCCCAGAATTCTCAACCAGCTCTGCTGGCTGGAGAATTGTGGGAGTTGAAGCCCACAAGTCTTAAGGTTGCCAAGTTTGGAGACCTCTGATCTAGACAAAGAGGAATGTACGTTGCAGGGCTTGTATGCATATTCAGATCCTCATTTTAGCTTTCTAAATAAGCAAACACATACAAATATTTTTATGTTGGTGGCCTAATTGACAGGTAATATAATTTTTTTTTTAAATCTATTCAAGTATAGTAATAGAAAATAGAGATGAATTTCTCTTGATGTCAATAAAGTAAATATCACTACTTATACTTTAAACATTTCTTATGACATTGACCCTACCATTTATTAGGCCAAATGTATGAAAATCAGGATAGCAATTCACACATCTAATGACTGGGCTGCAGTGTTCAGAACCTAGTGGTACAAGAAGCTTTTAAAGTGGACAGAATAACTGGAGTTTATTACCCAAAATTAATGCCTCTCTGGAAATTGTTTTAAAAGTTAACTTGCTATCTCCATAGAATTTAGTGAACTTACCTATATTTTATGTATAAATACAAGGAAATTTGGCAGAATGTGATGCTTAATTAGCAGCAACATTGAGCTATCTTTTTATTCAGCATTATTTGCATGTACACCTTCCTTGTGCATCATTTCCCAAGTCATTTCATGTCTTGTTCCGAGGTGTCCTTTCATAACATTGTCCTAATTCAATCTGCCTTGCAGTTCTTGCCAGCAAGTAATATCCTTAATTCTGAACATTTCAGCCTCTCAAATCCTAGAGAGATTATCATTGGTTTTGGGGGGGAAAACCCATCCTTTTCCCCATCTGTCTTCTTTGACTGTTACTGATTCTGTAACTGGATTGTTGGATTAAAAATTGGCACACATATACACGAGAAATGGGATCAGGTTTCTCTCTGTGACACCTTTTCATTTCATTCATGGAGATTGCTTGCATCTTCATGTGAGGATGCGAGATCTATACCCAAGGGGTCCCTTGCCTTAAAATGAAAGAATTCTTTTACCTATAAAGAAAATAGCACAGATGATAAAGACCCACACATTTCTACTTCCTGCTTATATTGTTTGACTGACTTGATGTACATCAGCTGAACAGTATTTAATGCATATTAAATGAATAAGAATCACTGATTAAAGAGAATGTCAGTACTTATCCACTGTCAGGAAGTTTTCCATGATTTTGTTTCATACACACTCATGTCGGAGTAAACAAGCCAAGTGATTAGTGGCTCAATGAACATGCATAACAGTGTACCATCACTCTTTGTGAGCAAGTTCACAAACCTAAATAAGAGTGCTTTCACACCTTCACAATCCTTATGATCCATGCTAATTTCTCACTCCTCCTTCCTTGTTTTTATATCTGTTGTTTCCTTTTCTCTCTCAACACAGATCCCTGGGCTTCTCACCCCTCTCCCTGCCACCTTTTATTTCTTGTTTGCTATTCTTCCCCAATTCTTACATGTTCTTAGGGTTTGCTTGCCCAACACCTTTTGTTAGCTGGAACAACAAATGATATATTTCCCTCCTTCTATAGAGGAGTATGCATTATATTTAAGGCTGGCCAAGATAGGTTGGTACCTCTGACAACAAATCCAGAATCGCTTTCTCCTTGGAAGTAAAAATGGTGTTTTTAAAACATCCAGCCATTTTCTAGTATCTAGAATCATCTGCCTGGAGTGGTTCTCTCACTTTGTTTGAAATCAGAGCTGATCCTGCTGAAGTGTCCTGTCTTTGTTCTTGTTCTACCCATCTGCCAGCTTGTCATATCAGACTGATGTCAACCCTCAAAGCAGGCCCCCTTGTCACATATGCAGCCCCTTGGGAACCACAGAGCTGTGTGAATCCTCCCTGATGGACAGCAGCTGTTAAAAACTCCTGGAATCTATCACATTCACCTGCCTGTGCAGAAAGAGAAGCAATCAATTTGTGCTGTTTTAATTTGTCCAGAATAAAATAAGATGCAGTCCATCCCCCACCCCACCCCAATAGAATATTGGAAATAAATTACATAAAGCAGCTTGAGCATCCGTCCATTGGTAGGATAATTCATTGACAATGGAGCAGAATGGAACCAAATTTGGTATGGTGAGAGAAGTCAGCAAAAGACATTTTCTATTAAAATGGGGTCAATTGGGTGGGAGCTACAGAGAAAAACAATCCAGAAATAATGCACTAAGAGCCTTGGTGGTACAATGGTTAGAGTGCAGTACTGCAGGCCACTTCTGCTCATTATTGGCTGCCTGCAATGTGGCAATTCAAATCCCACCAGGCTCAACGTTGACTCAGCCTACCATCCTTCCGAGGTGGGTAAAATGAGGACCCAGATTGTTGGGGACAATATGCTGACTCTGTAAAACCGCTTAGAGAGGGTTGTAAAGCACTATAAAGCAGTATATAAGTCTAAGTGCTCTTGCTCTTGCTAAGGCATCCCCAAGGGAGAGGCTAAGATCACAATTTTGGTAATTGCTCCATTCTACACCTCTCTCATGTGACTCAGGGTGGAGCTCTTATAAATGGACTGAAAAGAATTCCCACAAATATCCTTAGATCTCTAAATATCCTTAGATCTCTTAAATATCCTTAGACTCCCATTTATATCACTTGAAAAAAATGGGATTGGGATAGTTAATCTGGAATTCTCCAGGAATCACGGAAGTTGAAATGTAAAATTTCTGAGCTGGCATCAGGACCTGAAATCCATGTCTGTGGAGTTATTAAGTTGGGCAGAGCTAAATGTTAAATAGCAAAGAGAGTACACCTGCTTTCAAAAATTATTTATTCCATTTCTAAATGATTGGCAGTCATGTGGCTAATGCACTAATATATGTAATACAATTTTCTTGTAGGCATTCTTCTCCCATAGGGAATTCCTCACTGCGAGCAGCAGAAATGTAACTCCTTTCAGTTAATTTTTTTTTTTTACAAAAATGCACTAGACATTTTATTTGAAAATGATTCATCTAAATTAATTCATCCTTGACCATTATTTTATGATTGTGGCATTGTCTGGTTCCTGGATTTGATCCACTATAAAGATCAGGGTATGATTCAGAACTGTAAATGTTTTCATTGCCCTTCTCTACTTCGGAAATTACATTTCCTGCAAATTTCCTACATTTGTAAAGACTGCCAATCATGTTTTATCTCCCAACAAATCTCTACATCCCTTATATAGCCCTTGTTGTGAATGCATAAGGTTTAATAAAGAGAACTTGAGCTTGGAATAAAGTGCAGGGTATTCCTGAACTCCCTTATGACCAAACTGAGAGGGGGGGAGATACGGAAGAAGATGAATTCCAAGTAAAAGAAAACCCGTTCGAAGGGAACGGCTTCGTAATAGAGACACAGGAAGTGGAACCAGAGAGGGAAACAGATGCACCTCGGGAATTACTGAGAATAATGGCAACGACGAAGAAATGAACTCTGAACCAGAGGCGACCCCGTTGCCAAACAACAATCTACCTCAGCGTGATTGCAGCCAAATGACACAGCGAAAATCAAAAAGACTAATAAAGCAACCGTCCTACCTAAAGGACTATGTAACTGCGCCCTGCAAACAGAAGCCAGGGGGAAGGGGTGTTGTGAATACATAAGGTTTAATAAAGAGAACTTGAGCTTGGAGTAAAGTGCAGGGTTCTGGCCCTGCACTTCTGATTGGCTGTTAATGGCAGGATTGGATTGGCCTGTTCCGGGGAATCCGATTGGCCATTAACAGAGAGTTCCTATTGGTTAAGGGAGCTAGCGCTCCTCGATTGTTATTGGTTAATAGTTATTGGGGTTGCCTATATAAGGAGGGTTATAATTGCCATTGAGTTGAGAAGTCACTATGTAAATAAAGAGTTGAAGTTCACCGTTCCAGAGGCTTGTCTCCATTCTTTCTCGCCCATGCTCCAAACTTAACAGCCCTCTCTATATAACAGGCCCCAATTTTGCTTGTCTTTAGAAAAGCTTTTAAGATCTAGCTTTTTCCAGGCAACTAATTCCAGTTGAGCAGAGTTTCCCCTTTGGTTGCTAATTCAGTGCTCCTCAAGCTTAGCCACTTTAAAGCTGGTGGACTTCAACTCCTAGAATTCCCCAGCCAGCCAGCCATGCTGCCTGGGGAATTCTGGGAGTTGCAGTCTATTGGTCTTAAAAACTGGTTTAATTGCCCCTTTTGCTCACAATTTTATATATGGGTTGTTCTTTTTTTAAGGTTGTATGGTTAATTGTCTTTACTTCTCCCCACTTTTGTACATTACCCAGAGACATTTTGTTTAAGTTGGGTGACCCTATAAATCCATGAAATAAATACATAAATAAATCCATCCAAACTTAAGGATACAATTTAGGGCTTTCCCCCCCACCCTCATTCTGTGTATTTTTGTGAAATGCAACTTCCAATCTGAAAGGTTCTTTTTGCTCCTAATGTCTTGTTTTATTTCAGACACACCTAAAACCATTGAACTTGTTCCAGCAATCTACATGGATACATCTGCACTCCATTCTGTTGTTCTATAAGATTTCAGTTGGTCTGTATTTTATTACTATTTCAAGGTTATTCTTGATTTCTATTTCTTAGGATCTGATACTTGTGCATATCATACTATTTTGGCTGTCTCTATCCCTTAGCTAACTTTGCTTCTCTTTTTATATCACCATAGATGAGACTATGCATTAATGGTAGATGCAAATCATAAGTTTCTAGTGCCACCTCAGAGAACATCCCATGAACCTTCTGAAATGCAGTTGCATTCCTACAATTAGAACAAAGTCCTAGTTTTCTTTGAACATATTTTCTTTGCAAAAAAGTCAAGTAACTTTAAGCCATTGGCAGTTGCCTGGGGGAATCTCTTGATCAACTATTCACGGATTTGATGCTGGAAGAAGCTTGGCTGTGGGGAAAATAGGAGGAAGAAAGTGGGTATGTTCACCACCTTGAGTTATTTGTAAAAATAATAAAGGAGGGATTATTATTATTAGTAGTAGTAGTATTATACACTTTATTCATTAAACATGAAACTCAGTCAACTGAACATTCAAAAATGCATCACAAATATCATTGACTGGTGCTAATGGTTGATATGGGTTGTTGCCAGTGTCCTAAGTATCAACCAAGTACCTTCTTAAGATGTATGATGTGTTAGGGATAACATTGTTTACCCTAACTGGTTTAGGTACAATAATGAATATGTAATCATGGTTTGTTAGTTAAAGTGTCTGCAACTTTAACTGTAGGAATGTAATTAAGGGAGTGGTTGTAATAGCACCATAAAAGAAGCAAGACAACGGCAGCTTGCTCTCTCTGGCTTGATGATCCCTAATTACTGGATGGATTCAAGACTGCGTTTTTCTCCTACTGGAAAGGGAGAGAGAAAGGACTGATTTATTTGTAAGTGAACTGACATTGGATATTCTGCACGGACTTTGCTAATTGAATATCCCTGAATGGACTGACTAAAAGATACATGACTAATGGACTGTTATTTTGACTATGCTATAAACTCTAAATGGAATAAACTATATTTTGATAGCACAAGCGTATCTGTTATTTTTATTGTATGTTAACAAACATACAAACTTATCTCACTCATTTATCTGTGTGCCTATCTGACTAACATTGCACATTCTGTTTAGCTTGTCTCCTTAACCCTGGTTGGGGAACACAGGCTTAACATGATGTTCTAAGTAGTGCATTTTTTTGCTGGTGTAATTGCAGGAAGCTGCAATTTCTTGATTTTATAAAATTCTTGGACATGGTACCAAGTGCCCTGATGACAATGGGTATCACTGTTACATGTTTCATCCATAATCATGTAGCTTCGATGGCCAGGTCATGATATTTTGTGATTTTTTTTCCCCATTCTTTTTCTTCAACTCTGGCGTCTCCTGTCAAACACAATACAAATAATTAAATCACAACAATAGCTGTTGCTTGTTAAAGCTGAATAGGGAAAATTATCCCATCAATAAACACAGGATTAAACTTCACCAAGCACAGAATTAAGCTTCACCAAAAACCAGTTTTAGACCAAAACTCAGAAAGGGTATGTAAACTCATGTTTGAATGTCAATCTTTCTAGCTAGCCAAGAAGCCTTGTTGAATATCACTCATCTTGGTTCCCTGTCAGTAAAAGCTCTGCTTCATTATTCAATTATTTCTTCAAAGTGATAATTGTCCAGGCAAGTATTTCCTCCCAACAGCAGTGTAAAAATCTTAAAACAACCCTTCCCCTTGAAGAAAGGCAAGCCTCAAGAAGAGACAGGAAGTCTAGGCATTCTGGCAAGAATGTAATAAGGGTGGACAAAAACAAAAGGAGATTGCTTCTAACTACCAGTTCTCTGAACTGCTTAGAAAGTTAACAACGGGTTCTATAGAACCGGATAGAACTGGTAGAATCCTATCCCTGCCCTGCACTTAACAGTTGTTGATAAGAAAGAAAAAAAATCTGCATTGTGGATGTGGCAATGCCTGGAAACAGCAGAAGAGAAGAGAAAGAACTGGAGAAGATAAAATACAAAGACCTTCAAACAGAAATAAAGCAACTATGGCAAAGGCAAGCAAGGGTGACACCAATAGTAATAGGCGCCTTGGGTGCAGTCCCAAAACAACTGGAGCACCACTTGAACACCATAGGCTTTGACAAATTTGCCACCAGTCAATTGCAGAAGGCGGCTTTACTTGGAACAGTTTCCATCCTGTGACAATATCCATAACACCATCAAACATCCATATCTGCCTTTCCCTGGACTTGATAGGTAGACAAAAATGCCAAATCTAGTCTGAACATCTGGCTGACTGTGTGATGATCAATCATCATAATCATTATCATTAAAATCTCCTGTTAATTATGTATTCAATCATCATCATCATCATCAAAATCCCTTGTTAATTATGTCTTCAAACATTTCCAGGTAGAATAAGCTTCAACTTCTAATAAAAACAATCCAAAACAACCATCTCCCACTTTGGTTGATTTCAATTGTAGCAAATGACAAAAACAATTTGTAGATCTAACAGAAGAGATGGAGCACATCTGGAACCAAACATTTATAAACGGGCAAGAGACATCTGGGTGGCAAGACAGATGGAAGACCTGTCAGCTGGAAATATAGGTTTTATGGTTTCTTGGAGTAGCAAATCATGATAAGGTATCGAGAAAGAAGGAAGAACACCACCGACTTTTACACCAAGGGTAACTGACCTAAGTAGGCATAAGTGCAGCAGGAAGAGTCAGTCTCAGTTGCAGTTTAGCTAATTGGTTTCTATTTTTTAGCCTGGAATGTATTCAAAGTGTACTAAAATAATACATGTGATATGCATTTTGGAGATTGCTTTTTTTTAGTTTTTTGCTTGCTTTTTTTATCTACAGCAGCATAAACTTAGGAATGTACACAGCTCTGATTTTTAACTGGTCCATTCACTATATTTTTCTACTCTTAGATATATTAGCTGATAGCCTGTTGAACCAAGGATCACCTGGTGTGTCCGTTTCACAAAATAACAATTATGGCAGCTTTGGCAAAATGGATGCTGTGATGGGTTAGCCAGTCATGAAACATGTATTTCTTAAAGAGCAAAGTAGTGAAATAGCTTCCTGCAACTTCCTGTAGTTTTCCTAGCTATTTTTCTCCACTTAGCTTATTTTTCGGAGACATTTGGCAATGCATCCAAGTGAAGGACTAGGCTACAATAAGCCATTCTTTTTCATTTTCCAGGGAGGTCTGGGGGAAGAGGAAGAGGGCATTCTTGAAGGATGCCAAAAGCTATTATTTGTTTTGCAGCCCAGTTTTTATGTAATATTTGTTCATTAAAAGCATCTCTTAAAAAAATTAAATCAGGTGAGACACAAAGACAGACAGGTGCCAAAGGAAATGATTGCATCTAACGTGCATCAAACAACCCACTCCTATTTTATAGCAGCGCTTCTAAGATGGAAATTAAGTATGGAAGAGGGACATTTGTATTTTGTAGATTAATCATCTAATGATTAATTAAATGTAGGTTCTCCATTATATGAATTTTAAGGTTTTGATGTGTGTCATGGGTAACAAAAACTGACTATAATGATTATGTTTAGAAATAAAGGTGGTGAAAGAATTAAAGATGTGAGTAAAAGATGATATTTAGTTTACTTTATTGTCATTGCACCTCGTACAATGAAATCAAACACCATCTTCAGTGCACAACATGACGATGACCATGAAAATAAACACACACATTCTTCACCCTCCACACATTGAACCAAAAAACCCCAACACCGCACCAACACTGCACTATACAACAGAATTCAAAAGAGCTACTGTCCTGGGATAGAATCTGTTTTTCAGCCTATTTGTCCTTGTTTTTATTATTCTTAAAAAAAAGAGTTCCCAGGATGAGATGGATCTTTGAGAATGTTTTGAACTTTCTTAAGGCAGTGGGAGCTATAAAGAGGGGAGAGGGCAACCAATGATCTTCTGGGCAATGATATTAACCCTCTGAAGTGTGTTCCTATCTGCCACTGTGCAATAATATAATATAATACACATGGAAAAGTGAGTGAATGTATACACTCTGGTTACAGAAAAACGTGATGCAATCAAAAATATACGCAGATAGTCCTCTACTTACAACTGCAATTGGGATCAGATTTCTGCTTGTATGTCACTAGTTGTAGTATAGAGGCATCCATGTGTTCACACTCAATTTTATATATATTTTTTGCAGTGGTTGTTAAGTGAATTTAGTGACCGTTACAATGGCATTGAAAAATGTGACTGATTTTGCAAAGTTATAACCTTTACCATGATTGTGTGACCAAAATTCAGATGCTTGGCAACTGGTTCACATTTATGACTGTTGCTGTGTCCCAAGATCATATGATCACCTTGTTGACCCGCTGACAAGCAAAGTCAATGAGGAAGCCAGATTCACTTAACAACCTTATCAACTACACTGATTCACTTAACAACTGTGGCAAGGAAGGTGGTAAAATGTTACTTAACAAATGTTTAACACATGTTTCACTTAACAACAGAAATTCTGGGCTCAATTGTGGTTGTAAGTCGATGACAACCTGTATTACAAATCATAGCCACGTGACCACAGAATGTTGCAACTGGTCATAAAGACAAGCCAATTGCCAAGCACCCAAAATGCAATCATGTTACTACAGGTGTGTGTGTTGTGTACGTGGCACAACATTTTATGACAACCATTTAATGATGTGCTTTACAGATTGTAATTTTGAACAGGACTCATACATAAGGGAAATGGGGGGGGGGAGAATGTAATTAAATGGAATTGCTCACTTTTTTATGTGTAAAACATAGAAAGGATTTCCAACATTAGAAATAAAATCTGACAGCAAGAAGTACAGTAATAACTTTCACAGAAGGCTGCCCACCAGCAATGCTCTGTTAACTTCATGAACTGAAAGTAATTTTGCATTGTTCTCGGGCTGATGTTGAAACCACAGAGAAATGTAATTTTTATTATATTTGCATTATTAGTCAAGATTGTATTAATAAGTATGATTATAATTAATAACAACAATGATCACAATATTATTACAGTGAAAAAGAATTAGACATGATGAAATGCTTTGAAGATAGTAAATATTGTTATAATTTGTGCAGTGGCTACCATCAGATTGGTTTTATTACATATCAGGGTTTTGTTTTGTTTTGAAACCTATAGTAAATTTGTGTCCTGCTAATACCAAATGCGTATATTCAACTCTCACTTTGCTTTACTGACCAGGGAGTGAAGAACAAAACCAAATTTAATGTCACACACTGCTGGAACCCAATCTGACTGCAATTGCTAAAAACTGTTGTATTATTTTCTGCCATTTCAAGCTGGTGTGAGCAGGACAAAAGTCATTTTGAAATATCCTGCTCGTTATAAGGGAGTAAGTGCCTCAAATTCAGCAGCTCTAAGTGTTCCAGCTTGAACACAAAAGAGATAAGCAGGATGTGCCAGGGATTGAGAGCAGGAGAGTAGCCATGAACTGTAACAAAGTGTGTAGAAAAACTGGATGTGGGTAGAACAATGGAGAACTGTAATAGGGTGTATACGTGTCAGAAACTGTGTAGCTGCTTATGCTTCAAAATCTGAAATGAATATGTATCAATTTGAAACAGGAAGAACGTGAGCCAAGTCCTCTTACGAAAGGGGGGTGGGCGGACAGTTAGGATATAAAAGTGCCATTTGAACTTTGCTCCTGCGTTCCTGAGGGAGCCCAAGTTTGCAAACGCGTAATAAATCTTGTTTTTCTTGGATCAACGAACCTTGTGGTGGTCTTTTCATAGCCTCCCACCTCACAATTTGGCATCCCTGGGTGGGCCTCACGGAATTCTGATCAGAGACAAGGGATCAGGTAAGTGTGGCGCCAACTCTCCCATTGTGAGAGACCCCTCCCTAGTCTCGGTTGGAGCCTGAGGTGACTGCCCCCAGCAGACGATCCTTGGAAACAGGAATCCCAAGATTTGAAGCTGGCCTGACTGGGAGTGTTGTTGATTGCCTGAAGTGGGGACGCCCACCATTCCTTTGTCTCCAGGAGACCAGGAGTGCATCAGGTGAGTTTGTTGTCTTTCGGAACATTAAGGGAAGACTGCTGTCCTTAAACTCTGGGAATCCAGCTGGAGGACAGTGGTAATTCAGATAGAGGGATCTCTGGGAGATCAGTGGCGGGGAGCATTGAAAATGGGAAAGGGACAAAGCAAGTGTGAAACATTCCAGGAGGGAATGGATGTGCAGATAGAGAAGACCCCGAAAAAACCAATTCCGACTGACTTCCCATTGGGACAGCTACTCCAACAATGGTTGCTGCCCCATCTGAGGACTTACACTCGGAATTTGGAAAAGAAAAAGATGATTTACTTATGCATAACCAGATGGCCAGAATATCCTTTGGTCGATCCCAAGTTTCCTTACCACTGGGACCCTGAAGGGAACACCAGTAAGTATTGGATAACTCAGCTGAAAGAATACATAGTGAGGCACAGAATAAAGGAGCAGATACCATATGTAGAGGTATGGTATCATGTTCACTTTGAAGGACTGATTCCACTAGAGACAGAAGCAGGACAGTTTGTCAGTAAGCCAGAGGAGAATGGCAGTGAGGCAAAGGAGTGGCTGAAAAGTCCTCCAGCATCTGCCCCGGTTCCGGCACCACAGCCTGTGCCGCCACCAGCTGCTCCGGCTCCACCAGTCCCTCCAGCTCCACCAGCTTACCCAGGACTGAGAAGGGAACTGGCCCAATTGAACAGAGACCTAGAGAATTTTCCTCTAGGAGGAAGACCCGATAATTCCGTTCCGGCCTTCCCGGTCAGAGAAGTCCCAAATGGCATGAATGCCCAGGGGGCACCTGTCACAGTTTTTGTGGCTGTCCCCATAAAAGCTACAGAGCTACGGGATCTGAAAAAGACTCTTCCGAAGCTTCATGAGAATGCTCATGAGGTAGCAGAACAGTTAGAGTTATTTTTAGGGCCGATGGAATATACATACCCTGAGCTGATGTATATTCTGGGACACTTGTTCACCCCCTAGGAAAGAAATCTCATTAGAACAGCAGCAATGGCAGCTTGGGATAAGAGGCACCAAGGGCAACAGGGAGTAGCGGCTGAGGACCAAAAGTTCCCCCTGGCAGATCCAAATTGGAACATGAATGATGCAGCACATAGGGATAATATGAGGGAAGATTTTGGAAGGAATTAAATTGGCTATCCCACAGGGGAAGAATCTGACCAAAGCTTTCAAAGTGACACAGGGGAAAGATGAGTTACCAGGGGATTTCTGTGCTTGGCTCTGAGATGGTCTAACCAAATATTCTGGAGTGGCGCCCGGGACACCCGTTTTTGATACGTCGTTAAAAATGCAATTTGTCACTAAAGCTTGGCCAGATATCCAGAAAAAGATCCAAAAGACAGACAGGTGGTCTGAATTGGGGATGATTGATTTGATGAAAGCAGCTCAGCAAGTGTTTGTGAACCGAGACTCAGTAAAGACACGTCAGAAGTTTCAGATGATGGAGGCTGCCATACAGGCAGTTTCTAAAAATGAGGTCAAGAAGAAAAGAGAGACAAGAGTTCCTGAGCAAAGATTAGGGAGAAGGGAAGAAAGGTTTCCAACAAGGAGAGGAGACTTTGGGGGAAACCGATTCGGTCAGCCCCATTGGCAGTTTCAGAAAAGGACATGCTTCAAGTGTGGGAAGGAGAGACACTTTGCGCGTGAGTACCCAAAAACCCAGGAAGAGTGAAGTTATGCTTTGTATGATTAGGGAGGTTCCGGCTCTCCAAGAGGGACTCACAGGGAGCCATCGGTAAATATTTTAGTGGGTCCTGACCACCAGGAATGGCTGTTTCTGGTGGATACCGGACAAGCCGAACATCAGTGTGTGACTCCATAGCTGGGACACACCGATCAAAACATACTTTGAAGGTGGTAGGAGTGAGTGGGAAATCCCAAGAGGTCAAGATTTTGGAAGAAGTGAGATTGGAATTGAATGATGTGGTCACGGAAACCGAAATATTGTATATTCCAGATTCGGGAGTGAATTTGTTGGGAAGAGATCTGTTAGATGCTTTTGGAATAGAGTTGTGGGATAGAAAGAAGGAGATAAATGTGTGTATTAACAGAGGAAGATGAGGAAAGGATCTCTCCTGAAGTGTGGTCAGGAGGTGAGAAGATTAGTAGAATGCAGATGGAACCAATTCAGATAAAAGTAAAGCCGGGGTAACCAAAGTCTGGACTACCCACAGTACTCTATGAGTAGGAAGGGAAGAGAGGGGTTGAAGCCTGTGATAGATAGATTGTTGGATCACCAGTTCACTGTGTTGGCTCAGTTCCTGAATAAGAAGTTGGTGGATAGTAAGAAGGAGTACGTGCTTTGGGAGGAAGGAGACAATGAGAAGTGGGAGATCCTGAAAAGGGCTCTAGCAACAGCCCCAGTGTTAGCCTTGCCTAACCTGAAGTTACCATTTCACCTGTATGTGTCAGCTTCTCAGGGAACTGCGGTTGGGGTCCTTGCACAGAAGAGGCGGGGGCCTTATCAACCAGTGGCTTTCCTGAGTAAAAGGTTGGAGCCTGTTGTGAGAGGATGGCCAGTTTGTGTGCAGGCGGTAGCTGCTACAGCAATGTTGGTTGTGGAAAGCAAGAAGTTGACCTTTGGGAGAGCCCTAGTGGTGCATTTTCCTCACCAGGTCAACTCCAGGTGTTGAGCCAGTTGGCTACCACTTGGATGACAGAGGGGAGGATACTGAAGTATGAGACCATCTTGAGAACCAGCCCTGATGTGGTGATAGGCACAGATAGGAACTTGAATCCAGCAGAGTTTTTAGAAGGGAGAAGGCAAGAATGGGAGCCTGAAGATCATGACTGTCTGTTGCAAGTGGATCTTTTGACCAAGGTTAAGGAAGATTTGGAAGAGACTCCACTGGAGAAGGGGGAACGATGGTTCATAGATGGGTCTAGTAGAGTGGAAGAAGGAAGATGAAAGTCTGGTTATGCAATTGTTACTGGAAATGGGGAAGTGATAGAAAAGGGGTCAGGGTGGTATCTCCTGTTGCTATGAGGGGAATCTTGGAGAAGGTTCATGAAGGAGGGCATTGGGGAACGGAAGCTCTGGTGATGTCTGTTAAATCTCATTATTGGAGCTTGAAGATGTGGACTACAGCTCAGAGCATTTGTTGGAAATGTCTGATTTGTCTGAAAGTAAACAAAAAGGCTGCAAAGAAGAAAGAAATGGGAGGGCGACTTCTAGTGGGCTGGCCTTACTAAAGAGTGCAAATTGATTTCACTGAGTTACCAAAAAAGGGGGGTTGGAAATATTTGTTGGTCATAAAAGATCAGTTGACTGGATGGGTGGAGGCTTACCACACCAGAAGAGCCACCGCCCCCACTGTGACTAAGATCCTGTGAGAACAGATCATTCCACGATACGGAATGATGGAGGCAATAGACTCAGATAGAGGGACACAACAGGGTCTCCCCTTTTGAGATGTTAATGGGAAGACCATATTTGGCTAAATTGGGAAATCCCATACCAGAATTCAAGGATATATTTCTCCAGAAATATTTGCTGGCACTGTCCCAGTCTTTGTCTTCTCTCCATGAACAGGGGCTGTTGGTGCAGCGACCTCCATTGATCGGTAGCCAACACCCACACGAAGCTGGAGATTGGGTCCTGATAAAGACTTGGAGAAGTGAGAAGCTGCAACCTAGCTGGGAAGGCCCATACCAGGTGCTGTTGACAACTGAATCTGCAGTTCGCACTCGGGAAGGAGGCTGGACGCATTACATCAGAGTCAAAAAGGCACCAGATCCAAATTCTACGTGGAGGGCAGTTCCAGTGGATGGTCAGCCACTGAAGCTCACCTTAAGAAGATGAAGAAGATTGGACCCTGGACTGAGCTAACCACCTTGACAATAGTACTGATGATTGCATCAGGAGGGCAGGCTCAATATATTGGACCAGCTGGAGACTTGGGGACAGATTTATGAGATGACAATATATACCTTACACCAGGGACGGATTCGGAACAAAAGAGAAATTGATTCAGGACTAATGCTGGGGGAGCTTGAGAACACAGATAGCCCGGGGAGTGCTGCCACCGTTGGGAATAGCCATGAATTACAGAGATTTACATGTCCTGAATAACTTTACATAAATAAATAACTTTATTTACAGTAGCCATGTTTAATGATACTATCAAGACAATCAAGATGCTTAACACGGAACTTTCTGAAGTTAGAAAAGTGGCTTTGCAAAATAGATATGCATTAGACATTGTATTAGCTGCAAAAGGGTGTGTGTGTGCTTTGATCCATTCGCATTGCTGTGTATATATCCATGATTTCCAACTCAATATTACAAAAACAGTGCAAATGATGGAAGAACGCATTCATTCTAATCCATTATTATAAGGAGGTGATTCCTCATTGCCAGATCTGTGGGGGACATTATGGTCTTGGCTTCCCAACACTGCTTGGTTGAGATCTACAATCATGGGAATTATATTGATTATTATATGCTGTGTGTTGTTGTGTTCAGTGTCTCCCTGGTGTAATAGCAATGTGTGGAAGATTGGGGAAAGCTTTAGGCTCAAGATTTGAGAAGCAGGAGGAAGAACCTCTGATGATGTCTCAGAGGGAGATGGCTCTGAAAGAAGCTGGGGATCTGTTGCTTGAGTTTGAGACAAAAGTGTAAAAAGAAAAGGGGGGATTGTGAGCAGGACAAAAGTCATTTTGAAATATCCTGCTCGTTATAAGGGAGTAAGTGCCTCAAACTCAGCAGCTCTAAGTGTTCCAGTTGGAACACAAAAGAGATAAGCAGGATGTGCCAGGGATCGAGAGCAGGAGAGTGGGCATGAACTATGTTAGGGATAACATTGTTTACCCTAACTGGTTTAGGTAAAATAATAAATATGTAATCATAGTTTGTAAGTTAAAGTGTCTGCAACTTTAAATATGGGAAAGTAATTAAGGGAGTGGTTGTGAAAGCACTTTAAAAGAAGCAAGACGACAGCTTGCTCTCTCTCTGGCTTTGATGATCCCTAATTACTGCAAGGACTCAAGACTGCATTGCTCCAACGGGAGAGAAACAAAGGACTGATTTGTAAGTGAACTGACATAGGATATTCTGCACGGACTTTGCTAACTGAATATCCCTGAATGGACTGACTAAATGATACATGACTATTGGACTGTTATTTTGACTATGCTATAAATGGAACAAACTATATTTTTGATAGCACAAACGTATCTGTTATTTTTACTGTATGTTAATAAACATACAAGCTTAGCTCACTTATTTATCTGTATGCCTATCTGACTAACGCTGCACATTCTGTTTAGCTTGTCTCCCTAACCCTGGTTGGGGAACCCAGGCTTAACAAACTGTAACAAAGTGTGTAGAAAAACTGGATGCGGGTAGAACAATGGAGAACTGTAATAGGGTGTATACATGTCAGAAACCGTGTAGCTGCTTATGCCTCAAAATCTGAAATTAACATGTATCAATTTGAAACAGGAAGAATGTGAGCCAAGCCCTCGTACGAAAGGGGGGGCGGACAGTTAGGGTATAAAAGTACCGTTTGAACTTTGCTCTGCGTTCCTTCAATGCCTGAGGGAACCCAAGTTTGCAAACGCGCAATAAATCTTGTTTTCCTTGGATCAACGAACCTTCTGGTGGTCTTTTCATAGCCTCCCACCTCACACTGAGAAACACATGAAAGGAATCGTATCTCTCCCAAATATGTGTGGCATAGCGTAAAGCACAAAAGATAAATACAAACATTCTTCTTAGTATGTACACACACACACACACACACACACTTGGCTGTACACAATGCACAACGCAATCCCACATACTTTGCATTACTGGCCAGAAACTTAAGTATGGACTCTGGTAATCCAAAAGTTGATTATTCTTCTCTTTTCTACTGCATAGTGGTTTGTATCTAAGAACAAGGTTGGTTTCTGAAAGAAAATTGAGCTTTACAAGAAATTTTAGAAGTTATATTCTGAGAGTTTTGGATCACACGTAAGTGTAGGGCCCATGCAGAGGCTCGGGGAGGGCAAAAAATGGGCGTCCTGGAAGTTCCAGAAGACCAGAAACAAGCCCATTTCCAGCCTCAAGAGAGCCTCCAGAGCCCAGGTAGGCTGAAAATGGCCCCCTCGCAGCCCGTTTTCACTCCCAGGGCCAGGGTGGTGCAGGAGGCTGACTAGGCCATGCCCATCATGGCCACACCCACCCAGCAACTGGGCAGAGAACCAAATGAAGATTAGCTGGCAAAAGCCAGAAAATAATATGAAACTATTATGTGCTAACACACTGAGAGCTACTTTGGTCTAGTAATTACGCACTGGACCAGAAACCAGGAGACTGTTTTAATTCTGCTTTATGCAAAACATTAGCTAAGTGACCATGGACCAATCATTTTCTCTCAGCCCTAGGAAAAAGGCAAGGGCCTTCTGAAATCTTGCCAAGAAAACTGCAGGGACTCAGGCACTCGTCAGAAGTCAACAGTAACTTGAAGGCCCAAACACAGAGACAAAAATCCAGTTTAAATAGGCCTGGCACTTCAAGTTCATACTGTTTTACTGTTGGAGATCACCGTGGGTAATTTTCAATTTAGTTTCCACCCAGCACACTCCAGAAAATTCCCACCTTCAGATCAGATCAAGTATACAAGCCGTCCATTATAGCTAGCAGAAAGTATAACTTGATGCTTATTTATAAATCACCAGGAAACATCAACAGCTCACTGATAAAATGGGACATAAAGCAGGCAAAAGTGATGAGAGAAAGATATAAACAACAACCAAGAATTTTCATTAGGTAGGTTATTTATATAAATAATGTTCGGGTCTTTTCCCATGTAAGATTGAGAGCATCTTGGCAACGTTTCGGTGAGTTCCCACTCGCCATCCTCAGGATGGTGCTTTCAGCTTTGTGCTTGTGCAAGCAGTGTGTGATCGGAGTTGCTGTCTCTCTATAAATACTGGTGGTGGGGGCTGGTGTGCTAGGCTAATTGGTTATGCTGCTGCCTCTTGATTGGTTGATGGAGTTGATATTGGCATAATGGGCTGTGTGATGGCCTTGTGAGTTTTGTTGTGGAGGTATCCTGGATCTTGTGCTGTAATCTCCTGGGTCGTTTGTTTTGTAGTGATCTTTTTTCCATTAGCCTCTCATGTTTTAACGGCTTGGGTAATGGGTTGTGTAATGGGCTTGCGAGTTCTTTTGTTGTGGTATCCTGGGTACTGCGTTGTAATCTCCTGGGTCGTTTGTGTTTTGATCTCTTTTCCATTAGCCTCCTATGTAGTAACTGCTTGGGTAATGGGTTGTGTGATGACCTTGTGAGATTTATTGCTGTGGTATCATTGGTCTTGTGCTGTGATATCCTGGGTCATTCGCTGTGTTGCAACTTCTTGAGTTCTTGTGGTGTAATTTCCTGAGTTTTCTGATGTGATATCCTATGGTGTAATTTCCTGAGTTTTCTGATGTGATATCCTGAGCGGGTGGCTGTGATGTAGCATTCTGGGTTTTAGTCTGGCTTCGAGTTTGGGGTCTGGGTCTGTGTTCTTGGCGTGTGTCAGCTTGTTTGGTTTTGGGGTCGGGGTTGCGACAGCTGGCGAGGCAGCCATGGTCTGTTTTCTGGATGGTGGTTGTCATTCGTTTATAGGATGGGCTTGGGCCTGGGTCTGATGAGGGGGATTGGCGGTGGTGTCCCGTGTTGTTTCGGGTCTGGTGTTGGTTTTTGTGGCTGGCACTCATTCGTTGGTGAGGGCAAGCTTCCAGATGTCTGGTAGGCGGGAGGTATCGTCCCGTCTATTCATGTTAAGGGGGTGTTTCTCTATCTCGATGGCTTCCCTGATTATTCTCTTGCTGGAGTCTTCAGTGTTGGATATTAATTTGGTTCCTTCGAAATTAATTTCATGTCCTGTGGCTTTAAGGTGCTGGAAGAGGGAGGAAATATTTTCTTCTCTTCTGACTGTGTTTTTGTGTTCTGCAATGCGTGCATTTATTCTCCTGTTGGTTTGTCCACTGTATGTGGCTGGGCAATTGTTGCATGGTATTTCATAAACTCCTTGATTTTCTAGCTGGATCTTGTCTTTGGGGTTTCTTAGGATGTTGGCCATTTTTTGGTCAGTGCCGAAGGCTGTCCTGATATTGTGTTTGTGGAGAATTTTGCTGATTTTGTCTGTGGTGCCTTTGATGTAGGGGAGGAGTGCGATACCGTTGTCTTGTTCTGTATCTTGGTTTTTTGGAGGTATCTCTTTTCAAATTAGATTGGTGACAGTGTTTCTTTGGAATCCATTGGAAATTAATACGTTAGTGTGTAGTTCTGTTCTCAGGTGGTCTTTGTCAGCTAGGCGTTTGGTTCTAGAGATGAAGGTCTTGGCTACGGAGTTGATCTGTGAAGGGTGGTGATGGGATTGTGCATTTAGATAGCGGTTGGTGTGTGTTTTTTTCCGGTAGATGGTATGTCCTAGGGTGTCAGTGTGTGCTCCCTTCAAAATCCAAGAAAGAAATACTCAGACTCCATGGGTTAGAGCAAAGTTATCCTTTTACTGGAAATCAAAGTGGAAGCTACAGATATAATTCTGAAACTGAGAAATTAGCACACAGATCACATATACAAAGGAGTGGAATTGTTCCCACCCCCCAAAGTCCAAATAATTCTTCCAATTAAAAGTTCTGAATATGATCATGTGGCCATCTTATGTGGTGATGAGGTCTCTGTCCATTGACCTTGACATATTTTGATAAAGTTCGCAGCTGCGCAAAAGGGGATAGAAGCTAGCCAAGAAATGGAAAGTTAAAAACAAGAAATCATATGCCCCCTCCCCTTGCTACCCACAGCCAAGGAATGCAAAACACCTCCAGTTCTCTTCCCCTCCAAGTTCCCCCCTCCCCTCATTGCTAATGACAGCCGAAAGAAATAGTAGAGCATGGCAGCAGAGAAGATGCAATAGTTAGGATGCAGAAGGTATGAAATATGGAAGATATCTTGAGGCTAACATTCGGACCCTCTAGAAAAAGGACATTTGTCCCTGTAAGAGAAAATAACATAAAATTATGTTAACAATTATATACGCTTCTATGGTTTATCAGGGTATTTTGTATGAAAGTTCTTGAGCAGTTCAGGAGCCCTAATGTCTTTCTCATTTACCCACTCAGCATAGGATGGAAGAAAATGTTTCCAAGCTACAAGATATTGGAGACGACCCCTCCATTTCTGAGAGTCTAAAATCTCTTTAATCTCAAAATGTTGTTCACCCTCAATCAACAATGGTACAGGCGGATCAGTCTGGGTCGGTCTCAATGTACAGGTATGTTTGGGTTTTAACAAGCTCACGTGGAAAACCGGATGAATACGACGAAGAGTCTTTGGTAGAGTCAACTGAACAATCACAGAATTTACAATTCGCTCAATAGGGAAAGGGCCCACATACTTAGGACCCAATTTCTTCGATTTCTGGGTGGTCTGCAAAAATTTAGTTGAGAGGAACACTTTGTTGCCCACTTAGTAAGACTTCTGTGGGGCTCTCCTCCTGTCAGCAAATTTCTTATGAGACTGGTGCGCCTCGTCCAAAGCTTTACGAGTGACCGGCCAATTGAGTTAAAGTTGAGATATCCAGTCGTCCAACGACTGCACATTGGGTCTTTCACAAGGAAGTTTAGGTATGGGCACAAAATCTTGCCCCATTGCCACTTTGAAGGGGGTAAATCCAGTACTGCTGTGGACAGAGTTGTTATATGCCACCTCCGCATATGGCAGTAGATCCGCCCAGTTGTTCTGCTGATAGTTTATGTAACACTTGAGATATTGCTCCAGCACCCCATTAGTCCTCTCGCAGGCCCCATTAGTTTGGGGCTGGTGGGCGGAACTTAGGCCCTGGGTGGAGCCTATTAACTTCAAAAATTCCCTCCAGAAGTTTGAGGTAAATTGGACCCCTCGGTCAGAAACTACATGCTCAGGGACACTATGCAGCCTATGGACATGTATAATGAACAATCTGGCCAGTGACTTCACTGAGGGAATCTTGGAGCAAGGTATGAAATGTGCTTGTTTGGAGAACAAGTCGGTCACCACCCAGATAACTGTGTGCCTGGGGCTCTCGGGTAAGTCCACTATAAAGTCCCATGGAAATTTCCCTCCAAGGAGCAGTTGGCCTAGCCACATCTTGCAACAGATCTGGTGGTTTACCAGAAGGTCTTTTTGCTGAGGCGCAAACTGGACAGCTCGCTACATAAATTTCAATGCCCTTTTTCAATGAAGGCCACCAGAACTGCTGTTTCACCAGATGTAGGGTCTTCACAAACCCAAAATGACCAGCTGCCTTGGAGTCATGAGTTTGTTGTAACACTTGGCTTCTCAGGGTTTGTGGTACATACAATTGCGCACCTACCCAGGCTAAACCGTCGCGAACGGTGCAGTTATTCACATTTGCCAAGAACCACTCATCCATTTTCAAGGCCTTCTTGAAATGTTCCATCAGGTCACTGGACAGATCCCTGTCTTGTTTTCTCTTTTGTGCCCTGGTAACACTGGGGCAGCCAACTGTGTGATTGACACGATCGGCCTTATCACTTTTTTAGGAACACTGTTTTACTGAGGCATTCTAGACAAAGCATCTGCCATAAAAATTTTTTCCTCCTGGGATGTATTTCAGAGAGAAATTGAATTGCTTGAAATACTGAGCCCACCTAACCTGCTTAGGGGATAACTTCCGAGGTGTTTTTAAAGCCTCCAGATTCTTATGGTCAGTCCATACCTCAAATGGGTGCTTCGCTCCTTCCATAAAGTGCCTCCAAGTAAGTAAGGCCCAACGGACTGCAAAAGCTTCCTTCTCCCAAACAGTCCATCTCCTTTCAGTGTCAGTTAATTTACGGGAGGTGTTAATTTACAGGAGTTAATTTACGGGAGGTGTAAGCGCATGGTTGTAGTGTCCCCTTCTCGTTTAATTGAAGTAAGACCGCCCCCACAGCCACATTGCTCGCATCAGCTTGGATCACGAAAGGGGCATCCATGTCTGGGTGTTTCAGCACTGGTTCTGCAGCAAATAGTCTTTTTAGCTTTTCAAAAGCGGCTTGGCACTACATGGACCAATTCAACGGTTGGCTGGGTTTTGGTTTCATTTCCCCCTTGGTGTTTAGGAGGTTGGTGATGGGCATGGCTATTTTAGCAAAAGACGGGATGAATTGCTGGTAAAAGTTAGCAAATCCAAGGAAACTTTGAAGCTGTTTTCGGGTTCTCGGTGGGGCCCAGTCCAATACGGCTCGCACCTTCTCTGGGTCCATCTCAATGCCCTTGGGTGAGATAAGATATCCCAGGTCATCGATTTTTTTCTTGATGGAACTCATACAATCTGGTGGCCTGCAGTTTGTGCAGCACGGAGCGTACCAGTTTCACATGTTCGTCTCTAGTCTCTGTGTAGATAAGGATATCACAAGGTAGACCAGAACCCTCTTGTATAAATGTTCATGGAGCACTTGATTGATCATTTGCATGACAACGGCTGGTGCCCCCTGTAGGCCAAAAGGGAGAACATTGAACTGGAAACAACCCATCGGGCAGTTGAACGCAGTCTTCCACTCATCTCCCTCTCTGATTCAGATTCGGTAGTATGCCTCTCTCAAGTCCAACTTCGTGAAAATCTTCCCTTTGGCCAGGTAGGCTAACATGTCCTTCATCAGAGGGAGGGGTACACGCTCTCCACGGACACTGCGTTCAGGTTTTGGTAGTCAACCCCCAAGCGTTTGGAGCCATCCTTCTTCTCACGGAACAACACAGGGGCCGCCACCTGAGGTCTAGCAGGTTGGATGAAATCACGTTTCAAGTTCTTGTCGATAAATGATCCCAATTCCTCCAGTTCCCGGGGTGTCATCGAATACAGCTTCGGTTTCGGGAGCGTCACCCCCGGCAGAAATTCAATACTACAATCGGTTGACCGATGAGGGGGGAGCTCATCCGAGGCCTCTTCGCTAAACAACTCTCTTAAGTCCCAGTATTCCTTCGGGATTTTCTCCTCCCCCTCCACGCGCTCTGCACCTGCAGAAGCTGTCTCAGCCAGGCTTTGAAGCTTCGGATGGGATTTCTCCTCCCCTTCCAGGTGGGATTGCTCCTTCCCTTCCAGGTGGGATTACTCCTCCCCTTCGGGTCGCCGATCGCTGCGGATCCGTATCCACCCCTCTCTCCAGTTCACATGGGGATTCCACTTCCGGAGCCAGGGCAATCCCAATATTAGGAGCTGTTCCATCCCAGGGGCCACAATAAAACACAGGGTTTCACGGTGGTTTCCCATGGTCATCTCTAGGGGTTCTGTTATAAAACATGCAGGGCAACCTCCCGCCTCAGATCCATCCAGTTGGCAAAAGGACATGGGCGTTCTTAAAGTTCTCAGTCCGATGCCCATACCCTTGACTACTTTCATGCTAATCACGCATCTCGTGCACCCCGAGTCCAATAAGCCAACATCTCCCCCTCGGTCCCTGAGGTGGGCACCCTTAACTTTATTGGGATGATCATGGGCCCTTGGTTAGGACTTACTGGGACGTCATCTTCCGAGTCGGTCTCGCTCTCGTCGAGGGGAGTCGGAGGTCCCAGCTCCTCTCCTGCTGGAGGGGCGACCTCTACATCTCCCCTATCTTTAGCCCGGTTTTGCGAGGCTTGATTGGGGGGATTTCGGGCTTCCTCCCTGGGCCCCGCACTCCCTTTGGATCCAGCTTGACCTGGCAATCCGCAATCCAGTGGCTCTCCTTCCCACAACGAAAACAGGCAGTGGATTTGGCTCTTGCCATCACTCCCCCTTTACGAGGGTTAGGGATCTCTCGGAGACGTGGGGGGAGTGGTTTGCTCCATACGGTGCCTCCTCTGCGTCTGCTTCAGTTTAGATCTATTTCCACTTTTTCCGCTAGCAAGTACCACAACTGCAAAATCATATGGATCCCTTCTGGAGATGCACATGTGGTAAATATCTTCATTTAAGCCATCTTTGTAGGCTTCTATCAGGGCCCCTTGGGACCAGCCTCGGATGTGGTATGCCAGCTGTCTGAACTCTTGGGTGTAATCAGCAACCTATCTCCCCCCTTGACTTATGGTTTTCATTTTGATCCTGGCCCTTCTCTCCGCCAGAGGGTCCTCAAACCTCCTCCTCAATGCAGACATGAAAACATTGAGACTCCGCAGTTGGGGGGAGTTATCATTGTACAAAGTCACCACCCAGTCTGTTGCCATCCCCTCCAGGGTTCTGGTAACACATCTTACTTTGGCTGCTTCAGAGGTGAACTCCCTTTCATATTCTGCCATGTAGCTCCCGACTTGTACCAGGAAAAAACCCAAATCCTTGGGATTTCCTCCAAACTTCACATCTAATGGGGGCAGGTGGCGTCTTCCAGGAATCACACCTATTGCTGGGGCTCCCTGGGTGGCGGCGGGCGGCTGCGCTGGCGTAGGCTGGGCTAGGGGTGTGGGGGCAGCTCGACTTCCCCAGGCTGAACTCACTCCCCCTTCCCTCTCATACCTTGGAGCCATGCCGGGCTTCTCAGAAACGTCCATAAGGAATTTCCCGGCTTGATCCAGCCTGCATTCCATCTCCTCCCTCTCTTGCCACAGCCATTCCTTCGTGTCTCTTCGACTTACAGTGATACCAGGAGGGGGAGGTCTTCAGGGTCTCTCTATCTAACCCCCAATGACCATCTGGGCATCTCAGCTGGGGTTTCTTCCAGAGTAAGGTCGGCCAGAAGGTCAGTAGCCGGCATCTCTGGTAGCAGCATTGGCTGCCTCCCCGCAGCTCCCTGGTCATCTTCACTGGCTGGAGATGACATCAGGTGAAACCCCCTCAGAAGAAAAGTTGATATTTTCTCCAGGTGGGTTGATGGGGAGTTTCAGAATAATGTCAGTGTGTGCTCCCTTCAAAATCCAAGAAAGAAATACTCAGACTCCATGGGTTAGAGCAAAGTTATCCTTTTACTGGAAATCAAAGTGGAAGCTACAGATTTAATTCCGAAACTGAGAAATTAGCACACAGATCACATATACAAAGGAGTGGAATTGTTCCCACCCCCCAAAGTCCAAATAATTCTTCCAATTAAAAGTTCTGAATATGATCATGTGGCCATCTTATGTGGTGATGAGGTCTCTGTCCATTGACCTTGACATATTTTGATAAAGTTCGCAGCTGCGCAAAAGGGGATAGAAGCTAGCCAAGAAATGGAAAGTTAAAAACAAGAAATCATATGCCCCCTCCCCTTGCTATCCACAGCCAAGGAATGCAAAACACCTCCAGTTCTCTTCCCCTCCAAGTTCCCCCCTCCCCCCATTGCTAATGACAGCCAAAAGAAATAGTATAGCATGGCAGCAGAGAAGATGCAATAGTTAGGATGCAGAAGGTATGAAATATGGAAGATATCTTGAGGCTGACATAGGGAGCCACTGGATTTTTTGTAAATTAGGATGTCCAAGAAGGGAAGTTGGTTGTTGGTTTCTGTTTCCATGGTGAATTGTATTTTGGGGTGTAGGTTGTTAAGATGTGTGAGGAAGTTGTCCAGTTTTTCTTTCCCGTGTGACCAAATTATGAAAGTGTCATCTACATATCTGAGCCAGAGTTTGGGTTTGGGTTCGGATTAGTCTAGAGCGTTGGTTTTGAAGTGTTCCATGTATAGGTTAGCCATGACGGGTGAGAGGGGTGATCCCATGGGTACTCCTTCTATCTGTTTGTATCTTTGTCCATTGTGGATGAAGTATGTGTTGGTTAGGCAGTAGTTGGTCAGATCAAGAATGTGTTTGGGGGGGGTTGTATTTGTTTTGGATGGCTGTCAAGGCTTCTTTGATGGGTACTTGGGTGAAGAGGCATATGACATCGAAGCTCACGAGTAGGTCGCTGGGTTGTATATTCATAGATTTTCACGGGTACAGGTATGCAGGTCTTGGCATGTTCGGGTCTTTTTCCGTGTAAGATTGAGAGCATCTTGGCAACGTTTCAACGAGGTCCCACTCGCCATCTTCAGACAGGTGCTTTTGGCTTCAGCTTTGGGACCTCGTTAAAACGTTGCCAAGATACTCTCAATCTTACATGGGAAAAGACCCGAACATGCCAAGTCCTGCATAGATAGATGGATAGATAGATAGATAGATAGATAGATAGATAGATAGATAGATAGATAGATAGATAGATAGATATGTTTTCTTAAGTTTTTGTGGGTACTTACATGTATGGTATTCAGCTTTGTTCGGGTATTTTCCCATGTCATTATAGTTGTGCTTTTAAAGTTGTAGCAACGTTTTGGCAGAATCTAATCTGCCATCACCAGGCTTCTGTATTGTGTTCGCCTATGAGTCAGACTTTCACAGCCGTTTCAGTTTTAAATTTGGGGCTAGCCTACTGCTGTGCCAGAATGGTTTTTTCTTCATCCTGATTGGTTGGGAGTCTTGGTCTGTGTTTATTGGTCTTGGAGTTTGCTGTGTTCTGCTTGATTGTGTTTCTAATATCTTCTGTCTGTTTTGTGGCTTTTTTTGTCTTGATTGGCTAGCAACATTGTGTTTCCTGTATTGGAGGCCTTTAGTGCAGCTTGGCTCCGGGTATCATTTGTTAGGAAGCTAGGTTGCATCTGGGTGCCTGGTTGGGGTGTGTTTGAGCTGGAGGTATCAGTGGGGATCTGTTTGTGCCCAGGTGTTTGCCTGGCTTGTGGTGTGGAGATTTTTTTGTTTGTGAGTTCAGGCTTCCAAATAATTGACAGTCTGGTGGAATCATCTCTTCTATTCATGCTTTCAGGTCTTTTTTCAATCTCTATGGCTTCTCTGATAATTCTGTGGCTGGGGTTTTCTATAGTGGCTAGGGTTTTGGTGCCACTGAAGTCGATTCTATGACTTGTGGCTTTCATGTGTTGGACTAGTGAGGAAGTGTGTTCCAGCTTTTTTACTGCATTTTTGTAGTCACCCAGGTGGGTACTTATTCTTCTTTTGGTCTGTCCAATGTATGTGGCAGGGCATGATGCACAGGGGACTTCATATATGCCTTGGTTTTCCAGGTCAATTTTATCTTTGGGGTTTCGTAGGATGGCTGCTATTTTTCTGTCTGTTTTGAAGGCAGCCTTGATGTGAGGCCTGTGTAGTATCTTACTGATTTTTTTCTGTAGTACCTCTTATGTAGAGCAGGACAGCTGTTCCATAGGTCTGTTCATCTTCTAGGTCTCCATTATGTCTCAGTGTGTTTTGGTGGATCAAGCTGGTGATTTTGCTTTTATTGAAACTGTTAGCTGTCAGTACTTTAGTCAGGGTGCATAGTTCAGTCTTTATGTGTGTCTTGTCTGCCAGCCATTTGGTTCTGGTGATTAGTGTTTTGGACAGGGAGTTTATCTATGCTGGGTGGTGGTGGGATTGGGCGTTGAGGTAGCAGTTGGTGTGGGTTTTCTTCTGGTATATGGTGTGTCCTAGTGTGCCTTCTGTTTTTTTGTAGATTAGTACATCTAGGAATGGTAGTTGTTTGCTTGTTTCCGTTTCCATGGTGAACTTGATTTTGGGGTGTGTGCTGTTTAGGTGTGTTAGGAAATTGTTTAGGTTTTCTTTTCCATGGGGCCAAATCACAAATGTGTCATTGATGTATCTTAACCATAGTTTGGGTTTGTGGGTGGCATTAGCTAGGGCTCTGGATTCAAATTCTTCCATGAACAGGTTTGCAATGACGGGTGACAGTGGTGATCCCATAGGGACTCCTTCAATTTGCTTGTATCTTTGTCCTTTGTATATGAAATATGTGTTGGTTAAGCAGTGTTCTGCTAGTTCCATGAGGTGTTTAGCTGGTTGGTATTTATTTTTGATGATTTCAAGAGTTTCTTTTATCAGGACTTGAGTGAATAGTGAAACCACGTCGAAACTTACAAGCAGGTCTTCTTGTTCTACATGTAGATCTTTGATCATTTCCAAGAAGTGGTATGAGTTTTGTACATGTGAAGCTGCTGCTTCAGCATGGGGCTGTAGCTGCTTTGCTAAGTGTTTAGCTAGGTTTTGTAGTGGTGCTCCTCTGGAGCTGACTATGGGTCTGAGAGGTATGCCTTCTTTGTGTATTTTTGGGAGGCTGTATAGTTTGGGGCATCTGGAAGATTTTTCTGTTGGGATGATCGTCTGTTGGATCTCTTTGCTCATGTGGCTGGTTATAATTTTCTTCTTGGTTATTTTTTCCAGATATGTGGTTGGGGCCGTGTTTATGGGTTTGTATGTGGAGTCTTGGAGTAGGTCTGTCAATTTTGTTTTGTAGTCTTTTCTATCCATTACTACTGTGCTATTACCTTTATCTGCTGGACGTATGATTATGCTGCTGTCGTTTATATATGTACACACACACACACACATACAGTATACACACACACACACACATATATATACACACATATACACACACACACATAAACATACATACACACACACACACACAATCTATATCAAAAGCTCTGCACTTTCCAGAGCCACCAAACAATGCTGTGGATAATTAGCATGGAGGGTTCCAAAGAGAATGGCCTTTGGTTATTTTAGCTTTACTCTTTTATACACTTAATATTAGCAGAATAAAGGTGGATAATAGGACACAAGCTGATCCCTCTTTTATGCTGCATCACAAAACAAATATGTGGGATATATCGACAAGAATAATGGACATAAGTCACCAACCCAATTCATATCTACTCCAAAGGAACCATTAAAAAGTCGCTTTCCCATTCATTGACAACATAATAGAACGATCTTGTAAGGATTTTGTATATGTAAACTGCCTTTCTTATGACGCTATTCGAAGACTTGTGCTACCCCAGAGGTTTTAAAGATTAAAATTTAAACTTTAAAAGTTTAAAAGGATTTCTTTCATTATACTCCATTAAATACACTATAGCAGGGGTCCCCAATCCCCAGGCCAAAACCTGGTACTGGTCCGCAGTCTGTTGGGAACTGGGACACACAAGCGACGGGTAAACGCAGGAAGTTTCATTTGTCCATGCACAGGATTAGGTTGCACATATGAAATCACCCCCTTCTCCCCACTGCCACCAGTTCTGCCACTGCCAGTCTGTGGAGTCAGAAAGGTTGGGGACCGCTGCTCTAGAAGAATACAACATTGTGCAATGTGATAGAATCAACAAGTAAAATATTTGCATTATTCTTCAAAAAGGGGACCTGGCATCTGGTTATTTGAGGTTCACTTTAACCAGATTGCATATGTTTTGAATAAAGTTTCCAAGCCTGTATTAAATTCCTACAAAACTATAGATTCTATTAATGTTATATGTCTCCTTAGGGTGCCCTTTGACAAACAGACAAAAGTAAAGTATAAGATGATATATAACAGGTTAAAATCAAGCTAGAAACCAATGATAAATGCAAGAGAATCCCACCTTTTTGCAATAATAGTTGACAACACTCCAAAATACCAAAGACCCCTGGCCAGAGACTAACTATATGGGAATAATTATCATACAACTGAAGTACAACAAAATGATACTATCTATATGACAAACATCCAGTGTGGATATTTGTACGATACATGTTAGGCACATTAGAGTTTAATATGAATTGAATTACTGATACTCTTCAAGTTATGACAGTAATTCAGCCCTCAAGTACAGTCAAAAATAGGCCACTTACATGATTGGCAAAAACGTAAATCACAGCCCTGTGATCACAGAGCACTGCAAATAGCCGTAAATGCAAGCTGATTGCCAAGCAGCCAAAATTCAGATGTGTGACTGACATCAGAATTTCATAATTAGGTTATAGGCAGCTTTGAGGGGAGGTCTGTTGTAATGTCAAACAATCACTAAGTGACCAGTAATAAGTCAAGGATTATTATGAAGGACCAATTCTGTCTCACATATACACTCTCCATTCCCCCTTCTATCTTTCTGTCTGTTCATTTTTGTCTGTCTGTCTGTCTATCATCTAATATAATCTGTTTATCATCTTTCTATCATCCCTCCATCCCTCCCTCCATCCATCCATCCATCTATCCATCCATCCATCTGGGATTGAAACCATTTGGTGATTAGTTCATTTATATTTTGCTTTTTCTGTTATCAGCCAAAGAAGCCTTTCCTCACACGAGACTTTACTTTCATGCTTAGTCTGATTTTACAAGCTATGTCACTGAAGCTCTAATGGCGACAACAATCCCACACGTAAAATATGTCTCCCAGTCTGCTACGTGCCACTGCAGTAAAATTCAAAACAGTCCAGCCTCTACTAGTGAGAGCAATCAAAGTGCCATAGGAAATTTCCAATTTCATAAATATTCATTTGAAATAAAAAAGTTCAACCTCTTTCCTGAGGTGGACAGGGATGGCAGATGTTTTGGTGTCTTTATATGTGATACGTCTCATATGATATGATATATTTCTCCCTAGGATGACAAAGTCTTTCCCTTTCCTTGTGTTTAAAAATCAAAGGTCCCAGTGCCTCCAAAAGCTTGTGCTTGGCCTGTCCAATTTTAATTTTTAATGTGACTGCATACAAAGAAATATATTGCATATGGAGTTATAACTATTCAATTTATATATGGATACAAGTAGTCCTCGACTTATAACCCCAATTGAACCCAACATTTTCACTGCTAAACAAGGCAGTTTTTACGTGAAGTTTTGCCTCGTTTTATTACTTTTGCCGCATTTATTAAGTGAATCACTGTAATTGTTAAGTAAATCACGCAACTGCTAAGTGAATCCAGCTTTCTCACTGACTTTACTTGTCGAAAGCCAGCTGGGAAGGTTACAATTGGTGATCACATAACCCTGGTACAGTGCAACAGTCATAAATACATGCCAGTTGCCAAGTGCCTGAATTTTGATCACCTGACTGAGGGGATACTGCAGTGGTCATAAGTGTGAAAAATGGTTATAAGTAATTTTTTCAGTCCGTTGTAACTTCAAATGGTTACAATAATGAGATATATGAATCAGAGGTGGTATTCAGCAGGTTCTGACCAATTCTAGAGAACCGGTACCGGAAATTTTGAGTAGTTCAGAGAACGGCAAATACCACTTCTGACTGGAGATTTTACAGTGTCCTACCCCTGCCATGCCCACCAAGCCACACCCACAGAACCAGTAGTAAAAAAAATTGAACCCCACCACTGATATGAATGAATGGTTGTAAGTCAAGGACTACCTGCATAACTGATCATATTCATAGTATTTGACTGACTTAATCTAAATTAAACAAACCTGAATTCTCCTAGCCCTATACCCTTTGTTGGTCTGGTTCTACTTATTATTTGTCTAAGAGTGTGGCTTCCAGCCTTTGGCTAAGAGTAGCCCTATGACCTGAATAAAAATGCACACTCAAGTTCCAAAATAAATGTCATGCACCTCCTTAGAAATCAACTTTTGAGCATCGGCTTTGCAATCATTTATTCATTCTCTCTGTATGATGAATTCCTTTCTCCTTCCTTTTGTCAGCCTTCATCTACACAAAAGATCATTGTAATGTAAGCCTCTTCCTTCCTTGGCTAATTAGAAAGATTGCAGAGCATAGAAAGACCCCCTACTTGAGGTTTTGGCAAGCTGATACCAATTAAGGGAAAACATTGGACTTAAAATGGTCATTTCCTGATTGGAACAAGTGAAATACATTTTCTGAAAACAAGCTTGGCATGTAAAAAAAAAAACAAAGACAAAAGACAAGAGTAGTTCACATACATATTCATTCACTAATATAGTGTAGAAGCAGAGTACAATTTCTATAAACTGAATAAAAATCCAACACATCTCATTACTGTGTGCAAAACCACATGCAAACGTTATTTTCATGTTTGTCTACTCACTCCCTTTTTTGGTCTAAAAACTAGTTCCTACATGGCCCAAGCAAGCCGACTGATATCAGATCTGGCCATTCCCAAAACAAAAAGCATAAGGAAACTGTCTGTCTCTCTCCCCCCAGGAAAATGTCACTTCTACCCTTTTTGATAAAAAAAGGCAGGAAAAAGATGTACAAGAATGTGGAGCTGATTGCACTTTAAATAGAACTGGGATTTGATGCTTATCGGTTGCTAGAACTCTTTTGTAATGGCTTCGCAGCTTTCGTGAAATAAATCAGTTTTTATATCCTTGTCCATCTGTTTTGTCTTCCAGTTCACCTTATCTGAGAGAAGCCTGACCTTTTGGTACTATCTATTGCTGAGCTCATTTTCAGAGGCCTAACTACTAATGCTAGAAAGCACATTGAGAAAGAAGTGGGAATGCCTGATCCTAATACAGAATCTCTTGAAGTTTTGGAAGTTTAAGTTGTGCTATTCTTACACTCAAAAAAGTGAACTGGCATTTCAGGTGGTGGAAATTAGGCGATGCTTGGGGACAGGATTTTCTCATCTTCTGCTGTTGTCCATTGTTGCAGTCCAAACACAGAGGACAGCACCATATATCTAAAATGCACAACAATGCAGAAAATGTTGGCTATAGTATCACATTGGGATATGACCATTCTGTATTCCACTTCAGCAGCAAAATTTCTTGAGCTGATATTGCCCTCAAGCTCTCAAGATTTATGAACAGCTTCTTCTATAATAACCCATATCTCAATAAGTCTATCTGTCTGCCTTCTCCTCCTGAGCTATACTCCTGGCATAAAATGAAGCTGTGTGAGAGAGAAAGATAATAAATTATGACCAAGTTTGCACATCACATTAAGGTTTATTTGGTTCTGGCTCCGCATTTGGTGTGAATGCAGTCATGGAAGTTTGCCGAAGCCATAAACCATGAATGTGATTTCAAACTACATTTATATGTTCTGCGGCAACTAGGAAATTGCCCTTCTGACCTTTTCCCTCTTACACAGGAAAGTAACTCTGCCTTTCTGAATATAAGAAAGGCGTCTGTCCTTTTTGTGATTTCAAGTACTATCCCTTCACCTCATTTGCAAGTCTAGCAACTGCAATGCACCATAAATACTTGGGGCTTCCCCCCCGCCCCCGCCCCGCTTTTGTCCCTAATGATGGGACAAAAATACCCTGACATGACCATTTCCGCCCTGTTCTCTGTTACCTTTACCATCTTTCATTACGTTTGAGATGGTTTCCTGAGCAATGGCACATATAAATATAGGAATCTTTATTGGATATTTAATATATTTGGAATCTTATATCCCATCTTGCTGTCTTCTATCATCCTCTAATGTGTCCCTTTTGTCTCCCTGAAAACTGAATAGAAATAAAAATTGGGCTGACTACCATTTAAATCTCCTGGGCTGGCTACTGCTTAGGACTAAAGTAATGAGCACCAACAAAAAAGTCCAGACACTTTTTCCTCCACCTGCCTCAAAAGCAAGAAAGCATACTTATTCCGGCTTTCTTTTTAGCCTGACAGCAGTTGAAGGAAGAAGAATATAATTTTCTCTTTGTTTTAAGCATAAAGAAACTAAGTTTGGTCAGAAGATTGCTTTTTTTGAAGGACATGCCTGGCTTATCTCTTCCTCCTCTTTTTTCTCCATTTTTAAATGTATTTTGTCATATTTTTTAATTCCCAAAAAGTTTGCCAGAGGATGACTGAAAGAGAATGGGTGTCTGCTACCTAGTCAAATGTTTTGGTTAGAGAAACTCACTCTCTTCCCCTTGTCCTAGATTTCCCTATACACTTGGCAGCCCTTTCCCAGGCCACTTTCTCCCAGGCTATGAGAAATCTTACCAACTTTTATGATCATTTCCACCCTTAAAAAAGAATCCCTTGGTTGAGAACCTATATGTTATTTCCTCTCTGCCTCTCCAACTCCACAATACATTATTCCCACAATCAAATTGCTTCCTAAATGGAACACAGTGGTGAGAAACTGAATGAGACCTTTCTTTTAGGGAAATTACAAACATAGAACTTGCCTAAGACTAATCTACATTCCGGTTGTAAACGGAATGTAAGAAATAATGGTTTGGAGAAAGATGCAGATATAAATTTTCTCTCCCCTCTCCCCCATCACCTTCAGCAAAAGTTGAATTAAAGATGAAAGAGGGAGTTGTGCTCAATGGATTTGCAGACATGTTCAGAAAGAGAGTATAAGGTCTATCAGTCTCCCTTAATTCACACTGTGTACAAATACTGTATATACCCATCCTGGTATTCTGTTATGGTATAAGCAACATTAAGCTGTGCTTAGATAAGGAAATAGCAAGCCAGGGAAATTGGAATGGGATAAGAAAAGAAAACATAGCTAAATTCAGTTTATTGCAGCCTCATGCATCGTACTTTTCTCTCTATGCTTTCGATCTGCTTAAACCATCTTTTTCTTCTATCACATCCATATGTTGCTTTCACAACCCTCCTTTTGTGGTATTTCTTTTTTGTCTCCCTTTCTCTGATTGGGGATCTTATCTCCATCCAATTTTTGGTTTTTTGATCTTCGTCTCCCTCTTGCCCATTTACTCTTCCTTGGAAATATTTATTTTACAATTTGATCCTCATTCTTTCTACATGACCAAAGCATTTGCTGGTCGCTGGCCTTGTATTCAAATCACCATCATTCATCATCTATTTGCATCTGGCTCTCTCTTCCTATCTTAACAATGCAACTTCTTAATTACCCCTAACCTGCTGCATTCAACTTATTTTATGTTACTCTGGACCCAGTCAACTTTCTCACTTCCCCCTAACAAACCATCTTAGAAGCATGCTGTCATACACAGCCAATTTTCTTTCAACCAACATTAAACTTAACACATGCACTTGCCCATAAATGCACTAAATAACCAAAGAGTCATCAGTCATCCTTGTCTTACTCCTTTTTCAAGGCTGAACTGTTTGCTAAGCATTCATTTTATTCTCACTCATGCATTACTCTCCTTGTATATTGCTCCGATTACATTCAGCAACCAATTTTTAATTCCATATTCATAGAAAAGTTTCATAATATTATTCTATTCATAGTATCATTCACTTTATATTAATAAATGTGCAATGGACATTCTTCTTCAGATTCATTTCTCAATGACTTGAAGAAATTCTTACCTGAAATTAAGTCATACAGTATTTTTCGATTTTTTTTCTCCCTGACATTCATCATACCTCCCTGCAATCATACCATGTATACCTGCAACCTACCATTTCTCATGGCATGTTATGACATTTATCCAACATTTTTGGAGTTAATTTTTGTAGCAATTCATTTTGTTAAAATTCCATTCTTCAATACATCACTGTCATTCATATATAAATCGCTAACGTGTTGCTTTTATCATTTCCTCTCCTTCAGTTTCATCCCAAATAATTTCATCATCTTTATTCTTAATCCCCAAACTCTGCTGGGGATGATTTCAGAGATAGTATTCATCAGGTTCTGATCAGATCTAGAGAACCGGTAGTGGAAATTTTCAGTAGTTTGGAGAATCAGTAGCAGAAATTTTGAGTAGTTCGTAATACCACCTGATTGGCCCCGCCTATTCTCTGCCTCCCGAGTCCCAGTTCATTGGCTGGGTCTTCTTTTGTTGCCCTGCACAAGAGAAGGAGCTGGAAAGCAGGTTAGTGGGGTGGGGAAGGAATGGGATTGTGTAGTATCCTTCCTCTGGAGTGGGGTAGAAATGGAGATTTTGCAGTATCCTTTCCCCTGCCATGCCCACCAGGCCATACCACACCCACCAGGCCACGCCCACAGAACCAGTAGTAAAAAAAAATTGAATCCTACCACTGGGTGATTTGTCTAGTCATCTGTCCTCACCTTCAAAAAAAAAATTTTTTTTTTAAATTCCATCAAAATCATTCTACATTTTCTCTGCTCTTTTAATTATTTATTTTTTTGCAACTATATTTCTCCCACCTTTATTTTAGGCAGCATTTTTATATGCATTTTGCTTATTATTTTTCTTGTTTTTTATTCTTTTTTATTCAAGAGTCATGGTGGCACAGTGATTAGAATACAGTACTGCAGGCTACTTCTGCTGCCTGCTGGCTGCCTGCAATTTGGCAGTTCAAATCTCATCAGGTTCAAAGTTGACTCAGCCTTCTATCCTCCTGAGGTGGGTAAAACGAGGACCCAGATTGTTGGGGTCAATATGCTGATTCTGTAAAAACCACTTAGAGAGGGCTGTAAAAGCATTTAAAGCGATATATAAATCCAAGTGCTATTGCTATTCTTCATTTCATCACTTTATCACATGTTCCTTTTTATATTTCCTATTACAGTATTATAAGTCTACACAGAATCTTCCTGTTTCACAAATCCTCTAGGCACATCACCTCTGCACTTCTACAGACTATTAGTAAATCATTCATCTAGCAAAAAAATTTTTTTTCCACTGCATTAGAAAATAGGCTAAAAATGGTGGGGCAAGAAGCTTGCCAAGTTGATTCAGGTTTATCTATTTTCAACTGCACCCCAAAAAGGTGGAGGAAGGGAATCCAATTTAGCCAAGCCAGGGTTACAAACTATTCTAATATTAGAAGATCTAGAATGAAATGTGCAGTAGAAGGAACAGCATATCTTCTCTTTCTGCCAATCATTTTACTCAGTGTGCCTTGCACACATAAAATAGGATACCACATCCAGTAGTAAGTCAGGGTAGAGAATAAATAAAATCAGAAATGTAAACAGGAAAATTCATGTTGGTTTACTTCTCTGCCTAATCAAGATTTGGTGAAAAGAATTTTAACTCAGTAGAATTCTAAGCCTTCACAGCCTTGAAAGTAGAAAGTAGAATCAGTATAAAGGTGTGGAAAGAAAAATTCTAATATGGAGAGCAAGAATACATTTCCTATGTGCAACTACCGTACAGTCTGATCCTGTTCAAAAACCTTACTAAATCCTATCATGCCCCTGGTGGAGTCTGACTCTGAGGAATAGGAGGAACAGCCAACAGGGAGTAGGAGTGTGGCTCCAGGCAGTGGAGGAGGCTGGGGAAGGGCAGAGGTCGGCTGAGCAGTCAGAGGAGGATCTAGGCCCATCCCCTATCCATCCATCAGGCAACTGTTCCGCCTCCTTCTCCCCAAACACACATTGGGCATATGACCGTCCAATCGAGTTATTGCCTGATGCAAAATTGCCAGTGGGTCAGATATATTCCCTGTCGGAACTGGAGTTGGCCACGTTGCGGGGTTTTATTGATAAGAACCTCCGGAAAGGGTTTATCCGGTCTTCTACCTCCCCATTGGCTACACCGGTGCTTTTTGTGAAAAAGAAATTGGGAAAGCTATGTTTGTGTTGTGATTATTGCAAGTTGAATGCAATCACAGTGAGGAATCAGTATCCGCTTCCCTTCATCCCTGAACTGATTGAGCGGCTAAGATCTTTATTACAATCTGGTTCGCATTCGTGCAGGGGACAAGTGGAAAACAGCTTTCCGAATGAGGTACAGGCATTTTGAGTATACCGTGATGCCTTTTGGATTAACCAATGCCCAGCTGTGTTCATGCATTTCATGCATGATGTTTCCGTGATTTGTTGGATCAATTCTTGGTCATTTATTTAGATGACATTTTGATTTACTCAGACTTCCTGCAGGAACATTGGCAGCATGTGTGGCTAGTATTGCAGTGTTTGTGTGATAACCACCTGTTTGCTAAACGTGAAAAGTGTCAGTTTGCACAAACCATGATTGACTTCTTGGGACATCATGTTTCACCTGCTGGGGTGGAAATGGACCTGGAAAAAATTCAATCGTTGCAGGAGTGGGAACTTCCGCAGCGGGTTAAGGATGTGCAACGACTGTTGGGGTTTGCGAACTATTACCGCACATTTATTCCCTGCTTTGCTGCCTTGACTGCTCCCCTTTCTAATCTGCTCAAGAAGGGGGAGAAGTTACATTGGGGTGTTGATGAGGAGGCAGCTTTAGAGGCATTGAAAGTCATCTTTGCTTCTGACCCTATCCTCAAACACCCTGATCCAGGCCAGCCATTTGTGGTGGAAACAGATGCTTCTGATGTGGCTGTTGGTGCAGTGCTCCTCCAGGCCTATGCTCCCATAGGCACCTGGTTCCCGTGCGCTTATTATTCCCAGAAGTTGCCGGCTCCAGAGCGCAACTATATGATTTGGGACAAGGAGCTATTGGCGGTTAAGGTCACTTTTGAGACATGGCGGCACCACCTGGAGGGGGCTTGTCACCAAATCGAGGTTCAGATGGCTCATCGCAATTTGGAACACCTACGTACAGCTCGGACATTGAACCTGCGCCAGGTGAGATGGTCCTTATTCTTTGCTCAATTTGATTTCCGGGTGACCTATGTTCCGAGTGGAGGGAATCAACACGTCAACGCCCTATCTCGGAAGCCCGAGTATACCCGAAGGGAGGATAAAATCTTGCCCCGTATGGTGATTCCATTGGAGCGGTTTGCGGCCACCCAGGAACCTGTGGACTTTCGAGTGAGAATTCAGGAGGCGCAGTGGCAGGACCCATTTGTGACAGCTCAACGTCGAGAAATGGATGAGAATGGGAGACAAGAAACTCCTTGGGTGTCTATTGGGGACCTGTTGCAGTTTCATGATCGCATTTATGTGCCTGGAGGTCCTCTTCGTGGCCTTATCCTACATCAATGTCATGATAATCCAGCGGCAGGACATTTTGGGGTGTTCACAACACTGCACTTCATCTCTGGGACATTTTGGTGGCCAAGACTTAAACATGATGTGTTGGGATATGTGGTGTCCTGTGGGATCTGTCGCCAAGCCAAGTATGCTCCTGGTGTGCCCCCTAGTTTACTGCAGCCCTTGCCCATGCCAGAACAACCGTGGGGGGCAGTTTCATTGGATTTCATTATTGAGTTACCACCATCGAATGGTGCCACAACCATTTTGGTTGTGGTGGATATGTTGACTAAAATGGCCCACTTTATTCCGTGTGCAGGTTTTCCATTGGCCAAGATAACGGCTCAATTGTTTATCTCCCATGTTTTCCGGTTGCATGGGTTACCAGACTGCATAGTATCAGATCAGGGGGTACAATTTAGGGCACGCTTCTGGCAGACCTTACTCACAAAACTGCAGGTTCAGGTGTGTCTGTTGTCTGCTCATCACCCCGAAACTGATGTGGGGAACAAAGAGATTAAATGCTATTTTGGAGCACTACCTCCGCTGTTTCAGCAATACTTAACAAGACAATTGGGTGGAGGTGCTGCCGGTGATGGAGTTCGCTTATAACAATGCTCAACATGCATCCACCTGTGCGTCCCCTTTCTTTGCTAACTGTGGGTTTCATCCACGACTTTTCCCTTTAGTCCCATCTGATTCCCCAGTTCCAGCAGTGGATACGTTTTTTTAGGAGTTAAAAGCCGTGCACCACTTGGTCTGCGATCAACTAGAGAGAGCCAAGGAAGACTATAAACAGTTTGCAGACTGACATCATCGCGATGTTCCATCTTTAGCGGTCAGCAATCGGGTTTGGCTCTCTACTTGATATTTACTAATAACGCGACCATCGAAAAAGCTCGATCACCGTTACTTGGGACCTTTTCCGGTCGAGGTGTTGATCAATCCTGTGGCTTATCGTCTCTCCCTGCCATGGACCATGTGTATCCATCCTGTTTTTCATCGTTCCCTGTTAGTCCCTGCCTTGCCCGACAGTCCGCATAGACCGGTTTCATCACAGCCAGCCTCAGTAGCCCCTCTGGGAGAGGAAGAATACAAAGTGGATAGCATCCGAGATTCACGCCAGTTGTGCGGCCGATTTCAATATTTGGTGGCATGGAAAGGTTATGGACCAGAGGACTTCACCTGGGTTGATGCCACTGATGTTCATGCTCCTCGTTTGGTCCAGGACTTTCAAACTCAGTTTTCTCAACGTCCTTGTCCGCCTGGTCCCAGGGGAGGGGGCCCTGAGGGGGGGAATAGTGTTATGCTCCTGGTGGAGTCTGACTATGAGGAAGAGGAGGAACAGCCAACAGGAAGTGGGAGTGTGGCTCCAGAGATGGTGGAGGAGGCTGAGGAAGGGCAGAGGCCGGCTGAGCAGTCAGAGGAGGATCTAGGCCATCCCCTATCCAACCTAGGTCATGCAGGGAGGAGAGGATCAGGGGAAAGCGAGGTCTACTCAAGAGGAGATTACCATAATCCTCCTCGTGGCTTTCAGGTGGGAGCTATGTATATAAGTTTGCAACTGCGCAGTTAGAATTGCTGAAGTCAATTAGTGTTACCTTGAAAGAGGTTTATTTTTGCTGGTGTTCTTCCCATGGACTTTTCTTGGTTATTTTCCTGGAGTTTATAATTAGTTATCTCAGCTTGCTTCAGAACTCTCGTCAATGCAGTTTGTTTTGGTTTTCTGTTTGCCTCATTATTTACTTTTGTAACTTTAAACTGTGCCTAATAAAACAGTAAAGTTAAGTTGAAGACTTTACCGGACTTTAATATATGTTTTGGGTTTTGGGTTATTTTGAGAGACTATGGGTCATAACAAATACATTGAATTCCACAAAAATGCATAAAGGGTGCAATGATTAGTAAGCCTTTTTCTATCATGATCAGAGAAAATGGGCTACAGCTGAATAAAGACTGAGATGAAATAGGCAGCTGAAAGAGAAAGAAAATCAGGTTTGGCTGCAAACTAAGATCAATGACACAAGAAAAAGTGAACGATGTTCAAAAGATCTTCAAATGTCCACTTGAAGGACAAACTTACTTTATGAACATATTTTCAAACAAATCCCAACTATTTGGTAGGGCTGTCTGATTTGCCACATAACCTTCCTGTCAAGATAGAAGTGTGATACAACTTGGAGAAGAATGTCAGCAATAATGAATCTCCCCACAAAGCACGCAAAACAGCTTAAGTTATTAGAAGAAACTAGCTATCTAAAATGCCATCTGTGTGGTTTGATCTGCATTGTAACTCGACAAAACTGTTTTTTTCATTGATTTGCTGAATTGTTTAGGGGGAGCTGTAGGAACTCTACTTAATCTTACCAAAGGATTAAGATATGAATTATTGTATCTTCTGTAAATCATTTTTTGAAATCTCTGGATTTTGAAATTACTGTGTAAAAGCTGGAACCCTACAGTCGGAAAAAATCCAACACGCAGTGTGATTTTGTTCCAAGTTGCAAATGTACTTTTAAATGTAAGTAAAAGTAAGCCTATGCTGTGCTGAAAGATACCTTTGCTCCCTCTTTCTGCCTTTTCAGGGCACATTTCTTCTCTACTCTGATTAAAGCTTTCCTGCCAACTTTTTTTGGCAAAATTTTCACAGTGAGGTTGCATTTCCATTCTTTGAGAGCAGCGGCTGTACTATAGAAATATCTGAAGATGTAAGCAGTTTGACACAAAGGAATCACATAAGGGTTCTGATCTTCATTGAGGGTTTTGAAATTCAAGCGAAATTAGCCCAGCATACACAGGCGGGGATAATAGCCTTTATGATCTGCATGGAAACCTGTTTAACAATGGCAGGGCGCTATAAGGTACTTCTGTTTGCTAAATCTAGTTAAAATTGCACCCGTCATTGGAGAAGTATTTCTGTACTTGCATTTTCAGTATACGTTCCTCAAATCCATGCCCAATATAATATTTTAAATGGTATATATTAATAGAGTGCAATTTTTACTATTGGCTGGTCTAAATTCCAAACAAGGATTATGCAGATAAGACCAAATATACTTCAGATTCAAATAGCAATTCTAAAGTATCACAGAATGTATTGCATCTGTTTCCTTCACTATTTCACACACAGTTTGCCAGTTCCTCTTTGAACTAATTCACAAGTTTACACCCAAATGAACTATAGGACTAGTTGATAGGATTCTGAGTTCTTAACATATAACAGATTCAATCATCCATGTTTCAATAATTTTGCTTTTTCTGTGGTAAGATTTGCACTGTGGAATGATTTTGAGAAGGACTTACAGTTGCTTTCCTCTTACACTTGAGGAGGAGAATAGAATAGAATTCTTTATTGGCCAAATGCGATTGGACACACAAGGAAATTGTCTTGGTGCAAACGCTCTCAGTATACATAAAAGAAAAGATATATTCATCAAGAGTCAAGAATCATCAGGTACAACACTTAATAATAGTCATAGGGTACAATAAACAATCAAATCATACTAGGAAACAGTCAGTATAAATCGTAAGGATACAAATGACAAAGTTACAGTCATACAGTCACAAGTGGGAGGGGGTGGGTGATAAGGAGTGATGAGAAGATTAATAGTAATAGTAGTGCAGACTTAGTAAATAGTTAGTGTTGAGGGAATTATTTGTTTAGCAAAGTGATGGCATTCAGGAAAAAACTGTCCTTGTGTTTAGTTGTTCCGGTATGCAGAGCTCTATAGCATCGTTTTGAGGGAAGGAGTTGAAACGGTTTATGTCTGGGATGTGAGGGGTCTGTAAATATTTTCACAGCCCTCTTTTTTTACTCGTGCAGTATACAGGTCCTCAATTGAAGGCAGGTTGGTAGTAACTGTTTTTTCCATAAAGGGTAGGAAGAAGTTTAAAACATACCTTTTTAACTAGGCTAGTTGCTGTCCTGGAGGGGCATGGAATAGTTTTAACTTTTTTTTTTTACACCATTTCAGCTACATACAGCCTTGGGATTGAGTATGATATAAATGTGTTAAATATTCTGAGTTATTCTTTTGCTTTGTGGAGTATGGGCAGCTGTGTAATGATAGAATACACTATCTGAAAACCTGTAGACCCATACTTGCTTTATTTATTTGGTTTCCAGCTTGCTCATTCATCAAATGATTCTGGATGGCTTACAAAGAATTGAAAGCATCATGGATGGCTTACAAACAATTGAAAGCACAGAGGAAAAAAAAATCCATTAACACATCCCCAAGCAGGAAACAAATTCCAGGTACAGATTAATAGATGGGTCTGCATCCTGGCCTAGTGTCTGAAAGAATAACCCAGTCGTCAGGATTATATCTATCTGGGGCAGGCCCAGTGACAAAGAAGACACAACTGTGGGCCCCATGAGATGGCATTATTTTATTGGCAGGACTTGAATTATGCTTGCTCTGTTAGGTCTAGTAAGGTAGGCAGAGATTGTAGCAACTGGGATTATTGGAATGGAATGCTATAATACACAGACTTTCCTAGCTCATGTACACTGATACTCACAGAGACAGTCTCTGATAAATATTATAAGATAACATCTTATTAAGACGGGCACTCTCCTATGAAATCAAAAAGTAGTCCAAAGTGACTCATGATTGATTAAAACATCTCTATGGTAGGCTTGAAAGTAAGATAAATTTCCAGGAATATTTTGCAGAAGTTTCCTGATTCTGCAGTGACCAATTTGGATACATTATCTATTACTTTCCTGCCATTAGCATTCCTAGCAGGGGTTACTGACCAACTTGCTCTTTGTGTGTATATACTTTGGAAAATCTAGCAATTAATTAATCATTTAGCTATAATTATCAAAATGAAGGTTATGCAGATTGATTCTGGAAGGGCTGAGCTTCATTTGTTTATCTGAAATTTTGGACGGTTCCCAATTCAATCAAGGCTGGAAAAAATCCAGCTTTCTTCAGGCAAGTCAGCCAAGGATTTAAACCATAAGTATTTTCCTTCCGCAGTTACTAGTTGATGGAGTGTGAGAAGATCTTCTCTCAACCTTGAATGTGCCAGCTCAGTGTTTACATAATGTTTTCCTCTAGTTGGAGTAACACTGGTTCCTGGTTTCTCTAACTTAATAAGCTCAAGGTAGCTCCATGGAGACCTTCTTTCTTGTTATCCTCACAACAAAATATTATGAAGTAGACTGGGCTGAGAAATATTTGCCCAAAGTTTCTCAGTGAATTTCTGTGGCTCAAGAAGTTTCTATGGCTAATGGTAAATTTGGACTCCTCCTCCAACCCCTTAATTGCTCCCTAGTTCTTCTACAGTATAAACTTTTCTCTCAGGGTACAGATATAGATCTGAATAGATGTGAACAGGATTCTGATGTATATATGTGCACATGTTTGGCAGTGCATTCCTTGTATTATTGTTGATTATAGAAGTGGCTTAGATGGTGAAATCCTTAAGAAATATATCAAGCAACTCCTTCCCGTTTGTTGACCCATCCTGCCTATAGTGCAGCAGTTCTATTTTACAGGCTGATGTCAACTATTTTTCTGTGCAGTTCTGTGGCACTAATCATTTTCAGCTGTTTATAGCTAGAACCAGAAAAGTGGAGCAGTGCCTTAAATAGAACATACTGATTAAGAGCAAATTTCTAATCAGCCCTTATGCTACTTTAAAAGAATAATACCTGAAAGCCAGAATAATATATTTGCTTCTAGAGTCCAGATGTGGTTTAAAGTAACTACAATACACTAGAATACTTCTTTTCTTTTTTTTTAAAACAAATTTTATTAATTTTACAGAAAACACAATACACAAAACATAAACAAAACTAAAAGATCTTTTCTGAAGGTTGTCTGATCCCGGGTTGAAACTCTTCACACAGACACAAATTTAAACATCGTATTCACTTTATATATCCTTCCATATCTTATTATCATTTTCTTTTTTTATATATATATATAAACCATTTTTATCAATTTTATAAAAACAATACACAAAGAATCAAGGCATAACAGCTTATAAATTCTTTTCTAAGAAAAAATAATAAAAGAAGAAAACCAATAGAACATAACAATTCCAAATTATAGCATCAATACTTTATCTATTTAACTTCATATCTTATCCCAGCTTCTCCTTTTCATCCAAATTATTTCTTGTTAATTAAAATTTTATTGCCTTTTATCAATATACAAAAGCCAAAAAAAACCCATAACAAAACCTTTATATATCCTTTCATATCTTATTACCATTTTCAATAACATTCTTTGTCTGTTCTATTTCCAACTATCCATTCATCTTTTTTCTTTTACTATATTTCTCCTATACACCAATTGGAGTAACGTCTATAACTCATTACCCTAACTTAAAAGTACTTCATATAACACTTAATTTATCTTGGGATTCTGCTTAGTAGATTCTAAAACTACACAGTAAATTTTATACTCTAAATACACATATAAAAACACAATCTTATATACCTTCCAGAATCCCCCTTTTATCCTTAATTAAATTCACCCATTGTGAATTCACCCATTGTAAGATTGTGTTTTTTATATGTGTATTTAGAGTATAAAATTCATTGTGTAATTTTAGAATCTATTAAACAGAATCCCAAGAAAAATTGTTATAGAATACTTCTTATTGAGAGTGTTGCCTAGAGCTTGTTTTGTAGCATGAAGTATGTTAAAGAGACCAAGCCTATTAAAGGGATCCCAGGTTGCAAGATTCAAGAGCTCAGTTAATTGCCTCCCACAACAGACTGTCTAAGGAGCTGTTGGTTAAAATACTTGCAATGCTTTTAGAGATATATGATGGGAAATAGGGAAGGGAAAACTTCAAAGATCTAATCGAATACACAGAATTTTGTGAGACCATAAACATGTTTTTAAGTTCTCAGATGGCTGTCTTAATTTAAACAGAAAAGTGGAGGCTGAATTTGTCATATTATTTTAAAGGCCATACGATAGAATGATTTAGTTCTTTATCTATTTATAAAAGAGGGTTAGATTGCCGTGGAGTGACAGACAGTAGTCTACTGTCCCCTATGGAAAATTAATTCATTAATTTGGGCCAGTCATTCTCTCAGCTCAACTTACCTCACAGGGTGGTTGCTGGGGTGAGGTATTGAAAGAGAAAACGCTGCATGCTGTCCTGAACTCCTATCGTGTAAAAGCACCCATTAACAATTTAGAACTCTCATTTACTAACAGAATAGGTACGCGAGTCAGTACATCTGAAAATGGGGGTGTAAGTGCAAAATTATGGACTGCTATCAAAAAGTGCTGTAGATTTATTTTTTAAAAAACAACCACCCTAAGGATTGGAATGGAAACCTGGCTGTTTCTAATCATCTCTTTGCAAGGCCATTGACACCCCTACAGAAGACTAATCCGAAGCAAGACATGTAACCTACCGATCATAAAAGGGAGAAAGGAGTCAAAGCACTAGCCATTATTAACAAAACCATCCCTGAAGCGGTGGAAACCCCACCATAAAAGCAGTCGATTAGGACTCCGATCTGAGATGAGATTTGAACCCGGGTTTTCTAGGTTGAAACAGTTTCCCTCCCCGTTCTCAACCTATTCGGACTGACGCACCTTTCCTTCCACTCGCTGTCCTTTTTTCTCCTCCCCCGCCCCAGTGAATGAGAGCCTCCCATTTGGCGGCGGGCGGGTAGGCTGGCGGGCGTTCCGATTCTTTCTGCCACCTGTTTCCTCGCCCAACCCGAGCTGCTCGCACGGCGGGGACTACAGCCCCCAGCATGCACCTCACCGCTCACTCTTCGGCTCCAGTAAGGTATAGCAGGGCTTTTTCCCTCTGTGTGTGTATATGTGTGTGCTTTTTTTTTCTCTCCCTCATGGATTGCGCATGCTTAACCAGACGTGGCAGCAGCCGCTAGTTCTTCCAGCGCGAGCGGGAGCCGGAGCTTGAAGCCGGAGCGGGCTGGGTTATGGCTCAGCCAGGGCGCAGCTTCAGGGGGGCTCCGGTCTGCGGAGGGAGAATGCTGCTGCTGCTTTCTCTCTTGGTAAGCACCCGGCTTCTGCGGGGAGGGCTTCTCCTTTTGGCAGGGCGACCGTTGGGGGATGGAGCGGGCGAGTTTTTTTTTTTTTTTTTCCTGCGGGCGCTTGGCTTGGGATCCCGGGAGAGCTACTTGTGGGACAGTCGTGGGTGGTATGTGTGTGTGTGTGTGTGTGGCTGTCGCCCGAGTGTCATCCAGAAGCAGCCGGCGCAAGTTAAGCTAGAGCTCCGGCAGCGCTAGAAGTTAAACTTCTTTGGCCTCGGGAGGCAGGGGCGGGGGAGGGTAGCTCACGGGAGGCGCTGCGGTTGGAGCTTACGAGGCTCGCTTGCACGGGAGAGAGAGTTGGCGGGGTGGCTGCCTCCAAGAAAACCCGGGCGCCCTTCCTGCTGACCGCCTTCCCGAGGCTTTGCCTGTTTGTTTGTTTGTTTGTCTCCCCCCCCCAGGACCGTTTCTTAACGCGCTTTCTTTCTTGCCGGTGTTTTATTTATTTGTGTATTTATTTGGGAACCGGTTGAAGTCACCACCTAGTCTCTGTGAGGTGGGATGCCTGGGGCAGTTCCAGGTGTTGGCTCTCAGTTGCATCGAGGAAAGAATCTCCTGCGTGTATTTTGCTTCTCTGCAAAACAAGACCCTTGACGATCAAAGCAGAGGTCTAGTAACTCACCTCGTATTTAAGGCTATGTATGCAATTGTGTAATCGCTTGAAAGTATTTCTTGTGTGTGTAGGGGGGATTTTCCCCGGGTAAATGTGCCTATAGCCTAAAGGTTAATTGTTGGAGATAGTGCTTCAAACCTGCTTCCAAGCAACAAAACCCACCAATATCCGGCTGCTTACATCCTATTCTGATGTGGGATTACTCAGCAGCAAATCCCTCTTGGATGAACTCCCAGATCCATGGAATTGCTTTTGGCTTGATCTTAATTATGTTTATTCAGAATTCTCACTCTGTTGGGTTACTGTGTGGATTTGGGTTTTCATTTTATGTAAAGGACCATTCTGTAAATTCTGGTTAAAAATACTATTACTGTGTATAAGAACTGCAAGTATTTCCTTCAAAGAGGTTGAGGATGGAAGATTGACAGCTGGGATTTACATGGGTGCTTAGATTTGTGACCTTGCCTGCAATGCAACACATTTCTCAATATTTGTTTTCCACTTCCCTTGATTCTCTGGACTTCTTCCCTACCTCTGTCTCAAAACAGGAACACTTTGTGAGTGTGTGTTTTTTTCCATTTCCTCAGTTATTTTCTAGACTTGTTTTTTAAATGTTTACTATTAATGCTTACAGTTAATACAGAGAAGTAGAAGACTGTCCTTCAATTAGAAGAAAAACTCTCCTTGCCTAATATTTATTTGATTAACACTGCTATATTCAGTCATATATTTGTTCTAGTCTCCCCCCTTCAATTGTTAAACTCTGGATCCATAGGATAAAATATAGTTGATAATGTGAGTTTAAGGAGGCACTAAAATGAGAAATAATTCTGGAGCTGTCTATCCTCTCCCTTCTGTAAGATCACTCTGTGCATTGTTACATTTCATATACAAGCTTTTTTACTGAAGGTTTTGGGATAATTGAGTTAGCTTTGTAGTTCTGAACATTGAATAGAAAAGCTTTATCACTCCACATTGAGAGTTATCTAGGAAAAGTATGCATGCTTTAAATGCAGAGAACACCATAAGCTGTTTAAATCATACTTTTTATAATGGAGCTCTTTTTGTGGTAGAAGAAAAAGCTTTTAAAACTCTTAGTAGATTGTGTACAAATCTTAACATGAACAATAAAAAGTGAATGCTTGTGTGAATTACTGGATAGAACTAAACTGCCTTTAAATAGAATAGAATAGAATTATTTATTGACCAAGTGTGATTGGTCGCACAAGGAATTTGTCTTGGTGCAAATGCTCTCAGTGTACATAAAAGAAAAGATACATTCGTCAACAATCATCAGGTACAACACTTAATATTCATAGGGTACAAAAGCAATCAAGTCATACTAGGAAACAGTCAATAAAAAACATTAGGATACAAGCGACAAAGTTACAGTTTTACAGTCACAAGTGGGAGGGGATGGGTGATAATGAGTAATGAGAAGATTACTAGTAATAATAGTGCAGACTTTGTAAATAGTTAAACTATTGACAAATATTAGAATAACATTTTAATTTCCTGACTTCTATTACATCAGAAGTATAGTTCCAACACAGAATGGTAGAATGATAATCCACAATTCTGAATATAGCAAAAAAATATTTCTGCCTTGATTTCTTTTTCTCTCTTCATTTAAATTTTGTTTTTCCTTCTACAAAGGGAGATTCACAATAGTGGACTGACTGGTCATCTTTGGAAAACTATAATTGGTTGACCTTCATTGATCCTTGTCTCAAACTTGAGCTTTACCTGTTGGCTTAAAAAGACAGAAATCCAAGTGAAAACCTGTAAAATAGTGTTTATCTGGAGAGTTTAGTGCTAAAGGTTTCATTTCTTGGTAAAATACATTCCTCATGCAACTTCTAAGAATTTTACCAAAAATCTTTATTGAAGGAAGCCGCAAGTTGTGAAGTGTTTCCTTCTGATATACTACTGCTACTCTGGAAGAACACTGCAACCATTTTTTGTTTTGTTTTTACAGATTGGAGACTCTTGCTAGGTGCTTGGATGCAAATAATTCTCAGACCACAGATGGAAAATTCTAAGATGAGCAGGTGTAGATATAATTTCAGTTTCACTGAAATAAATTTTATTAATTTTTCAAATTTTAGAAAACATAAAATAAAACTTTATACATTGTTATCAACATCAAGACATCTTTTTTTCAGTATGTTTATTTATTCCTTTACCATTACATCTTACTTTTGCCATAAGTCAATATCTTTTATCCTTACACATCAATCTTCTCTGTGGTATATTTACATATTCCCTCATTCTTTTCCTAATTGCCATTTTATTTTCTTTTTATTTCTAAACCATTCATACCAGGCATCCCAGACCCTATAGTAAATTGAATCTTCTCTGTCTTTTATTTTCATCGTTAGCCTGTCCATATAATTTATTATTTTTTTTATAACCATGCCTTCTGGTGGAACCCCTTTTTCTTTCCAGAGTTGTGTGTACGAAATCCTTGCAGCTATTAATATGTGTAACACGATATATCTATCTGTTTTATTGCATTTTTGTGTTGTTATACCTAATAAAAAAGTTTCCGGATTGAATTCAATTTTCTGATTTGTGATTTCTTCTAGCCATTGTCTAATTGTATTCCAATATTTTTTCACCTCCTGGCATGTCCACCAGGTATGGAAATAAGTGCCCTTTTCTTTTCCACATTTCCAACAGTTTGGGTCTGAATTAAACATTTTTGCCAGTCTAGCAGGAGGAAGGAGCCGTCAGTAGAACATTTTATATTGATTTTCCCAATATGCTGTAGATGTAATTATAATTTAATCCCCACATTCTCTCCCAATTTTCCAGGTCTATATTATGACCAACATTTTTCACCCATACCACCATCGTCTCTTTGACCACCTCCTCTTCCATTTTAAAATCTAGTAGAAAGTTATATATTCTTGGGATCATTTTCTTTTCCATTTCTTGTAGAATTTTATCTAACTGATGCTTTTCCATGCAAAAACCAAATTGTTCTTTGTCCTTTTTGTATCTCGACTGAATTTGCATGTATGGCCACCAATCTATTTTTATATTTTGTTGCTGTAATTCTTGTCTCATTTTTAATCTTCCTTGTATGTCTAATATAGTCTTTATAAGTCCTCTTTTTTCCCAGATCCATTGCGTCTGGGTAGATTTGTGCTTCCGTAGTTGACAACCAGTTTGATATTTTAGTATAATGGTTCTTTTTAATCTTTTTTTTTTGAAACAAATTTTATTAATTTTAAAGACAAACAAACCATCATTAACCATTGAGTACATAAAACCTCTTCCCATTATCAATTTTTACAAGTCAAATAAAACATTATTTTATACAACATAATTCTATTTTACCCTGCTTCCATATGGACATATATCTTTTAACAAATTTCTCATTATTTCTCTTTACTTTTTTTCAATTTCATTATTATTATTATTTTTCTATATTTATCCATTTTATAGTCATCTTCATTTCTCTCTGACTTGTTTACCATTATTCTCATCCAACATTCCTCCAAGGTTTATTAATTCTCAAACAAATATAAACACACAAAACACAAAAACATAAAACTTCTTTTTAGAAAGTAGCTTGGCCCCAGATTACCTCTCTTTATATGGACTTCAGTTAAATTCATGCTCATCTTATATACCATTACCTACCTTATTTACCATTCTATATCTTCTATAGCTTCTATATAGCTTCTCCTCGCTTTTCACTCTTCTTAATTCTATTTTATTTATTTCATTTTAATTTAAATCATTATACTTGTATCTTTTGTCCATTCTTTCCAAATCATCCATTTATCTCATTCCCTATAGTAAAAAAAAGGATTTATCCTGGAATCACTAATCAAAGTATGATGCCTTTCTATCGTCTCCCTAAATTAACATTTAAAATAATGCCTAGTACCCAATCTGATTCTGCTTAGTACATTCTACCTACTAACTTTTAAAAAGAAGAAAAAATAATAAATCCAAAATGATTAAATACATAATTAGATAATAAATCTAAATGTTAAATCCTGTAACATTCCAATTAACTATTTCAAAAACAAATGCTACAATGCTAAGTTTATTATAACATCAATACAATAGTCAATTAAACTCTTTAATTAAACTCAATATTTTAGACATTCCCTTTACTATTTTGTTAAATTTTAAAGTCTATCATTACTAAACATTTCAATATTTTAATCTTTTATTAATTGTTATAACATTCTAATTTTCTATTTCTAATACAAATATTACAATACCATCTTATGTACCTTGCAGAATCTTCTTTTAAAAAAATTATACATTACCCTTTATCCCTAAAAAAAATTCCTTTTTTCCCATCTTGTTTCATACCTTTGTGGCTTTTTCCCCCCTTTTCCCTTCCTTTCTTATCCCACCTGGCCTTTTTACCCCCCCCCAACCTCCGCCTTTTTAACTTCCCCTCTCTGTTGTATTCCTTTTTTCTTTTGCTTTCTAACATTGTGTTGATTTTGCACCTTATTTTTCTCTTTCTTGGGTGTTTTTTTAAGTCTTAAGTCCTTCATTTTCCTTCCTCTCTTTCTCCTTTCTTTCTTAATTAAACTTTTGGATTCATTAAAGATGGCTTCTTCTTCTTCTTCTTCTTCTTCTTCTTCTTCTTCTTCTTCTTCTTCTTCTTCTTCTTCTTCTTCCATCTGTTGTTGTGTTTGCTGACAAATAGCAAGCGCCATTTCTAAGAAATGAAAGGCTTCTTTCACAGCGTCCTTGCCTTCTTTGCTTATTTTTCCATATTCCTTTCTAAGTTCATCAACAGGTAAAGCCATTATAAACCTTTTCTTTTTTTCCCTCTCTTCTTCTTCTTTTTTTTAAACAACCAAGATGTTTCAAAAGTTATAACAGTTCCCCAAAGTCTCAGAGTCATCAATCAGTCCAAACAGAGCACAAAGTTCTCACTTTCTCTTCCTGGGGTAATATCAATAAAAAGAAAAAAAAAAGCCCAATCTGTATTTTGAAGCCTTGTTGCAATTAATTTCTAGTCTCAAAATCTTCAAGGCATCTCCTCCAGCAAGATCTTAATATTCTCCCTCGAGCCGCTTGGAGCATCCAGAGAGTGGATATGCTTCTGAGTCCTCTTCTTGCAGGCTGAGCTTTAGCTGAGGAAACGCTCCGCCCCCTCATGTGACTCCAAGTAGCGTTCCCCCAGTCTTTTGCTCAGCCTCGAAGAGTCAGGCTGCTGTTGAAAAGAGCTCCTTGGCTGATTCAAACTTCGTACTTTATTCTGGCTAATTTCTTTATTTCTCAAGTTTGGTTTTTCCTTTCCTCCTCCTGCGCAAAAGTTTGGGACTTAGGGGAAGTCTCCCCTCGCCCCTAGGGGCCAAGCGGGTGGGTTTGCAGCGCTTCGTGCGACCCCCCCCATTATTAGATCGCATCGCTACCTCCGCGCTGCCTTGTGGTGCACAACTTTTGCTGGATTCCCCCCCACCCTAAACACCGACCGGGAAGGGCTAGTCGCTTCTTAAGAGCACCAGGCGTGCTGAGCTAACCGGACAAGCCCTCCTTGCCGTCCCGAAGGCGCCCGACATAGCTCGCGGCCGCCATCTTGGTGCCGCATCGTGGTCGGGCGCCATTTTTATTTCTGATTCTTGCTGCTGCAGTGGAAGTAAATGTTCCAGACCCCTTGGGTCAAGAGTTAATCGCTTTTAGCGATCCTCCGGGCTTGCTTTCATTGTTTTTGTTGGCCTCCCACAGCCTCCATCGGGGCGAAGTTGCAGCAACCCCCCTCCGGCTTGTTGTCTGGAGGCCTGCTGCCAGAGGCCTCTCTCCTTCTAGGCCTCAGGCATTTATTTGATAAATCCGGCCTGTACTGTGGTACCTCTTTAGTTCCTGTTATTGTTTATATTAAAAAAAAAAAGAGAGAGAGAGAGAGAAACATTTACAGAAAAAATTATACGTTTTTATATGTATATACATAGATAACCTTTACATGCAGATAGCATAAATTTTATATATATATATATATATATATATATATATATATATATATATATATATATTCTTAAGTTTTCGTGGGTACTTACATGTCTGGCATTCAGCTTTGTTCGGGTATTTTCCCACGTCATAGTAGTGGTGCTTTTAAAGTTGTAGCAACGTTTCAGCAGAATCTCATCTGCCATCATCAGGCTTCTGTATAGTGTTTGTCTGTGAGTCAGACTTTTACAGTGGTTTCAGATTTAAATTTGGGGCAGCCTATTGCTGTGTCAGAATGGTTTTTTCTTCCTCCTGATTGGTTGAGAGTCTTGGTCTGTGTTTATTGGTCTTGGAGTTTGTGTTCTGCTTCTAATATCTTTACCCGAAGCCAATATCTTTTCCCGAACCTGAAGCCAAGCTGCACTAAAGGCCTCCAATAAAGTAACATAATGTTGCCAGCCAATCAAGATACAAAAAGAGCCCCCCCCCAAAAAAAACAGACAGAAGATATTAGAAGCAGAACACAGCAAACTCCAAGACCAATAAACACAGACCAAGACTCTCAACCAATCAGGAGGAAGAAAAAACCATTCTGACACAGCAATAGGCTGCCCCAAATTTAAATCTGAAACCACTGTAAAAGTCTGACTCACAGACAAACACTATACAGAAGCCTGATGATGGCAGATGAGATTCTGCTGAAACGTTGCTACAACTTTAAAAGCACCACTACTATGACGTGGGAAAATACCCGAACAAAGCTGAATGCCAGATATATATACACACACACACACACACACACACGCACACACACACACACACACACATATATATATATATATATCTTTGGTTATTCGGGTTTTCTCCCACGTAAGATTGGAACTATCCAGGCAACGTTTCAATGAAGTCTCATTCATCATCTTCAGGCTTGGTCTTCAGCTTTGTGCTTCTCAGAGTGATGTGAGAAGCACAGAGCTGAAGACCAAGCCTGAAGATGATGAATGAGACTTCATTGAAACGTTGCCTAGATACTTCCAATCTTACGCGGGAGAAAACCCGAATAACCAAAGATCCACATACAAATACCCGCGAGAACCTCAGAAAACAAATATTGCACCTCTACGGGGAGGAAACCCACCATCTGACCAGGACTTATGAAAAACTTGAAGTCCAAAGAGCTTCCATTTTATGTAACCTCACATTCCTATGCAACTGCCAAGATCAAAATTTAATTCCCACAAGCTTCCAATTGAAATTCCACACCAACACAGCAGCCACCAAACGCATCCTAAAAAGAACAGAATTGGCCCTAATTAGAAATGAACTTCACATAAAAAGATTTCTCCTAGATCAAATCAACAAAGATCTCCTCACACTTCACCTCAAACTCAGCAACAAGATTCACCCCTTACTTTGGGACAAATCCAAACAGCTTGCTGTCTGGAGAGCCGAAACACAGACCACCCTCAAGACAGACACACACACCAACAAACTCAGAAAACTACAACAACGCCAGAAACCAACTCCTCCCCCCTCACAGCCACACATGAAACAAACAGTGCACATCATCTCAGACAAGATCCTCACTGAAGCCGAAACCAAGGTCCTTTCTAAAGGATTCAACTTTGCTGTCGCTCCCAAACACATCCCCACAGAAACCATCATTTGCGGAGTTGAAACCAGCCTGACCAAAACCAACCCTGATGATGCTAATAGAATCAGACTCAAAATCACCAACATCCTCTGCACTAGCAAACCACCCAAAAGCAACTTACCCAAAGAAGAACAAACTGCACTACTTAACCTGAAAGAAGACACCAGCATAATAATCATACCAGCAGACAAGGGCAACACGACAGTGGTTATGAACACATCTGACTACCAATCCAAGTTAACCAATCTATTCCAAGACCCCACATACAAACCCCTAAAGACAGACCCCACCACCTACCTAGAAAAAACCACCAGATCCAAAATAAAAGCCTCCCCCATCAGTGAAGAAATCCAGCAAAGAATCATACCCAGAGAGAAATCATCCAGATGCTCTAAACTTTATGGTCTCCCCAAGATACACAAAGAAGGAACCCCACTTAGACCAATAGTCAGCTCCTTAGGCTCACCTCTACAAAACCTAGCCAAATTTCTCACCAAACAACTACAGCCCTATGCAGAATCCATCAACTCACACGTAAGAAACTCATTCCAGTTCATCGAGATCATAAAGAAACAAAACTTACAACCCAGTGATCTACTAGTGAGCTTCGATGTCATATCCCTCTTCACCCAAGTGCCAATAAAAGAAGCCTTGACAGCCATCCAAAACAAATACAACCCCCCCAAGCACATCCTAGATCTGACCAACCACTGCCTATCCAATACATACTTCACCTACAATGGACAAAAATACAAACAAATAGAAGGAGCACCCATGGGATCACCCCTCTCACCTGTCATCACTAACCTCTACATGGAACACTTTGAAACACAAGCTCTAGAAAAATATGATCACAAACCCAAACTCTGGCTCAGATACGTAGATGACACCTTCATAATCTGGTCACACGGGAAAGAAAAACTGAACAACTTCCTCACACACTTTAACAGCCTACACCCCAAAATACAATTCACCATGGAAACAGAAGCTAACAACCAACTCCCCTTCCTAGATGTCTTGGTATACAAAAAATCCAATGGCTCCCTAGGACACACCATCTACCAGAAGAAAACACATACAAACTGCTATCTACCTGCACTCTCACACCACCACCCAGCACAGATCAATTCTGTAGCCGAGACACTCATCTCCAGAACAAAATGCTTAGCCAACGAACAACACCTAGAGACCGAACTACACACTCTCACCGGCGTGCTGACAGCCAATGGATTCCAAAGAAAGAAGATCACCCGCCTAATCCAAAAAGAAACCCCAACCAAAATCCAAGACAGAGAACAAGAGAATGGCAAAGACCTCCTCCCATATATAAAAGGCACTACAGACAAAATCAGCAAGATCCTCCAAAACACAACATTAAGACAGCATTCTGCACAAACAGAAAGATATTCACCATCCTAAGAAACCCCAAGGACAAAATCGAGTTAGAAAATCAAGGAGTATATGAAATCCCTTGCACTGCCTGCCCCACCACATACGTTGGTCAAACTAACAGAAGAATAAGTGCACGCATTGAAGAACATAAGAACTCAATCAAAAAGGAAGAACCGACCTCTTCCCTGGTCCAACACCTCAAAGCCACAGGACATGAGATTGACTTTAGAAATACCAGAACTATCGCCAAAACCGAACACTTCAGCAGCAGAATCATCAGAGAAGCCATAGAGATAGAAAAACGCCCACACAGCATGAATAAACGAGATGATGCCTCCCGCCTGCCAACCATTTGGAAACCCGCCCTCATGAACAGACGAGTAGCTAACATGAAGAACGAAACCAGACCCACACCCCTGAGAGCCACACAAGATGCCACCACCACACTTCCACGTAGAAAGCAGACTCACACCCACATAGCAGATGAGACACAACCACGGACCAGAAGCCGCACTGCAGCTGCATCACTACCCACTTCGAGCCCCTCTGAGCCATACATGAAGCGAACTGACCCTCACCATGAAGATGCAGCACGACCATGAACTTGAAGCCAAACAGCAAGATCACAGCTCACCAGCTCAAATCCCCCAGCAACTAAGACTAACCTGAGCACAACCAAGCCCCCACCTGAACGGAACACGCCTCCAGCCAATCAGAACACAGCCAACCCCCCAACCAATCAGAACACAACCAAACCTCAAACCAATCAGAACACACCCCCACCCAATCAGAACATAGCCAAGCCCCCAGCCAATCAAGTCACACCCCCACTAGCAGTTAAAAGGAAGAAGCAGCTGCAAGCTCACATCACTCTGAGAAGCACAGAGCTGAAGACCAAGCCTGAAGATGATGAATGAGACTTCATCGAAATGTTGCCTAGATACTTCCAATCTTACGCGGGAGAAAATCCGAATAACCAAAGATCCACATACAAATACCCGCGAGAACCTCAGAATATATATATATATATATATATATATATATATATATATATATATATATATATATATATATATATATATATATATATATATATATATATATATCTTTCCTCCTGTTATCACTGTACATATTAAATTCCAAAAGGAGGAGTGGGCCAGCTCAAACCTCACTCGGCCCCTCTCAGGCCAATTCCAGGCGAGTCAACCGCCCTTTGCTATTATTACTATTATCATTACTGTTATTATAATTATCAAAATGGCAGACGACAATCTCTCTAAACGACCTTCCTTGAAGGCTAAGGCAAAGTCCCACTACTTGTGCAGGCAGGACAAGGAACCTTCCAAGGCCTCCCAACGAGGTGCCATAAGGCGTTGGAAAAGGAGTTTGATAGGCGATCAAGGGAGTCCCGCTCGGGGCCTCCAGCCCTTCCTTCTCCCACCCCCTCTACCTCTACTCAACCTCTTCCCCCTCCACACCCGTCCTCCCTATCTAGGCTCAGCCCACTTCAGGGTCACTTGACCCCTGGACCACCGACCAGACAGACCCCTGAAGCTACCTTTACACCTACGGCCACTGGTCTGCGTCAGGAAGAACCCTCTACATCTGAGGTTCCAGCCCACATCAAGGCTTGGATGGAATCGGCTATCCGCCAGGGCATTGCGGAAGGCCTGCAGCACATGTCCAGATCAGGCTTCTCTCCACGGGCTCCTGAGCATGACTCTTTATCCATCAGATCCCTTCCACAGCCGGATCCCCCGGTTGGTCAGGTACTCTCTCAGAGGGACAGCCCTCCTCCCGTAGGGGCCCAGGAGGAGGAGGAGGAAGGGGACTTTGGTGACTTCAGGGAAGAGGAAGAGGACTCCTGGATGGGATCCTCCCATTATAGTGAGCCCCTCTTAGAGGGGGACCTCATGGAGGGGGAGATGTCAGAGGATGAGGGGGCTTCTCCCGACCAACCCATATTCGGGGGGCTGTTCAAGCCATACTTGTTTAAATCCCTCCTCTTTAAAGCCAAGAATGTCTCTGGTTTTCTTCCCCAGTCTCCCTCTGACTTCCCCCCCGCCTCAGAGAGACCAGAGGACTCCATTTTCACAAAACCAGTGGTGGAAGCTGAGGTCATCCCGACCCCGCCCATCTTCGTAGACCTAGTGACGAAGCAACTTGCTTCCACGGGAGCCCCCCCTACACCCTCTAACCAAGGCAAGAGATTCTTTAATCTCAATTCGGCAATGTCTAGTCTTCTAAACATCCCGGAGGTTGACGATCCCATTGTGGGCCTTGCTTCCTCCTCTACCCCCAGTGAGGACTTAGAGGCCTTGAAACCTGAGGACAAGTGGACGGAACTGGCGTTGCGCCGGGCCCATCTATCCGACGCTTGGGCCATTAAATCAGCTACGGCTGCTTCATTCTTCACAAGGTCCTCTATCCGCTGGCTCCGGCAGCTGAGAGAACACGTCCCCGCATCCAATGTGAGGGCGCACCAAGACATAGTGAAACTGGTGGCCGCAGCCGAGTTCTCATCTGACGCCACTTACCAATCAGTAAAGTTCTCTTCCAGAGCGATAACATCCCATGTCACAGCTCGCCGTCTACTGTGGCTCAAGCACTGGCAGGCGGATGTTAAAAATAAGGTCAAGCTGGCCACTGCTCCCGTCAAGGGAGACAAACTGTTCGGCCCAGCCTTGGAACCCCTGCTGGTCGAGGGCCGCAGCAAGAGGAAGTACCTGCCGTCCCTTTTTCAGAGGCCAGAGACAAGAGGCCCTCAGCCCTTTTGGAGGGGCTTCCCCCGCCCCTTCTACCAACTCCCCTTCCCACCCAGATACCCGAGACCCCCTTCCTTCCGGTCTCAGGACCGCTCGGACTCAGGCGACAGAAGCAGACGGGGCGGCAACTATAAGAGGCCCTTTAGGGGATCAGGGGGGAGGCCCTACCGCCGACCCAGATAGATCTTCTTCCTCCCTCCCCGTCGGCGGCTGCCTCAGACACTTCGCCGCTCAATGGGACAAATCCACATCCGATGCATGGGTTAGGGACACCGTCGGTTTGGTCTCGCCCTTGAGTTCCGATCCGCCCCCGCTGATTTCTTCAGGACATCCCCCACCTCAAGAGATCCCACCAATTGTGCACTAATGGATGCTGCCATCCAACACCTGCTTGACATTCAGGCCATTCAACCCGTTCCACTGGCCCAGAGGGGACGAGGATTCTACTCCCACCTCTTTGTGGTGCCCAAGCATTCTGGGGGATGCAGAGCTATATTAGATTTAAAATGGCTAAACCGCCACCTTATCCAACGCAAATTCAAAATGCACACCTTGCAATCGATTCTCTTGGGTACCAGGCGGGGTGACTGGTTATCCTCCATAGATCTCTCGGAGGCATACTTACATATTCCAATCCGGCCCTCTCACCACAAATTCCTCAGGTTTTGTTATAATAACCTTCACTATCAATATGTGGCCCTCTCCTTTGGTCTGGCCTCGGCCCCCAGGACCTTCACCAAGGTCCTCGCGGCCCTGGCGGCTCACCTCAGGAGCGTTCCCATCAGCCTTCACTGCTATTTGGACGATATCCTTATTCTCTCCCCGTCCAAGACCCAGGCAGTCAGGGACACCAGAGCCACCCTCTCCGCTCTCCTGGCACACGGGTTCCTCGTCAATTGACAAAAGAGTCAACTGACCCCATCCACCCGAATCACCCACTTGGGAGCCATAATTGATTCGGTTACAGAAAAGGTCTTCCTCTCTTCAGAGAGGTTCCTCAGCATTCAAGCTCTGGTCAAACAGATTAGGCAATCAAGGAGGGTGGCGTTACTTGACCTTTCTAAATTATTGGGTAAGATGGTTTCATGCATCTCAATTATTCCCTGGGCCCGTTTACACAGCAGATCCCTTCAGTGGTTCCTGCTCCTATTCCAAAGATCCAGAAGAAGCAACTCGAAGTCCAGAGTCAAGGTGCCTCCAAGGGTCCTCACGTCTCTCCTCTGGTGGACCAACCCCGCCATCAACAGAGGCCACCTCTTCTCAGAACCTCAGCGGCTAAACCTCACCACGGACGCCAGCCTATCTGGTTGGGGCGCTCACGTCAACTTGCTCTCAGCACAGGGCAAGTGGTTGCCGATCGAGCAAAGATGCAGCATCAACTGGCTGGAGCTTCACGCCATCCACCTGGCCCTGCGCAGATTCCTCCCCTTGGTACGCGGGTGTCACGTCCTTATTCTCACGGATGCACGGCCAAAGCCCATATCAACAGGCAAGGAGGCACCCAGTCTATTCAGTTGATGAGGGAGGCCGAGCGTCTCTGCCGTTGAGCAGAATCCAACCTCCTCTCTCTAAAAGCTGAGCACATCTCCGGAATCTCCAACATCCAGGCAGATTGGCTGAGCAGGGCCACGGTGGACCAAGCAGAATGGCGCCTCCATCCATCCCTATTCCAGGAGGTGTCCAGAATTTTCGGCCTCCCAAGGGTGGATCTCTTTGCCTCCCCGTCCAACGCACAGCTTCCACGGTTTTTCTCCAGGTACCCGTCTCACGGGTCGGAGAACCACAAAGCGCTATGCTGCCCATGGCCCCGAGGGCTCTTATATGCCTTCCCTCCACTGTTGCTAGTTCCCAGAGTCATACAGAAACTCATTCACGAGAAGGCAGACCTGCTCCTGGTGGCTCCTTATTGGCCCAGGCGACCGTGGTTCGCGGACCTCCGCAATCTTTTGGTAGCTCCCCCATGGAGGATCCCCCCGGACAGTATCTCCCTCTCTCAGGGGCCCCTTCTGCATCCGGAGCCCCAATGGCTCCAGTTAGCCGTCTGGTGGTTGAACGGATCCGTTTGACAAGAGAAAAATTCTCCAGTCAAGTAATTGACACTATTTTAGCCGCTAGGCGGCCCTCCACCACATGAATTTATGATGCCACTTGGAAGGGTTTTTGCAAGTGGTGTAGCGGGTTCCAAGTCGACCCCCTCTCTCTCTCTATTGCGCAGGTCTTGGAATTCCTTCAAGAAGGTCTACGTAAAGGGCTTGCCCCTAACACCCTGAGACGGCAGGTCACTGCCCTCTCAATTGTTGTCTCTTGTGATAACTTCAGTTCCCTCTCTCACCCCCCCCGGGTTAGGGCTTTCTTCAGGGGCGCCACCAACTTGTGCCCTCCGACTGTTCACAGGTTCCCCACATGGGACCTCAACAAGGTCCTAGTTTCGCTTACAAGGCACCCGTTTGAACCTCTGAGGGAGTCCTCCCTTCAATTTCTAACGTTTAAGGTAGTTTTTCTAGTGGCCATTACTTCTGCTCGTCGAGTCTCGGAAATAGCAGCATTGTCAATCAGAAAAGATTTATGCGTGTTCCACGCTGATCGGGTGGTCCTTCACCCCGACCCCACCTTCTTACCCAAGGTTAACTCACCCTTCCACAGGTCTCAGGAACTGGTCCTCCCAAACTTTTGCCCCAGACCCTCGAGGGACAGGGAAACCCTTTGGCACACCCTGGATGTTAGAAGGGCCTTGTGCATATACATTACAACCCCTGAGAAGATCAGAATCCCTCTTCCTCTCCTTTCAGCCCAGGACACTGGGGCTCAAAGTCTCTCCTTCAACCATCAGTCGCTGGATCAGGGCGACTATCGCCAGGTGCTACCTATCACAATCTCTGCCCGCTCCTGGTGGAATAACCGCTCATTCCACCAGGAGTGCAGCTACTTCGGCGGCTTGGGCCATGCAAGCCCCAATCGCTGACATTTGTCGGGCAGCCACTTGGGCCTCTCCGTCCCCATTCATCAGACATTACAAAATAGACTTATACGCCTCAGCAGAGGCCTCTTTTGGCCGACGAGTCCTACAGAGGGTCATCAGTGACCTGGAGGGGCTTCCGGCCCAGACGGAGTCGTACCCGTAGGACAGCCAAGCTTTGGTATGTCCCACTCTCTGGATGCTCCGAGCGGCTCGAGGGAGAATGGGCGTTGGTTCTTACCTGATACGCCCCTCCTCGGCGAGCCGCGAGGAGCATCCAGCCCCACCCTAACTCCTTCGTCTGGTGGGTACTCTGGTTTCAGCCAAGGAGCCAATAGTTGATTCGAAGGATTTCATAACCTTTCTTCTCGTTATCACAAAAAACTGGGGGAACGCTACTTGGAGTCACGTGAGGGGGTGGAGCGTTTCCTCAGCTAAAGCTCAGCCTGCAAGAAGAGGACTCAGAAGTACATCCACTCTCTGGATGCTCCTCGCGGCTCGCCGAGAAGGGGCGTATCAGGTAAGAACCAACGCCCATTTTTTTTTGTCCTCTCCCTTCCCACTTATAACAAAGAGCCAAATTTTTTACTTCCTATAAAAAGACAGGTTTCTCAATGTCCATTTGTTGTGCTCCTTCCATAGGGAAGGAGAGTAAACTTTCCCTTTCAGCACCTCAAATTCGCTGCTAGAAAATCTCCTCTGGAAACAAAGTATCGTTCAAAAAGTCATGGTTTTCAGGATGTTAGATGTATCTTAAAGTCCTGGGTCAGCCAAAAAACCTTTCTCTTCAAAACTTTCTCCCTCTTCCTCCTGCACAGTCTTACCCAGTTGCCGGCTTCTTTGTGGCGGCCATTACAGACCGCCACTCCACCGCCTTGAGAGAAGGGGGTTTTGCCGGCTGGGGAGGGGGTCTGCGTCACCCCCAAACCCCTCTCCAGATCCCCCTATCTTCGGCTGCCTCTACAGGGCAGCCTTAGCCTCCAGACACTTCGGGGTCGGAGGCACCAAGACGGCTAGTGCAACAGGGATCGTGCAGGATCGCAAATCCCTGCCTCCGCCGAAGCCTGGCAAACTGGAAGTTTTAATGGTTCTTTTTAATCTTGATCCACGTCCAAATTAATGAATCTCTAATCATATGTCTCTGAAAATATGCATGCTGTTTACATTTCCCATCCCATAGAAAACTATGTCACCTCTCTGCAAGTCGTGACCCTCTATCAACAATACTCTTCTATTTTCCAGGTTGATCCGATCTTTAATCCATAGCTGCAGCCTGGTAATACATTTCACAGTCAGGGAGTCCAAAGTCCCGCTTTCTCTTTTGTTGTGTAATAGTTTCATTTTTATCCTGGCTTTTTTCCCATCCCAAACAAATATACTTATTATTGATCTAATTCTTTAAAAAAGGTTTTATCCAATCTTATTAGTACAGTTTGAAAAAGATATAGTATTTTTGGTAGACATTTTAATTGCTGTGATTTTTCCCAGTAATGATAGCTGTAATTTCCCCCACATTTCTAATTCTTTTTTAATTTGTATTATTGTTGTAATTATATTTTTTGATTGAAGAGCATCTTGCTGTTAACCAAATGCTTAAATATTTTACCATTTTCACACTTTGTATTCCCAATTTTCTTTCTAATTCTTTTTTTTGCTTATCTTTGAAATTTTTAATCAATAATTTTGTTTTGTTTTTATTTACCTTAAGGCCTGCGACCTTGCCGAATTCCTCTATTCTCCTTAGAGCTGCTCGGAGCATCCAGAGAATGGGTGGTGCTTCCGTCTCTGCTGTTGTAGGCTGAGCTAAATTCCTGAGGAACGCTCCTCCTTCCATCACGTGACTCCAATACAGCGTTCCCCGTTCCTCAGCTGCTCACAGAGTAGGCAGTGTTTTCAAAGTGCTCTTGGCTGTCTCAGCAAGCCTTACTTTGACTCCTATATTTCTTCTCAGGTTGTATCTGTTTATTTCCTTCCCTTAGCTCTGCACAGTTGGTTTTGTGATTTGTGATTTTGCATTCCCCTGGAAAGCCTTTCCGGCCCCAGGGGATTTCAGGGGGAAGGTTAGCAAATGTTACAAGCTACCCCCCACCCCTTCCCCATTGCCTTTTTCTGCTGTTTTGTTGCTCCGAATTCCTATTGCTTTCATAGACGCTCTGTTTCGCTCCGTTTCCCCCCCCCACCGCACATCACTCTTCCTTAGTTTCGAAGCCTTTCTTGCCTCCTTCCTTCCTGAGTTCCTCTGGGGACCTCGAATTGCTCTGGACAGTTTCTCTTGCCACTGCTGAAGGGCCCTGTAAGTCCACGCCGCAGGCGGCCACCATTTTAAGCGCCGCCTCGTGGCCGGGCACCATTTTGAATTCTTATCTTTCCAATCTGCAGCGTTCCGCTCTAAAGCAGCAGGACCCGTAGGCCTGCTCGGACATCATTTAAGCAGAAAAACCTTACTGTTGCTTTAGAGGCTTGTTCCCTGCCTCCATCTTGTTGGCTTCACCCGCAGCCGGCCGTAGCTGGCACGGTCTACCTCCCATCACTTCCACCCAGTTTTTGCCTAGGAAGGCAGTCGGGTGTAGGCCTAGGGGCTTCTCGCCTTAAGGCCTCTGGCGTGTCTAGGTCGTTTGGACCGGTTTTTCTGATAAAAAAAAAAAGAGAAGACAATAACATCAGACCAGAGGGAACTAAGAGAGAGAAATATAGAAATATATATATTTAAAAGCACCACTACTATGACGTGGGAAAATACCTGAACAAAGCTGAATGCCATACATGTAAGTACCCGCGAAAACTTAAGAAAGCATATATGTGTGTGTATGTATGTATGTATGTATATATATATATATATGTCTGGCATTCAGCTTTGTTCGGGTATTTTCCCACGTGGTGCTTTTAAAGTTGTAGCAACGTTTCAGCAGAATCTCATCTGCCATCATCAGGCTTCTGTATGGTGTTTGTGAGTCAGACTTTTACAGTGGTTTCAGATTTAAATTTGGGGCAGCCTATTGCTGTGTCAGAATGGTTTTTTCTTCCTCCTGATTGGTTGAGAGTCTTGGTCTGTGTTTATTGGTCTTGGAGTTTGCTGTGTTCTGCTACTAGTATCTTCTGTCTGTTTTTTTTTTGGGGGGGGGGCTCTTTTTGTATCTTGATTGGCTGACAACATTGTGTTACTTTATTGGAGGCCTTTAGTGCAGCTTGGCTTCGGGTAAATGGACGGCTATCATTCGTTAGGAAGCTGGGTTTCATCTGGGTGCCTGGTTGGGGTGTGTTTGACCTGGAGGTATCAGGGGGGATCTGTTTGTGCCCAGGTGTTTGCCTGGCTTGTGGTGTGGAGATTTTTTTGTTTGTGAGTGCAGGCTTCCAAATGATTGACAGCCTGGTGGAATCATCTCTTCTGTATATATATATACACATACATACATACATACATACATATATATGTATGTATATATATATGTATGTATATATATATGTATGTATATATATACATGCATACACAGAGAGAGAGAGAGAGAGAGAGAGAGAGAGAATAAAACAATAAAAAAGAGGGGGGCATAACAGGCAGCAGAAGCAAATTAACTTGGGGCATAAAAGAATTGCTCAGGGCTCCCGGCCTTGTTGTAGGTGGACCCCTAGACACGCCAACCACCTCCTATTTGATATTTATCTTCCTCAATTATCGAAAAATGGCAGAAGGCAATCCTTTCACAGGCCCTTCTTTGAAGGCCAAATAAAAAACCCACCATCTGCGCAGGCAGGCTAAGGATTCCAAAGCCTCCCAGAGGGATGCCTTAAGGCGCCACAAGGCCCTGGAAAAAGAAATTAATAAACGCACCAGGCAGGCAGGCACGGTGCCTCCCATTCTACCTCCTTCTACCTCTTCTCAACCCCCCCTCCTCTAGCCCATTCCTCCCTATCCAGGCACAGCTCGCCCTCTCAAGGTCACCAGGCTCCTGGAACACCGGCCAGACGAATACCAGAGGCTGCCTTTACGCCCACAGCTGCCGGCCTACGCCAGGAGGAACCTCTCATTCAGGAGCAACTGAGATCCTGGATGGAGTTGGCTATCTGCCAAGGAATCGCGGAAGGTTTCCAACAGGCAGGCAGGCCTGGTCTACAGCTGCTGGTCACCGAATCTGTAAGATCTTTCCCTCTCAGATCTGAACCGCCCCAGGATCAGGTACCCCTTCAGGGGGAGATTTTCCCCTCTATAAGGGGGGACGAGGGGGAGGCGGAAGGGGACTTAGATTTGTACAGGGAGGAGGAGGAGGAGCAGTTTGACTTGGGGTCCTTACACTATAACGAAACCCCTTCCGACATAGAGCCATCAGAGGCAGAGATGTCAGAGGATGAGGGTCTCACCCCTGACCAGCCCACCTTTATAGGGCTCTGCAAGCCCCAACTATTCAAATCCCTCCTGTTCAAAACCAGGAATATCTCGGGTCTAACAAGTCAGAACCCTGCTGACCCCTCTCCTCTCGGTCCGGAAGGTCCAGAGGATTCCATTTTTAAATAGCCTGTTGTGGAGGCTGAGGTCATCCCAACCCCCCCAATCTTCCTTGACCTGGTGTCTAAGCAGCTTGCCTCCTCGGTGCCCCCCCCTGCCCTGTCAGCCCATGATAAAAAGTTTTTCAACTTAGACCCAGAGCTTTCCAACCTATTGGGCACCCCGGAGGTGGATGAACCTATCATGGGCCTGGCCTCTTCTTCCACCCTCAAAGACCCCCTAGAAGCCCTGGGGCCAGAGGAGAAACGATCGGAACTGGCCTTACGCCGTGCTCACCAATCAGACACTTGGGCAATCAGATTGGCCACGGCCGCCTCCTTCATCAGGTCATCCATTCACTGGCTTTACCAGCTTAAACAACATGTCCCAGCCTCCAATGTCCGAGCCCATCAGGACATAGCCAAGATCATGGCCGCGGCCGAGTTCTCGGCCGACGCTACCTTTCACTCCGTCAAATTTTCCACCCGTGCCATTTCCTCCCATGTTTCTGCCTGCCGTCTGCTCTGGCTAAAACATTGGCAGGCAGATCTCAAGAATAAAGTGTGGGAAATAAACTGTTCGGACCATCCCTGGATCCCCTTTTAATAGAAGGAAGGAATAAGAAAAAATTCCTTCCATCCTTCATCTGCAAGTCAGAGCCCAGATCCTTTCAGCCCTTTCGGAGAGCTCCCTTTCGTCCCTTTTTCCAATCCCCCTTCTCTCCCAGGTACCAAAGGCCCCCTTCCTTTGGTTTGGGACAGCCCCAGGACAGGACCGACTCCTCTGATAGACACAGAAAAGGCGGTAACTTCAAGAGGCCCTTTCGTGGCTCTGGCAACAGGCCCTTCCAGCGCTCCAGATAAGCCACCAGACTTAATTCCCATTGACGGGTGCCTTAAAGCCTTCGCCAGCCAGTGGGACTCCTCCACTTCTGACGCCTGGGTTAGGGACACCATCAGGTTTGGCCTTGCCCTCGAATTCCAAACTGCCCCCCCCCTGAGTTTTTCATGGCATGTTCCCTCTCCAAGAACCATTCCAAGCTCAGCCTTATGGACTCAGCAATTCAGCACCTGCTTGACATACAGGCCATCCAGCCCGTTCCTCTATCTCAAAGAGGACAGGGATTCTACTCCCACTTATTTGTGGTTCCCAAACACTCTGGGGGATGGAGAGCGATTCTGGATTTAAAGCGGCTTAACCGCCATCTCGTATACAGCAAATTCAAAATGAACACGTTGCAATCCATCCTCCTGGGGGTTAGACGGGAGACTGGTTGTCATCCATTGACCTCTCTGAGGCATACCTACACATCCCGATCCGGCCCTCTCATTCCAAATTCCTGCGCTTCTGCTACAATAACCTCCACTTTCAATACGTGACGCTCCCTTTTGGGTTGGCCTCTGCCCCCAGAACCTTTACCAAGGTCCTGGCTGCTCTAGTTGCCCACCTCAGATCCCTCCCGGTGCGACTACACTGTTACCTGGATGACATCCTTATCCTTTCCCCTTCCAGGGAACAAGCAAATTACTCTGACCCCTCTCCATGAACACGGGTTTCTCATCAATTGGAAGAAAAGCCAATTATCCCCCTCCACCAAGATAACCCACCTGGGGACGGTAACAGACTCTGTGAAAGGGAGGATGTTTCTCTCTCCGGAAAGAATCCTCAGCATCCAACAATCAGTCAGACACATCAGATGCCTTAAAAGGGTTTCCCTTCTAGAGCTAACCCAGTTACTAGGTAAAATGATAGCTTGTATTTCCATTATTCCCTGGGCCCATTTCCACTCCAGATCCCTCCAGTGGCTCCTGCTCCCATACTAGAGAACCGGATCAAGCAACTCAAAGCGCAAGGTCAAGTCTCACCAAGGGTGCTCACCTCCCTCCTTTGGTGGAGTAGAGTGTCTATCAACAAGGGCTGCCCCCTCAAGGAGCCCCCAAGACTCACCGTTACCAAGACGCCAGTCTGTCCGGATGGGGCACCCACCTACAGTCCCTTACAGCACAGGGCAGATGGTCAGCAACAGAGAAACTGTGTAACATAAATTGTTTGGAGCTTCGCGCCGTCCATCTGGCTGTCCGCAATTTCCTCCCCCAGGAACATGGCCGCCACGTTCTCATCCTCACCGACAACATCACGGCCAAAGCTCACATCAACAAGTAGGGGGGTGCTCAGTCATCATGTCTAATGAGGGAGGCCGAGCGCCTCTGTCGGTGAGCAGAGTCTCACCTCCTGTCCCTCAGGGCAGACCACATCTCGGGCATCTCCAACACCCGAGCAGACTGGTTGGGCAGGGCCACCATAGACCAGTCGGAGTGGCGTCTCCACCCATTTCTATTCAGGGAGGCGAAATCCATATTCGGTCTACCAGTAGTAGACCTGTTTGCTTCCCCCCTCAATACCCAGCTTGTAAGGTTGGTTTCGAGATTCCCATTCCCGGGGCGGAGGACCACAACGCCCTTCGGTGTCCGTGGCCCCCGGGCCTCCTTTCTGCCTTTCCTCCTCTGGCGCTGGTGCCCATAGTCCTTCAAAAGGTACTCCACGAGAAGGCGGATCTTCTCCTTGTAGTTCCTTATTGGCCCCGTCGCTCTTGGTTCGCGGACCTTCGCAGCCTATCAGTAGCCTCTCCCTGGAGGATCCCAGCAGACAGAATCTCTCTGTCTCAAGGTCCCCTCCTCCACCCAAACCCCCAATGGCTGCAACTAGCTGTTTGGAGGTTGAGCGGGAACATTTGAAGAGGGAAAACCTCTCTAACAAGGTCATTGATACCATTTTAGAAGCCAGGCAACCCTCAACCACAAGGATTTACGACGCCACCTGGGCCATTTTCCGTAAATGGTGTGTCAAACTTCTTATTGACACAACAGCCCCCTCCATTACTCAAGTGCTTGACTTTCTCCAGGAGGGTCTCAGCAAGGGACTATCCCCCAATACACTAAGACATCAGGTAGCAGCCTTATCCACAGTCATCCACTGTAAAGAGGCCAGTTCCCTCTCTCACCATCCCCGTATTCGTGCCTTCTTGAAAGGGGCCACAAATCTATGTCCGTCCCTCCACCGGTACCCAACCTCTGGGACCTCAATAAGGTTCTTACTTCCTCACTCCTAAGAGAGGTCTCCCTTCAGCTCCTATTCTTCAAAGTGGTTTTTTTGGTAGTGATCATTTCAATCCGTAGGATATCAGAGATCGCTGCGCTGTCAGTTAGAAAAGACCTTTGCGTGTTCCATCCTGACCAGGTGGTCCTCCGGCTTGACCCTTCCTTCTTGCCCAAGATTAATTCGGTTTTCCACAGGACCCAGGAACTTATCCTCCCCAATTTTTGCCCCAGGCCAACTCACGAAAGGGAGAGATTATGGCACACCCTGGACGTCTGACGTGCCTTATGGATTTACATTAAACTCACTGAGCCCTTCTGTAAGTCCAAGGCCCTGTTTATATCCTTCCAACCAAAGTCACAAGGGCTCAAGGTAACCCCAACCACCATAGGCCATTGGATAAGGGCGGCCATCGCCAAGGCGTACCAGGCTCAGGCCCTCCAAGTACCCAGGGGCATCACGGCTCACTCCATTAGGAGTGCAGCAACTTCAGCTGCCTGTGCTACCCAGGCTCCAATACTCGACATTTGCCGGGCAGCAACGTGGGCCTCCCCGTTACCCTTCATCAGACATTACAAGATTGACACGTATGCCTTAGCTGAGGCTTCTTTTGGTAGAAGGGTTCTTCAGAGGGTTCTCAGGGAACCTGAGGGGACCACAGACCAGACGGCGTCCCTCCCGTAGGACAGGCCCAGCTTTGGTATGTCCCACTCTCTGGATGCTCCGAGCAGCTCTAAGGAGAATGGGCATTGGTTCTTACCTGACACGCCATTTCTCTTCGAGCTGCGAGGAGCATCCAGCCCCTCCCTTTTCTTTCACCATCTGGTGGGGTCTTGTTTCGGCCAAGGAACCTAAGTATAGTAAGATGAGAGCACAAATCTTGTTTCCTCTTGCCTTCGCATAAACTGGGAAACGTTGTATTGGAGTCACGTGATGGAAGGAGGAGCGTTCCTCAGGAATTTAGCTCAGCCTACAACAGCAGAGACGGAAGCACCACCCACTCTCTGGATGCTCCTCGCAGCTCAAAGAGAAATGGCGTGTCAGGTAAGAACCAACGCCCATTTCCTTTATTAATTTTACTCCCGTATCCTCTGAATCTTCCAGAAAAAATACTATATCATCGGCAAATGCCTGTAACCTGCTCCTTTTTGATTGAAGCCCCTTTGATTTCTTCATTTTTCCTAATGTTTTCCAATACATTTTCTAAGGTAAAGATGAAGAAAAGGGGTGACAGTAGACATCCCTGTCTTACTCCCTTGTAGATCTTAAATATTTCCGTTCTATCACCATTCAGTATTACATTGGCCATCTGTGTTGTATAAATTGTCGAAATCAGTTTGATAAATTTATTGCCAAATTGCATGCTTTTTAATTGTTTATTATAAACTGCCAATTAACATTGTTGAATGCCTTTTGCGCATCGAGGAAGACCATTGCCAATTGTTTTTCTGAGTTTGCTTCATAGTATTCTATTATATTCATTACCATTCTGGTATTATTTTTGATTTGTCTATTCGGTAAGAATCCATTTTGGTCGCTATGAATGATCTGGTTCAAGGTTTTTTTCAATCTTTCTGACGTTATGGACATAAATATTTTATAGTCAACATTTAAAAGGGATATGGGCCTATAATTTTGAATTAATCGATGGTCCAAATCTTCTTTTGGAATCAATGTTATGTATGTCTCCCCCCATGACTTGGGTAACTTCGCTGTTGTCAGTACCTCATTGTAGAGTTCTAACAATTGCATTTCTAATTTTTCTTGGAGTGTTTTATACAGTTCCCCTGGGAGACCATCCGGTCCTGGTGTCTTATTGTTTTTCTATTTCAGGATTGCTTCTTGGAATTCTTTTCGTGTTATTTTCCTGTTTATCTTTTCTTTATTCTCTTCTGGGATCGCGAGTAGCCCTTTCCCTTCTAAATAATGTTGGATATTTTCCTCTGGTATGTCTTCCCTACTATATAGTTCCTCAAAGAAATTTTTAACAATATGTTTTTTCTTTACAATTTGATGTTGTAACATACCATCAGCATCCTTCAATTGTTGAATTCATCTTTTTTCCTTTTCTTTCTTAAGTCTGTAGGCTAGCCACCTTCCCGGCTTGTTCGCGTGCTCAAAATATTTCTGTTTTATCATTTTCATGTCCTGTAACCATTCATCTTGTGCTAACATATTCAATTTGTGTCTAATCATTATCCTTTCTGTATTTGCTGTCTTATTATGTGGTGTTTTTTCTAATGTTTTTTTCTAACTCCTTAAGGGTATCTAATAGTTTAGATTGTTCTCCTTTCATTCACTTGTGTCTACATGTATTATATGAAATTGCTAAGCCCCTAATGTATGCTTTAGTCATGTCCCATAGGTTTGGAATTGATGTTTGTTGTTTTTTATTTTCTTTCAAAAAGAACTCCAATTCTTTTTCCATCATCTTGTCACATTCTTTTTCTTTTAGGATTTTTTTATTTAGCATCCATCTTCTGTTCCTTTTCAATCCTTTCCAAGTTATTTTAGTAGGATTATGGTTGGCCCATGTGTTAGTTTCAATTTCTATTTCTTTTATGTTACTCTCAATTTCCTCATTTGTCCATGACATATCCAATCTTTACCATGATGTGTGTGGTGTTGAATAATAGGTATATTGTTTTTTGTCTGGGTTTCTTTCTCTCCATATGTCTTTTCATCCCAATTCTTCCGCCATTTGATAAAATACTTTTGGTAATGTTTTCCTTTTCCATTTTTCCCTTGGATTTTCATTATTATAATCTTTTCCTAAACTTGCTATTGCATTGAAATCACATAGCTGGCATATGTTCTCATATTCCTGTTCTACTAATTTTCTGTATAATTTAGTATAAAATTTTTCTTGTTTCTCATTCAGCGCATATATCACTGTCAATAACATTTTCTTATAGTTTATATAAACTTCTAACATCAAGATCCTACCCTCCTCGTCTGCATATACCTGGTTTGCTTGTAAATGTTTCTTAATATATATTGCTATCCCCCTTTCTTTTTTTGTTGGGCTAGAGATACATATAAATCTCCTAATTTTGTTGCTTCTAATAGTTTACTTTGATGTTTCTGGATATGTGTTTCTTGAAGGCATATAATGTCTAACTTCAATTTCTGTAGTTTAATTATCATTTTTTCCCTCTTAATTTGTGAATTTAAACTGTTGATGTTAATGGAAATCAATTTGATTTCTTCCGCCATCTTACTCTGTAGCTGTTACTTGTTGAAGCTTGTTTGCTCTTGATTGGTGTCTCGTTTTTATGCCTTCTCTTTCCACTTCTTCCTCTCTTTCCTCTTATTCTGTTTCTCTTTCCTCCATCTGATCTTCTTCTTGGCTCCTACTTTCCACTTCCTGATTGCTGTTCTGGTCTTCTCCTGATACCACATACAGTTCAAAAAATTCCCTCGCTTTTTCTATACTATTTTAATTTTTTTTTTAAACAAATTTTATTCAGTTTTTCACATTAAAAACAAAAATCTCTTTTCAGTGGACAACATATTTCCGGGTCATCACCTTTACATACGAATATGACAGCAATTATACATTCATATATGCATACTTAATTCTATTATTACCTTTTCCATTCCAAATTTTCAGTAAGGAGAGAAACAAACACATTAATTCTAGCCTTTCATTAATCTCAATCGAAACATCTTTTTGTTTCATTTCAATTATTTCAAATATAATCCTTTAATATTTATTTTAAAAATAAAGATAAACAATATGTGTTTGCCTAATAATAATAATAAAGGTTACCAATGTCTCTCCTTGCTTTTAATAGTCTATATTAACTTATTAATTTAGTTGGTTCTTTAGTCTGTCATATTTCCTTTCCATTACACATTCTTTTTATAAATTCTAGATTAATACAAATTTTTACACTAAAGAAAAGAAAAACAAGTATAGGTTTCCCCCCTTTTACTGTTTTGAGTGTGACACCTCAATGATTAAAATATATCTTTATTCCCTCATCTTGATTCCCAATAAACCATTATTTTTAAGAAGTTACAATAATAATCATTACATCTTTTCATTTGGATTCCGCAGCATATTCCCCCCCTTTAAATTTTAATAAAAGTTATCAGTATCTATATTACCCTATTTTCTAAATATTTTTAATTGCAGAAATATTCTTATTACCCCTTGTCACCCTGCAGAATCCCCTTTTTAATTCATCAACCATTATCTCTGAAAAAAATTTCTTTTCAACGTTTTACTATTTCCGTATTTCTTTATTTCATGCACCTGTTTCTTACTGCTTCTCCTCCCCCTCTTTTTCCCATATCTTTTCTCATTCCAATTTATATCCCTCTCTTTCTTAATATCTTCCATTCCCATTTTCTGCTGGGTCTTTCTGCCTTTCCTGACTTCACAGGTATTCCCCCTTTTGATTGCCTTCTTAAATCTCAACTTTTTAACCTTCCTTCTTTCCCCACTTCTTTGTAGTGTTCTTTGTGTTAATTGTCTATTTAAAATGTCTTCTCCTTGAGTCAATTCCTCCTCCTCTGAAGCTCTTTCTTCCTGGTCTTCAATCGCCATTTCCATTTTTTCTAACACAGAGCAAAGTGATTTGCCTCTTTCCTGTAGTAATTCTCTCATATTTTTAAGTTCCATTTTTAATTCCCAAAGAGATATCATCATTACACATCTAATATTTTATGATCGTTGAAGTCCACAAAGAACACTTTTACTTTCCTTCTTTCTTCTTTGAATTTTCTAAAGATCTCAATTATTCCAGCCCAGGGTCTATACCAAAAACATCAATCAATCCTACAGTCAGTCTTTCCTTGCTTCTTTCTTTATTCTGGCTCAGCTTTCACTTTCTAAGATTCTTACTTTGTTTCAATATTTCTTTAGTGTTATATCCACACAAGTTCATTCAGAAACAGGATGCTTTCCCTTTTGTTTGAGCTCAAGTTTTTGTCAAAAGGTGGCACTCTCCATTATACAAAGTCTTCACCTTTTTCCCCTATTTTTTTGTTTAGGGTTTTTCGAACCTCAATATTCCAGCACAGTCCAGTCTCCAATTTGTAAACTTTATTATTATTATTTTTTGACAATCTTAAGTCCAGTTTTATTTTATGCCTGTTTATTGCCAAAATATTTTAGTCCAATTTAGTTAAATCTTTAGTTCCGGCTTCTCCCTTTCCCGGTTTGAAGCCCCGCTTAGCTGTCAAAAATATTTTCTTATTTTCTTTCCTGTCCCTTTGTAATTTCACCACTCACTTTTCTTAAAAATTCCATGTTACCTTAATCTCAGGGTATTTTCGTTTAGTTGTATTGCCCAGTTGTCCTGGTTCAGATGTTATTTACCTCTTTCTTCCCTCCTGCACAAATCTTAATCCAGCTGAGTCCTCCTCTTCGGGGTGACCATTTTAAACCACCGCTGCAGTCGTCTTTGGGGAGAAAAAGACCAAGCCCAGGAGGGGAGATGCGGCTCCCCTCAACCTGGCTTGCGGCTTCCCCTTACTCCGCCGCCCCTCCAAGGCAGCTTCAGCCCTTAATCATAATGATCGGGGCTCTCCAACGAAAGAGCATGGACCATAGCCGCAGAGAGTCACGATCTATGGTCCGTCAGCGAGAAGGCTCTGCCTTCTTCTCTATACTATTTTAAATTTTTTTATCCTGCCATGATATTAACATTCCCTCTGGGATGAGCCATTTGAACAGGATGTTATTCTTATTTAGTTGGGCGATCAGGAATCTATATTTCTTTCTGTGTACCCTTATTCTTCTTGGAATTTGTTTCAACGTTACAATTTCTGTTCCCTTAAATATCAGCGGTTCGTCTCTCGTCACTTTGTATATCTCATCTCTCAGTTGTTTCTTTGAGAATCGTATATGAACCTCTCTTGAAAGTTAAAAATGTCTTGTATAATTGGTATATATTCTATATACCTAATCCATTTCCCTTCAAACCTCTTAGCTCTCTTTGTGTAATGCTTCTGCTATGAGATCTGCCATTAATTTGGGCAAGTCCTCCCCCCTTTCTTCTGTTACATTCTGAAATCTGAGGAAGACCTTGAGAAACAGGTTAAAAGGTGCTGCCTAGGGAACAGAACAGATTATGGGCAGCGTAAAATTCTAAAAATATATTACAATTAAAATATTAAAAACATTTTAAAACTATAAAAACACTAAAAACAATTTTATTTTTTATTCTGTCTCATTCAAATGTGATTATTTTATTTTTGAAAGTTCCTTAGCCTCCTGTGTCTTCTTTGACCAGAAGATTTCTGTCCAAGGGCCCATCACACTGTTTATGGTATATTTTTTTCATTTCTCCATCCTTTCTTCCTGACTTTCTTCTGGACAGAAAATTCTTATGACTCTTAATGTCCTTGCGGTTTTATATTTATGAATCTTAAGTGATAGCCAGCTTTTACACAACTTAACAATTTTAAACTTTATACTAGAGCTTGAATTATATTGTAATGTGAAAGAAGACCTCATATTATGCAACACTATATGATAATACTAAACTTACAATTGAGCCCAAAATTTATGTTGCTAACCAAGGCAGTTGTCCAGTGATTTATGTTGCTAACCAAGTTAGTGAGTTTTGCTTTGTTTTATGACTTTTTTACCATAATTGTTTAACAAATCACTGCAGTCATTAAGTAAATCTGGCTTCCCCCATTGACTTTGCTTGTCGGAAGCTGGTTGGGAAGGTTACAAAAGGTGATCACATGACCCCAGGATAGTGCAACTGTCATAAATACATGCCAGATGCCAAGTGCCTGAATTTTGATCATGTGACTATGGGAATGACATGACAGTTGTAAGTGTGAAAACTAATTTTAAGTGACTATTTTCATTGCCATTGTAACTTCAAACAGTCACGAATGAATGACCTGTTTTCCTTTTACCACTAACACTTTTCAACATAATTGCTTTCTCAAGGAATTCCCCACATGACATCGCCAAAAGAAGTGAAATGTAGTTTTGCGATTTTTCCTTCCAGTGACATGTCTGATGTTATATGCTTTTGTATTTGCTTGTTGGTGACCTTTGCTATCCAAGGAACATGTACTCTACCCTAGTGTTAATATTTATAATGAATCCTCTTCCTTGGAAAGACAGGTAGTTTCGTTTTTTAAGGTCTTCAAAATATAATTGTCAAGCATGTAATTTCTATTGCCCTTAGAATCTTTTGTTCAAATTTGTACTTTCTGAAATCATATGGATATGGTGCCTGAAGGATAACTATTTGTTCTGTATTTTATTCTTATACAAAATTTACATTCATTCAAAGGGTCTTTTTTTCAACAGTACATGGGGTTTTTTTTCTCTGATATTCTGAAATTTGAAAATTTTTGCATTAGTTTGACACTATTTAGTCAGTTTTATTATAAAGCTGTTTCAGTCAATTTTTGTGGAAATAATACAGTGATGCAAATCCCATTTTTAACCATACATAAGTCAATTTCACTGTAGCAAAATAATTTGAATATCATAGATCACAGGGCAGAAACATGTTCTAACTTGATATTTGCATTGAAAATGTGTACATTGTGAGTTGTATTATAAATATATGCATCCATGCAAATTATTTTTTTTAAACTGGCTAATTTGCAAAAAGGCAAATATTCTATAATCTTTGGATGAATCCTATAAATCTTTACTCATGCCTATTGTGTTAGTTATTTTCACATGCGTGTTAAAAAGTTCTTTATTTCATCATGCTTATCTTAATGTTCTGTTAGTGGAGCTATCCATTGTAGCTTGCATTTGACTGATTGGAGAAATATATCATTGCACTAAAAGGACATTATCATAGCATTCACGGTTTAAAGTGAGATAATTGGAGTAAGCAATGAAATAGCAAAAGCAATAGCACTTAGACATATATACCACTTTATAGTGCTTTAGAGCCCTCTAAGCATTTTACAGAGTCAGCATATTTCCCCCAACAATCTGGGTCCTCATTTTATTCACCTCAGGAGGATGGAAGGCTGAGTCAACCTTGAGCCTGGGGAGATTCAATCTGTCAAATTGCAGGCAGCTAGCTGCAGCAGAAGTAGCCTGCAGTACTGTACTCTAACCACTGCGCCACGGAGGAAATTGTGACTTAATGCCTATTTTTTTATTCAGGCAAAATATTTAACAAAACCAAAAGTGCTGTAAGTTTCTAACCTTCTACAATCTTAGCTCTCAGAGATTTTTATTATTTCTTTGTATTCTGCTTGAGTCAGACTACAAAGTTGTTTCATGTTCATCAAGAGAAACTGGAAGCTGCTTTCATCCAGTTAAGCACTCTGTTATTTATCCAATCTAGCAAGAGGAGCCAAGGGTTGGTTGATTGACTTTCAATGAAACATCTTTCTGATTCTTCCCTTTATTTACCCCCCCCCCCCAAAAAAAAGGGGTTGATGAACTTGACTTACAGCTTTTTGCAGGGAAAGAATGTTGTACTGATGGGAGAATGTTGTACTGATGGGAGAATGTTGTACTGATGGGAGAGAAGAAATGTTGCTTTGAAATCTTTATGCAAAGGTTGATAACTTCCTTCTGAGGATGGTAAAATTTCATGGGCCCCACATGTGGCAGAACAGGTTTTTGTCTACAGTTCTTGGCAATTTGAAAATAGGAAATAGATTAAGCAATGCTATATTTGTGTGCGTGTACACACACATGCACACAAACGCATCCCCCCCCCGATACAGAACATTAGAACAGATATCTGGCAGGATGGTTTGTTTTTAGAGGTTTTTTTCCAGTATAGGCAGTCCTTGGGTTAAGAATGAAATCTGTTCCTGTCTTTAAGTCAAATTTGTATGTAAATCGGAGCAGGCTATTTAGCATCAGTTAGTCAAATATTTGTCTTAGCATGCAGTATTTATTCTACCTTTCTATGCATATAAAACACTTCAGAAACAGCAACGTGATCTGACTAAAATTGACAGATGGCGTTCTCTTTTCTTGAACCTATGAATCACTGAAGACAATGTTTTCATGAAGCACTACTATTTTCCTAAAATGGACGCACTACTTTGTAACACTCATGAAAACATTGCGTGGCTTCAGTGCCTTGTTGTGTCAAGGAAGGAGAACACCGATTGCCATTTTTAGCAATAGGAAGTCCATTCGTAAATATGTGTAAGTCGGGCAATCTTAACCTGGGGACTACCTGCATGTAAGAGAGGTATAAATGGCTCGGAGAGAGCAGACTCTTTCAGTTGTAAGCCATTCTCTTCCTATAATAGCACTTGCTTGTCCAACTCAATCCATACTTAGTAATCTATAACAAACCAGCTCTAAAGCATCTTTTGTTTTTCATTCAGAGACCTTGATCTAGCAGTAAAGCTATATAGGAAATTAAATGCTTTCTTTATGTCTTAAGTATATTTACCCATGTGGTATGGTTTTATTATTAACCTTTTCATCTTTTCTACTGTCTTCTCTTATTGGTATCATAATTATGTTTCTTAATTTGCTGTTGTTTTGCATGTACACTGAGAGCTCCAGCACCAGAGACAAATTCCTTGTGTGTCTAATCACCTTTGGTCAAATAAAGTATTCTCTATATCTTTAGTTTCTCTCTCTGGTTATAGTGTATTGTACTCTTCCAAAATTGCTTCCATATAGTTGCTTTTTCTCCAGGAGAGAGCAGGAGGGGAAGTCTTATTATACAGTAGTGACTATACCAAAGATAAAACAAGTATAAGTACTTCATAGGGAGCTTAGAAGATACCGTATATACTCGAGTATAAGTCGACCCGAATATAAGCCGAGGCACCTAATTTAATCACAAAAAAACTGGGAAAACTTATTGACTCGAGTATAAGCCGAGGGTGGGAAATGCAGCAGCTACTGGTAAATTTCAAAAATAAAAATAGATACTAATAAAATTACACTAATTGAGGCATCAGTAGATTAAATGTTTTTGAATATTTATTTCAAAGAAAAACAGATTAATCAATTTGGGAAACGATCTCACTATCATGAAAGGTTTAATTGATTCACTAACCCAAAAGAAGATGACGATGACAGTGGGAGGCAGGAGTCACTCTCTCCCTTGCAAGAAAAAAGCAAGAGCTGTTCTTATGATCTCTCTCTCTCTCCCTCTCCCCGTAATACAGTCAAGCCCTTTCCAGCACGCGCGATCTGCCGCCGCCGCTTTGCACCCTGCAAATGCAAAATCCCGGGGTTTTTGCATTTGCAAGGTGCAAAGCGGCGGGGGTGGATCCCGCGTGCTGGAAAGGGCTTGACTGTATTACGGGGAGAGAGAGAGAGATCATAAGAACGGCTCTTGCTTTTTTCTTGCAAGGGAGAGAGTGACTCCTGCCTCCCACTGTCATCGACATCTTCTTTTGGGTTAGTGAATCAATTAATTTGGGAAATGATCTCACTATTATGAAAGTCAGTGTTCTCTGCCAGTGGGGCATTTGGAAGAAAATGCCCCGTGGCATATCCACGTGCGTGTAAGGGGAATCAGAAATCCCCGCGTTCAATGCCTAGCACAGCAGAAGAGAAAACGCAGCTGTGAGCAAATACTAGGAAAACCTGATTGATCAGAAGGAAGGAGGCAAAAGAGGGAGGGGTGGTGGTGGACGGAGGTCCCACTGGTATTTGTGAAACACTTGGTCGGCAGTGCTTAAAGTCAACGTCCTCGCTCCCACCTATCCAAAGCCACGAAGTCCCCCAATTGCGCAGCCCAGAATCGCCCTCCCCTCGGGGCAGCAATGACGCCCGGTATTTCCCGAGATGAAGCTCCGCCATGCAGTGAAAGCGCCCTGGCTCTAGGCTCGCGGGTTCAGAAAAAAACGCGAGGCGAGGTCGCTTCAGCTCCGCTTAGCTTCATTTCCTAGCTGCTTTCAGTCAACTCAGGAGGAGGGGGAGGAGGTGGTGGTGGCAGCTTGCGTTGTTTTCTGAGCTCTAGGCCACCACCTCCTCCCCCTCCTCCCGAGTGGACTGAAAGCAGCTAGGAAACGAAGCTGAGCTGAGCCTAGAGCTCAGAAAACAACGCGAGGCAAGGCCGCTTCGGTTCCGCTCAGCTTCGTTTCCTAGCTGCTTTCAGTCCGCTCGGGAGGAGGGGGAGGAGGTGGTGGCGGCAGCTTGCGTTTTCTGAGCTCTAGGCCACCACCTCCTCCCCCTCCTCCCGAGCGGACTGAAAGCAGCTAGGAAACGAAGCTGAGCGGAGCCGAAGCGACCTCGCCTTGCATTGTTTTCTGAGCCTAGAGCCAGGGCGCTTTCATTGCACAGTGGAGCTTCTTGTCTCGGGAAACACCGGGCGTCGTTGCTGCCCCCTGAGGGGAGGGCAATTCTGGGCTGCGCGATTGGAGGACTTCGTCGCTTTGGGTGGGTGGGTGGATGGGAGCGAGGATGGACGGAGTCCATGAAGTGGGGCTTGCCTGCAGGAAAGCGGCTGCCCAGCTCCGGAGCTCCACACCATTTTTTTTTCAGAGGGGAATCTGACTCGAGTATAAGCCGAGGGCGGGTTTTTCAGCACAAAGAATGGGCTGAAAAACTCAGCTTATACTCGAGTATATACGGTAGGTATTTGTAAATGTCTTACTGAAAATATAAAAAGAGAACGAATTAAAAGGATCTGAAGAAAATGGGCTGACATGATCAGAAGAAAGAAACTGAAGTTCATTATTTAGAAACATAGAAAATTGACACAGAAAAAGACCTAGTGGTTCATTGAGTCCTCCCTTTGAATTTGTTGGATTTTTTAAAATTAATTAATTTTAACTTTTTTTAAAAAAATTGTCAGATGATGGGCCTGCGCTTATCCTAAGCATGTTTAAACTCAGTTATTGACAATTGGCACACTACCTCCACTGGAGGTTAGTTCCAAGCTTCCACTACTCCTTCTGTGAAGTAATCCTTTCTAACATTACTTCTGAACTTCCATCCTGTCAGTTTGAGGTTACGTCCCTGTGTTCTTGATTTTTGCTTAGTATTGAAAATACTGTCTTCTAGAACCTTGGCTCACACCCTTAATATATTTAAAGGTTTCAATCATGTCCTTCCTTACCATTCTGTCTTCCAGGATGTACATATAAAGTATTTCTAGCTACAGTTCTCCTATTTTTTTTGTTATATAAGATCAGATTCATACCACAATTGGGTGCTGATGCTTCTCCATTGAAGTTATTAGGTATGAATTTTCACAGGTAATGGTAGGCAATCAGTTCCTGTCCCTATTATATATTTCAAAAGTTTTATGACCAATTTAATTTTAAGGCACTAAAAGTATGTCAGAATAAGGTTGGATAGTGGCTTCACTATATCAGCGGTAGACTGAAAATAGACTTGAAAATGTCTGAAACTTAGCGTTCTGAAAACTGATAAGGTAAATTAGGCCTTGAGGTTAAGAAAGGAAGTAATACCTCCAAAAGCTTAAGCTGAAAAACCAGTATAATAGGAAGAGGATTAAGGTAGAAAGTCTGTACTTAAACTTTAATTATCATTGAAAGACTTTTGAGCCTAATTAATTTTCAAATGAATTTGAAGCTTATTTCTATCTGGAGTATTGGGCTTTATTTTCCTGTGTCATATGGTTCTGCTACATAAATATGTTGTGTATATATCTTTATGAATAAATTGTATGGGGAATCTTGTTTTCTGTGGGGTCCTTGTTGCTCTCTGAGTTTAGTTGCTTTCTTGCAGATGTTTCATTACCAAATAAGTAATATCATCATTGCTAACCCTAATCTTAACTCAGTACTGATAATGTTACCTAATTTGGTAATAAAACATTTGCAACAGAGGTGGTGTTCAGTAGGTTCCGATCAGTTCTGAAGAATCGGTAGCAGAAATTTTGAGTAGTTCAGAGAACCGGCAAATACCACCTCTGACTGGCCCTGCCCCCATCTATTCTTTTGTTGCCCTGCACAGGAGGATGGAGCTGGAAAGCAGGTTAGTGGGGTGGGGAGGGAATGCGATTAGTGGAGTGGGGAGGGAATGGAGATTTTGCAGTATCCTTCACCTGGAGTGAGATGGGAATGGAGATTTGATAGTATCCTTCCCCTGCCATGCCCACCAAGCCACGCCCACCACAGAACCAGTAGTAAAATGTTTTGAATCCCATCACTGGTTTGCAAGGATATAACCACGCTTAGAGAGCACCACATAAGAGGGTTTGTGTCACCCAAGCAAGCACAGTTGAGGGGCGGCTATTTGTGGATACAATAATAGTGGAAAAGTTCTGACACTTCTCCTCCCCTAACAAAACAAGGAGCAACACACAGCAAATAGAGACTTTGACATTAATAGTGGTTTAAGATACACATATATACAGAAAATATACACGTGGTAGCAAAATGCCTTTACAAGCAAGCTTTTCTTCTTCCTAACACGCAGAGAACTTCTGCACCGAACTGGTCACAAGGAAAGAGAACCATGCCCTCTAATGGCTGCCTTTATGTACATACTTCTTAAGGGGAACTTTGCTCTCCAGCCTTAAAGAGAAATACCCATATTCTTCTGAATCAATCTTGTTATATCAGCCAGACTTACATCAGTTTCATAGCATCGTGCAGCTATTCACCACCACTTTCTAAATCTTAATACTTTAACATAGGCCTTATTAGCTCTATCCCATGTTTGGGTTTGTCCTTTACTGAGTGTCAGTGAGGCTCTAGACATCTTTTTTCTTTTTTCATCTCCCTCAATGCCTCTGTGTATCAGGGAAGTGACGGGACCCCCTAGAAAGGAGAGCTTGCATGGGCAAGATCAAGTTCAGCAGTTCCCTTATTCCAAGCAGTGACTGAGGCTTTATATGGTCTTTGCAGTAGACCAGTAGGAACAACCCTTATCTCTGTCTCTGAAACATATCGGGTTCCATCAATTGCTGGCCTCCCTGCAATGGATAGTGGCACTGAAGAATCCAGTGGAAAGATCTGATCATAAGAAGAACTAAGAGCTCTCCCAATTTCTACTGCTCTGACAGAAACACCAGATTTGGGGGTGTGGCCACTGTAAGTCTAGGGAACTCCATTGCCAGGGAGGTTGGTAAGCAGCAGGGAAACTGGTATAACAATCCCATTTGACCTCTAGAGCCTAGCTTAATGAACAGGGTCTCATATCTGGTAAACTGTAGTGCAACACCCCTCAAATCATTGTAACATTTATATTAAGGAATTAGTTTCTCTATTCTAATTATTAATAGCTTGAAAAACCAAAGGTGGTTTTTTTGACAAATATTACACGTTCATTCCAGAATATTTTTTGACAAATATTTATCGTTCATTCCAGAATTAGTGTATTGTGTTGGTGCCGATAAAATTCTAATTTAACATGCTTTATTTTTTTATATAATGTACTTAGTAAAGTAGGTAGATTTTGAAAAGTCAGATTGAATTAATGGGATCTGCATGTATTGGAGACATAATTTCTCTAGAAGGAGGTTTTGATGTGACAAAAACATGACCACTGCATTAATACAATATTGTATTAATATATGAAGAATTTTCACATAAATGAGTGCTAGATGATAGAATATATAGACATTTTGTCTAGATTACAAAAGCAATTCAAGCTAGAAAGAATTAAACAAAGATACAGTGTTGTTCAATTGGTACATCAACTCAGTTTGGGAATTTTAACCAGAGAAAAGCATCCTCTCCCAAAGTTAGTCAGAAAATATATATGCAACAGATGGAATAGTTTTATCATAATCTTAAGCAGCAAAGGGGACCAAGGAAAGCTATGTTCCATTTCTGCAGAGATCTCTCACAAATGATAAACTTTGAAGAAACCAAGATTATGAATTTTGCAAAAACAAAAACAAAAAAAACCCCCCACCTCTAGCATTGAGCATCACAATATTAAGAAGATGATATGTACCAATAAGGAAGAATATTTGTAGCTCAGGGTTGAAATGAGGGGTCTTTAATGCCCTCTGAGCTTGGTTGTTTCTTTGCAATATTTCATTACCCAAACTAGATGGTCAGCACTGATGATGTTTCTTAGCTTGAATAATGAAACATCTGCAAGAAAACAACCAAACTCAAAGAATACCAAGGATTCCTCAAGATGTTATGTTTCATTTACACTTCTCAAAAAAATAAAGGGAACACAAAAATAAGACATCCTAGATCTGAATGAATGAAATAATCTTATTGAATACTTTGTTCATTACATAGTTGAATGTGCTGATAACAAAATCACACAAAAATTATCAATGGAAATTTAGCAACCCATGGAGGTCTGGATTTGGAGTGACACTCAAAAATAAAGTGGAAAAAAACACTACAGGCTGATCCAACTTTGATGTAATGTCCTTAAAACAAGTCAAAATGAGGCTCAGCCGTGTGTGTGGCCTCCACGTGCCTGTATGACCTCCCTACAACGCCTGGGCATGCTCCTGATGAGGTGGCGGATGGTCTCCTGAGGGATCTCTTGCCACACCTGGACTAAAGCATCCCCCAACTCCTGGACAGTCTGTGGTGCAATGTGGCATTGGTGGATGGAGCGAGACATGATGTCCCAGATGTGCTCAGTTGGATTCAGGTCTGGGGAACGGGCGGACCAGTTCATAGCATCAGTACCTTCGTCTTGCAGGAACTGCTGACACACTCCAGCCACATGAGGTTAGCATAGTCTTGCATTAGGAGGAACCCAGGCCAACCGCACCAGCATATGGTCTCCCAAGAGGTCTGAGGATCTCATCTCAGTTCCTCATGGCAGTCAGGCTACCTCTGGCGAGCACATGGAGGGCTGTGCGGCCCCCTAAAGAAATGCCACCCCACCCCATTACTGACCCACTGCCAAACCAGTCATGCTGGAAGATATTGCAGGCAGCAGAATGTTCCCCATGGCATCTCCAGATCCTGTCATGTCTGTCACATGTGCTCAGTGTGAACCTGCTTTCATCTGTGAAGAGCACAGGGCACCAGTGGCAAATTTGCCAATCTTGGTGTTTTCTGGCAAATGCCAACCATCCTACACGGTGTTGGGCTGTAAACACAACCCCACCTGTGGACGTCGAGCCCTCATACCACCCTCATGGAGTCTGTTTCTGACCATTTGAGCAGCCACATGCACATTTGTGGCCCACTGGAGGTCATTTTGCAGAGCTCTGGCAGTGCTCCTCCTGTCCCTCCATGCACAAAGGCGGAGGTAGTGGTCCTAATGCTGGGTTGTTGCCCTCCTACGGCTTCCTCCATGTCTCCTGATGTACTGGCCTGTCTTCTGGTAGTGCCTCCATGCTCTGGACATTACGCTGACAGGCACAGCAAACCTTCTTGCCACAGCTCGCATTGATGTGCCATTCTGGATGAGTTGCACTATCTGAGCCACTTGTGTGGGTTGTAGACTCCGTCTCATGCTACCACTAGAGTGAAAGCACTGCTAGCGTTCAAAAGTGACCAAACCATCAGCCAGAAAGCATAGGAACTGAGAAGTGGTCTGTGGTCACCACCTGCAGAATCACTCCTTTATTGGGGATGTCTTGCTAACTGCCTTTGCTTTCCACCTGTTGTCTATTCCATTTGCACAACAGCATGTGAAGTGGATTGTCAATCAGTGTTGCTACCTAAGTGGACAGTTTGATTTCACAGAAGTGTGATTGACTTGGAGTTACACTGTGTTGTTTAAGTGTTCCCTTTATTTTTTTGAGCAGTGTATATGAGCATCAGCCTTTTTTCCAACTAGAAACATAAAATATTATATCAAATTACAAAACTATGTATGTAAATAGCGGTATTTTTGTGAGTAAAATGGACTTAGATTCGAGAAGTTCAGGGTCACATTTTATCATGAACCTCATTATCTGATTTTGACCAGTCAGTTTCCTCAGCTCAAAAAAAACCTCACATGGCTGAAAGATCCATCTATGTATACTTGAGCTACTTAAAGAAACAGTAGAATATAAATGTAATATTATATACCATATTTTCTATCAATTTGTACTAAAATCACTTCTAACAATAATTCAAATATATTAAATATAAATATGTCAAATTAAGGAAAAAATAAGCAACTAATTTCAATACCTTCACAGTGATAAAGCATTTCATTCACTGCTATTATATTTTATAAAAAAATATTTGCACAATTATTTCCAGAAGATTCAGGAAGTCACAATATAATAGAATATGAGTCAAAGATTCAACATAATGTACTGTAAGAGAAGGTTCTTTCTGCAAAGGGAATCTTTCTTTTGACATTATAGTCAACAAGTGCTGATAAGATGTCCAGTTGCATTAGCATAAAAGGACTGCAGTATTTATGAACTGCTCGGTTGCTTGTAATTATTAATTTAAAACATTTTCCAGTTCAACTACTACAGAAATTCTACTAAATTCAATTTGTGATTCCCTATCCAGAATCCATTTGCTACAGCCTACTCATAATCAAAAAAACATTAAAATCTCGGAAGAATATCCAGTGTCACGTCTGTCAACAATGTCCCATTTCAGAAAGATTGATCACTATCAACCAGTGTTTGTGAGAACAGACTACAAGGCAGACAATTTGGATTTAGCCAATAATAGCCTAGTCTTTATTTTATTAATCCCCATTTCTTCCTAAATGCACTAGGATCATTTCTTTTCAGGTTTGGTTTGAATTGCATGAAGTTTAAACAAAAGTGGTCCATTGATTTAACTAGGATCATAGAAGAGAGCTGCATTAGTGCCTCAACCTCAAATAATTGTAAAGCCGTTGAAATATATCCCATATGTTTCAAATAAAAAAAGTAATAATTAATGAATCCCCTTAAGAATTTAATTAAACATGAATAATACAGACATTCTGGTTTCCTGCAAATTGAAACCCAAACACTAAATACTGGATTTACTAACAAAAAGTAAACTGTCCCAAAGGTGCTTTTTTCAAGAGGCAAGTGGACTTTCTGATTTTTCTTTGAGATGTTTCGCTTCTCATCCCTCATTGTGGGGTGGGGACGGAATGGGGATTTTACAGACGGAATGGGGATTTTACCTTCCCCTGCCACGCCCACCAAGCCACCCCATGCCCACCAAGTCACGCTCACAGAACCGGCAGTAAAAAAAAATTGAATCCCATCACTGGGCAGCTCAGAGTTGGGTTTTTTTTTAAGGTTTGGGTACAGAAATTTATCTCAGAAACAAAAGTTTATTTCTTTGCCATTTTAAAAGCTTTTTAAAGCTATGTAGCAGTTAATATCAGGACCAATTCTTGTTATTTTACACATATGTCTAGCTTCAGCAGTAATGTTACTTAAATGTCATTGGTCCATTAATCTGTACTATTACTGTGGTGATGATGATTTGAAAAGCAGAAGTGGTAATGTGAAATTTCAAAATGACAAAAGATGATAGATTAGATGAAGTTTAGATAATAAATACACAAAGTGAATTACCTGAAATTATACCAGTTGGTCACGTAATTAGAATTATTCTTCTTTTAAGTCTATTATTTTTCAACCAATTTCTTGTATTATTTTCCAGAAGTTCAGAATGAGCTTTATAATACTGCAGATTGATGACATTCAAAATGACTTGCCTGCTGTTGAAATCAATGCAGCAAACTGGAAAATCATGCATGAAATACTTGCCAGCGAAATAAAGGAAATGTTATTATGCCAATCCTAAAGCTCTAAGAATTAATGTTGTCAATTTTATTACTCTCTGTGTTTTTTAACCTTCAGTTGAATATTAACATTTTTATCTTGATATAGAAAATAGAATTAATGTTAAAGGAGATACGGTTACCTGAACATTGAGCACAATGGTTCAGAAAACTCAAGCTTGGAATGATTAAATTAAATATCAGCTAGTTTAGTTGTTTTCATTTAGAATTTAACCAAGATATTGGACTTTGGTTGAATACACATATCATGGAGCTCTATGTTAGTTTGTTTGATTTTGTAGCACTAAAGTGTGGTTTGTAAACAGTAGTTAGAACCAAATGCATTTATATGTTTGTCTTTTTGCTTATAAAGTTATTATTGTACTGTATTTTGCAATTGTATGGTTTTTGTAATGTCCATCTACTTCAACACTAAGATCAGTTTTATTTTTATGTATTTTGTTCTTTGATAGTCCACATTTATTTCTACTCCATAGTTTCCCCCTTTTTTTAGGAAAGTAAAGTGCTGCTTGGCACTGAAATGATACACACTTTCAGTTTTACTATCAAGATCATGTTGGAGTATTTTGAGGAAGGAGGGAAACTTGAAGAATTATAGATCCTTGGTGAGAGTCAGTTTGGTTTGGTGGTTAAGTTGCTGGAGTAGAAACCAGGAGATTTTGAGTTCTGTCTGTAGTTTTGCTTTAGGCGTGAAGGCTCACATGACTACAGGGATGCTGCAATAGACGTAAGTGTGAAAAATTGTTATAAGTCCATTATTTCAGTACAGTTCCAACTTTGACTAGTCACAAACAAACTGTTATAAGTTGATAACTATCTGTACGCTTGTCATGTGAAATCTTATATATGTCGACTCAAAAGTAAACCATATAAATCCAATAGTATTATTCTCCCATGAGCTGTTCAGAGCATCCAGAAGTGCTTCAGTCTCTTCTGGAAAGGCTGGGCTTAAAACTCTGGGATGCTCCTCCTCCTCCACGGGACACCTCCTCAGCATCCCCAGTTTTAGCTCAGCCTTCATGGTAAGAGGTTGTGCACTCCCTGACTGGAATGGTTTCTGATTGAGCTAGTCAAGATTCAGGTTTGCTCTTGGGTTAATTCGGCTTGCAAATTTTTCCCCCTATTAATCTGGCGATTTCAAGGCTCATGGCTCTATTATGGTACCACCCCAATCAGTTGAGAACAGCTCTTTGTGACTGGTGGAGACTGCCACTTCGCAGGCAGTCTGAGATGGCCGCTTCAGGCAATTAGCCTATCTAATTCCCCGATCGTCTTATCTTTGCAATCTTGCCAGAACGCTCGCAGCCGCGGTTCACTTCTCTTTACAAGATCATTTGTCTGACATTTTGGAGAGTCAGCAGCAGCGGCTGCTCAGGCATTTAACATCGGAGTTTCTGCCTTCCCGCCTTTTTAAACGGCTGGCTTCAAGTTCGCGCCTAAATATTACAGGCGCCTTTCCCTGCTGGTTTCCCTTCTTGGGGACCGGGGCAAGTACTTTCCCACTCCACTTTCCTGGGATTATTTCTCTCTTAGCCTGCTGGTGTTGGATAAGCAGGCTAGTCCTTAAACAGGATTTTCCCCCCCTCTCGCAATTGCTTTTGGATCGTTACATTGGAGCGAAGCCTCAAGTGCCATTTCAAACAGCGGGACAGGAAAGGATCCATCCAGGACCTGTATAGCTGGTTTCCCTTGTTGGGGACCAGGGATCCTGAATATTTCTTGCTTGGAGCGCTTGGGGGGTTTCCCTTGCTGGGGACCCTTAGATACCATTTTCCATATGTACGGGCTTACATATAGATATAGGCATACGTATATATATGTGTGTTTGTGTATGTATGTATGCATATATATATATATATATATATATATATATATATATATATATAGACTTACACTCCTGGAGAAGCGCCCTACTTTCAACCACAGGGATAGGCACCACCCCCAAGTAATAATAATAATAATAATAATAATAATAATAATAATAATAATATAAATAAAGTTCGAGACATGAGATTCAGTCCTCCACAATGGAAGGTGACGTCTTCTGCTCCAACACAAATAAGTCCCGAGATAAGTCAGTGGGCCCCCAAAAGGTCTCTTAGGTGGCGGATAAGGATGCCCATAGACGGCACCAAGCCTTGGAAAGGCAGTGGCAGAAACGGGCCAGGGAGGCGGACAAGATAGCTATGACACAACAATCGGATCAGGGCCCAAGTACATTGTTGGGGCCATTGGACTTATCCACCTAGCCCAGATAGGCTATTTCTGGACAGCCTCCCATAGGCATATCTCCTCCAATGAGCACTGCCAGGCAAATCCCAGAGGCAAACTTCACTCCTACGGCCGCCGGTTGAAGACAGGAGGAGTGATTATCTGAGACTATTCCCATCGAAATGAGTAGTTCGGGGGGGTGGAGGGCAATTCTGGACCTCAAACGTCTGAACAGATCATTAGTTTATCAAAAATCCAAAATGACTACTGTCCAGTCCATTCTGCTCAGCATCAGAGAGAACGATGTCCTGACCTCTGTAGATCTGACAGAGGCTTATCTACATATACCAATTAGACCTGCTCATTACAAATATCTTAGATTTTGCTATTGTGATTGGCACTATGAATATATCACCCTACCATTCGGTCTGGCTTCGGCCCCTAGGACTTTTACCAAGGTCCTAGCAACTTTGGCTGCCTCCCTCAGGATCAGATCTATTTGTTTACAATATTATCTGGATGATATTTTAATTTTGTCATCTTCTAGACATCAAGCAAATTTGGATACCAAGATTACTCTGGAGACCCTTCAAGGTCACGGTTTTCCATAAATTGGGATAAAAGCCATTTGATCCCTTCAACTAGGTTAGTTCATTTAGGGGCAGTGATAGATACCGTGGAGGGCAAGGTTTTTCTCTCTCAGGACAGGTTGAATAGTATCCAGTCTATGGCCAGAGAGATCAGAGCCTTAAAGAGGGTTTCCCTGGCAGTTCTGTCTCAACTGTTAGGGAAACTGATTTCTTGCATTTCCATTGTGCCTTGGGCTCGATTCCATTCTAGAGAGCTGCAATGGTTCCTGCTACCTTTCCAGCGATCCAGAAGAGCCACTTCCAACGTCCGGATAAAGGTACCACACAATGTTCTCCAATCACTCCACTGGTGGTCAGAAAACACGATAAACAAGGGGTGTCCTTTCAAGGAACCTTGCAGGGCAATGATCACAACCGATGCCAGCCTAGTAGGATGGGGAGCTCACTTCCAATCCCACACTGCACAGGCAATTTGGACTATTTCCAAACAATCACAAAGCATCAACCTGTTGGAGCTGCGAGCAGTTCATCTGGCATTATGCAGTTTTCTACCCCTTTTCCAATCATGCCACGTTCTGGTCTTGACAGACAATATCACAACCAAGGCCCACGTAAACAGACAGCGGGGTACTCACTCCAAACTTCTGATGCTGGAGAGGGCCAGGTTGTTCAAGTGGGCCAAGGCCAATCTGTTGTCGCTCAAGGCAGAGCACGCTCAAGGCCTTAAACACACAAGCGGACTGGCTCAGCAAGGCTTCGATAGATTAGGCAGAGTGGCGCCTACACCCGTCTCTCTTCCAGGAAGCAGTGCGGAGATTTGGGCAACCGGTGATCAATCTATTTGCCTCTCCCCGCAATGCCCACTTGCCCCAGTATATTTCAAGGTACCCAACTAAGGGGGCGGGGGCCGTCAACACTCTGCAATGTCAGTGGCCTCCTGGACTTCTATATGCGTTTCCTCCACTCCCTGTAATACCCAGGTTGATCCAGAAGTTATTGGAGGAACGAGCAGAACTGATATTGGTCGCCCCTTACTGGCCCAGGCGAACATGGTTTGCGGACTTAGAGGACCTGTCGAGAGAACAACCTTGGAAAATTCCACCATCAAGGGTTTCCCTCTCACAAGGGCCGGTACTTTACCCAGACCCACAATGGCTCAGCCTAGCCATATGGAGGTTGAGCGGAACCGTTTAAGGACCCAACAGATTTCAGAGGATGCCATTGCCACCATACAAGCATCCAGATGGTCCTCTACAAATCGTATATACGAGGCCACGTAGTCCGCTTTCTGTCGCTGGTGCCGGGGGCCTAAGATCGACCCAACTGCCCCATCAATAGGACAATTATTGGACTTTTTACAGGAGGGCTTGACCAAGGGCCTATCTCCAAATACTTTACACAGACAGGTGGCGGCCTTAGCCTCGGTGATATCCTGGGGTGACCTTCGTTCTATAGCGCACCATCCACATGTCCGCAGCTTTCTTAAGGGTGCTGCAATTCACTGTTATCCCACTTGGGAGCTCAACAAAGTGTTAACCACACTTATAACTGGCCCGTTTGAGCCTTTAAGAACCGCTAGTCTCAAATTCCTGACATATAAGGTGGTCTTCTAAATTGTGATCACATCAGCAAGGAGGATTTCCGAGTTGGCAGCATTGTCAATGAGAAAGGACCTGTGCGTGTTTCATGCAGATCTCAGATTGGATCCATCATTCACTCCTAAAGTAAATTCAGCCTTCCACAGAGCGCAGGAGTTGGTGCTTCCAAATTTTTGTCCGAAACCATCTCATAGACTGGAGCATCAATGACATCGACATGATGTTTGAAGGGCGTTAAGCATCTATCTAGACCGCACGGTGGCATTTCGAAAATCTGAGGCTCTATTCCTATCCTTCAACCCATCCACTTTAGGACACAGGATGTCGTCGACAACCATTGGTAGATGGTTGAGAGCCACCATAGCTAAAAGTTACGAATGCCAGTCCATCTCAGTTCCTGAGGGCATTACAGCCCACTTGAGGAGTGCAGCAACATCAGCAGCATGGGCCACTCAGGCTTCCATAGACAAAATCTGCAGAGCGGCAACTTGGGCTTCACCATCGCCCTTTGTCAGAAATTATAAAATTGATGTCTATGCCTCAGCGGATGCTTCATTTGGCAGAAGAGTCCTGCAGAGGGTCCGTAGAGTTTAGGAGTGGATTTCGATCCAGACGGAGTCCCTCCCTAAGGACAGGCCAAGCTTTGGTATGTCCCATTTATGGATGCTCTGAACAGCTCATGGGAGAAGGGGCATTGGTACTTACCTGATACACCCGTTCTCTGTGAGCTGTGAAGAGCATCCAGCCCCACCCATTTCTTTCCGTCTGGTGGGGTTCCGTTCCGTTCCGGTCAGAGATCTAGATTAGGTGATGAGTCCTGGACTTTGGCACTCAGTCTTCGCAAAACTGGGGGACGCTGAGGTGGTGTCCCGTGGAGGAGGAGGAACGTCCTGGAGTTTTAAGCCCAGCCTTTCCAGAAGAGACTGAAGCACCTCCCCCTTCTGGATGCTCTTCACAGCTCACAGAGAATGGGTACTTATCAGGTAAGTACCAATGACCTTTCCCAGATAAGTGACCATAAGTTTTTTTTATCACAGTCTGCCTTTTCCCAGACATATCTGGCTGTTTCTGGGGCATTAAAACTCTTCCTATCCTGATTTCTGATAAGAAGCCAAAATTATCCAAATCCAGTCTCTTTACACTATGGTCTGAGTTCTGACAGCCAGATTTACTTACACCAGCCCTATGCATTGGGTCAGTCAGAGATGAAATTACTTGTAGAGACAAAATTCTGTCAAACAAGAGTGATTTCAGTATTATTTCAGTTGGGTGTTAAGTATCACACTAAGAAATCTAAGGTTCCTAAATAGAAGCACAACAAAACATGTTTCCAAGGCCAAACTGAGCATAATGAACTGGTATAAAAATACCTTTCGTTAACCAGATAAAAAGGTTGGCAGTTGTTGATGATAATAACCTGGCACAGATATGTAGCTGAGCTGCCAACAAGATAATGCATATTATAAATCTGCCTGAAATCAGAGGCCTTATTTAACATCCTGGATTCATGTTATTCCCAATGTTAAATATAGGTAATTCTCATCAACTTTGAAGGGAAGTGCTTCATGATAATTAGTTAATATTGGGCTATAGCTGAAGACCTTACATTCTATACATGTGCTAAGTATTATTAAGAATAATTTGTTCCCGTCTCTTGATTTTCATTTAATGTGTTGATACATTTAGTGAATCTCTCTAGCCTTCCTTTTAGCAGGTAATAACATGGCATGCTTTTTTTTCATCAATTTTTAGAAATGCATTCTTTTCACAAATGGTAATCTGGAACAAATGTGTTAATGAAATAATATTGGAGTATGCTTCATGAAGAATTGAATTCTGCTTTCATAGTGAAAAGAAAGAGAGGGAAAAAGATATTTGTAAGTGCTGCTAATTAACCATGTTACAATCATTGGCCAATTAATAAATAGTTGTGAGGGTTTTCTTCAAGAATCATTTTGAAATTCATAGGATGCAACATCAGTAGCTGGCTACACAAGGGTTTGCGAAGATTTGCGGCAGCATTATTATAACTAAATTCTGTTTCGTACAACCCAGCATTTAATGGTAATGATCTGATGTCAAGTCCTAGCATTATCTTTGTAGCTTGATAACTGCTTATTTTGATAAGCTTGATAATTTCTTATTTTGAAAAAGAGCAGCTAGAAAAATTAATTTAAATGAATGTCCTCTCTATTCTGGTGTAGACTTTCATAGCCAGTATCTGTTGAACCGGTATTGGGACTTCAAGTTTTATTTATTTATTTTATTTATTTATTTGTCAAAAGCTTACAATATAACAGAAACAAGAATAAATATAAGTTTAAATACAAGAAATAGGAACTAATGATTGGGGACAATAGGACAGGGACAGTAGACACAATTGTGTGCTTATGCATGCCCCTTACAGACCTCTTAGGAATGGGGTGAGGTCAATAGAGGTTAGTTTGAGAGTAAAGGAGTGGGGTTTGAGCAAGTGACAACAGAATCAGGTAGTGAGTTCCAGACATTGACCACTCTGTTGCTGAAATCATACTTCCTGCAGTCGAGTTTGGAGTGGTTTACATTTAGTTTATATCTGTTGTGCGCTCTAGTGTTGTTGTTAAAGCTGAAATATTCATTAACTGGTAAGATGTTGTAACATATGATTTTATGTACTATGCTTAAGTCCAATCTTAGTCGGCGTAGTTTAAGGTTGTCTAAGCCAAGAATCTCAAGTCTGGTGCTGCAGGGTATTTTAATGACAGTAGTCTAGACAACAGTTTTCCTGATGTTTTGCTGTAAACTGTGGCTGATCCCTTCAGAAGCAAGGGCTTTACCCAAGCTGCTTTCTGATTGACCAGCCCTTGCCAACTTTCACCAGCTGGAAACCAGTTTTGCTAAAGATGAATTAGCAGTCAGGACACCTGTGATAAAGAGAGAAGCCCAGTCAATATGTCCTGCTGAAAGCAAAAAAAATGTATTGTAGCGTAGGGTATTAGAATAACAGAGGTTGAAGGGACCTTGGAGGTCTTGAAGATCAACCCCCTCCTCAGGCAGGAAACTATAACATTTCAGAGAAATAACAATTGATACATTTCTGTTTGAAAAGTACCAAAAAAGTATTCAAATATTAAATTATAGTTAAGGATCAGAATGATATTTTGTAGGGACAAATAGAAGTGGACTATGGTGACTTTTGCTTCTAATCTATGGTATTAAATGCACACTTTGTATCAGATTATTCTAAGATTCCTGTATCTGTAGTTAAGATGTAAAAATAAAACTTTTGATGTTGAAGGTTGAAAATGGAAATACCAAATAGTTGGAATATTATAATAATTAGTCTATTGTGGAAAAAAAATTAGGAATCCAGTAGCATCTTCTCCAACTGAGACAATTTATTAAAAAGAATAATAATAAAGAGCAGCCCATGTCACCAGGTTTATAGAATGCCCAGACTGATGTAGGATTTAAAATGGGGTGAGGGGAGGAATGAGAGGAAAATAAATTGGTTATGAAGATGCAGATTATATGTGAGATGGATTACAATTACCTTGTCAATTAACAGTTACAATGTGTTAAAAATACATTGTTTTGGAGACCTTCTGAGATTACCTGAAGCCTTCTGATGTGTGTGCCAAGTTCAACTGATTTCTTACTCATTTATTAAAACCCAATATTTCCAAAATAGTCACTATGGAGTGTCTTAGGAGGTTGAATTGCTGTGATATTACTTTGTCCTCAATTAGTTCTTTGTCCTTAAGCTTGCATACATTGATTGTTTTGCGCACAGTTTTACCCTGTTTATCCTAGAGGACAAATGATCGTTCTGGCAAATGATGGCATCTATCATATAATCATATATAGCACTAGCACTTAGGCTTATATACTGTTTCACAGTGCTTTACAACTTTCTCTAAGCGGTTTATAGAGTCAGCATATTGCCCACAACATTCTGGGTCCTCATATGGGTTAGGGATTATTAATACTAAATTATTCATAGTTTAAGTGGCTTGGGCTGTGAGACGCAAGAAATAACCATGGTATTCTATTTCTGTGATCTATCTTTTAATAGGCCTTCTTGGGAATTAATATGGCTCTATTGATTTTTCTATTGATTTCATACACCTACAACTATAGTAAATAGATATAAATATATATGATTAATGGACAAATAAATTTTATCTTTAGTTAAGATGCACAGGTAAAGTATTGATGTTGATAAAAGTTAAAAATACTAAGTGTAGTGTTTTTAGAATAGCATGTATTCTTGCCTTTGTGCATTAAGAACCAAATAATATAATCTACTTAGTTCATCCCACAATAGTAGATAAGTAAGACTTCATGTTAAAGAACAATTACTTTTAAATACATATTTAGATAACTCATAGGCCTCCAGAGTCCCTCTATGATCATGCACCAAAACTGGTTAGTCATTTGTCAAGCTATGTTTTTGTTATCTTTCAAATATATTAGAAATAGATATATTTCATTAGGAGAAGAAAAAAACTAACATCCCTATTTTACTTTTCTAAATTTTTTAAAAATCTGAAATCTATTCCACTTTTGCCATCTCTTGCAAGGATGGTAGCATAATGGCTATCATCTCTGGAATCTAACAAAAAATAAAAAGATGTATTTCCTCCTGCTGAAAAAAGATACTAGCTCTAAACATTAAAATAATTTCTTTAGCTTGTCATCATCTGCACATTTAGTTTCATAAGTTGGCTATGGTTTTTACAGCTCAGTTTCCTCTTGTGGCAGAACAATAATAATTATAGTTCATGCATTTGGACATGAGAGCAAATTGCTTTCAGCTGTAAAATTGCAAACCAAATTGTGGTTTGATAATTGATTAGTGAGTTGTCCATAGGTTTGCATGTTATGCTCCACTGAATCCTTATAATAGAAAAATCAGGAGTTTGTGGAAGAAAACATGTAACATTCTGAATGAATGCAATCTAGATGAAAATATATATATTCTGCCACACAACATGAATGGATGAGTGGGAAGGTTATGAGAGAGTACAGAAAAAGTAATCGCTCAGAGATGCAAGAATCAATGCGAATGGTAACTCTTCAGTGAATATCTGTTATGAACTAATAAAGGCGTTTAATAAAGTTTTAACAACCTTAAGTAAAAAGCAGGGTTCTAATCCTGCACTTCTGATTGGCCAATAATAGTGACATCGGATTGGTCCTTTCTGGGACATCTGATTGGCTGTTAACTATAGCCAAATTGACAAAGAGGCTCTTGCTGTTGTATCTGCTATGAAACAGTTTCATGAATATGTGTATGGACGAGCTTTTACTATTATTACCGATCACAAGCCTTTGCTAGGGATTATAGCGGGAGACAAGCCAACCCCCTATATATTGTCACCTAGAATGACTCGTTGGTCAGAGTTCTTAGCTGCATACAATTATAAATTGCAACACTGCCCGGGGAAAGCCATTCCCCACGCTGATGCATTGAGCCGTGCCCCACTTCTGGAAACCGTCAACGACCCAGCTCCAACCCTCACGACACTCCAGATTGAAACCCTACATTCACTGCCACTAACAGCCAGAGACATTGCTATCGAAACGAAACGAGATCCTGTCCTGGGGCGAGTTCTTAGCTGGGTCGAACGAGGATGGCCAGTAGAACAAACCCCTGACGACTTCACCCCTTTCAGAAACTGGCAAATAGAACTTTTCTCGCAGAAAGGCTGCGTCCTATGGGGAGACAGAGTCATCCTCCCAGAGCGGTTACAACGAGCAGTTTTGAAAACATTGCATGATGGTCACCCCGGCATCGTGCGTATGAAAGCGCTCGCACGAAGCTATGCGTGGTGGCCGGGCATCGATAAGCAGATCGAAGCCTGGGTGAAGACTTGTCTAAAGTGCCAAGAAGTCAGCAGTGCCCCACCTAGAGCAACTCCAACGGAGTGGGAAACCCCCCCGGGGGCCGTGGTCCCGCATCCACATTGACTTTGTGGGACCTACTAAGGAACATATGTTCCTCCTAACAGTGGATGCCTATTCCAACTGGCTCGAAATCCACAAGATGAAGACTACTACAACCGATTCAGTAATCCGCAAATTAAATAAACTATTCGCAACACATGGACTGCCAGACGTTTTAGTCTCCGATAACGGACCCCAGTTCACAGCCCTGGCGTTCGAACAATACTTAGTGGACCGGGGCATCCGCCATGTGCTAACCTCGCCGGTGCACTCTGGGACAATGGAAGGGCCGAGCGCATGGTCCAATTTCTTAAAAAAACTCTCCACAAGATGGACCATGGGGACATTGATGACAAACTGAACAGAATACTCCTACTCCAACACATCACCCCGCACAGCGTAACCAACAAAATGCCAGCTGAACTGTTGATGGGACGCAGGCTTCACTCCCACCTCGACCATCTCCACCCGGCCTACGCACCAGAGAAACCCTGTGGATCTAGCGGAAAGTGCCGCGAATTCAAGGAAGGCAACTTAGTCTTCGCTAAAAATCTTTCCGGCGAACCGTTGTGGGTCAAAGCAACTGTAACCCAAGCCACCGGGCCCAGATCGTACCGGGTACAAACAAGGGATGGGAAAATATGGAAACGCCATATAGATCAGCTTCGCTTTAGGTTGCAACCCAGTTCCCACGACTCCTGTGACCCTCAAACTGAGTGGGGAGGGGATGTCGAGGGAACCGAATTTGAGATGCTGGATGATGAAATTGAAGAAAGTCAGTGGCCAGGCGCGATCCATGAAGAAGAATCAGGAAGGGGGTGTGCCTCACCACAGAGAAACACCTCAACGGAGGCGAGCCCGCAGGAACTGGAGGACAACAATGACAGAATTAGCAGCGCCGAATCGTCCTGTGGGGATGCGGAACCGCCTGCACCAGATAAATCAAAAAATGTTCCACCGGAACCGGACTACAGACAGGAACTGGTGGGACAGCGCAAATCTAATAGGCAATTGAAACGACCTGCATATCTACGTGATTACGTTACCGCACCCCTCAAACGGAACCTGGGGGGAGGGGTGTTATGAACTAATAAAGGTGTTTAATAAAGTTTTAACAGCCTTAAGTAAAAAGCAGGGTTCTAATCCTGCACTTCTGATTGGCCGATAATAGCGACATTGGATTGGTCCTTTCTGGGATATCTGATTGGCTGTTAACGGGCCAACTCTCATTGGTTCAAGGGTTTAACACTTCCATGTTTTTCATTGGCTAATAGGACAGCAGCCAACCCTATAAAAGGGCTGCTGCTGCCCTAGGTGATTGCTCTGTTCAGTATGCTTAATAAAGAGTTGAAGTTCACTGTTCACTGCCTCGTCTCCGCTCCTTGCACCCATGCGCAGAACCTAACAATATCCACTTTAAAAAGGGCCTGTTTCTTTCAGCTTGTCTGTTCATATATAGACATGGCAAAGGAAGAAATATGAATTTAAAAACATGATTGATATGATTGTTTATGGCAGAATTAGTAAAAGATACAAGAATTTGGGAACAGGGACAGCTTTGGAAACATCAAAAGTGGACCTTGGAGAAAACTGAACATGGAAAAAAAGGACAGAAATAAAGAGTGAAAGTAGAATGATCGCAGAAGTATAAATACAAGTGATGTATGAAAAATGGTTAAAAGGAGATTAACCTTCTAAGAGAATGAATGGAAGTGGAAAAGATATTTGATGCGCCTTAGTTCTTTGATGTATTTACGGATAAATGTATATGATATGTTTTTGGTGACGTAAAAGATATGCTGGTTGGAGGAATCAATATATGTGTATTTTTGCATTTAGTTGAAATCACTTTGTGGGCTGAAACCCATAATGATTTGTAGCCTCTTCTCCTTTAAACCTCCATGATGATGAAATGCCAAAAATGAATTGTTAGATGCTTCCATGTTTTTATCTTAGGCTAAAGAACTCATTCTGTTTCAGTAACAGAACTAAATAGATAAAAAGCTTTATGGTATCCTTGAAGATTTTCAGAGGAATTCATTTCAATTAGGTCCGCAGAACAATGCTATGTGAACTGGCTGATTAGTGACAGTTCTATTAAGGATGTGGCTGATTAGTGACAATTCTATTATCACTGACCTCCTCTAGAAATTAAGTCATGTATTTGAGAAAATGTTTTCTTAACAAGTAATAACAGTCCAGAATGGGGAATTTTGTTTTTTCCTAGTAAAAGGATGAAATTGATAAGTTAGTTGTAGCATCCTCTAGTGATGACAGACAACACACAGTAAACAGGATTAGTGTGCAAACAAGAAAAGGTCATTCTGTAATCAATTATGTTGCATAGTTGCTGGTATGGCTATGGTAATCTGAAAGCAATTTCAGATTCTCTGAACTTTATAGAACTCTTCTTTTATAAAATAAAGTATTGATGCAGAATAAATAAAATAGGCTCCAGCAGCCAAGGTTGTGGAACATGCAGCTCAGTAAGATGTATGCATGAACATCTTTGGCTGTTAGCCCAGCAAGCAGCCTATTTTTGCTTCAGTAGGATTATCTGGTGGGTTGGCTGCTTTTCTGTGTAGAAGTTTTAATTCAACCTGGCATTTTGTTGTTAGGTTATACTGTGTATTTTAATCATTCAGTGAGTAGCCTTGAGTTTTTTAGATAAGAGCCTGTGAATCTTCTAAATAATAAATGAAAGGACATTTTTTTAGAGATGGGTACTGAATCCTTGCATGAAAGAATTTTTAACTTTTCATAGGGCTCTGCAGTAGAACGTACTGCAAAGAGTTCTTTCAGCCCTACATGTCACTTCACTAGATTAAAATCTGAAGCACTTCTTTGTAATGTCCCTTTTGATTTCATGTATCTGTTGAATAGAGAGACATGGGAAAACCAGAAATCTACATAGCTTTGATGACTTTTATTAGCATGGAATAGATACCTGGTTTTAAAGAAAGTCCAGAGGATTTCTTACATTGTTTTAAAAAGGTAGAAGCTAAGTTAGATTTCATGGCACTCTGATTCTTTGCATGAAGAAAGTTGGAGAAAAGGGCTTTTTGCTTTTGTTCCTTGGTCTTTTGCTCTTGAGCCAAGTTCATGTTTTATTGTAAGTACTTAGTTGTTCTCCATGTCCATCATTATCTGATTTGGAAAAGGAAACCATGAAGAAAAAATATATTGCTGCTAAAGAATTAAACAATAGGGATGGATAGTATGTTAAACTTACAAGGCTTTCAAGTTCATTTCACACTCAATTCATTTCACATAAAGCTTATTGAATGACCTTGGGTAATTGATAGAGGCGCAGGTCAGACAATTCTCAGATCATAATTTGAAGAACTTGTAAAAGAATCCTTCATTTTTCTTGGTTTCCTTTTTCCTGTTCAATACTAACCCCACTGTTCATTGTGAGTTCCATATCAGCAAAGTCTGATTAGAACAATCTTAAATAAACAGACCCCTCCCCAGCTCAACATACACACAATGCTGGGAAACTAAGGAGCACTATGCACATTTGCAGTTTCTTAAACCAGAACTTGGGATATCTCCATTCTCCAGATGTTGCACTGAAATGCAAATGAATCTTGTTCATAAGCTAGATGGTTAGGGATGACCAGAATTGATACTCCACCAGGATTGTCTGAATAGGGTATCTTTCTGCTTCACCTACTACATAGAATAGTTGTGAAGATCAGGGAAAAAATATGATTCTGAAGTTAAAGAAAGCTCAAAATTTAGCTGTGATTGAAAAACAAATGTAATTAGAAAACTTCATAATTGTTACAAATGTGGTCTCTACGCTTGGTTGTTTGCTTGAAGACATTTCATTACCCAACTCGGTAACTTCGTTGGTGCAAGTATATATGGGTTTGCTCCCTGTTTATATGCACTAGTTTGCCCTGCAAGTTTTGTTGAGTGTAGTTTCCTCCTTGGTGGTTCATTTATTGGAGTATTGTTTTTTGTCTAATTGTTTGCCTTGTTCTGATCCCTGCTTATCTATATATGACTTCTGGAGGAGATCTTTTGTAGTTGTTTTGTTTCCTTCCTTTTGCTGTTGTTTTTCTCTCTCTTTTACAAAGGTTTCTTCTATAATAGAGAAGACACAACAAATTGTAGGATCCACATAACAGAGGCCTATTTCTTTTTCTGAATGTTTGGGGATCATGATGATAACCCCTTTCCTTTTTGTGTGATTCTTCTGGAAATTTTCTCAAAAAGTGTTGGATATCAATGATGAAGATAAACAGAATTGTCCTAATCACTGTATCTTGGAAAACATTTGTTATCAAGACAACAGTTGAGAGATCAAAGTGATTACAGTAGTCTAGACTCTAGAGAATGTAAATAGCAATGGAAAGGAAGCAATTCATGAAGGGAAAGAAATTACTGCACAAGGTCAGCAGTATAATATTTTGCATGATGAACAAAAGGGAAAAGTGTGTCTCAAATCATTGTCTGCTCTCTGTCGTTGTTATTTGAAGAGTAACATATTTTGGACAATTCTGTTTAGGATAACAAAAGTATAAATATGCATTCCAAGACTAGACTTGTAAGTGTATGACCAAATAAAAGAATTTGATTTAAGACAACTCAATACTCTTGTTAACCAACTCTTAGATTTTGGTGTAGACTGTTAATAGTATCTAAAGAATATGAGTATTAATCAACATTGCTTTCATAGTATATTACTTTTTCTTCTTACATGATTAGTGGTGAAAAGGTATGTTTGTCAATCAAAAATATGCTTTCTCTTGAGATTTGTTGAATCATTATTAAAATCAAGAAAATCTGAGCAGCTGATCAAATATTGTTTGTTACATTTCTACCAACTTTGACATTTCTTCTTTCCACAGTTTTAATAAACTTTTTATTTAAAGACAGGCATTTGTTTACTTGCTTGAATTTTTATTGTACAGATTTATCATCTTTTCAATCATAAAACTTGCTATCATTTAATTTCCCTTATCAAACCTAATTGCCTTGGTCTTTGATACATTTACTCATTGTCCTTCAATTTGAATTCTACCATATGTTCTCCAGATGAGCTGTTCAGAGCATCCATTGTTTGGGATGATGCTTCTGTCGCTCGTTTGATAGGCTGGGCTTTAATTGAGAGGACGCTCCTCCTCCTCCTCCACGGGACTCCTCCCTAGCGTTCCCAGTTTTTGCTCAGCCTTCGTGGATATAGGCAGCTTAATTTCCTTTCCCTTGGCCGGAATAGCAAAGGCTTCAAAAGGAGTCAACAAAAAGGTTTGCTTTTAAACTCTAAACAACTCCTTTAAGGCTTTTAGTTTCAGTGAGTCAAGCAGCTCCCTGCGATATATAACTCGAGCCAAGGGAGCTCACCGTAACTTCAGATAATGATCTCTCGTCCCCAAGACGATAGGCGGTGATAACACCTCAGCTGCATGGCTAACACATTACGATCTTTTCAAGCGAGCCGCTATGATCGCCCCCACCACTATGATCGATGGGAGAGGCTCCATTTTAAAAGGGTCCGAGGCTTTTTTCTTTCCCCTGGGAACACCGTCTGGGGTGGGGGCATTGATCTATCCCACCGCGCCTTTTTATTCAAGGGGAAACTCTGCAGTATCGACTCCCCACAAGGCGTGGAAGTGCTGATGAGCCAATTTAACTAATTATGCGCCTAAAGAGATAACGGCTGGTGCCATTGCAGACTCACTAAGCATGTAGTAATGATCTGCATTTTATTTCTGGAACTATGAGAGGCTTTTTCCCCAAGCAGGGGTCTCCTTCCTGGAACCCGAGAGAAATCACCCTTATACATATGTGTGTGTGTGTGTGTGTGTGTGTGTGTGTGTGTGTGTGTATGTGTATGTATAGATAGATAGATAGATAGATAGATAGATAGATAGATAGATTTTCAGATATAATTATTCTATTTTGGACCCTTATTCATTAAGGAGGAAACTGTTGGCTTATGCCCTCACAGAATTAAACAGAAGCACCACAGCGAGCACCAAGGCCCGTGTCCACCTGTGCAGGAAGCTGTTGCAGGCCTATATCTTATTTCAAGAATTCCTCCTTTCTAGGCCTATGAGGTGTTCCTAATTTGGCTAATTCGGAAATAATAACATAAATAACAAAATAATAATAATGATAATAATAATAGGAACAAGAATAAGAATTCAGTATTCTTACATAAGATTATACAAAACTGGGGAGCATTGTTTTAGGGTTCCCTGGCCATTGCTGGTTCAGGCCCCTGGGCATGCCAACCGCTTAACATTTCAGCCTCATTAACTAAAATTTAATAAGAGGTCACAATGGCAAGCGGCAGTAGTTCAAGAGCCACGTCAAATTCTCAAAACAAATTTAAGCATTCTAAGTGTATCTCCTAAGCAGCAGGAAAAGACACTAACAAGCACCATAAGGTACTAGAAAAACACATGAAGAAGTTCAGGTGGGAGGATGAAGAAAATTCTCAAACCTCATCTCCTCCAGGCCTACTTCGGCTCCAGTCCCCCTCTGCAATCACCCCTGAATCTGTCTGTGTAATCCAGATGCAGTGCAGCTGCGAAAGATCAGGTAGCCCATCTAGATCAGTACAAGTGACTCGAAGTGACTCTCTTGCCACATTGCTCCAACAGCGGCCAGATTCTGTCAAGATGATGACTTACTGGAAAAGATCCCCACAAAGATGTGATTGTGGATGGAATTAGCAATACGCCAATGTATCTCTGTGGAGGTGCAGCATACTGCTCTGTACAACAGAACACTCCTTCTGACTGGAATTCCCTATAACTCCGGTCATTAAGTAGGACAGAGCATCCTTACCCTCAGGTATCTCTCCACAGGAGATGCTGTAGTTTCAGATATACTCCCGCAAGGTATATAGAAGAAGCAAGGGCCATTGATCGGGTGGAGCCAGAGGACTTTGAATTCTCCTATTCAAATTCTCAAATTCTAGTTAGATTCGCATCGGCTCACATTAAAAGGTGATGGTTGATGCTACATCTTGATGACTAAAACAACGCTGGCATCATTCTGTTTATAAGAATTCGATGGCATTATCTGTTAAAAAGCCACTTCCCCTCACAAGGATCTTCGTGAGGGTCCAGGGGACATTTATGTCAATTACGGACCTCTTTCTGAGGTTGACTATTGGTTGACTATAAGATGACATTCTTATTCTGGCATCTTCCATCAATCAAGCAAATTCAAACACTCAAACTACACTTGTAACCCTACAACAACATGGGTTCTCAATAAATTGGTCAAAAAGTCATTCATTCAGCTTGGCACCATCATTGACACTCTGGAAGGCAAAGTTTTCCTCTCCCCTGACAGACAAGAAAGCATTAGAGATTTGGCTCAACAGATCAGAACTCTTAGGAAAGTACAACTATGTTTCGTTTTTAAATTACTTGGAAAAATGATTTCTTGTATTTGTATTATCCCTTGGGCCCGGTTCCATGCAAGAACCCTGCAGTAGTTCCTGTTGCCATACCAACGCGCTGGGAGAGACGATGCCAGGACTCGCATAAAAGTTCCATCAACCGTTCTCAGGTCTCTATGATGGTGGACACGACCCAAAATCAATAAGGGATGCCCTTTCAAGGATCCACACAGGTCGATTGTTACAGCAGATGCCAGCCTAGTGGGATGGGGCCCCCCCTTCCAATCAAATACAGCGCAAGGCCTTTGGACGGATTCAGAGAAGGCACACAATATCAACTGGCTAGAACTGAGAGCGGTGTACTTGGCACTCCGACAATTCCTCCCGCATCTCCATTGCAAACATGTGCTCATCTTAACAAACAACATAACTACAAAGGCCCATATCAACAAACAAGGGGGCACTCATTCCAATCTACTAATGAGGGAAACAGAAAGACTATTCCTGAAATTCATCTTCTCTCTGTAAAGGCGGAGCACATATCTGGAGTAGCGTATGTACAAGCGGATTGGCTCAGCAGAGCCACGTTAGACCAATCAGAGTGGCGTCTGGACCCCAAGTTCTTTCTGGAGGCTACTCGGAGGTTGGGCCAACTGGTAGTTGACCTGTTTGCCTCCTCACTCAATGTACAGCTTCCCTGATTCATTTCTTGTTACCCATCGCAGGAAGTGGAGGATGTGAACGCCCTCAGATGTCACTGGCCCACCAGACTGCTATATGCCTTTCCTCCCCTCCCCGTGATCCCCAAATTGATTCAGAAGTTGCTGGAAGAAAAAGCGGACCTGCTATTAGTGGCTCCTTATTGGCCAAGGTGAGCATGGTTCACAGACCTGAAGGACTTCTCGATGGTACCATTGTGGAGGATCCCATCATCAGTCATATCTCTGTCTCAAGGCCCAGTGCTGCACCTGGATCCCCAATGGCTGAACTTAGCTGTATGGAAGTTGAACGGAGACGTCTGAGAAATGAACATCTTTGTACTCAAGTTCTTCACAGTGTTCAGTCGGCTCGACGTCCTTCGATGAACCGAATCTATGAGGCCACCTGGTCTAGCTTCTGCCGTTGGTGTCAGAGGGTTCAGATCAACCCCACTTCCCCATCAGCGCAGTTATTAGAATTTTTACAGGAGGGCCTAAAAGAGTTATCACCCAATACTCTGCGGAGACAGGTGGCGGCCCTGGCTTCAGTCATATTTTGGGATGATCTTACCTCCATATCTCATCATCCTCGCATTTACAGTTTTCTGCACAGTGCCAAGAACTTGAGGCCCCCTGTAGTGCACCAATATCCAACTTGGGACATAAATAAGGTACTATTGGCCCTCACTACAGGTCCCTTCAAACCACTAAGGACCACAAAGCTTTGATTTCTAACCTACAAAGTAGTTTTCCTGATAGCAATTACATCTGCCCGAAGAATCTCTGAACTAGCTGCATTATTGGTGCGCAAAGATCTCTGCATTTTCAATTTGGGTAGAGTGGTTCTCAGACCAGATCCCTCCTTCATTCCAAAAGTTAATTCGGCATTCCATAGAACTCAAGAACTGGTGCTCCCAAATTTTTGATCATGTCTATCATACAAGCTCGAACACCAATGGCACCGCTTTGATGTAAGAAGAGCCTTACGCATCTACATAGAGCGCATGGTGCCCTCCAGAAACATAGAAGCTCTCTTTGTGTCCTTTCAGCCTAACACCCTGGGGTGCAAGGTTTCACCCTCTGCCATAGGTAGATGGCTAAGGGCCACCATCACTAAGTCGTATGACTCTCACTCGATTCCAGTGCCCCAAGGCATTACCGCTCACTCCACCAGGAGTGCAGCCACCACAGCAGCATGGGCAACCCAAGCTACAATAGAGGAGATTTGCGGAGCTGCAACCTGGGCTTCTCCATCTCCATTTATTAGAAATTATAAAATTGACGTATTTGCTTCTGCTGAGGCTTCATTTGGTAGGCGACTTTTGCAGCAAGTTATTTCAGAGACAGTTAAGTCTGCAGCCCAGATGGAGTCCCTCCCTTAGGACAGTGCGAAGCTTTGGTATGTCCCATCACTGGATGCTCTAAATAGCTCATGGGAGAAAGGGTGTTGGTACTTACCTGATACGCCCGTTCTCTGTGAACTGTGAAGAGCATCCAGCCCCTCCCTTTTATTCCGTCTGGTAGGGGGTCTGTTCCGGCCAGGGTTATTACATAGGCTTAAGCATACAGGGTATCAATACCTTGGCTTTGCAAAACTGGGGCGCTTAGAAGGAGTCTCGTGGAGGAGGAGGAGTGTCCTCAAGATTAAGCCCAGCCTTCCTAGAAGGGACTGAAGCACCTTCCCATCACTGGATGCTCTTCACAGCTCACAGAGAACGGGCGTATCAGGTAAGTATCAACGCCCTTTTGCCATATGACTACAAGAATGAGATGGGTCATACTGCCCTTAGGATAAGCAGATTCTTATTCATTATTAAGTATCTGAATGGCCCAGTCACTTTTTCTGTATTTCCATCTATGTATTCATCACATCTAACATAATTATTTTTTTCCTTGGAACATATTCATCCAGAATATTGCACATTTTTTCCAAAAATCATCCCTGATTCTTCTGTCATTACAGGATTATAATGTGCTTTCAAATATTGCATTGGGCACAGCAAGAAATCTCAACACTGCAAAACTAATTAATAGCAGAAGCTGTATATATACAACACTGCTTTGGTATAGAGAAGAAAGAAATCACATTATGTGTAGAAGATCTGAAAATTGCAGAATAGAGAATCAAGTCCTGTACTGAATATAGGTTTACTTGAAAATTTGCATTGCAGTATAAGTCTTTTCCTTCCAACTTTTTGAGTCAATATAATTTTTTTCCATTCTTCACCAGACTTAAGACTCTGAATCATCTCAGCATTTATATAATAGTTCTATTTGGACTGAGAATTGCTAGTTTCAACCTTGACAGCTCTAGCTTGTACAACTCATACTTCCCTATGGATTTCTACTTTCAAAGGTACCCTCATTAATCTAGATCAGGGGTATCAAACTTAAGACCCGCGGACTGGATCCAGCCTGTGGGAGGGTGCTTAAATCTGGCCCATGGGGTTAGCCTGGAAATAGCAAAGGACTGGCCCACGGTGCCTCTAGCAGTCAAAATGGAGTATGGGGGGCTGTGTGAGGACCCCCTGTGCCCCATTTTTTCTGGAAGTGTGCTTCAGAAGACCATCCAGGCCAAAAAAGGGGTGCCTCATGTGCCCCTGGTGCCCCCTTTTGACCAACAGTGTGCTGCAGTGTCTGTCCCATTCCCCCACCCCGGCCAGCCCGTAGAGGAGAACCTTGCCGATCCAGCCCTTGAAGAAATCCAGTTTGACCCCCCTAATTTAGATGACAGCATTTCATGCTTCCTGGCCTACATTTTAGCCTCTTTGTTCATAATTAAAACCACGCCTTTGGTTTTTTGCATACATACCACACAATATCAGTCCATGTTCCTTCATAGGCTATTGCCCCCTTCCCCCTTTTCTCAGTTATATGCACAACATTTGTTTCTTTGTTTTGCCTGCCTTTCATTTCATTTCATTGATTCATTTCATCCACCCATCCATTCTTATTTGTATACAAAGAAGACTTGGAGAGAGCTGCCAGTTTGTATGAGGTATAGGAAACTGTAGTTGTTAAGAGGTGTTGTGAAATTGATTGGAGGTTTTAGAGGTTATTGTGTTTTGTTGTTGTTTGGTTAAGGAGCAGTTTAGGAGGCCTAGATTTGAGAGAAGATTAGGATTACCAGCTTCGAAAGGCCTACTATGTTGCTAGTAGAGATTGGGCTGTACTACCATGGAGGCTTTTCAGGCTATGTAGCTGATGGAGATAAGGTGTTATTTGGGAAGCAAACAACTAGTTGCTGCTGGTTAATGCCAGGTGTATTTTTAATTGAAGCATTTCCATCTGTGATCTGATAATAGACAAGCAGGTAGATTCTGTTAGGGATAACATTGTTTTACCCTAACTGGTTTAGGTAAAATAATAAATATGTAATCATAGTTTGTTAGTTAGTGTCTGCAGCTTTAAATATAGGAATGTAATTAAGGGAGTGGTTGTGAAAGCACTTTAAAAGAAGCAAGACGACAGCTTGCTCTCTCTGGCTTTGATGATCCCTGATTACTGCTTGGAATCAAGACTGCATTGCTCGAACGGGAGATAAACAAAGGACTGATTTGTAAGTGAACTGACATAGGATATTCTACATGGACTTTGCTAACTGAATATCCTTGAATGGACTGACTAAATGATACATGACTATTGGACTGTTATTTTGACTATGCTATGAACTCATAATGGAATAAACTATATTTTTGATAGCACAAGCATATCTGTTATTTTTACTGTATGTTAATAAACATACAAGCTTATCTCACTCATTTATCTGTGTGCCTATCTGACTAAGGTTGCACATTCTGTTTAGCTTGTCTTCCTAACCCTGGTTGGGGAACCCAGGCTTAACACTGGTTATGGGTCCAGAGGCTGCAAAGTCAGTTTAACTAGGATAAAACAGATTTATGTAAAAGTGAGAGTTTGTGTCGTTATACATTACAGTAAACAGACAGCTGTGTTTTATTATAGTTTTATATCCATATAAGAAAACATGGCACAAGTCAATCTACAAAGTTTGTCCCTTATATCCAAGCTAGATGGAACAAACTATGTATCATGGTCTATGAAATGTAGTCTGCTTCTACGAAGAGAAGGTCTGTGGAACATAATTGAAAATCCACCAAACGTAGAAGAATGGGATCCAGAGGATGATGAAGATAGACTAAAAATAGAAGAATTTATGCATAAAAATGAACACGCTATTTGCATAATTGCTTTAACCTTAACTGACCAACAGCTTGTTTATATCCACGGAGAGAAAACGGCTGTTGGGTGTTGGCAGAAGCTGAAGAGGATTTATGTTCGAGATAACGTTGGTGCACACATAAATCTAACACGAAAGCTTTTCAGTACGCATCTCCAGAAGAATGGTGATATGCTGAGTCATTTGAAAACTATGCAAAGCATTTTTTAAGAACTGCATGAGAAAGAGCTTATTTTCTCTGAACTACACCAAGTCTACATAATTCTATCTTCACTTGAAGAAAGTTATGACAACTACGTAACTTCCCTTGAAATATTGCCAAAGGAAAGCCTAACTTTAACTGATATAACTGGCAGATTGATTGAAGAGGCCAGAAGAAGGATTGAAAGAAATGAGTTAAGGAGGGAGCAACCTCAAAAAGAAGATAATGAACCTCCTACTGCATACGCAATTAAAAAGTGCTTTAATTGTGGAGGAAGAGGACATTTGGCAAGATTTTGTAAAAAAGCAAAGCACCAGAACGCTGGCCAGAATATTAAAAGTCATCAAAAGATAAATAAAAATTTAGAGTTAGCCATGTATAGTAACGGAGCTGTAAAAAATAATTTATGGGTGGTTGACAGTGGAGCATCCCACTGTATAACAAATGATAACAAAAATTTTATTAAAATGTCCAAGAGTACACAGCAGATATCGTTAGCCAATGGCTGGAAACTGAAAGCTAAAGGTCAAGGCATAGCATATTGTTCTTTTATAAAAGAGAATGTAAAAATGTTATATGTACCACAACTTAAGTTTAATTTAATTTCAGTAAGAATTTTGGTTAAACTAGGATATGTAGTTACCTTTAAAGGAGATAACTGCATAATTGAAAAAGAAGATAAGAGAATTACTGCATCTTTAAGAGGTGAATTATATGTGTTAAATGATGATGGTTTAAAGGTGGCTAACACAGTTTATGAAAATAAGAAACTTCATGATGAATGTATTCACTTGTTACACCGAAGGCTAGGGCATTTAAATTTTAAAATGCTTAAGAAAACTGTTGAATTATCTAAGGGAATAAGTTTGAAACCTTGTAATAAGTATTTGCAATGTAATGCCTGTAATCAAAGTAAGAGCAGGGTCACACCGGCTAATAGAGTTGATGGATTTACTACCAAAGAACCTTTAGAGGTAGTATTTGCAGATTTAATAGGTCCGAAAAAACCAAGTGTAGGAGGAGCTCGATACATACTAAGTATAATGGACCATTATTCTAGATATGGGTTTTGCTATGAAGAGCAAAACTGAAACGGGAGAGAAAACAAAGGACTGATTTGTAAGTGAACTGACATAGGATATTCTACATGGACTTTGCTAACTGAATATCCTTGAATGGACTGACTAAATGATACATGACTATTGGACTGTTATTTTGACTATGCTATGAACTCATAATGGAATAAACTATATTTTTGATAGCACAAGCATATCTGTTATTTTTACTGTATGTTAATAAACATACAAGCTTATCTCACTCATTTATCTGTGTGCCTATCTGACTAACGCTGCACATTCTGTTTAGCTTGTCTCCCTAACCCTGGTTGGGGAACCCAGGCTTAACAGATTCAATATGTATTACTGAAACCTGTCTGAGAGAGGACAATGTTTCCTCTCAGAAATCTGCCCGTTTATGTTTCAGATCTTATACCAACTTCAGTATCAGGGTGGTGGCATTGACCTCTCATGATACCTTGTTATGTTCAGGATCACTGTATCTAAGATGGCACAGTGTGTGATTGTCTATGTGCTGGTCTGGGTATAAGAACAAGTAAAGACTACTTTAATGAACTGACTGCCCTGCTGTTCACCAGGATCCCTCACTGGACTCCTTGATCTGTCCAGTGGTTTGGTAGTGGAAATTTCCTGCTTCCTGTTATTGGGTAGCTTCAGCTTTCATGTATGGGGACTGACCAACTCTGGTAGAACCCAGAAATTCATGGCTTCCGTGAAAACAATGTAATGTCCAGTAATATTGAAAAGTAGAATCAAGACTGTGTAGTTATTTCTTAGTTTCTATATAACTTGGTTTTGTATACTTTTCACTGGCCAATTATTGTATTTTAAAAGCTTGAGTATGAATAGGAAAAATGTGTAGGAGGAAGAAAAACAAACTTGTGACAACCATTTTGCCAATAATGAGTAGGTTATAGAGGACAGCCTGTTTATCTTTTGGCAGCATTATAAAAGCTGGATTTGAGTTAATTATATCTTATCACATTTGCGTGATACATTAAGCAAACCTAAGCATTAAATGTGCTCATACACTCACACAAAATGCAATCCAAATGTCATTAAAACTGTATCAGCCCTTTCAGTCCTCATTTATTTTTTGTTGATATTCTAGACCACTTTTTCATTGGCAAAAAATTACAACCTTTTCCCTCATGGTCTGATCTGAAGCAGACCCATTGTGTAGGGGGGAGAGAAGAAAAATTAGCCTTTTCTCCAGTATCTTTGTTGTTGAAATCAAGTTCTTAAGTACCTGCGGAAGATTAAAATGAACATATGTATAAAGCAAAACACATGAGATGGTTCTACAGTGTAAATTTTGTAACAGCATTATCTTTTTTCTCAAGGACTAACAAATGCTTAATCAGTGGGCGAAGTTTACACAAGTTAACACATTAGATTTTTGACAAAGTAAACTATTTAATGAGCCATGGTTAGCTGCCCAGAGTTGCTTGTTAGATGAATGGCAAATAAATTCAATAAATGATTTATAAATAAAATGATTACAGATTGTGGTAAAGCATTCCTTGGTTCTGTTCCCCCAACCTAGTAAACTACTAACTTCTTACTGATAGGTTTGGCAGCACCCTTTGGAGAGTAGAGTCTTAAACCATATCCAATGCTTAGGAAGAAAACATAGACATCTCTTTTAGCAGCTAATACTTGGGTGACTAGGAAGCAATACTAGGTAAACTGGAAAGAAACAGCCTAATGAAGGCGCCATCATGGAGCCACACTCCCATTTAGACTGGTAAGGTAAACTACTGTATATAAACATCCACTAAATACCACTTTCCCTAATGTTGATGATGTTGTCTAGATTGATAATGAAATTCTACAAAAAAATAACCAAACCCAGAGTGCACTGAGAACTCCTGAGCTAGGTATATTCACTGGAGGCTATATTGTTATAATGTTATTATGTTGGATCACTTTATAAAAATTGCAGTTAAGGTCAAAATACATGTGTATGCTTGGCAGCAGGGACTAACCTCATATTTTACCTGCTGTTGGCGCTATTTTGATGATCTGCTCAGTGTATTAGTATCCCCCCCCTTTTTTTTTTTGCTATTTACTTAGGTTAGGGTTCAGGGACTATTTAAATTCACATACTAGTCCTCAAATAATTGAGGTCCACATTGCAGTCCCTAATCTGTTATCACAGATGAGATTCCATGATCACAGCAATTCAAAACGCAATGACTTCCCAATAATGGAAATTTCTGCCTCTGTCATTTGCTAAGTCTGATTTTTGCTGTGTTCAGCTTGTGCAGAAAGCTTGTGTGACATGAAAGGAGGATAAAGCAAAACAGCTTTTAAGGAGTTTTAAAATTGCTTTAACCCTTATTCAAAGGGAATTTAGCAATCTGCTTTTGCATCTCTGCCAATTTTTTTTAGAAAATCTTAGTTCTTCTAAACAAAAACTCTCTCTTTCAAAATAATAGTTGCCAATTAGACCTATGCCAGTCTTTAGAAAAAATATGAAATGCATTCAGTAAATGTAATTACACAGCTTTTTTGCCTCCGCACCCTGACTTTCTCTTTAAGTATGCAATATTAATTTTATGTTCTGTAACAGTTTTTCACTTCACTTCAGTTCAGTTCAATAGAAATCAATCTATTCAGTTTCTTCTCTAGGTACAGAGATTTGATTTCTGGTTTCTTAGATATCTTCCAACATTCTAGGCCCATGATGGTGAACCTATGCCACGTGCTGGAAGAGGCACACAGAGCCATCTCTCCGGGCATGCCGGCCATCACATTTACATTTTTCCCCCTCCATGCTGCTATGGGTGTGAATCTCAACTCTCCAGATAGTTTACTTATATTCAGGAAGCCACTCAACATAGCTTCCCATAAGTGTTCAGAATTCTGGCTGCTGCAGTATAGAAATCAAACTCTGTGTGTATATGTGTGTTTTGTGCAGTGGTGGGATTCAAATTTTTTTACTACCGGTTCTATGGGCGTGGCAGGGGAAGGATACTGTAAAATCTCCAGTCAGAGGTGGTATTTGCTGGTTCTCCGAACTACTCAAAATTTCCGCTACCGGTTCTCCAGAACTGGTCAGCACTTGCTGAATGCCACCTTTGGTTTTGTGTCTGTTGCAAAGTTTGTATTCTAGCCCTTTTCTTTCTACTGCAGTTTTCCCCACAATAACAACCCTTTGAGGTGAGTTAAGCTAAGAGGGACTGGCCAAAAGCCACCCAGCCAGCTTTCATGCCTAAGGCAGACCTAGAACTGAAAGTCTTCTGGTTTCCAGGACAGCACCTTAACCACTACATCAAATTGGTATATGTATATGGTATACATGAACTGTCTAGAGCAGGGGTCTCCAACCTTGGCAACTTTAAGACTTGTGAACTTCAACTCCCAGAATTCCTCAGCCAACAAAGCTGAGTTGAAGTCAGCTAATTCCTGCTTTCCTGTTGCATATTTAGAAGCCAAAAATCATGATATGAATTCTTAACTCTGAATTGCACCTACCTATTTTGCCTCATACTTGTATAGAAACAGGTAGTTAAAAGAATTCCAAAATACTCCAAATGTATGTGCGGTGCTTTTGCTCTGGAATCAAAACTCAATTATATTAGAGGCGAATATATAATAAAACCACCCAGAATCATCTAATAGGGAGTTAGGTGGCATAAAAATTGAATGAATGAATGAATAAAATTGTTTTACAATTATAAAGTATTTACTTTGTAAAGAGCCAAAGGGACATACAGTCAATTATTCCTTTTTATTTATTTATTTAAAATATTTGGATAGCTGCCCATCTTTCAACCAACTCTACAGCAGAGGTCTCCAACCTTGGCAACTTTAAGACTTGTGGTTCTCACCTAGTTTACTACATTCACTGCTTTGAAAGTTTGTTAATAACTTTATAGAAGAACTATCTCAAGTTGAGCCACTATAATTTACATTTTTCAGTGGTTTGTAAATATGGAAGTAACTGTAAATCACAGTACATATACTTTTATAAACTAGACTGGATACTTGACAGATGGTTGAAACCTTGGTGTTTGAAGTAACCAGAATGGATTTTAAAGTAGGTAACTGTGGTTTGTCATGTTGTTGGAATGCAGCTATATAGAACTAGTAACAACTGATTTCATGGTGATTTCCCCCTTAATTTCATTGCAGAAGATAGCCTGGCCCTTAAGTTCTTTGTAATGTTGTTTTGAAAGAATAAAGTAACCTGTTCCACCTACCCAACATTGCAATTCTCAGACTTAGCAAGTTATTAAAAAATGCTGCTTCTTAGTTTGATCTCGAAGATTCAACAAGTTTATTTATTCCAGTAAATAACTGCTAACACATAATTCTCTTAGCAACCAAAATAATTATAACATTTCAAAATTCTGCATGAAATGGGTCTGTAACTTAGAAAAAAAGAGAGACAAGAAGGCTGTTTATGAAGGCAGGCAGCTCTTTGATTTTTTTCAAAGTATCCCTCTTTATTTTTAGGAAAAAAAACCAGACATCAAAGCTGCTAAAGTAGTGCTGGTCCTCAAACTTGTGTAACAAAATTGTTAGTCCATCCAATTATATCACTCTGGATCCACTGTCAGGAAGAAGCTGTTGGAAACATGGTGATTATCAGGAGTAAACAGTCTCAAAAAGAGCCTGATTACGGTTTCCTGTAGAGATGGCAGCTGTTTTTTTCTCACTTCTCAAGGGCATCCTTAAAATTCCGTACATCAAAAGACCAAATTCCCCCCCCCTTTCAGGTTAGAGGCCTCCATGATGGGCAAGCATCCAAAATATATACAACTGCATACATTTCCTCAACCCTCTTGCTGGCAGCTGTGAAGGAAATGGACTGAAATTGATCCAAGCAGACATAGCAATAGAGTGCCAATGACACCTCAGCTTCCTCTTTCTTTCAACAATAATAGCCAAATTGCACCGGATGTGAGCAATTTTATACACAAAATGTCCAGCCGACTGTTTCACAAAGGGGTTACTGAAATGCATAGACGAGAAAATTCCTTCTCATCCAGAACTTCTGTTCTGTCAGTAATGTGACAGGACATCTAAAGGTGAGAAGAAATCAGTAGCTGTCATGGATTCCAATAATGGTAGGAACAATGTAGTTAGCAATTAGGAGTAATATTTCTGCTAGGTAATTTCTGTCTTGATATAACTTAGCTTTTCTAAAGCATGAACAATTACAATTACACTTGTGAACTGTTTTTCTCAAGATTTTCAAACAGAATTCTAAACTGCAAAAGGATTTTTTTTTAAAAAAAAAAAATCACTGTCAAATGATAAGCTTTTCAAAATTGTTAGTGAAACAGATTTCCTGTTGTAAGTGATGTGTGATGGAGGGGAGAGATTTGGGGAGAGAAACATTTTTCTTTTGCAAGTGTGTGTATATTTTTCTATCATCTGAAGATGTGATATTAGGTTTAAACAAACGAATAGAAATTGAAAGGCTAATAATTTTTGAAGTCAGTTACAAAAGATATACAGTAATGGGCATGTCTTTTGAGCCAAATCCCAAATATTGACAAACTTTGTTGCTGTGGATAGTCAATTAATTGAGCAGTGTTATTAGTTACCTTTCCAAAGTTTTCTTATTTTTTCTGTTACTATTTGTGAAGGATTTTTTAAAGAAAAAAATGCACAAAGCATGCTTTTCAGTTGACAACAGAACACTAGAATAGAAAAGCCCAATTTTTCTATTAATTACTTTCCCAAGAAAAAGTGTTAAATGTTATATTATTCCAGCAATTGTTTAGTGTTTTGAGGTCAAGGCTTATAAGGCAAGGCTTCTAGCGATGGTTTAATATTTTGAGTGCAAGGCTGATTATTTATTTATTTATTACACACCTTCCTGTGCATTTTACAATAAAAAGAGCTGTAAAGCACAATAAATATTGCATTAAAACAATATTGAAAACAATATATTCATTAAAAAGTTAGAAATGGGGAATAGTCTTTTACCATTCGCACTAGGACAGAAGAGGTAAATTTACAACCTGTGTCTAAAAGGTAGGCTTCTCCCATAATTTAATTGCCAGAATACAGAAGCATACCCATGCAATACTGTATTCTGAGGCTGTCCCTCCCTACAAGTAAGACCAAAACCTCTTTTATAAAAACACCCAATTTCAAGCTCCCTGAGATCTCCCAAGAGTGTTATACAACCAGTGGTATCAAAAGCTGCTAAGTCAAGTAGCTTAAACGGTTTTGTTGTGTCCGGCGCAGCAAGGAGACCAGGACTCAGTGACTTGGTTCAGCTCTTTTATTGGTCCCGATAACAGCTCAGCTCCGGGGAAAAAACTTTGCCTTTTTATTCCCAAGCCGCGGCAGCCGCAGCCAATGGCACCACTTTGAATCTCCTGCGATAAGTTTCCACCAATCGCGGGAGATCTGCAGCGGGCCAATCAGAGTGGCTCGCTCAACCAATCGGATCCCTGCACGCTTTGACCAATCACAGCGCAGCATTTACAAGAATGTAAATGACCGTACAGAACACCCCTCCCCTCTTGGTTCCGTCCTACGTGACATAGTCCCGTAAGTAGGCGGGGATCCGTACTTGCCTTCTGGACATGCGCAGGTTAGTTGTTGTTTGGCTCCCAGCCGGTTTGGTCGGGTTCTCTGCTGCTCTCGGGCTCATCGATGGAACCGCCTGGAAGGTGTCGCTGGGCTTCTTGTCGTAGCTCCCTCCCAGTCTACCCGGGCTGGTTAAGCTGCGGTTTCCGCCGCTCCTGCCTAGTCTTTCTGGGCTGGTTGAGCTGGCCTGGCTGCTTCTTCCTGGTGAGGCTTCGAGCTGGCTGTCAGTCGGAAAGTGTTGCTGGTTTCTTTCTATTGGGTTTTGGTTCCCGGGGTATTCCCTCCCCTATTGGCTTGTATTAAGGGAGTTGTCTGTGTTTGGTTGCGTGTTGGTTGTGTTTCCTGTGATTGTTCTCGATCTTAGTTGATCGATGTGGCGTTTCCAGGCTCGTCCGTCGGTTGTTTGCAGCCGGTACGACCGGGGGCCTGTCAGTTGGGTTATGGTTGCTGGTACCCACAGTGGGTCTCCGGTTAGGTTCTTTGCCTAGACAGCATCGCCTGGTGCAAAGGACCGGTGCTTACTAGAGGAGTTTGGGGGTTTTTCCGGGTTGTATGTGGGGTGCAGCCTTTCTAGTGGGGACCTTATTTTCCTCCCCATTAGCAGCTCTGCCGGGCTTTTGTTCGTTGTTGTGTTCGGGGTTATATGTTGTATGAAGAGCATTTTATTTATTTCTTCTTGGATTTCCCCATGTTCGATTTTTTGGATGGTTTTTTTTGTAAATTGAACCACCCGTTCTGCCCTTCTGTTCGCCGCCGGATGTGCCAGAGCTGTCAATGCATGTCGTATGCCCCATTCCGCTAGGAATTTTTCAAATTCTAGCGAGGTGAATTGGGGCCCGTTATCCGACACGATGACTTCTGGGAGGCCATGGGTTGTGAATAGCTTGCTAAGTTCCTTGGTCACGGCCTCCGTGGTGGTGGTTTTCATGTTGCTTACCTCCAACCAGTTGGAGTAAGCATCTACCGTTATAAGGAATGTATGTCCCTTAGTGGGCCCGGCAAAATCTATGTGGATCCTGGACCATGGTTCCCTGGGGGTTTCCCATTCCAGGATCGGGGCCGCGGGAGGGCTCGGTCTGGTTTCTTGGCAGCGTTCACATCTTGCCACCCAGGCCTCGATTTGCTTGTCCATCCCTGGCCACCAAGCGTAACTTCTGACCAGGGCTTTCATTCTAACTATGCCCGGGTGCCACTCGTGTAACAACTCCAATAACTTCCTTTGTAGTTTTTCCGGGATAACAACCCTATCCCCCCAAAGTACAAACCCTTTTTGTAGTGAGAGTTCTGTTTGCCAGTTCCGGAATGTCTTGAATGCTTCGTTGTTGTCTTTTTCCGGCCACCCTTTTTCTACCCAATGTAACACCTGCGCCAGACGTTTGTCTTTATTAGTTTCTTGGGCAATGTCTGACGCGGTTATGGGTAGATCGGGCAGAGTTTCTATGCTGAGGGTGCTCGTCGTGGGTGCTGGGTCGGTGTCTAGGTTGGGTAACGGCGAGCGGCTCAAGGCGTCTGCATGGGTGATAGTCTTACCGGGTCGGTGTGTGAGCCGGTAGCTGTTGGCGGCAAGGAATTCGGACCACCTTGTCATTCTGGGAGATAGGATGTTCGGGGTGGCCCGGTTCCCTGCCAGGATGCCCAGCAGTGGCTTGTGGTCTGTGATAATGGTGAACGTGTGGCCGTAGAGGTACTCGTGGAACCTCTTCACTGCTGCAACAATGGCCAGGGCCTCCTTGTCCAGCTGGCTATAATTCCTCTCTGGTTTTGTGAGTGTCCTCGAGAAAAAAGCGATGGGTGCTTCTCTTCCATCCGGGAGTCTGTGACTGAGGACGGCGCCGACGCCGAAGGGTGAGGCGTCGCAAGTGACGGCAAGTGTTAGGGTCTCATTGTATTGGATGAGGATGGCATCCGAGGTGAGCAGGTCCTTGGTTTTCCTGAAGGCAGCTTCCTCGCGTTTCCCCCAAGTCCAGGTGGCCGCCTTGTCCAAAAGCCTATGCAAAGGCTCCGCCGCGGTCGCCATTTGGGGCAGGAAAACATTGTAAAAATTAAGCAGTCCCAAAAATGCTTGCAGTTCTGTTTTATTCCTGGGTGTGGGGGCCTCCTTAATGGCTCTGATTTTGTTTGCGGTTGGGTGGATGCCGTGCCGGTCTAGGAGGTATCCTAGGAACTCGACCCGCTCTGTGTAAAGCTGGCATTTCTCTCTCTTCACTTTTAGCCCGGTTTCCTTGAATTTCGTTAGCACCTCCCTTAGACGACCCTCTAGTTCTAGCTGGTTCATTGCCGACACCAGCACGTCGTCGAAGTAGGGCACCACCCCCTTAATTCCTTGCAAAAGCCTCTCCATGAGGCTCTGGAAAATTCCAGGCGCCACGCTGACTCCAAACTGGAGTCGGTTACAGCGAAACGCTCCCCGGTGGGTGACTATGGTTTGCGCCTCAGCGGTCTCTGCGTCAACCGGCAGCTGTTGGTGTGCTTGCGCCAGGTCGAGCTTCGCAAAAACCTTGCCTCCCCCCAGTGAGTGTAGAAGGTGCTGCACTACTGGGACGGGGTAGACGCTTTGTTGTAAGGCGCAATTTAGGGTGGCCTTATAGTCCCCGCAGATTCTCACCGACCCATCAGGCTTGACTGGGGTGACTATTGGGGTCTCCCACCGGGCATGGTCGATTGGTTGTAGGACCCCTTGCTTGACGAGCTTGTCAATTTGCTCATCTATTTTTGGCCTTAGTGCAAAGGGTACCCACCTTGGTTTTAGGCGTATTGGGGGAATGTTGGGGTCTAGGCTGAAGGAGATGGGGGGCCCTCGGTACTTGCCTAAGTTGCCGTTGAACACTTCCTGAAAGTCCCGTGCCAGTTGCTGTTCCCAATCGGTCTCTGCAGTGTGGTTGATGCCCTTGACCTCGATGCCGAGCGGTGCGAACCATTGTAGTCCCAAAAGGCTGGGTCGGTCTCGGTCCACGATCATCAGGGGAAGCCTTGCGGTGCGGTCCTTGAATGTTACCTTGAATTGTCCGGTTCTGACTACCAGGATGCGGTTTCCCTGGTAGTCCTTGATTGTTAGTCTCTGGTTCTCCAGTCCCTTCTTGTGGATGGTAGGCACCAAGCGTTTGATTTCTTGCCAGGCGACCATGGAGAGGTAGGACTCGGAGTCCACCTCCATTTTGCATGGCTCGCCTTCGATGCCTACCTCCACGTAGACCTTTCGGGCATCGGTGGTTGATGCGTGGCCGATGATGACTGTCTGGTGGGTTTCCTCCTTCCGCTGGGTTTCGCCACCTCGCCGGTTCCGTTCGCTCCGGTCCCATCGGCTTGGCGATCTCTGGCTCTGGGGAGTGTGCTGTCAAGTCTCCGCTCGCTGTGGTCCCGCCGTCTGGGGCTGTAGGCCTTCCTCAATCGGCAGACTCCGGTGATGTGACCCTTTTTGTCGCAGTGCCAGCAGACTGCATCAAAGAAACGGCACTCTGCTCGAGGGTGGTCACCTCCGTACCCGGCACATGCGGTCCCCGACTTACGACCCCGCCGATTTCGCTGGTCACGTCCTGTCTGGAGCCGGTGAATCTCCTCGTCGTCCGTGGTGTTGGATGTGGAGTGGAATTCGCCATGATGGGTGGTGGTCTCGCAGTGACTTGCTTCCGGTTGGGCCTCGATCACCCATCCTGGGTCAGCGGTCACGGTGCAGTCTCCGGTGTTTGGTCTCCGCATGCGGTTCACCGATTTCCGGGTTGCCTCGGCTGCGGTGGCTTCAGCGATGGCGTCGGCGAGGGCGATGTCTCCTTTGGCCATCAGTTGGCTCTGTAGGACTGGGTCTCAGAGTCCGAGTACGATGCGGTCCCGTAAGGCCATAAGGCCATCCATGTCCCGTAAGGCCATCCATGTCCGAGAACCCACACATGCCCCCTAGGCTTCGTAGCTCAGCCACAAAATCACTGATGCTCTCACCCGCTCTCTGGTCCCACCGGTAGAAATTGTGCCGCCTGATGAGGGTGGGCACGGTGGGGGCATAGTGGTTCCAGAGCAATGGTTCGAGGTCAGCCCAGTCCATCTCCTTGACGTCTGCGGGTTTCGCTAGAGCTTTTGCCATCTTGAACACTGCGGGCCCGCAGTGTGTCAGGAAGACGGCTCTTTTCTTCAGCCCGGCGGCATCCTTCATGTTGCTACATTTGAGGAACATGAGGAATCTGTCTGTGTATGATTCCCAGTCCTCGTTAGCGGGATTAAAGGGCGCGGGCAGTGCGATGCTGGCCATCTCGTCGGTCTCGCTTCCTCCGGACACGTGTTGGTGGGGGATTAGCCTTGGAATCCCACCCTTGTCGCCAGTGTTGTGTCCATTGCGGCAAGGAGACCAGGACTCAGTGACTTGGTTCAGCTCTTTTATTGGTACCGAGAACGGCTCGGCTCCGGGGGAAAAACTGAGGCTTTTTATTCCCAAGCCGCAGCGGCCGCAGCCAATGGCACCACTTTGAATCTCCTGCAATTAGTTTCCACCAATCGTGGGAGATCCGCATCGGGTCAATCAGAGCGGCTCGCTCGACCAATCGGATCCCTGCGCGCTTTGACCAATCACAGCGCGGCGTTTACAAGAATGTAAATGACCGTACAGAACAGGTTTCTTGCAGGAGATCCAAGTGATCATGACTGATTTTCTCCAAATCACCTTGAATTCAGACTGAATAACACACACACATACACAAACACACAGAGGCATGATCAAAAGCACTGTTTAAATACAAACAATTCACAGATGTGAACAATTTATCTTCAAACTGCTTTGCAGATCTGTTGTAGCAGGTAATGATAACCAAATCAATTAGCCATGTTGGAAGAGATAATTGTAGTCCTAGCCTTATGCTCAACTAAACAGTCTCAAAACCTTACTATGGTCATAGAGGTAAAACAGAAAAGAAAAAAAATTACTTATACCCACAACATTCATTATCAATATTATCAGGATGTAATCCTTCCAATATAATAGACCTAATTTCAATAATGCACACTCTTATTGCTAAGTAACAAAAGTTTCTAATAAAGTAGGTAACTTCACAATATGTCTCTATTTAAACGTAATTTATGAAAATTTCACCTCTGTGATTGGACAGATTTTTAAAGAAATGGTTGAAGTAACCTAGAACACAGCTCTAAATAAAATTCACATCATAGAAAGGTACTCTCAAAGAATTTGATCTCTCCCAATGCTCATAAACAGAATCTCTGAAAGGTTGGGACTTTATTTACTGATCTGATTTTTTTATTTTAACCTACTGCATGTGAGAGATTATTTATCTTGCCCTCTGAAACCGCTTAGGGAAAAGTATTGAAATGGGGTCTGGAGAAGACTCACTAGTACATAGAATAACTCAAAGATTATAAATATTTCTCTGAAAGCAGGCTCTGAAATCTAAAATAGGCAATACATCCTTGTGGTTTGAGTTGACTCATTTTGGATTTCTGCAGACCACAAGGTCTAGAATCTACCACTCAAAGCTGGGCTTAATTGATTTAGCTGGAATCAAATCATGATGGGCTTAACCTGCCTTAAATTGATCAATCAAACAACACAGGTTTTGGACCCATTTGGCAAACAAATCTGTTATGATATGCACAGAATAACCCTTGAGTAACAAGGATATACACATGGAAACATTTATGAGAGTAGTTATGAATAATTATTCATCCACACACAGATACACTAAATTGAGTTAAAGAAATAGCACAGTCCAATAAACAGTCGAGGTCATATATGTTTAACAGTCCAAAGAATATCCAATTACAAAATCTTACTGTAAACAAAACCTTGTTTACAGTAAACAAAGATATCAAAGTATAAGTACAGCAACAGAATGTCAGAGACAGAATGTCAGAGATACAGAATGTCAGGGAGAGCAAGCCATGATCTTTAGCTCCCTCTTATGGCAATTCACAATACAATCAACCAATTGGAACATAGTACAAATCAATACAGTAACTTTGTCTTAAAGCTACAAACATACATTGTTGGTTTATATATTGCCAACTCAACTAATTGGTGGACAGATTCCTAACAAAATCAAGGGAAAGGATAGCCAAGTCTGGCTTTCTACGTGGCAAGTGAACCTTCCTTAAGTCCCTTTCAAAATAAATACTGGCTTGGTTTGTAAACTAGACTTCTTTTTTTTTCTATTTTTTTTTTAAATATTAAAGCCAGAGCAAAATTGTAATTACTACTGCTTGAATTTAGACCACTGTACACTTAGGCCTTGACTTATGCCCACAGTTGAGCCCGAAATTTCTGTTGCTATTCCTTGTTGACCTTTCTTGCCACACTGGTTAAGTGAATCATTGCAATTGTTAAGTTAGTAATATGGTTATTAAGTGAATCTGGCTTTGCTGGTCAGAAGGCTGCAAAAAGTAATCACTTGATCCCAGGAGGGACACTAGAACCATCATAAATACAGGCCAGTTGCCAAGCATCCGAATTTTGAATACGTGATCCAGAGGATGCTGCAACCACTGTAAGTGTGAAAAATGGTTATAAATAATTTCTTCCAGTGTATTGTAATTTTGGGTGGTCACTAAATGAATGGTTGTAAGTCAAGGATTACCTGTAGTGACGGTCAGGTTTGTGCTCCCTTTCTCTTTCTCTCAACCCCACAACGCTACCATACATCCAGTTCATTTTTATCTAATTTGGGGCAGGACTTTCTTTCTGTTCTACACTTCAGAGTGATGGATCCAAGGCTTGTGTGAGGGGTCCTTGGTGCTCTCTGAGCTTGGTTGTTTTCTTGCAGGTGTTTCATTACCCAAATCATCAATGCTACCCTAGCACTGATGATGTTACCTACTTTGGGTAATGAAACATCTGCAAGAAAACAACCAAGTTCAGAGTGTATCAAGGACTCCTCATTTCAACCCTGAACTACAGATATTCTTCTTTATTGACAAGGCCCATGTTTTGGGGGGATCTGGCCCCACTTATATCTTTGGAACCTGTTCTCTTCTCCCATTTCCCTGTGAAAGTTTGATGGCTTTTAAAAGGAAATTAAAATGCTTTTCTATTTGATTAGTGCATTATTACTACAGGGGCTATTTACCCAACTTTATTCCATCCAAAATGGATGGTTTTATAGGTTAGTATTTGTTTGATCTGAATTCCAAATGCATGTACATTTTGATATTCTCAGATGATACTGTTTAATATGTGTGATTGTAGTGGCTGGATAGTTAGGTTTGATTGTTAATTTGTGCACTATTTATACTGATGGATTTTATTTGTTTGTGTCTTGGAAAAGGAATGGTGTTCTGCTGCTGTTAGTATTATTCCTTTTATATTATTCATATAATGGTTATATATAGAAATATATACAAATATAAATTGATCTCAACATCTCAAGTATTTGGTAAACCTAACATGCATATGTCCCAATGGCATACTTTCACAAAGTTGATTTTTGACATTTTTAATTCATTGTTAGTTTTTAACAAAACAAAAGCAGCTCTTCCATAATTTCTTTTTATGCAGCTTATTTTGTGGTTCCAATGTGATAGTTATGGTCCGTTACGCACTTCTTAAACTTTGTCATGCATAAGACTGTTACTGATCTATTACCATGAGTTTATTACCCTTTCACACTATAATTTATTCACTGGGCACTTCTGTGATATTGAGATGTTATTCTATTCATTTTCCCACTTAAAGCAAATTAGAGCTTGAAACATATCCTTATTTGCTTGGGAATAAGCTATATTTGAACACTGAATCAACATGCATAGGAGGCACAGCGTGTTAAAGGAAGTGAAAAATACATAAAGACATCTGAGTCTCATAATAATGTATTTATGTCTCTTTTATTATAGAGTTTTTATAGGAAATTACATACTGAAAGTATCTAACTAGCTTTTCAATACAATATTGACCAAGAGAGATTGACTGTAATGTAACTGAAAAGAAATACAACTTGGCCTTCACTTACAGCCATTAATTTAATGTCTATTCAAAGTTACAAAAATAAGTGATTGTTGACTGTTTTTCACACTTACTACCATTGCAGCATTCCCATGGTCACATGATCAAAACGACTGCTTTCTGTATTTGTGATGCTACATACAAGAGCATATAAAAGTACAAACCAATGGTCCTGATTTAAGCTTTCTTTCCAAGTAGATTTTTGATACAAGACAGAATATTGTATTGATTCTAATTTTTGAAAGAAATGAGTTTAAAAACCCCATGTGCAGTTTAAGATGTGCTTATTTAAGTAAAAACAAAACCTGGACTTTGTTACATAATCTGGTAATTGAGGCATAGTTCAAATATTTTTGTATTAAAGGCTAAATAGCATAGACTGGCTATCAGTCTTAAAAAGTATAGCTTCTTGCAAAATTTAGGAAAGCTGATATAGATGACCGTTGTACTGTACCTTAAATCATGCAGCATCACTTGTCTATATAAATTGAGCTCCAGTCTTTATAGGCTCTATATGGTATACTGATTTGTTCAAGAAGAAAATAAGGTTTAATTGCTCACATATTATGATAATGTTCAAAGCACTTAAAATTTGATCAGTTATTTCTTGTCTTTGAAGAGATGCTGAGGTAACCAAATAATTGGCATTTGTCCAAGAAGAAATGAATAACAAAGGCCTTGTAGTTTATATTTTCTTTCAAAGCTGGTCACAGGTACCCAGACGGAGAAAAAAATTGCATCTAACAAAATTTAAGTCACCAGTTACATAGTTTCATAAGATGCCATTAACCCATGATGTAATTTGGTTAGGGTTTAACATGTATGAATCATTACCATTTTTGGTTAAGTCAAACCATTGTTACTAAGGTGAACTCATTCAACTTTATAAAATATATGCATACGATAGAATCAATAATGATTTGTTTCCTATATCATGCAAATATGAAACAGATAGGTTATTGACCTTATGTATAATAGAGTTAGATGACTGAAATAAAATATATTGTTGTAATGTCTTATTAAGGTATAGTCTTCATACCTTATAGTGGAGTTTATAGCTCCAAGCTGATGTAAGTTGATGCATTTCATACTGTTAATGCAAGATCGCTGGGATGAACATTCAGTAAATAATAGTTTTTCATCAGGAAAATAAAGATGTCCTAGGAGATACAAGTCAAACTTAATATATTATGGAACTAAAATATGTGTCTCGTGTTACTATTAGATAATGCTCACCTATCCTGCTAGACAATCAATGTATAAATTATATATCCCACTAGCTTCTAGCTGGAACATTATTTGTCTTGAAAATAGATAGATTTTTAATATTCATGAAGTTTCACAGACATCACTTTCCCATTCTTGCCAACCTATCTCATTTTCTCAAGAAAAAAAAGGCTTATCATGGGAATAAGAAATAATACTAGGTTTTGGTCAGAATAAGACATTTATCAGTTCCTTGTTTCTCCATTGCAGTCCTTAGTGTTTAGTAGGAATTTCATTTGGCAATTGTTTATCCAAGGTATAGATATAAATCACATTCTCGCTTGTTGAGTTTTTATGAAAACTAGTGTAACTGCTTAAGAATTCCTTGGGCTTTATTGTCGTTACTTCTAGTTCCCCCACGATGTTCTTAGCAGTAACAAACAATTATTAATTTATTATTTATTTTATTAATTCATTAAATAATTCATCTATTAATTAAACCTATCAGTAACAAGTAATTTATGAAAAATCTATTGTAGGGGTACTCAACCCCTGGCCGCAGTGTTGGTCTGTGGTGTGTTAGGAACTGGGCTGTGTAAGCAGCAGGAGAGCAAACAAAGCTTAATCTGTGTGTATGCGGGATCTAGGTTGTATGCGAAACCATCCCCCTCCTTGGTCTGTGGAAGACATTTTTTCTTCTGAAACTAATCTCTGGTACCAAAAAGGTTGAGGACAGTTGTTCTATAGCACCTACCTTCTGAAATACCATCTGAAATTAGGTTAGCCTTGATTTTGTGGGCCATAGTGGTGCAGTGGTTAGAATGCAGTACTGCAGGCTACATCTGCTGCCTGTCTGCAGTTCGGCAGTTCGATTCTCTCCAGCTCAAGATTGACTCAACCTTCGAGACTTCCGGTTTGAGCTTCTTCAGTGATGGAATGAAATCCGCGATCATGCACGATTTCGATCTGTGCTCGCCGCCGGAGTGCCCCGAGCCAGCTGGATTCAGGGCTAAGCCATCCCATAGAGGTAGTGAAGAGGGGGGAGACTTTCAGCAGGATTGAGGAGAGCCGCATCTCTCCTCCTCAGCTGGCCATTACTTCCTTTCCCGAAGGCGGTTGCAGCGGTGGTCAGAAATGACTCCCTCAAAGAAGAACTCGACCGGAAAAGAATGTGCAGGAGGACGATAAAAAGAGAAAGTTTTGGTTGACCGGGTTGAACTGAAAAAGCAACAATGTAAGGTACCCTGGAATTTTAACTATAAAAAATAACATTGTTCCCAAAGAAGACTTTGAAGCAGCGAAGGAGAGAGGGAAGGGAAAGGATTTGGCTTTTTTTTCTTCCCTTCCTTATACTAACAGCTAAGAGATTTAAGTAAGAAATTGACAAAAATTCACTTTGACATCAATAGGCATTTAAGCTGAAAATAAAATGTCAAAGGGATAATAAAGACTTTTGGATACTCAAAAACCTTTAAAAGCAGGAAAGGAGAGAAAAGGAAAGAATAAAAGGGGAGGATCTGGAAAAATGAAGGAGACTGCCTGGAACTAAAAAGAACTTACAGTGAAACCTTAACAAGATTCCTAAAAGATACATTCTAACTGAAACTTTGTAACAAAACAATAGAATCCCAGGAAGAGAAAGTGGAAAAAAGAAGCAAGAAGAAACAGCTTTGGATTATTTGGATTACTTGGTGATTTGGTGATTTTTGGCTATTGGATTTAAATGACTAAAATCAATCGGGTGGTTGTTTAAAAGTGTTTAAAATGGCATCACTTTTAGAAGAACTGAAAATGGAACTTAAAAAACAGAGTGAAGATGCACAAGAAGGAAGAAGTTCTTTTGGCTTTGTATTTCAATTTTTAGAAATGGAGATCTGGTACTATGAGAAACAACAAGAAACACTTGTAGAACAAGAAGGTTGGGACAAAGAAGAAGCCACCTTTAATGATCAAGTAATTTTATGTGGGAAAAAAAAGGAAAGGGGGGAAGAGAGTGAAAAGTTTTAAGATTTGAAAAAAAAGCCAAAAAAAGAGAATAGTTTGAAAAATAGTTACAATATTAGGAAGCAACAGAAGAGAGGATCACAGAAGAGAGAATTAGAAGTCGAGAGACAAGGGGACAAAAAGGGGAGGGAGAAGAAGAGGGGGAAGAAGAAAGGAAAAGAATTATAAAAGACAGAAACGAGATATAGAGAAACAGGGAAAAGGTATAAGGATTGAAAGTATAAGCCTATTTAGAAATAATGGGTGAAAATTTAATTGAAAAAAATTGAAAAAAGGATTCTGCAAAGGTACATAAGATAGTATTGTTATATTAGAAATAGAAATAATTTTAGAAAATATGAAACAATGTCTGATTAAAATGATGGATAAAATACTTATTGTAATGCAGTGGAATGTTTATTAATAAATAAATAAAATAAAGTGAATGAGAGAATGAAATTAGGAAAGGATGGGAACATTTTAATTATTAATCATTTATAAAAATATAAGTGAAGAGACATATGGAAAAAAAGAATTAATTATGGAAAGTTTGCAAGTGTTCACAAGGAAGTATGATATTCAATTGAAAAGAAATGTTAAAGATGTTAAGATTCTAACTAATATTAATGATAGAATTTAATTGGAATGAGTGTTTTATTTACTATTGTTTTATATATATGTGTGTGTATGTGTATCTTTGGTTATTCGGGTTTTCTCCCGCGTAAAATAGGAAGTATCTAGACGTTTCGATGAAATCTCACTCATCATCTTCAGGCTTGTGTCTTCGGCTTTGTGCTTCTCGGAGTAATGTGAGCTTGCAGCTGCTTCTTCCTTTTAACTGCTAGTGGGGGTGTGACTTGATTGGGTGGGGGCTTGGCTATGTTTTGATTGGCTGGGGGTGTGTTCTCATTGGTTGGAGGTTTGGCTGTGTTCTGATTGGTTATGGGGTTGGCTGTGTTCTGATTGGCTAGGGATGTGTTCTGTTCAGGTGGAGGCTTAGCTGTGCTCATTTTACGTGGGAGAAAACCCAAATAACCAAAGATCTCAAAAACGCAAAAACCTCAGAAAACATTTTATATATATATATATATATATATATATATATATGGTTATTTGGTTAATCGGGTTTTCTCCCACGTAAGATTGGAAGTATCTAGGCAATGTTTCGATGAAGTCTCATTCATCATCTTCAGGCTTGGTCTTCAGCTGAAGACCAAGCCTGAAGATGATGAATGAGACTTCATCGAAACGTTGCCTAGATACTTCCAATCTTACACGGGAGAAAACCCGAATAACCAAAGATCCACATACAAATACCCGTGAGAACCTTAGAAAACAAATATATATATATATATATGTATGTATGTATATGTATATGTATATGTATATGTATGTGTATATAAACATAGTGTGTATTTTAAGAATGTACTAAGCAGAATTCAATTGGAAGTTATGTACTATATTGAATGTTATAATTTTAAAGGCATAAATTGAAGTTTAAATAAGAGTTGAATGGATAAAATTAAAAGATATAAAGGTGTCATACTCCAATTAGTAACTTCAGGGAAATATTTTTTAATGAGAAAAGATAATATGAAATTGAAACAGGACATGCAAAAGTATAAATATAAGTATAAATATAATGATTGGAAAGACATTGAAACTTAGAAAAAGATATGTAATTGAATTTAGAAATGAGACAATTAAAAATAAAGTTGAGAAAACCAAGGGAGGGGAAAAATTATGGAGAAAATGTTAAAATAATAATAAGATATGGAACAGAACACAAAGATGAATATGAAACTGAGTTTGTGTCTGTATGAAGAAGTGATAACCTGGGGTCATGCTATTCTCCAAAAAGATGTTTTATTTGTATTATGTTTTGTGAAAACCCAAATAAAATTTATATTAAAGAAGATTGACTCAACCTTCCATCCTTCTGAGTTCTGTAAAATGGGGACCCAGATTGTTAGGGGCAATATGCTGACTCTGTAAAGCACTGTGAAGTGGTATATAAGTTTAAGCGCTATTGCTATTTGAAAAGTCATTAATAACTAGGTATTTGCTTAGGAACAAATAAGGGTCAGGAAGTTAGTTGAGCCTAACTGGTTTCCTGAGTTGCCATACTATGTTTTTGCCTTTATCTTTAATTTTCTTCTCATTTTAATAGTGGTTTGGTTTTTAGATTTTGTTAGCTGCCCAAACTTTCAGTTCAAATAAATAAATATTGTGGTTTATAGTTTGGGCATCTGGTCCCTCTCTAACCCTCTCTTTGTGGGTCTTTTACTTGATTATGCTTTGGATATGATAACTGCTGTATGCTATTGAAAATTTTAAAAATGCCACAATTTCCAATGTGTTGTGGTTCGTCGGCAGTTTGTGCAGACAACAGTGAAATTGGACAGTGGGGAAGAATGGGAACCAGTCCAGGAGTCTGGGGAGGACTCGGGCAAGGGTCCTGCATCCGATGCAGAGATAGGGCCAGAACCATCTGGGAGTTTTGGCTGACTCCAGAGCCTCCAGAGTCTGGCAGCAGCAGGCAGAGGAACAAGGGGAGCCTGTCCCCAGGGGTGTGTGCACAGAGCTGCTAGAAGGCAAGAGCAGCTAAAACAAAAGAGGCAACTGGGGAGTAAGGCTTGGAGGTGATTGCCCCTCCCCTGAGGTATAAAGGAAGTGCAAAGGTAGAGAAACCTTTGCAGGAAGCAAAGTCGTTCGGAAGGTTTGTGAGGACTTTGTACTTTGGTTGGATTTTTTCAGTTAATTTGACACTTTAGTTGGCAGCAATTCAAAGGAGATAAAGGTGTGTGCTTATCTCGAGGGACCGGGACTCATTACAAGCTGGGAATGAGAATAATTCCCAGCATTGAAATAAAACAAGAGTTGTTTGGACTAAGCGTGTCTTTAATTACGATCTCAGGAAGCCTTGGTCAGAAGACAAAGTACCATAATCCAGAACGTTATTAATAATAAGTGATTGTCCAATTTCTTCTTAAAAACCTCAGATGAGAATAATAACGAAGATTAAAGAACAAATGGTGGGGATGAAGGATCACATCCCAAACACCCTTCAGAGAGTTGAGTCTTTGCTGGTTTCTAGAAGGCCATCACCAAAGGGGCCAGGAGTTTAAGATCAAGAAGGCTATTCTCCAAAAATAGGCACCATTGATGAGCTTGCTGACATTGGTGGGAAGGTCGGTCCCATATTCCAGAGCTGCAGTAGTCACAGGACTGGCTCTTTGGTTATCCCAGAGCAGTTGCTCCTCCACCCAGGTGCACCGGCCTTCCATGGACTGGAGGAGCTGCTCTGGGATGACCAAAGGGCCAATCTTGTGACTACTGCAACTCTGGAATATGGGACTGGCTTTCCCACCAACATCAGCAAGCCACCTCGGGGTAGACTTCCCTCCCTCACCTTGGTCTTACCTTCCAGTTCCAGCTCACGTGGCTCTACTCAAGGTAAGGTTTGCGCTCAGCTGAAGGGTGGGGGATAGCGGGTGGGTGGGCCATGTGGGTGGCTCAGCCTTGTGTTCCCGCGCAGCATGGATTAATTGCTTTGGGGGGGAACATTTCTCTGTGGACCACCAAAATTTTCTCATGGACCACCAGTGGTGACCACTGCTTTAGTGGACTTCTTTGCTTGGATACATATGAGGTTCCATGTGGGAATGAGATGTTTTCTTTTTATATTGTTTCAGATTGTTATTGCTAAATAATATGTGCCTTTATATTTGAAGACTATACTTTGAGGTCCGATGTGATATCACTATTGGTACCAAATAGTTGATAAGTGATACGTTGATAAGACAAGATAATAAGACTTATTTCAGCCCACTGTGTGAGCACAATATATAGTTGCCCAGAGTTGCTTTGTGAGATGGGCAGCATATATATTTAAAAAATAAATTAAAATAAATATTAAGAATTTTGGGCAGAATTTGTGCCAGAAAACATTATTCATTGTATCCCAGTCATCAATTCATGGATTAATGTTCTTGTTTTCACTTGAATAAAATTAAATTACAAATATATTAGAACTAATAATTTAATTTAACAAGCAATGTATTTTATATATATGTATGTATGTATATATGTATGTATGTACGTATGTATATATGTATATATGAATGACAAGGTACTGTGCCCTTTACTGACACCAATGTAGAATCTAAAAACACCTTTTTATGTTTTTTAGTCTACATCAGCCATTGGCCGAAACAAAGCATACCATTTCACTGAATAATATATGCTTAGTATTGGAGTATTTTTTTTTATTTTTCTGCATAGTACAGAATATGCATTTTCTCTTTATGCATTTGTTGGGAGAGCATAATAAAAATGGTGGCTAATGTTAATCATGAGAATAACATTAAGGTATAAAATGTAAACTATATAACCTACATAATAACAAACAAAATGTATATATCAGGCAATTGCTTTAAAAGGCATATTGAGCAGAAAATACAAGTCTGCAAAATAAAAAGGGTTGAACAGCACACTAAACATAATAATAGAGTGGACACTTGGCTCCTATAAAAAGGATCTCTATAGTTTTGGGATAGCAGCCAATAATGCCTTCTCTTGTCTCTGATTCAGGATGTTTGGTAACAATAGTAGAAATAAATGGAGGGATAAAGGATAGGAAGAGACAGGCATAGTCACCCAGGACTCGCATTATAGATAGAGCGGTCCAACCTCTCTACTGTACTTTTGATTGCATTTTATAGCGATTATAAAAGGAGATGTGATATTCAGTAGTTAACACTAAATTATTTGTGTTATAAAAAAGGAAATAGCTTCTCCCAGATTGCTAGTACAGGACTTTTCTCTGAATAATTCCACAGGAATGGGCTTAGTGGGTTTTTTTAAAATCATGATGACTGCTGGAAAGGAAACATTTGAAGGCTTCCTCCCTGCTTGCAGCTGTCTGAAGCCTAATAAACAAATTCAGCGCAAACATCTCTCATCTCTTTCAGAATCTTATCAGATAAATAAGGGGAACTTGTTTTATGTCACTACAGTCTCACTAAAAACAAGATATATCACTAGAAGGCAAAATCATGAAAGTGCATCTCCCTTACTGTGGCCATATCATGTGGGGAAACTGATTGAAGAAAGCAATTATGTTTGGAAGAATTAGCATTAAAAGAAAACCAGGCCATCAAAGAACATGGTGGCTGGACTCCATCAAATCTGACACCATTTGAAAAGCATAGAAAAACTCAAATAAGTCATGCAAGATTAGAAAGTGTGAAGGGACCTAGTCCATAGAATTGCCAAGAGTTGGACATGACTGAATAGATATCATTATCCTCATCCTCATCTCACTAAAAAAATTAATTGACAGCTAGGGTTGCTCTTAGGCCTGATTTTGTTGTAGCAGCTTTTGGTTAAGAATGATCTTGCCATAATATCCACATTCTGACAGGTGAATCATAAACTTGCTATGGGTAGTAGCTCAGTTGTAATCCATGAGATTATTTATTATAGATATTTATGAAAGTCAGGAAAAATGCTACGGAGAATGTTTTGTTAATTATAATTCAAATATTTAATACTGGAAACAGGAAACAGCATGTATGAAATATAAAATCATTTCTTTAACACACTGTTCCAAATCAGCCTTCCACAGTAAGGGCATCTTCTCCAGATGTGTGGACTTCATTTACAGAATGTCTAACCAATATGGCTATTGCTCAAAATTCTGGGAGCTGAGATCCATAATCTAGCTCAGTGGTTCTTAACCTTGGCAACTTTAACATAAGTGCAGTTCAGCTCTGAGGCTTCCCAGCCAGCATGTTGTCAAGATTGAGAAACACTAAGCTAGAGGATGCCCATGCTGGAGGAAGGCAATTTTAGCATAGTCTGAGCAAGTAAAAGAAAAGTAGGCAATGTTTTTAGCCAAGAAAGCATGTTCAGTCTGTGGGAGGGGACTTTTAATTTAACAAGCGATCCTTGTTCTTGGAATTACTCAGTGAGCATAAGAGAGAGAATGACTGCCTGTATGGTGTTAGTGGCACATTCAATAAATATAAATGTGGTGTGTGTGCTGCCATTAACAAAATCTTGTCGTTCCCCACCCCTCAATATATATAGTATATCTCAGTATATCTTGGTAATGGTAAAGAATTTTGACACTTGGTGCATTTGGGAGGGTGGGGGGGTCCCATAATCAGCTATAGATCTCTAAAAACTTACTGTTTACAGGAGAGAAAAAGTATCTTAGTTGCTGCTTTGGCAGCTGAGCTGAGAGAGCTCTGTGATTAACCATAAACTTGTTTAACTGTACTGACAGAACATCTATTAACACGTGTAAAAGCTGAACAGACCAGTTAACACTCATGCTTTCATTAACAGTACAGCTCTGAGAGAGAAAAAAAGAATCTTAGACCTTTGCATCTAAGAATAGGCAATGGTTGATCTTCCAGATGCTGATAAACCTGTTCCCAGCAGCCCTCGTCAAAATGGGTAATGGCAGAGAAATGATGGATACTATGGATACCTTATAGAGCAGGGGTGTCAAACTCAGTTTCATTGAGGGCTGCATCAGGGCTGTGGTTGACCTCGGGGGACTGTGTAGGCGTTGCTGATTGGGTGGGTGTGACTAACTAGGTGGGTGTGGCCAGCTTGATGCCACTCCCCAAACTGCTGGCATGTTTCCTTTTCGCATCGGGTAGACCGGGACAAAGCCAGGCTGGCCCAAACTTTCCTCTTCACATTGGGTAGACCGAGATGGCCCTGTGGGCAGGATCCAGCCTGCAGGCTTTGAGTTTTACACATGTTGCAAATATTTGATGTACATTGAGAATAGCAGTGGGCATGACCTGTGAAAATGGCAAAGAATAATTCTTATCAGCCATTCCATAGTAAACACTAGTTGTTCTTGGTTTATTTAAAAATCTGTCTCTTAAGCAGACTTTAGTATCTTTAGTATTAGGAATTGAAATTGCAGCAGTGAGACATGAGAATAGAAATTCAAGTCTTTTGTAGCTCTAATGTGTTTCTATAGTGTTTATCACTTCTTATTTTTCCATTCTTTTGCACTGGACGTTTAGATTTACTGTAAGCATGAGAGGGCAAAAACAACTTAGTGCTTGGGTTCACATTAAGACATAATAACATTTATTTGTTTGGGCATAACATATTGTGCGAAACACTGCAACTGTGTTTGGCTGAACTGGATTTCTCATTTATTGTGCACTCAGCCAACAAAAGAACTGGATTTTTGCTATGCTATACAATTTTCCTCAGGACTTCATTTACAAAGGAATCCAAAGCAGATGCACGTGCCCTTTTCTGAGGCTAAGGTTAAAGAATTTGTATCATAATAATAAGACTTCCTTTTCAAATTTACTTGTACTTTTCTTTTTATCTTGGCATTGCAGGCTATCTTTCCAGCATGTGTGTTACCATCAAAGATATCGCCTCTGATAGAAAAAATTAGTGATCAGAAGGACTTCAAGAAGCTGTTGAGAACACGAAATAATGTATTGGTGCTTTATTCCAAATCTGGTGAGTGTTCTTCAGTTTGAAAACATTTTAAGGATAATTAGTATTTAAACAAACATACTTGCCTAGATGAGAAGATAGGAAAAGTAGGAAAGTGTTTTAAAATCAAGATTTTGCACAACACTTCTACAGGACCTGCTTTAGAAGCTAAAACTTGCAGATAAAATTTAGAGTGAGTTTATATCAATATTCAATTCTTCTCTGGTTACTTGATCTGTCTCATGATGTTAAATTACTTATTTTATTATTGTAATTTTATAGCACTTCTCTTTAGAAAGACCTGCACAAAGTATGCAACCAATAACTATAGAAATAGTTTTTAAACATATTTGCAGCTATTTTATAACACACACACACACACACACACACACACACACACACACACACGGCTGGTACCATAAACCTAGATAGTGGAAATACAGGTTAAAATTTAAGCATATATATTTCCACTATCTAGGTTTATAGTTAAAATAAAGTGTGTGTATGTATATGAGTGTGCATGTGTGTGTGCGTGTGTATATGTGTGTGTGTGTGTGTGCATGTGTGTATATATGTTCTGTCTCACCTTCTTTCCAAAAGATGAAAGAGTACAAACTCACACAAACACAGGCAGGTAGGCTGGCTCGAACTTCACAGAGTTAATTCTTTGGAACTGATGACGTCCTTGGCATTCCAACATGCTCTGCCTGCCAAGTCCAAACTGATAACAAGTAAAAAGCTACTTACAGAAAATTACAAGGCAGACTACAAAAATCATTCACAAAGAAAACCTGAAGTAAGATCAAACTTTGTCCCGTACAAAGTTCCAGCCGACAACACACCCACTTTTATCCCCTGTGGGATATGGCTCAATGACTCAGCTCACTCTCTGACCCTCCCACGCCTCCTACATTGCTGCTCACGTTTCTCCCTACGACGCTGCCTAGGATCAAGCCAACATTCTTCCTCTTGACTCCCTGTCAGGGGCTGCTCCGATATGCCTTCCTCCTGATTAATCTCAGGCTGTTCTCCTTAGAGCTGTTCGGATCGTCCAGAGAGTGGGTGGAGCTTCAGTCTCTGCTGTTGTAGGCTGAGCTTAATTTCTGAGGAACGCTCCACCTTCCATCACATGGCTTGCCATCGCGTTCCCCAGTTTATGCTCAGCCCTCGTGCAGAGTAGGCAGTGTTTGTATGTGCTCTTGGCCGTTTCAGGAATATTCCAATTTAATTCTTTTTTTTGCTTCAATTCAGGTTGTATATAACCTTTCATTGTTTTTTCTCCCTTAACCCTGCGCAGTTGGTCCTTCTTATTTCGTAGAGTTCCCTGGGAGGTCCTCCCTCCAGGGGGTGCCAATGGGTAGGCCAGCAAAATTTCAAGCTGCCCCCACCCACCCTTTCCTATTGCCTTTCTGCCGCTTTAGTTCATTTAAAACGTTCTGTTTCGTTCTGTTTCCCCCTCCCCCGAACTCCGTTTTTTATATCGTTTGAACGTTTGCCAGTTTCTTTCTGTTGTCCTTCCCTGGGATCCTTGGATTGTCCCTGGGGATCCTCCTGGTCTCTGCAGAAGGGCCTTTGCAAGCCCTTGTAGTGGCGGCTGCCATTTTGAGCGATGCCTTGTGGCCGGGCGCCATTTTGTTTTCCTTATCCTTTCAATCTCTGCAGCGTGCCTATTTAAACAGCAGGACCGGCAGGCCTGCTGAGGAATTAAAATTGTGCTGTTTTCAGTTGGAGGCTTCTGTTTCCACCTCCTTTTGTTGGCTTTCCTCGCAGCCAGCCGCAGCGGCCGTGGTTTATTCCCACCACTCCCGCCCAGTTCTGCCTGGGTCGGCAGTCTGGTTTAGGCCCGGCTTGGCCCTTAAGGCTCCTGTTGTCCTCTGATCATCCTGATCAGTCCTTCTAATAATAATAATAATAATAATAATAATAATAATAATAATAATAATAATAATAATAGAGAGAGAGAGACCTTGAAAAGTCATTAAATCAGAGGACTTATGAGACTCGAGTAGGCCTAAGCTTACCAAAAAAAAAAGAGAGAGAGAAGGGGGAAAAATCATTTATATACGGAGCAAAAATACAGATTAATTTCAAGCAAATAATAAACGGGGGGGGGTGTAAAAGAAGTTCCCAGGACTCCCGGCCTTCGTTGTAGGTCGACCCCTAGGCCCGCCAACCGCCTCAGATTTGATCCCCTTTCTTAACTACCTAAAATGGCAGAAAGCAATCCTTCAAAGGGTCCTTCCTTAAAGGCCAAAGCAAAGACCCACCACCTGCGCAGTCAGGCTAAGGAGCCCACCAAAGCCTCACAAAGGGATGCCTTAAGACAACACAAGGCGCTAGAAAAGGAAATAGATAAACGCACTAGACAGCCAGGCTCAGTGCCTCCAGCACCAGCCACTCCTTCCACCTCCGCTCTTCCCCCCCCCTCCTGCAGCCTTTTCCTCCCTATCCAGGCACAGCTCGTCCTCTCAAGAGCATCAGGCCCCGGGAACACTAGCCAGGCAAACTCCAGAGGCTACTTTCATGCCCACGGCCGCTGGCCTGCGCCAGGAGGAACCTCTCATTCAGGCAGTTCCGGAGCAGCTCAGAGCCTGGATGTAGATGGCTATCCGACAGGGAATTGCAGAAGGAATGCAGCAGATGGCCAGACCGGGGTTGCCTCCGCAGGCCACCGAATCTGTAAGATCATTCCCTCTCATGCCCCTCCAGGGGGAGGTTTCCCCTTCAGTCAGGGAAGACGAGGAGGGGGCGGAAGGGGACCTAGATTTGTGCAGGGAGGAGGAGGAGGAACAATTTGACCTGGGGTCCTTACAATACAACGAACCTCTTCCGGACTCAGATCCATCATAGGCGGAAATGTCCGAGGACGAAGATCTCACCCCGGACCAACCCGCTTTCATAGGGCTCTAAGCCCCAGTTATTCAAATCCCTCTTCTACAAAGCCAGGAACATCTCGGGCCTAACTGCCCAGAGCCCCTCTGATCCCATTCCCTTGGTTCCGGAAGGGCCTGAGGACTCCATGTTTAGACAACTGGTAGTGGAGGCCGAGGTCATCCCAACCCCCCCCCATATTCCTGGACCTGGTGTCCAAGCAGCTGGCCTCCTCAGTTGCCCCCCTGGCCCCTTTGGCCCATGATAAAAGGTTCTTCAACCTTTACCTGGAGCTCTCCAACCTGCTGAGCACCCCGGAGGTTGATGAGCCCGTCGTAGGCCTCACCTCTTCCTCCGCCCTCAGCGACCCTTTAGAGGCCCTCAGGCCAGAGGACAAGCGGTCGGAGCTGGCATTGCGGCGAGCTCACCAGTCGGACGCATGGGCGATCAGGGCGGCTACGGCCGCTTCCTTCTTCATCAGATCATCCATTCGCTGGCTTCGCCAGCTTAAGCAACATGTCCCGACCTCCAATATCCGCGCCCATCAGCACATCGCCAAGATTACGGCCGCAGCTGAGTTCTCAGCAGACACCACTTTTCACTCAGTAAAATTCTCCTCCCGCGCCATTTCCTCCCACGTCTCAACCTGCCGCTTGCTCTGGCTAAGACACTGGCAGGCGGATCTCAAGAATAAGGTGAAACTAGCTTCCGACCCCCTAGTGGGAAATAAGCTGTTCGGACCTTCCCTGGATCCTCTCCTAGTCGAGGGAAGGAATAAAAAGAAATTCCTCCCTTCCTTCACCCGTAAGTCAGATCCCAGATCTCTGCAGCCCTTTTGGAGGGCTCCCTTTCATCCCTATTCCCAACCCCCCTTCCCTCCCAGGTACCAAAGGTCCCCCTCCTTTGGTTCGGGACAGCCCCAGGACAGGTCTGACCCCCTTGACAGACACAGGAGAGGCGGAAACTTCAAGAGGCTCTTTCGTGGTTCCAGCAGCAGGCCCTTCCGGCGCTCCAGATAGGCCACCGGACCCCATCCCCATTGGTGGGCGACTCAAAGCCTTCGCTAGTCGGTGGGACTCATCCACTTCGGACGCTTGGGTCAGGGATACCGTCAGGTTTGGCCTTGCCCTCGAGTTCCTCTCTACCCCCCCTGATTTCTACATTACATGTCCCCTCTCCAAGAACCACACCAAACGCAACCTCATGGATTCAGCAATTCAGCACCTACTGGACATTCAGGCCATCCAGCCAGTTCCTCCATCCCAAAGGGGACAGGGCTTCTACTCACTCTTATTCGTGGTGCCCAAACACTTGGGGGATGGAGGGCTATTTTGGACTTAAAGCGGTTAAACCGTCACCTGGTATACCGCAGATTCAAAATGAATACGCTGCAATCCATCCTCTTGGGAGTTCGGCAGGGAGACTGGTTGTCATCCATCGACCTCTCCGAGGCATATTTACACATCCCAATACGACCCTCCCACTCCAAGTTTCTGCGTTTCAGCTATAATAACCTACACTTCCAATACGTGGCCCTCCCATTCGGGTTAGCCTCGGCCCCCAGGACCTTTACCAAGGTCCTGGCCGCTCTGGCTGCCCACCTCAGATCCATCCCAGTGCGGCTCCACTGTTACCTGGATAATATTCTCATTCTCTGCCCTTCCAGGGAACAGGCCATCAGGGATGCCCTCACCTTCCTCCAGGAACACGGGTTTCTTATAAATTGGAAGAAAAGCCAACTGGCCCCTTCCACTAGGCTACCCCACTTGGGGACCATAATTGACACAGTCAAAGGGAGGGTGTTCATCTCTCCGGAAAGAATACTCAGCATCCAACAATCAGTTAGGCTCATCAGATGACTTAGGAAGGTCTCTCTCCTCGAATTAATCAAGTTGTTAGGTAAGATGATCTCTTGTATTTCCGTTATTCCCTGGGCCCATTTCCACTGTAGATCCCTCCAGTGGTTCCTGCTTCAGTACCAAAGGGCTGGGTCAAGCAACTCAAGGCGCAAGGTCAAGGTCTCGCCAAGGGTTCTCACCTCCCTCCTCTGGTGGAGCAAGGCGTCAATCAACAAGGGCTGCCTCCTCAAGGAGCCACCAAGACTCACCATCACCACAGACGCCAGTCTGTCTGGATGGGGCGCCCACCTTCTTTCCCTTACAGCTCAGGGCAGATGGTCATCGACAGAGAGGCTGTGCAATATAAACTGGTTAGAGCTTTGCGCCATCCACCTGGCCCTCTGCAGCTTCCTTCCCCAGCTTTAGGGCCGCCACGTCCTCATTCTCACCGACAATATAACACCAAAGGTTCATGTCAACAGGCAGGGAGGCACTCAGTCCTCAAGCCTAATGAGGGAGACCGAGCGCCTCTGTCGGTGGGCAGAGTCTCACCTCCTCTCACTCAGAGCAGACCACATTTCAGACATCGACAACACCCGGGCAGATTGGTTGAGCAGGGCCACCATAGACCAGTCGGAGTGGCGCCTCCACGCAGCCCTGTTCAGGGAGGCGACAGCAATATTCGGCCTGCCAGTGGTAGACCTGTTTGCCTCCCCCCTCAATACCCAACTTCCACGGTTCATCTCCAGATTCCCGTCCCTAGGGGCGGAGAACCACAACGCCCTTCGATGCCTGTAGCCCTCGGGCCTTCTTTACGCCTTCCCCCCTCTGGCACCGGTGCCCAGAGTACTACAAAAGGTCCTCCACGAGAGGGCGGAATTGCTTCTGGTAGCTCCTTATTGGCCCCGTCGCTCCTGGTTTGCGGACCTCCGCAGCCTATCAGTAGCCCCACCCTGGAGGATCCCAGCAGACAGGATTTCTCTGTCTCAAGGCCCCCTTCTTCACCCAGACCCCCAATGGCTATAGCTAGCCGTCTGGAGGTTGAGCGGGAACGTCTGAAGAGGGAGAATTTCTCCACCGAAGTCATTAATACCATCTTAGCAGCCAGGCGTCCCTCCACCAGAAGGATTTACGACGCCACTTGGAACAATTTCCGCAAATGGTGTGCCAATCTCCACATTGACCCAACAAACCCATCTGTGGCCCAAATCCTCGACTTTCCAGGAGGGTCTCGGTAAGGGAGTGTCCCCCAACACACTAAGGCGTCAGGTAGCAGCCCTATCCACCGTAATTTCCTGCGAGGCTGTTAGTTCCCTCTCTCACCATCCCTGCATCCGTGCATTTCTGAAAGGGGCCTCAAACTTACGACTTCCATCCCTTCACCGGTACCCCAACATAGGATCTCAACAGAGTCCTGACTTCCCTCACTAAGCCACCCTTTGAACCCCTAAGAGAAGTCTCTCTCCAGTTCCTATCCTACAAAGTAGTGTTCCTGGTGGCGATTACTTCAGCCCGGAGGATTTCAGAGATCGCTGCTCTGTCAGTCAGGAAAGACCTTTGCGTCTTCCATTCTGACCAGGTGGTCCTCCGACTTGACCCTTCATTTCTACCCAAGATTAACTTGGTTTTCCACAGGGCTCAGGAGCTTATCGTCCCCAATTTTTGCCCCAGGCCAACTCATGAAAGAGAGAGGCTATGGCACACCTTAGACATCAGATGGGCCTTGCGGATAGATATTAAATGTACTCAGACCTTCTGTAAATCCAAGGCCCTGTTTATTTCCTTTCAACCAAAGTCACAGGGGCTCAAGGTACCCTCAACCACAATAGGCCGTTGGATAACGGCGGCCATTTCTAGGGCATACCAGGCCCAGGCCCTCCAAGGGGCCAGGGGTATCACAGCTCACTCCACCAGGAGTGCGGCGACATCAGCTGCCTGGGCTACCCAGGCCCCTATACTGGACATTTGCCGGGCAGCAATGTGGGCCTCCCCGTCGCCTTTCATTAAGCACTACAGAATCAATAGGTATGCCACTGCGGAGGCTTCTTTCGGTAGAAGGGTCCTTCAGAGGGTGCTCAGGGATCCCGAGGACTCAACAAACCAGACGGTGTCCCTCCCGTAGGACAGGCTCCAGCTTTGGTATGTCCCACTCTTTGGACGATCCAAACAGCTCTAAGGAGAATGGACGTTAGTTCTTACTTGATACACCATTTCTCTTGAGCTGAGAGGATTGTCCAGCCCCTCCCTTTTCCTTTCACCATCTGGAGGGGTCTTGTTTCGGCCAATGCACTTTAAGTCTAGCAAGAGGACAACACGAATGCCTGTTTTTTTCCTCTCGTCTTCGCATAAACTGGGGAACGCAATGGCAAGCCACGTGATGGAAGGTGGAGCGTTCCTCAGAAATTAAGCTCAGCCTACAACAGCAGAGACTGAAACTCCACCCACTCTCTGGATGATCCTCTCAGCTCAAGAGAAATGGCGTATCAGGTAAGAACCAACGCCCATTCCTCTCGGTTGTCTGATGAAACCTGAGGCATTATCAGGGAGGAAGGCATTGCCAGAGAGGAAGGTCCTGGGGAGGAAGGCATTCCCTCTTCCTCCTCCTCATCTTCTGAGTCCTCTTCCTAACAGCATAGGCTTGGGAATCGGAGCCACAACTTACATACATACATACATACATACATACATACATATTAACCTGCATTTAACCTGCATACGCATGTATATGTGTGCATGTGTGTGTGTGTGTGTATGAAATGCAGTTAAATGCAAGTTAAAGTAAAGTGTTTTTGTATGTGTATGTGTGTATATAAGTTGCATTTCCACTATCTAGATTTATGGTATTTGCCTTAAGTGCATACAACAGATATCTGCTTGTTTTCTCCTTAGTTTTTATTCATGTATTTATAATCAAATTTCTAGGCCATCCAACTCCAGTGTTTCTGAATGGCTTTAGCATAAAGAACCAATAAAATCAAAATCAACCCCAAAAGATACTGACATCTGCTTCCCCCAACAGAAGTAGAAACTCACCCTGCACCCCAAGCATTCTAACCTAAGGTCTCGGCTAGGGGACAAAAAATCATATTTAAAGGTTCTTTTAAAAGCTGGTAAGGTGGGTGTTGTGCAAATTTTTGAGGGCATGATGTTCAAGCAGCAGGTGGGGCAACCGACAAGGCCTTGGTAGAGGAAATTGCTTAATCTTCAAATGCAACAGAGACCTAACTCTGAATTCTAACAGGACAATCAGAAACCATAAGAGACACAAGGTCCCTGAAAATAATTAGCCCCTGTGCCTACTTGGCAAACCGGTAACAGTTGTTTTAATCCTTAACACAGTTAAGTTGTTTATTTATGCCTATTTATATGCATTTTTATTGTCATGTGCTTTGCATTATCTGATGCTTCATCAATTTCTATTAATCTCTTGCCTGCTAGTCACCCACCTGCTGTTTCATTCTGTTGTTATGAACTTGCTTAAGCCCCCATTGCTTCTGCTGCTATTTGTTTTCTTCTTCCACCTCTATCCCCTTTTCTGCAGTGCAGTTTTTCTTCCACTTTTTAAAATCATCCATAACAGATTGTGAGCTACTCTTGGCAAGATGATTTACATGAACCTGGCCCATTTAGAAGATGGGTTAATTACACTCATGTATAGTTGTTAATTACACTCATGTATAGTTGGCAAGAAGATGCATTTCTGCCCGTTAGCTCAAAAATTAGACCAAATTTAATGGCCTCAGTGCCTTCTCCTTCACATTTCTTTTTTTCAGTCAAGGAATAAGAAACTAGCCAAATTATGTGTGCTTTTAACAATTCGTTAAAATATTATGCACTTAGGCTTCCAATTCCAAATCACTATTTCTGAAGGAATTCCCTTTGAACCGGGAGGGAGGGAGAAAAGGGACAACTATATCTGAGTAACTGATTTGAGGATATTTTCCTGTGACAAATTAGCTTCTCTGAATTTCATACTTTTCTGGTATTACAATAAATCAGTTAGTGGGTAGCATTTGAGTCAAAGCAGAATTTTGTGGAATCCTATCAGTTATCCTGGTAACTGAAAGCAGTATTTCTCCCTGTTTTTGTGAAGACAAGTTTGGCCTTTCTTGCAAACTTGTCTTTATTAATTAAAAATAGAAAATGACAATTGCTTGTTTCAAATGTCCTTCCAAACTATAATTGCAGAACTTGAACTATGGCTTATACTAATATAATGATTGTAACTGCCAAAACCATTCTATGTGCTAGATTTGATGATCATGAATTATGATATGGTTGGTCTGATATCTGACCTGACAAATCATAATCAAGATAGCAGTTTGCTGAATTTTGGAACAGGAAAACGTTCTTATTTCCTCACATGAAAGTGATGAGTAGGTATAAAATGTGATTTACATTGAACTTACAAGCTCAAATCAAAGTTTGATTTCTGTGGTAATGTACATAGATATATAGATGAATAGGCCAACAAATAGATATAATAGGTTTGAATTTCAACTATTTTAATAACTTAGAAATATGCATAAGTGTACCATAAATAGATCATTCCATAAATAGAACACCAACTTAATGAGGCCTTGCTCAGATTAAATATGCAGGTTCTGATGTATGTACGTTTCTGTATGTTTCATATTTCTAGGCCACCCATTTCTCTCCAAAGGGATTCTGGGTGGTATATAGTACAATATGATCATATAATTCAATATCTAAAAGGAAAGTTATTGAAGTGAATTTAGGATTAAAATTTAAAAAATTATAAAATTATAAGAATTTCAAAAAACCCAAAAAATTCCAAGAAGGCATTTTGATCTTGATAAAATTGGATAATAAAGACTGAGGGAGGGCTCTCATGGCACCAACCAACCCCACAATGGCATAATCCTTTGTGCCTTCCATGCAAGGCTACAAAACCATGTTTTAACCACATTTCAGAAGGCCATGAGAGTGGGGGCCTGCCTCACCTTTTGGGGAAAGATATCCCATTGTGTGGGGGCAACAGCAGATATGGATCTCATCCTAGACACTGGGAATTTAGTTGGGATATATACCATATCACATTTTCCTGGCTCAAGTTTTCCACAGTGGGAGCCAGTGTGGAATAGGAAAGCTGTTGTCGGCAACAATGACTAAGAGAAAGTACAGGAGAAATTTTTTTTTAGGAGGTTCAGTGGGATGAGTTGGCTGATTGAGATGCCATGCTTGAAATGCAGTGTCAGCAGCTAAGGGAAAGAAGATGCTAGGAATATTGGGGAAAGGGGTAAATGGACTGGTTGGGTAATGCAATGCTGTAATCCAGATGCATTGGCCAAGAAGAAGGAAGCCTTTGGTAAAGGTTGTTGGGTGATTAGTAAGGAGGAAGAGAGAGGGGACAAACTTGCATTATTTGCTGCACAAGAGTCTTGTTGGAGTTTATTTTGGCTAAAACATGCAACAACGAAGTTGTGCAGGTATTCCGTTTAGATTAGGCTGAACTGTAACCTATTCAGAATGGCTCAGCTGAAGTGCTACATCATAACCTGCTTGTTTTGTATGTAAAACAAATAACGTTTTCTGTTTCATTTGCATGTTTAAGCAAAACCTTGTCAAACAATGTACTAAATTACACCAAATTGTTTGCGCAAATAAAAAGACTGAGATAGTGAGATGAATAGAAAATATTGAAATATTTATTAGGGAAAGGCATAATTTAGAAATGGCTTCTGGTCCACACAGGCTCCCACAAAGAACTATAAACAATTACATTAGTGCTATGAAATAATCAATTAGGAAATAAATGCAGGAGGGAAAAAAGGCAACAGAAAATGAGTCTCATCTACAATATCTAGAAAATACATTTAAACATATTCTGAAAAATATACATAAGTCATCCTGGATAGTGTCTCTTTTTTATGGTCCTTTGGTAGTAGGCAAAAAGGCTGGAAATTGCAAGGAAATAGGATAAGATTTTTTTTTCTTTTCCTTTTATTCTGAACATATCTGAAAAAGCTCTATGCATCTTTGATGTATACTTCTTTTTGGAGGTTGCTTTTTAAATACATCACATTAAACTCTTTTAGAAAGAGTAAGTGATAACACAGTTGTAGGCATGCTTATGCGGACATTAAATTCACTATGTCATCAAGTTTTCTTGGAACATTGGTTCAAACAGAATAATGCACAACTTCTAGTTTTCCAAATAGTGTGGATAGATAACTTTATTTTTTATCTGTTCATTTGTGAATAAAATTTTAAATTCCTGCATGCTATGAGCTAGAAAGTCATAAAAATGACTTAAAAATAAACTAATGTATTCAGGTGGTTTAAAAGATAAAAGAGTCATGAGTGATACTTTAATTAAGAATGTTTATAAAGCCAGTATATTATTCCCAATGAGGACAAAAATAAATTTAAAAAACCAAATAATTCTTTTACACAAAGTATACTTCAGTGAACCTGTCAGTTTGTGTAAGGGAAATTGCCTTACCTGAGATCATTGCTTTTTTTCTTTATGTGGTGTAAAACCAAGCTATCTAACACTGAAATTTGAAGATACATTGTCTGAGGAAAATCTGCAGGAAATGGTGATTAACATTCTTCTGGCTCCTTGCCAACCCAGTGTGCCTTTTGAAAAGGTAGTTTCAGTTTTTCCTGCATGTAACCTGCCATGTTTGTATGGCAGTAGTCTATGTAATAACACCTGAAGTTTCCTCCCAGTTCTTTGGAAATACACTAAATTTCCCTCCTTCATAGGGCTGTGATTCTAGAGTTAAGCAGCTCTGTTGTCATACATGTATAAAGTGGGCTTGGCAGGGATTGTAGACAAAATCAGGCAAAGTGTGTTGCATCCCCCTACATTTTAATTTTCATTTCAGATAAGGAATTTTTAGTACCTGTGAACTATATCATGTGTTTCTTTGTTTGCCTGTAGTTATTATTCAACAGCATACAGATTTAGGAAACACTATAGGAGAAGATAATTTAAACCGTGTAATTACACTTAACTTTTTAGAGGACTTTTTCTCTTCCATAGAAATGTTTAACATTTGAAGTTTTGTCGGTTTAGTTTCTGTTTCTCATCACCATGCTATGGGGCTCAGTTTTCCACAGAACTCCTAAATCTGGGGAGCTGTCCAACAGGTCAGGCGTAAGGTTAGAATAGCACAAGAGCTGTCCAGCTCAAGAGTTGTAAACTGGGGAGCTGAGAAGAGCCAGGTATAGCATTAGATAAGTAACTTCATAGTTAGTGCTGTTGCAATTCTGCTTTCTCTTATACAGGTCCCTCATCCACAATAGGTATTGGTTGACACATTTTTTTTCACGAGGACAGTTTAGGGGAGAGAAACTCTGTCTTGCTCCCAAAATTATGGAGATTTCTAATCTTAGCTTTAGTTCAATTTACTCTTTCAGAACTGGGGACAGTGCAAAGCAACTCAGCCTTATTTTCCAAAGATCACTTGTCAAGGCTGAAACCTGTATGTAACCAAATAAATGAAAGAAGAAATCAATGAGCCCAGAGTTATGTTTGCATATTCACAAATATGTGTAAAAACCACATATTTTAAGTATTTCCACAGTTTGTAGTCATAACTGGATTACTGTAAAAAGGATTATAGAAATGAATGAATGAATGAAATGATGATGATGATGATGATGATGATGATGATGATGATTTGTTACGGTTGCCCATTCCCCTAGCCTCCTGATGGCTTACAAATTCCAAATACATAATTAAAACAGTTAAAGAGATAAAGTAAAATAGACAGCCCAGACTAAAAGCAGCCATAGCAATAAAAACAACATGAAGCCCCACAAACTCATTAACCCCAGGTCTAGGAAAAGAGCTAGATCTTGAGGGTTTTCTGGAACCCCAGAAAAGGGAAGGTTGACAGTGTTTAATTGAGAAGACCTGGAGCACACCAATTTGGCCTGAATGTACTAGGTAGCAGAAACAATTGGAGTTAGGCAGTCCTTCAGATAACCAGGTTCTGTGCTCTGAAGGGCTTAAACATAATGGCCATCACCTTGAATTGTACTCGGAAGCAAACCATTGCAGCTTACATAGTAGCAGCTATACATGGACATAATGAGAAAGGCTTCTTACTGGCCACACTGCTGCATTTTGAACCAATTTTAGGTTCCAGATGGCAACTTCAGAGCAACTTAATGTATAGTCCATTGCAATAGTTCTGTCATGAGGTGATCAGGACATGAGTGTCTGTCTGAAGAGCTTCCTAATTGAGAAAGGGGTGCAACTGCAATACAACATGGACCTGTGTAATACCCCAATAGCCACAATTCACACCCACTTTTTGAGCAATAGCTGTGAATTCAGGAGGACCCCCAAGTTATATACCAGTTATGAATAGGAAAGTTCAACCCCATCCCAAATAGACATGAAAGCTCCTTCTGAAACTCAGCAAGATCCTTCAGTCACCTGGAATGGGTAACCCTGTCACCTTGTCAGGACAGGTGCCATGAGTGAGCTGGAAGGCAGCCAAAGAGTGATCTGTCCATGGCAACAGAAGGATGTTTATGTCCTCCAATACCAAATCATACTCCAACTGACCTGAGACAAAAAACAGAACTAATATGCAATCTCCAGCATGTGTTGGCTCTCAATTATTTGAGACAAGTCTATATTGCCATGGAGGCAATGAATTTTTGAGACATCCGAGATTCAATGCCACAATGCCACCATCAACCCAGCAACAGTTCAAGTAGGGGTGATGCTACACAGCAAGGAGGGCAGTACAACAGAAGCTATTGGAAGTATTCCTAAAGACCCAACTTCCTTCAGCAAGAGGTCTCGCTTCTGCTTATCTGGAGCAGGACCTCAACAACTCATGGGTGACAATAGCTATCTTTCCCCCAAGGTATCATCTGATGTAAAACCTGAAACCAGGAGGGCATATTTCTGAGAGGGGAAGTCTTCTTATCCGAGAGAGTAAAGCTATCATTGATTAACAATTGTTAAGGATATTGCCACTAGTATCAGAGACAATAAGTTTCAGTACTAGTTATGATGGAGCATATCTAACTGATGATGCTCTCATAAATATCACATTGAGCTATTGTAGGACAGAGTGCTGGGTGGCATGGACCTTTTGGTATGATAAAGTGCAGCTATTTTTTACATCTTTACAGACAAAGCAACAAAATGAATAGATACTGAGAAAAAGTATGGACAATAAATAAACCTTTATGGTTCTTCAGTGTAAAAACGATATATTCAACTTGGATATGTCAAAATATGCAGGAAAGATAGGAAGAACCATGCAATTAATTCTGTGCACTAAAAGATGCTTGGGCTTTGTAGTTTATCCACAGAAACTTTCTGTCAAGTGGCAAGGTACTTTTGAGATGACTTCAAGAATAATTCGTGAAATGAAACAGTCTTCTATTCCAAAAGTCAGGAAAAAAAAAAGTCTTGCTGAGCATGTTCAAATGCTGTTTCAGATCCCAGCTGCAGCAAAAGGTTATGAGTGAAGTTCATACTATATTTTGAAATATTTATTAGTTTCTAGTGCTCTCTAAAAATTTCAGTTAAAAGAGAAAATGTTTTATGGAAGAATTCTGCCACATTGTGTCTAGATGCTTATGATTTTTAAAGTAAATATATTCCTTTCTTTCTCCCAGCGGTAGCTGCCAACAGTTTGCTCAGGTTATTATCTGATGTAGCCCAAGCTGTGAAAGGCCGTGGTACTATAACATGGATAGATTGCGGGTACGTAATATAATACCTTTCATTTTACCATCTACTGAAAACAGTTATATCTAAAACTAAAGTTTTGATATTGTTATGTGAATTCCCCAGACTTGCGCCCTAATCTTTGACAATTGTATTCAGCATCATCTTCAGGGATGTCAAAAAATCTGTATTGTGGTTGCCAAAAAAAATGAAGGTGACATCACAGTACAAAAAAGTGATGTATTAGAATGCCATATCTACCATCTTGCCATTATAATCTCTCACCCTCCCCCACTCCCATGCCACAGGTTACATTTACATATGGATTGTTAGCTTGGGAGAACTTTAAGAGCCACTTTGGATCAGAGCAAGTGGCTAATCAGATATCTATGAGAAGAAATTCAGTGTAGCTTCAAGTTGCTATAAAGATTATTATCACCCATGTTCTAAATCTGAGACACTTTAACTAGTCTGAACATGAAGGTGTGGGATTGGGATTTATTGCTAAATGCTTCTCTGGGGAACTTCACTACTTTTTGTTATTAAATACCTACATGTAAGTGCTGACTGGGAAGTTTTGAGATTTTGGAGTTCGGCCATCATCAATAGGTGATACCATATTTCTACTTCAACTTAAAATCTTGTAAGACTCTGGTGATGGAAGATCAGTGCTTGGCAACTCTAGTGGAGTGCTTAGATCAGCTCAATTAAAGCTCAATCTAGTTAAAGGAGACCTCAGTACTTTATATCATATGACAAGACTGAATCAGTCCAGGGAGGGTTGAACTTTCCCTGAAGAGCCAGGTATATAGCTTGGATGTTCTTAAAGCAGGAGTACAATTTTGGGACGTAACAGCTCACATTTAGAATGGTGTGCTGGGGGTTACGGTGAAAATGTAATTTTCATTCAAATTCAATTTGATTTAATTTACAATCCTTTATCACTCATTGTAACTTGGGAGTGAGTGTTGGTTGCATGCAAATCATAAGAGGATTCAGGAGATTAAAGATGAGCCTAGTTCCTGCCACCCTAGTAGTTCAAAACCAGGCAAATGCAAGTAGATAAATAGGTACCACTTGTAGGAAGGTAACAGCACTCTGTGACATCATGCAGGGCAGATGACTGTGGAAATGTCTTTGGATAGCACTGGCTCAGTGGCTTTGAAACAGAGATGAGCAATGCCCCCTATAAGTTGGCAAACACTAGCAGAATAATATCCTCAGGGACTCCTCCTTTTTAAATCTGGGGATTAAGATTATGTCTGTCTGTATGTCTTTCAATCCCTTAAATTCATCCTTGGAAACTCTTCATGAATCAATTGTTTCCCTAATTTCTGAATCTAGTAGTGTAGCAATCAAGATTTGTTGGGAATGAGTGAGTGAGTTTTGAATCTCTGAAAAACTCTTTGTTCCTGGAATGTTCTCCCATGTTTCTAATTATTCAGTGCCACCTAATAACTATTCTGGTCTCACAGGCAATGTTGCATTTTAAATACTTTAAATACTTATTTAATTTAATAGTTGTTTTAGTTCTGCTAAGCCTTTTAACTTTTATGCCTGATGGTGCTTTTAATCTTGATATTTGCATTCTTTTGAGTTGATATGTTAGGTTTTTAAAAATGTTTTATTAGTTAAATTTATGCTATGCACTATAGAAAATAATTTATTTTAAGAGACATTAAATAAATTAAATAAAAATTAACCTTTGTCCAAATGACATTAAATGGGAAGTATTTGGCAGGTACTCTGTGATCCGTGCTCATTGCAGCATTTGATGGTTTATGCCGCTAATCAAATGTCATTGCATGCCCTTCAGCAAAATCACTGTCTTATATTTCTACTTGTAACTTGAGAATCTTCAGAGGAGGTGTAGCTGGATCTCAGAACTACTACTATTCTTCAAAAAAAATATTAAATTGATTGAGTTTATTTCTGCTATTGCTGCTTTGCAGGACGTGTCCTAGTAAATAAAAACATTTCTCTCTCTCTCTCTCTCTCTCTCTCTCCCTCTCTCTCTCTCTCTCTCTCAGAGAGTATAAAATATAAAATACCATATATACTCGAGTATAAGTTGACCCAAAATATAAGCCGAGGCACCTAATTTAACCACAAAAAACTGGGAAAACTTACTGACTCGAGTATAAGCCGAGGGTGGGAAATGCAGCAGCTACTGGTAAATTTCAAAAATAAAAATAGATACCAATAAAAACTTTCACTAGGACAGTTGAGAATAAGTTTGATGTTCACAATTTCCTCTTTGAAAGAGACCAGTAAATAGGGAACAAGAAGATGAAGAAAAAGAAGTGTGTTTTTTCACACTTTTCACACTGCAGTGAACAAAAATGGCATCATAGGAACAGGCTTATTCTCAGTCCAAAGGTTTGTTTCTGATTTCTTCCCTGATTTAAGGGAAATTTGGGAAATGATCTCACTATCATGAAAGGTTTAATTGATTCACTAACCCAAAAGATGATGATGATGACAGTGGGAGGCAGGAGTCACTCTCTCCCTTGCAAGAAAAAAGCAAGAGCCGTTCTTATGATCTCTCCCTCTCTCTCTCTCTCCCCATAATACAGTCAAGCCCTTTCCAGCATGCGCGATCTGCCTTCGCCACTTTGCACCTTGCAAATGCAAAATCCAGGGTTTTTTGCATTTGCAAGGTGCAAAGCGGTGGGGGCGGATCCCGCGTGCTGGAAAGGGCTTGACTGTATTACGGGGAGAGAGAAAGAGAGAGAGAGATCATAAGAACGGCTCTTGCTTTTTTCTTGCAAGGGAGAGAGTGACTCCTGCCTCCCACTGTCATCAACATCTTCTTCTTTTGGGTTAGTGAATCAATTAATTTGGGAAATGATCTCACTATCAGAAAACAACGCAAGCCGCCACCACCACCTCCTCCTCCCCCTCCTCCCGAGTGGACTGAAAGCAGCTGGAGCTGAGGAAACGAAGCTGAGTGGAGCGACCTCGGCTCGCGTTGTTTTCTCAGCCTAGAACTCAGAAAACAATGCGAGCCGCCACCACCACCTCCTCCCCCTCCTCCCGAGTGGACTGAAAGCAGCTGGAGCTGAGGAAACGAAGCTGAGTGGAGCCGAAGCAACCTCGGCTCGCGTTGTTTTCTCAGCCTAGAGAAAGGGGAAGGAGGCTCATTTGGACCAAGGGTGAGTCTCCCCCTCAGTTTCCCCTGAAGGATCTTCCGGCGCTTTTGCCTTCTCCCTACATCTTCCCTCTGTTAAAATCCCCCCCCACACGCACACACTTATTTTCGGTCGGATAGATTTCGTGTCTGAGCATTCTCGCATGGCGGTGGGTCTTCCCCCCCCTAAAAACAGTTAAAAAAAGAAAAAACAATATATCCTCAAGCAAGAACTTTTCTGCTTCTGACTACCCCCATGCTTAAAAGTTGCAAAGGAAGCAGGGAAGCGGCTGCCCAGCTTCGGAGCTCCACACCATTTTTTTTTCAGAGGGGAATCTGACTCGAGTATAAGCCGAGGGGTTTTTTTTCAGCACAAAAAATGTGCTGAAAAACTCGGCTTATACTCGAGTATATACGGTATACTCTCTCCCTCTGTGTGTATAAAATACAGAGAAATTTGAGCTAGAACTGGTGATTTCCTATTGGAATATTCCTATTCGCAGAATACTGTTAGATGGAAAGCTCTGTGCTCAGATTTGTACATTGTGTCCGTGTGTGCTTAATTTCCCACAAGTTGGACTTCTTCATTCTGTCCAAGTTTATCAAGCCTGTTGCAGACTATAGAAACTTCTGGATTGGCTCCCTGCCCCAGACACACACACACACACACACACACACACACACACACACACACACAATTGCTTCAGAGAGATTTCTTCCATTGTAAGTGCACCCTGTAACTCCACAGTAGATTACACAGAAGTTTGGGAGGAAGGGTATTTTTGTGAAAGCTTGACTTGTTTGACAAATATTGACAAGAAGCAGTTTGTTTGGCAGCTGTGTTTTCTGCAGCTCATGGTTTTATTTTTATTTTTTTGGTCTTTTCATATTATGGTATTGAACAAGATTTCTGAAAGGAAGAAAAAGCCTCTTCTGGAATGTGGGTGTTGGCACGGCTGTCAGGCGTGCTGTGCTGGGGCTTCTGCTTTCTGCTCTTACTGCAGCTATAACAGCTTTGCCTTTTAAGGAATTGGCCATATTTTGTTTCTTACAGTTAATATTCTGTCTTGAGAGGAAGGCAATATTGGGCCTGCTACTTATCAGATTTCATTATTCCGTTTCTTCACTGTTGATCCTAGCATTCTTCAATAATCTATTGTTACATTCCTACCGCTTAGTTATTGTTACTAAACAACAGAAAGCAGTCATTAATTTTGTTTACATGGTGTGTTTTTCGGGTTTTGTTTCTACACATTTCTCCTTCTGCCCTTTCCCAAAGTAGAATTTCTCTGCCGTTCCTTTCTTAAATTATTTAAGCATGATCAGTGCAGGGCTGCTCAACTAGGTGGCAACACTTAACGAACTGACTAATCTTAAAAAAAAAAAAAAGTGAAGTTAGGCCTGGCCGGGAGAAAAGTAAGAAAGAAAAAAGTAAAATAAGCTCTATTGGGAAGTTAAAAGGAAAATCTCAAATATTGCTGGTGATAAACCTTTTCAATATTTCCAAAAGCTTACAGTAGGGTGCCCTTGAAGTGACTAGGAACCTACTTCAGTTCTGCAGACTCTTTAATTCATGACCAGCTATTTGAATTTTATCCACAAATTTTATCCATGCAAGAGCCGTGGTGCACAGAGGTTAGAATGCAGTATAGCAGATTAACTCACTGCTCACTCCAGGAGTTTGTTCCTGACCTGCGTCAAGGTTGATTCAGCCTTCCATCCTTCCAAGATTGGTAAAATGAGGACCCAGATTTTGGGGGGCAGTATGCTGATTCTGTAAACTGATTAGAGAGGGCTGTAAAGCACTGTGAAACAGTATATAGGTCTAAGTACTATTGCTATTACTATCCACTCTTGGCCACTTTTCCTTCATTGTTTCCTTCAGAATGTTTTCAGTTCTAGCAACAAAAGAACTGGGACAAAAAGCTTTGATAAACTGCACTCCAGTTATACAGTATGCCTCTTTGGTGGGAAGGAAACAGTGTTACATGAACCTCAGCGCATAGCCATGCTGGCTGGCCACATGAGCACAGAAGTGTCTTTGGATAATGTTAGCTGTCTCAGCTAAGAAATGGAGATAAATACAGCCCGTTGTTATAGTGGGACATATCTGGAAAGGGGACACCTTTACCTTTATCCTTTCTCCAATTGTATATTTGCTGTTCAAGAAGTAATAGAAGCAATCATTACAAGCAGATGTTTGTCCTTTTGATTTTCAGCAAAATATGTTTTATGGCAAATGTACATTATTTCTGTTTATTTCTCCTAAATAAACAGTTGGAAAATAAAAGTCTTGACATGTTATGCTTGACTTGGAGCACAGGCAGTGAGAAAACACTGTAAACGTGATTGATGAACCAATAATCAATGTCTTCTGTCACAAAGAGAATGAGGTTATCTCCTCTTGGAAATTACATGATAAGCGCTTTCTGAAATGTCTTTTGCTTGACTTTGAGTGAATAGATTTGCCCAGATCTAGATTTGGGAGATAAACTAAGACTGTGGCTAATTTCATTTATTTACTTTTTGCATCTAGGACATCATAGGATAACTCTGAAAAAGATACCATTTTTTTTCTGGAGTAGGGAATGGATCTATTTGTAAAAACAGTTCAAATGGTCCTCACTTAATGACCATTCTTCAAAGTTATAATGGCACTCGAATGGTATTTATAACTGGACCTTAAACTTATGATGATTGCAGAAAACCTCACAGTCACATGATCATCCAGGCAACTGACCCACAATGATGATGTTGCAACATCCGATGGTCATGTGATCGCCATTTGGGACCTTCACCTTGTGACTCTAATGAGCAAAGTTAGTGGGGAAGCCAGCAGGAGGTCATAAATGGCAATCACATGACATCAAGCTTACCAATAGCATTTAATTTGTGTATAGGTAGTCCTCAACCTACAACCACAATTTAGTCCAAAACTTATGTTGTTAAGTGAGAAATTTGTTAAGTGAGTTTTGTCCCGTTTTACGACCTTCCTTTCCAATTTGTTTAGTGAATCACTGCAGTTACTAAATTAATAACATGGTTGTTAAGTGAATCTGGTTTCCCATTGACTTTGCTTGTCAGATGATCGCAAAAAGGGATCTCATGGCCCTGGGACACTGCACCTATCATAAATATGAACCAGTTGTCAAGTATCCAAATCTTGATCACGTGACTATGGGGATGCTGCAACAGTCATAAATGTGAAAAATGGTTGTAAGTCACTTTTTTCAGTGACATAACTTTATTCACTAAACAACTGTTGTACAATTGTGCTCGTAAGTTTACATACTCTGGCAGAATTTATGATTTCTTGGCCATTTTTCAGAGAATATGAATGATAATACAGAACCTTTTCTTTCACTCATGGTTAGTGGTTGGCTTAAGCCATTTATTATCAATCAACTGTGTTTACTCTTTTTAAATCACAATGACAATAGAAACTTACCCAAATGACCCTGATCAAAAGTTTACATACTCCAGTTCTTAATACGGTGCATTGCCCCCTTTAACATCAGTGACAGCTTGAAGTCTTGTGGTATGTGTGGATGCTCTTTATCTTCTCAGATGGTAAAGCTGCCCATTCTTCCTGGCAAAAAGCCTCCAGTACCTGTAAATTATTGGACTTTTTTGGGGAGGGGGCGTGAACTGCACATTTGAGATCTCCCCAGAGTGGCTCAATGATATTGAGGCCATTCCAGAACCTTCATTTTATTCTGCTGTAGCCAATGACTTGGCCTTGTGTTTAGGATCATTGTCATGTTGGAATGTCCAAGTTTATCCCATGCGCAGCTTCCGGGTTGATGAATGCAAATTTTCCTCCAATATCTTTTGATAACATACTGCATTCATCTTGCCATCAATTCTGACCAAATTTCCTGTGCCTTTGTAGCTCACGCATCCCCAAAACATCAGCAATTCACCTCCGTGTTTCACAGTAGAAATGGTGTACTTTTCATCATAGGCTTCTCCAAATGTAGCATTTATAGTTGTGGCCAAAAAGCTCATTTTGGTCTCATCACTCCAAATGATTTTGTGCCAGAAGGTTTGAGGCTTGTCTCTGTGCTGTTTGGCATATTGTAAGTGGGATACTTTGTGGCATTTGCGTAGTAATGGCTTTCTTCTGGCAACTCAACCATGCAGCCCATCTTTCTTCCAGTGCCTTCTAATTGTGCATCTTGAAACAGCCACACCACACCACATATTTTCAGAGAGTCCTGTATTTCACCTGAAGTTATTTGTGGGTTTTTCTTTGCATCCTGAACAATTTTCCTGGCAGTTGTGGCTGAAATTTTAGTTGGTTTGGTTTCAACAGAACCCCTCATTTTCTCCACAAACTTCAAGTGTACCAATAAAAAAGAATATTTGTAGCTCAAGGTTGAAATGAAAGGTCCTTGGTGCTCTCTGAGGTTGGTTGTTTTCATTTCCCAAACTAGGTAACTTCATCAGTGTTAGGCTACCACTAATGATGTTATCTAGTTTGGGTAATGAAATGTCTGCAAGAAAACAAGAAGTTTAGAGAGCACCAAGAATTCCAAATTTCAAGTGTGTCAATACTTGGTATGTTCTGCTTCTTGCCAAGTTTGCAAATCCTTGGGCTAAAGTTATGGCCTATTTGGGAAGCTATTTTTCTATCCCTAAGGAAAGTGAAGACATTTACAATAAATAAATAAGAATAAAAAACATCCAAACTAACCATTCATGACCTTGTTTGTACAGCCTAGAGAAATGTTTTGAAAATTAGGATGGCAGATCATCCAGATTACAAAACCCTTCTGCATGCAAGACTTTTAATGTCAAGTGCCCAAGGGCACTTAGTGTTGGTTGAGCAATATGCTCTCATGTGTAAAAGTGAAGTCCATGGCAGTGCAGTGAAGTGGGGCTTCTTTCAATAGTGTTGTCCTTCCTTCCTTCCACTAGGGAGAGATTAGAAAGGGGCTGTTGCTTCCTCTATGTTTTGCCATCTTTTTTATTTCTAGCAGGCTCAATAATGAACTTGATCTCTTTCTTTCTGGTTCTGTTTTGTTTCACAGCAAGCGGTTGGTTGTCGGCACTTCTAGAAAAAGCAATAAAATAGAAGCCTCATAAAGTGTAACCAGTGTTACTGGATAGTGATCTGACTTTTCATCCCTTCCCCAATTTGGTGATACTGAAATAGCATGGCATTATTAAGTTCATTTGAGGTAAAATTATCTCCCCCCCACCCCACCCCGAGGAATGTCAAAGGAACGCATGTTTAAAAGTGGCCGGTTTCTTCCTTTCCCTTCTCCACAATGCCAGAGGGAGAATTTTGCATAATTAAGACAAAGTAGGTTCCATTTAAAAAAGAAAGACCCACAACTGATGTGCCAGATATGCTTTCATTTTATTGCAGTTTCCTCATATTTTAATTAGAGAAGGCTTGTCCAGGGATCTGATGTAGAACGATTAGCAAAACAGATGTTGGCATTTTAATAACTTCTGGGTGAGATTCAAGATATCTACTGTTTGTAGCCTTTCAATTTTGGGAAAGATGGGTATATTTTGCTTGAAATTGACAAGATCTTATGCATCAAATTAATATTATGAGCCAAAGGCTAAATATTAAGGCTGGCAATATAATTACTGTAATGATTGCAGTTCCATAAATTTTTATGTACTTTATGCTCAGTACGTATATGTAGGTAATAAAGGACCAAAATGACCCAGATGTTGTGTCGTAATTATTGAAAGCTTTCCTTCTATATGATCCCAGTTAGCAAAAATCCATAAAACCAAGCAAGAAAACCTGTTAAATCCATTCAAATCAATCTGTTCCTATCTTCATTTGGACTTCTTTCCAATTTATGGAAAGTTTTTGTTTTATTTCTTATGTTTTGGCATTATTGTAATGCTTTTGTTTGGGAAACTTGTTTTAGTGAGACCTCCATTATAAAGGTTGTATACAAAAGATATTCTACAAACAGCTGAAAGGTTTCTAAATCATGCTGTTACAATGCATGTTTTGCTTCCCAGCCATTGAAGATGGTAAAGGCCGTTTTATCTGAATGACACTTTTTTTTTCTGATTACTCTGAAACTTGAGTTGTTTGTTCATTGTACAAGTAGTCCTCGAGTGAAAACCATAATTGAGCCTGGAGTTCTGTTGCAAGTCATGGCAACCATTAAACAGGTCACCACATGACCACACCCAATGTTATCATTTTTGCAGTGAATGTTAAATGAACACCATGATCTTTAAATGAACCTATTTTCACCAATGACTGGAAACCAGAAGTAAATGCCAAAAACAGCAAAAAAAAAAAAAAACCCATCAAAAATTGAAATGACATAATTGCGGGACACTGCTAACAGATCTGGCTTCTGAAGTCTGTTTTTCTTTGCATTTTATACAGAACATTTATCTGTCCTTCTAGAAGTTTCTAGGGACAAGTTTGCTGACATAAATAGTACATTCTTTTTAACTTCATCAGCACAGTTAGATAGCAAAAACATTAAAGCACTTACCCAAACCAGGTAAAGCACACAACACAATAACATGTAACTGATTTGATTTCCCCAACCAGGGCAGAGATGGTAAAGCATTTAACCTAGTGACAGAGAAGGCCCTATGATGATACCTCCATTATTTTATTTTATGGCAATCTAACTCCGCCCTTGGGTTTCCTGCATATCTTACATATAAATACTAATGAGGCCCAGCCATTCTGAGCTTCAAAGCCCTAAAAATTTCAGCCTGATGCTGCTGCCTGTGAATTATAATTAACCACTTTCAGATTCATACAAAATTGAACTGGTAAGTTGTAACTTGTGCTGGTTATGGATAGGACTGATTTTAAAAAGTGAAAAAGTATTTGCTCCTCTTTGTACTACTTATTTGAAACTGGAAGACATGGTTTAGGACCAATGAAAAAAATCAGAGATTTTTTTAAAATTAAGGTTCTGTTTGCAGAAAAAAATTCTTCCCAAAAGCATTGCTTATTTAAAGAAATGTTCCCTTAGCAATGTCAAAAAAAAGATAATTCATTGAGGAAGAATACTTAAACTCAATCTGATAATATACTGTTTCCCTGAAAATATGACCTACCCTGGAAGTAAGTCCTAGCTTGATTTTTACATGTGAGCCCAATATAAGTCCTATCCCCCCCCAAAAAAAATAAGCCCTAATTAAGATACTAGCCACTCCAGAGTGCACAGGTAAAAATTAAGCTAGGGTGAGGATGGGGGGTTAGAGCTGCCCTACTGTTTATCTTTGGACAGTTGTAGCTAGGTCCCACAAACCTCAACACCTGCCTTGCTAGCCCATTTTTTCTGCAGCCGGCAAGGCTGGCAAGGCTTTCCTGAAGGCCTTTGTAGCTGATAACAAAGCTCTGGATTGATCCAGAGCTCTGTTATAGGCTGCAGAGGCCTTCAGGAAAGCCTTGCCAGCCATAGAAGTAGTTCCTGAAGGTCTCTGACAGTGAAAAGGAGGGCAGTGAAAAATACGTGCAAGTGAGGTTAGTCAGTGGATGACATCCCCCCAAAATTAGACCTGGTGCCTTTTTTGGTGGCCAAAAAAAAAATCAGACAGGGTCTTTTTTTTGGAGAAACATAGTAGAATGGAGCAAAATATTTTAACAACGGATGCATTAAGAGATATTTGTGAACAGTGAACTTAGAGGCTAGTTGTAAAGATCCCTGCTATAATTGATAGGCTAAATGATGCTATGGAAGAGAAACAAATTTTGCTGGACAAGACTGAAGTTGATTCAAATATGCACTTAAAAAATGACAGGCTAGGATAATTCTATGTAAAAAGATAAAATATTAAATATTCAGATTAAATTGACTTAAATTTACAGTCAGAATTGGGTTTCCTCAGTTTAAAATCCAGTGTTCCATGTCCTGCACTCTTGAACGAGAGAGAAACATGAGAAGGGAGGTCTTTTAGGCATTTGAAGGGTGCTACCATATCTCCCATTCTGCTTGTGTTTTTCAAAGTTAAATATATCTAGCTCATTGAATCTCTTCAGAGAGATTATGAAGACCTTGTTTCTAGTGTTGGAAGAAAAATCCGGTCTGGTTCCAAGCCAAGAGAAAGGTGCTGGAAATAAAATGGAGGATGACTGGCTACAAGGAAAATTTTATTTGGATTCCAGAAACTTTGTTGGCAATAGCATGTTTCTGGGGTGGCTGACCCCTTGGTTTAGGAATGGATGATTTTATTTTTTTTTTGAAACAAATTTTTATTAATTTTAAAGATAAAACAACACATCATTAACCATTAAATACATAAACACATAAAACCTCTTAACATTGTAAATCCTTACAAGTCAAACAAAACATTATTTTTATACAGCACAATTCCAATTTATCCCATCTCCATATGGACACACAAACATCTTTCAGCAAGTTTCTCATTTTTTCTCTTTACTCCTATTCAATTTCATTTCTCTTCCATATTTATCCATTTTATAGTCATCATATTCTTTTCTTTCTGGCTTGTATAAATTATTCTCGTCTAGCATTCCTCCAAGGTTTTATTGATTCTTTCCTTTTTTTTTTTTTTTTTATAAAAAACAAATTTTGTTAGTTTTACCATAAGCACAATACACAAACATACAAACACAAAACATTAACAAAACTAAAAGATCTTTTCTGAAGGTTGTCTGTTCCCGGGTTAAAACTCTTTACACAGACACAAATTCAAACATCATATTCAACCCATATCTCCTTCCAAATCTTATTATCATTTTCTTTTTTATATATATATATAAAAACCATTTTTATCAGTTTTATAAAAACAATGCACAAAAAATCAAGGCATAGCAGCTTATAAATTCTTTTCTAAGAAAAAATAATAATAATAGACCAATAAAGCATAACATTTCCAGATTATAATATCAATATTTCATATAATATTAACTTCATATCTTGTCCCTACTTCTCTTTTCCATCCAAATTATTTATTAATTAAAATTTTATTGCCTTTTATCAATACACAAAATCAAAAAAAAAAGCATATATATCCTTCCATATCTTATTACCATTTTCAATAACATTCTTTGTCTGTTCTATTTCCAATTATCCATTCATCTTTTTTTTCTTTTACTATACTTCTCCTGTACACCAGTTGGAGTAACATCTATAACTCATTACCCTAACTTAGAAATACTACATATAGCAATCTTTCTTGGGATTCTGTTTAAAAAAAATTCTAAAATTACATAATAAATTTTATATTCTAAATATACATATAAAAACACACTCTTATATACCCTCCAGAATCCCTCTTTTAATCTAAATTAAATTCACCCATTATCTCTAAATAAACTTTTTTTCCTTAGGTCTTGCTTCCCCACATTAAGGCTTCTCCTCCCCCCCTTTCTCTCTTGCTTATTCTTCTCCTTGCCCTTTCTACCCCTTTGTTTTTTCTCTTCGCTTTTCTTGCTCCTTTTCCTTTGCTTTCTAACCTTGCCTCCATCTTTTCGCTCATTTTTCTCTCTTTTGGTTGTTTTTATAATTCTTAAAAACCCCTTTTTCTTATCCTTTTTGTCCTCCTCTCCAGAAGGGACCCATTGTTCATCAAAGATGGCTTCTTCTTCCTCTTCTTCCTTGTCCCAGTCCTTCTGCTGCATAATCAACTTTTCAAAGGAACATAACGCCATTTCTAAGAATTGAAACAAAGCGCCCAAAGTATCTTCTTTTTTATATTTTTGATATTCAATCTCTAGTTCATCCACAGACGATGCCATTATGAAAAGGGAAACTTTTTCCAAAACAACCACAAGAATTTTTAATCAAAGACAATCAAAAGCAATTAAAAAAAGAAAAAAAGTTCCAAAAGTTAATACTTTTCTTCCTTCTTCTCTTTCTCTTTCTGAATTAATTTTTAATCAAAGAGGTCCAATTACCATATATCTTCTTTTGGGATCCACAAAGACGTTCTAATCAATCTCCTCCTTTTTCAGCTTCTGCTCCAATTTTTTTTTTTCTCCCTTCCCACTTGCAATGAGAATTTTAATAATCAAAAATCCATACCTCCAGCAGAGATTTTCCAATTTCTCATATTTTTCAATGTCCAAAAATCCCTTTGTCTCTTATCTTAGCTTTCAAAACAATCCACTTTCAATGTCTAATATATCCAAATATTTCTGCTTTTTCCGTGGGGTGGGAGAGTAAAAAAAAAAAAAAAAAAAAATTCCCTTTAACAGCTTCTCCGCCGCTTTTCGCTCTTCTTAGGGATATAATGTATCCTCCAGCAACAAACAGCTCAATTCCAGGCAATTTAAAAGGTGTTACTTGACCCGGCTCAGACAGAACTTTCACTCTTCACACTTCCTCCAGCACAGTTCTTACCCGGTTGCTGGCTTCTTCGTGGCGGCCATTGCTGACCGCCGCTCCACCGCCTTGGGAAAAAGGGGTTTTCCCGGAGAAAGGGGGGGTCTGCGATGCCCCCACCTCCCTTTCCGACTCCCCTCTATCTTCAGCTGTCCCTACAGGGCAGCCATATCCCCCTGACCCATCTGGATCGGGGGTACCTCGACGGCTAGCACAGCAGGAATCGCGAGCTGTCGCGAATTCCTGCTGCCCCGAAGCCACGCAAACTGGAAGTTCTGGAATGGATGAATTTTTATAGGGTTCTGAGATGCTGCAGGGGATTGTGCAATGTAGTGAGCCTTGTGCCTCTTTTCCAATTCCTTGAATCCAGAGATGGGATTCAAATTTCTTAGCAACCGGTTCTGTGCGTGTGGCCTAGTTTGTGGGTGTGACTTGGTCATGTGATTGTCTGGGCGTGACTTGCTGACTGGGCATGGCTTGGTGGTCATGTGTCTGGCTGGGCATGGCTTGTATGTATAATAAATATTTATGTAAATATTGATTTATTTTTTTTAAAAAAAGAGCAACTTTTACCCAAAGTCAGGCAAAGCAGGCAGGCAGATTGAGTTGCTCACAGAATCACAGATTCACTTAGAGATCTGTATTTCTGCCGTCTGCTACATGAGTCTGCACTGAATAACAAAAGCTTCAGCCTCAGCTCTGCTTTTAGATTAGCTAGAAAGCAAGAAATCCAGCGATTTCCTGCTTTCTAGCTAATCTAAATCTCCCAGCACAGCAGAACAGCTGATGGTGGTGGGAGGGGGGAAGGAAAAATAGCAACTTAGTGGGCAAGTTTGATGGTGCACATGCCAGGTGAGGAGTGAGTGGATGAGGCAGGGCCAGCCAGTGGTGCGATTTGCCGGTTCTCCGGCAGGTAGAATCCCACCCCTGGTGAGAGTGTGTTTTGCGCGCATGTAGACCATTTCCTAAAAACCTCAGCTGTGCTGCCTGGGCAGCTGACAAGCGCTGAGGAGCATTTGAAAATCCTCTTGTTTCGGACTTCTGGTTTGTTTGTTGTTGGAGTTGGAGCGGAATCCGCGATCGTGCACGCTTTTGCCCGAGCTCATTTGCTGGAGGGTCCCAATCGAGACCAGAACCCCCCTGGAGGGGTGGTGAAGAAGGGAGGAATCGCCTGGAAGGTTGAGAGGAGTTGCAACCCCCCTCCCTGACAGGAAAACCTCTCCCAAAGACAAGTTGCAGCAGTGGTCTTAAAATGGCCACCACGAAGACGAAGAACACTCTGGGAAACTAAGACTGTGCTGGATAGAAGAAGCAGCAAGCAACCAGGCAAAAGGCATCATTTTTGAGGTACCCTGGTATTAAAAATAAAGGAGAAAAGTGTGTGGAAGAGGTGTCCAAAGAAAGTGAGAAGGAAATTGGATTTTATAAAATTGGCTTGAATCATTGTATTGGATTAATTTGGAGGAGAAAATTTAAAGGAAAATATTTGAACACAACAAAGTTTTAGAAATTAAACTGAATAACTATTGGATTATGGGCACTTAAAGGGCATAATTAAATGCTGAAATTGAGTGTGTTGAAATGAAATGAAATGAAATGAAATGAAACAATAGTTATTGATTGAAATTAGCAAATTAAATAAAAATACTATATTTAACAAAGAAAGTTAAAGTTAAGGAAGGAGTGGACTGTGGAAAAGGCTCAAGAGCACCACCTGATGGTACAGGAAAAACTTCAGTGATCTTTTTTTTAAAAAGTGCTTGGTCTTTCTAAGAAATTGGACTTTGCAATTTAAAAGAAAGTAAAAGAAACTTCATTATAAAAAATAAAAAACCCTGGAAAGTAACATCAGAATACTTCAAAGGGGAAGATACTTGAAAATATTGACATAGAACCACCGGTGATTGTGAAAAACAGTTGGGAAAGGGCCCACTTGAAGATTTGAAACAAAGATTCAGGGACATTTATTGCTGAAAATAAACTTAAAAGACACTGGCTGAAATAATATACTGGACTTTGGGATTGAATACACCAATTAGAGAAGAGGAAAGGAAAAAGGAGAAGATACACTGGAGGAATCATTTGTTGAAATGAGATCAGATTTGCAAGATATAAGGGAAATGATGAAAATTAGACTTGAAATGTGTAATTATTTATTACAGAAACTAGAAATGGTGACCCAGTTTGTAGAAGAACAAAGTAAACCAGAGGGGGAGGAGATTAACAAAGAAGAAGCCAGCTTTGAAGAACAAAGGGATCAACAATTATTTAAACAGGGAGGAAAGGAATTAAAAATAAAAATGTGTGGTCTGTAATGATAATAAAAGGGAAAATTGTTCAGAAAATGAAAAAAAAAGAGAGGGGAAAAAGCTGAAAAGGAAAGTTCAAAAGAAAAACTGAAGGAGGGAGGGAGAAAAAGTTAATAATTGGAATGAGAAATGGGGAGGAATAAGAATGGGGAAAATTAAAAGAAAGGACCAGAAAATAAAGAAAAACAGGAAGCAAACGAGGATGAAAAGAAACTATATTGTTAAAAGAGCGAGAGACAATGGGTGAAAAAAAAGAGGACAGGAAGGAGATTCCGCAAGGTAATAAGTTGTGATATATATGAATTAGTATTGAAAATAGATAAGTATGTAACTAATGGGATTTTTTCTTTTTAGTTTCTTTTTCTCTCTCTTTCCTGTTATTAAAGAATTATTGCTATACTAGACATGGAATTTAATGGAATAAATATGGAATTAGGAATGTATAATAAAAATATTATATAGTAATTGATGACTAATGATGTATAAGAAAAGGGGGAAAGATGATGAAATGAGAACTACTATGGAAGGATTAATATCAGTTGCTATACTTAATTGATTAGACTAATATGTTTGTAATGTCTAGATGATTTATAAGGTGGTTGAGTAAATGTAATGAGGAATCTGATAAATATCTACCGTGTTTCTCCAACAATATGGCCTCCACCAATAGGAAGCCCCAGCATGATTTATTGGCATAAAATCAAATTAAGCCCCTCCCCCCAAATTAAGGCCCATATTAAACATGCGAAATGGGGGGGGAATGGCAGGGGGGTTGCCGTTAGGAAGTACTTTGTTGCATGCCCGGATATGGTGCTGCCTGCATTGGTGGAGCACTTCATATCGGGACACCTTCCACCACCGTTGCTTTCTCTTTTCCCTTGCTGCTGTGGCGTTACAGCAACGCCGCGGCGTTTGGCGCAGCCATGTACAGCCAGTCAGGGCTCCTCCCTGCAACCGGAGCCCTGAGGAGACACTTGGCTTCAGGCGCTCCTATGGCGCTCCTATGGCCGCCTTCCCTTTGCCTTCGAAGGTAAAGTGAATTATTTTAAAAACCTGGTGGGCTGGAGGGAGGTGGCTACATGCCCCCCGGGCTGCTTCAATGCAAGGTCCTGACTTGCAGCATCCTGCCGTTGCCGCCGCATCCTTTTCGCCGCCGCCTCCTCTCCAACTGCGAAACTCATGTGCTTCGCCAAATGCTCCGAGAGGCTGGCTTCGCCAAATGCTCCGAGAGGCTGGCTTCGCCAGCGTGCTCCGAGAGGCTGGCTCTTTTCTCTAGCCAGCCAGGTGGGATGAGTGGAGGGCCCAGCGGGGAGGCACTCGCTGCCTTGGTGACATTTCGGGTGCCTCCGCCGCCTCGTTGCCCATTGCAGGTGGCGGTGGCGGCGGCAAGCGGCGGCGCTTCGCTGAGGGAAAAAGAAGACAGTGCAGCCACCTTGCTTACTTTCCCACCTGCCTGCTCCAGATGGTCTCAGGAGCAGCGGCAATGGCAGCAGGTGCGCACACTCCTGCCGGCGAAGGGAGGAGAGGTGAGGAAAGAGAAGGGAGTGCGGCAGCAGCGACTGTCACAGTATCGTCTCATAGCGGGGCAAGGCTGGCAAGCTGAGATGGCCGCACCAGAGAGCGTCGCTGCCGACCCTGTCGTGAGGATAAAGGAGCGGGATAGAGATTCAGTCAGATGTCAGCCTCGGCTAGAGAAAAGAGCCAGCCACTCGGAGAACGCCGGTGTCTTCCCCCCCCTCTCTCTATGTATGAAAGAGCTCGCCTCGCTCGGAGCGTTTGGCGAAGCACACGAGTTTCGCAGTCGGAGGCGGCGGCGAAAAGGACGTGGCGGCAACGGCAAGATGCTGCAAGTCAGGACCTTGCATTGAAGCAGCCTGGGGGGCACGTAGCCACCTCCCTCCAGCCCACCTCCAGCGGAGGTTTTTAAATAATTCACTTTACCTTAGAAGGCAAAGGGAAGGCGGCGACAGGAGCACCTGAAGCCAAGTGTCTCCTCAGGGCTCCGGTTGCAGGGAGGAGCCCTGACTGGCCGCATGTGGCTGTGCCAAACGCCGTGGCGTTACTGTAATGCCGCAACAGCAAGGGAGAAGGAAAAGCAACGGTGATGGAAGGTCTCCCGAATATCCAAGCTGTCGCCACCCGCCCGGCCACCCAAGGATGCAAGGGGGGGGAATTAAGTCATCCCCGAAAAGACGGCCTAGCCGGTTTTTCGGGAGTCAAAAAAAAATAAGGCCCGGCCTTATTATGTGAGAAACACAGTACCTACCTACCTACCTACCTACCTACCTACGTGTATATGTGTGTGTGTGTGTATGTGTGTGTGTGTGTGTTATATAATAAATAGGGAGATGGTATTAAGGTAGATTGAAGGTGGCTGGCTCGAATCAATAATCAGAGGGGACAATTTTGAATAAATAAGCTAAGGATTGATAAAATTGCAAATATGACAGAAAAAGGTAATATGGGAAATGAACATAGAAATGAGATGAGAATTTTAAATAACATTGTAAAATAAGATATGAGAATATTCTAAGGAAAATGAAATAAGTTATAATATGAATTGGAATTGGATAAGTATAATATTTAATACTAATAAGGTTAATGTGACATGAAATTGAGTAAACAAAATGAATAGGTAAATATGGTCATGTTTGTATAGATGTGAAACCTGGAACCATACTGCTTGCCAATTGATAATTTTTTATTTAAAAAAAATTTGAGAAGGAAATTGAAAAATTAGGTATGTTTAACTGATATGGTTGGCATTAGGAGAGATGTATTAACAGAGGGATACAATCAAGATCAAGGGAAGTACTAATACCACTGTATAAAGCCTTAGTAAAACCACACCTAGAGTACTGCATCCAGTTTTTGTTCACCACATTACAAAAAAGATGTTGAGATTCTAGAAAAAGTACAGAGAAGAACAACCGGGATGATTAGGGGACTGGAGGCTAAAACATACAATGAATGGTTGGAGTAACTGGGCTTGGCTAGTCTAGTAAAGAGAAGGACCAGGGGAGACATGATAGAGGTCTTCCAATATTTGAGGGGCTGCCACAGGGAGGAAGAGGTCAAGCTATTCTCTAAAGCACTTGTAGGCCAGACTGGGAATAATGGATGGAAACTGAACAAGGAGAGATTTAACCTGGAAATAAGGTTGACAGTGAGAACTGTCAGTGTTCTCTGACAGTGAGAACAATCAACCAATGGAACAGCTTGCCCTCGGAAGTTGTGGGAGTGCCATCACTTGAGACTTTCAAGAAGAGATTGGACTGCCATTTGTCAGAAATGGTGTAGGGTCTCCCACTTGGGCGGGGGTGGTGGTGTTGGATTAGATGACCTACAAGGTCCCTTCCAACTCTGATTATCTGTTAAGCTGTTAAGAGAGTATTGAAATGTTGAAAATAAGCAAAGAAGGATTTTGAATGTGAACATGGGTAATAAGAGATATGATTGGTATTATTAGGCTTGCCTATATTAAAATGTATGATATATTGATGACACAATTAATGTATTGATGTGTATGTATAGAATGAAATTAAAAAAATATTATAAAAAGAAAAAAGAAAATCCTCTTCTTTCCTGCTTTTTCAACCTCAGCTGTGCCGCGGAAAGCAACTGAGGTTGAAAATGCAGGAAATAAAGGACAGCCAAGAGCCCGGGCAGGAGGCTGGGCCAAACAGAGCAGCAGACACTGAACCGGTTTGATGTTTGCTGTTCTTCAGAGCTACCAGTTCTATAGAACTGGGCCGAACCGGTAGCATCCCACCCTGCCTGAATCATTCTTAAAAATATTGTAGCCACAACTGGCCACAGTGCTCAAGGTGCGAACAATGACTTCCCATGGGGTTGATATTGTACTTTTTATTCATGCAATCTAAAATTAAATTTGCTGTTTTGCAGCCATTTTACACTTTACAGATAGTCCTTGACTTATGATTGGTCACTTAACAACTGTTTGAACTTACGACAGACTTCCCAAGGGTACTTACACCCCGGTTCTGACAATTATGGCCCAATTGAACACCTTTTGGGTGCTTGGCAATTGGCCCACATTAATGGCTATTTGTAGCATCCTGTGGTCATGTGATAGCATTCTACAGCTTTTACTTCTAGTTTTTAGTAAAACCAGCCTGCAGCAAAAATGGGTTTGTTTAATGACTAATTTGATCCATCACAAAAAAAAATCATAAAATCAGATCATTTGTGTGGGTGTCCTGCTTTACGTTGATCAGAATTTACAGTCATAATACATAATTAAAAGAGTGTTTTAACAATGAAAGGATACATAAGTCAGATGGGTTAAAAGACCTCCAATGTCCCTTCCAATTTTGTATTCTGTCTTCTGGGCATGCCCTATTATATTTTTAAGTTGAATATTCCTGTACACTTATATTCAATTCATAATCAATATTATTCCAAGATCTTTTTCACCAGTATGATTACTAGCTAATACTAGTATCTGATACTAGATTACCAGCTAATACTAGATATCATCCATTTTCTACTTTTTATTTTTGTTGTTGTTTTCTTACTGAAGGATTTTATTCCTGTCTCTGTTAAATTCTACTTTGTGACTTTCAGTCTCCTTAATTTATCAAGATCACCCCACCAAAACTGGCGGGGAAATCTACTGCATATAAATAGGCAGCAAATCTTACAGTCACTCACACTAAGGATGTTGTTACCTAGTTGGATAATGAAATATCTGCAAGCAAACAGCCAAGCTCGGAGAAAACCAAGGACTCCATAGTTAAATCCTTAGTTACATATTATCTTCTTTTGGAACTGTCAAAATCATTTTGAATTTTATTTCTTGTAGGGTATTAGCCAATCTTACCTAATTTTATGTCATCCTCAAATTTGATAATCATCCCACCACCTCTTCATTCAAAACATCAATGAAAATATTACAGTAGAAATCTCAAGGCTGATACTATACCCATTTGACACCTGTTCTGTCCCTAATTAGCATTCTTGAGATCCCCGCGCTTTGATTGGCCAAAGCGCGGGGCACTCTGATTGGTCAGGCGAGCCGCGCCGATTGGCTCGCTAAGAATCTCCCGCGATTGGTCCATTCGAATCGCGGGAGATTCAAAGCAGTGCCATTGGTCGCGGCCGCCGCGGCTAAAGGAATAAAAGTCGCGGGCTTTTTTCCTTTGCCCCAGTTCGGTTCCAACTTTAAATAAAAGAGCATGATTTGAAGTCACCGACTCCTGGCATCATTTCGCGGACACAACACTGGCGACGAAGGTGGGATCCAGACCCTGAACCGAACCACGTGTCCGACAGAAGCCAGACGAATCACCACAATGGCGAAAATTGCACCCCCCGCACCCTTCAACCACGCCACCGAGGATTGGGAATCGTACTCCGACCAATTCCGCATGTTCCTCGAGTGCAGCGACCTGAAGGACGCCACCGGCCCCATGAAGCGCGCCGTCTTCCTGACCCACTCTGGGACCAAGGTCTTCAAGATGGCCAAGGCGCTTGCCAAACCCGCCGATGCGACCGCGATGGACTGGGACGTCCTCGAGCCAATACTTCGGCGGCACTACGCTCCAGAGGTACCCATCCTGATCCGACGCAACGAATTCTACCGTCGGGACCAACGGTCGGGTGAGAGCTTCAGCGACTTTGTCGCCGAGCTACGGTGCCTAGGGGGGCTCTGCGAATCCGACAACCTGAACGACGCCCTGCGAGACAGAATCGTGCTCGGTTTGTGGGACCCCGTCCTCCAGAGCCGGCTGATGGCCAAGGGCAACATCAGCCTAGCAGACACCCTCACCGCAGCCGCAGCCGCCGAAGCAACCCAAACTTCCGCTGACCGCATGCGCAGACCGAACACTGGGGACCGCAGCGGAAACAACAACCCGGCGAGGTCGACCGAGGCCCAACCCGAGACGACCACCCACCAGAGCGACTTCCACTCGGCATCGGGCACTTCCGATGACGAGGAGGACATCCATCGCCTCCAGACAGGCCGCGACCCACGGAACCGGCGGGGTCGTAAGTTGAGGACCAACTGTGCCGGTTGCGGCGGCGACCACCCCAGGTCGGAATGCCGGTTTTTCGAATCGACCTGCCAGCATTGCGACAAGAAGGGACACATCGCCCATGTCTGCCGCCTAAAGAAGAACAGCAGCCTGGAACGATGGGTCCAGAGCGACCGTAGGAGAGAGAGCACGCCACCCCGGACCAGAGATCACCCCTCGGACAACAGATGGGACCGGAAAGGACGGCCCCTGCGAGGCGGCGATAACCGGCGAAGAGAGGAGACCCAATCAGACGGTCACCATCGGCCACGCCATAACCAATGACGCCCGGAAGGTCCACGTGGAGGTAGGCATCGAGGGCCAGCCATGCAAAATGGAGGTGGACTCTGGGTCCTACCTCTCCATGATAGCATGGCATGAAATAAAGCGCTTGGTGCCTACCCTCCAAAGGAGGAACCTCGACAGCCAGAGACTCATTGTAAAGGACTACCAGGGAAACCGCATCCCGGTAGCCGGAACCAAACACTTCAACATCACATATAAAGGGCACACCGAAAGACTTCCCCTGAAAATTGTCGACCGCGACCGCCCAAGCCTACTGGGACTGCAATGGTTCGCCGTGCTCGGCATCGAAGTCACGGGAGTTGACCACGTCACCGACGACAGCTGGGAGCAGCAACTGGCCCGGGAATTCCAAGAGGTCTTCGACAGAAGCCTAGGCAAGTACCGAGGGCCCCTGATATCTTTCAACCTAGACCCAAACGTCCCCCCAAAACGCCTGAAACCAAGGCAGGTGCCATTCGCACTTAAACCCAAGATAGACGAGCAAATTGACAAGCTCGTCAAGCAAGGGGTCCTACAGCCAATAGACCACGCCCGGTGGGAGACCCCTATAGTCACCCTGATCAAGCCCGATGGGTCGGTGAGGATCTGTGGGGACTATAAGGCCATCCTAAATGGCGTGCTACAACAAAGCGCCTACCCCGTCCCAGTAGTGCAACACCTACTGCACTCACTGGGAGGGGGCAAGGTTTTCGCCAAGCTCGACCTCGCCCAGGCATACCAACAGTTGCCAGTCGATGAGCAAACGGCAGAAGCGCAAACCATAGTCACCCACCGGGGGGCATTTAAATGCAACCGACTCCAATTCGGAGTCAGCGTGGCACCGGGAATATTCCAAAGCCTAATGGAAAGACTACTGCAAGGCATCAAGGGGGTGGTACCTTACTTCGACGACGTCCTAGTGTCGGCAACCAACCAAGCCGAACTAGAGGGTCGCCTAAGGGAGGTCCTAACCAAATTTAAAGAGACCGGGCTCAAAGTCAAGAGGGAGAAATGCCAGCTATGCACGGAATGGGTAGAATTCCTAGGATACCTCCGAGACCGTCACGGCATTCACCCCACAAACAAAAAAATCAAGGCCATCAAAGAAGCCCCCAAACCCAAGTCGAAGACGGAACTACAGGCATTCCTGGGGCTACTTAACTTTTACAATGTTTTCCTGCCCCAAAAGGCCACGGTGGCGGAGCCCTTGCATAGACTCCTGGACAAGGCGGCGACCTGGACTTGGGGGAAATGCGAGCAAGCCGCCTTCCAAAGAACAAAGGACCTCCTCACTTCGGACGCCGTCCTTATACAATATAACGAGACCCTACCTCTGGCCATCACATGCGACACATCACCCTTCGGCGTCGGCGCTGTCCTCAGCCATACCCTCCCCGACGGAAAAGAAGCGCCCATCGCGTTCTTTTCAAGGACCCTCACCAAACCGGAGCGGAACTATAGCCAGCTGGACAAAGAAGCTCTGGCTATCATTGCCGCCGTAAAACGATTCCACGAGTATCTCTACGGCCGGACATTCACCATCATAACCGACCACAAGCCGCTGCTGGGAATCCCTGCAGGAAACCGGGCCATCCCGAACATTCTGTCTCCCCGAATGACAAGGTGGTCCGAGTTCCTGGCAGCCTACAATTACGGACTCATACACAAACCGGGTAAGACGATCTCCCATGCAGACGCCTTAAGCCGCTCGCCGCTACCGGAACCTGACACCGACCCAGCACCCACAACGACCACCCTCAGCATAGAGACTCTACCCAACTTGCCCATAACCGCGTCAGACATTGCCCGAGATACTAATAAAGACAAACGTCTGGCGCGGGTGTTGCATTGGGTTGAGAAAGGGTGGCCGGAAAGGGACATTCAGAAACCGCCAAACGGAACTCTCATTATTAAAAGGGTGCATACTATGGGGGGATAGGGTGGTCATTCCAGAAAAGCTACAAGGGAAGGTTCTGGAACTGCTACACGAGGGGCACCCTGGCATCGTTAGGACTAAAGCCCTGGCCAGAAGTTACGCTTGGTGGCCAGGGATGGACAAACAAATTGAGACCTGGGTAGCAAGGTGCCAACGATGCCAGGAAACTAGGCCAAGCCCACCCACAGCACCCGTCCTAGAGTGGGAAACCCCAAGGGGATCTTGGTCTAGGATTCACATAGACTTCGCCGGGCCCACAAAAGGACACACGTTCCTTATAACAGTAGATGCTTACTCCAACTGACTGGAGGTAAGCAACATGAAGACGACAACCACGGAGGCCGTGATCAAGGAACTCTGCAAACTCTTTGCAACACACGGCCTCCCAGACGTCGTTTCCGACAACGGGCCCCAATTCACCTCGCTGGAATTCGAAAAATTCCTAGCGGAAAGGGGCATCCGCCACGCGCTGACAGCACTGGCGCACCCGGCGGCGAACGGTAGGGCGGAACGGATGGTCCAATTCACTAAGAAGACCATCCGGAAAATAGACCACGGGTAGATCCAGGAGAAAATAAACAAACTACTCTTCACCCAACACATAACCCCAAATACCACAACAAATAAGAGCCCAGCCGAACTATTAATGGGGAGGAAATTAAGGTCCCCACTCGACAGGTTACACCCCACGTATAACCCGGAGAAGCCCCCAGACTCAAACAGCAAACACCGAACCTTCGCACCCGGCGACCCCGTATACGCAAGAAACCTAACGGGAGACCCACTATGGATACCGGCCGTCATCACACAAATAACAGGCCCACATTCGTACCGGCTACAAACAGCAGACGGATGAGCGTGGAAACGCCACATCGACCAACTAAGGTCGAGGACTACCAACCAAGAGACCACCGACGCACAAACAGGCGAAACCAACCCCCACAACACAAACCAAGGGGGGAGGGAATACCCAGGGGACCAAAACCAAAGAAGAATAAACCAGCCATACTTACCGGAAAGCAGCCATCACGACCCCTCGCCAGGAAGAGACAGCCAGGCCAGCTCGACCGACCCGGAAAGACCGAGTGGGAGCGGCGAAACCCGCAGCTCAACCAACCCGGGAGGCCCAGGAGGGAGCTACGGAGAGCGGCCCGGCCCGACAGACCAGCCAGTTCCCACGACGGCATCAGGAGCAGCAGAGATCCCGACCGAACCGGCCGGGATCCAACCTACGACTGAGCTGCGCAGGTCCAGTAGGCTCAGACGGAGCCCCGCCTACCTACGTGACTACGCGACGTAAGGACTGAACCAAGAGGGGAGGGGTGTTCTGTCCCTAATTAGCATTCTTGAGATCCCCGCGCTTTGATTGGCCAAAGCGCGGGGCACTCTGATTGGTCAGGCGAGCCGCGCCGATTGGCTCGCTAAGAATCTCCCGCGATTGGTCCATTCGAATCGCGGGAGATTCAAAGCAGTGCCATTGGCCGCGGCCGCCGCGGCTAAGGGAATAAAAGCCGCGGGCTTTTTTCCTTTGCCCCAGTTCGGTTCCAACTTTAAATAAAAGAGCATGATTTGAAGTCACCGACTCCTGGTATCATTTCGCGAACACAACACCTTTGTCCAATTTGTTGGGGAGCCATTGATGAGCACCTTAAGAATAGTTTTCCAGTTACTTATGGATCTAATTATCATGCATGCTGTTCAGCCCACAGTTAGCTAGGTTGTTAAGCAGTGTGTGATGAGGTGCAAGAACTTCACTGAAATCAAGTTAGAGCATGGCTGTTGAATTTCACAATCTATTAAAAAGTGAGATATAATTAGTCTGGTAAGGTTTGCTCTTGACAAATTCATTCTGATATTTAGTAATTACCTCATTTTTTTCCCAAGATGCTTAGACAATGATCTTTATCATATGCTCTAGAAAATTCCAAAGTATTACTGTCAGATTAAAAGGTCTATTGTTTAATGAGACTTTTGTTTCTCTTTTTCTGTTTTTCAGTCATGTGGTATTTCATGTCTTCAAGGTCTGTCAAAAGTATAAGGGTTCAGACAGTAAGGCCCTGTTAATAGCATCCCTCATTAACCTGGGTTCATTCTGACCTTTTGTTTTCCTGACACTAGCTCTGTAATCATGGATTACCTGTCTACTCTTCCATTGTAGCTTCCTGTTCTTTTTTTTCAGCCTTGAAAGTTGAGGAACCTTAACTCTCAAAAAAAGAATTGACTATTTGAAATGGTTTCAGTCCTGGAGTACAATAAACATTCTTTAATTGCCAGGCATGGCCTTTTGCGTTTCTGCAATGTACTCTCAATTGCTTATTATGCTCACTGAAGTACACTTGTTTGGCATGTCAGTTCATAATTTACTACCATTTTAGTTAAGCCAGAGTTCAGTGTTGGAATTTACGAGGGTTCTTAATGATAGTTTTAATGCTGAATTAATAAATGAGAAAAGCAGGATTTTTTTAAAAAATACTAATTCAGTAGTTTACCCTGAAAGATGTGTCACTTTAATGGTAAGAGCATAAAGTTTTTCAGAGAAGGGGTTTAATATTATTTTCATAAGTGAAGCTGATTTATCTGAGGGGCCTGCTTGAGTTTAATTTTACTTTTAAAAAAAGTATTCCAATTGTTTGTTCTTACCCTGCCTCCATTCATTTGTCTTAAAATAAAATACAAATTTCTCTTATTAAAATAGATAGAGTTTAATATAGTGAAGTATACATTAAGGGTTTTTTATTCCGCCTTTATTATTTTTGTAAATAACTCAAGATGGTGAACATATCTGGTACTCCTTCCTCCTCCTCCAATATCCTCCACAACAACAATCCTGTGAGCTGGCTGAGAGAGAGTGACTATCCAAGTTTACCCAGATGGTGTTTGTGTGTAAGGAAGAACTAAAGCTCAGACTCCTGGCTTCAAACCAGGTGCCTTCACTGCTAAACCAGTTACTTGATTTCAGTGAGAAATTTCACCACATCTTCTCTTCTCTTGTTCCTATTTCTGAAATACAGGAATGCAAGATAATAGAATTTCATAAATATACAAAACTGGGAAAGATAAGAAATGTTGCCAAACAAAATGTAGTTATTTCTTTTTTGTGTATTTAGACTTTACTATAGATTAAGCAAAGAAAGAAATGGTCACATCTCTATAATTTTTCTTGTCCCCTCACCTGTATAATCTTTTGTCTATCAACATTTCTCCTTCAAATCATTTTTACATGTGTCACCACATTGAGATCCAAAGCTTGGCAGCATGGAGATGACTCATGGATTTCAGACCGCTTTTTCTTCCTATTCCTCATAGAGTCTCTTTATTTACGGGTTGGGTCTTGGGTTAAGAAGCAGGTCTAGATTTTATCAATATGTGTTAAAAGCAGAAGCTGGTGAGATGTGAATCCACAATTTTCAGGTCAATGTCTCCAGCTTTCAAAGCTGAGAGAAGAACAGCGAGAGGTCCATTGACTCAAAAGAGTGGGAGGAAAAGGTCTAAACACTGGGGTTTTCTTTCTTACACACATGCATGCATACACAGACACAGACATATACAGAGAGAGAGAGGGAGAGAGAGAGAGAGAGAGGGAGAATGTGTGTGTGTGTATATATTTCTGTGTTCTACAGAAGACAGGTCGTGTGTGTGTGTGTGTGTGTGTGTGTGTGTGTGTGTGTGTGTGTGTGACTTATTTTTTTTGTCTGCAGTAAAGCGACCGACCTAGCAGTATCGAGCTGTATGGTTACTGCTGCTTCTGAATGTGATTTTGAGTTTCTGAATATTTTATTGCCAAGCTTTTTGAAGTCTAACAATATGGAAGCAAAAGACCATTACTATATTGAGGACGCTCATTGCACTTTGGCGACGAAAAGCCTTGCGAGCTATCCTGGCAGTTCCTGAGTGTCATTCCCTGTCTCACCCCTCCTCCTTTTAAATTAACGTTGTCTCAGGGGATTGCAACCATCTTGAAATAATTTGCCTATAAGGCTTCATATAAATATGATGTATTACTACTTCCATTAGTGGCAGCTGCCATTGTACAATGAGGAAGCAATCATGAGCACACCAAAGTCGTCTCTGCAGCTAGAGCAGGAACTGATATATTTTTAATGTTGCTAGCACAATTCTGTAGCTTTTGTTTAATACATGTCCTGCAACTAGAGGGGTTGTAAGAATGTAGAAGATGATAATGTCAGTCTTTCCAAAGAACTTGTTCAGACAGATTATTTTAATATTAAGAGAAAATTTTACAATGGTCTCTTATTTAAGGCAGTGGTCTCTAAATGTGCTTCTAAGCATCGCAGAACCAGCCTCTGCTAGCTTATTAAACAGGTATTGAACTGCAGTAAAAGGTTGTGCTTGAATGAGCTGTATGGTGTGCTTTGTATTCTCTTTTGCAGAGCCAAATAAATGGGTTTAATCAACAAAAATTGCTCCTGAAATTCCCGGTGAAATTGCCAGTTACTGGATAGTGGAATAATGAATGTTGAGTTAACAGCTGTTGATCTCCTCCTCCTCCTCCTCCTCCTCCTCCTCCTCCTCCTCCTCCTCCTCCTCCTCCTCCTCCTCCTCCTCCTCCTCCTCCTCCTCCTCCTCCTCCTCCGCAGGAAAACAACTGCAACAAAGACTTGGTGTGGTACTGCTTCAAGGACTTCCTAAGGCTTTCTGGGCATGCTCAGAAGTTCCTTCTTCCAGGATAAGAGGCAAAGCACTTCCAGATATGTGAAGAGCTTGAGAAGTCCTCAGAATAGCTATAGTATGCTGAATCTTTATGTAGCTGCTTCATGGCTTCAAGTGGTAAGAAAAGGCCTTGGCAGATAATGTACATCACATCATAGTTATGGCCTCAAGAGTACAGAGTGAGAGTATCAGGCCCCACTCAGTTGGGCATGACCAAGGAAACAAGAGCTGTACTAACTTCAGTAAAGTATGTTTAATGACTTTAATGTACATACAAGTAGTCCTCGACTTGTAACTGATCACTTAGTGACCAACACTAAACAAAGGGACTTACTGCCTGGATTTGAAGTACTGACGTCCACTCCCATTCATTTGTAGTAAGGTTCTCTGAATGATTCTTCTTGGGTTTCCTTCCATTTCACTGGGCTGAGTTGCCTTTTATAAGATGAGCTGCAATAGAGTCGGCTTTTGATGATATTACCTAGTTGGGTAATGAAATGTCTGCAAGAAAAAAAAAAGCTGAGAAAAAAAATCACTGTGTGATTATGCCTCCTCTCCCTTCCATTATTTTTCCAGTCTCCTGCACTCTCTCACATCAAGCCTCTTTAGTCTTTTCTTTCCATCTCTGGCCTTGGCTTGAAAAATGTGTTGTTGTTTAAAAAAAAAATCTTGTATTTTTTGTTATATTAGTGATGGGGAGGCTCTGAGAACCTTTCCCACTTAACTGATGTGGCATTAAGAACACCAATGGAACCTTTTTGGTTTATCTAGCTGGAGCACTTGTATAGTTTTTCTTCCTTATACTGAATTCTTGGGACCAAGAACCCCATGAGGATTTCATTCACTCCCTATTGCTATTTTTGAAGAACCCCTGTAAGAGATACGTGGATCCCAAGACATTGGTATAAATAAAGATGAAGTTGAGTCTGGTGATTTGCTTTTAAAGCATGTCAGCTGCTATTTTTAAGTTAAATAATATTTTTTCTTCAAAAGGACATAGAATCTGACAGGCATCAAATGTATGTGTCTGTGCTTTCATTTACCATGTCTTACTCTTTTAAAACTATTTATCGCCCTAAGAATGAACGGAGATTACCTCCCAGTTTTCTCTGTACACGCTGAAGTCTACCTGAGGAAGGAAGGAAGAAGTAGAACCCACATCATTTCAGTCAGTTACTTGACCTCATTTTCAGACCTGTACTGCTTTGATGTCTTTGTTAACCCTTTCTAAAAGCTACCTGCATTTTTCCAGTGCAACTAAGCAGAAAAGTGTTATTTGAAAGGAAAGAATTTTTACAGAGTCTGTCAAGGGCTACTTCCTCTCTCCTGCATGGATAGTCTCAGATAGCCGAAGAGCTTTCATAGTCTTCCTCATCCTCTCCATCTTACGAGAGAGAGGAGCTTCTTGGGAGGCTAAAGTCGGCTGAAATCCACAAACCTTCTCAGAGCAGAAAACAAAATGTCGGCTTGTATTTCATCATGATTCAAAATAAAAGGGGGCATTCACCAAATATTCCCTGGAAGAGAAGTTTGGTATGATGAAGTTTGTTTTCTTTTTCCAGCATTGTAGTAAAAATAACAAAAGAATACCAAAAGAATTATAGTTATTTATATTTCTTTCTCCTCTTTCATTTCAGCCTCACTTCTTTGTCCGGCTAAAATAGTCCCCCAGTGGATTTGGGGACACAACATTTGTAGAAATTAGATGATAAATGCCGTAGTGTATAGGTTCTTCTTTTCCCTCTATCAAATACAGATCTCTTAGTCCTTGTTACACCGGTTTTTAAATCTGTACCCATTGCAATACATTTGCTACAGTTCATTCAAAGTCTATTCAAAGTTCATTGATCCAACAGCACATCACCGTCTGAATACAAAAATACATGTGCACTCATGTCTCTCAAACACTTCTAACATCACCGCAAACATTTCTCATACAGGTAGTCCTCAAATTATGATGGCAGAAATTGGGACCAGGATTTCTGTAACTAAGCAAAGTGTCATGAAATCTGGCCATATCGCTCAGGAATGGCAATCTCTACTGTCCCATTTGCCATAATTAATTGAATCATAATAGTAGTTAGGCAAGGATTTCCTTGTTATTTCCCACTGGCTTCCCACATCCAAAGTCAGTGGGAAAGCCAGCCAGAATTTGTATGTCTCAGGTGGTGAGCAAGCAGGCTGGCAAGCAAGTAAGTGGGCTGCTACTGAATAGGTAAAAGGTATACATAGGTGTGCAGCTTGGCTTAGGGTGGTTGCTTCCAGCTGGGAGAGTGAATGAGTGATGGGTTCAAGGTTTGGGGAGTCCCAGGGAGGGTACACAGAGGTGTATGAGGGTACACGGGTGGGAGAAACTACCCAGTGACCTACAACTTCCCCTTCCCCTGGCTTCTCCATTGATTTTCTTGGAAAGCTGCCAGGGAAGTTGTAAATGGCAATCATGTGACCCCAGGTACTGTAACTGGGCATAACTGCAAATGGGGTCCCAAGAGCCCAGATTGTGATCATGTGCTGGGATAAACAGAACTCCAAGGACTGATTGTGACTATCATTTGTTCAGAGCTGTTGTAATTTAGAATGGCATCATACAAATGCATATAATTGAGGAATTGATGTATCTTATATCTATAAATATATCAAACATCACACATTCTGTCTTAACATCACACCATTCAATAACATTTATTCTCACACATACTTTACTATCATATATTGCTGTTATTACATTTGGCAACCAACTTTCAAGACAATATTTACAGAAAATATTCCATATTTGCTAAATCAGCAAACGTACTTTCTTTCTCACATTCATACATTTCTTGGTGATCTGCCAAAAATCTAAGCATGCTTATTGAAATGCCGATGAAGAATCTGAAAGGAAAAGATCTGTTTTATGACCCCTAAATTTCCATATATTCTCTCAAGTTACTTTGGTTTTGATTTCAGCTGAGAATAGTAAGATCCAAGCATCCATGAACAGTAGGACAAGAACTACTGGGGTGTTATAAATATTTGTGCAAGTGCCAAAGGAATAATTCTGTGCATGAAAAGATTCTTTTGAATGCAAAACACAAAAGGATATATTTTGGAACTGATCCAGTAAATGGACATACTTTTGCCATTTCTATCTATAACTGAAACAGAAATTGGTTTTTGTCCAATTAGCTTGCATAATTTTTGATTTTTCACTGCATGTTCAGAGTATTTGTTAGACTCTTTATATTTTTATTTGAGATGTAGGATAAAGTGACTCTTCCAACTCTCTACTCCTTGCTTTAATGAAATAGCATCCTAGTGGACCTGGGAACACAATTTTTTTGAACTTAGATAGTATGTGCAATTACATATATTTTTTCCTTCTTTCATTTTTTTAAAACAATAGTCATAATCGGGTGAAAACAGACAAGGCCTATATTCTGCCCTGAGAGCAAAAATCTAACTTTGGATAGGGATGCTTTTGTTCATAAAAAGTAGCCAAAGGAGGAAATGTTTCCATATACCATAGTTAGTCCCTTACTTATGAACAGGTTACGTTCCAAGAGGCTGTTTATAAGTGTTTTGCTCATAAGTCCAAGTATAAAAAAACATACAGAATACAGTTCTCATCTTACACAAGTTAAGTTATACTTAATTGATCACAAGCTTTCTCTAATCCTTGTGCCCTCCAAGAAGCAATGAGAGCCTTAGCAATGGAAATTTTGGACTTAATTGTAGTCATAAGTCAAAGACTATACCTGTGTGTTTTTCAATTGGAAAGGCACGTTACTTGCAAATCTTGGTGGTTAGGTGGAGAGTAGGCCCTGCATGCTGGAGATTCCATATCTTACTCATATTAGTAGTGGCTGCAGATCTTCTTCAAGAGATGACCTCACAGTCTATATAAATGGTTTCCATTGTTTTTCAATTCTGTAAAATTCCTAAGACTTTCCAGGAAATCAATGTGGTTGTTTTGTATGGTGCCTTATGATTTTGGAAGTGAGTCTGACCTTATGTTTAAAATCTATATGGACTAACAATGTTATGTGCAACTTTGCAGAATCCAGACTTTGGGCAGATTTCCCAGTTCTCTTCTGACAACCATACAATCTGTTAGGCAAGGCATTGACAAGATGGAAAGTTTAAGTTTAATTGGTAAAAGCATTTATCTTTAAGTAAAGAAATGAGTCTTAGCATTTGGCTCTTTAGTAAAATTCTAATTCTAAGGGCCTGCTAGAGAGCTGATTGATATGCATTGCTGCATGTTACACTTTTCCCAATCAGAGTAACTACCATCTGTAGAGTATATACTGAGCTTTCTTCTTACCCTAGCTCTCCTATCTTATCAGTAGTGTAGTGTTAATTTATTGTTCTTCATTCTTCACATTTGCAAGGAGACAGCTTGAAAATGTCAAGAGAATTAACAGGAATGCCAGCAGCAGCAAAAGCTGATGAGGAAAGTCACCTGGCTTTTTTTTTTTTTTAAAGGGATCCAATCAATTTCACATTTCTCAAGTGTGGATGCATGCTCAGCACTTTCAACATATTTTTTTCCCTTTTATTCTTTTTGCTGGGCAGTTACATGTTCCCTGGGGCTCTTGAAACCAGACTCTGTCCAAAAATGTTTGGAGACAAGTTGCTGAAATAGGCTTAATCCTGCTATTAATTCTCTTTCTCTTGCCACCTTGTATTATTTTCAGTCTGGGCAATGTAGTCCAGTTGCATGTAGTTCTCCATATTTGGCCACAATTTAGTCAAAATTTCCATTGCTGAATGCGACAATTGTTAAGTCCCCCCCCCCCCAATATTTTATGACTTTTCTTGCTGCAGTTATTAAGGGAATCACTATACTTGTCAAGTGAGTCTGTCTTCCCCATTGACTTTCCTGATCAGAAAGTCCCAAAAGGTGATCACAGGACCTGGGGACATTGTAACCATCATAAACATGAGCCAGTTGCCAAGCACCTGAATTTTGATCATGTGACCATGGGAATGCTGCAATGGTTGTAAGTGTGAAAAACGGTCATAAGTCACCAATATTTGTAGCTCAGGGTTGAAATGAGGGGCCTTGGTGCTCTCTGAGCTTGCTTGTTTTCTTGCAGACGTTGTATTACTCAAACCGAATAACATCATCAGTACTAGTTATAAGCCATTTATTTCAGTGCTGTTGTAACTTCAAAAAGTGAGTAAATGAATGATTGTAAGTGGAGGACTACCTGTATATCTGTCTCTGGTGGAAATAACTCAGTTTTTCCTTACTGGTTTATGTGGTCACCATTCTTAACAAGAATTTGGTAGTGACCAGGATTTATCCTTAAATAGCTGTTTATAAAAACTCAGCACATATAAACATTTCTGACATAAAACATACCTGTCTAAAGGGGATAATTTTTAATTTTATCTATGTGTAAAATAATACATATTTCATTACATATTTTTCTTCCTTCTAACTACAACTATTGAGTACATTAATAATCTATTTTGGATTCTTTGAAGGGTTGCAATTCAGGTATATTAGTGATGCAAATAATAGGACAAGAATGCATAAGATCAGTTTTTCAATGTAAAAACCAAAAACAGCATCTCTTAACTAAATGACATCAAAATAGAACTTAGTTATATTTGGTAGTAGTGCTATTTTTTTTTTATTTGCCTTTTCTTATTGGGACAACAAGCATCATGTTTATCCAGCAAGCCAATGAAGACATGTCTCAGCTTCTAAAATAGATGTTCTAATTTCTGGAATTGTATCTTATTTACATCCACTCTAAAATGATGCTCCAAGCATTAGCATTAATTAAGTGTTCCATCCATTTGGGATCATATCTTTATCTGTTAATATTTCTTATTAGACTAAGTGATACCAAAGCTCAATTTTTTTTCATTTTTGCTTTTAATGTTTATTTGAAAATGCATTCCCTAAAACAAAATTTTCTGGTAAAACCCATTATTCTAATGATCTTATTTCAGTTATTTAGATACATTATTTAGATACAGTTTATCAAGTTAACCCATGTACTTTCCGTTGAGGTTTCTGGCTCCATCTTATGGCCATTTGAGAAATCACACCTAATTACAGTTTTGCATTTTCTAAGAGACAGTATTAAAATGTCTACCCTGGATTATATATTTCGAATCCAAATACCTGTTAGGTGACTTATATTCCTAACACTTTCCACATTATGTTAGCTCATTAATTGGTAAGTAAAGGAAACTCATTAATTGGTAAGTAAGTAAAGGAAAAGGAAAACTTTTATCTTTAAAATATTTATTTTAATCATACTCATCTGAACCCATTTTTGTAGAATACTGAAACTGAATATTGACACTTCAAAAATGAAAATGTGCAATTTCTGCTGCTAAGAATCATGTATTATTATGTATGAAAGAAAAGACAAACTAGTAAGATACTTGCTACATCTGTCATGTACATCTGTCTGTTGCCCTATGCTTTAGAAATATCAGTGTGCCATCTTTCTTGAATAAAAGCTTACAAATTTTTTAACATGCACTACAGAAGAAGCCGATCTGGGCTGGGCTGGGAAGCTCAGTGGGACTCGGTCTAGATCAGGAGTGGGAAATTAATTTTGCCAAGGGGCTACATACAAAACAGGAACTGTTATGAGGGGCCGAACCAATAGGCTACCACTGGTATCACTGCTGCCACAGGCTAGACAGGGACAGCCAAAAGGCCGGATGTGGCTCATGAGCCATAGAATGTCCAGATCTGGCCTAAATAGTGCTTAGTCCCACCAAAGAACAGTTGGGCTGTAGGCTAAGCAGGGAAGCCCAAAAGACTCCTTCTGTACGTTGCTATGAAAACTACACAAATGTGTTCAAGTACAGTAATCACCAGGAGTTGAGCTCAGCTCAAGGGGATCTTGCATTTTTTTAAATATTTTGCTTGCCTTTCCCTATTTTTCCCACTTATCTCTATTTTAGTGCTAGATATCATCTGCTTTAATTTCTCTTCGCAAGACAGATTTTCTTATGCAAACATAACTTTTAAAAAATAACAAGGAGTACTACACAATAAATGTGTGATGTAGGCCTCTAACAGCAATTTTCCTTTTTAACCATTTTTTATATTTGTAGTGTGAGCTATTTAGATATTTATGTTTGTATAACACACACACACACACACACACACTGTTTAAAATATGTATATGTGTGTATGCATGCACACATATATAAACATGCATAGTATTTATTTTTAGCTATTTTACTGAAATAGAATTCCCTAATCAGTTTTTGCTGATTAGTTCTTATTTCTCTTGTTTAAAATTGCTGCTGGCTGAACCCTCATCAGTTGAACTTCTAAATACTTATTTGTCAGCTAGTTTTCTAAGGGTCAAATTGAGTGTTAAAATCTATTATAGTTGCCTATTTCTTAGAACTAACTTCGGTTGGAGCCAATCTTGAACATTTTTGTTACATCCTTTTATGTATTTGGGAGGAAGCAATCTTTTTAACATGCAAATTGCAAGTACTGGAAACTCTCTTCCAGATTAAAAAATAAGTGATTACTCTCTTTAACATGTGTGTTTGATAAATAAAATGTGTAGAATGATTATGACAGAACTTTCCTATTTACTTTCTGACAAATGTGAATGTTTATTCATAGGTTTCCTTCAGAGTTATTGAAATTTAGGATCATTTTAGTTTAAAATATCTATAGAAATAGAAAAACTGGATTGAAGAAACGGTGAGGAGACCAGCTCTTCAATAATTCCTCTCTTGATAAGGAGAGGACTTGAGACTGCCCACAAATGTTCCAGGCAGTGGTCTCCAGCTGGTTAAGAGACAGGAAAATAACTGTCTTGCTCAAACCTCAATCAGTGCCTTTGAAAGGACATTCAATTCACATATTTCCTTTTCTAATCACTTTCAGAAATTGCTTTTAAGCTATTAGGAACATTTGGATTAACAAGTTATATAGTACCAGGTGACTTCCCTTCAATGTTCAGTGAAAGAAGTTTTAACAAGTTAAGAACATTTTTTTAAAAAATGGGAAAAATGAGTCTTTGCTGGTGCAGCCTCTTGGAGCAGGATGCCTTGCAGGGTCCCAAAGACTCATTTCTGGTGGAATTTGGGGGAGAGAAAGAAAGACTTTTGCTTCTTTCCTTGCGTAGAGCCAAAGCAGCAGAAGAAAGTAGCGGAAAGAAGCAGCCCCATGACCAGGCAAGTTCCCCCTTCTGCCCTTTCCCCCCTCCCCTCACTACTTCATGTTGTTCACAATGCAAGGGATACAAGCCTTGTTTTCCCGCTGACTATGTGGGCAGCACAGCCTTGTGTTCCCACGAAGCCTGGATTAATTGCTTTTGGGGTGCTTTGGGGTTGACATTTCTCTGCGGACCATCAACATTTTCTCGCGGACCAGTAGTGGTCCCCAGGCCACTGGTTGGCGACCACTGATTTGGAGGGACTAAAGAATATTAGAAATAAAAGAAATGAATATAAAGTGGGTTTATTTGATCTGATTTAAAATAGATATATTGTTGTTTCTGGTAACCCTTAGATTTTTGCTGACATCAGGAGTGAAACAATGAGGCTTTATACATTTGTTTATAGGTAAGAAGTGGAATATGGGAAGAAGAGATCATTTTATTGTATTTTAAGAGAAGGTGGTAAATTACTAAAATTGTTTATACTTGTGAAAAGATGAGAAATTTCTTTCACATACACACACATGTATTTTTGTTTATTTTTTCTTTTCTATTTCTATTTCCTTCCCTTTATCTTCTTTTTCTGTACTCTCTTTTATTTTTTCATCTTGCATTAGTTTTGCTTATTATACTTACAATCTTTAATAAAATTAATGTATAAAAAAATTAGAAATTCTCTGTCTAGAATTTGGAAAATCTAGTTAAAACATATCTAGTTGCATCTGATTTCCATATATATTCTTGTGTATTTTCATATGTTCTTACTTGCATTTGTCCAAGTGTCTCTGTGTTAGGGCTTTCTCAGTAGTGGAATTTTCATTCTATAACACTTCTTGGAAAACTTATCTAGGAGTAAATTACAGAAAAAGAAGGATAAATATTCTGAGCAATATCCAGCTTCTTCATCTTGCCAACTTCATCTAAAAATAATCCTAGAATTTCCCCTTCTAAATGTGAGTGAATGTCAGAAATATTTGTGTGCTTGTGTGTGCGCATGCATGGAGGTATATTTGCCAGAAATTCCATCTAATACATATGTATTAATTGAAACAATCACTATTTAGAATTAAGTCTCAGTACAAGGAGGTGTAAAATTGATTAATCCTCATTGCATATAGTGAGGAAGAGGGAAGGAGAGGGAGAGAAAGAGGAAGAGACATTTGTTCAGTGAATCACTGCAGTTGTTAAAATAGTAACACTGTTGTTAAGTGAATCTGCCTTTTCCATTGACTTTGCTTATCAGAAGGTTGCAAAAGGGGATCATATGACCCCAGGACACTGGAACAGTCATAAATACAAGTCAGTTGCCAAGCATCTGAAATTTGGGGTGGGGATGCCACAGTGGTCATAAGTGTGAAACATAGTCATATGTCACTTTTTTCAGTCACTAAATGAACTACTGTAAATCGAGGACTACCTGTAGTCAAACATATCTGTCTGAAGCATGGGACATTCATGGTTTCATGTTAGTATTTCATTATTCTATTGTTAATTGTTATTGTTTCCATTGAGAATTGGCATAGTGGAAAAAGCAGGTTCAGAAAAATTTTATAAGAAGAAACTTGCTTTTTTTTTTTAGGTTGTTTATCTCAAATAAAGTAAGTTCTGCTAGATGCTGTATTTTCTTCAGGCTCTAATGTGATTTCAAATTGACAAATAGAATTTCCTGCCTGGCAGGTCGCCAAGTTGATGTACAACCAAGCAACAATGAAAAATTAATTTGAAGTGTTTACATCATAAAATCATAGAATCAGAAAATATTAAACCATGTTGAAACAATCACAACTGCTACCATTAAAGTATATAGAAATAGAATGGCTTTAACTTCTCTATGAAGGAAATATTATAATCAAAATCCTCAAAAATTATAATCTATTATCTACCTCAATATACAACTGAAATTTTGATATTTAATGTGGATTTTTATTTGACAGAAAGAATTAGGCACTTTAAATAAAGCTACTAAACTAGAATAATATGCTTATAGTTAATGTTGATTGTAATATGATACTAACATTTTATTAAAAATAAAATATTTTCATTTATCTCTTGTAGTGATTCAGAAAGCCGAAAACTATGCAAGAAGATGAAAGTTGATCCTGGTTTGAAAGAGAAAGGGATAGAATTACTACACTACAAGTATGTTCATGAGTGGGTTAATGGATGTTACATTGAAATTGCTAGGATGCTCCATGGCTTTGAGAATGACCTTGTTGCGCACTACAGTCTTACACAGGGTGATATACATTTATTCATTTATTTATTTAAGAAATTTTATATGGCCACCCAACTCTCAATGACTTTGGGTGGCTTATAAAAATCCCTTTAAGTCTAAATCAGAATAGGCTAGTAGCCTGTATCTTGTATGAATAATCTTGCTCATTAATGCCGTGGTTATTTCATTGAATATTTGTATTTTAGTTTCAGCTTCCTCCACATTTTGACTGCCAGTGCATTCCATTGTGAGGGTTAAAATCCATGCTGGCAAGATGTCCAAGATTGCTTTCAATAAACTGGTAGTCTTAAGTTAAATTCTCATTGAATTTCTCAGTTTCTCTTATTGAGTTTCATGAGAGTTCAAAATCTTTGCTTAATCACCTTGTGCATATTAATATGATTTTAAAATGCTTAATCTAGATTACTATATATAACAGATACAAATCTGATTTCTACATTGAACGCTTTGTAATTTTTTAACATCCTGGACAGCCCCAGATCTGCTTGAATTATTCCCAAGGTTGAGTTCGACCCCCTGTTTATGTGTATTGTGGATGTCCGTGGGGGAACTCAGGTACTGGAATGGAGCTTGATTAATCTTTGCATTTGCTAAAAGTTGGAGTCCTATGAAATACAGGCCACAATTTCCCATTTCAGGTTGGTATGAAGAAAACTTCGTTTCAATGTCTTTCAGTCAACTTGCCAATCTAGACTATACATGTTTTATGTACCTCCCCATTCATATTTCAAAAGAATGCTAACGTTAGCTTGCTTTGCATTGTTCTTGAAGCCCCAGATGCAAAGGTGGTATTCAGAAAATTCTAACCAGTTCTGGAGAACTGGTAGCGGAAATTTTGAGTAGTTTGGAGAACTGACAAATACCACCTCTGACTGAAGATTTTACAGTATCCTTCCCCTGCCACGCCTACCAAGCCTTGCTCACAGTAAAAAAAATTTGAACTCACCACTGTCCAGATGTCATTGCTCTTGAGTAGAGGTCATTCCCTTAGCACAGAAAAGTGACAACTGTGGTTTTCATAAGTTACACTTCCTTGAACAGGAACTCCAAGAGATAGTCTTCTTGAGTCTGATTCAGTCTTTCTTTACAAGAAGTAGGACTCAATGGTTGTCACCAGGGCAGAGGCTTACAATTCCTTAAATATTTCCCTACCAAGTGTTACTTCTTTATTGTCTAATTAAAGAGGGATGCAGAATTTTAGTTCACTTCATATTTCTTGGAGCAAGTTGCAGCCTGGCAATTTTGATATATCTGCTCATCAACCTCATCAACTATCTCTCGTGCTCTTGGACTCACTTCCATGTTCAGGACAAAATGCTCAGCAAGAACAACAATAAGCAAAAATGGCCAGGCTTCATTCAGAATTTGGAGCTGATCAGCTAGCACAAGACCAATTCTTTCACTCTAAAAAAATGCAGGCATCATAAGTAGGCAGGGCCTCATCATTCTGGCTGTCGTCTCTCTCTCTTCTATAGTGAGATGGTAAGTAGAATTATAAACAGCTGGCTTCTTGGGTTTATTTATTATTATCGAGATTTTTGTTACGATAACAACAGTGTGTTGCACCTTTGGAGAACTGCCTCAATTAAAATGTGTTACAGATCAATAACAATCTTTTTTATTCCAGTACAAGCAGCAGTAATAGAGGGTCAAAGTGATTTCTGGAAATTAGCTCTTTTTTTCAAATCCAGTGGGAAAAATATAGGGAAAATCATGTCAATATGATCTTGAACTGACTAGTGTTTTAAAAGACAGTTATATTTGAAAAACAATTCAGAAACTAATATCAACACTTTTGAGTTACTTTGAGCTACCTATATGTTCTTTGATTCATTTCAGTAAGGTGGTCTCTACCAATGTTTCCTGAGTAAACTGAAAGTATTTTATCAGTTCATTGATTTCAGAGGATTTGAGCACATGTCTGCTTTTGTTCGGTGGGGATTAAGCTGCCTAAACAGAGCAGTGCACTGTTAATGGAAATTCCCCTGGGTATCTGCCACTCCCTAAACCTGCTCTATGGTAAATGGTCTCATTAAGGCTTATGGAAGTGATTGCCCATTAGAGACCTGTTTGCTTCAAAAACTTGTTTTTCATTATTCTGTTTTGTACAGGCTTGCAAAATGACAAAAAGTTCAGTTAGTCTGGCCAGAATAAAGAGCTGCGTGATTTTCGAATGGTGTTGCTAAAATTAATTACTGTTTTTCTTCTTTACAGAGATGGTGCATTTCACACTGAATATAACAGAGCATTTACACTGAAGGTAAATTTACAGTTGTTCCAAACCTTTTGGAAAAGAAAGGCTGCCTTTGTATGTAGAACAGGTGTTAATATATGCAGCATTATTTTTGGATGGGAGAGAGGTGGTACATTTTGTAAACAGCTGCTTGAGTGACCTAAAAGGTCTCAAATCTCCTGTACATATGCATGCCAAACATCTTATGAATCTGTGTGATTAACTAGATTGAGTTAATGCTAAATTGCAGCTTCGTTGCAATCTGCTAACAAGGGGAGAGGATGGTTATTGTGATTGTTTTAAATGAAAAGATTTGGCTTTGCTGTAAATTCCCTTTTGTGCCAACCTATATCTAAAAGCATGAAACTGAGAGTGATTGGCAAAATACTCATCTTTTTATTTTATTTTTTTCATATGCTGTGAAACAAGATTAAAAGAGAGATGAAATGGCCTTTTCCAAGATCTCATTAGAGACTTAGATTAGAGATGTTGCCTTCAGTCTAGAATGGGTGAAGTGGCCTTCCTCCCTAACCATTGTTTTCCTTCTCTTTCCTGCCTGGCCTTAATAGGATTTACACAAAGAAAGAAAAAAGGCCTCTAGAGGACACCAGAAAATAGACCAGGTTAAAGAAGCACCATCTCTGAGGTTAGAACCATTGTCAGAGGCAAGTGTGTTTGCCCATTTGCTGAGGGTTTTGCCTAGAAGATGATTCCATTGCCAAAATTTGGAGACTTTTGGCTTTTTTTTAGTTGTGCTTATGGTTTCCAATTCCAAGTAGGCAAATAGTGAGGATCAAGACAGAATGGTAACTTAGCAGAGGTTGTCCTCTTTCTCTACAGAAAAAGGTTGAGTACCTCTAGTGTGGTGACTTCTAAATTTAGACCTGACACAGTAGTAGCTTTAAGAAATAAAATAATTCACAAAGAAAACTCAGAAGGCATATGGATTTTAGTTGGCTCTGGCTCTGCAATTATTTCAAGTGACAGATAGTCTTTTGTTAGATAGTCTTTTGCAATCATTCTCAGTTACGACAGTGATAAAAAACAACAACTTTGTGACCAATCCTTGCATTTATTATCTTTGCAGGTTTGTAAAGGAAAGGAAAGCTGAAGTAAGATCGTAAATACAGTTACATTTTCATTTAATGACTGCTTTGCTTAAGGACCGAGTTGCTGGTCCCAATTATGATCACTAAATGAAAACTAACTGTATTGAGCTCCAGGGTATCTTTAAAGCATTCTGCTACTTGGGTCCACTGTTTTTTTTTTAAACAAATTTTATTGATTTTAAAGACAAACAAAACATAAGACATCAAAGTATAAAACCTCCTTTCTCAAAAATTACTTTTAAGTTTTAACAAAGCAAATAAGGCATTATTTTTTAAAGCATAGTTCCACATTATCACATTTCCATTTAAACACATATATATCTTTTCCAATTTTCTCATTGTTTCTCCCTTCACTTTTATCCAATTATATTTCATTCTATCAAGGTTTTATTAATTCTCCATCAAGCATAAACACACAAAATACAGAACATAAAACAAAACATAAAAAGATAAAACCTTCTTAATTATTATTTATACATGTCTTTTCCAAATTTCTCTCCTTTTTTTAAATTCCCCCAAGGTTTTTTTAATTCACAATCAAAACATAGCTAACCAAAACACAAAACATAAAACATAAAACTTCTTTTGAAAAGTGGCTTAGCCCCGGGTTACATCTTTTTTGACAGACCTAAATCAAGTTCGTGCTCACCTTATATACCATTCATATCTTATTAACCATTCTATATTTTCTATATAACTTCTCCCTTCTTTTCACTGTCTTAGTTATATTTTGTTTATTTCATCTTATTTCAGAATCATTATATTTGTATCTTTTATCTGTTCTTTTCCAATCATCTATTTATCTCTTCTCTTTAGCAAAAGAATTTCCCCTGTAATCACTTTTAAAGTGTGACGCCTTTCCATAAAATAACACTTGAAATAATACATAATTTCTATCCTGATTCTGCTTAGTACATTCTACATATTGCATTTTGAAAAGAAAAAGAATAATAAACTTATAATATAATTAAATATATAATTTCCATTCTAATTCTAATTCTATTAATAGTATAACTAAACATTAATCATTTTACACATTCTCTTTGATATTTTGTTAAATATTGAAATCTATCATTATAAAACATTTTAATATTTTAATATTTTGTTAAATCTTATAATATTCCAATAGACTATTTCAAATGCAAATACTACAATACTATCTTATGTACTCTTGCAGAATCTTTCTTAAATTATACATCCTTTATCCTTTATCTCTAAAAAAAATATCTTGTTCCAGACCGTGGCTTTTTCCCTCCCTTTCTTCTCCAGTCTGATCTTTTTGCCCGCCCTTCTCCTAATCTCCCCCTTTTTAGCTTCCCTTCTCTGTTGTAATTCTCTTTTCAATTGCTTTCTAACATTGTACCTTTTTTTCACCTTTTTTTTTCTTTTTCTTGGTTATTTTATTAAATCTTAAATTCTCATTTTTCCTTCCTCTCTTCTTATTTTCTTTCTTAATCAAAATTTTTTGTCCATTAAAAATGGCTTCCTTTTCTTCTTCTTCTCCTTCTCCTTCTTCATCAAGTATTTGCTGGTACATAGAAACCGCCATTTCTAAAAAGTGGAAGACAGCTCCCAATGAATTCTTGCCACTTGATTCTCTTTCTTTTAATTTTTCATATTCCATTTTTAGTTGATCCAGAGATGGTGCCATTGTAAATTTTTTAAAAACAACCCAGATATTTTTAGTCTAAAGGTAATTTGCAAATGTCAAAGTTATCAAACAGTCCAAACAGCCAGAAATTATTTCCTCTTCTTCTCTTTGCAACTTTTCCTCCTGGGGCAAAATCCCAAATATATTTTAAAGCTGTATTACAATTAGTTGTTGGTCTTATAATCTTCAAAGCGTCTCCTCCAACAAGTCTTTAAGGATTTTTTGTTTTAGTCCTCTCCTTCCCACTTATAACAATGAGCTTGTTTTTACCTTTTTCAGTGCTCATTTGCTTTCTCCATAAGGAAGGGGAGTGAACTTTCCTTTCAGCACTTTCGCCGTTTTAACAACTTTTTTTGGAAACAAATGTATCAATCCAAAAGTCAGGTTTCCAGGGTGTTTAAAAGTATCTTAATGACCCGGTTCAGCCAAGAAAACTTCTCCTTCTGATTCTTCCTCCTGCACAACTCTTATCTGGTTGAAGATTCCTTTGAGGCTGCCATTTCTGACAGCCGCTCCACCACCTCAGGAAAAAGGAGTCTAGCCGGCTGGGGAAAGGGGGTGCGATATCCCCAGACCCCTGCCCGGATCTCCTCTGTCTTCCGCTGCCTCTTTGGGGCAGCAACAACCCCCAAATCCAGTTGGATCAGGGGTACCTCAGCGGCGAGCGCAGCAGGGACCCGCAGAGAAGCGGATTCCTGCCGCCGCTAAAGCCTTGCAACCAGAACTCCTACTTGGGTCCACTGTTCAGCTCAGTTGAATTTACCTTGTAAAAATGTAACCCCAGATTTTCATCATAACCTACAGAAGTTCTTCAAACGTCCCAGGGCAACTTTAGGCTATCAATTTATATAAATCCATTTTATTTAGCATGGGAAAGTTCCCATTTTTGAATGTTAAGCCTCTGTAATGTAGCTATCCTTGAAATTCAGGGGGAGGAGGGAATTATTCTGGGATGCATCACTAAAGGGATCACCAGGAGGAAAGTACCACTTTAGTCAGACACCATTTGGAAAACTGTGTCCAGTTCTGGAGACCTCACTTAAAAAAAGGATATTGACAAGATTGAGCAAGTGCAGAGATGGGCAACAAAAATGGTGCAATGTCTGAGGGACAAATTACATCAAGAGAGATTGGAAAAACTGAGTATATACTGGAGGACAGAAGGGAAAGAATGACTGAAACCATTAAATATATTAAGGATGTGAATAAGGTTCTAGAAAGCAATATTTTTGACACTAAGAAAAAATGAAGAACCCAGGGGCATAACTTCAAACTGGTAGGAGGGAAGTTCAAAAGTACTGCTAGAAAGTATTACTTCACAGAAAGAGAAGTGGAAATTTGGAACCAACTTCTAGTGGAGGTACTGGTTAGTTGTCAATAATGGAGTTTAAGCATCCTTAGGATAAACACATGTCCATTATCTGACAAAAAATTAAAATAACTCAAACGATACGCTTGATGGACAGGTCACCATGTCTTTTTCTGCTGTCAGTTTTCTATGTTTTTATGAAATGTTCTACCTATGTTTCAATCTTTCAAATATTTAAAAGGTAGAGAAGGTGCAGAAAAGAGCATACAGAGGCTACAGAAGCAGCTTTGGGAGGGGCAACTGAAGTATTTATATTGAGCAAAATAAGGTTAACCAAGGGGGAACATTAAAACAGCTTATAAATTGCAAAGTGCATAAAGAGCGGGTGTTTGCTTTTGCAAACATTTGTTGGATTCAGAGTAGACAGAATAAATTACTTCGTATGCATAAACTTTGGATAGCTTTAAAAGGGAAATTGATTAATTCCTGGAAGGAGAGAGATATCAGTAGGTAATTACAGTAATGGAATCCTATTTCACAGTGAGCAGCAGCACATGCAGAAAAAAAATCTGGGTATCTTGGTGCAGAGGTCCTCAACCTTTCTGGATCTATGGTGGGGGGAGGGGATAGTTTTGTGCGCTCGCTTGCTGCTTGCACAAAAGAAGCTTAGTTAGCTTGCCCACTGGTTGTGCGGCTCAATTCCCAACAAGCCGTGGACCAGGGGTTGAGGTTAGGGTTGTCAGATGATGGGGTCTTAGTGAATCATAGTCCGAATGAAGCAAGAGTTTTATGTAGTCACAGAAAAGTCAATGATACCTAGACTACATATACAGAGGAATAGCCTCAGGATAGAGAAAAGCCACTATTCTATTCTATTCTATTCTGTTTTTGTCAGAAAATACCTAGAATACTTCATCCCTTTGGGGATATTGCATTTTTAAAAGGACACTGATAAACTGGAGCATATCTGAAGGAAACCAAGCAAGATTAAAAGGGGCCTGGAACCATGTCAGGAATATTTAGAAATGTAGTATCTGCTTTATCTGCAGAAGTAAAGACTATGGGGAGGCATGATAGCTACCTTCAAATATCTGAAGGACTAGCAAAGAGAGCAGAATTGTTCAGAGTTGTTCCAGAAAATGGGACAAAAATTATAATAAAGTAGTTTTTAATTGGTATCAGGAGAGGTTTCCTAAGAGTAAGAGGTGTAGAACAATGAAACAGATTGCTATGGAATGGCCCAAATCTCTATGGGTTCTATTTTATTCTCTCAAGAAAGAAGTAAAACCTTTTGAACTTTTAACTATTTTTAAATAATTATGATACTCCAGTGCATTAATATTTTAGCACTCAGTGTCATTGAATAAGTTTAGTGAAAATGATGTATGGATCTAAAAACATAACAAAATATGGCTTTTCAGCATAGTTTTTTGTGTATATGAAAACAGTAGGAATACACAATATGGTCACCATATTTGGTTATATTTAGGGGGATTTACATTACATATTCTTACATGTGTATTTTGAAATGCCCTCCTATTAGTATACTTGCCACATCACTTTCTTTCTTACACTATTTATTTATAAAATTTAGTGGCCGCCCATCTTACCTTACTCTGAATGGCTTACAATCATAAAAAATAAAAACTGAACAAAGATGAAAGCATTAATAAAATACTATTCATAGCCAAATATAGCAGCCTGATTAAAATATGGGGAGGGCAAGACCAGGTTGGGAGGAAAGTGGGATATGTACCTCCACTGTGATGCTCCCCCTTTGGATCTCCAAGCCAACTGGCAGAGACAGGTTTTTAGGCTCTTACAGAAGATCAGAAGGGTTGAGGCCAACCTCACTCTGGGGGCAAGATGTTCCAGAGGGCAGGTGCAATGGAAGAGAAGGCCCTTCTCTTGGATTCCTCTGGGGACTGCAGCATGCCTCCTATGCCAGTATGAGTGACACCGACCTCCCCAGTGATTCCTATAGGGAGAAGAGAATCATTTTCAAAAAGAGCTGCTCATTTGGACCAGGCAACAATTCTAAACTTCCTCTCTGGCAGTAGACTTGCTTGTTGAGTGATCTTCTACTTCCATCAAGGTTGGCTTTAATGGTATGTGGAAATGACCTTGGGAGACAGGAGGAAGAGCCTGCTGCTTTCTGAAGACTTTCCAAAGCATCACAAGAACGATGTCAGCCTTATCAGATAGATCTGACATAAAAATTAACCAAATAAGCCAGGGGTCTTCAAACTTGAAAGCTTTAAGACTTGTGGACTTCAACTCCCAGAATTCCTCCTCCAGTCATGTTAGCTCAGGATTTCTGGGAGTTGAAGTCCACAAATCTTAAACCTGCCAAGTTTGAAGATCCTTGAAATAAGCCAATTCTACTTTACTGTAAAGGTACATTAATGGAATCTTGCAAGTCTGAAAGTACAATTCTCCTCCATCTCTTTTACAGCTCAAGAACTTAGGGATGGTCCCTCTTGAGCCATTTGTTCTGCCGACTATACAGCTGTGGGATAAGCTCTCTAAATATCTGACTGCTCCCAAGGCAGCATCTCTACCCCATCTCCAAAGAGGCATACGATTCCCACATGCCATTGCAAATGATTCAGGCAGTTTGGAGAATGTAGGTGTAGCCTTCTTCCAGGGTTTTGCAAAGCCTCAGAAGCTTTCTGGAAGCTTTCTGAAGAATTGCAAGAAGGATATGTGCTATTTGGAGAAAAGCACAAGCAGCCTTGAAAAGAGAGCCTAATGCAGCCAGCATAGGGTCAGGCAGGTTGTGTTTTGTCTGTAGTGGGAAGAAGATGGTGACAATCAGTTGTATGTGGCAGGGCCTGTGGGGTGCAGAGGTGTTGAGATTTTGTGCATGGTAACCAAAAGATCAGTAATGAGGAGATAGGCAAGTGTGGACAATTGAAGTGCCCCTGCAGTTGTAAGTGCGGTTGGACTGCCAAGCACTTGAATTTTGATCATGTGACCTTGGGAACTGGACTCAAGTACCATTCATTTGGTATAACAGTAACTTTGAATGGAAGCTGAATGCCGAATATTCATTCATTAAGCAAGGACTACTTATATTCTGAAACAGAATGCATGCTAAGGCTTAACCATGCAGTTCTAGACAAGAAATACCCAACCCAGCAGTAATCAACAAGAACTTCTTTTCAGAAAGAGAAAAGAACTGTTTTCTTACCAAACACTTACTAGTTAGACAAAAGCCAAGTAGGGATTACTTAGTGCTTAGATATAGCCTTCTCCTAAACTAATGAGAAAATGAGACAACAAATTCCTTGTGTGTCCAATCACACTTGGCCAATAAAGAATTCTATTCTATTCTAATAATAATTTTCAATTTACACATGTACATTGGCAATAAACATTTGATTGATTGATAAAACAGCTATCCTCCAGGTCCAGAACATAATTCCAAAGTATTGTTGACAGAACCTTAAAATAAAAGCAATCCAGAACTTGTCCTTTGCTGGAACAGATGGTAGCTGCTACTGTAATGTTTTGCCTAAATCAAATGTAATGAAAAAATACAGCTGAAAAAAAATACAGGATCTATTTGACACTTGAAACAAGCTTCCAACATTTGTTCTGCTAAAAGTAGTATGCAGAATGTTTCTAATGATTGTTCAACAGAAATAAGAATGAACCTTCCTGAAATAATTATCTAGACTCCATAACAATTGTTAAATTGTGCCAATGACCACATCTGCAAAATTATATGACAGTTATGCCTACCAGGGGGCATTTCTTTTTATATCTCACCCCTGGTGAAATCTTGCCACTGCTGTTTGAGTAGAAGAATTCTTTGAACCTTAAAGCTGTCTCATCCTGCTAATACTAAGCAACCAGTATCTATATTGTTAACGTTTGAATTTAAAATTTCATTCACAGAGAGAGATTCTGCAGATTAAATCAAGTTTATTCCATTTACATAATATTCTAATCTGAACATTTGTTTGATTTTGAACAAAAAGAAGGGTTTAATCTTGTCGTGCATGATGCAGCTAGGCAGTTCCTCTCTCTTTTATTCTGTACATGTGGATAAAAACAAAAATACCTCAGCAGTCACCTTTTCTGATTTCAATCCATTCTGTTTTTCTTACAACCTTTTACGTCAGAGCTCTCTGCAACCTGCTGTTCTTTGAGATTACTGGAATTCTGAACATTGCAGTCCACATATATCTGGATGCTAGGGAAAGCTATTCAGTGATAATAGATTCTAATTCATAAATAAAATTTTGAAGACTTTAAAAATTAGGCTCCAGATAAAATATTGTCTACGTTATGATAAAAGACACTAAAACTCACATTAGAATCTTCTGTTGTGTTTGTTATTACCAATTTTAGAGCAATCATTCCCTCCCTTCAGGCTCACAATTTGTATATTTATCAATAACAGAGAGACAAAAACAGTTATATCAATAACTCAGCAGAGATTGCTTAGAAAATGTAATTTGTTTTATATAATTTACTCTAGGATCAAACTTTTATTTTACTTTGAAATCACTCTCTCTTTCTGAAGAGAATCCTCTCCTGCTGTTTGTGCTCTTGCTTTTAATTTGTGTATGCTGTTTTTAAACTGTTAATAGATTCAATGCTTCATTTGTGTCAAATCAGCAAGAACAAATGAAGCTCTCCATATATGCTCTTTTGTATTTTAAACATATTTTCTTTTTTGGGCTGTAGCCCACGGTGGTATTTTATACAAATATAAGATTATGTCTAAGAGGAGTGGAGATTCCTCTCAAACCTTCAGCAGCTTCTTCTGAATGAATGCATAAGGTTTCTTCTAGGTTTTTGAAAATGATTTCTTAAGCAGTGTTTGTCCCTTAAGTTACCCAAAATGAGATTTAGAAGTTGTGATAAACCTAGATTATTAAACTGCAGAACCAATTTGATGAAAGGTGAAAGAGATGTTACCTTTACCTCATTAAACTCAATAAGATAGGTATTGACTCCCATTAGTAAGGTCAGGTCTGAGAGGAACTCATCCACAATCAGTTACATGAATCTGTGTTGAGTCTTTATTGTTTTCCAGACATAGAAATTAGCTCATTTTACATTGGCAATCTGATAGAAAATTTAAATTTTCTGAATGTAATGGTTTAGCTGAAACAGAATGCATGCTAATGAAGTTCAGTGGCCCAATTATCAACAACAGATCATGGAGCTTATAAATATCATTAGCTTATGGAAAAAAAAACATATGTAGTCTGAGCTTCTTTTCATATTTGAGGAAATACTGTTGAAATGGATATGATTGTGAGAATAAATATCCATAAGACTATGATATTAACATGTGCAGACTTGCTAATAAAGGAAAGAAATCACTAAATCTAAACATTTTAAATAGTTGTCCCATCCTAATCATATCTCTTAGTCAGATCAGAAAGGAATTCTATAGAATTTTTTCCTTAATTCCTCAGCTTTAGCTTGCCTTACAAACCTTGGATTGTAGAAACTACCTTGACTTTAGATCTCCCATTGTTTTTAAGATGAATCTAAGTATCAGAGAACAATAGTAAACTAATAACAACACACTGCCTTTTCTACTGTAACTTCAGGAATGAAATCTTTTTCAGTTCTATTTATATTGAATACAGGGAATTTTGCAACATGCTAGGTATCCAGTTATTTTTACATTAAAGGAGGATTTATTTAAAATAATCAACAAGGCTGGAGTCCCAAGAGAAATGTTTGTAGCCTCTGTGTTAAAGATTCCAGATGTAGCACATGAATTTGGTATGCAGGAATTTCTGAAGCTAAATAATGCAGCCAGTTTTTTTAACACTTGAAAGATTAGTTCCTCCCTGTCCCTCAGGACTGCCCCAAGGAAAACTTATACTGATAAATCTGAGGAGAAGCAGAGAAAGCCAAAGGGTGTGTGCAGTGCATCTAAATAACTGGATAGGACTGCCTGCATTCACATGAATGATACACAGGATATAGTTTTTGTTCTCAAGAGAAGGAAGGAAGGAAGGAAGGAAGGAAGGAAGGAAGGAAGGAAGGAAGGAAGGAAGGAGGGAGGGAGGGAGGGAGGGAGGGAGGGAGGAAGGAAGGAAGGAAGGAAGGAAGGAAGGAAGGAAGGAAGGAAGGAAGGAAGGTGTCAGTGTTCTGAGTAATGAAACCAACCAATTGAGCAACTCCAAGACTTTCAGCTTTCTCAAATTTCAGCACAAATGGAAATAAAACTGTTAAAACTAAATAAAATAAAACTCAATAAAACTGTTCTTTGAGAAAGTTAAACATTTCGGAGTTGCTGAATTGGTTGGGTTTATTATCCTTGACAAAAGGAAGCCATTGTAACTTGTCATACTGCATATACACTGAAAAGAAATTCCTTGTATACATTGGATTGAAACAGCACCATTGGATTGAAACAGCACCATGCCTTTCTGCCCCACACTATTTTGGGGGACTGAGTAATATTTGAAACCTTGCACGTATATTGTGGACAGGCTTACAGAATGGTGTGATCAGTTATACAAAACATGCATTTCCACAAAGGCAGACCAGTGAGTCTCAGAATATACAAGTAAACTTTCCATGCACCATATGTCAGTCATCCATTGCTAGAAAATTAAAATGGGCAACACATATTGCACACATCATCCAAAGAATAGGCATGCTGGTCATAAAATACAGATACATTAAGCATCATGCCCTAATTTCAAGCATAAGTACAGACCAAAAATATCATATATTAAAACAAGGTAGGTAAAGCAGCCAAACCACATCTTACTTTGAAGCAAAATATAACCTTCCTATTCCAGCACTCTTTACAATTGCTAATTCCCATATGTTTTCATGATTTTAGGGTCTGCTGAATAGATATACAGAGAAAATTTGGCCATGGCATCTATGTTTGTTTTTAGAAAATGCTCTTATCTCCTAGAGATACTCTTGTTAATAACCCCATCACATGGTGTTGTGGGGAGAAAAGGAGAGAGTGCTCTCTACATCATATTGAGCTCCTAAATGAAAGTTGGAACATAGATCTAGTAAATAAATGAAGGAACATTTAATTTAAAAAATGGATACACAATTATACCCTATATAGAGAAAGATGTATATGCTAAGTCGATAATAAAATATATGCATTGATCTTGAGATACAGGTTATTGAAACTGAAGTCATACTTAATTTTCAGCTTATAAGAAATAGTCAAGTTCTATTCTAGTACATTGGACAATTCATAGTCTTTCAGTAACCAGATATTTCTGTTGTACAACATTCAATTTTTATCTTAGTTTTCCACCATGGAACTGTAGAGGTTTATATTCCTTTGTCCTTGTCCTCAGAACAGTCTGACTAGTAACTTTATTGTAAACTGCCCAGTCCCTTAGATGAGATGGATGGTGCAATAGATAGGCAGGCAGGCAGGCAGGCAGGCAGGCAAACATTCAGCATGGCCTTCTCCCAATTCTAATCCTTAAAGAAATTACTAAAAATGCCATGTTTTGGTTCAATACTTTGAATCTATTTTTAAACAGAAACATATCAGGGGACAGAATTTCTTTAAAATCTTCACTGGAAAAGCAAGCCAAATATTTCTATTTCTCGTGTCTGAAAGACCGAGACAGCATTTGTCAGATCTGTTGTAATTGTGATTAAAGGGCTGTATCTTCTTTTCTAGTCACTGGTTGCCTTTCTAAAGGATCCTGAAGGAGCTCCATTGTGGGAGGAAGATCCTGAAGCCAAAGATGTTGTCCATATTGACAGTGAAAAGGTAAGCTCCCTTGAATTGTAATTAACATTAGAGGACATTTTTAAAAACATATACATAAATATCAGGAATGGACATTTTTATTCTGACATGTTTAGAGAGCTAGTCTAGCAAACTGAATACACTGCAAGCTAAAATACATTGAGCATATTTGTTCAGTAAAATAGGAAAGGAGAGCCCGATTAGGCACCACCTCATGCTAGCTATGGATTTATTTCAGAATCTGCTAATAGCATGAATCTTACCCCAAAGCATATTTCATCTTGAGCTGCCACTACGAGTGACTAAATTTATGTTGGCTTCTTTGACTGAAGGGTCCTTGAAAACTGCAGCTTCTAATTGTCTTGGTATAAAATGCATTAATGCCTTCAGCATGGGATTATGGATCTTGATAGCTTGCTAGCTAATGATACTGCCTGGACAAATGATTGGTAGGTTCTGGCTGAGATTAAAGGAAAGGTTTGAAGAATGAATGAAAGTGTGCAGAACTATATGAAGAATGTTCAGAGTCAACATCTCTAGATAGGGTTGGGAGAGGCTACCATACCTCTGAAACCAGGGAGAGCTGTTGACATTCAGTGAAGGCAACACCATTGTTCAATCAACTAACCATCTGACAGCATAAGACAGCTTCCTGTGTTCATTCAAAATATGTACTTTTATGCAGACATTAAACCTCTTTCTCCTAGAAATGATTGATCAAACTGTTAATTGATTGGGAACCAAGAGATTCTCTGAAAGTTTTATCATTGGCATTCTTCAGTCTCGAAAGACTATGGTATCGTGCCCTGAGAAGAGGTCCTAAAACAGCTTCTAGTGTGGCTGAAAAGGCCAATTCAAGAGGTGGCAATCTCTTTCACACTGAGGACAGATACAATCTCTCCCCTGTCCAGTCCCCAGATTTCGCTGGTTCCAGGACTGCCTCTTTGCCTCAGCCTGCTGAACAAGTATCTCTTCGAATTGGAGAAGGCCATACTGCATATTTAGCCTCCAAGCTGAACAATCAGAGGTCAAGGTTTCCTAGCTGTTTTTATATAGATTGTAAAAAAAATGACTTGCTGTAGATGTTTGAAATAAGTCATGTCATGGAGCAAAATTAATTAAGAAGTGTAACCCGTAGTCTCCAAAAGTTGACTTTATGTGTCTCCGTTGCTCTTATATAACTAAGCATTAATATATTCTGTGTTTGGTTCTCAGAATGCTGACATTGTATTGTTTTTCAAAACTCTGATGTAAACCACAGCCAATATATAGACGTAGAGAAGCATCCCTCGCCTCTAGGTTTGAAGGACTAGTAGTATACTTAAGGGTCATTAGAAAGTTCTTTGACTTTAGAGGAAATAGTTTTTAGTATTTAATATGGACAAATTTGGCAAGGGCATTGAATATTTTTAGATGAACTCATGCAATCTTAATTTTGTTCTATAGTGCATTATAGTGCATTCTATACTCTTATTATGAAACCTAACATTGCTGCACTTGCTTCTCCTTTTCTAGTGTCTATTTTTCTTTCCATTCTAATCAAATTTAAATTTTAATTGATTACTCTCATAGTCATTTCAGTTTCTTAGCTTTCATTCCACTATTAGCAACAGTTACTTTGACATTCACGTTTGTCAGAAGATTAATTTTTAATGTTCACCTTTCTGCTCTCAGTTGCAGATTCTCTAGAGCTTGTTTTCAATTTAAAATGATGCCTTTCTCATCGTGGTAGCTTTAAAAAACTCTTGGTGTCTTCCTATTATCTTGGATTGGTTTCTGGTTAAAGGAAACAAGTTATTTTTTCTATTTGATTGCATTCTGAAAAAGAATTTGACAAACATCCTAAATATACAGTTATCAACCAGAGATTCTTAATCTTATTTTAAAATAATGTTCGTTATAGTCTGCTGTGTGGCAGCCGCTGAATAATATATGTTACGGTCTGTATAATATCAACAGTTTTATCTTAGCATAGTTTCTTTGGCTCCTATATTCTTCCTTCTTGGGTCCATGGATAGGACTAGAAATTCCTGCTTTTGGCATTGAACAAACCATGGTTCTTGAATATGTTTGAATTCTAAATTGTATAACATTTCAACAATGGTAGCAAAAATGAGCCAACATTAAATAGGTCTTTACTGTATGTCTGAACACATTATTTGCTAAATTATAATGTCACAGGAAAAACAGGTAAATTTACAATCAGAAGTATTTTTTTCTGATATTAGGTTTCTGTGCAGTTAAGGATCCATTGCATAGAAGCTTCCAAATTATTTTAATTTATTTATATAGGGCATGATGGTTTCCCAAGATGTATGAATTGCACATTAGCAATTTAAATCATTGGTTGTGTTTTTTTGAACAATAAGATGAAAAGCAAGAGAAAGTCAAAGCAGTACTTATTTCAATAAAATTATAGTTCCATAAAGTCTTCTCCATGTAGCTGGGAAAGCAAAGAATCAAAACAAAATCACAGAGGGAAGAAATGTAGTCCTAAAAATATGCTAGGAAGTTTACAGGTAGTCCTCAGTTAACACTACACTGAATTGGAACTGGCAACTCCATCGCTAAGTGAAACAGTCACTAAACAAAATTTATTATCACACCTACTTAACAACAGCAGTTCCAGCAGTCTTAGTTGCAGTTGTTAAGCAAATTATCATGGTTGTCAAGCAAGACACTATGTGATCACAATTTGCAACTTCCCACTGGCTTCCCCATTGACTTTGCTTGTGAGAAGTGGATTGGGAAACTTTCAAAGGGTGATCACAGGATGTTGTTAACAACGTAAATGCATGAGGGTTGCCAAACACTAAAATCATTATCATCTGACACAGGGATGCAGCAATGGTCATAAGTGTGAGAACCAGTCACAAGTCCCTTTTTCCAATGCTGTTGTAACTTTGAACAGCTGGTAAGCAAATGATTGTTAAGCAAGAAGTACTTCTATGGTAAATAAATTTTACAATAAAAATATCTCACAATTAATACAATATTAATAAAATTTGAAGAATATTGCAAAAATATTCAGATAATAAATACAGTGACTAATGGGCCCTATCAAGGCTTCTAATCCAAGAAGTATATAGTATTGGTCTACTGGCAAGACCCAAGGACTTTTCTGTGATCTTTAATTAAATTAAGTCTCAGTTGTCGAGGTGTTACCTAGGTAGCCAATTTAAAGACTGCATTATTTTTTAACTTTATCATAGTTGGTTATTCGATATATCATGATTTTAAATTTCATTGTTGTGTTTTTAAGAGCTAATTCTAAAAGAGAACATCAATCATTTAAGTGTCTTAAATACAAGTGCAAAGTCAACTCTTTAATATGTTTTGGATTTATCCATCAATAAAACATTAGAATTTGTTGGAGCTATAGCCTTGTCTTTTGCAATATAGACAGGTATATGAGTGAGCTTGTATAGGCTCACCCTGTTTTGAGGCATGGTCTATACTTTGTGTATATGAATTCAGATGCCTCATAATGTATATAAGAAGCAGAGCTGCATTGTGATCAACATCTGATCCTATTGATGTATAAGGCTGGGAGAGAGTTAAACTCTTAAGTTTAGTGAATTAAACTATAAGTTTCAATTGAAATATAATCCTTAGATAGAAATGGTTTACTGAGTTTTGTAAACTGTGTTCATAAGTCTTACATGGTTACTTGGATATGGCCAATGCATTCCGTCCTTGCATAGTAATGCATAATTCAAATCCACATCTTTTCAGCACCAATATAAAAATCTGTACAAGTAGTACTAGCATATTGGGGTCATAATGATGTAGTAATAAGCTTAGTTGATTTATCCAGCTAATCTGATTATATGGAGATCTCAAGGATGGTCTTAGGACACTCTTATTAAAAGTACTTTGAAAGCAAACACTTGCAGTGGTTATAATTAAGTTTCTAATCTTGGAATTGGTTGCACATTTTGGTTGCACTTTTAAATGTAGGTATTTTAAGTGTGGGAACTTCAGTAAGAAGTGTTTGAACCCTAGTTGATAACAAATCATCCATTTGTTTGTAGCTTTTTAATTGAGGATTTAATGATAACAACCAGATCACAAACTATTTGGCAGTACTATCAAATGGCTCCAATAGTTGTTGGAATTTTAAAATATGTGAAGTAAAGACTCTTAAGTCTCATATTTTTTATTTTCTCTCTTGGTTTTAAGGAACTGAAAAGACTTCTGAAGAAAGAAGATAAACCTGTTTTGTTGATGTTCTATGCCCCTTGTGAGTAATACAATATTTTTAAAAATTTGGCAGCCCCCTTACTGATATTTGTGTACCATTATTAAATTATTCCATTTGTTCATAGAAAACTGACAGCACACATTCACTATCTGCTCATTACTCTGCATTTGATATTCTTCATTCCTCAGTTTTTATTCCATAATTTACCACAAACATAGCAGTATAGTATAAAAATATTTCAAATGATGTTCTTTTACTCTTTTTCTCTAGTAAAATTATGCAAAAAATGGACACTCAGGTTCAGGTGGACCTTGCACATTTATTTCTAGTTTTCAAATGTGTTCAGACTATTCTTAAATACAATAAAATTTCTTCAAATACCCATTTGCTCCTGTTGTAATTTAAGGATCTGTAGTTATGTTGTCCTACCATCATTCTTAAAATGGCTTGGACATGTCAAGAGAATAATATCCTGCCCCAACCAGCAATCATTGTAAAAGAGAATCCATCAAAAATAAATAAAATGATACCTTGGAGAGTTCTCTGCAACAGCAGTAGCTATTCAATAGATTTTTTTTTTTTAATCTCTGCCTTCTCAAGTTTGAAATAATGCCAGCCACACCCCTGTTCCTCCAGTAAAAATACACAAAAATTGCTCCTGCAAATTTATCAGGTAATAGCCAACCTAAGCTGATCTTAGCTGTCTACGTAAATTAGAATATGCAATCTAAGCTGCCTAAGTGAATTAGAGACCATCTGGAAATTTCAGAGTTTTGGCTAAATTAGGAAAAAAATATAGAAAAAAACTCCCAGTGTTGAGCTACAGCTGTAAGGCTGACAAAAATACTGCATGGATGCTGTCACCAGCAGACAAACTCAATTGGTGGGCATATTTGTCTTTTTAATCTAGGTACATTTGTGCCTGGTGGCACATTGAATGACCTACTTTACTATTGCTAGCCATATGGATATCTTTTTCTTCTGTGAGCCTCTATGAGGAATAAAGGCTTTTCATTGTGAGTGATTAGAATCTAGGACTGCAGGCATGTCAAAAACATATCACAGAATTCATTTCCTTAACTCTGATCCTAGTGATACTGAACATCCTGCCTGTCTTTGTTGTAGTATCTCATGGTGTTACAAGGGGCCAAAACCATCGATGAAGCTTTTATCAGGAGGAAAAAAAAAACTCTTATGAATCTTCATTCCCAATTATAATTAGGATGAATAAATGGAAGCCAAACTAATCTCCAATTTTTTATTTGACATAGGCCTGAAAGTTAAAGCCTCAGCTTCATCTTCCATAGGAAAACAATTGAATATATGTTTCATGGTTCTATCAGCCTTTTTTTTTTTAGAAAAACTGGGAGTGTATTTCATAATATTCTTTAATCAAAGTAACTCACATTATTGAATTGCAAATTATCAGAGAAGTGAATTCTTTCTACATAACCTTTTTTGAAAGTTATATGGTATTGACAGGAAACCTGTGTCTTCAGGATGTATTGAAATCATAATTTCACTTGAATTTCTTTTGTAGCCAGACATGAAATTGGCAAAGTCAAAACAAATAATAGTAGTGTTTTTCCTGACCACAGTGGTGCTATCTAACACACACTGTGAGATAACTACATTCCCCTAAGAACATGTTTCTCCAGATTTCTGCTTCAAATCTTGTAGTATGGTTCTGTTGCATGTTTAGGAAACATATCAAATTTCTTAAGCACAGTCATTTATGTCCTGCTTCTGGACTAAGAATGATAGGAGTTGCATACTACACACATCTGGAAGATACCAGCTTGGCAAAAGCTGCTTTACATTTCAGTAATGAAAAACACTGTCTGTTTTATCAGAGATCTCTCTGTTTTATCATTGCAACAGAGAGATCTCTGTTTTATCACTGCAAATTATTTATATTCTGCTAGCAAGGGCTGGATTACCACATGAACAGGTAACTTCGTTAAGTTCCAGAAATGAATTTGTAGCAAAGGGGGGAAAAAAGAAGTATGGAATCAGGTTGTAACAAATCTGAAAGTGAATGCATAACTGTATTAAATAGATATGTGGTGTTCCTCAGCAAAAATACTTTGCATTGTTATGAAGATGCTACATAATATATTTACATTGCTCCACAAGAAGCTACTTACCTGCAAGGGTTGATTTTACCTTGTCATGGCTGAATATAGGGGCATTCTAGCTATTTACCAAGAGAGCCAGGAACTAGCAGGATGAAATTTAATTCATGTTATTGGATATATGCGGAATCATATCGGATATATGTGGAGTGGTGTTGTTTGTAAAAAGGCAAAAACCCACAATTTTCCCTTAAGGTGATAAGCTCTTAAATAATCCTTTCAGAATAATGTTTATTTCTAGGACATAGCATATTTACTCTTCAGTACTGTTCTCTGTAGGCTCTTTGTAAATTTTAGATTTATCTCAGAAAAGCCTGGCTGTTTCCTGGTTCACAGCATGCCTTGCAATTGACCACTGTTTTTATGTTGGTTGAAGTTATAATGTTTGCTTTAGTCTTATAAATAATTCCTTCAGGCAATGATATTAAAAAGCCTTCTTCCTCTTTTTTATTCACTAGCAAATAACTTATTTTCTGCTATGAATTACTTTCTTACAAAGTATATCTGAGTCATTCAGTTTGGGCATTCCCCTAAGGAGGTTTCCCCAGCATGGTTTTTGTTAAGTTCTGTGCATGGGCGCAAGGAACAGAGACGAGATGGTGAACAGTGAACTTCAACTCTTTATTACCCTAGGGCAGCAGCAGCCCTTTTATAGGCAAGCTGCTGATCTAGTAACCAATAAGAAACATGGAGTGTTCACCTCCTTAACCAATGAGAGTGGCTCGTTAACAGCCAATCAGATTCTCCTGAACGGACCAATCCGATATCGCTATTATCGGCCAATCAGAAGTGCAGGGCTAGAACCCTGCTATTTTCTAAAGATTTTGATAAACTTTATTTAAGTGTTTTATAAGTTCACAACATCCCTTCCCCCTGGGTTCCGTTTGGGGGGTGCGGTGATGTAATCTCTGAGGTAAGAAGGTTCCTTTGTCTGTCTATTGGATTTACGCTGTCCCATCGGTTCTTGTTCGTAAGTCTGTTTTGGCGGGACATTTTCAGGCAAGTAGGGTGTCAGCGGTTCCTCATTGGAAGACTCGGTGCCGCTAATGTTCTCGTCGTTGTCCTCTGGCCCTTGCGGGCTTGCCTCTGTTGAGGTGTTCCTCTGTGGCGAGGCCACGCCCTTCCTTGATCCTTCTTCATTTGTTACGCCCGATTGTTGACTTTTTTCGTTCCTGCTTTCAGCCATCTCGAAATCGGTTTCTTCAACATCCCCTCCCCCCTCAGTTTGGGAGTTGCCGGAGTCATGGAAACTAGGTTGTAGCCTTGAGCGAAGCTGATCTATATGGCATTTCCATATTTTCCCGTCGCAGGTTTTCACCTAGTATGACCTGGGTCCAGTGGCTTGAATAACAGTGGCTTCAATCCACAATGGTTCACCAGAAAGGTTTCTGGCGAAAACTAAGTCGTCTATCTTGAACTCGCGGCATTTTCCGCTAGATCCACAGGGTTTCTCTGGCTCGTAAAATGGGTGAAGCCGGTTGAGGTGGGAGCGGAGTTTGCATCCCATCAATAGTTCTGCTGGAGTCTTGTTGGTGACGCTGTGCGGAGTGGAGAAGGAGTATTCTGTTTATCTTATTTTCAATGTCCCCATAGTCCATTTTGTAGAGGGTTTTTTTTAACAAACTGTACCATGCGCTCGGCTCTTCCATTAGCCGCAGGGTGCACTGGCAAAGTTAGCGCATGGCGAATACTGCGGTCCGCTAAGTATTGTTCAAAAGGGAGCGCGGTAAACTGGGATCCGTTGTCGGATACCAGAATGTCTGGCAGTCCATGCATCGCGAATAATCTGTTCAACTTCCGGATGACAGACTCGATTGTGGTACTCTTCATTTCGTGGATCTCGAGCCAGTTTGAATAGGCATCCACTGTAAATAGGAACGTATGTCCCTTAGTAGGTCCTGCAAAGTCAATATGGATGTGGGACCACGGTCCCCGAGGTGTTTCCCATTCTGTCGGAGTTGCTTTTGGTGGGGCATTGCTAACTTCCTGGCACTTATAACAAGTCTTTACCCAGGCTTCGATCTGTTTGTCGATGCCCGGCCACCATGCGTAGCTTTGTGCGAGCGCTTTCATACGCACGATACCAAGGTGGCCCTAATGCAGTGTCTTTAATACCGCTCGTTGTAACTGCTCTGGGACGATGACTCTATCTCCCCATAGGATGCAGCCTTTTTGCGAAAAAAGTTCTGTTTGCCGATTCTTGAAGGGGATGAAGTCGTCAGGGGTTTGATCTACTGGCCATCCTCGTTCGACCCAGCTAAGGACTCGCGTTAAGATAGGATCGCGTTTTGTTTCGATCGCAATATCTCTAGCTGTTAGCGGCAATGAATGTAACGTTTCAATTTGGAGCGTTGTAAGGGTTGGAGCTGGGTTGTTGACAGTTTCCAGAAGTGGTGCACGGCTCAACGCGTCAGCATGGGGAATGGCTTTCCCCGGGCGGTGTTGCAGCTTATAGTTGTATGCGGCCAAAAACTCCAACCAGCGAGTCATTCTAGGTGATAATATATAGGGGGTTGGTTTGTCTCCCGCTATAATCCCCAGCAAAGGTTTGTGGTCGGTAACAATAGTAAAAACTCATCCATATACATATTCATGAAACCATTTTACAGCAGATACAACAGCAAGAGCCTCTTTATCGAGTTGACTATAGTTACGTTCAGCCTTTGATAAAGTTCTTGAAAAATAGGCAATAGGGGCTTCGCTACCATTTGGTAACACATGGTTCAAAATGGCTCCCAGTCCAAACGACGACGCGTCACATGTGATTGTTAAAGGCAAAGTCTCGTAATACTGCATCAAAACAGCATCTGAAGTTAATAGGTTTTTTACTTGTCGGAACGCGTGCTCCTCTCAGTGCCCCCAAACCCAGGTTGCTTTTTTGTCGAGGAGCCGATGTAGGGGCTCAGCTACGGTCGCTTTGTGGGGCAGGAAGATGTTGTAAAAATTAATAAGCCCCAGGAAAGCTTGGAGATCAGTCTTATTTCTGGGTCTTGGGGCGTTCTTGATTGCTCTTAACTTGCTATTGGTGGGGTGAATGCCTTGTTTATCGATTAGGTACCCCAGGAACTCTACTTTATCTGTACACAGTAGACATTTATTTTTTTTAACTTTAAGGCCAGAGTCTTTAAATTTCTGGAGAACCATTCTAAGACGCCTCTCCAGTACTTCTCTATTCTAGGCAGCAATTAAAACGTCATCAAAGTATGGTACGACCCCTTTTATTCCCTGTAATAGTCTCTCCATCAAGCTCTGAAAGATCCCTGGGGCCACGCTAACTCCGAATTGGAGTCGGTTGCACTTAAAAGCGCCTCGGTGCGTAACAATCGTTTGTGCCTCTGCTGTTTTTTTATCGAGAGGCAGTTGTTGGTACACCTGTGCTAAATCCAATTTAGCGAAGACTTTTCCGCCCCCCAGGGAATGGAGGAGGTGTTGTACCACCGGCACTGGGTAAGCGTTCTATTGAAGGGCGTGATTCAGGGTGGCACGGTAGTCCCCACAAATCCTTAATGATCCATCCGGTTTGATGGGTATTACGATTGGGGTTTCCCAAGGAGCATGGTCGGTTGGTTCTAAAACACCCTGGGCTATTAATTTATCAAGCTGCTCATCAATCTTTGGTTTAAGGGCAAAAGGGACTCGACGAGGCTTAAGTCGGATGGCGGCTACTTCAGGGTTAAGGTTAAATGATATTGGGGTCCCCTTGTACTCGCCTAGTTTGTCTGCAAAGATGTCCTGGAATTCCTGGACGAGGGCCTCCTCCCAGTCGTCGCTGCTGGTTTGGTGAATGCCGGCTACCTCAATTCCAAGTGGAGCAAACCATTGAAGGCCTAGCAAGCTAGGCCGATCACAGTCGACGACGGTCAATGCAGTATGATTTTTGAATGAGCCTGGACTAGGCTGGATCCAATGACCGGAATTCGGTTTCCCTGATAGTCCTTGAGAATGATTCTTTGGATTCTGAGGTCTTGCCGCCGGATGGCAGGGATTAACTGTTTAAGGGTCTTCCAGGAAACCATCGAGAGGGATGATCCTGAATCGACTTCCATCACGCAGGGCTGGTTTTCGATGGCGACCTTCACTCGGATCTTCTTTGCATCTAATGATGATGCGTGACCAATCGTGATGGTTTGGTGTGCCTCTTCTTGTTTCGTTGAATGGGTTAGTGGTTTATTTCTGTAGAAGCGGTTGTTCCATTGGTGGTTCGAATGTTCCCAATTCACAGGACGACTTCCTGTAGGTTGGTGGTAGTTGGTCCCCCTCTGAAGTGGGCTGACTTCCTGGATGCTTCTGCTGCAGTAGCGTCAGTGATGGTATCTGCAAGGCTGATGTCGCCTTTCAACATCAGCTTACTTTGCACATGTGGTGCATCTAAGCCCAGAACTATTCAGTCTCTTAGAGCTTCTTCGAGGTCGGCGAACCTGCAGAGGCCTCCCAGGTTCCAGAGATCCGCGATGAAATCTGCAACACTTTCTCCTTTCTGCTGGTCTCTCTGGTAAAATTCATGTCTTCGGACAAGCGTTGGTATGGTAGGTGCATAGTGGGCCCGTAGGAGGGGCTCAAGGACGTCCCAGTCCATGGATTTCACCTCAGCCAGTTTCGCTAGTGCCTTAGCCATCTTAAAAACAGCGGGTCCGCAGTGAGTCAGGAATACCGCTCGCTTTTTCCCAGTAGTGGCATCGTTCAAGTTGTTGGTCTCCAGAAACATCTGGAACCAGTCCATTTATGAAGCCCAGTCTTCTTGTGCCGGGTCAAATGGAGCAGGTGGTATGGTGCCGCCGGTCATGGTTTCCGCCGTTGATGCGCCTTCAGCCACGTGCTCTGTTTAGTGCTCTGTAGTGTTCAGTCAGCTCTGATGTCTCCGCATCCCATCCTCGTCGCCAGTGTTAAGTTCTGCGCATGGGCGCAAGGAACGGAGATGAGACAGTGAACAGTGAACTTCAACTCTTTATTAATCATTCTGAACAGAGCAAAACCCTAGGGCAGCAGCAGCCCTTTTATAGGCAAGCTGTTGATCTAGTAACCAATAAGAAACGTGGAGTGTTAACCTCCTTAACCAATGAGAGTGGCTCGTTAACAGCCAATCAGATTCTCCTGAACGGACCAATCCGATATCGCTATTATCGGCCAATCAGAAGTGCAGGGCTAGAACCCTGCTATTTTCTAAAGGTTTTGAAAAACTTTATTTAAGTGTTTTATTAGTTCACAACAGTTTTAGAACTCATTTCTACGTTGTTCGTTTGGATATGTTCAAAACTTACATTCTTTTTGGGGACAAGAATCTCTCCTCCCAAGTATTTTTAGATTCTGGTGTTCCTGATTCTGCAATGGTGTTAAATGGAATACTGCATCCAGTTCTGGTCACCATATACAAAACAGATGTTGAGATCTTAGGAAGAGTTCAGAAAAGAACAACAAAGATGAAAGTCTGGCAGCTAAATCATAAGATGAACGATTTAGGAAATTGGGTATGTCTAGTCTCACTAAAATAAGGACTAGGCGTGATATGAAGGCAGTCTTCCAGTACTTCTGTCACAGAGAAGGAGGAGTCAACTTCTTCTCCAAAATACCTGAGGGCAGGACAAGAAGTAACTTGTCATTAAAGGTCATTAAGGAGAGATCCAACCTAGAGAAATTTCCTGACAGTGAGAACAATCAGTGGAACTACTTACCTCCAGAAGGTGTGGGTACTCCATCATTGGAGGTTTTTAAGAAAAGATTGGGCAGCCTTTGTCCAGAATGGTATAGAGTCTCCTCTTCAGCAGGGGCTGAACTAGAGGATCTCAAAGGTTCCTTCCAATCCTATTATTCTATGTTCTAAGTGTAAGTGAAATAGATCTCCATGAAACAGACAATTCTGTTCTACTGGCTTTATTTATTTAACGTGGGCCAATTTAGATCTTAATCACCAATCTTCATCTCCAAAAGTTGAATTTAATTCACCTAACATTAAAAAAAACAAAAAACAGAACACTTAATTTGATATTCATAGATTTTAGAAGTATTGTCTTGTCCTTCAGACTATCTAACTATATATAACTAGTCAGTTTCTAATTCAGATGACTTGGCTTTACCCCCTCTTTTAATGAAAAATCTGTCTTCTGACTCTGCTGTCAAATGCTTCTAGATCCTTTTGGGGATCTTCTTTGAAGGTTACTGCTCCTTAGTAATCAAAGTAACACTGGGGCTACAGTACTGTTTTTATGTTTAATGTGATGAAAAACGCTTCAGCTAAATTCCTTTTTAATCAAATACGCTTTGAGAACTCATGAGCAGACCCTAGGTTGCTTAGGCATGGAGTCAGCAGATTGAAGTAGGAACAAGAGGATACGTGTGCACGCAAACCCACAAATATATACAGAGAAAGGAAATTGCAATTATACAACAAACATTAACAAGATGAATAGACTGGAGCAAACAGATCAATAATATATTATAAACAGCATAAATATGGCTAATACAACTAATGATTTTGAAAATAAAATTCTATGCATCCATGACTCCAACTACCTAATAGATTTTGAGCTATAGGGTTTTCTTTCTTAAAGATCTTGTATATATTGCTATTAGTCCAAAAATTCTGCTTTTATGAACCATTTGTATATCACTGGGTACATGAACTTCACTGTGTTTTTGTACCAGTGGTTGCAGGTGAAATAAACAGCCTCTCTGGTCTGACTTTCCTGCTTCAGTAGTTTCTCCTCCAGTATATAAAACTATCATAACAGATTGAGAATCCTTTTCCATAGCTAGCATTTTCTGACCTGGATTAGTATGAAAATACCCGTATCAATATTGGACCATTTCCAGGCTAAACATCTTAAAACTATTATCAGTAAAAGGTAGATCCCTGCCAGAGCCTTGCTTAGTTTGCTTGTCTAAATGACGTTAACCTTATCTTATATTTAAAATTATATCTAGGAGAAGGTCTGACTTTTGCTTTCTAAAGGTTACATCTTCTCTGGGACTGACTTTATTGCAACTTCAAATATTCACTTAGTAAACTAATCATAAGACATTTCTGAAGAACCTGTCCAAAACTCCTCTAATCTTCTAATTCCCCACTGGAAGGAAAAATAGAATACTACAAGGGATTTCTATAAACATATTTTTAAAATACTATTAAAACTTACCATGAATATATTCTATTGGTGGCACTATATTCCTGTAAATTATATAAGTCTCCAGCTTTCTAGAGTTAGTGTTAGCAGAATTGATCTCAGATTGCCCTATTTTTGGTGGCAAACCCCAACTACTCAAATCAAAAGGTCCAATTTTCTTGAAGAAAATAGGAAGATAATGCAACAGTGTTTCAGAAGTAGTCCTGCTGTTGGTTTATTGATCATTATTTCTATACATTGATGCAACAATTGAATCAGCTCCTGTTTCTAGCTGCTAAATTTACTATTGTAATATTCTAAAAAGCTAATTGAAATGATAGTAATTAAAATTTTGGAAATAACTCTGGCTGAAAAACTAGTGGAATGGTTAAAAGCTTTGAAAATTGCTACAATTAAGGATAAATGTAATCAAATATGGCCACCAATTATTAGCTGCCTTAGCAATGTTTTTCTTGTTCTGGTGACTTTCTCTGTGCAAAATGTTATTTTGGATAGAAATACTGAACATGGGTGGTATTTGTATTTCTCTGAAAGATCACATGTTCATTCAACCATCTATGAGTGTGTTAGGGCTGGGCAAGACCTTGGTTTTCCTTCTAAAACATTTCCTCGAAAGGTCCAGGATATATATTAAACATTTCATTTGCAACTCTGTAAAATTACTGTAGCTACGGAAGAGGCCTGTCATGCAAGCCTCAGAAAAGATACCGCTACTTTAAAAAATTGCAGAAAGGTGCTACATTAATACCCCCACGCACTTGAAAATTATTTTTCTAAAAACAATTTCATTTTGTGTATTTCATAGCGATGGTACACACAGGTTCATGGTTTCTAATCCATCTTTTCACTTCATATTTGGAATGAATCTAAGAAAGGTAATATTATGAAATAGTTTTTTGATTGCTGAACACTTGGGTGTATAAAAGTCAGGAGAAATGTTTAACTCAAGAATAATTTTGGCAAGTCAGGAATAATTGTATGCATTTTAAAGCATATGCACACACAAAGTATGAGAGCCAATGTGGTGTACTGGTTAAGGTGCAAGACTAGGAGCAGAAAGAATTAGGTTCTAGATCTCCCAGGGAAGTTGCAAAAACGTCTATGAACGTGCGCTACACTGCCATGGTAGACTATGATTATGGTGACCATATTTTCATGGAGAAAAAGTAAAGGACAAACTTGAAAAAGGGACAAATTTAAAAAGGTTCATAATATCAAAATATTGTAATGTTTGTAACTTTGTTTTACAAAGGAAAGTAGAGATTGAGGAATCAAAAATTAAGATAAGCTTTACAAAATGCATATTTTAATAAAAAATAATATCAAATAATATATTGACTTTTTTTTAAAGGAACTTGATTTCCATAATTTTTATACATAGTAAAAGGCTATGCATTACATCATATTATAAAGGCCCAGAATAAAGGACAAAAGTGAGTTTTTGAACAAGTAAATAAATCTAAAAGACATTTTTGTGAAAGAATATCGTTTATAATAAAGGACATATGATCACTATAATTATGATCCATGACCGTTAATGAAGAGTCCTTCATTCTGCAATCACACGCATGCATATTGCATGGAGGAACTTTGTTCATTCAGTTTGCTTTATAGATAAATTTAAGAATGAATATTTCTTCCCTTATATCTTGTATTAGGGTGTGGAGTTTGCAAAAGAATGGTGCCAGCTTTCCAACAAGCATCCACTGAACTGAAGGGCATGTATGTAAGTGAAAAGTCATGTAAGACGTTTTTGGGTTTTTAATTACTTCATTAATAAAAGTAAAGCTTCTTTATTGGCATGTTTTTAATATGTAATAGTTACTGAATGTAAAAAAAGCTTAAATTAAAAAGCAAACAGAAATATTACCTTATTTATATTAATCCTCTGGGAACATCTACTTGAAAGTATCAATTTGGAACAGGATTCCATGGTTCCTCGTTATACCTGAACATAAAGTCAAAATTAGATTTCCCATCTGGCTATTTTATTTCCAGGGAAGGTTACTTTGAATTGAAAGTGATGCAGTACCATGAAATCAAGTGTTTCCAATTCTCCCTCCTGTTGTATTTAATCACATTTACATTCCCCATTTCTTCTGGGAGGTAGACAGTTTTTCAGAAGTAACACACTGGGAAAATTTAGGCTGAATGGGAGTGACTGGTCCAAGACCATTGTTTACCGAATTAGTGTCATTTGCATTGACATTTGCATAGAAAGTCTTGGACTGGACTGTCCATCTCTGTCACCTGTAATGTTAGATGAGTGCATCTGTAACTCTGGTTGAGTCTGTGCATCTGTAACTCTGGTTGAGTCTGTCCATGACCTCTTAAAAAATTTGCATACATTTATTTTTCTTGTGCCAGAGTGCTATATCTGGTGAAAAGACTTGATGTTGTGGGGCTTTTTTGGTCATGAGCAATATAGTAATTATTTGCTTTCAAGAGTGCACTGAAATATGTAGATAAAATATATAGAGTTCTTGTGGTAAAAGAAATAGGTTTCATTGTGTATACATGATCTGAGATTAGGGCCCATTGCAGTTTACTGTCTCATAGCTTACAAAATGTAGAGGCTATTTAATATTGCAGGAAGACTGGTAATGCAAACTCTTCTTCAAATGTAAAATTATTAAAGACTGTGTCCTGAATTGGTAAGTGACACAAAGCAAAGTTAACCATGTATGCCAGAAAATTCTAGAGTTCATATTGAGATGATATCTTTGTTAGGGTAATAATGGTAGAATTGTCAATAAGGAAAGTAAAGTAATGTTATATACGGTGCATTCAGAAAGTATTCAGACCCTCTTTACTTTTGTCAATTTTGTTATGAAATTCATTTTTTTCTCATTAATCTGTAGTCAGTAACCCATAATGACAAAGTAAACACAGAATTTTAGAAATGTCTGTAAATTTATTAAAAATAAAAAAACCTAAAATATCAAGTGGCATAAGTATTCAGACTCTTTGCAGCAACACTTAAAATTTAGCTCAAATGCCTCCCATTCTCTTGATCGTTACTGACATGCTTCTACAACTTGATTGGAGTCCACCTATGGTTAAGCTGAATGGAGCAAAGTACAGGAATATCCTCAATGAAAACCTGTTCCACAATGCTCTGGACCTCAGACTTGGCTAAAGATTCACTTTCTACCATGACAATGATCCTAAGCACACAGCCGAGACGGCACAGGAGTGATTTATGGATAACTGTGAATGTCCAAAAATGGCCCAACTAGAGCCCTGACTTGAACTCTATTGAACATCTCTGGAGGGACCTGAAAGTGTCTGGCCACTGATCATCGCCATTTAACCTGACTGTACTTGAAAGGATTTGCAAGGAAGACTGGCCAAAAAATCCTCTGATCATAGTGTGCAAAACTTGTCACATCATACCCAAAAGGATAAAGCTGTAATTGCTGCCAAAAGTGCTTCAACTAAGTGAAGGATCTAAATATTTATGCCAATGTAATATTTCCGTTTTTTCTTTTTAATAAATTTACAGACATTTCTAAAATTCTGTTTTCACTTTGGAATTATGGGATACCAAGTGTAGATTAATGAGAGAAAAAAATGAATTTCAACAACTGGAATCAGGCTGCAGCATAACAAAATTGACAAAAATGAAGAGGTCTGAATACTTTTTGAATGCACTTTATATCATTTTGGAGTTTCATTGACCAGCTATTGCCACTCAGATTGATTTAAAAAACATTGGAAATTACCTTTAACTTTCTTAATTAAAAATACCAATCCAAAATCCTTTATAGTGTCCTGTTTTGGATTTTCTTTTGCAAAAGGATTTCCCCTGATGAATAATTCTAGAGACTTCAGAGGCTTTTCTAATTAGCTGAAAGATATTGAATTAATATGGATTTTGGTTGCTTTTAATATGTTCAGCATGGCAACATTTGCTCTTTATGTGACACACAATATGAAGTGGTTCAGGTTAATTAAATAATTTTTATAAGTAATTCTGTGGCCTCATTAAGTATCCCGTGTCTTTTTCTGAGTGGCTAAGGATAATAATATTGAAAAGCAGTGATTAGAAAAATACATGGAGGAAATGATAGAACATGCTGGCAGAACCTGACATAATCCTTTGGGAACAAAAGATAACAAGACCAATCATAACACACCTAAACATCTCTTGACAGAAAAAAAAATAGCCCTTTGTTGACCATTGGTGGAGTTTCACAGATGTCTTCCAAAGGGCATTTCTAAGAGATAATCCAAAAATCTTTAAAGTCCTTTCTGATGTCCTGGCTATCTGATGTCAGAAACAAAGGATGTAATCTTGAATGTGGTGAAATAGTGTTAATAATTGGAGAAATCAATTGACTGCACAGGTCAGAGCCCTCCATGTGTAATTGAACTTCAGTTCCAACCATCTCTAACCAGCATTGTTCTATTAGGAAGTACAATAGGAGCACAGTTAGATTTGGAAAGCTAATTTTGCTTCTTCCTGATGTCTGCTACGTTAGCTGCATTGTTAGTACTGATTATTGCAGCCATTGATCATTTTATTCAATTATAATTAAACCTATTAATATCTATATATCGCTCCATTGCACTTTCAAAACTTCAGCATTTGCAGAGGTTCTGGATACATGGTGAAGAGAAAACCCCAGCTTCTTTGTGAGAAAGCCTCATCAGCTGGGCATGAATGTTTGCCAACTCAGTGCCTGCTGAGTTATCAAGACTATTCTGAAAAAGAAGGGGAAGGAGATAGGCGGGGAATAGAGAAAAAAGATGAGAAAAAAAATCCAAAAACCCAATGATTGGCAAAAAGGAAGGTAGACAAGAAAACTGCTGGATTATCCTTAGGAGGCTTGTACAAACAAACTCCCCCACCTTTCTACACTGACTGAACTTGAATCAACTTACTGCCCAGGCAGAGAAGGGAGCTAATTTTTTGAGCTGGACATCTAAGAGGGAGGGGGGAAATGTGGGGACTACACAAGAAAGGAGCAGCAGGTATATCCATATTTGAGGCTGGTGAGCCCATTTTTGGTAAGATTGTTGGAGATCAAGCCTAGCAGCAGCAATTTATCTAATGGATAGGCTTCCCCCCCAAAAAAAAACGTTGAGTTCTCGCTTTTTGACTCTTGTGGCTGCAAAGAGTCTTATTTTTTGCTTTCGTACCTTGTCCCCTAGTACTCAGGGGATAGAATAATTCACGTTCCCTTCAACTTTGGAAGATTGGTTATACGCTAGTCATCTCCACATCTCTCTATCTAAAAAGGTCTCTGGTACAGGATACATTTCTTTAATCTGATTTTGTTTTGAGATGCAGTGTTTAAATCTGTAGCGTGTTACTGTTCAGATGCACTGGACATCAACACCCCATCCATGCTAAAGTTGAAGTCCAAGTCCTTCAGAGCCCCAGGTTGTAAGAGGCTGCTGTAACTATCACAATTTTCAGTTGTTTGCAGAACCATCAGAACCTTTTTCTGAAATGTGTGTTGGTTAAGGTATTAGACAAGGTCTAAGGAGAGCCAGTCTCAAGTCCACGCTCAGTTGTGGAAATTTGATGTATGATTTTGAGCAAGTCACTTCTTCTCAGTCTAACTTATTTCACCATGTTATTATGAGAAAAAAAAAATTCAATATTTTTAGTTTGGCCAAGAGTCATTGGACATACAAGGAATTTGTCTATAGCGCAGAAACACTCAATGTACTTGCAAAGCAACAGAGTAATAAACATCATAATATGCTACCAATAAGAGTGGGTAGTAGAGAAGATGAGAAGGATAATAATCCTAAGCCATAAAAATGGGTAAATATACTTAGACATAAAACAAAATTGGTGAGGATTAGGTGTTCAGCAGAGTGAGTGATGGCATGAGGGAAAAAACTGCCCTGAACTCAGGAGTTTAATTAGGAGGAGAAATTGCCATGTATGTAAATTGGAGCTCCTCAAGGAAAGGCAATATATAAACCGACCAATCAAATAAAAACAAAACAAACAAGTAAAACAGGAAGTTTAGATCAGGAGAGGAAAAATCATCACTTCCCTCTGTGTAAAATTGTATTTAGATCATTCTGTATTTGTGTGGCTAGTATAATCGTTCCTGATTTATTGTAAAACAATAATATTACTTCAATTGTACTGTAGATACTCCACAACTTACAACTACAATTATGGGTGATGTTGCAATTCTAAGTTTTTGTGGTTATAAGCAAGGATAGGATATGACAGGGTTAACTACTGGTTCGGGATTTATGAGCTTCCCTGTATGATGCAAGCTGTGCGCCTGTAAATCGTCATCAGTATGCTGTGTGCAGAGAAGCAGCCTTTGAAACAGCCCTCTTTTCCTGCTTTTTTTAACTGCAGCTGTGCCTCGTTTGGTAGCTGAAGTTGAAAAATCAGGAAATAAAGATCAGGTAAGAGCCCGGGTGGGTGGGTGGGCAAAAACATCAGCATAGAACCGGTTCTATATCTGCTGCTCTTCAGAGCTACTGGTTCTACAGAGGTGGACAGAACCAGTAGAAACCCACCCCTGGTCATAAGTTGAGTCATCATGTGATTGGTCCTGATCTTACATCCATTTTTACAGTGGTTGTAAGTCAAGTCACAGAGGTCATTAAGTGAATTCAGCTTTCTCAGTGACCATTTTGCAAATTGTGATCATGTGACCACGGGATGCCACAGCTGGCTATTAATGCTGACCATGGAAGGCATTGTGCCCGAATGCCAAAATACCCAAAATGCAATCACCTGACCATGGAAGATGTTGTGATGGTTTGCAATTGTTGTAAGTGTAAATTTAAGTCATAAGACAACTCTTTTGGAGGTTGTCTTAATTTCGAAACATTGCTAAACAAATAAGTTGGGAACTACCCGTACTGCGTAATTGAAATGAGTACTTGAAGCAGAATATAATTGTTTGAAAAAGAAAAGTGAATCAGTTTGCTAAAGAAAAAAAAGGCTTGCCTTTTCTAAAGAAAGTAGTAACATTCAAATTTTGAAAGACTGAGTGAAGCATGAAGAGGTTTTACACAGGTAAAACCAGGTAAATTCAGATTCATTTGTTCATATTAATTTTTGTTTTAAATATAGAGAAAGATTCAAGGACTCAACAATCCTCCTGTATGTGCAAAAATTAACTGATTCTGTTTTAAGATGAGACAACTAGAAAATGTGCAGATAATGAATATAATGGCATATCTAAGTACAGTACTAATAATTATATCTCTGCTTTTATTCTTCTCAGTCAGAATTCCTTCATAAGGGGTATGTGCTTACCATTACACCCTTTATACCAACTGGATATTTTGTTGCTTTATAGATAATAAGTTTTGTAAATCAGCCCAATGGGTTTTAGAGGTTTTAAGCCTATAATTGTTGTCCTATCTTAAATTTATCATTTACCTATAAGAATATGGATGTTTTGCTGGGTTTTTTTTTTATTGCCACAAAGTCACAGTCTGTAATAAATGTTGTTCTGTTCAGCTTCTCCTTTCCTATTTTTGTCTTGCCATAGCACTTTACCAAAAGATAATTAGCACCTGGGAAGAAATTGAGTCAGGTTTCTTCAAATTAGTTTGCCGAGGAAGCGTTTTTGATGTGTAACATTTCATTAAACACGGATAACTGGACTGCTCAGTAGCAGACTAGAGGCAGTACGAATGTTATAAAGGACAAGGATTTTCAAAATACAGGCTTCTCCAATGATTGGCATATAAATGTCCAGTTGAAAATTTAACACTTCCTCATAAAAATATAAACTCCCCTCTGAGAAAAGTTCATAAAAACAGAGCTACTTCAGAAAACAGAGCTTTCTGAAGCATTCTTTTGCTATTCCTAAGAGTGGAATTAGCTACGTCAAACATAAAATTGCCAGTGATTTGCTACACCATGTTTTTCTTTGTCCATAATCCAGCCTATTTCTGGTAGAAACTGTATTCTGAGGTATGGAAGAATACCCCAGAGAAAGAGACAGGTTGACAAGGTGTTGCTTTTAAAGCACCAGGAGCAGCAGGTTTGTAAATAAACAAACAAACCTAGTGTTCTGGTATTTAGACTTAATAAGAATAATTGTGGGGTTATAACTGGTTGTGAGGCCTATAGAATTTAGTCTAAAGGGCTGGGGTAGAGGGGGTGCCTTTATCCCCATGGTAACTTGATACATCACTGTTTCTGGACTGAAAAATTAAATGAAGTCCTCAAGAGGTAGCTGTGCAGCCATGATGGATGAGAAGAGAGAAAGGGGAAAGAAAGGGGGAGGGAAAAAGAGAGAGAGAGAAGGAAGGAAGGAGAAAGAAAGAAAGAAAGAAAGAAAGAAAGAAAGAAAGAAAGAAAGAAAGAAAGAAAGAAAGAAAGAAAGAAAGAAAGTGTGAAAATAATTTTCCAGGGTCTTGTAATGAAATGGAAATGGTGGATGTAGGAGTTTTCCTATTAATCTATTTGTCATTGTTTAAAGTAGGTGTTGAACATCCAGAATAGTCAATAAAGAAAAGACTTATCTGTGCTCTTTAAGGTTCCTGGGTATCAGCTGACCTTCTTCTTTGGATGATCTACTTTAACATTTCATACCAGCTCTGAGCACATTTGGCCTCAGCAGTTCCTTCATTTGGGAAACTGGCATTAAATTCTGCTGCAGCATTTTATGTGGAAAGAGAAAATCCTATTCTTGGATGAGGGACAAGTAGGGGAGATAGATTAATTCCATGCTGCTAAAGGGATTTAAGTCTTCACGGGTATTAATCAGAAGTTAATCTTTCAGTTGTATCTTCAACAACTAGCCACTATGGGATAAAGCAGCAAGACTACTTGGATCAGAGAGAAGCAGTCCTGTCCTCATTATAGTTTCATTTAAAAGTGCTTGGGGCAGAAAGATATTATTTCATGGAGAAGATCTCAACTTACAAATTCGGGATCTAAGAGCCTCTTTTTAATTTTGCTTGTGCCAAGGAGTGAAGAGAAAAATTTTGAATCTACTCCTTTTTTAAAAAAATTAAAAAACTGCCTTGTACCTGAACAGCTAACTAGTATGGTTGTTATTGAAGTTCCAAAGATATCCTAGTGATACAGTTTCCAACAAATATGAATGCTAAGTTATTTTCACTTGCTTGAGATGTTTTTAAGGTATTCTTATCTGGAAATGTAACATTCTCATGCAGTCTACGTTACATTTTCATCTATATTTCCTGAACATTTGTCATATCCACAAAATTAATAGAATTGTGTGCAAATAATGTGCTTGTCTGGGATTTGGTAGGAGCTGTTTCTCTTCATCTATGAAGTTAAAAATAAAATAGATTGTTTCTACTCCCTTTGGTTTATCTATCTTTTGCAAATTAATTTGCAAATTTATTACATAATCTGGCCACACTATCCTGTTCTAGCTTGTTTGTAACATATTTACCTTGCCCAAAAGCTTTACTTGCCATAGGAGAAACAACAACCTAATTGAGAGAAAAAAATAGATCTAAAAGAGAAATTGCAAATTTAACTTTCTGCAACAGTTTTTTTCTTCCTCCAGGGTCATGGTTATCTCATATGTTTAGAGAAATATTCAGAAGATTAAAAGATTTTCACAATCCACATGTAGTCAAGATTATAACAATATATATTTTACTATTCATGCTACTAATTTAATCCAGGATGATATGCATGGAATTCTCCCCTATTATCTTTGTAGCAATCTTGTAAAATAGCTTAGGCTAAATGCTTGTGATTTGTTGTTAGGAAGCTATCACAAAGTTTATGATATGATTTCAGTTCTCCCTGGTCATTTCCAACCATCAACCACTATGAAATCATATATGTTCTCAGAAGCCTTTCACACAGTTATAGAATCTAAATGTGTTAGTCATGATGGCAGCTGTGGCAGATACTTACACCATTAGGAAATTGCTATCAAAGAAGGCTTTTACTGTATAATTGCAGTATCATCAGTAGGACTTATTAAATGTCCTTAACACTACAGTAAACTTAAGACTTACTTATATGACTAAGATTGATAGAAAGGAATATATTAACAGAATGACATTTAATAGACTTTTAAAATAATAATTTGCCCAGGAATTGATGATTAATTGCTAGCACTGACACTACGGCAAGAATAAAAAAGAGTTGAAATACTAATTGTGTGATGTCTGTTTTAAATTGATCTCCAAGTTATGCACGCAGTAGCATACTTTATTGTTTAGACAACATCATTGCATGTTTGCTACCATATTAAGTGCTGGAATAGGGAACGATCTCTAGATGTTACTGAACTACAGCTCCCAGCTGCCTTTATCACAAAAACTCTGTTTGGAGCTGCTGAGCATTGTAACTTTCAGGGAGCACAGATTCTACAATCATGTGCTATGAGGTCACAATTCATTTTTCTTCATAAATATAACAGCAAGTCGCAGCATGTAAAAATAGCTAAAATTTTATTGAAATTGTATAAGCCCATAAAGGAATGAATTAGAGGATATGTAAATGGGATGATTCCCTTGATTTTTGGGTGGGAGTTGCTAGCAAATATTATTTTAAAATATTATTTTCTTGCAATTTATGTTGGGTTTTCAAATTTTGGGAAAGCTGATTGGAGTAAGGATATTTTGATTCTGTCATTGCAGGTACTTGCAGGGATGAATGTCTACTCATCTGAATTCGAAAAAATAAAAGAAGAATACAATGTCCGGGGATATCCAACAATATGCTATTTTGAGTCAGTCTCTACTTAATCTGCACATAAGTACTGCATATAATTGCATATCTATATTTATTCTTGTATCCCAACTCCTCTCTGTTTCACTGCTTTTACAGAAAGGGGAAATTTCTGTTTAATTTTGAAAACTATGGTGCTACAGCAAAGGACATTGGAGAATGGCTGCAAAAGTGAGTTTTTAAAGTTGATACCTCCATCTTTGAGAATGATATTTTTTGATGAGCATTACGGGGGAAATCCAAAGAATATATAACAATGCAATTAAGAGTTAATGAGTTAAAGGTAATCTTGAGCTCTCACTTTCATTTGTCATGCTCTTTATTTTGCATGTGTTAATTACAACTATCCATTATCTTTTACTGAGTATTGATTTCACTTAAGCTTTACTTGTGAAAAACATACTTTTTTGTCAGTCTCTCCTTTGTATCTCAATTAGGATATTTTGTCCAACAGTTCTGACCACCTCTGCATGTTTCTTTGGCTCATGGGGGCAGCAGTGGACAAACTTAACGATGTACATGCAATAACCATCACAGAGAAACAGTGACATTTCTACCCTCAGATCTGTTAGATTAGTCTTGAATTCTTGTAATACATTCCTTCTTTTCAGAGCCAATAATGCATCTTAGGCATTTGACAAGGAATAAAATGATACAATCATGAATATATTCATTGCCCAAAGCATCTTAGAGGAAGCACAGCATAGGTTGAAAAATTACAAAGCGGAGATACAGGAAAATATGCAAGGGTCTCATAGAAAGTTATATACCAATTATTTGCCTGTGCTGGTATCTCTATGCCATGATACTGCTAATAAAATTTGTTTTTTTTCAGTATGATATTTGAGCCAAGTGGAATCCAGAAATGATTCAAATATATTCATGTATTTGGTCTTCTGCCAGACTTGTGAGGCCATTATTTGTTCTGAAAGCAAATTGAGACAGTGTATTGCTTTAAGGATTTAGATTGATATATTGTGTTAGGAGAACATGAGTCTGTGATGATTTACCATTGGGGGAAAGCAAGGTTATTTTAAGTGAGTGCTTAAAGTTTCTTTGAGAATAATGGGGGGGGTGTGGGGGGGTTGCATCTGTTATGTGAGTTACCCTAATAATAGCTGTCAAAAGATGATAAATGTCACACCAAAATTAGACATTTGGCAGTATGGGCTGAATTGGAAAAGACAGTAAATCTCATCTTAAGTCTTGTATCTCTGCTAATTCACAGCTGGACTGAAACATACTTAGACACATCCAATTCAAATTGGACAATAATGTCATGATGGATTGGTAGTTTGCATTGCTTTTTATTCTTCCCATATTGGATGCATACATATCAGTGATTCCTTTTTGGATTATACAATATTATGCAGAGACAGAAAAAGGAATAAGAAATATAAAGTCAAAGACACTGAAGGTGTAAAATAAAAAAAAAAGAAAGGAAGCATCAATAAAATCTGTTTACATAAACACCATTTGTTATACTTCTTCATACCTTTCTGTCCCTGCATCGCGTCCTTGCTTCTACCATATCTGTCCATCACTCCATACATTGCCCTTTATTCTTTATACTTCTCCCTTCTCTCTCTTTTTCAGGATTTCATCAATTCCATCTAAACATGACTCTTTCAGACTTTTTCTTTTTTACTGCACTTTTCCTTCATTTGTTTGTTTTGCAGTTTGATCCTTGTTCATTTTCTCTGCATTTTTGTCAACATTTTGGCACCTGAATATTCCTTCATCCATTTTCCCATCTGTGTTATACTTTCTATCAAGAAATAGAAATTCATCGACTTTTCTGCTTTCTGTGTAACAATTGTTCTCTCAAACTTCAGATATATAGTCCTTGAGGCCTCTCGGCAAATCATTTGAATTCTCAGCAAACGATATGACACTATCTGCATACAAAAGTACTTATTCATTCACTTCCTTAACAAATATCCAACTAACCTGGCCACAAATTAAGAACCAAGGAAACATCTTTCCTTTATTCCCTGTTTATCTTCAGTCATCCCATTAATTCTTATGCATGCTAGAATTGATACAACAGATAAATCACACATTTAAAAAAAACCCACTCATCACATTCACAATCAACGTTCAATTCTGTAGTAACCCAAAGTATTCTATAATTCATGTTTGTTCATTTGTGTTTATCATACACAAATAAAAATTCTCATATTTATATATTTCTCAGTGATCTGCTAAAGAGCAGTAACTTGGTTCTGCCACAGCTTCCTGTTCATGTTTAACAAACTCCACCTTGCTATCCTTCTCTTTAAAAATATTAAGAATAATGACATCCTTCAGTTGTCAGACACGTGTGCAGTTTTCACATACATGTTAACCAAGTCACACAGCCACTCCATGAATGAGTCACATCTGTTTTTAGTATTTCTAAAGAGCCGTGTGGTGCAGTGATTAGAGAATGCAGTACTGCAGGCTACTTCTGCTGACTGCCAGCTGCCAGCAATTCGGCAGTTCAATTCTCACCAGGCTCAAAAGTGCTATTGCTATTGCTATTCTGCAATCACACTTTATGCCAGGAGTTTTTCAACATTTCAATTGCATTTATGGTTTCTTTTTCATCATTTTTTCTAGGAGACTAATTTTAGTAGCATTAATGTCAATACCACTGTTTATACTGCTGTAGTTCACATTTAGATCAATAAAATACTCCAGCATTTCCTTACTTTAATGTCAGCCCGAATTATCTCATCACTATTACTGTTAATTTCTTTTGCTATTCAGCAGGGCTCCCTGTTGAGAGCTGCTCACCCACTTCCAAAACATTTTTAAAAAATCTATCAAAACTGCTTTTTACATCCCTGCCACGTTAATTTTAACGATCCATTGCTCTCTTTAGCTATATTTTTATAATTATCTTTTTCTTTTGTACAATATCTTTCAGATTCATTTTTATTGCATTCTTATATGCATTTTTCTTCATCTACAGCCTCTTGCTTTATATCAATCCACCAAATATCCTATTTCATATTTTCCATTAAATGTAATGTACTATGCACTATAATTCATTTTACTCTCTTTCAAGCAGCTCTATTTCTTTATTCCTTAAAACCCCTTTCCAAGCATTCTGTTGTGAATTTTATCTTCTTTTTTATACAAGGCTCATATTTTCTTTTTTTTGTTCAGTCAATCTACTTTAACCCCTATTTCTTTCATAACTCCCATTCCTTTAACTTTTCTTCTTTTTCTTTCATGTGCATTTTCTCAAATTTCACTGTTAATTCTATCCACAAATGTTTTGTCCCATTCAGAACCTCTTGTCACTCTTGTAACTGTCACTCATGTATACCTGCATTTGTCCAAAATTACCTGTACACTTTCATTTCTGGGCAGACATTCATCAACTCAACTCCATTGTACAAGATCTGATGATTTTGGTCCAGATTTATTACACCATTCCTCCTTTTTCTTAGTTTCACAAGACTTGTATTTTTTTTTCTTCAGTTTCATTTCACTTGTTAATTCATGCTCTTTGTTCTTTTTCCTATCTTGGATTCCAAAATACAACCTTTCATGTGCCATGCTTGTTATTAGATAGGCTCATATTCATCTCCATGTCCACAGTGGCTTCAGGGTGTACTTAAATTGACCACATGACGGAAGCCCTGCTCCTTTCTACAGAAGGCGGGATTTGATCATATGGTCATGGTTGCCACATTGACCTTTTTTTTCATCCCTTTTCCCCTCTGCAAACACCCTTGATTATGAATCATAGCTGTCATGAATCCAGGCTTTCACATTATTATTTTCCACATAAGGGGGAGATGTGTATGCTAAGCCTATCGATTTTAATTGTGCAGTTAGTCCTTGATTTAACAATAGTTCATGTAGTATCTGTTCAAAATTACAATGGCGATGAGAACAAGTGACTTATGATTGTTTTTCACACTTATAACCATTGCAGCATCCTCATGGCCAAGTAATCAGAATTCAAAAACTTGGCAACTGACTCATATTTATGACAGTTAAATGAGGACTATTTGATTTGCCCCTTTTATGATTGACAAGCAAAGTCAATGGGGAAACTAGACTCATTTAACTTAACAACTGCAGTTATTCACTTGTGGAAAGAAAGGTAATAAAATGGGGCAAAGTTCACTTAACAACAGAAATTTGGGGCTGGTTGTAAGTTGAAAACTACTTGTACTTCATTGCATTCAACTCAACTAACTTAAGATCAACATTTGTCAGTATTTGCCAATTTTCGTTAGCAGGTTTCAAATAGAACCTATATGTAGTTTATAACAAACTTGCTCAGGTTATTCTGGAAAAGGTAAACCAAGTAGTCCTCATTTAGTGACCATTTGCAGTTATGACAATTATGAAAAAGTAATCTTACAGTCAATCCTTGCATTTACAAACATCACAGTTCAGAAAAGCAAAGGAAAATTGAAATAAAATATTACGCCCAGTTGCAGTTTCACTTAGGGATCACTTTGCTTAACAGTCAACATGTTGGTCACTAAATGAGGACAACAACTATCTTTAATCTAGAGCATGGGTGTCAATCTTGCAGTGTCACATTGCCGTGATATTTAGCAATGTTTTCCCCATTCGCAGAGCTGAGGTGGACATGGCCTGCGTTTGACACCCCTGATCTAGAGAGTACTGTTCTTTGTTAGCTATCAAACAATTGCCTTTAAGTCTGTCACCTTATATCTTTCTTAGGCATAGCTATTAAGGAGCACAGCTGTGTTTATCTTAATTCCATGTAATGCAGTTAAAAGGAAGTGCTAATAATGGCAGATCTGGAAGCTTATTTAAAATATGCTTCTTTGGGAATTGTGTGTTCCAAGGTCCCTGGTTTGTTCTCACTACTTTCTGATTCTGTGTCAGAGAGGGGGGTGTTTGTGTCAGAAGAGGCATCACAGCACATTTAGGCTGCAGCTTCTTACAGTGTCAAACATTAAGCACATTCAGCACCTGCTGTGCAGATCAAAGAGGCAAAAATGTCCTTAATGTTAAAGCCTCTTTGGTCTTTTAAGGAAGCATGACCAATGAATGCAGAGAGGGTTTTTTTTCCCCCCTTCCCTGAATAATGATGCATGCCTTCATCACCTTCAACACCTCCTTTTGCCTGAGCAAGAAGGTCCTTATCACTTGGCAACCACATGTGAACCATTTCAAGAAACATCTAGAGTTATTTCCCCCCCTCCCTTCATTTCAGTTTGCCCACTTTATAGTTTCCTAATCCCGGTAATATTCAATACTTTTATATCAGTGCTGTGACAGCTACTGGATGCAATTACTGAATGCAAAGCAAAAACAGCTGCAGACTATTTCCAATGATAATGTCTGCTAACAAGTCACTCTGGGTTTTAGCTGACATTTCAGCCACCTAGAGTTAAAGGCAGCTGTTTGTTCACAATTAATTTTCAATGCGTGTTTAATAGTTTCCCACAAGAAAAAATGATGCTGCAGCTTTTTCCCCCTTTCTCCAAAAGAAATCAATAGGGGAGGTGGGGAGAAAGTCATATTGAGAAACCATGCTTTAGTAGAAACCTAACAATAATTACAGTTGGTGTTATAAATTGTTTGTAGTGTAAGCCTGGCACATATGCACAGTAATAAGTAATAACTCAAAGATGTTTTTTTTAGTATGAATGGTCCAAGTGTCCTACAACAGTCATTCAAAAATGCTGGAAAAGTATAATTGAACATTTTGATGTATGTTTGCCCTATATGGAAATAAGAAACCACATTAAAAAGAATAACAAGAATAAACAACTCCTGTTACTTAGTGTCCTGTTTCAGACTGAGCATACACATACTTGCAAGGAGCTTTTATAGCTGCTTATAAGAATAGAATAGAAGAATACAAATAGAAAGAAGAGGAGTAGAAGGCAGCAGAAAGTCACCTGTACAGGTTAAGGGGTCAGCAGGTTGGTGGGATATGCTTTGCTATGACTGTGGCAGCAGAGGGAGCTGGGGGGAAGTGCAAAGGTGGGGAGACAGGCAGGTGGGATATGCCATGCTGGAATATTGGCAGCAGAAGCTAAGGGAGGAATAGAACGTCTTGGGAAGACAGGCAGAGGGGTGAGATAGACTGCACTAGAAGCTGTAGAGGTGAGAGAGGTGTTGGTGTGTACCAGTCTTCTTCCTTGCTTCTCGATGTCATAATTCCTTTCTTATCTGGAAAAGTAACTGGATACATGGCATGAGATCAGATAGTCTTCAAAATAACTAATGGAAAAGGACAGATTCTAGTCTTAAACAATTTCCCAAATATAGATGTGCATTTAAGGCAGGGGTGTCAAACTGGCAGCCTGTGGACCAGATGCGTCATGCTCAGGCCACGCCCACCCCAGCTCCGCTAAGGGGAAAATGTTGCAAAACGTCACATGACAGCAACATGACTCCACGAGTTTGACACCCATGATTTAAGGAGTTGACTAGAAAGACTTAATGAAAGGTTCTAAGTCACTTTGTTCTATATTTGAAAACTCTGATAAAGAATTTGACCTTGTTCTTAAAGACAATTTTATGAACAGTTAAATTTCTTCATAAACTTCAGTTGTGACAAATGAAAAGCTGCTAAGTAAAATAGAGACATAAATGAAAAATACTTCATTCCACTGGACAACCAATTCTAGATTGTGGTACTATATAAACTGTATACACCAGTACAAACTGTTGATGTAGTGATTGCCTTGCAGAGCTTGTTCAATTCTTTACTTTCATTTCTGGATATAAGCCAAATACTTCTCACTTTTCACCTCCCAACTTGCTAAGTGTCTGTTGTTATTTGTCTTCTGTAAAAAAAAATGACTATTTTCAGCAGTGTTGTATCAAAAAGAATTATGCAGTTTATAGTGTTAACACACTTTATGCTTTGCGTTCATTAGCAACTTTTTATTGGATGGTATTTTTACATTATGTTTCATTGTCAGATTGCAACAGATTATTTATAGAAGTTAAGGAGGAAATTAATAAAGCATGTCTCTTGTTCCATCTTAAAGCTTTTTGTATGTAGTCCATAATTACCATTGTTATTCTTACAAAATTTCTGTGCCAGGTGCCTCTCCACCCCTCTCATCCTTTTTTAAAATTTGTATTTAATGATTACCCTCCTTGAACAGAGACTTGTATCAAATTACTGCATTACATGTTAGTATTTACATAATCAGGTGAATTATGATCCAGACAGCTGCTCTTTATCATCTAAGAGCCCTGACAATGCAGTGGTTTAAAGTGCTAACTCTGCCCACAGTCTGGAGTTTGATTCTGACTGGCTCAAGCTTGACTCAGCCTTGCATCCTTCCAAGGTCGGTAAAATGAGGATCCAAATTGTTGGGGACAATATGCTGACATTGTGAACTGCTCAGAGAATGCTGTAAAACACTATGGAGAAGTATATAAGTGCTATTACTATTAGTAGTTCCTTCTGAACATGGGCTATTCTGTTTTTTTTATAGTCCTCAGCCACCTAAGCCACAGGCTCCTGAGACTCCTTGGTCAGAAGAGGAAAGTGCTGTTTTTCACCTGACAGATGATGATTTTGACAAGTTTATCAAGGAACATTCTTCTGTATTAGTGATGTTCTATGCACCATGTGAGTATGTTTAAATTCATACCCAGATTCAAACCATCTGTAGAATGAAATGGGCATATTATATATAGCAACCTTTGTTTGTACAGTACAGCTTGTATGTTGAAACATGGAACGACAGAGCAGACAAATTGTCTAGAACATCTTGGAAAGGTAATTGGTTTGTGGTGATTCAGATGTGACAAACAGATTTAAAATTAAGTTTAAATAATTGCTCAGAAAGAACATTTACTTGGAATTACTTGTTATATAAAAATTGTTGACTCAATTAGGAACTTAATGCTATCTTCATGAAGGCAGTGAATCCCTTCTGCTAGCATACTCAAAATTTATCCAAAAGTTGTCTATTCTATGCTGTTTAGGAATCACCACAACTGTCCATGATTGACTCTAAAATGCAGCTTATTCTTGTATTAGCTGCTGATCTGAGTTTCACTCTGTGTACATTGATCCTTTTTGACCATTACTGGAAGTATTCTACATAAGAATGTGTCCTAGGCCATTTTTATTCTTTTTTGCTTCAGATGCTATTGTTTTAGTAGTAGCATTTATATTGTACTACAACACATATGTTTTCAGAGTCTCTTTTGTTTTCTGAATATATCTGACCTGGTTTCTTAGTTCACACCATAATCTTTACAAATACATAGAATGAGCACCTTTCAAAGCAGCTATTGGTCAAACTGAATTGGAAATATTTGGAAATAAAGTTCAAGGTCAAATGTTGTTATGTGCACAGTTCACTGAATGCAAGTCCCTAAAATTGAGAAATTACAGATATCAGTAGATGTAGAATTCTCAGAGAGAGATGGGGTTAGGTGAATTGCTTCTTCATCCCACATCCCTTTTACAAATAATATGTTTTTGAGGAATTCAAAACCTATTCCCCCCCCCCCCTCTTACACACACACACACTCAGTGAAGAATTACAGAGAAGGTTGTATTCTGAGGGTCTCATCTGGACTGTACCAGGGTTTCATAAGATCTGAACAAAGAATCACTGCCAGTTTGAATCATATTTTTTTCAAAGAAATCTAATCTCTTTCCATAGTCTCTTTTTCTCCATGATATTATCTTTTAGGGGGAATCTCTTTTGGAAAAAAAATAGAAGGATCAAATACTGTTAGACATATCCTTTTGCATTAAAAATAGAAAAGGTAGAGAATGTATTAAAATAATCGTATCAGACAAAAAATTTTCTGGGACCTTAAGGCTGATTATTAATTTTCTTGAAATTTATTTTAGTTATTTCTTCTCCAGACCTTCCTTTCTTTTTCTTGAAATTACATGAATGTGACCCAGAACTTGGAAACCACTTCTGGACTTTGTGCTTGAGGTAGAAAATAATAAAACTTTGATTTGGGGTTTTACCAATTAGATAGATTTATTGTTATAAACCTATGCCTAGATTTCTGTTATGATAGAGAATCTAGTTTTTACTTTCAAGTAATGGTACTGGAAGCTGTTTAGAACAGGACTCCTGGTCCGTGGGACTGGGCTGCACAAGTGATCAAAATTTCTCCTGCGCATGCATGGGATATAGGTAGTGCACAAAGTGACCCCCTCCAACCCTTCCCACCACTGCTGGTCTATGGTAAAATTGTTTTCCCTGAAACTGGTCCCTGATATCAAAAAAGCTAGGGCCTCTAGTTTGAAACATACAGGTAATCCTTGACTTATAACCACAATTGAGCCCCAAATTTCTGTTGTTAATCAAGGCAATTGTTGAGTTGCACCTCAAAAAAAACTTTTTTGCTACAGTTGTTAAGTGAATCACTGCAATTGTTAAGTGAATCATGCTTCCCTCATTGACTTTGCTTGTTGGAAGCTGGCTGGAAAGGTAACAAATGGCAATCACATGACCCTGGGATAGTGTGATTGCCATAAATACATGCCAGTTGCCCAGCACCCAAATTTTGATCACATGATCATGGGGATGCTGCAACAGTCATAAGTGTGAAAACTGGTCACACATCACTTTTTTAGTGACTTCAATAGTCACTAAATGGATGATTGTAAGCCAAGGATTATGTGTACATTTATAATTTAGAATGTCCTTAAATAATGGAATGCTCTTAAATGTATCCAGCAGAACCAGGAGCTACCTTAACAGATATAAAAATGCTAAAAAAGTATTTTTTGTCTGATGGAGTCTCTACAGTGAAATCCCCCCACAAACTTTCTCCCAAATACTGAAGCTTTTAAAATAGAAGTATAAATTCCCCGAGGCCCTATTTAAAAACTCAAGTTCATTTTGTTAAATAGAGTAAATATTGAACAGACTTTCCCAGAGCATTGCTGGTGCAGATTTAGAGGCAGAATTAAATCATCCCTATTCACTGATGTTTTATTTTTTATTTCAATGTGCCTGAAAAGCCTATTGGGTGTAGCTGGATTCCATAACTGAAAGGTTTTTTTCTTCTTCTTGAACAATTCATAGGCTGCTGAATTGTTTTGTGTAATGATGCTTCCTTTTCCTCCCCCAGGAGTTAAATTGCAAAACCGTCAAGAGTTTATTGTGATGTAATACACAACCTGTAATGATATTCTGTGAATAAAATCTCTTGTATTCAGCCTAAACCAGAGACTACTATTGATGCAGAATCAATTATGGGATTGTTTGGTAACTGGATCGATGTCAATTTATGGCACTGGATGACATGGCAGGCTGTTTAGAGTAGTACATTCCATCACTTGTCTTTTGGATCCTGGCTCTACAGTATTTGGCTTGTAATGTGCAGCTTGAAAGTTACTAGAAGAAGCCTTAACAGAGAAACTTATAATATGAGGTAAAAGTACAGAGAATAAGGAAGATGACCTTGACAGAGATAGACTAGTTCCATTACCATAGCAACGAGCATAGAAAAACATCGCTGAAGTACAAAACAAACCAATCTCAATAAAAGTAATCATAGCTTTCCTGTGGGGTTGACAGGAGACCATTATTAGACCACTTCCAAAGAAGCCTATGCTGGATCTTTTGGAGATGGGCAATTATAGTTGAATAAGAGAGTGGTGGTTTAAGAACAGGTAGTTCTGGATGCAGCAAATCATCTGTCTCCAATGTTTTCAATATTTTCTTGAAAGTCTTAAGAGAGCAGCAGATGATGTGGAGCTGGGTGTGGTCATTATGTTGATGGCATGCAAATCTGTTTCTCCATATCATCTTCAAGTAATGGTGTGTCCTACTGAATGTCTGCCTGCCCTTGGTAAGTTGAAAATGAACCCAGACAAGAATGAATTACTTATTGTAATGATTTGCAATTCCAGAAAGAGAATAGACCTCTGTATGGAGCCACACTGTCTCAGAAGGAGCAATTATTTGATGGAAGGGAGATGCTTCTAGACCAGTTTCTCTTATTAATAAATAAATTCTGGGTCCCTTACTGGAAAAAAAAATAATCTTAATTTTCTGGTATATGCACTGGTGATCTCCACTCTTGATAATTTCTGTACCAAGTTATTTGTCTAGTCCAAATGCTGCAGAATTTGGAAACTAAGATGGCCTCTGGAAGTTTTTAAAGAAGTCCCCAGTTTTATTTGTACTAAAAGCATTGTAGCTTCTTCCCACTGAAGTATAATGTACTTCTTTGAAAGCCCAATTTGGCTTAGGTCTAGGCTACCAAAGAAATAAATCGTTTCAACACAGTATAGTTCCGTCTCAATTTATTGATATTATCTAAGATTTGTGTAAAGGTGTCGGCTCCTCTTGCATTAAGTTTGAATTGCACTTTCCCTGTAACCACCCTGGCTCTTTTTCTCCACTGTGTTTAGGGATCCAGTCTTTTATCTTCCTTTCTACAATGCTACCTAAAATATGTCCATTTGAATACACATTTATCTGTTTTTAGTTGTTCTGAATGTCTCTGATTTAATTTTGATATATTTTGTCATAAGCTGTTGAGATAGCTCAATAGAGCTCATCAATAGATGACATTATAATAAGTCTAATAAACAAGGCTAGGCAGCCTTCTTAATTGTAGTAAATAAAATCAAATTCTCATTATGGCCACAAACTAGGATAACAATTGCAGTTATGTTTATGCAAGCTGATCCTGTGCACTTAGAAAATACCAAATTGGACAAAACTGCCATACAGCATCTTTTTAGTTTTATTTGGTAAGATTCTAAATTGCCATCTATTATCAATCTGAAGAAATAATTGTGATTAAGAATAATTATTTGACGTTATGTGTAATTCATCCTTTAAAATTTTATCTCCATCTTACAGTTCATAGTGTGTCTAAAATTAGGTTTCATATAGCATTATTTTTCCTTTTTATTGTTGATTGCTGCTCTGGTAGAACAGAATTAGAAATGTTGTCTACTATCTGCAGGACCATATGTTTCCTAATCCCAGTTTAATCACTTCATTTCCTCTGAGCTACATTGATAATACTCCTTTTTTTTTAAATAAAAAGATATTTATTGTCTTACTGTTCACAAGATATTTCAAAATCCTTGGCATCAGCCTTATGATGATTCATATTAGAGATGATATTTAATATACAACACATTGTGTAGCTGATGACTAGGATTTCACATAGTATCACCTGGCGAAGGCTGCTTACTATTTTTTTGAAGAATTCAATTCAGGTTGCCTGCTTCCAAGCCTGTCACTTCAATTTATGAGTTTGTATACATACACACGCACAAAAAAACATATGTATGTATGTATTTATGTATTTTACCATACTCCAAATACCATACTCTCATTTTAGGGATATGCAACATTATGCTGAGTACTTTAAAAAGTAAGAATTATTGAGCCAAAAAGTTAAAGAAATGAAATAAGAAAAAGAAGCATAGGTAACACTAGTTTACAACATCACCATTATGTACCTCCCTCTACTTTCTGTCCTTAAAAATTATACTTGCTTCCTTTTTTAATTTTGCTGTTTCTTCTTTAAATTTGTCATCTTCTCTTTTTCAGGATCGCCTCTCCATCTAAAAACCCAGTTTGCCTCTTTCTCTTGTCACATTCATTTTCTCTTCATTTATTTATTTTGCAATTGATCCTCATTCTTTCTCTTAGTTTCCCAAGCACACAATATAATTTATTTCATATCATTTGTTAATTCATGCTCTTTATCATCTTATCCTCTTATATATTCCAAGTCACAGGCTTTCATATGCCATGGTGCACTCATTATAGATATGGTTAATTAATATTTTTGATAATATAGATAAAATGTAGACTAGCTCACCGGCTTTAATTATAACCCTGCCGTATGCATCCATCACTAAGGACAGTACCAAGTCAGTTTGGGCACATTTTAGTCAGTACATCACAAATGCAATAAAAAATAATAATTCCAGGCATATCATTGCATCTTGCAAGCCAGCATACTGTTGCCCACACCCACCAAATATGTGTACTCACACACATTCAAGATCTGTCTAGAATAGATTAAGGTCCAACTAAAGATTATACAGTCTTCCTAAAAAGCACATTTATAACTCTTTTTCTGGTAAGGAAGATGAAAGTTAATGAATAGTAATGAATAGCATCTTTCTACTGGAATTCCTGTTAGATGACATTAAGTGACAGTAAATATATTACAAGATAATTAACAGAAGCTGAATATCATAAGCCATTTTCTTTATGATTAAAAAAAATCTCCTGCAGATATGTTATATTGGCTAATGGAGTCACATTACAAATGTTACAAAATTATTCCATCAAAGTAATGCATTAAATCCAAGGATTTGATTTATTATTTCAACCTTAAATTAAAGGTTATAAATGCATTAGTACAAAAACAACAGCTAACAAACAAAGACCACAAGTGATGTCAACTAAAATATAAAATTAATGTCTTTTAAACTGATTTTTGTGTGTGTGAGATTTGCAGCACTGATTCATTTACTAATATGCCATAGAGTGGTTAACATTCTACAAATCATTTGTTTATGAAGGTGGATGATTAACATCCTACAAATCATTTGTTTATTTTTGGAGAGAAGATTGATATGGGGAAATCTTCCAACTACAGTGCTATTGAATATTAATAAATGGGGTGCAGTTCAGACACATTTGAATTTGAAATAGCTGCATCGGTAGTAAAAGAAGGTTAATACAAACAATTTTGCTACATGCTGCCATTCCTCAAACCCCCAGATCACGTGACTTCCTTATTTTACATTGTCCAACAGTAGAGCCCATGCTCCTGAATAAGGTGCGCTTTTGCATTGACAATATGAATGAAAATGGAACCAAGGTAGGTTCTACAGAAGGACTGTTTCTGGAGATATTTCTGCCTCATTATCATGGATTTCCCAGTTCTCCCAAGTCCCACTCCATACAGCAGAGCCCCTAGTTCTCCAGAGATATTTTTAGGGATGCTCTTGAGAAACTAGAATGGAGCATTCAGTCTTGGCTGGTCCACTTCTGTGGAGTTTTCTTTATAGCCAAAATAAATACAGTTGAATAATTTAATGCACATAATTGACAGCATATGTGCATCTGAGTGGATACATGTGGACCTTCTATCACATATAAATGATAACAACAACCAATCAATCCGTCTTGGCATGGAAATATAACACTCAAACAATATATTTGTGGACTTTCTAAGAGAGTAGCTTCTCAGTCTAGCACTTATGAAAGAGCTAGAAATTGTTATGGTAGGGATGTTGGTTGTGTTAATAAGCAACACTCAAAAGCACAAGACAAAGTGTCTTTAGAAATGTGGGAAAGACAGGAAGAAGAAGCAACAGGTTAAATTACTATAGGGTTCATAGTGAATTGCCCTCTCATATAGTCAGTGATGGGCAACCAGTGGTTTCATATGCCTGCTATCTTACAATAAGAATTCTTATCAGGCTGTGCCATATTAAGAATCTGAGAGACTTCTGCTGAGTTTCAACCTAATAACCGATTTAAGCCATGTAAAGAGGGGGTGGGAGATTTATTGCTGAGTCTTGGTCCAGGGAGCCTGACATCACCTGAGAGCCTGTACATTATAAAGCATTTCTTATAGATAGTAAATTATTAAAAGTGAACTGGATGATGCAGTTGAAGATAGAAAATGATGCATTAGGCTGGTGGGAGTTTGATACAGTAAGCTGAAAATTGGTGAAAAATGAGACAGACCTCTTTAGTGAAGCAGTGCCTGGAAAGAATTTTTTTTTCCTTTAACCATCCTATGGGAGAAACCATCATATATTGCATGACTTCCTAAATATGGAATCTTGTATTGCTGATAAAAAGTGATTTGAAGCAGAAGAGAGAAATTAAAGAAGACAAACCATTTTCCTTTTCCTGCTGATTATCGATTTGGGGCAATGGGAGGAAGTGCACCTGCATATCTTCTCTGAAGCTCATTCTATTTCTCCCCCAAACATTTCAGAGATAGGAGAACTTGGAATCTTGCTTCAGAAATGACAACCTGTTTAACTGAGTATGTGTGTGTAGACATTTGGGAGGCGGGGGGGGGGGTTCCAATTGTGGCCGTACATGATTGCAAACTCTACATATGCAAAACATAGAAATGATAAATGATTGCAAATTCTTCAGCTGTTCTTCATTCTGAAGGCACTGGATAAGGGGAGAGAAGCACTGCAATTCACCAAGAACACACTTGGAGTAGCAATGGCTCATAACATTAGTCACAAGCTTTTCACTTTCCTTTCCCCCCTATTTTCAATTAATTAATCTGACAAAAAGCTAATAATAATAATAAATCCCAAAGCTTGCAACTATTTTTTTAAGTGGCTAGCTTACTAAAAATAGCCCTTCTGTCCATTTCTTATTTATTGTTATTATCCTAAGCTGCAGAGGCTAAGGGAATTGTACTTCTGGATCCCTTGCTTTATATTACGGAGCGGTCAATAGGGCTGATTGAAGTGAAACAGATTGATGAGGATGGTGAGATTACATGATAAGCGTGGCCTGCTCTGGCAGATAGCTATCTCCTGATAGTTAATTCTCTTCTGACATATAGTAAAAGAGCAGAGCTATCCAAGTGCTGCTCTCTCGTAGCTCTCTAAAGTCACTGCTTATCGGCCAGTAAAATTTGTTGTACTGTGACTAACAGCTATGTTATGAGTCCTCTGTGTGCTGGAAATCAAAGCTGGTTTATGGTTCATATAATCAATAATAGGAACTGCTCAAATAGGTCTCAAGCTGCTCTATTTTGTAAGAAAAAAAAACCTATTAAAAAGGAAGATACTTCGTGCTCTTCCAGCAACCCTAATTCTACCCAACTTATTCTGCATAAAACTGCAGTAATCCAAAGCTTGTTTGGTGAAAATGAAGCATAAAACCTTAAAACCAGAACATTTGCTCACTCTTTTCTTTTATGTATATGACATAAACTTCTTTCTAAAAAAAGTGTTTGGGAGTACTTTCCCATTCTATCCAGGAAAACTCCTGTGATTTAAATTGTTTTTGTGGGTCTTGAAATAGCACTAACTTGTTCAAATATAACATTGCACACACCCAATCTTATATAATACCGTAAAACCTGGGTATGTTAGTCTTTGATAGGGAATACCTAAAATATGTCAGATGCTATCTGACAGAGGAAAAAAAAAAGATGGAAATTTATGCCAGGAGAATGAACTGTAGATGAAAATGTGCAGCTATTAACACTTGTCAACTAGCTTTCCCCCCCAATGTATTTATGTTTATGCAAATCATTTTTTATTTTTTTTGCTTAGATCTGGTTAGATAAAAATGTACCCCATTTTTCAAGCAACCCAGTGGGACACTTCAGTCCTTGTAAGTTTCCTAAATATGTTTGGGTAACATTAAGGGGTATATTCTATTTACAATAGCAGCATGGCACCTTTTTATCCCCCCCCCTACCCCCGCAACAATGCTAGTACAGTACAATACCAACATGAAGGGACAAGCCAAGTCAAAGAGGTTTTGGGAACTATGAAAGAAGTAAATTTGATTGAATATATTTCATTTTAGTTCATTGGTTTTGGACATTATCATTTGTTATAGATCCCTATTTTCAGCCTCCATACAGTATATCCTTTTAAATAAGCCTTGCTGGAATTTCAAAAGAGTAGCTTATAAATCTATATTAAAACAAAATCATCCAGAAACACATTTTGATGGCATAAGATTTAATGGATTTCAGTTCACTAAATCAAATGCATGGAGTGCATACCAATGGATGGATTCTAGATTACAAAAGTTTCCATCATAAATTGGATGGAACTACAACTTTTCCTTGCTAAGATTGTTAATGTAATTCTTGAACTGGAACTAGACGATAACTAGAACAGTAAGTGGAACTAAAGTTTTGACTTCTTTAGAGATAGATCATGGAGTTTTAGCATATCAAAGCGAAATTGCATGTATTTTGGTTTGGTAAGTGATAGGGATAGATAGGCTAATAAGCTTTCAGCCATGGGGCATAGTCTTATTTGAAATATATGATATCAACCCAGAGGGAAATATGTTTCTATATTACATATATCAACAACTGCAGAACCATTCAAAAATAGAGAAATGACATGCAATATCTGGAAGGAGATAAAGCATTCAATGTCATTTTGCATCTTTAGATGAGCAGTATATAAATTTAATAAATACATTTGATAAATAAACATGAAGGGAATTAGTGAAATTTTTCTCCTGACAGTAACAAAGGTACTCAGAGAAACTATCAAATTTCTGAGAACAAATTAATGCTTCCCATTATTAGCATACCATTCATCCAAATAATGGCTAAGCATCATCCTTATACATTCTGGTGTCAAAAAAATAGGAATATGTTCCAATATCAACAAGGCAGTTTTGATTATTCAGAAAACTGAAAGAAAACAGTTTTGTTCCAAATATGATACCAAACATGGAATGAGACCAAGTCACTTACAGGACCATCTTTCTGCTTGTTTGATCTGTTTGTTCCAAGCCTTTATATTAGGTCTTAAAACAACTGACTTTATAGCTGAGCTTGGGAACCAGTTGTGTTGGTTGAGCCCATATTCTGGTTATATTGAAGGTATTAATTGATTTTACTTAGCTCCTATATTTGTCATTTATTGTTTTCTTTTTGGGGCGGGGGAGGTGTTTTTATCTTGTTTTTATTTTTCCATTAGCTGCTTGGAGTCAAATGTTGGAGATAAGTAGCTATATAAATTGAATAAATAAATAATTTTTTCAAGAGGCATTAAGCTGAGTAGTTCAAATGTTCCAAATGACAGTTGAGTTGTTGTCTAGGGACTGGTAAGTTGATTGCTTTTTTCATCATTTTTAAAGTTAACAGCAGCAAAATAATCAGCTTCCAGCAACTGGCATATTAAAGTAGACTACGATGTGCGCCAGGACTATTGAGAGAAAAGAAGTGCAATAGCCAGCCAGAAGACTATTCATTATTCCTACCATGCCTAGAGCAGTAAGCATCATCCTGTGAACTTCTTACATACTGCACATGGCTAGGCTGAAAACTCTGAACAATCCCTAGATGGTAGCAAAGAGTTCATGCTTTTCAAAAGTCCATGCCATCATTTACTAATTATCAGGATGTTTGTAGCATTAAGTCTGCCAATTGTTCTGGGAAATTAATACATTTATTTAAAAAAAATAAATTGGTGTGGGGCAGTTCAAATTCATGTGGCTATATAATTATCCCCATGACGTGTATATTTAAAGCAGTTGAAGAGAATCCTGTCTGGTTTTTTCCCTATTGAGAAATATTTTAGTCTAAACAGATTTTTCAGTTGATGAGAGTGAGGCGACAATCCTGTATATATTTTTATATTTTAAATAATAAACATCCTTAACCAGTTACTTGCCATTTGGATGATAGTTATCTCAACATAGATTGCCCCCCTATCTACTCTTGTGGACCTGAGTTGAAAAATAAGGTAGCAGTAGCTGGTCGTAATTTTCTATGATGTCCCATGGCTGCGAAATTCAAGTTACTTTGAGTTTTGTTCCAGTGGAATGTTTCAAACTTGAAACAAAACATGCATTAGGGATAAACAATGCTGTGGGCACCAGCATGTCCTCAAAAAAACCCAGTGGTTTCTCCTGACTGTTTAAATATTCTTTTAATGAAAGCAAATTAAGCAGGCCTGCTGCAAAACACCAGGCTTTAGTATCATGCTTGCATGGAAGAATGCCTTTGGGTCTATAAAGGTCTTATTGAGATGGTAGAGAATATCCTGGGGAGCTAGTTAATGGATCCTCTATGACTGATGATGGCTTTCGTGATAGCCATTTTGTGAAAAGGCAGATGTCCAATAGCATCATTTTGTGGGTGTGCCTATTACATGCTCTGAAAATTCCAAATATGCACCTGTCCCAAAGTTGGCCTGTCTGAGCTAGGATGGGAAGGCCTGGGGGGGGGGGGGGATGGAAAAATTGGGGGAAAGACAATGTGGTTTCCCAAAGCTATTTGGAAAAAAAAAAAACAGAAAAAAAGTTTTCCTCCCAATTTTCCTGGGTTTTTTTTCCCTTCCCATAACAAAATATGTTTTAGAATGTCACCTTTCTTTTTTATCATACTTTGAATCACTGTTGACTTGAAATGTTCCTGCAAATTTTCTTATCAAGTTTTTCGGAAATGGTTTGCCCTGCCTCCTCCTAGGACTGACTTGCTTTGCTTTGTGCCCAAGGTAGATTAGAATGGGGTATGAGATATGGACATTTTGCTTGTTAAAGAAATGATGATGAGAATGTAAGTTGACTATCCTTTAAAGTAAACCCTCTTTGAACTGAAGTTTCTTACCTAAGTTGAGGAGGAAAAATAAAGGCAAGAAATTGAAGAGATTGGTTTGCTCGATTAATTATTGTAAGTAATTTTTTGGATGGCTACAATCTTGGTGACCAGAGATAGATTATTCTTAGTGAATGGACAGGCAATAATGGTTGTTGCAGTTTTAATGTGTTCAGATATAGATTTAAAAAAAAAACATTTTTAGTAGATGAGCTGGAAGCCTCATCCTACATATCCCAGTGATATGTGACGTGACCTAAGCTTCTGCCTTCCAATATTGACAAAAGCAGTAAACTAAAAGAAAGATCAAGCAAGAAAAAAAAATCAAATAATCCGTTCAGATACTGGAAAGCAATTTAAATGAAACATAATGGGTTTAATTTAATAATTTAATGAAACAAACATGAAGCATGAAATGTGTTTGGATAAATAATGTATAATAAATAATAATGCATAGCATTGTCCTTTCTCATGGATCAGGTAAATGATACAGGTAATTCTTGACCACAAGCAAGCCTGAAGTTTCAGTTGTAAGATATTGTGGCTATAAGTCAAGTCAATGTATGACTGAATTCAATTTTACAGCCATGTATACAACAGTTTAAATCACCAAGGTCATTAAGTGAATCATGTGGAGTGTTCTTTTGCCAGAAAACAGCAATGAAAGAGACCTCTGGAGCTGCTGAATAAAATACTCAAAAGTGGGGAAAAAACTACAGCTCAGTTAAACACTGAATCACAGAACAAAGGTGTTATTTTGCAACAGAAACAGATGTAAGGTAAAATGTAAAGGTTTCCCCAGGGGTGGGATCCAACCTGTGTAACTACTAGGAATCCAAGCGGTGTGACCTTTTGTAATTGACAGATGAAAATTTGTCAATGCACAGGTTTTCTAAGTGCCATCCAAGATTTTTTGATATGACCCCCAGTGTACTGATAACCACTGGATCACCATTGCCAATCTAGATTATAATTTTTCAGCTTTGATTTTGAAATCCTGATACTTTTTGATCTTTTCCAATTCTTTGTTCTACTATCATATTTCCACATTAATAATCCACACTTTCTTCTTTTCAACCACAGTTAAATCTGTGTTATGAGCCAAGACTTTATCAATTTTTATTCAGAAATTCCACAATATTTTAAGCTGCTTATTTTCACCACTTTTTCTACTGTAAGCTCCCATCAATTTTCATTATTGGCAAATGATAATTTTTATGGTTATTCTACTGAATCATTTTGGCAATTGTCTTATATAGTTGCTTATAATCAGTCATGAGTCATCAGTTATGAGTATATAATTTACTGCTTCTTTGCACAGTTTGCTCTTTGAACCATTTGAACTTGATTGCATTAGTTTGAGAAATTTGCTCTTGAGCAGTCAAAATCAAACCTTCCATTTCATTTTTTTAATGTTCTAGCTGTAAGCCATTGCCATTGCCAAGTTTTATCTTTATCCACTTTTCTCTTGATCTTTTGAAAAAATTGATCGTGTAATGCTTTTCCTTGCAGCACACTTATAGTGCTTTTGTTACAATTATTTTGGGAGTCTCCAGTGTACATACTTCTAAGCTACATTTAGAAAAATTGAGTTGTGGTTTGATTTGATCCTGTCAGACTTGTCTGAGAATTAAACATTTTTGGATCAGTGTATTTTTGGTACTCATTAATAATGTTGACAGAGATATGGAATTACCAAAAATGCCAAGTCCCAAGGCTTGATCTTTGTTATTTCCACATATAAGATTCTCTGAAAGTACAGCTGGGGAACTCCTTTCAGGAAGACATATTTTTCAACTTTGATTTTGAAATCCTGATACTTTCTGATCTTCTCCAATTCTTCCAAACGTGGAATAATTGACTCCATAAAAGTTGTGCCACTAACAAGCTAGTTTGGAGAGAGGGAAAAGGAATAAAAGGAAGCATCCACTGAGAGGATAGGTGAGACTAAAAGAATGCAGCCCTTAGAAATGAGCAGCAGAGAGGAAGGAAGGAAGGAAGGAAGGAAGGAAGGAAGGAAGGAAGGAAGGAAGGAAGGAAGGAAGGAAGGAAGGAAGGAGTGTAGAAGGAAAAAAGAGCTAAAAGCACTGTGGTATTAGAAGGCAGTGTAAGCAATGTAATTTGAGGCCAAGGAACTCTCACACAGTGAGCTGGGTCAGAGTCCTAAGGGGACAGCACAGAGGAATCTCTGATTTATATTTCTGAGGAAGGGAGGAAAAAGAAGAAAAAAATGTCAGAGAGTTGCAGTAATTCTCCTGTAAGGAAGAAATATGCTCTACCAGTAAATGTTTCTGAATGACCTTGGGTCAGTATCTCTCTCTCTCTCAACACTAGGAAGGTAAGGGCAACCCACTTTTGAAATCTTGTCAAGAAAAATGCAGGGACTTTTCCAGATAGTTACCAGAAGTCAAAAACTGACTTGAAGACACACATACAAACATCTTTTCTGAATCTAATCTTCCATTGATATGTATGTGTAAAAAAGGATGGAAAGAAGGATGCAGAACATGTTAAGTTCTTGGTAAGAACTCAATGCATATGAAGGCCAGCACCACCTACAGGACTGGTAGCTATAATATATTGTTGTGAAGAGATAATAATAAAGACAACATCAAACAGAAGTGAATAGATCATGAAAGTGATGAAGATTTCAAAGTCCAAGCTTAGTAGAGGAAACATCCTCAGTATAATTAACATCTGGGCAATTCCATACGTTGCTGGAATAGTGGAGGTTGTAATGTATTTATGTAGTATATTTGCAAATCCAGGCAGTGTGGTCTTTTGCATTTGACAGGTGGAAATTTTGTCAATGTGATTTTTGGTATTCCATTTATTTATTTATTTAAATGTATTTATTTATTGTTTATTATTATTATTATTGGAATACACTGCTAGTCACAAATATTTAAGAATGTTTTGTTTTGTTTCTGGGGGGAAATTAGGTAGATAGTGGGTTCCCTCCTGCCAGTGATAATAAGATTATACCTTGTCTTCTACACATTCCATAACATCTTTCTCCTATTCTTGCATGGCAGTGACATTCAAGAAATATTGTAAAATTCATTCCTTAATTATCTGGATCAGTCGAAGAGGTGAATGTTCTCTTTTCTTTAGACATGGTCTGGAAAAAGTTTGGTAAAGTAACACAGTGTCTTTCCTTATTTACTTACAATATATATTAAAGTAGCAATGTCTTTTATCTCATTTATCATAAAAGATTTTTCCCAATGTAGACTATCATGCAAAAGCCTTATCCAATGTAGTGCTTTCCAAACATTCTGCATTTCAATCAATTGGAGCATTTGGCTCTTTCCATCTAAGATGGTTGGTGGAGTATCAGATCAGAGAAGATTTTATTTGATGCTCTTAGACAACTTTTGTAGAATGGAAGAAAAGAAGGAAAGCATAATTAATCACAAATGTAATCTTGGTTCTGGAAATTGGAATTCGAGACTCATTTGTGGAACTAACTTACATACCATTGCAAATCTAGAAGAGACTTGCCTGTATTCTGGGGTTTCTAATGATTGATGTCACAATAAAACTATTTTATGTCATTAAAATAGCTATATGTTCATGCTTTTTAAAAATGAATTTTCTCTGTTGCCTAGTGCATAATACCAATTAATTTGAAATATGGCTGCAGTTACTTCCCTGTAAAAAAAAATATCCTGTATTGTTTAGTCCCTTATTATACATGATGTTGAGCTGGTTTTTTTCTCACTCAAACTTGTGCCAGAATTGCTTACGGTAGATTCCATAATATCATGCAGTATGCAAAATGATGTTCTCCGAACAGTACACATTATCTCAAAATAATTTCAAAGTGGTTCTGAAAAATCTTTATAGAAAGAAAAATACATTATTTCTTAACTTGTGGATGGTTTCTTTATTCATATTTTTAGTATTTCTAATGGTTTTAAAATACTTTGTTTTCTTCCCAGCATATTGCATAATTATGTCTAGGCACTTTATCTGAAATATAGAAAGTTAAATGCAACAGACGCATACTTCCTGTGATAGATGATCTTCTGCAAGTATGAAAAAAAACCAACCCTTTCCCCCAGCTATTTATTATTACAGAGTAAAATTATATTTTAAACAGATCCATTCTGAATATAGTAAGCATAGCAGAAGACCAGAAAGTTAGGAAGTGTTTTTGATGTAAAACGAATACATCAGCAAAACCATCAGCTTATAAAACTTTCATAAATAAACTCAAATAGGAAAGGGTGATCTGTGACATGAAAGATTTTATTTCAATTTGCAATCTTGAGACCAAGTTGAAAACATTAAAGTTAGGAGGAAAATGTTAGCTAGTTGGGAACAGTGCCTAAAAATAGCAGACTCATCTATTTCTACTTGTTCATATTGATAATGTGCTAAAAATTGGTGTTAAGAATGGATATCATAGAATAGAAACAAGACTATAATTTAAAAGTTGATCAGAGTGCTGTCAGATTAAATGACTCCTAGTAGCACTGGTCAAAAGAGATATAAAATTATTCCATTTTTCTGGACCAAGGAAAGCAGTAAAAATATTTTAAAAGTAATAATGAAAATCAATGCCTTATAATCCACAAATTTGGTAAATTGAGTAAGATGGTAAAACAATTACAAATTAATATTGAATATTTTGATTTACTTTCCTAATATTAGATTAGGATACTTTAAATGTCTTCTACAGCCCAATGAAATAGGGTCATAAGAATATATTGATGTTTACTACAAGTTATAAAATAAGTATGTCAATAATAATACCTTTATAAGGATGTGGATTTGTATCACAACTGACTGATTTGTCACAGGTTTTGCTGCAAATCTCATAAATTGTACATTGTTGGTTTTGTATAGCTGTTCCTTTTCCCAATTTAACCATGTTCAGAAAATATGAACAATCTTGATTAAGCCTGCTGACTTCTTTCCTACCAATAATTTAGCTAAAATGATGTTTTTTCCCCTGGAATATTTTATTTTATTTATTTTTCAATTTTATCATTGCACAATTTGACAGCAACTCTGGGTGATAAACAACATTAAAAATAATATGAGAAGAATAAATCATACAACCTAATATATGCATTCCAATAAATTTTGCGATCAGACTTGTTTTTCAGAATTAGTTTTAGAAAATTTACAGAATTAGTTTTAGAAAATTTACAGAATGCTTGAATAGGCAAAGTATTTTTCTAAATTCTGTGTTGCTTAGTAGAGGGACATGAACGAATGCTTGAATTTTGAGAGATCATGTTTAATCAGATGCTCATGTATTTTGCTCAAACTAATCTAATCCACAACTCCTATATATAAATAATTGTTATTGTTTCAGATTTTAATATCTATGTTACTTGCAGACACCTTTAATGCTGAATTTATTTATTTATTCAATTTCTGTAGCCGTCCATCTAAATCCAATTTAATCTCTAGAGGATTCTTTGATTCATTTTCCTTGATGCCTCATTTATATAATACTGACTTTTCTTTTTTCTCAATTTAAGCAGCAGTGAGCTGTGTTTTAACAGCAGCATATACCTTATCAGCATTTCCCTATCTAAATATGTCAGTCATAAATGAATTTCTAGAGCTGTCTATACTTACATTTCTTCCCCTTTCCCTTTTCCCAGTTTGGCCATGATTTCCATGCTGCTTTTTCAAAAATACAATTTAGTTGAAGTATTTAAGCACAGTAAAAGTTAAAATATGCAAGCCAGAAATATATGCAATTTATATATAGTCTATATGCAAGCCAGAAATTATCCCAGAAGGATGTACTTTCTGTTCAGAAATACTTCCAGAGTTTGGGGTATGAACTTAGTAATATGGGCTGTAGGCTTATCTTTTCAGACATTCTACCAGTATACAAGGAACAAAAAAGGAAAGGGAAGCGTGTAGCAGAGTTTAATATGTGGCTAAAGGAGTGGTGTAAAAGGAAAGGCTTTGGTTTTATTAGTCATGATGTCTGCAGCTGGTCCAATGAAAAACTGTACAAAAGAGATGGTTTGCATCCATCAAAGAAAGGGATGGAGTTACTTGGCATTAAATTCACAGATTTCCTGGATAAACATTTAAACTGAACAGCGGGGACAGATAATTAATGGGTTCAGAACATTTCTGTCCCCAGCAACCTAAAACTAATAAGGATACCAGTGCATGCAAAATAGATGTTTGTGCAGGAAAGATTATCAACCTTGATGCCAACAAAAACCAAGCATTTAATAGTGAGTGCCATACCATCAAATAGGTGGCAAGAAAGTGGGGACAGGCAGGCACAACACAGGTTATGTAGACAGTAAACACAGTGTCAGACATAAAGATCTCAAGTGCCTATATACAAATGCACAGAGTCTGGGGAACAAAGGGTGAACTTGAACTACGAATACATGAAGGTAACTATGATATAGTTGGAATAATAGAAACTTGGTGGGATGAAACCTATGACTGGAACATACTGATAGAAGGATACAAACTATTCAAAAAAAAACAGACCCCATAAAAGAGGAGGTGGAGTTGCACTGTATGTAAAGGACTATTATATTGCTACAGAAATGCATGAAACCAAAGAGGAAAACCTCCTAGAATGCATATGGGTCAATATAAAAGAAAAAAAGAATGACATGGCCATAGGTGTATATTATAGGCCACCCAATCAAGCAGAAAATATCCTTTTTGCCAGCCAACTAACAAACATATGCAGGAAACACACAACAATAGTAATGGGAGACTTCAGTTATCCTGATATCAATTGGAAAACTAATTCTGCATCAAGTGAGAAATCAAATAAATTCCTAACCAACCTAGCTGACAACTTTGTTGTCCAAAAGGTAGAGGGTGAAACTAGAGGAACAGCCATACTGGACTTAATTCTTACAAACAGAGAAGAAGTGATAGAGGGAGTTGAAACTGCAGGAACCTTGGGTGAGAATGAACATGTCATACTAGAATTCAACATAACACAAACACAAGCAACAGAACATAATGACACCAAGTCTTGGATTTTAAAAAAGCTGATTTCAATAAACTCAGGGAGAACTTGGGAAAGATTCCATGGATGAAAATCCTAAAGGGGAAAACAACTCAAGAATCTTGGGAAACTCTAAAAAGTATGATCATAGAAGCCCAGACCAGCACAATACCACTGAGAAAGAAAAACAAGAAATCCAAGAAGAAACCAGCATGGCACAAAGATCTCTCTGGCAAATTGAAAGAAAAAAAGGAGAAGTACAAAAAAATGGAAAGAAGGACATACAACTAAGACAGAATATCAGCAGATAGCCAGAATCTGCAAAGACGAAGTCAGGATAGCAAAGGCTCAGAACGAACAAAGACTTGCAACAAAAGTCAAAGATAATAAAAAAGTTTCTTCCAACATATAAATAACAAGGAAAAAAATCAAGGAAACAGTCGGTCCACTAAAGAGAGAAGATGGCAAGGAAGTAACAGGCAACAGAGAGAAAGCAGAACTGCTTAACTCATTCTTTACACCCGTCTTCACGCAAAAAGAAACTATGTAGCTCAACCCACCAAAAACATAACTGTAAAAGACAGACCAGAAATAAAAGTTAAAATAAGCAAAAAAATAGTAAGAGAGCACCTATCTGATCTCGATGAAAACAAATCATCGGGGCCTGATGGATTACATCCCAGAGTTTTAAAAGAGCTGGCAGAGGTCATCTCAGAACCACTGCACCATATCTTTCAAAAATCCTGGAGCACCGGGGAACTACTAGAGGGCTGGAAAAGAGCTGATGTGGTTCCCATCTTCAAAAAAGGAAAAAAAAAAACAGACCTAGGAAACTATAGACCAATCAACCTAACTTCAATACCTGGGAAGATACTGGAAAAGATAATAAAAAAAACAGATCTGCCAACACAAGTAAAGTAATAACTAGCAGTCAGCACGGGTTAAAAACAGATCATGCCAAACCAATCTTATTTCATTCTTCAATATAGTGACTAAATTAGTAGACCAGCAAAATACTGTGGGCATAATATATTTAGATTTCAGCAAGGCATTTGACAAAGTAGACCACAACCTACTTCTTAGTAAGCTAGAAAAATGTGGAATAGATAACACCACCACTAGATGAACTCGCAACTGGCTGGCAAACCGTACTCAACGAGTAGTCCTTTATGGGTCTAAGTCTACATGGAGGGAAGTAAGCAGTGGGGTGCCACAAGGTTCCATCTTAGGCCCAGTATTCTTCAATATCTTCATTAACGACTTAGATGAGGGAATAGAAGGGGAACTTACTAAATTTGCAAATGATACTAAGCTGGCAGGTATAGCTAACACCCAAGAAGATAGGCTCAAGATCCAGATGGATCTTGACAGACTAGAACACTGGGCCATATCTAACAAAATGAAATTCAATGTAGAGAAAAGTAAAGTCCGACACTTAGGCAAGAAAAACGAAAAGTACACATATAGACTGGGTGAAACCAGGCTCAATAGCAGTAACTGTGAGAGGGATCTTGGAGTCTTAGTTGACAACCAGCTAAATATGAGCCAGCAATGTGCAGCAGCAGCCAAAAAAGCTAATGCAATCCTAAATTGTATTAACAGAGGGATATAATCAAGATCAAGGGAAGTACTAATACCACTCTATAAAGCCTTTGTTAGACCACACCTAGAGTACTGCATCCAATTTTAACAGATTTAACAGATAATCAGAGTTGGAAGGGACCTTGTAGGTCATCTAGTCCAACCCCCCCCCCCCGCTCAAGCGGGAGACCCTATACCATTTCTGACAAATGGCAGTCCAGTCTTTTTTTGAAAGTCTCAAATGATGATGCTCCCACAACTTCCAAGGGCAAGCTGTTTCATTGGTTGATTGTTCTCACTGTCAGAAAGTTTCTCCTTATTTCCAGGTTAAATCTCTCCTTGTTCAGTTTTCATCCATTATTCCTTTTGTTTACCACATTATAAAAAAGGTGTTGAGACTCTAGAAAAAGTACAGAGAAGAGCAACCAGAATGATTAGGGGACTGGAGGCTAAAACATACAACAAATGATTGCAGGAACTGGGCTTGGCTAGTCTAGTAAAGAAAAGAACCAGGGGAGACATGATAACAGTCTTCCAATATTTGAGGGGCTGCCACAGGGAGGAAGGGGTCAAGCTATTTTCTAAAGTGCCTGTAGGCCAGACAAGGAATAATTTAGGAATAATTGAAGAGATTTGTCAGAAATGTAGGGTCTCCCACTTGGGCGGGGGCTTGGACTAGATGACCTATAAGGTCCCTTCCAACTCTGATTATCTGTTAAATCTGTTATCACCTTTTCTATCCTGTTCAGCAAAAAGTATATTAGGAGTTGCCAGAAATATCAAATAACTTATCCCTGATTAAATAGTCCAACTATATATTCCTTTTTTTTTTTTTGTTCTTCACAATCTTGATCTTTAAATCATTCTCATGGAATCAGGATTTAATCTTTCATCAGTCTTTGGCATTCAAGAGGAATCTTCAAAGCTTTCACCTGTCTACTTTGTAGATCCCATAAAGAGCTATCATCCAGGCTTTCTTTTTGCAACTGTTCCATTTCCAGATCCTTTCTTTGGTTTCTTTTTTATTCCCATTTTGGTGATCTCAATTTTTTTTTGAAACAAATTTTTATTAATTTTAAAGACAAACAAAACATCATTAAACATTACAAACATAAAACCTTTTTCCATTGTAAATTATTTTATACAGCATAATTCTAATTTATCCCATTTTCTTATAGACAGATAAATATCTTTTAGCAAATTTCTCACTATTTCTCTTTACTTTTATTCAATTACATTTCTTTTCTATATTCATCTATTTTATAACCATCATATTTATATTTTCATCTGACTTGTTTACAATTATTCTCATCCTCCAAGGTTTTATTAGTTTTTAATCAAACATAAACACACAAAACACAAAAACATAAAACTTCTTTTTAGAAAGTGGTTTGGCCCCAGAATACCTCTCTTTGTACGGACTTCAATTAAATTCATGCTCATCTTATATATCATTACTTATCTTATTAACCATTCTATATCTTCTATATAACTTCTCCCCGCTTTTCACTCTTCTTAATTCTATTTTATTCATTTCATCTTACTTTAAATCATTATACTTATATCTTTTGTCCATTCTTTTCCAATTATCCATTTATCACATTCTCTATAATATAAAAAAAAGATTTCTCCTGAAATCACTGATCGAAGTATGATGCCTTTCTATCCCCTAAGTTAACATTTAGCATAATACCGTATATACTCGAGTATAAGTCGACCCGAATATAAGTCGAGGCACCCAATTTTACCACAAAAAACTGGGAAAACTTATTGACTCGAGTATAAGTCGAGGGTGGGAAATGCAGCAGCTACTGGTAAATTTCAAAAATAAAAATAGATACCAATAAAATTACATGAATTGAGGCATCAGTAGGTTAAATGTTTTTGAATATTTATTTCAAAGAAAAATAGTAAACTAGCTCTGTAAGTGGAAAAGAGAGCCAACAAAACCAATATGGTATCAACAATAACTTTAAAAGTACAAAAACCTTAGCTCAATCAGCAACCAAGCTAAAACACAAGAGTTAAAATCCTTCAAAATTGGATTCCTCCTCATCATTTGTAAGTCCAAACAGAGTCACTCTCTCCCTTGCAAGAAAAAAGCATGTGTATGTGCTGCATGTACATCCTGTTTTGGAGAGCCACCATCTCTTTCACAGCTCTCCCTCATGCCTCCATTGCATCTGCACACATGCCATGGCTCAGTAGTAGGTCAACATACAGATGTCACACTAGGTTCCCTCCTCAAAAGGAACATCCAACCTTTCTTGAGAAGTACAAACTTCATCTGTTCAGGATTGTGGTGACAAAGGTGAAGGAGGATGGGGCTGAGAGAAGGGAAGGGAAGAAAAGATCATTGACAGGGAGAAAGACAGGGAGAAACACCTGGAAGTGTGAGCCCTCGAGTTTCCTTAGGGAAGACCAGACAACAAGGGGAGAGGAGAGGAGGAGGAGGAGAGTTAAAAAAAAAAGAATGGGAAGCCAACTCACGCGTGCCATCAAAGCCAGGGGGAAGCGGGGCTTTCTCCGCCTGCTGCTGCCAGAGGAGTGCGGGGGGGGAGTGCGGGGAAAGGGGGTTTGTGCCGAGGCTCCGCAAGCGATTACCAGATTTGCAGCTCCGTTTGTTGGCGAAGCTGGAAGCGCGCCCGTTAATAGGGAAGGAGAGCCCGCAGCTCCGAAAGTCTTTTCACCGTTGGGGACTGAACAGGAGAACCGCAAACGCCGCACTCCCCAGGAAACAAACCGCCAGGCTCAGGCAGCCTCCTCCGCCCCCTACCCTAGCAGTGAAGAGCTGCTCCGGGGGCTCCCGCCACGGCACAGCCAGGCACTTTGTCTCGCTGCCCCCGGAGCAGCTCTTCGCTGCTAGGGTAGGGGGCGGAGGAGGCTGCCTGAGCCTGGCGGTTTGTTTCCTGGGGAGTGCGGCATTTGCGGTTATCCTGTTCAGTCCCCAACGGTGAAAAGACTTTCGGAGCTGCGGGCTCTCCTTCCCCATTAACGGGCGCGCTTCCAGCTTCGCCAAGAAACTGCCAGGCTCAGGCAGCCTCCTCCGCCCCCTCCCCTAGCAGCGAAGAGCTGCTCCGGGGGCAGCGAGACAAAGTGCCTGGCTGCGCCGTGGCGGGAGCCCCCGGAGCAGCTCTTCGCTGCTAAGGGGAGGGGGCGGAGGAGGCTGCCTGAGCCTGGCAGTTTGTTTCCTGGGGAGCGCGGCGTTTGCGCTGTGGCGGGAGCCCCCGGAGCAGCTCTTCGCTGCTAGGGGAGGGGGCGGAGGAGGCTGCCTGAGCCTGGCGGTTTGTTTCCTGGGGAGCGCGGCGTTTGCGCTGTGGCGGGAGCCCCCGGAGCAGCTCTTCGCTGCTAGGGGAGGGGGCGGAGGAGGCTGCCTGAGCCTGGCAGTTTGTTTCCTGGGGAGCGCGGCGTTTGCGCCATGGCGGGAGCCCCCAGAGTGGCTCTTCGCTGCTAGGGGAGGGGGCGGAGGAGGCTGCCTGAGCTGGGCGGTTTGTTTCCTGGGGAACGCGGCATTTGCGCCATGGCGGGAGCCCCCGGAGCAGCTCTTCGCTGTTAGGGGAGGGGGCGGAGGAGGCTGCCTGAGCCTGGCGGTTTGTTGGCGAAGCTGGAAGCACGCCCATTAATGGGGAAGGAGAGCCCGCAGCTCCGAAAGTCTTTTCACCATTGGGGACTGAACAGGAGAGCCACAAACGCCGCGCTCCCCAGGAAACAAACCACCAGGCTCAGGCAGCCTCCTCTGCTCCCTACCCTAGCAGCGAAGAGCTGCTCCGGGGGCAGCGAGACAAAGTGCCTGGCTGCGCCGTGGCGGGAGCCGCCAAGAGGAAGAGGGCCGCCCTTTCCTGGGGAGCGCAGCATTTGCGGCTCTCCTGTTCAGTCCCCAACGGTGAAAAGACTTTCGGAGCTGCGGGCTCTCCTTCCCCATTAATGGGCACGCTTCCAGCTTCGCCAAGAAACCGCCAGGCTCAGGCAGCCTCCTCCGCCCCCTACCCTAGCAGTGAAGAGCTGCTCCGGGGGCAGCAAGACAAAGTGCCTGGCTGCGCCGTGGCGGGAGCCCCCGGAGCAGCTCTTCGCTGCTAGGGTAGGGGGCGGAGGAGGCTGCCTGAGCCTGGCAGTTTGTTGGCGAAGCTGGAAGCGCGCAACGCAGGAGCTCGCGGGGGCCCCGGGCGCCCGTTAATGGGGAAGGAGAGGCCGCTTGGGGTCGCCTGTGAGGCCCTCAGCGGGTAGACAGCCACGGCGGCGATGCTGCCCTGGAGGCGCGATCGGTTGCAGCCACGCCAGCACAGGCCAGGCATGGTGCCGTAGCGGCTGACTCGAGTATAAGCCGAGGGCGGTTTTTTCAGCACAAAAAATGGGCTGAAAAACTCGGCTTATACTCGAGTATATACGGTATCTAGTTCCCAATCTGATTCTGCTTAGTACATTCTACCTATTAAATTTTAAGAAAAGGAAAAGAAAAAAGAAAAAAGAGAATAATAAGTCTATAAAATAATTAAGTACATAATTACCATTCTACCTTTTTAGTACATTTTAAATAATACATTTTAAACTAAAAGAATTAAAAAAGAAGGAGAATAAAAAAAAGTTATGATAACATAAAGAATAACAAATTAAGCTCTATCATTAAATCTTAAACAGTTTACACATTCTCAATAATATTAAATGTTAAAATCTATCATTAAATCTTAAACATTGTAATATTTTGATTTATTAAATCTTGTAATATTCCAATTGTCTACTTCAAAAACAAATGCTACAATAATACATTTATAATAACATTAACATAACCAATAAACTCTATATTTTAAACATTCCCTTTAATATTCTAGTTTTCTATTTCTAATACAAATACTACAATGCTATCTTATGTATTTTTGCAGATCCTTTTTTTTTTAAATAAATTATACATTACCCTTTGTTCCCTTCCTTTCTTATCCCACCTAGTCTTTTCACCCCCTCTCTCCTAACCTCCGCCTTTTTAGTTTCCCCTCTCTGTTATATTCCTCTTTTCTTTTGCTTTCTGGCATTGTATTGGTTTTGCATCTCATTTTTCTCTTTCTTGGATGTTTTTTTTAGGTCTTAAGTCCTTCATTTTCCTTCATCTCTTTCTTAGTCAAATTATTTAATTCATTAAAGATTTCTTCTTCTTCTTCTTCTTCTTCTTCTTCTTCTTCTTCTTCTTCTTCTTCTTCTTCTTCTTCTTCTTCTTCTTCTTCTTCTTCTTCTTCTTCTTCTTCTTCTTCTATTTCCTCCATTTGTTGTTGTATTTGCTGATAAGTAGCAAGCGCCATTTCTAAAAAATAAAAGATATCTCCTAAAGAGTCCTTTTTTCTTTGTTTTTCCATATTCCTTTCTTAGTTCATCAATAGATAGAGCCATTGTAAACTTTTCTTCTTCTTTGCCCCCCCCCTTCTTCTTCTTCTTAAAACAACCAAGATGTTTCAAAACTTAAAAAACAGTTCCCCAAAGTCATCAAACATCCAAACAAAACAGAAATTTCTTCCCTTTACACTTTCTCCTCCTGGGGTAATATCAGTTAGGAAAGAAATAAAGAACCCAGTCTGTACTTTAAAGCCTTATTGCAGTTAGCTTCTAGTCTCAAAATCTTCAAGGCATCTCCTCCAACAAAATCTTAATACAAGTTTTTTTGGGGGGTCATCTCCCTTCCCACTTTTAACAAAGAGCTTTAAATTTTACCTTCTTTAGAGAAGCAGATTTTTCAATGTCCATTTGTTAATTCTGTAGGGAAGGAGAGTCAACTTTCCCTTTCAGCACTATTCTCCACTTTTAGAATCTCCTCTGGAAACAATGTATCATTCAAGAAAAACGTACCGTATATACTTGAGTATAAGTCAACCCGAATATAAGCCAAGGCACCTAATTTAACCACAAAAAACTGGGAAAACTTATTGACTCGAGTATAAGCCGAGAGTGGGAAATGCAGCAGCTACTGGTAAATTTCAAAAATAAAAATAGATACCAATAAAAACTTTCACTAGGACAGTTGAGAATAAGTTTGATGTTCACAATTTCCTCTTTGAAAGAGACCAGTAAATAGGGAACAAGAAGATGAAGAAAAAGAAGTGTGTTTTTTCACACTTTTCACACTGCCGTGAACAAAAATGGCATCATAGGAACAGGCTTATTCTCAGTTCTGATTTCTTCCTTGATTTAAGGGAAATTTGGGAAACGATCTCACTATCATGAAAGGTTTGATTGATTCACTAACCCAAAAGATGATGATGATGACAGTGGGAGGCAGGAGTCACTCTCTCCCTTGCAAGAAAAAACCAAGAGCCGTTCTTATGATCTCTCCCTCTCTCTCTCTCTCCCCGTAATACAGTCAAGCCCTTTCCAGCATGCGCGATCTGCCTTTGCCACTTTGCACCTTGCAAATGCAAAATCCTGGGGTTTTTGCATTTGCAAGGTGCAAAGCGGTGGGGGGGGGGAGCGGTTGTTTGGAAAATAAGATAATGATCTTAAAGTTTATAATGGAAGGGTGAATAGGAAGACTCTCCCCCCCCCGCCTTCGCTCTCCCCCGCTCCGAAACAGAGAGCAGGGTCTCGTATCTCGCTACTCCCGGAGTGGGGCCTTTTTGGAAGGGGCAGAAAGGGAAGGCGAGGACGCGCCAAGTTTTGAGTTGCTTTGGAAAGCGCCAGAGCCGGAGGACCGCACGAAGACCCCCCACCCCCACTGCTACAGCCTCTCTTTGGGCCCCCGTGGTCGCGTCTGGACTCCCCAAGTGGGTTCCTTTCAATCGGCGACTCTTTTTTTTTTTGCTCCAATTGGCCCCCGCAGCTTTCGTTCCGTTCCTGAGGAGGGAGCCCACGGGGTCTCCTCCTCTCGCCAGCAGGGGGTGGGGGGGACTCCTCCATTATCGTCCAGGGTACCGTCCTTTCCCACCCGGGCTTGGCTGCCCGGCCCCACCTGATCGCCCTCCCGGTCCGGGCTTGGTTCCCCCACCCCCTCGGTGGAAGTGCTATCTGAGGATACCGAAAGCCCTTCAGGAGCCCTGGGCGGGCGGTTTGGGGCTGAAGGTGGGGAGGGAGGGAGGCCGATCATTTCCTGCCATGATTTTGCCTGGTTTTAATCCTGATCCTTGAGGGCAAAACCGCGTCTGGAAGGGGTTGCGGCATCATCGCGGGGCTCTTGAAGCTAATCCTGGTTTGTTCGTTCCCGTTCATTGGAGGAGACCGTGGCTTGGTCGAGGTTGTGGGGGGGAAAGAGGATCGGGGATCTCGGGCTGTTTATGTCACTGGAAAAAGTGACCATGGCAGCATCCTTGTGATCACGTCAGCAGGATTTGGATGCTTGACCATTGGTTCATATTTGTGACAGGTACGGTGTTCTCCCCAGATTTTGTGAACACTTTTTCAGACCTTCTGACGAGTGAAGTTGATGGGGGAAGCCAGATTCACTTAACAGCCAGGTTACTAAATGAACAACTGTGATGATTTTCGAAGCGCTGGCCGAAGTCAAGAGTTTTTCGCCTTTCCTCACATGAAGTCAGCCCATTTTAGAAACTCACCCCCAACAATCCGCCCCCTCCACGCACACAGACGGACACACTTTCGTCCCACGCAGTCTGTTGCTCCGGTCGGACAGATTCTCGAGCTCCGGAGCCGCCTAAAGTTCCTGTCCTCCTCCTCCCTCCTCCTCATTGTTTTGACTACTTTTCCTTTCCTTAAACCCCTCCCCAGAGAACTTGCCGCTTTTGCGGAAGAAGAACTCAAAAGCTCGTTTCTGAGCGAAGGGCAGGCAGACTTTTGGCTAAGCAGCTCTCCAACTCCCAGTTCCTTTTACCGAGCACTACCCCAAAGCAACGCAAAAACTCGCGAGCGGAGAGTCCCCACCAAGTTCACACTCGCACCTTCGTTTTTTATTCCAAACTCGGGTGGAAGCACGGGGGTGGAGATGCGGGGTGCGGCGGGGGAGGGGGTGTTGTTGCTCCAAGACCCTCGTTAGGAAAGCGAGCAACTCACTCCTCGCTTCCAGCCAATAAATCTTGCCCGGAGGAGCGGCAAGAAACGCTCGAGGAAGCTACTTTGCCTCCTCGCTCTTCCAGCCCTTTAGGACACCTCCTAAAGGAAAGGAGAAAATAAAAGACGGCAGGGAGGGTGGGGGGCACAAAGCAGCCCAAACGCGTAGCAGTGGAAAGAAGGCGCGCTGGTGCGAGGAAGGGAGAGAGAGAGAGAGAGAGACACAGAGAGAGAGAGAGAGAGAGACAGACAGACAGACAGACACACACACACACACACACTCACTTCGCCACTTTGCACCTTGCAAATGCAAAATCCTGGGGTTTTTGCATTTGCAAGGTGCAAAGCGGCGGGGGCGGATCCCGCGTGCTGGAAAGGGCTTGACTGTATTACGGGGAGAGAGAGAGAAAGGGAGAGATCATAAGAACGGCTCTTGCTTTTTTCTTGCAAGGGAGAGAGCCTTGCTTTTTTCTTGCAAGGGAGAGAGCCGCCACCACCACCTCCTCCTCCCCTTCCTCCCGAGTGGACTGAAAGCAGCTGGAGCTGAGGAAACGAAGCTGAGTGGAGCCGAAGCAACCTCGGCTCGTGTTGTTTTCTCAGCCTAGCTAAAGGGGAAGGGGACTCATCTGAACCAAGGGTGAGTCTCCCCCTCAGTTTCCCCTGAAGGATCTTCCGTCACTTTTGCCTTCTCCCTACATCTTCCCTCTGTTAAAATCCCCACACACACACACACACTTATTTTCGGTTGGATAGATTTCGTGTCTGAGCATTCTCACATGGCGGTGGGTCATTTTTTTTTCAGAGGGGAATCTGACTCGAGTATAAGCCGAGGGCGGTTTTTTCAGCACAAAAAATGGGCTGAAAAACTCAGCTTATACTCGAGTATAAGTAGTTTTCAGGATATTAGATATATCTTAAAGTCCCGGCAGCCAAAGAACTTTCACTTTAAAACTTTCCAAACTTTCTCCTTCCTCCTGCACATTCTTATCCAGTTGCCGGCTTCTTTGTGGCGGCCATTGCTGACCGCCGCTCCACCGCCTTGAGAAAAAGGGGTTTTGCTGGGTGGAGAGGGGGTCTGTGACACCCCCAAACCCCTATCCGGATCCCCCCTGTCTTCAGCTGTCTCTACGTGGCAGCCTTATCCTCCAGACCCGTCGGGATCGGAGGCACCAAGACAGCTAGTGCGACAGGGATCGCGCTGGATCGCGAATCCCTGCCACCACCGAAGCGTGGCAAACTGGAAGTCCAATTTTGTTGTCTATGTCAGGGTAAAAGTTTTTTAATTTTTTTCTCCTCATGTTCTAAATTGTATTCATTTAAATCTGTACTGTTTCTGAAATTTTTGCTATAAATATCACAATCCAATTACCAAAAAATTCTTTAAGGTAAAATTGTAACCAGTTTAGCTATTTTTAACTCTTTTTTACCTAGTCCTTTAGTTCCCTCTAGTGTCCATTTACCAACTTCATTAAGACTAAATTCCTAATATGGGTTTAATTCCATTTCAGTCACTTCTCACAAGTATATTTTTAATGGTATTCTTGTTTTTCAGACCTTACAGCAAAAAACCCACCCAATATTGCAATATCTGTGCTTTCCCAATCTGCTTAAAGCTCTCCTAAATCACTCCTTCCTCCTCTCTTTTTTTTTTTTTTTTTGCTTTTTGCCAATTGTATATTATTTTAAAATTTTAAGTCTCTGTTTAAATTTCTTAAATCCAAAGAAGGTAAAACCCACCAGTGTCAAATTAAGCTGTCCATTCTTGAAGGCCTCTTAATATTCATAAAATGGTTAAATAAAGAATTTTCAAATGTGATAAGAAAGTGAATTCAGCTGGCTGGGTGTCTGAAAGCAAAGATATCATCTGCTTCAGCTTCAGGTCCTCAACCCTCGGGAGATTGATGTTTTATTGTCTCCTCATGAGGAATTGCCATTCAGAGCACTCCTGTGTGAGCTCTAATTCTCTCCTCCAGAGAGCTTCAAAGGACCAGTTTGCTTATCAGTCTTTCATTCTACACCATGGTCATCATCTCTGCTCATTTGCAGAGCCGTCTTCAGTCTACCATAACTCCCAGTGGAAGCCCCATTTCCATGTTCCCTTTTGTGCCTCTGTTATCCCCATACCTTGCTGTTACAGATAGACTTCAACTTATGACCATAACAAATGCAAGAGTTTCTGTCAAAAATCACAATGGTCATAAGTCAAGGCACCCCATCTAACCAAACCCCAAATTCTGACTTTTTTTTTGTGGTAAATACCACAGTCATCAAGTGTCCAGTCTTCAAACTGTGTCAATACTCACTTCAATGCAAAAAGACATATCTCTGGAAAATGCATACCATTCACACACTCACACACACAAATTACAGTCAAGCTGTAAGGCTTTTTGGTTATTCAAGCATATTGGGAAGCATTTGGGTTTAATGTGCTCTTGGAGAGTTTTCTTTGAAAACCAAGAGGAGGTTTAGCAGCAAGGAATCTGTTTAGGGAGTTTATAATGCAGCAGTTGGCAGGGATGTAAACAGCTCTGAGATTTCTCTTGTATAGTTAACTGTTAAATCCTCCTAGCATATTTGAGAGATCCCCCAAAAAAACCTTTAATAGGAGTAAACTAGCAAAGAAAGGTGGATTGGTTTGCATTGGTGGTGGTCTGGGAATTAAATTAATATGCAGTAAAAAAGGAATGAAAATTTCTAGGAAATATTCATGAAGTATCCAAATAGAGAATAGCTTTGTTTCAAAGTCCCTCCCCCCTTCACTATTGCAATGGGAAGAAAAGAAAATAATCTAGTTCATATTCATTTATTACATTTTATTACCAGGGCCAGTTTTGTCTATACCATCTCAGTTGAAAAAGAAAAGAAAAGCTCTTACATTTCAGGATCTAATCATTTCTAGGCAGAACAGTGTGTGTGAGTGTGTGTTTCCATAGGCTGTAAACAGAATAATACATGTATTGATGTAAGTAGAATTATGGAAGTATAAATCTCAAAGAAAATAATATGGCCCTCATACTAACCCTATTTAAATGAGCCTTTAAATCTGCAAACCACCCAGAATCATTTGTCTAAATTTGATAAATAAATAAATAAAAATAAATAAAACCTGACTCTCCCCTACCTTGGAGTAGTGTCATTGGTGGACCCTATGAAGGATATTTGTTTTGGCAGTAATTATGCTCCTCTTCCAATTGTTTGTTTCATATGGTTTCTGCATTATTTTATTATTGTTTCATATTGTATGGCATCCAGAATTGAAAACAGGCAGGCAATTTGCAAATGTAATAAATAAATGAATAAATAAATCTGGTGAGAACTTGATGGTTCAATCTGTTCTGCTTTGCTTTGTTCTTTTGTCTACTCTGACATACAAACACTAGAGCAATGGCTGGCTACATGTTCCCTAAAATTATGAAACAGATGCTTGTTTCATTCTGTTGTCTGATGATTCCTACTTATTATGGTCTAATAGTTCCAAGAAAAATGGTGACACACGTGAATGTATTATCATTTTCAAAAAGCCCAAAAAAATTACAAGTAAAAACAGATGAAGTAGGTTTTTTTTATCCACAAGGTGTCTGGAAAGAGTAATGATTTGAAAAATAACTTCCTTGAAAGATTGGCTTCATGAAACAAGTTCTCTTAAATCTTGATAGATGCTCAGATATACCTCCAGTTACAAGGGTTGAAAGAGAAAAATGGAGCTGGAAATTGATCTCCCATATGGTCTTCAGCTTTCCACAATCTCAACAATTGTAAGGTGTGTGGGGAATTCAGAGAGTCCAAGTCCACACATTTTAAAGTTGCTGAGGTTCAGAAATCCAGGCATATAAGGAATTCCGGGAGAATTCCAAATACCTGGAGAGCCCATTTCTTTCCGGATCTCTCTCGCCCCATTTCGCTGCAACACCTTGGCAAGCAGAGCATTGTCTAGAATTCTTCCAGCTGAAATAAGACTTTCAATTACCTGGGAATAAATCCATATTAAACTAGTCAAACTTTCTGCAACATTCTGCCCTGTGTGTTTTGGGATTCTCGTCTCTTTCACTCTCTTCTCTTTTCCTCTCCCAGTTGTTTCTGGTGGTGACTGCCTTCGCCTCCGCCCGGCGCCTTTCATTGCACACTCTCATCCTCCCCCCGGCTGACAGCTCCGCCACTGCCGAGCCATGCCCTGGCGCCCCTCCAGCACCCCGGACAAGCGCAGGGCTGTTTTTGGGGGCTCCCGCGAGGGGTCTGGATCGGGATCTGAGTCCCTTCATTCCACCCCACTCCAGCTTTTGGCTCACATGCCTCTCTCTTGCTTTTGCTCTCACTCCCTTTCCCCAGGCGGAAAGAGGCGCTTCATGGCGGAGCCGCTGAGGCGAGCTTTCTCCCCATCCCACGTTCCTTTCTCCCTCAGGCCGCCGACTGGCGCTGCTGAGGGCAGAATTCCCTTTGGCTGCAGACATCATTTTTTTCACAGCCAAACAGATAGAAATACGGCCAGATGGCAATCCTGTTCAACGTCCCCTTTTTCTCCAGCCATGCATGGCATGGAGCTGACGTTTTTGGTCAAGGCTGAGGGACGGCGTCAAAACCAGCACTTGATCTAGCACGTCGAAACAAGATGGGGCCCAAGCAAAGTAGGCGGCCCGGTCCAAAATGATCCACGGACCGGTACCGGTCCAGGCACTGGCAGTTGGGGACCCCTGGTATAGTGGATACAATGTTGAATTGTGACTGGGGAAACCCAGATTCACATCCAGCCTCAGCTAAATAATCTGGATAACTTTGGTAAAGAGAATAAAACTAACAGGGAATAAAGAGAACAAAACTAACAAACAAATAAATAAATAGAACAAGCAGGAAGAAACACTAATAAAAAGGACAATACATCCATATAATGATTGATCAAGATAGCTAATGGGGAGGTAAGATTTAGAGAACCAAAACATTGTAGTTTAAAAGAATCCTATCCTATTACCTCTGGTGCTTTATCAAAAGAAACATTGTCAAATTGGTACAATTTCACCTGTGCATTAGAGTGCGGAATATACCAGTATTTACATATAAATATTTTTGAAGAAGATATTAAATTAAAGTATTTAAAAATTATTCTGGGGAAAAGATGAAATTGTCCAATTGTGTGGAGAAAGATGGTGGGATATATGGAGTTACATTGTTTTACATTTGACTGTTTTAAATTTCTTTTTTAGTTATTTAATAAAAATCTATTGCTTTGAAAAACTGTTGGAAGAAGCTAAGGGGCTGAAGTGGTGGAGGATAAAAAAATATTTCTTCGCTTCCGTAACTGCTATAGAATACGTTTGATTTTCTGTAGAAATCATTACTAAGATATAATCAGATTCAAGAGGAGTTTTTCTCCACCTGTTTTCTAATCATCTTCTGACGTGCTTCACTGCCCTCATCTGAGGTGTATTTCAAGGAGCCTATGGGTTCAACACAATTTATTTATTTACTGAAATTTGTATATTTTCCCAATCAAGGGCTCTGAATATCTCATAGTTCCATAAATTCCAAAATCAATTATCAGTAAGAACAATTCTACAATAAAATAGAACATTCTCAGAGGTATACACCAGACAGAGGTCTCCAAACTTGGCAATTTTAAGACTTAAGGCAACTTAAAGGCTGAGACATTCTGGGTGTTGTCCGCAAGTCTTAAAGCTGCCAAGTTTGGGGGGCCCTGAACTAGACAGTTAGCAGCCGCAGTGTAGCACTCCCTTGCATAAATCAGTATTGTTACTACCTTTTGGAAGATTAAAGCAGAGAGGAGGCCAACTTGACATTGGGAGGCAAGCTGTTCCATAAGGCTCGATCAGCAACTTAGTGTTCAGGAATGATCAAATCAACTGCCTAGGACATTTCCTCATTTCACAAAGTAACCTAGGACCAATGTTTTCTGGCTGCTATTAGTCTCCAGGCAAGAATCATCAACCACAAATCTACAAAATAATTATCCATTTCAAATGTCTTTTTCAAACCAAATATTACATTGAACAATCTATTTAAAAAATAGTGAATGTGCACTTGTAAGAAAAATGTCCCTCACAAATTTCCCCTAATTTGTCTAAACCAGAGACCAGCGCACAATCATATAGAAACAGATATTGTTTACTATACTATGCAAAGCAACCACAGCAAACCTAAATATGGGTGGAGTCAGTCCTGCATATGGTTGAATATAGGAAATCAAATATGTAGTGAGGTCAGCAAAGCAGGGCAGTACTATGAAGTAATAAAGACAGTATTTCAAAGACTTCAATATATTTGAAAGAACAGAATATTTCATGAAAATTATTTTTGCTAGGGAGTTACTTTTCTGGATTTATCTTAAAGTGGTCTTGCTTTTTAGATCCTTTGTTTATTTCTTGGTGTCTCCTCCTATCTCTGTCAACAATGCTTGTCCTTCTCAGTTTTATGACTGAGCAGGTTTATTTTTTCTCAACCACTGGAAATGTAATTTTAGAGAGGGGAATGTGTCCCTAACCAATGGCATTTTTCTACTATGTTACTATAATAGAATGTAATATGAAAGATACAGGTGATAGAATTACACAATTAAAGTTGAAGTATTTCTTTTATGTTTTATGAAAGTCATGGGATGAAATCATGGACTGTAAAAGTTTGTGCTAGGACCAAAAATGCTACCCGGGTCTGCCTTTTTAAATTAGTATTCTTAAATGTCTTTTTAGAGGTCTATGGAGATTCTCAGTCACCCAAATCATGGTTTCTCCAAAGGTGTTTTTTCAAGAGGCACCTGGATTTTCTTCTAACCCAAGAGCTAAAGAAACTTCTGGGATGAGAAGCTGGACTTTCTGGTTTTTCTCTTAAGACATCTTGCTTCTCATCCAAGAAGCTTCTTTAGCTCTTAGATGAGAAGAAAATCCAGTTGCCTATTGAAAAAGCACCTATGGGATCTTTTGAGAGGTGTTTATCTAAGATTTTTGAAATGTATGGGAGGATATGTATATTGACTTCAGTGGACAAGGCTCCTGAAATTAGTTTTTTTTTTTTATCCAAAATTGTTATATATTGTCAGATATGGTAGACCTTCAGTCAAAATCTTTGGTGTTTATTGGACCTGGACACATAATGTAATGTACCTTTCCTCCTGGAATTTTTGGTGGTAGAGATAGCATTTCTTCCTCCATTTTTTTCTCCACAACATAGTATCTTTTGTTTTTGTCTTGTTCATTACTCAGGGTTTCTTGGATAGAAGGGAGCCACATATACATTGGATTAATAATAAAAATATTTTTTTTAATGATTCAAGATTGGGCTTTGGAAATTTATGGCTGGCATAAATCTATCATATCTATGAATCCTGGGGGAATGGGACACTATAAAAATATACTAAATTCTAATTTACACTTAGAAAGGAATTTACATTTATGAAGCAATTTGTACCTGGTGTTAAATAAATATTAATATATTGTATATTAATAAATCAAATCAGCTCCAGTTCTGGAGATCTGTGCATGTACTGAGACAAACGGAATCGTGGGCTGCATGGGAAAATTTAGCTGCAGTGCAAGTCTTTGCTCTTTGTTCTTTATTTTTATGTTTTTATTTTAGCGTTGACATATATTTCTTTTATTTTGGGGTTATAAACCACCCAAAATTTGGCTCAAGATGGGTGGTCATATAAATGTTTTAAACAAACAAACTTTAAAAGAAGCAGGATATGATAAGGCAAAACATGAGACTTTCCCTATGCAGTTGATTGAAAAACAGGCAGACAGACCAATTTGTCTTCTGGTATTACTGAAGTGAACCGAGAAGAATGACTTAGGATAATACAGTTCCCTTTCTACTCTACTTTCACATATTTTTTGAAGGCTCTTGAAATACATTTGATGGGTGAATATATGTGTATAAAAATTTCTCTGTAGAATTTATCAGGACCAAAAATGCTGTGGGCTAACTATTTCTCTATGAAGTGAGAAGAAATTCTTGGATAGTCAATTGACCCTGATAGGACAAAGAAGATAATGAGAGCTCACAAAGGGTATATAAAAAAACAAAGAGCAATAAATAGAACAAACCACCACCTAGTTTTCACTGTATTACAACATTGATCTACAGTTCCCTGGGCTGAAAGGTAGCCATTTCATGTGCATCCAAGTGAGTCTCAAAGGAATAAACTCTCTAATGTAAGATGTATCTTAGGATGCCTAGTCTAGCATCTGTCCCTGAGTTTTAACTCTCAAACCTATTTAATGTATGGTTTAATAGCTTCAACTAGCAATTCCTATTACAAATTTCTTTTAATGACAGCCATCATTTGTCTTAAGAATGGTATTCTTTTTCTTTCAACTTCTACTGTCCTGTCTTCAAATGATACAAAGTATTATGCAGAGAATGCCTTATAGAAAAGCCCATTATCAATTTTCAACCAATAATAGAAATAAATAACATTATAGTATTTTATTATCTGCCTTTATTTAAAATACAATTTTCAGATATTTGGAAATTGGAGGATTATGGTGATGCTAGTCAGATATCCATTCTCAGAGGGACATTGTAAATTTCATTTTTAAGCAAAGTACAAGCCTTCCAGTTAAATAAAAAACTTTGTATGTGGCATCATATTATTCTAAATGTTTCAAAACAGAGGACAAATAAAACAAATCCATGGTATAGTGATGCATGATACAGGAACTGACCCATATTTCTTAAAATATGATGGCATTTTTTTTAACCCCATGGCTACCCATGGTGAAATGTAGCAGGCCAATACTTTTTGCTAAAAAAAACCACTCCAACCTTTTAAACTTTTCTTTGTCAGGGTGTGGACATTGTAAGAAAATGAAGCCAGAATATGAGAAAGCTGCAGAGATACTCCATGCAGACAGTGATGTAAGCTAATTTCTTTTCCATTTTCAAATGATCCATAATAAGTAACTGAAATAATATAAAATGTTCTTGTTGCAATTATTTCATCTTCCCAAGGGTTTGCAAAAAAGATAGTTTCAAAGTATAATCTCATTGGTAATGCATGAGTTATGCCAAATAATTAGGAAGAACATTGTGTGTTTAAACACACAGAAAAAAACATGTTATATTCAGCCATTAAACCTTGTATTGTGCATAATATGATAAAGTTCAAATTCTTCATCAAACTGCTTTGTTTTCTCTGTTAATTACAAATTGAATGTTTAACGTAAAAAAATTAAGGAAACACTGGCTTGGATTTTTGCTATTTACAGATATGTTAATGAAAACCTTCTCACTTTAAACAATTGTCAAAGATTTTCATTTGAATGTATGTGTACCTAGAAGATCAATTATGCAGATTAGTCATGCCATAAGTAGGAACAGATCTTCACTTAGGCACTGAATACCTTTTCCTTGTTATCTTAAACATCTACTGTATAATGATTCAAGAGCTTGAGACAGAAAGTGGATAGATTTTGAGATTTCAGTATTTGAGACAGCACCCTTGTGCATTTGTCTATCCAAGCAAATATGGAGCTTATTCCACATTTTACATGATGCATTGTTTCTTACTGAGTGCTCTTTATTACAGAGGTGTCAAACTCAATGTCATCATGGCGTCATCATATGATGTATTGGGACTTTTTTCCCCTTCACTAAACCGAGTGTGGGCATGACCAGCATGTGACACATCCGGCCCATGGGCTGGAAATTTGACAGCCCTGGTTTATTGTATTTTAGTTAGATTTTTATTATGGTTAAACAGAAGTATTTTATTATTTTATAAAGCTTCTCTTGACTTGATCAATTGATTTTGGTGCATCATAAGATCTGTGATAATTTTTGCAATTCTGGAAAAGGCCATCAGGAAAGATCTTTTCAAATGGCATTTACCTAAGAGTGTGTTTATAAAATTACTTTAACCAAAGCACAAGGGCCTATCATTACACAAGTTCTTCAAGCTTGATCACTACTATTAGCTGTGAAGCTATTCATTGGCTTAATGTTTATTTCTTGGTGCTATTTTTCCCACTTCCCTTTACAGCATTAGATTAAATACCGTAATTAAACAAATGTTTGGTTAATTGGTTGGACATTTTACAGAAGGATTATCCTTGAACGGATAACATGTTTGTTATAACAAAACTTGTAAAACTCTCCAGAGTTGAAAGTTTCCAAAGCATTTGTATTGCCTTTGTAAAGTTGTTGTAAATTGTAGATAACTACTCTGTCACCATTTATGCGCATTGTTCACAATTTAGGATATACTGTTACAGGCATTGCTTTATATTGCAGAAATCAGGTGTTTTGGCAGCAGTAGATGCAACTGTCAACAAAGCTGTGGCAGAAAAATTACACATATCAGGATTTCCAACCGTCAAGTTCTTTGAGGATGGAGAAGAGAAATACACCTTGCCTCATCTCCGCACAAAGAGTAAAATTGTGGAATGGCTCTTAAAGTAAGTGATCTCAATAATAAAACATTTGGAAATAATCAAGTTGTTCCAGTTCCTACTTTGGAAGGCTGAGACCATAGAATGGGCTTGCATGTTCTTCCATTCTAATTCCTACAGTTGGCCCAGATCACAGAGTGTATTGCTCTGAAATTTGAAATCAGTTCTCACTTCAAACCACAGTATTGATCTGGTGGTGGTTTGGATGTAAACTATGGATGGTAGAAATAAGCAGGGAAAGAGTAGGCTTTCTCCCCCCTCCGGTGGGACTAGTCTATCAGGGCAACCTAGTCTACCTAATTATGGGACGGAGCATACTGCTTCCATTTTCGCTTTCAGCCCCAATCCAGGGACCTTCTCAGGAAGTCGCTTTTGCAACAAACTTTTTTTGTGTTAAATTTATGTTTTACTGACAAAGAAATAAAGGGAGACTAGTATAGAGCTATTTAGCTCTCATAAGTTAGCCATACCCTTCTTGTATTGGAATATGTAAGCAGCCCAGGTTTGAATCCCAGAAAGGTATGGCTAGCTGATGAGAGCTAAATAGCTTGAAATAGATCTATACTAGTCTCCCTTTATTTCTTTGTCGGTAAAACATATATTTAAGCAGGGAAGGAATGACCACTCAACTCCAACATGCATTTGTGATGCTCCAGACTCACCTAGAAAATTCATGTGTGAAGCAAATAATTTCATCTGCATATGTTCCCAAATAGACACATGTTAAAAATGCACTTTGTCAGGGATGAGGGATTTGCCAGGAAGCGGAAACTGAAACTAATGACCAGGAAACATAGAAACTACAATATATCCATAAATAGTACTTTTACAAGCATTTTTGTTGCTATTTGGTACTTTTACAAGGTGATGCTACAAGTCTGTGATGTTGTTACCAGAACATCAAGATGCCTGTTTTGTGCATGGCCATATCTCTAAAGCAACTCCTGCACATTATTGCTCATGATATTTTCTCAGAATCGAATATATGACTTCAAAAAAGTTGCCTACCAATGTATTTGATCATAAGAGCCATATTGGATTAATGGGCTATCAACTATTTTGTTTTGAATTAGTTTAAAAAATACTTTGCTAAATAAAAATGACATCTTTATTCCAAGCCCATGATTTGTGGAATTGTAGATAAATATTCTGAGCCTGAGGCTCAATGTATGTAGAAAGATGCAATTCAAAAATATGGTATTTATAGTAGCATTTTTGTTGCTATTTGGTACTGTAGTAGCATCCTAGTTGAACTTAACTGGTAATTAAAGTTTCTAATCAATCAGGAGCAAGTGATAAATTTTAAACAAATGATAAATTTATGAATTAAAATTGTGTATGTTACACAACAAGAATATAAAAGTGCCATTTTGTAAGAAGTTACTGTTAATCTCAAAAAGTTTAATTTTTGTCAGATTGACAAAAAGATCTTTTTCTGTGTTTCGGAAACTATTTTGCAGGACTAAAATTATATATATGTTTTTTAATTAATTGTATTTGGCTGTTTTATTAGTTGTGCCTCTTGACAGCCAGTTTAATTAATTTGGCATCACACTAGCTTTATGCAAGAACTTACAGTATAAAACTTCAATGCTAATACCTTGAATGTATTAGTTCAGCTAGGTTTGGTTTCCATGGAAAACCTGTTCGTCATAAAACAGGTAATCAAAGAACTGTTGTTGAATTGCTCCCAGGATTGAGCTATGAATGGGATGGAAAGTTTGATATTTTGAACCATTAACATACTGGTAGTATTCAAATTACATTTGTGTATCAACCTGCTTATATAAATTCATTGTCATCCCCACTGTAAAAAGGTAGAAGCCTCAAGAAGAAGATATTGGAATAATAAAAGAAAAGACTAAATCTTTTTTTCAGTAAACTTCCTGGTTATCACTTCCATAAAGTAATAACATTATCATAACTTAATTGAGTTAATGTCTGCTTTTGAAATGGCTTTTTAGGCACTGCAATTTCACTTGTTATTATTTATTTAGCATATGACACCATGACAGAAGAGAAGTAAATATATATACATAGTCCATGTAATTATAAGTAAAACTTCTATGAGGGTATGGCAGAGGCCTCATAAGTGGATGTCCAATACCAGGCAATGATCATTTCTGGTGTTGCTAGGGAACCAGAGTATGCTTGTTGTGAGCAATCTTGCACAATATATTTAATAGTTTGCATATCAATGGCACAATTGCAACAAGAGGAATTTTCAATCCCCACTGATACAGGGCAAGAGGCACTTCATTAATAATTAATAATAGTTAATAATTAATAAAATTAATTATCTGCCAACTTAACATTGTAGTCCACTACTGTAAGGATATCAAGATAAACCAGAGCTCTTCATAACGAGAGCTAGCCTCAGCAACTCTCATTTTGATGGATTTGTACCCGAGAGTACTATTAGCCCTATTTTTGAGTAACTTGAAATGACCCTAACTCAAGAATTGGTAAGCCAAAGCCAAGACATGGTTGAGTTTGATTTGTTAGATTAACTGTGGTCAGTCAAAAAAAAAAAAAAAAGCTTCCAGGCTCTTACGCCCATGTTGGAGGAATGTGAGATGTACAATTTTTGTCTGCTGGTAATAATTCCTATGTTGCCTTGATATCTGAACTAACTGTGTGCCCTAAAATAGAATATATGATAAAAATATATTGTGAATGCACCTTCAGCACAAATATATACCATATGCCCCTGCTTATAAAAAAATGTTGTAATGTTATTTTTTCTCCTCAGTCCTCAGGCACCTCCTCCACCTGAACCAACTTGGGAAGAAAAGCAGACAAGTGTTATCCATCTTGCAGGCGAAGACTTCCGAGAATTTTTGAAAAAAAAGAAGCACACTCTCGTAATGTTTTATGCTCCATGTAAGTGAATGTTGTCTGATAAAATATTGAACATTCATCTACACCAGGGCTGTCAAACTCAGATGCATCATGTGCTGGCCACACCCACTCCCATTTTACCAGGGAGGGAAAAGTCGTGATACGTCACATAACCACAACGTGACAACATGAGTTTGACACCCCTGGTCTATACTGAATATCAGCAGAACAAGAAATGGTTTTCTAGTGGTTTTGAATTAGCTAAGCACAGTTCATTTATTTTGTTCAGTCGGAACCACAGATGGGTGGCAGAGCATATCTCTTACATTAGAATATCTTGAGTTACTCTTTCACTTTTTGACAATGCCAGCAGCAAAGGGGCAAAAGAGCAACATCATGACTTTGGAGAAAGGATGCTTTGCACTGCATTATTAACAACAAAATTAGCACTTGAACCAGTGATGGGATTAAAAAAATTTTTACTGCTGGTTCTGTGGGTGTGACTTGGTGGGCATGGCAGGGGAAGGATACTATACAATCTCCATTTCCACCCCACCCCACTAACTTGCTTTCCAGCTCCATTCTCCTATGCAGGGCAACAAAAGAAAACCCAGCTGATCAGCTGGGACTTGGGAGGCAGAGAATAGATGGGGTGGGGCCAGTCAGAGGTAGTATTTGCCAGTTCTCCAAACTCAGAATTTCCACTACCGGTTCTCCAAACTCAGAATTTCCACTACCGGTTCTCCAAACTCAGAATTTCTACTACCGGTTCTCCAGAACTGGTCAGAACCTGCTGAATACCACCTCTGCTTTGAACTCCATCTTTGGCCAATGTGAATACTAACCAGTTAACCAAACTAGTATAGATAACGCCCTTGCCACAAATGTCATCACATGGTAGGTTCTGCAGGTTGTCCTGAAGATAATCTCAGAGATCAAGAAGCACTGAATTGAACAATATGGATATACTGAAACTAAAAAGAAAAAAGAAAACATAATACAATTAAACTAAAATGGAATGTGGGATTGCTTATCAGCATTAGCAATAATAAAAACAATAGCAGCAATAAGCCACAGCCCTCATCCTGCTTAGACTACCTCCCACAAGCAGCAACCAGATGACTGAAATGGCTTCCCAGAGTGGCTGTCTAAATGCCTGCTGCTTTATTCCAAATCCCCCTCAGATCACCTCACCCAAGCAAAGCTGATACATAGCAGCAGGAATATGACTGGTAACTAATGAGTGGATTTATTTTTGATATAAGCTGAAGATTAAATGTTTGTTCTCTATAACAAGAAAGGATTCATACTTCAAGAATAGGACTTCTGGTGCATTTTCGAATAGGTGCAACAATAGTTTTGATAGAGAGCCCCACTTAATTTCTGTACTCTTGTGGTGTATAATGCCGCCTCCTTGAAATAATGAATAGCTTAATCTTCACTCTAGTAAAAGGTAAATACTTGTTTAACTTCTATCATTTCATTACTTTCTGAAGGTTAGAATGGGTACTCTACATTCTCACGTTTATGGTTTTCACTCTGATTTATCTGAAATAATCATATTAGGGGTCTGCATCTCCTTAATTATAGTTGGACTGTTTTAAGAAGAATACATGTTAATAGTCTTGCCCCATACATAGGGATAGGTTACAATGACTACCAAAAGAGTTGTTATTAGCTGAGCACATTTCTAATTGCATTTGAGATAAAAGATCAGACTTCTGAATCACATTTAGTAGTTTCTATACTTTTAATTACAACCACAAAATATTTATAAAGTTTCTTTAATAATGTATTGCATTCAAAAGGCACTGTTTCTTCAGTTTTATTTTAGATGAGTGTATACATGTGTGATATATCTTTGATATATATAATGCACTCATATACAATAGCTATTTCTTAATCAAACACTGTAGGGAATCACATCTCTGCTTGCAGTGCGATAATTATAAAGAAAAGCAGAAGTACAAATCAATGTGCATTGAAATTTGCTCTCCTTTTGTACCAATAATGCGCCTTCTGTTAAAATATATTTTTTATCATTTCTTCAATCATGGGAGCTCTTGGAGTGTTTATTCCTACCATTTATTAGCAACTTGCTTTGTTTTAGTACAGAAGAACCACTAACATTGCCATGCTACTGTGGTTTAAATAATTTTCTTTCTCAGCTCTGAATCAAGTCCCGCATTGGTGAAGCTTGTTAGCTGAAACTTTCTTAATTGTGTTCACCAGAGACATAGAAACATCTTATGTGATTCGATTTGTTTGTGGATTGGAACAGTTCAGTTCAACTCAGTACTTTTTAAAGATTGCATTTGGTTAAGGAAAGCATCTTTGCAGACATTATATTATCTGCTACATCTTCATAAATCACTACTGGGAAGCAAGTAAACCTGTAGAAAACTAGTTCGCAAATAGTTTTCTTTCCCTTTCATTTTTCAGTGCCTGCAAACTTCTTTTTCTGAGACTTTGCAACCAAATGTTGCTGCATAGAATTCAGGATTTTAACTGATTCATTTTCTCCTCTAACCTTCCCCCAGTAGCTTGAGACTATCCGCTCTTCTAAAGTTGATTGCTGTATTCTATTAGCTGACCGAATTCTTAGATTGCATGATGAATTTTGCTGCTGAGTTTAGAGATGGTGAGTTTGTTTTGATCTGGTTTTGAGAGAGTAGGAGATCAGATACAATACACTGATGTGGATATGTTAGAATCTTACGCTCTTTTATTGCTTTCTAGGCACATTTAAAAGTAGCTTCTTAGGATGAACTACTTACTATACCAGCCTATTTATACAATTAGTTAGTTCTTGTTTTTTCCTCTCTCTTCTTTTTTCTAGACAAAACTCTTAATCACTGAGGGGTGTGTGTGTGTGTGTGTGTACAGTATATATATGGAACTAGCAGAATACTGCTTAACCAACACATATATACAAAGGACAAAGATACAAGCAAATTGAAGGAGCCCCTATGGGATCACCACTGTCACCCGTCATTGCAAACCTGTTCATGGAAGAATTCTAATCCAGATCCCTAGCCAATGCCACCCACAAACCCAAACTATGGTTAAGATACATTGATGACACATTTGTGATTTGGCCCCATGGAAAAGAAAACCTAAACAATTTCCTAACACACCTAAACAGCACACGCACACCCAAATCAAGTTCACTATGGAAACGGAAACAAACAAACAACTACCATTCCTAGATGTTCTAATCTACAAAAAAACAGATGGCACACTAGGACATACCATATAGCAGAAGAAAACACACACCAACTGCTACCTCAACACCCAATCCCACCACCACCACCCAGCATAGATAAACTCCATGTCCAAAACACTAATCACCAGAACCAAATGGCTGGCAGACAAGACACACATAAAGACTGAACTATGCACCCTGACTAAAGCACTGACAGCCAATGGCTTCCACAAAAGCAAAATCACTGGCCTGATCCACAAAAACACATTGAGACATAATGGAGACCTAGAAGATGAACAGACCTATAGAACAGCTGTCCTGCCCTACATAAGAGGTACTACAGACAAAATCAGTAAGATACTACACAGGCATCACATCAAGACTGCCTTCAAAACCGACAGAAAAATAGCAGCCATCCTAAGAAACCCCAAAGATAAAATTTACCTGGAAAACCAAGGCCCTTGTGCATCATGCCATGACACATACATTGGACAGACCAATAGAAGGATAAGTACTCGCCTGGATGAACACAAAAATGCAGTAAAAAAGCTGGAACACACTTCCTCACTAGTCCAACACATGAAAGCAACAGGTCATAGCATTGACTTCAATGGCACCAAAACCTTAGCCACTATAGAAAACCCCAGTCACAGAATTTTCAGAGAAGCCATAGAGATTGAAAAAAGACCTGAAAGCATGAATAGAAGAGATGACTCAACCAGACTGTCAATTATCTGGAAGCCTGCACTCACAAACAAAAAAAATCTCCACACCACAAGCCAGGCAAACACCTGGGCATAAACAGTCTCCCCCCCCCCCCGATACCTCCAACTCAAACACACACCAACCAGGCACCCAGATGAAACCTAGCTTCCTAATAAATGATAGCCGTCCGTTTACTCGGAGCCAAGCTGCACTAAAAGCCTCCAATACAGGAAACACAATGTTGCCAGCCAATCAAGACCAAAAAAAGCTACAAAACAGACATAAGATATTAGAAACACCAATCAAGCAGAACACAGCAAACTCCAAGACCAATAAACACAGACCAAGACTCCCAACCAATCAGGATGAAGAAAAAACCATTCTGGCATAGCAATAGGCTGGCACCAAATTTAAAACAGAAACAGCTGTGAAAGCCTGACTCACAGACTAACACAATACACAAGCCTGATGATGGCAGATGAGATTCTGCCGAAATGTCGCTACAACTTTAAAAGCACCACTACAATGATGTGGGAAAATACCCGAACAAAGCTGAATGCCAGACATGTAAGTACCCGCGAAAACTTAAGAAAACATATATATATATAGTATATACACTGCTCAAAAAAATAAAGGGAACACATAAACAACAATGTAACTCCAAGTCAATCACACTTCTGTGAAATCAAACTGTCCACTTAGGTAGCAACACTGATTGACAATCCATTTCACATGCTGTTGTGCAAATGGAATAGACAACAGGTGGAAAGCATGGGCAGTTAGCAAGACATCCTCAATAAAGGAATGGTTCTGCAGGTGGTGACCACAGACCACTTCTCAGTTCCTATGCTTCCTGGCTGATGGTTTGGTCACTTTTGAATGCTGGCGGTGCTTTTACTCTAGTGGTAGCATGAGACGGAGTCTACAACCCACACAAGTGGTTCAAGTAGTACAGCTCATCCAGGATGGCACATCAATGCGAGCTGTGGCAAGAAGGTTTGCTGTGTCTTTCAGCGTAGTGTCCAGAGCATGGAGGCCCTACCAGGAGACAGGCCAGTACATCAGGAGATGTGGAGGAGGCTGTAGGAGGGCAACAACCCAGCATCAGGAGCGCTACCTCCGCCTTTGTGCGAGGAGGGACAGGAGGAGCACTGCCAGAGCCCTGCAAAATGACCTCCAGCGGGCCACAAATGTGCATGTGGCTGCTCAAACGGTCAGAAGCAGACTCCATGAGGGTGATATGAGGGCCCGACATCCACAGGTGGGGGTTGTGCTTACAGCCCAACACCGTGCAGGACATTTGACATTTGCCAGAGAACAACAAGATTGGCAAATTCCCCACTGGCTCCCTGTGCTCTTCACAGGTGAAAGCAGGTTCACACAGAGCACATGTGACAGACATGACAGGGTCTGGAGATGCCGTGGAGAACGTTCTGTTGCCGGTTTGCGTGGCTTCGGGGCAGCAGGAATTCGCGACAGCTCGCGATTCCTGCTGTGCTAGCCGTCGAGGTACCCCCGATCCAGATGGGTCAGGGGGATATGGCTGCCCTGTAGGGACAGCTGAAGACAGAGGGGAGTCGGAAAGGGAGGTGGGGGCATCGCAGACCCCCCCTTTCTCCGAGAAAACCCCTTTTTCCCAAGGCGGTAGAGCGGCGGTCAGCAATGGCCGCCACGAAGAAGCCAGCAACCGGGTAAGAACTGTGCTGGAGGAAGTGTGAAGAGTGAAAGTTCTGTCTGAGCCGGGTCAAGTAACAACTTTCAAATTGCCTGGAATTGAGCTGCTTGTTGCTGGAGGATACATTGTATCCCTAAGAAGAGCGAAAAGCGGCGGAGAAGCTGTTAATTTTATTTTTTTTTATTCTCCCACCCCATGGAAAAAGCAGAAATATTTGGATATTAGACATTGAAAGTGGATTGCTTTGAAAGCTAAGCTAAGAGACAAAGGGATTTTTGGACATTGAAAAATTTAAGAAATTGGAAAATCTCTGCTGGAGGTATGGATTTTTGATTATTTAAAATTGTTATTGCAAGTGGGAAGGGAGAAAAAAAAAATTGGAGCAGAAACTGAAAAAGGAGGAGACTGTCTAGAACGTCTTTGTGGATCCCAAAAGAAGATGTATGGTAATTGGACCTCTTTGATTAAAAATTAATTCAGAAAGAGAAAGAGAAGAAGGAAGAAAAGTATTAACTTTTGGAACTTTTTTTTTCTCTTTTTTTAATTGCTTTTGATTGTTTTTGATTAAAAATACTTGTGGTTGTTTTGGAAAAAGTTTCCCTTTTCATAATGGCATCGTCTGTGGATGAACTAGAGATTGAATATCAAAAATATAAAAAAGAAGATACTTTGGGCGCTTTGTTTCAATTCTTAGAAATGGCGTTATGTTCCTTTGAAAAGTTGATTACGCAGCAGAAGGACTGGGACAAGGAAGAAGAGGAAGAAGAAGCCATCTTTGATGAACAATGGGTCCCTTCCGAAGAGGAGGAGAAAAAGGATAAGAAAAAGGGGTTTTTAAGAATTATAAAAACAACTAAAAGAGAGAAAAATGAGCGAAAAGATGGAGGCAAGGTTAGAAAGCAAAGGAAAAGGAACAAGAAAAGCGAAGAGAAAAAGCAAAGGGGTAGAAAGGGCAAGGAGAAGAATAAGCAAGAGAGAAAGAGGGGGAGGAGAAGCCTTAATGGGGGGAAGCAAGACTTAAAGAAAAAAAGTTTATTTAGAGACAATGGGTGAATTTAATTTAGATTAAAAGAGGGATTCTGGAGGGTATATAAGAGTGTGTTTTTATATGTATATTTAGAACATAAAACTTATTATGTAATCTTAGAATCTTTTAAACAGAATCCCAAGAAAGATTGCTATATGTAGTATTTTTAAGTTAGGTAATGAGTTATAGATGTTACTCCAATTGGTGTACAGGAGAAGTATAGTAAAAGAAAAAAGATGAATGGATGATTGGAAATAGAACAGACAAAGAATGTTGTTGAAAATGGTAATAAGATATGGAAGGATATATATGCTTTTTTTTTTTTGATTTTGTATATTGATAAAAGGCAATAAAATGTTAATTGATAAATAATTTGGATGGAAAAGAGAAGTAGGGACAAGATATGAAGTTAATATTATATGAAATATTGATAGTATAATCTGGAAATGTTATGCCTTATTGGTTTATCATTATTATTATTTTTTTCAGAAAAGAATTTATAAGCTGTTATGCCTTGATTTTTTGTGCATTGTTTTTAGAAAACTGATAAAAATGGTTTTTATATATATATATAAAAAAGAAAATGATAATAAGATATGGAAGGAGATATGGGTTGAATATGATGTTTGAATTTGTGTCTGTGTAAAGAGTTTTAACCCGGGAACAGACAACCTTCAGAAAAGATCTTTTAGTTTTGTCTATGTTTTGTGTTTGTATGTTTTGTGTATTGTGCTTATGATAAAACTAACAAAATTTGTTTTTTATAAAAAAAAAAGGGAAAAAGAATCAATAAAACCTTGGAGGAATGTTAGATGAGAATAATTTAAACAAGCCAGAAAGAAAAGAATATGATGACTATAAAATGGATAAATATGGAAGAGAAATGAAATTGAATAGGAGTAAAGAGAAATAATGAGAAATTTGCTGAAAGATATTTGCGTGTCCATATGGGGATGGGATAAATTGGAATTATGCTGTATAAAAATAATGTTTTGTTTGACTTGTAAGGACTTACAATGTTAAGAGGTTTTATGTGTTTATGATATTCAATGGTTAATGATGTGTTGTTTTATCTTTAAAACTAATAAAAATTTGTTTCAAAAGAGAACGTTCTGTTGCCTGCAACATCCTCCAGCATGACCGGTTTGGCAGTGGGTCAGTAATGGTGTGGGGTAGCATTTATTTAGGGAGGCGCACAGCCCTCCATGTGCTCACCAGAAATAGCCTGACTGCCATTAGGTACCGAGATGAGATCCTCAGATCCTTTGTGAGACAATATGCTGGTGTGGTTGGCCCTGGGTTCCTCCTAATACACGAAAATGCTGGACCTCATGTGGCTTGAGTGCGTCAGCAGTTCCTACAAGATGAAGGCATTGATGCTATGGACTGGCCCGCCCATTCCCCAGATCTGAATCCAATTGAGCACATCTGGGACATCATGTCTCACTCCATCACCAACGCCACATTGCACCACAGACTGTCCAGGAGTTGGAGGTGGCTTTAGTCCAGGTGTGGGAGGAGATCCCTCAGGGGACCATCCGCCACCTCATCAGGAGCATGCCTAGGCATTGTAGGGAGGTCATGCAGGCATGTGGAGGCCACACACACTACTGAGCCTCATTTTGACTTGTTTTAAGGACATTACATCAAAGTTGGATCAGCCTGTAGTGGTTTTTTCCAGTTTAATTTTGAGTGTAACTCCAAATCCAGACCTCCATGGGTTGCTCAATTTGATTTCCATTGATAATTTTTGTGTCATTTTGTTGTCAGCACATTCAACTATGTAATGAACAAAGTATTTAATAAGAATATTTCATTCATTCAGATCTAGGATGTCTTATTTTTGTGTTCCCTTTATTTTTTGAGCAGTGTATAAGCAACTAGATATGAATCATTTATGGTATAGGAAGTAGCTCTATAGAAAATAGGAAGTCTGAAGAGCAAGACTTAAAAGTCTGAGTATAATGAGTTCTCATTTATTTTTCCAAGTTGCAGTCCTGGGACTCCCTCTTGGTCCCCCAAGCTCATCCAAAGCCATTTAATTCTTTGAGATCGGTATGGTCAGCTCGGTGCTGTCATCTAACTGAGCCTTCAATAGATAAGCAGCAGGCTTAAAAAGTCACAGTTGATTAATTTGCCTTTAATCAATATGCTTGTGGTATACATTCTTTAAAAGGGTTGGCCAGAAACAAAATGTCATTCCAAATATAAAAATACCTGATAGTGGGCTTGGTGTAGTATCAAGGAACAGCCCTTAATAGAATAAGATTTGAGTTGCTGAACTCCATGGTAAAGTATGGAACATACAATGAGAGAAAATATATATGAGGAGCCCCAGATATAGAAGACATTGTGTTATTTGAATGTTAATTGTATGCTTCAACCAAGACCTGGTATTTAGAGTCTTTACTTGACAAAATGACCTATTGGGACTTTAACAACAGATTTCCCTACCTTCAGGGTTCTACTAATAGGTAGCCAGCAAAGCTTCCAAGTTTATAGTAAAAGTTGTTAACTTGGGGTTTATACATACAACAGATTGGTATCACATGTAAAGATAATTCATTTATCTGAATGCATTTTGTTCTGTATTTTGGTATATTTGTACCTGTTTTATTAATTTGTCAGTTGACATTGTGCTGAGCCGTGATATTGATTAATCATTAAAGTGATTAACTAATCCCTGCCTGACTCAGCACTGTTAAACTATATCTGACATATTGCTATCTAGCCATTGTTTCAAAACTTGAAGTGAAAATGAATTTACCAATTCCAGAGGCAATATTTACATTGTTGAAACCTATTACAATTATGAATTTCATCCTGATATTCATTTGACATCTCTTTTACTATAATTTAAATACATTGTTTTTTATCATGAAATCTGGAATAACACTAAACAAGTCTTATCTTCTGTTTAACAGCCCTTTAGCTAATAGAAGGTAACATAATATGTTTTTCTATATTCTAGGCTAATCATATCCATATTTTTCCTTTAGGCACCCTATAATCTCTGTTGCTGTCCTCTAGGCATGGATCAATTTGTCAATGTTCTTCCTAAAATACAGTGTGCAGAACTGTATGCAATATTTTTATGTGGTCTAACCATGCAGAATATAATCTTGACACTGTAGTTCTGTTGATTATCACTTTGAGAAAGAAGTATTTTATAAACACACAATCTGGGGGAAGGGAGAAAAGGGATTTCAAATTGTAAAAGGAGAAATAAGAGACAGGAAGAATTACCTGTAGTATTGATAAATAAGGCAATTAGTTGGGTATGATGAAACATTCTTTCATAATAAGTAATAAGAAATCTTAGCTCTCTGTCTTGTTTTAATCCATGCTTAAACAATGTTAAATCTTCTAATGAATTCTAATTGGCTGTTTTACCAAGAAAATTGGTCTTTATTTCATGTTGATGCCAGACAAAATAAAAAATGGATTATTAGGCTGCTGGTTCACAAACTCTTAGAAAAACAATTGCATGCATATTAAAACCCAGTATGAATTTATGAAAAACTAGTCATGCCAAATGAATCTGATTCTTTTTGATAAAAAGAGAGACTGACTATCATACCGTAGGAATGCCACAGACATACTTTGTGTTCAGCAAAGCATTAGTCAAAGTCTTTCATGAAAAGATGGCAAAATATACGGTGGACTGTGCCAATCCATGAAAGGTTATGTAAGAATGCTTCCAAGCATTATCTGAATGTTGTGAACTTAAAAATGCTTTAATCCTTGTTTCCTTGACAACAGAATCTGTATTTTTCTATGAAGGTCATCTTTCTTATTCTTTACACCATTAATAAAAGAATTAGTGAACTGAAAATAGAGGACATACTGATTTTTTAATTCAAGTATATTATAAAGTAGGTTAGTGGGTTGGGGAGAGAATGGGGATTTTGCAATAATCTTCCCCCAGGTGTGGGATGGGAATAGAGATTTTGCAGTATCCTTCCCCTGCCATGCCCACCAAGCCATGCCCACTAAGACATACCACGCCCACGAAGACATGCCCACAAAACCGGTAAGAAAAATTTTGGAATCCCACCACTGGAATGTAGCTTTTCTTTTATGTACACTGAGAGCATATGCACCGAAGACAAATGCCTTGTGTGTCCAATCACACTTGGCCGATAAAGAATTCTAATTCTTGGCCAGGCTTTTGTCAGCATTGAGACTGGGAGGCAACTATTCCATGTTTACACTATTCTTTCAGGCATAAGCTGCACCGTCCAATTTTCTTCTTGCCTGTTTCAGATTATTGATTCTGAATCTTGGTAGCTCTGTCAATGTAACCACTATGGGGCAGAATTTAGATTTAAGACCATAGTTTTGCCATTTAATAAAGTATGAAAATAAAACATTTTCAAATAGCAAGTATGTGGTAGAGCTGTTAATATAGTTCCCACTGTGTCCTTTCTGAGCTCTAGGAGGACTTAGAAACAAGCATACTTCAGGGTTTGATAGCTCTTATAACAGAGCCTTGTTTCTAAACAAAATAAGAAGATGGAAAATATCTCAGCAATTGCTGTATGATGTTTGTTGCTTTCACAGAAGAGAACAATCTAATAGCTTTTCTTCTATAGCAGATGGCACAAAAGGGATTTGTGGAAAGGAAGTGCATGACTTAGATGGGATTTAGAAAATTGCATCTTTGTGAATTACTGTTTTTTATAATGGAGAGCAAGTGGCTTGGAGAGCAGAACAGCCTAAGATATTCTGAATAAAATATATCTATTCTTCGTGCACACACAGGCCTCACACATGTTTTCTCGTGTATTGTTTGTTTTCCAGGAAGCATATTTCAGATTAAAATATTGGCAGTATTTTTTAAAATATAAAGTACAAATAATCAGACTGATCTTATAAATTACTGGGTGATGCTGGATTTCAATTGATCAGGACCTACAACAATAAATATATTGCAGCTGCAGAAATTTCTTAGTTTTAAACTTGATGATTTATACTGAAGCAGTAGGAGTGAGCTTAAATGGACTCCAGAAGATGGTAGAGGACAGGAAGGTCTGGAGGAACGTTGTCCATGGGGTCGTGATGGGTCGGACACGACTTCACAACTAACAACAAAAAACCAAATCTTTTACACCAATTAAGAAATGACATGAAATTGGTAGACTATATTAAGCAGTGGAGAATGATTAATTTTCAAAACCATTGAAGTTCCTAGAGCTTTACACATTTATTTTACACAATCATAAACTCACAACCCATGATAAATAGAATTTACTATAGCTTAATGTGCACAAGGATTACCATATTGATTTTAAAATGTAAAAGTTAAAAAAAAGGATGGTGCTTACCAAACATGGAGCTTACCAATATGGTGCTTACCAAACATGGAGGTGAAAGACATAGTTCTACTATTAGTTTTACACTTATTAAGAGGCGTTAAATAGAGAAAACAGAATTACAAGTCTTCATATTTTGGTCATTTGTCAGCAATAAGAAAAAATTGGTATGAGAAAAATATGTATTCATTACACCAAATGTTCCATAATTTCTCAGATTAGATTTGTTTTGTTTTGTTTTTGGTAAAGATGGTCTTAATATGAGATACTGAATGTTCTATCAAAAACATATCAGAAATTAGGTGCCATGTGACAGGCTACCCTCGCAACCCTCCAAGGTAATGTTCCAATAAAGGTAGGATATAAATAAATAAATAATAATAAAATAATTAATAATCACATCTTTTCAGAAACAACCCAAAGCTAAACAACGGGGGTGGGGGGATTATAAAAGTGTATGTGACATCTTGGACAACTGTACCTAAGAGATTAAAGCTCTTAGTGGGTTTTAACCAAAGCCAAGAAAAGAGTACAAAAAATCAAACTCAAAGTCACATCATATAGGGAATGAATGGGCCTTTTTTTCCCTTCCCATCTGTTTTCCGTTCAAAAATTAATCTTGGATTTAAAAGGCTTGTCTCCCTTTAACTCTAGTACTTCTAACATTAATATATTTGCTGTGCCTAGATGTACTGATCCTAAACAGTCCCTCATTTAGATTTTAGTTCTTAAATTCATTGTTTAAACCTGCAAGTTTAAGACTCATTGGTTCAAAGAGGATTATCTCCTAGCTATATGAAATTCATTTTTTTTTTGCAAATCACCCATAAAAATATAGTACTAGTACATTTCACATGGAGAACTGAAACTATTATCGTAATCTTCATAATATCCAGTCTCCCATTGTACCAGTTTTTATCTTCAGGCATAAGAGTCACTTATATTTATTATTGAACACGGCCATTTGTGCTGAAATGTTGCATATGTCAGGGCTCTGACAATCTACCCACATTCAAATCATGAGCCTCTAACCTCATCTCAAAGTTTAAAAAAATCATTTATTAGGAGCGAACATGCCGGTGTTACCTGGGTGCAGCCAACTCTGAGACAAAAATTAGTTTTCTTTGAGCAGGAGATTCATTCTTTTACTATATCAGGGGTATCATACTCACATCATCACGGCAACATCACGTGATGTATCAGGACTTTTTTCCCCTTCATTAAACTGGCCGTGGACGTAGCCAGCATGTGACATATCTGGCCCACGGGCTGGGAGTTGGGAGCCCTGTACTATACTGTCAGATCTTGCACTCTTAAAAATATTGAAATGGTCTACATATCAAATTGATAAAGACATTTAAGAATATTACTTTGAAGATTTTTTTGTTTTTGGAGAGAGAGAGAGCAAAAACATTATTTAAAATGTGATATTGGATGAAGGCTTGTGCAAATGGAAGCTGCTGTTGAAGGAATGGAAATCACATCTGTAATAGATTCTGAGTTTGCCTGAACTTTTAAAAAGTTAATGATTAAATTAAGTTTCTTCCCATTTGTTGCACTTGATAATTGTAATAGATGATGTTCAGCTAGTCCAATGATGTCAGTCTTCTTAGTTATTTTCTGATAATTTCTTGCTCCTTGAGAGTTTCACATCTTCCTGTTTGGAAAGATATCCAAAGTTTGATTAATGCCACTAGCTTTTAAAGCTGTGGCTAGGGAACCTTGAATGATAAAATGTTTGTTTTTCACCTAAAACATTGGAGAAAATTTCTGGATTAAATATGTGCTCTAAAGAGTTATACTATTGCTCTTGAATCAATGAGTTCAATGAAAAGAAAGAAAGAAAATGTCTAGTCAAAGCCCACAAAAGAACTGACAGCAGGTGGGGGGGGGGGCAATTTTTCAATTGCAGCCAATTTTTCTTTTTTCTGAAAGTTGTAGATAGAATCACGATAGCAATACACACTGGCTCTGTTTTTGCTGCAGTTAAATAAGGCTCCATTTCAAAAAAAAATCTTCCTTGTTTCTTAGATATGTAGGATAAGAAAAGTTTACAGATATAATATAATATAGACAGCAGTCTATCATTAGGAATGTGATTCACATATCCTGTACAGGTGACAATTGTGCATAATACTTGCTGAAGTTAAAGCTTACATATTGTGGTCCATAATGTGAAGGCAAGATTACAATGATTGGAATGATCAAATGCAACCAATCCTAAAGCTCTGACAGATGACTAGAAATAATCACTGGTGCTACAAGCATGAGCTTACAAGAATTCAAAGAAGCCATTACTGACAGACGATCTTGGTGTAATGATGTTTATTGGGTCATAAAGATTCAGAAACAGCTGAGCATCTGAACAAAAAAACATGTTTTCTTTAAAAGACCTTGGAAGATGTGCTTCTATCACTTGCATTTTGTACCTTTCCTGAGCAATACATAAATTATCCAATTGATAGGTATATATTCCAGGTAATATATAATTTGGTTTATCAGTGGCTTAGAGCTGCTATTAGGATACTATTAGGATGTTCCATGAAGTCTTTCTAATTGTTCTTTCATCCAATGACTTTTCTTCCCCTCATAAGTTAAAACCATGGGGGGAAAAGGAGAATTGCATAAAACCATTTTCCTTCATTTGGTTCCTTGCTAATCAGTTGAGCAGTTTGGGTGGATTATGGAAGGTGGGTAACCCTTCTCTCTCAATTCCTGATGATAGAGACAGTCTACAAATGAAAGGTACATATCAATTGCTATCAAGCAAAGAATACAATTTGAACAATTTGAACTGTAACATAAGTCTTAAAAGAATGCTATGATGTGAATTATCAGGAAAAATACACGATATGATATCCACATCTATTTATTGGATTTAGGCGCCTAAATTCAAAGCAAAGTTAGCAATCATTTGATTTTTCATGAATATTTTTACTCTGGATCCACTTTAAAGTTCTACCAGTTCAGTTAATGAAATAATAAAAAGCAATTCTTCATTTATTTCAGTTCTTATAATAATGCAGCCCAAAAAAATAATTTTAAAAAAACGAGTTCAGTTTAGACCTGAAATCTGTGGGGACTGAATGTTGGACTGAATGTTGGAAAGGGCTATTTAAAAGGTTTATTAAGGTTTATTAAGGTCTTGGCAGTAGAAAAATGAGAAAAATATTTTACAATTAGAATAATAAATCCTGGTTTCATTAAGAAAAATATAGTAACAAAAGGGAGAAGATGATAATTTATGAAATCAGAAGGTGGAAATAAAAGTTTAAAGACTATGTTCTGTGTTGAAGTGCATTTGCTTTTTAATCTGCTGAGACTCCTAAAATCTCCTACCTTCTAATTGATTTTCTTCCATCTCTCCAATGGTTTCATTATAAATTTATTTATGGATCAGTTAGACATGATCTGCAAAACCAGTTTTCCACTGATTTCCTTCAAGAATACGTTGTGGACTGAATCATGAAATTCAGTTAAGTAGTGGATGAATGGAGGGAAAAAATCTGTTCTTGAACAGTACTTCTATCCATATTTCAGACTATGCTGTAAACAATCTCCCTAAATTTTGTTCTCTGATTATTTGCTGCTGATGGTAGGGCAGGAAGCCTGCTTCTGGAGCCCAGTGGGACTTCTTAAGATCATTAATCAGATTCCTACTTGCAAGCTCACATGGCCTCCAAATAGTACTGTGCAATATATATTTTCCAAGAATAAGTTAACAAATATATCCTGAAAGGGAAAAGACTGATAGGTGTGCATTCAGGCATGTGCAAGAAAAAGAAATTTATATTCTATCTTTTGTGCAGGAGCTCCAGACAGCATACCAGGGGGGTATGTTGTGCCTTCTCTTCCTATTTTTCCTCATAACAACCCTGTGAAGTAAATCACCTGTGGTGATAAGCTTCTGGGGCCAAAGGTGAAACTAGAATCTGGCTCCTAGTCCAACAGCTTAACCACTACACTACACTGCAATTGTTCTCTAATACGCATGTATGAATGAATAATTTGAAGTGTTAATTGCACTCAAATCTAATTTAAACTTTTGTTTTATGGAACCAAGGATAGCTAACCACTGGTTTACTTTGTTCTAAGGCCTTAATACTAAATTTGATGTATGTTGACTTATTGTGAAAAGATACTCACCTGTGGAAAGATGTTGAGCTCCATTTCTTGCTATACATTTTAAAGTTCCATCTTCTCCCACATCAGTTTACCTAGTTGTTAGAACAGTTCTGTTCTTTTTGCCTCTATAATTTGCTCACATAAAACTTCTGTGCGAAAGGGAATTGATTATTCCCTGGTTAAATGTGGATTCCATCTGTTACATTAAGATAACTCTTCTTTGCCTATTGTCCAAAATTTTAGGTATGGCTTTCTAGTTCTCAGTATATCAAGGCATAGGCAGAATTCTACTTGACAATAAAAACATGGTTATGGTATTGAAGATAGTTACCTTGCATTCAGAAGTTATTGAAAAGAAAGAAAATCTCATAGGATGAAAATAGCAGATCATCTTACTGCAGACAATGGGTATATTGAAGATCAGCTTTAAGATTACATTTTGGGGGCAGAATGCTTGTCTGATGAACTTAACAAATGGGGTTTCTCCTTCTTTTCATGCATTCATCATTCATTCATTCACTTTCTAGAGCCACCCATCTCATTCAATGACTCTGGGTGGCTTACAATTGAAAAAGATATATTACAATGAAATATACTAAAAACAACAATAAAAATACTAAAAATATTCAGGTTAAATAGAAGTAAGATTTCCCTGTCCAGTTGCTTTATGTTTTTCCCCGACTTCCTTCTTCTTTATGCTATTTCCCCCTCTTTCTTACTTACAATAGACAGAAATAATCTCAGAACAACTATGCAAAGTAAATAAAAGTATTCATGTTCTAGTCTGCTTTGTTGTGCACCGTTAAAAGATAGGACAAGTATATAGGTAGGTGTTGGCCGATGATACTGCTGAAGTCAAATTAAAATCTTTTCACAGTTTTTGTGATCTGTAAAATGGATCCCTATTTAGCTTGTTTTGGGTAAACAAGCCTGAATTTTGAGAATTGTATGATATGAGTTTGTATGTTTGCTGCTACAAGTGATATTACCATGGTATGTAAATAGTGCAAGAATTATGCATGAATAGAGTCCCCTTGTGGTGAAATTTAATTTAAAAAATGATAAATAAAAACATCTGATTCATTCATAGGAAGATAGATGTGATATTTCTTAGCTTTCAAACTTGCTGGAAATATCTAATGGTGCTTTTTATTATCAAACATTTCACATGTGGCTTATCACTATCTTTCTTTATCCCACAGGGTGTCCACATTGTAAGAACTCAATCCCACATTTCACAACAGCAGCAGAACTCTTTAAAGAAGATCGTAAGGTAACTCTACAGTCATTTTGGGGTTTTTGGAATCAACTCCAGATTATTTGATCTATTGTTTACTTCTTCTGCTTTTAGAAATATGTGAATAATTTCCCACTTTGGCCCTCTTCTTGATTTCTTCCAGTTAAAAGTGATTAGTGGAGAAGGGTTTTGTTTTGTTTTTTTGTCTTGGGGCAATCTCAACTTGAGGTGAAGATTTTTGTCTAGGATTTAAGGAAAAGAAACAAACATGTAAGAAACCCCCAAGAGCAGCTTGCTGTGAATGTTACCACTTGTTCTATTACTAAAAGAGACCTACTATTTTTCAATTTTGAGATGAGAATTGTCATTAGACTGAGAATATTGGTTGGCTAGATTCAAATTGTGGAAAAAGCTCTATTATTTATTATGGACTTCTAACACATAATATAGATAGCATCTTCAACAGTCCCATGATGTACTAATTAAAGTTCAGAAAGATCATTGCAAAATGACAGATCTAGTTGTAGGGTTCAAATGTTGAGAACTATGAATATTGCCCTGTGAGAAAATATTGAGAGAAGTTACTAAGTCTTGGGGAAAATGAACCATGGAATTCCTGATCTAGATTTAGTAGGTGTCTGTGCATAGATATATGCATAAATACAAACTTATATATGTGTTTGTGTTAACCATTTTTGGGAGGATGCTGGTGCTATAAGTTTTCACCAAAGTGAAATATCTAATTTTGCCACAAACATTCCTCCGAAGAATACTTCAAATGAGCATTGCACTATTCTGTGTTATTCTGGAGTGCAGGTCACAAGAGAATGAACTTAAATTAAAGGAAGGCAGATTTAAACTTCTTAAGACTAAAAGCTGTTTGATAGTGGAACCAATTACCCAGAGAGATAGTGGATTTGCCTTCACTGTGTATCTTTGGATCAAGTCTAGAGACCCTACTATTGAGAATACTTTAATTAGGATTCCTTCACTGAGCAGGGAGTTAGTCTTAATGGTCTGAATGGGCTTTTCAAACCCTGATTCTGAACAAGAGCTAGAAGTTGAATTAGGAAAGGCATGGAGACAGCAATACATTCCTCCTACTGTGACAAGCACTTCAAGGAGAAGTATATTGCCTTCTTTTGCACGTATATGAGTATTTTTAAAATCTTGATTATTCAGTATCAGTTCCTCTTTTGCCATACCATCAATACTAAGAAAACTTATTGCTTTTCAAAACTCAAATGGTTTTATTCTATCTGGCAACCCATCCCAAGCAACATGCAACTCCACACCTACTCCTCCCTCCTCTATAGCTACAGCATGAATAGCACAACTTTGTGGATAGCACATGAGTCTTTCTCAACTATGGTAATTCCCCTAGTACTGAGAACTTTGTGTGTATAATGTAAAATAACTTTGTCCAAATTATGGGTGAATTCAGAATTTGCATTGCTTCCATTGAGTAATAGATTTATTCAAAACCTGACAAAGATTGAGAGAGGTCCTTTTAGACCTCACGATGGTGATTGATGGGTGCAGCCCTTATTTCAACTAATATTAGAAATAAGAAATGTGCCAGTCAACTAAAATGTAGAAGTATAAAATTTAATGAGCTGGAACCTAAGTTCCAATTCAGGATATTGAATTTGAAAGTAGTTCCTGAAGGCCAGGCATACAGGAAACACAGCTATGTTTTTATCTACTTTGCTTGACTTTTCAAGGTGGTGGAGATTGATAATTCTATACTATTTCTTTAATCATATACAATTCAATTCTGCTGAAGTGCTCTTGGATTTGCTAATGACCTTTATAGATATTCTATACAGACTGTACTGCTGTTCAGGGATGCACTTCAGCATTATCGTAAAGCTCTTTTTAAACAATTCCTTTCTCAAATTTCTATGAATCTTTCTTTTGGTCTGGCTGCTGCTACACAGTTCAGTAGACAACAGATAAGCAGATACGTAAAATAAATTGGACTTTAAAAATCCAGCGAGCTTTTAATTTTCAAAGGAAAATATTTGCATGTACCACAGAGTTTTTTACAAGCTTCTATTTGTCCCCAACATTGTGGTTCTCAATTTTCCATCTTCTTAAGTCAGTCAATATAATACCACAAGGGAGGAACAGATTGTATAACCCAGATAGGAGAATTAAGATACAGAGTTATCAGTCTCTGTCTTTTGCTAGCTACTTATTGAAAATCCTTGAACTATGTCATTGCCTTCATAAGGCGTTTTCCTATTTGAAAAACTGCAGTGCATATTTTTAGGATCATAATTCCAGTACCTTCAGCCAATGCAAATATTTGGTTTGAACTGTTTCCATTAAAGTTGGCCATCATGGGAACAATTATGAAACTTTGAAAAGATGGAATATCTATTGCTGATTCCATTTTACCTCTTACATTCCTTTAGAATTGTATATTTTGAATAGTTCTTGCCCACTTGCCTATTTTGTACTCAGTCTGTGTAAAGTAATGTTAGTGATTAATATTTAGAGTTATGAGGAAACAAGTTACCTAATCACCATACAGTAGTAAAAACATAAGAATATTAGAGAACTAGCACCAAATAAAAACATTTTCTTAAACGTTGAAACCAAAGTATATCCTATTTACATTCATGCAATATAATCAGTATCACACCCAGTCTTGTGACATCTGAATGTCTAACAAATGTATTCTCTCATAAACTGTCGTGAATATGAGGCTGTAAATACCCATACTGCATTTTTATATGGGTTGTATGTGTTTAACTCTATGCCAAGCAGGATGACTCTGAGGTAGAAATAGACTGTACCTAAATTTGATAAATAAAAAAGTAAATAAAAGATTTAGGATTTTCTTTTCCTGCATACCAGCATCAGCAACTACATACTCTGAAAGCTTTAATCTAGTCACATCAGAAACACCACTAATACTCCAAAAGATCCTCAGCTGTTCTTCAATTACAAGTTACCATCCAGCATGAGAAGCTCATATTTTGGCACCATATTGTCAGTCACTTCATATCATCTATGGCTGTGGTTTTCTTGGATTGATTTGCCATTTCTTTCTCCCACACAGAATATAATGACATCTTTGCCATTATAACTAAAGTGATCATCTGCTTCCAGAAACTTCATATATTGTTGCCATCCTATATAGAGGCCAGCTTGCTTGAGCTGGACTGCTGGGATGAACTTCACACCACAGGTGACTCTACTGGGACTAGATATTCTGAGGATACACTCCCAGCCTTCTTTCTTCATCACCAACATTATTCCCAGCTTATATGCAGCACTCAAACCTAGGCTGATCTCCTGGGAATCACTGCATAACTTCATTGAGTTGATCAGAAACACAACATTTAATTGATATAATAGTTCATAAAAACTAAGCATTCTTCATCCATAGCCCCTTTATAGGGAATCAGCATTCTGTAATATTCATATGTAGAATCGGAACTGAAGTCATTTGGTATTAGTGTCCTTTTCTGTATCAACAGGTTTGTCAACTTTAATTCACTACTTTCCAAAAGTAGTGATATTTTTAAAAGAGATAACATTTCAGTCTGGGAAAGAACATTGGGGGAATTGAAGACTTGCCCTTTTTCATTCTTCTCTAAAATCAATGTTCAGTAAGCTATTCACTTCCATTTTCATAACAAATGTCAATATTTGCTGCTGTGGAGATTTTTTTCCTTGAATCAATAAACTGATGAGTGGCAGTACATATTTTAACAGCAAAAAAATAAGCCGAATGTTTCTCAGAAGGTTTTTATTATCGCAACCGTAAGAGCTTAAAAAACAGTCCTTGGAAAGGCAAAGAAGGCAAAGTGTATGAGCATTTAAAGTGACTTTTTCTTTTATTTTAGTCAAACCAAACCTAACATGGAGTGAATAGTTTGCTATTTGTTTGAACACAAATAAATCATAGCAGTTACATGCTTCAATTGCTGATAATTTAAATTAAAAAAGTTTGTAGGACAATAAACCTAAATTGAAGTACCTTAGACAGTTTTTATCTGTTTACTACATTCTTTGAAAGTTCTTGTAATGCTTTTTATTAAGTATTGGGTGCCATCACATTCCATGTCACGACAGAATTCACTCATCTATAAATAATAATTTGTTCTTGGATAGGAATACCAGATTTTCTGATGTTTAGGATTTTGTTCCCTATTATGCATTTTAATATCACAATGACAACTAAATTCTCAAAACATCCGTTTAGCTATTTTACTTCTTTTTTACTATGAGTGTGGTATTACTAGCTTATCACTCTGTGCCTTTTTTGGTAGAGTAGACGGAAGAACATCTCCTCCAGGATTTCTTTTCAATAAAACCATCTAACCTGTGTGAACTGCTGTCATATTGAATTCAGTGAAAACTTTTGGTTAGTATTTTCTGAAAGTATGCAATGTATGAGGAGATATGGATAGTCCTCGACTTACGACCCCAATTGAGCCCAAAATTTCTGTTGCTAAGTTGAGACATTTGTTAAAAGAATTTTGCCCCATTTTATTACCTTTCTTGCTACAGTGGTTAAGCAAATCACTGCAGTTCTTAAGTTAGTTAACACAATTGTTAAGTGAATCTGGCTTTCCCATTGCCTTTACTTGTCAGAAGGTGATCACATGACACCAGGGAACTGCTACCATCATAAATATGAATCTGTTGCCAAGTGATCAGGTGACCTTGGGGATGCTACAGAGGAAAATGAAAAGTGATCATAAATGACTTTTTTCAATGGCATTGTAATTTCAAACGGTCAGTAAATGAATGATTATAAGTCAAGGAATACCTGTAGTTGCTTTTGTCTGAATTGAAAGTTCTTTGTTAACCAACCTAAATCCTAACATTGTGAAAATTACACCCTAAACAATTTTGTCCTTTTCCCTTTCCTGTACAGCCTTTTGCTCTCAACTCAGTAACGTTTCTGAGATGGAGCAATGATGAGAACTACATACCTTGTGGTTCAAATATGATACTTAAAGTCATTGAAAATAACCCATTCTGTATATTTTCAATAAATCATTAGACAATTTTTTACTAAAAAGAATGTCCAACTGTTTCCTGGAAAAAGTGTTTTAAAAAATAAGTTAGTATACTGATGCTCACTCAGAATCATGAGATGAATGACAAATTGATAAATAAATAAAAATACTTCTATTTCAGTAAAAAAATTAAAAACCATGACAAAATATATCTCATAAAGTTAAGGTTTTAAAAGGTTTTTTTAATATTTCTAACAGATATGTACAAACATGCAACTCAATATCTGGAAAGGGTCCCAAATTAAAGAACAAACAATCGGTAAAAAAAACTAGGCCATTTTTAATTCCTGACATACAGCAAAGCTAAATATTTCAACATTTATCTGGATTTCATTTTGGATTATTTCTGAAATTCTTTTCCAGAAAAATCAATTTCTGTACTACTTGCCCGTACTCTGATAAACTATCAGATAAGGCTTACTCTCAAAAGCTGGCAAGGAATTGACATATGTCAGGTTTCCATAAACATTTATAAAAAATAGGATTGCAAAGGAATGTTGTGGGTTAATACCAGAGCTAACATTATTGTTTGTCTTTATTATAAGGTACTTTATATAAGTAAATAACAAATAAAGGAAAAAAGGCAGAAGTGAGCCATGGATTCACTGAAGCTTACTCTACCACTAGGTGTTGTTTGCTGCGTTGAGGAATTTGCTAACTACCATTTTCTGATAGGCTCTAAGAAACTGGCAGATCAGTGCTTCTGAAACTCAGATTTTGAATTTAAAAAATTGCATATTTTTAACTTTATTATTTTGTACTAATTAAATTAAATTTTATATTTCCTTTCCAGAACTTGTATAAGGAAATTTTATACATAGTTATAATTTGCTGTATATATAGGAGGAGAAACCCTTTAATGTAAATGCATCTGGATTTTTGAAGAATGCTATCAAATTTTCCAGGGATTTCACTCTTTGCGATACAGTATTTTATTTTCAAATAAATCAGGCTAGCTGTTCACCAGTCTGTCTCAGGGAACTTCATGACTGGATTAATATGCATTCTTTCCATCCTTGAGTCAACATAAATTGCACTGTCCCCATAGCCAAGTTCCATTGTTTTGCAACAAGAAGGCCAGCAGATGGTTCTTTCTTTACAGATCTAATATGGGGCAATTGCAGGGGAGCCATTGGAAGATTCCCTAGCTTCCTTTCCTCTCACACCCTAAATCATCCTCTGACAGGAAAACCAGTTGCTCTCCATAACAAGCGACAGGTGGGTTGGCAGACTCAAGATATGTGCTCAAGGTGCAGAGTTTAGTTATTTTTCAACTTGCACAAGTGAAAGGGTGTTTGCGTAGGGCAATTTATTTTGCTGTCAATTAAAAAAAATCCCAGCTGCTAGATCAGTATGGAGTGGGAATATACAGAGTGCCATAGCAGAAAGCTTGCAGGAACATCATCAGGGCCATCCCACATTATCCTGTGCTTCCCCTGAACCTTGACAACCAGTCAATCAGATTGTCATTTTTATCCACAAATATCAGTCTTCTGGAAGATAGATTTCATTATATTAAGATTGATATCCACATATTAAAAAATGATCACGCTGTCATACAAGTCCATTCCAGAAGATTAGCATTTCCCCATAAATAAACAAGCATTGCTCTTTCAGAAGTATGACAATCACATTTAAAGATGGAGCTGGCAGCACCTTGAAGGAACCCACAGAATATGCAAAATTTACATAGCCCAAGTGATCTATAAATTTTGGACTTGCCCAAGTGGTAGTACTATGATCGAAGTAATAAATAATAAAGATAATTTGTGAAAATCCTGTTATACATTTGTTGGGGAGTATTACTACCCTAGTTTAAATTATCCAGTAATCCTCTTTTGCGGGGGGGGGGGGGGAGAGGCCATAAATGCATTGGTCTTTGGCAGTGTATGTTTAAAAGCATTCCAGAAAATTAGTACGTGTACAAACAACTCATGTCACATCTAACTGGAGGATTACACTTTACATACTATAAGCAAATGTCAAGCATGAAGAATCAGGATCACATGTTAAGTTTTAGTTAAGATGATTTATTCTTCAAGTCTTTACACAAGAATCTAGTCACTAAGGTTTGGCATTTAGTTCATTTGATATGAGTACTCCAAGGTCTTTGACAGAGTGAGGATCATCAACGAGGTCATATCCACCTATCTTATATTTGGTGTACTGATTTTTTTTACCAATTTGTAGGACAGAGCATTTGTTGGTCGAGATTTGGAGTTGCCAATTGTTTGACCATTCAGACACATAATCAAGGTCACTTTGAAGGACAGTAGCATTGTTGGTGGTGTTGAGTAGTTTTATGTCATCTGCGAAGAGGATACAGTTGCTTATAAAGTGATCACAAAGGTCATTTATATAGAGTATAAAGAGTGTGGGTCCTAGAATGCTGCCTTGGGGGACACTGCTGTTAACTGGGGTAGGGGTTGTTATAGTATTCCCTATTTTTATTATTTGTTGCCTGTTTGGCAGGAGTGCAGTAATTCACTTATGAAGGTATCTGGAAATGCCATAAGAGTTTAGTTTTAACTCTTTTAGTTTAGTTTTAGTTTGTCATGTACCACTGAATCAAAGGCTTTGCAGAAGTTTATGTAAATTGCAACTATTGCTTTACCCTGGTCAAGTAGAGTAGTCCATATGTTTTTGCAGTGGAGGAGTTGTAGATTGCAGGACAATTTTTCCCTGAAACCAAATTGTTTTTTGGAGAGTAGGTTGTTTGATTCTAAATGGAAGGTGATGAATTGGCTAATGATTGATTCCATGACTTTGCACATGACACAACAGTGACTTACTTGCAGCCCAAGCCAAAATAGCCAGTGACCAGCTGAAAAGGGGCATGCCCACAGCAGATTTAAGCAGCTAATGGGAGGTGAGCAAATTCTGCCCTACAATCATGCCAGCAATATCACAGAGGCATTGTACTTTATGTAAGATTTGTGTCAGGAAGGAGGTAAAATGTCAGGTGATGTTAGGCTACCTCCATAGCATGGTGGGGATGAAGTGGAGGTGATATGATAAAAACAAGCCCCTTAAAAGTGTTAGCCTGGCAACCTCAGGTACAAATGAGCCATAAGTAAAGAAAAAAATGAGAATAGACTTTTCTATCCAAAAATTAATGTGTTTATTCACATATAAGCCAACCCTCAACTTTTTCACCAAAATATCATAAAAATTTGTCATCTGCAAATAAATAGATCTTTGACATTTTAATTTTCACAGTTGACTTATTTGTGGATGGCACATTTTCATGGTATTTTGGTTAAAAATTCAAGGTTTGTTTATCTGTGGGTGTTCTTATCTCCAAATGGGATACTTTTAAAAAGTATGAACATATATACTTAGGGATAAGCTCATTCCTGGATAAACCGAACATATTTTGAAGGCATATTTCAGCACCTAAAATTGTTGACTTATTTGCATGTATATAAGAGTAAATTTATGTTTGCAATTGAGGTATCTATAGTTTCAGCTCGTAAGCCAATAATTACATGTCCCATTTTTTCACAAATTATTGGACAAACAAGTCAGTTGTTGATCTAACTACTTCTAGTCACAGGCAATTATTTTCTTCTAGGGTGTTTGTTCTATGAAATCACTTAGTAAAAGCTTATTCATAGGTTTTCCAAGGATGACTCTCTGGTGCTTTCCTTTTATTGTTCTAACATCCTGAATTCTTCTAGCTGATAGTTGGTGGAGGGACAGACTCCGTTTTCCTCCTTTCTGTCCCTTTCCCATTGCAGGACAACCCAGCAGCCAATCAAATAGCATTGGGAGGAAGCAGGGAAGAGGAAGACAAAATGGCCACCTAGAAGCACAACAGACCTAGAGCTCGTGAAGGAGAGACTGAATAAATGGAAGCCAGAGGCCAGGCGTCAAAGTAATGAGTAAAACTAAAGGCTAGGTAGCTCCACTGAAAAAGATGCAATGGAAAGGGAGGCAGCAGCTGAGAAAATGGGAGAGAAAAACATTTTTTTCCTTCTCTCAGGGAAGGTTCTTTCATTTCCCTCAGCTGGAGTCAAGATTTGGAAGAGAGAAAGAGTCAAAAATCCCCCCAAAAGCAGAACAAGCAAAGAAAATGTCAAAACTTTGACACAACAGAGATAGAAAACAAAAAGTAAGATAAAGAGATCTCTCTGTGTGGAAAAGGATAATTATGCAATAGAGGGTAACCACACAAATATAAAAGACTGAACACAAAAGAAAATTAGAGGTCAGCATAAATATATTAGGGATGTAGAATAGAAAGATATGAAAATATAATGAAGCTGGACTTTAAATAATGTAATGTAGATAAAGAGCCTCTGAAAAATGGATAGCTAAAATAGAATATAATTTTATTAGTGAAATACTAATTTCTGAACTAATTAAAGACATTTATAATTTATAGTTTCTTTTTTTATGATAAGCTTTCCTTATAAAATAAAAGGGAAACACAGAAACCCAACTAACTCTCTCAAGTTCCCAGCACTTTCAATCTTTATTGATTCTGAATCATATTCATAGTTCAAAAAAAACCTGTGACATAGTCATATTTCAGATATTTGCTATTTAAGAAACATATTGTGATTAGCTGAGGGATTTGTATGTTTGTTTGGGGCTTTGTTTTTGTTTTTTGCTGTATTTTGCTTTTATTTCTCAGGCTTCTTTGAACCCAACTAACTCTCTCAAGTTCTCAGCACTTCCAATCTTTATTGATTCTGAATCATATTCATAGTTCAAAAAAAAACCTGTGACATAGTCATATTTCAGATATTTGCTATTTAAGAAACATATTGTGATTAGCTGAGGGATTTGTTTGTTTGTTTGGGGCTTTGTTTTTGTTTTTTGCTGTATTTTGTTTTTATTTCTCAGGCTTCTTTGAAAAAAAAATTCTTTTTCTGTCTTCCCATCTTCATAATGACATTTTTTCCATTTCAGAAAGTTTATTGACATAGTAGTTTATATGTACATTTAGAAGAGCAGGGGAAGTTTAATCACTGAAAATACTTTGTGTTCATCAATCTAACAGTAATTGAAGAAAAAAGAATTAATCTTAGATAAGCTTACTTATTTTAAGTATATACAGTAAAAAGTATGAGAAAGAGATAAAATTAACGTTCCCCGAGCCATCAAAATCTTTCCTAATAACATTTTTCCCACCTCCTTTCTCCTTCATATATTCTCTGAAAATAACCTTGTGAAAGTTATAATTCCCTCAAGACAAACAAAAGATAAAAGGTATTAGACTGTAGTGAAATGAAGTGTATAAAGATACTTTACAAGAATTAAAGTCCATTTTTTTCAGGGGCAATAGAAGGAAGGACAACACTGGAAGAAATTTGTGGGGAACAATGGAGCAAGGCACCCTAACTGAAAAGTAACCATCTTATACTAGTAGAGTGAAATGATTTGAAGGGGTGGGCTTTTACATTGGAATCCAGGGACAAGTTATTAGATAATTTTCTCAAGCTGAAGTACTAAGAACAGCATATATAGTTACTTAAGAGTTGTTGTTGTTAGTTGTGAAGTCGTGTCCAACCCATCACTAACGCATGGACAACATTCCTCTAGGCCTTCCTGTCTTCTACCATCCCACAGAGTCCATTTAAGCTCACACTGACTGCTTCAGTGACTCCATCCATCCACCTCATTTTCTGTCGTCCACTTCTTCTTTTGCCCTCGATCATTCCCAGCATTAGGCATTTCTCCAGTGAGTCCTTCCTTCTCATAAGGTGGCCAAAGTATTTGAGTTTCATCTTCAGGATCTGGTCTTCTAAAGAGCAGTCAGGGTTGATCTCTAGGACAGATCGGTTTTGATCACCTTGCAGTCCAAGGGACTCACAGGAATCTTCTCCACGGGACCATAGTTCAAAGGCCTCAATTCTTTGGCACTCAGCCTTCCTTATGGTTACTTAAGAGCAGTTTCCTTTAATTGTCTTTACCTACAGAAAGAATTTTGCCAGACTAAAGCAACTATTTGCATAACTACAAGTACCTACATCTGGGAATAGCTAGGAAGGATCCATTTTAATCCTCTTTCATTCTGCAGACCAAACTTTCTAAGCTCCACTGCCATTTTGCCCCCTGGAATGCAGTTCTTCCCTCTCTCTGGGAATCCAGAGTACATTCTACCACAAGTCTGTACTGAGTTATCATTGAGTCATTCAGGTCCCTCCGATGGCATTTGTAACTTCTAGATAGGTAGAATTTTCAAAGATAAAGATTTTGGAGATTCTAGTTTGTCAATCCTTAAACTTGTTTCAAGCATCTCTCTCCCAGATGTTGAGAGTTAATAGATTTGTTTGGCTTTTCAAAGTAGTCCACTACTCAGGATGAGTATAACAACTGTGTGGGAGAGGTCCAAATTTGAACAAAAGAAATAAAGCATTTTGATTTTTGAAATTGGTAAAATAAATCAAAAGCCTTAATGTAATATCTTGCCTTGTACATTAAAAAAAATCAATTATCTAATTTGTGTGTATGTATTTGTTGAATTTGTCACTCATCAGAATTTTTAAGCGACAGCAAAATCATATACATTTTCACAGGAATCATTTGTATTACATGACCAAACCAATACAAGCCTGTTTGGGTGCAAGAAGCGCTGAAATTTGGCTGCTTTCAACTTTAACAAATCTGCATTTATTTCCAGCTAGTTATCTCTCTAGAAGTCTTTGGAATATAGGTGGTAATTTTAACTTACTTAATTAAAGTAAGTTTACTTACTTATTTGTTACATCTGATAAATCCTGTAAAATAAGTCATAAGATAGACTGAATCGACTTATTTTACATATATTCAAAAGTTGATGCAATGTCTAAACTCCGGGGTGGAATGCTACCGGTTCAGCCTGGTTCTATAGAACCTGTAGCTGCGAAAAGCAGTTGACACCGAACACCCGCCTGCCCGGGCTCTAGGCTGTTCCCTGCTTTTCCCTCCTCCACTGCTTTGCGCGGCACAGCTAAGGTTGAAAAAGCAGGAAATGAGGATTTTCAAATGCTGCGCACCCGAGCACAGCGCTTGTCAGCTGTCCAGGCGGCATAGCTGATGATTTCTTGCAAACGCTGCACACACGATTGTCCCCAGTTCGGAGAACCAGCAAATCGCTCCAATGGCTGACCCCGACCTCCCCGCCCACTCACTCCTTTCCTGGCATGCGAGCCATCCAACTTGCCTGGTTTGGTAAGTTGCTATTTTTCCTTTTTTTTTTTTCCCCCTGACCATCAGCTGTTCTGCTCTGCCAGGAGATTTAGATTAGCTAGAAAGCAAGAAATCCTTAGATTTCTTACTTTCTAGCTAATCTAAAAGCAAAGCCAACTCTTCCTTAGGACTGAAGCTTTTCAGTGCAGACTCAGGTAGCCTATTGCAGATAGATAGATCTCTAAGTTAATCTGTAATTTTGTGAGCAAGTCAATCTGCCTGCCTGCTTCTCCTGCTTTGGAGTAAAAGTTGCTCTTTTTTAAAATAAAAAATTCAATATTTACATACATGGTGTGTTGTGAGTTAATTTTATGAGTTTGCTTGCAAGCAGATTTTATGTGACAGACTCAGGTAGCCGATTGCAGATAGATAAGTGAATCTGTGATTCTGTGAGCAATTCAATCTGCCTGCCTTCTTTACCTACTTTTGGGTAAAAATTGCTCTTTTTTTAATAAAAAAATCAATATTTACATAAATATTTATAATATTTACATACAAGCCGTGCCCACCCAGCCACATGACCACCAAGCCACACCCACAAATTCAGCCACACCCACAGAACTGGTTATTAAGAAATTTGAATCCAACCCCTGCTAAACTCTATTTGCATTTGAAAACTAGAGACAGAAGTTAAAATTAATTTCAGCAGTGTAATTTTATAGAAGATGTCAAACAAGCTCAAGATAGGAAACAAAGAGATATTAGGGTCCAATAAAAGACATGGTAAATTTTGCTTCAAAAATGGGAATTTCCAAAAGCTTTATGAGAGAGGGACCCTTGATGTTACAGGAAATTATAGTCATTTAGGGATATAGAGTTCAACAGTAACTTTAGTTGTGCTTAAAAATAAACTGGAAGTTGCTGAAGCTTCAAAACTATAGGGGATCTCTGTACATGAAAAAATGTTGCTGATCTATATTACTTTTCTAGCAAGCCCAAAAAGAGACTACCACACACATTTCAGATACAATTTATTTTTTAGAGGCATCCAGATAGACTGCTGCAATGGATGTGACTAAGCCATATATAGCAACCAGATCCATCTTTTCCATGAAAGAGCACAATTAATCTGTATAAAAAAACACTTTTGGGCATAGATGTTATCTAAGTATCTGAGAAAAACACCAGATACAGGAACACGCTCAAAGGCTTGCTGACAAGAACAAGGGCTGTGTGCTGCATCCAGTGAATTTGTAGCTAGTGGAATAAACACACTTAAGAAGTCCTCATACATAATGCATCACACTGGAGGCAAATATCAAGTGAACCCCAGCCTCTAGGGCTCTGTCCTTGTCTCTGTGTTCGTCAGAATTGTTATAAGTGATCTAGAGGGTGGAAGGTAAGAGATGCTTATTGAAATTGCAGATGGCATCAAACCAGAGAGATTAACTAATTAGAGAACAAAATTATAATTTCAAACAACAGGTTTGAATGTTGAGACTAAACTAACAGGATGTCAGCTATAAAATCCTGCATCTTTGGTTAGAAAAATTACATGCATACAGAAGAATATTTTTCCCACAATTACACTGAAGTATAAATAGGCTTGTTGACAGGACTTGTACCAGAAGGAAAAGTAAAAGAAGCCTAAAAACCTGTAGGTTTACGAGCACTTTGTGTAGACTTATGCAAATCATCCTTTTATTTGATTGATTACAATTACAGATACGCATTGGTATGTGATAGGACATGGTAGTGTGATTGATAATGTTAATTGGGTTTGGGTTAATTCATGTGTTTATTTGAACTCATAACAAGAAGTGGAAAGAAATGGGATCATATCCCTCCTATACAGCAAGAGGTTTTGGATTAAACTAGAGGCCTAAAGTTATTATGTTGGGTTAGCCACGATTCAAAAACCTTGAATTCCCTGTGTTAATTGCTAATCTTTTTTGGTCAATTATTTTTCTTGTTAGTTTTTAATTCCTTTGGTGCAGCTGAGAATTCCAAATATGGAATTACTTTTTAACTGGGTTTGCGTTTTGTTTATTTCAAAAATATTTTTTCCTAGAATGGAATATGAAAAGCTAATTTAGTAATGCTATCAGAAGAATCTAGGAGTACTGGGAGCTTTCTATGATTAAGGTATGTGATGAAGCAACTAAAACAGCCAGTGCAGTCTAAAACAGTATTAATAGAAGCCATTTCCACTGCATTCTGTTCTAACAAGACCACAAAGACCAGTTCTTAATACACCACTTTTAAAGTACACCACTTTTAAAAAATGTACACCACTTTTAAAAAAATGACATAAAGAGAGTTACTAAGTTAATAATTTTGGAAACCAATCCCTATGAGGTTCAGTTGGTGAAGCTGGACATGTTTAATCTGCAAAAAAGAATATTAAAAGTGGCTACAAATAGTAAAGAAAAATTTCTTACATATAAGAGGAATGAACATTGCCTGTGTTAGAACCAAATTGTGGAAAATGACTACTGATTTAATTTAAAAGATAAGCAACCTAAGCTAAATATTAAGAGGGTTTTCTAGGTCAGCAGTCTCCAACTTTGCAGATTAGCAGCCCAGCTGGGAGGAAGAGGGAAACTGGGCCATGCGAGCATCGGGCCAGTGTGCATTTGCATGCATGTGCAGCTCAACTTGCATGAGTAGCAAGCCGGTATGTGCATGAGCATGCAGCTCAACTTTCACAGTTTGAACTGTTTGCATGTGTGCACGGGCACCAGTCCACCACTCATGCAGGTCAAGCTACATGTGCATGCCAGCCTGCTGCTCAGGCAGCCCAGTTTCAAATTAGCTACAGCCCAGTAGTGGGCCTCAGCCTGTGGGTTGGGAACCTCTGTTCTAGAGGTTAAAAGCTGTTAAGTGGTGGTACAATTTGCTGGAGGTTTTCAAATCAGGGCACCAATACATAAATTTGTGCACAAGGAAGCACTAGATAATAATAAAATCACGTCTGCTGTTACATTCTTTGATGTAAAGAATTTTGGAGAATGAGGTGTCTTTGGTGCTCTCTAAGCTTGCTTGTTTTTTTATAGATGTTTCATTACCCAAACTAGGTAACATCATCAGTGCTAATTTGGGAGAAGCCCTGTGCAGCACATTCAGGTTTTAGGAATTATCTCTTTGATATCTTTGAATGTTTTTGTTGTTTATATTGTCATGCCAGCAGGAGGAATTGAGGGCACTTTTTGAACTATATCATTATAACATTTCAGGACCAATGCTTACCTTAGTGATTTGTTGAGATAAACATCTATAAATATTTTCTTTTGAGTGGTCAAGTAGCGATCAGGATTAGACATATGCTATTTATGTAATTTAGTATTTTTCACTGTGCTTTTACTTGGCTTAGTTACTTCAAAGAGGAATTGAAAATACTGGACAACAAAGGTTTTGCTTCTTGAACATATTTGTTATAGATTTTTGGCTGCAAATCATGAAAATGACCTATAATTTAAACTATCATGTACCAGTTTATATAAATCTCCTGTTTTTGCAATTTCTTCTTATATATTTTAAGTTTATTCATTTTAAGCTTATTAATTTCTAATACCTACTAGAATGGCATCACTTTATTGACTCATCAGTTTTAAGCCTCAAGGCTGTTGTTTTAGACAATGGCAATGTATATCCTTCAGTACCTGTTGGCTATGCTGCACTGATAAAAAAACCCATGGAACTGTTGTTGAAGCACATCCTGTACACCAAGTACAACTGGAATATCTGTCCAACTAAAAATAGTGACTCTGTCACTTGAAATTCAGCTGGGATGCACCAAGTACTGTTGTTACATATGTAAATATGGCGGCCATCAAAAAGAGGCACATTACATTTAAAGGAAATGGCGTCTTTGAAAAAAAAAATGGTTCCAAGAACAAAAACATGACACATTAACCATTTGTTGAAACATATTTTTGCCTCTGCTTCACGTAAAACTCAGGCTAATAAAAAATTTCGGAAAAGCAATGAACAAGAAAACTGAAGGTGCCTATTTTTTGAGGCAGATGTTTCTTGATACCAAGTTTAAGGAAGGCATTTTTATTGGTCCATGTATCAGATATGTCATTAATGACAAGCAGTTTAAAGTTCTGTTGGCAGAGCCATAGAAAATTTCTGGAAAGCATTCAAGGATGTGGCTGGGAATTTTCTTGGCAACTGCAGAACACCAAGCTGTATTCAATTATTTGACAAACTTTTTACAGAATATAAGATCCTGAAAGGCAACATATCACTGAAGATTTGTCTTCTGCATTCATACTTGGACTTCTTTCCTGAAAATCTAGGTACAATCAGTGACAACCATCATGAAGGGTTTTACCAAGACATTGCCACAATGAAAAACTTTTTTCAGGGCAACTGGAATCCATCAATGTTGGCTGACTATTGTTGAACACTGCAGCAAGATGCATCAGACACTGAGTACCAACAAAAATCAGCAGCAAAAAACACTTTTAGCCTGTTGAACTCATGCAATGTGCCGGAAATATAATGTAATTAAATACACTATAGTCATTAAACATTAATTTCATATTTCTTGAGATTTCTATGTGAAATCTCATCCTCTCCTGGCTAGTTATGCTTAAAGAGAGTAATAATTCATACAGGAGTCTGAACTAATCTCCTGCAGAGGACTTTGTAATTAGTATAAAAGTGGTTTTCAAGTGTTCAGAATTGCAGGCACACACTATGTGTCCATGAAGTATTGTGTTTACTCGTGGTTTGTTTGTTTGTTTGTTTTTTGGTTCATTTGTTTGCTTTTCTTCTCAAGGGATCAAAAGTGGTTTCAATGTAACTGGCCTCTAATTTCCTGTTTCAGGCAAATTTGCTCCCTCAGATGCTTTCAAACTTCTAGTTGGAGACAAGAGATTACTGTCTCCACTGTAGAAAATTGTTAACTACCTTTCTATATGTTGTCTGGACTTTAGGTAAGATTAATTATAAGACCTTTTTTCCAATCTGTAGCTCTTAGGCATACTTCTGTATGTCTAAATGCATACTTACAGGTCGGATAATATAGATTTTAAAAAATATTTGTAATAATAATAAGACCTGACAAATTGCGTATATATTATAAAGAATTTGATGGCCTCATCAATTTAAAAATAGAAAAGAAACAAGCAAACAAATAGACCGCTCAGATCAAGAATAAATCGGACAGGCCTTCAATATAGCCTAGCTATTCCCCCAGTATCTTATTCTTACTCTGTTAATTAAATTTGCCGCTGCCTTCCCTGTATTTCCAGTGAGAGAGGCAATCAAGAAAGTTGGTAATTGCTAGTTACTTTTGAGCTCAGGACCACATATATCTCAAACTTGGTTTGAATGATAACAGTTTATCTTTTATGTCTAGATAACTCTTCTTATGTTTTGGGACATACCATGAGTTCGTGTGATTAAATCTACAAGTATGTCCACTTCTTAAAAGGCTTTGAGTAGTGGCATTTTATTGCCCTTTGAAGTACTTAGGGCAGCCCCTTTGTGATTTCCATGAGATTGATTCTGAAATAAATCAGGGCACTCTTATTTTCATCTTCATTGGAAAATGCTCCTCAAGGAGACTGCTTCCAAAAATATTTCAGAAACTACCCTGACAGATGGTTAGTCTAGAAATCATAACTTTGAGGTGCTAGTTTTTCTACTGAGTTAGTTCATTTCATTTTGTATGGTACAGCATATTGAAAGGCCATGTTGTGGTTCACCAGCAGCAGATGTGGACGGTTGAGGTCTCAGAGGGTGAGGATTCAGATGAGGGGCCTGTGTTTGATGCAGGGATGGGGCCAGGACCATCAGGGAGTGGACTGCTGCCTTTGGAGATTGTGGAGGCTGGCAGCAGTGATGAAAAGATATCCGAGGAGCCTGTGCCCAGTGCGCATGTGCATAGGGCTGCTTGAAGGAAAGAGCAGCTGCAGCAGCACGGGTGACTCGGGAGTAAGGCTGCAAGGTAATGGCCCCTAGCTTAAGAGATAAAAGCCAGCTGAGAAACTGGAGTTCTTTGCAGGAAGCAAAGAGGTTTTTGCACTCAATCCTCGGAATATCTTGGTTGGTGTTTGGAGATTCTTTGTGTTTGAAATATGTCTTAGTAACTTTATCTAGTGTTCTTGGCAGTCTTGCATAATCTTGGCAAGGCTTGTTCTTATCAGAGACAATTAGTTTGAAACAGCCTTTTAACCGTGAAGGAACGGAATTCATAAAGAATCATTAAAAGGTTTTGCTGTTACTTCTGTTTCGTGGTTGTTTCTTTGGAACAAGGTTTGGGTGAGAACAGGCCATAGATTAGGTTAGGTTAGATTAGATTAGATTAGATTAGATTAGATTAGATTAGATTAGATTAGATTAGATTAGATTAGATTAGATTAGATTAGATTAGATTAGATAAAACAAGGCAATAACAGAGAGAATTTAACTTTGATAGTATCCATAGCCTCTTGTTGATATTTTATTTTATTTGGTTTGCTTTGGTTTGTCAATTGCTTACAGGATAATAGGTATAAGTAAAAACATAGTTATGAATACATGGATACATATAAGAAAAATAAAAAGAAACAATAGGACAGGGACGGTAGGCACATTGGTGCGCTTATGCACGCCCCCTACAGACCTCTTAGGAAAGGGGTGAGGTCAATAGTAGTCAGTCTAAGGTTAAAGTTTTGGGGGTTTGGGGAAGAAACCACAGAGTCAGGTAGAGTATTCCAGACATTGACCACTCTGTTGCTGAAGTCGTATTTCCTGCAACCAAGTTTGGTGCAATTAACCTTGAGTTACTCCTCCAGAGAAATAAGGCTGGAGAAAAACTACACAAGGAGATCCTTACAGAAAAGATCAAAACTGAAAATATCTGTAGAAAATTATACATGAATCCATGAGTGAAATTACTCAATCATTGTTGGAAAGTCAGAGATCCAGTGGCACAAGTGAAATCAAAATTGTGTGTGTTGAAAATAGGGAGAAGGAAACATATTTTCCTAGAGAAGAAGATGCAATATATGAAGTCAGAGATAGATGAAAGGAGGTTGGGAGGAAACCCAGTATGTAAGGAAAATTACGATTTGTTCTGGAGGGTTTAAAGAAGGAACCTAAAGAAGGAACGTTGGTTGGATTCTATGAATTCTAGGTGCTCACTATTTCAAGGCTTGCACCGTTTCATCATGGAGAAGGAGTTGTGTTAGTTAAGCATGCAGGATCTAATCGTTAAAATGCTCAATGCTATTGGACATCCATGCAGAGTACAAGTGGAATAACTTAACTGTGCTGTGCCAATTGGAGGAATTATACTTGCTAAAGCAGCAAATTAACACAAGTCCACTTGCTCAACCTGACAAATTAGTTTGTATTGCCAGGTAAGCAGCCAGCACTTCCTAACTGCCCACATAAGGAGACTATGAAATAAGAGTGGTCTGTATTTCTCAAAAGAGGTTGTAGGAGGCAGCATCAGTTGGAGCAAGGAAATAATTATAGGGAATTCTGACTAAATCAATAGAACTGTAAGAACTGGCATGCCCATTGCTAATGATAATTGGTAAGAATTGTGTAATAGGTGTATATTAACAGTAACCATGAATCATCAGGAAGTTAAAGGAGTACCAAAATGCATTTAACTGTCATATATCTGTGATCGCCTACAAGGCAAAATGAGGCTATTCTAAGCAGATTGCATTAACTTTCCTATTCAGTAGCTGAGCCAGCAATCACATCAAAAATTAAAAGTATTGTTTGTAATAAAGCAAGTTTAAAACTATACAGGAGCTTACTTTGGGTGTTTTTGTAGGTAGACTATGTGCATCAATAATATTGGGAAATTCTGAACAGTTAGGATAAAAATGCAAGGGGATTTTGCAGAAAAAAACTTGTAAGCAAATTTGTAACACGTCGATCTTCCAGGCCCATTTTGAATAGGGAACTCTCTTGTGAGATTTGTGGAGGAAGCATATCTCTTTGTAAATCACATTTAGTTTCAAATGAATATGTAAAATGTAGGCATACAGATATATGTAAATACACCCACAGTAACTCTGGGTATATTTATGTCCCTGTTTTAGAGGATAAGCCGTAGGTGTATAGAACTGTGACTAGTTGAAGACCAAGTACATTAATGGCTGAGATGTACTTTGTTAACTACTACCTTCCACTATTATAATAACATGTTATCTTTAGAAAGCTCTTCTGTTAATCATTCCAAGAAAGTTCTTCAATTAATCATATACACTAGTTACCTCATGGCTTGATTGCTACAACATTCTGTACATGGGTCTGCTTTAGAAGACTCCCCAGATGCTTACACTGATTCAGAATGCAGCCGCAGTATGGACAGTGATAGGTATGCTCTGGTATGTCCATTTAATACCTCTGCTTCCCAAGCTACACTGATTTCCTGTTCGTTTCCAGCTGTAAATCAAGATGATGATCATTATCTATAAATCCCTTTATGGTGAAGCACTGCCTATCTCTCGTAATATCTGCACAGCTATATTGTCTGGCAGGTTTAGTGCCCTCTGGGTTTCTGGAATGGATTCCCTCTGAAATCTGGGTGGCCTCCACCCTACTGTTGTTTTGAAGAGCCTTGAAGACCTGGCTCTTTCTCTGGCCTTGGGCGAAAGTGAGTGAACATCCTCGGGTTTGTAAATAATAATACATAAAGGAATAAAACAGAAAACATAGAGATACAGGAGGCTGATAGCCACATATTTCCCCATTTAGAATTTGCAGGAACCCGTTCCCGGAGACTTTGATTAGACAGACTTTAAGAAGTTATAATTACCTAATTATTTTTTTTCAAATGTGGTAGTATTGCTTTCTATGTGTTTGTACAGTTGGTCTAACTAAATTTTCAAGGAATCTATATCAGTGTATTTGAGAGAGAAGGTGTTAGATTTTGCCCAAAGTATGTACTGGAATTTGGAATTTATTTAATTGTACCCTGCCTTTATTATTTCTATAAATAATTCAAAGTTGTGAATATATCCAAAGACACCTTCCTCCTATTTTTCCCACAGCAACAACTCTGTGAGGCAAGTTGGGCCAAGAGAGAGCCACTGACCCAAAGTTGCCCAGCTGGCTTATATAGTTAAGGTGGGAATAGAACACATTGTTTCTCACTTTCTAGCTTGGAGCTCTAGCCAACTAACCAAACTGGCTGTTAGATAATGTTATAAATTTAATCAATCCTATTCAATCCTGGACCTTAACATTTTAAAGCTAAATGGTGTTTAGATACTAGAAATGTTTTCCAGCTCATATCTTTTTTGATATAATAGCCATTCAGGATTTAAAGCATCTGAGCTCCATTTAACTGATCCAGTCTTTTTTTAAAAAAAAAAAAAAATTCTCTCTCCAGATTGCCTACGCTGCAGTGGATTGTGCCAAAGAACAAAACCATGACTTGTGTAAGCAGGAAGGAGTGGACGGATATCCAACCTTTAACTATTATAATTATGGAAAATTTATAGAAAAATACAATGGAGACAGAGCGGTAAGTATATGCTGGAAAACAAAAGTCAGCTATTTAAATGATAAATAAGCATATATGGGGTGGGACAGCATTTAGCAAAGGGGATTTAATGCTTCCATAAAAGAGGCTGCATTTGGTTATCATCTTGTCTCCTTATGTATATTTGGCACGAAGTCATTCTGGAACCTTTTATTGTGAGTCTTGTTGGCACTGGTGAAAATTAGTCTCAAATTTTTGTATCCAATCCTAGCTAATATAGCAAATAAACTCATCCAGAGGATGTTTTAAAACTCATTTTGAATTAGGTTTTCAGTTGTCCTTTGGGCACACTGAAATTATGAGAGGGCATTCCAGAATATCCTAAAGGACTTCCTTTAACATTATTGCAGTTATATCATGTGGGAATTCTACAGAAATAGTGCCTTAACAATTTAATATTCAGTGAATAATAATGTGTTATAAATTTTTCATGTGTTATAGTTTGCTTTTAGAATGAGATTTTATCAGCCAAAAACTCAGACACCTCCATCTTAATAAGTAAAAATTGAAACAGTCTAGAGAAGATCTTACTAGAATATTTATTAGAAGGAAAGTTAAAGTTGCAACAGAAGAATTCCAGGTAGTCCTCAACTTACAAACACAATTGAGCCAAAAATGTATGTTAAGTGAGACATTTGTTAAGTGAGTTTTGTTCCATTTTACGACCTTTATAGCCACAGTTGTTAAGTGAATCATTCAGTTGTTAAGTTAATAACATGGTTGTTAAGTGAATCTACCTTTCCCATTGACTTTGCTTGTTAGAAAGTCGCAAGAGATGTTAACATGAATCCCAGAACACTCCAACCATCATAAATATCAACCAGTTACCGAGATTCCAAATTTTGATCACATGATCACATAAATGCTACAATGGTCATAAGTGTGAATAATGGTCATAAGTCACTTTTTTACTGCTGTTGTAACTTTGAACGGTTACTAAACAAACTGTTGTAAGTCAAGGTCTACCTGCACTTTGGAATTGAAAACCTACCTCTATATAAGGCAGCAATACTCAGAACTATTTTCTGATACTTTGGGGTACAAAGAGGAGTATGCTTTTTTTTTTGTTCACTTGTTTCTCATTTTGGTAACTGCTATTAGTGTTAAATATGAACTATCCTCACATTAACTAGAAAAAGCACTAATTTGTTTTTAAGCCATAGTATTGCTGGTTTTATCAAGTCAGTTACAAAAATTAAATGGCTTGTTAAAATGAAAAGTAGCAATAGCTTATATACATAGCATTTACAGTACACTCAGGGTGGATTACAAAGTAAGCATTATTTGCATATTGCCCCCAACAATCTGGGTCCTCATTTTACCAACCTGAGAAGGATGGAAAGCTGAGTCAACTCCAGGGATGGGATACTACCAGTTCTGCCCAGTTCTATAGAACCAGTAGCTCTGAAGAGCAAAAGACACCAAACCGGTTCTTTGTTTGCTGCTGTTTGGTCCACTCGCCCACCCAGGATCTTATCTGTCCTTTATTTCCTGCTTTTTCAACTCAGCTGCTTTGTGTGGCACAGCTGAGATTGAAAAAGCATGGGGAAAAAAGAGGCTTTTCAAACGCTGCGCACCCACGCACAGCATTTTTCAGCTGTCCGCGCGGCACAGCTGATTTTTTTTTACCTGTGCGCGCAGTGCACATGTGCACGGAAAATGTCATCACTGAACTGGTAGTAACATTGGTTGAATCCCATCCCTGATCAACTCCATTGAACTGGATCGCACTCCAGGCTAGGGCAGAATTTGCTTACAATACTGCATTCTAGGCCATTAGGGCTCTGTTTACATCATGTTTAGATGTTGATTTATCAAATGAATGTTCTTTTAACATTCTTGGAAAATGTATTTTTCCCATGTAAATTGGAAAAATTAATTAGTTGTTACATTACTTTTTTTTCTTTAATGTCCGATGCAGGCTTATCTCATAAACAGCTAAAATATGTCTGCTACAAAAAACTATTATTGCCAAGTTACTATTCAATTACTCACCTGTGTGCCTTTGCTTAAAGTAGCATGCATACTTACCTCTTCTTCCTTGCAGCTTGTATTAAACTATGTTAGCTCTGTTGATAAGAATTCTGGAAATCTCTTTTTAACATTATATTGCATTTTTATTCTTACTGAAGAAATCCTCAAGCTTTATAACACTTACTGTTAAAATTATAAATACATTTAAGTACTCATGTAAATCAGATCAGGTTATGGGCCTTGCAAATATCGGGGGGGGTATTTTAGAGAGTAGGTATTGATAGTATTTTGTTCCTGGATCCCATCAAATAATGTTTTCTGAGCATTGGAGCCCAAAACACATTAACTGACCCATTGTATGGGATGGCAAAAGCTACGGAAGACAGATACTCCCTCAGAGAACCAGGCTGTGGGCCATGAAGGGCTTTGCAAGAGATAACTAGCATCTTGAATTGCACCTGACAACCAACTGGGGAGAATTTAAATATGTGTTCTGCTTCTAGACATCTCCAAGGATCATTTTATTTATATCTTAGAATACTTGGGAAATCTCCTGAGCTTCAAATATGGTTGATGATATTATTGGCAGTTTCAGACAGTAAACATTGCACCATCCCTATCTTCTGTGCAATGTATGGTATAGTTTTTTAGATCTTGATTTCTAGCTACTCTGCAGTGAGTATGGAAAAAGATAGGCAAAGAATATGAATTACTATGAAGAAAGAGCATCTTAAAAGAGTTGTTCGTTCATTCATTAAATATCTAGAGCTACTCTTCTCAGCCAAGTGACTGGGCGGCTTACAAGTGACTGGGCGGCTTACAATTCTAAAACTATAAAACAACTAAAACAATAAAAACATACAAAAATAAATATATACAGCAATTGAGATACTTAACCACGCAACAGTAAAACCAAGAAATGGAACCCTTAACACATTCTGAGGTCGAGGGCTGAGAACATAGTCAAGTTTTTAAAGCCTTTTAAAAAGCCAGCAGGGTTGAAGCTATTCTAACCTCTGAGGAGAGAATATCCCACAAGGCAGGGGCTATAGCAGAGGCAGCCCATCTTCTAGTCCTTACCAGTCAACATTATTTGACTGACAGGATCTGCACCATGCATTTAAAAGCACAATTAATTTGTAGAAGTGTTGTTTTCAGTGGTTACATAGATAAAGTATTGCCTGTTTTGTTAAAGTGACGAGGGAAGCATCATAAACAGCTTCACTGGGCTGGATAATACATTTTGGATAACATTTGTAATAGCAGGTAGAGTTCTAATCAAAAAGTAGTTGTTTAGGGTGTTTACTAGAGTCTCAAATTTTATAACTAGTGATGCGTAACATTCTCAGTTAAGATTGACAGATGCAGCAGACAAAGTAAAGTAGCTCACTTCCTACTGCATTGTGTGTCCAAGCATTTTGGATAAATTGTCAGATCTAATCTAAACCTCTCAGAAATATTTAAATAAAAATATTTAAAGGCATCTGCAGTGGCTTAGCTTTAACCCTCACCGTCCATTGGAAAAGATCTAAGGATATTGAACCAATATCCTGTTGATTATAGATATCATTCTTGCTGATTGCCACAGAGAAAGCAAAATTCATTCATTAATTCATTCGCTCCTTCATTTTTATATTATTGGCTCCCAAAGGTTTGTGAAGATTTTCAATTAAACACAGTATTACACATCTTGGAAATGTCATGTTTCTTTCTAGAAATAATTTGTTTTGTGCCATGCTTATCAATAGGCTAATAACACAGAAGATCATTCATAAGGACAGTCTGACACTAGAGACAGAAGCTTATCTTGATAATAATCCTTTCTAGACAATTAGATCTTTATTGAGAGACTTGTTTGGATAAAAAGTTTGATTTTTTAAAATCATAAATCACAGCCCCAATAACCTTACACCCCTGTATATAAAGAAAGGCACTTCTTGTGATTTCTCCCCTATTTTTTCTAATAATTAAGTCTCCATGTATTGTAATACATAAAATGTTATATATGGAATGACTGAACTAATAATAGTTGAAAAAAATTACATATAGAGTTGGAAACTATCAGTTACCCTAAATAAAAGAATATGGAGGGAGATGTGAGTATGGGAAGAGAACTCAGGCTATTCCTTTCAGTGACAGATAACTTCCTTTCTCAAGCCCCTCCATCTAGAGCAGAGTTGGAGAATTATGGGCCCTTTATCATTTGTGGACTTTAACACTCAAAATTCCTGAACCAGCATGGTTGGTTCAGGAACTCTGGGAGTTGAAGTACACTAGTCATAAAAGGGCCATTGTTCCCCAGCCCTGATCTAGAGCAACTGTGGTGAATGGGATATTTACTTAAGGAGAGAGGTCCGCTTAAGACCAAATTGTCACATGTTGTGTGCAACAAAAGTCCTCACTTCCTGCTCCTTTTAGCTCCCCCTCTATACCATCATCTTCCAGTATGAAACTAATTGTTTGTTTTTGTGTGACATTCTAGGAATCTGGATTTTCGGTTTACATGCGAACTCTCCGAGAGCGAGATCACGAGAAGATAGGGAAGAAGAAAGACGAGTTGTAATTTCTGCCTCAAAAAGAAACAAAAAAAAAAAAACAATTCCACTGCACTGTGAAGGGTCTCAGGGTCACTGGTACAATGCCTGAGATTATACATCTTTTAAAGAACAGACTTTGTTTTTATAGACCGCCATTGCCATTTTCTACAACTTTGAAAATAAATTGAAATCATGCTCTCTCTCTTTTTTTTTTTTAAAGAAAAATACCGTCATTGTTGCCATATTCTGTTACGAAGAAGAACAAAAGAAGAGCATTTTCTTGCTGTTCAGTACACCTATGCCCATTGATACTCCTATGCAATCTTTTTGTAATCTGTAGGTTTGATAGTGATTTCCTCTGACAAAGTAATCTTTGCTTGTGTGTGTGTGTGTTTGTGTGTTTTAATTTTGAAAAGAGATTTTATGAGAAATGGCTTTTAAAAATGGGAAGGGGATAATAAAAGAAGATGCAAAAGTATTCATCAGATGCAAGTCCAATTAGGGAAGTAGAGCATGCTGGCCCCCTCAGAGGCCTCGGCCCAAAGATTCTTCAAGGGCAGTTTTATAGGGCACTTGTGCCTGGCACTTACTTCAGGACCCATTTTGGGATAAAGGGGCACTTTCAGTCCGTGTTCTGCACAGTGTCACTTTGTGTAGTTGATGGGACATCAGCAAGAACAAGGCACCATGGCACGACTGATACAATTTAGGGGCTGCGGGAAGGAGAGTAACTTTTCCCCGCAATCAGAGGAAACATTTCTAGCCACGTTCAATTTTGCCAAATGCAGAGCATATCTAGATAATGATTTAGGATGTCCTCTTACCAACTTTCAAAGATTATGTTTTTTCTTCCCCTCCCCTCCCCCCCCACCCAAATTAATGTGGGAGAGTCATTTTTAAGATGCTCAGGGATAATAGGAAATAATGAAGCAGCATTGGGCCATTTCAGATCTTAATTGACTGTAGTGGTGTTTTCCTTTTCCTCCTCTTCTTTTTGTAATATGCCGTACCTGAATTGTTTACATATCTTTATAGAATGTATGATTAAAATCAATGTCTCTGCAGCAGTACACATCAAGTATGAAAATGACTCTTGGTGTATGTGTTGTCAAATGCTTCTTTAGGTGTTGTGCAGGTAGAAGCTTCTATTTAATTTATGACAACAACTGAGTATTTGCTAAGCATCCCACTTGACTGTTTGATAGAGGCATTGATATTTTTGATAGGCAGAACCATCCTGTAATTATATGTATTTATGTTCCAAAGGCTTGTTTGTATGTGGATATTAAAAGAAGCATAAGTTTTTAAGAGCTCAATAGAAACAGGTCATCCTTTTTTAAAAAAAAAAAGACAAAACATACCACTTGTTTGGCCCTGTTAGCAGTGTAAAGAAAATACAGCATTAGAACCAGCTTTTACAAGTCCATAATTGTGTGCTGATTCTGTGAAGATGATCTGGACACTGTGTCTTTATGGGTTTATGATTATTATTTTTGTGATTTTTGAATTGGATCCAAAAATAAAAAGATTGGAAATATGTGATACTGATCCCCTTTATTATAGAAATATAAACTGAAATTGTACAAGTGGATAGAAAGTCTTATCATTGCAGTAAACCATTGGTGCCATCCGGAAAAGTCCAGCATTTTCATTTACTTATTCTCTCTCCCAAAGGTCTCTGTGGGAAGGAAGAAGGTTGCATCTTTTATTCCTTTGCTAGAAGGCTCCTTTGCTCCCTCTGGTGGAAGATTGGGAGAAATTATAAAAGTTAATCAACAACATCTGGAATATCTCCATATCTACTTCTCTGCAATGCATAGGGGGCTGCAGAAGGGAGTGAGCATATATGTAAGAGAGTGTTAAGCCTAGGTTCCCCAACCAGGGTTAAGGAGACAAGCTAAACAGAATGTGCAGCCAGTCACATTAGTCAGATAGGCACACAGATAAATGAGTGAGCTAAGCTTGTATGTTTATTAACATACAGTAAAAATAACAGATACGCTTGTGCTATCAAAAATATAGTTTATTCCATTATGAGTTCATAGCATAGTCAAAATAACAGTCCATTAGTCATGTATCATTTAGTCAGTCCATTCAAGGATATTCAGTTAGCAAAGTCCGTGTAGAATATCCTGTGTCAGTTCACTTACAAATCAGTCCGTCATTTATCTCCCGTTCGAGTAACGCAGTCTTGAGTCCATGCAGTAATTAGGGATCATCAAAGCCAGAGAGAGCAAGCTGCAGTCTTGCTTCTTTTAAAGTGCTTTCACAACCACTCCCTTAATTACAGTCCTACAGTTAAAGTTGCAGACACTTTAACTAACAAACTATGATTACATATTTATTATTTTACCTAAACCAGTTAGGGTAAACAATGTTATCCCTAACAGAGAGAATAAAATAAATGAAATTTGGGACTCAATCAATATAAACTTGCAAAAGTTTTGGAGTTGGAGCAGATCCTGTGCATCATAGGGAGAGGGAGCCTGGAGAGATTGCATAGAATGGTATTAACTTGGAGACCAGCTGCAGTATCAAGAATTATTTTAAAAATCATTTTACAAAACCTTACCTCTGTAGAACATTACCAGTCCTCCACCTTGGAATCTCTTGTTTGTGGAATGTATACCTGAATAAGCTTATATCCCACAGATGGTAATTTGTCTTAGATGTCATGAGAGCACAAGCTTATGCATGTTGTCCTGGCATCTTCCTGTACAGAATGCATTCCTACCACCTATCACATTTATCTTAATTCTATATTAATTATTATGGTTTATGTCTCTCTCTCTCTCTTTTTTTTAGAAAACTACAATTAATATGGTTTTCATTAGAAACTGGTTAGCCGTGTAGCCTACCATGGTGAATTGTTAAAAGTTTTCATTACCGCCTCATAAAAGAAGAAAATAATGGTTACTTTCTCTTCTTCCTTTTCCTTTCCACACGAGCATGTTCCAAAATATTGACTTATCCTTGAGTTTAAGTAGAACATTAAAATGCAGTCTTTATTTTTTCAATAAAATCCAGAAACAAATATTTAAGCTAAATTGTATACACGTGTATCTTAGATTTTGCCCCGTATTCCTGACTTCATAAACCAAAGTTGCTAGATTCATTCTTTCCTTGAAATGTCCCCTTCCTTCTTTTCATAGCATGGATGACTAAACGGGATTGTAAAACAATTTAGGGCATGATTCCTAGTTTGTTGAATTCTGGACAAGGCCAAATTGCCAACCTGAATTTACAGTTTCAGATTTGTTTAGAAAGAAGTCAGGAGCATGATAAAATTTGCATTTCTGATTAGCTTAGCCACTTATGTTTAATTTTTTTTTTTGTATTAGCATTATGCTAATGGTAATCAATGATTTTTTCCAGCGAGTCAAGGTCTCTTCTTTCTGCTAAGTAGGAATTCACAATTCTGTGTGAATGCAGCCACAACATCTTACGTGATGCTTTCTTCTGACCCTTGGTTCATTAATAGAATTATTTTACCAAGGGGAGTGAGAAAGGAGACCCCATAGTGGTTCCCACTCTTTTCATTCTCAATGCACTTCCTGCTTTTTTTTCTGGCCCAATTAATGCTTGTATTTGTTTGGCACTCATTAATCAGTTGGAGCCCCTACTATGAATTCGGTGAATGATGATAGGCTGATTTTCCTTGTGTGGTAGTAAGCTTGTTAACCATAACATAAATTTAAGCAATGGTACCATGCCAAGCAGGATCTTTTATTAGACTCTGCATGATCTTTCTTATTAGACAGTTAGCGGTCTGGAAAATTAATGCTGGTTTTTTTTTCCCCTCTCCCTTTCTGAATACAGTTTAACCCTTACTACTATCTTCTTCCTATCTCTTATTCTGAGTGGGTATAGTTAATGGAATTTTTTTTCCCCTGGAGATTTTTAACAATATAAAAATGATTGTTCGTGTATTACTGCATTGTACATGTATTACTGCATGCATTGTTTTGTGTACTGAACACAGAAATAATGGAATTAAGCTTGATACAGATTGTCATGTATGCAAATGGACTACTCGAAATCCCCGTGCCTTGATTGGCTAAGGCGCGGGGATTTCTGATTGGCCAGGCGAGCCGCGCCTGATTGGCCCGATTGGAGTCTCCCGCGATTGGTTAAAGCCAAGAGCGGGAGACTTGAATCGCTGCCATTGGCCGCGGCCGCCGAAGCCAAAGATATAAAAGCCGCAAGCTTTTTGTCTTTGGCGGTTCGGTTCCACCAGTGTTAATAAAGAGCTTGAATTGAAAGTCACTGACTACGAGTCTTAATTGCGGATACGACACTGGCGACGAAGGTGGGATCTCGCCTTTGAACCGAACCCCGTATCCGTTTAAGAACCAGCGACAGCGAAGATGGCGAAAATAGCACCGCCCGCTCCCTTCAACCCCGCCGCCGAGGACTGGGAATCGTACTCGGATCGATTCCGGATGTATCTGGAATGCGCCGGCATGAAGGACGCCCCGGGCCCGCTAAAACGCGCCGTCTTTCTCACACACTGCGGACCAGAGGTCTTCCAGATGGCCAAGGCATTGGCCAAACCAGCAGACGCAACCGCCATAGACTGGGACGTCCTCGAGCCCATACTGAGACGCCATTACGCCCCCGAGGTCCCCATCCTGATACGGCGAAACGAGTTCTACCGCAGAAACCAGAAACCGAACGAGAAATTAAGCAACTTTGTCGCTGAATTACGGCGCCTGGGAGGACTCTGTGAGTTTGAAGGGCTTAATAGTCTCATCAGAGACCGCTTCGTGCTCGGGCTATGGGATCCGACACTCCAGAGCCGACTCATGGCAAAAGGCGACATCAGCCTAGCCGATGCCCTCACTGCGGCCGCAGCAGCAGAAGCCACCCGCACGTCAGCAGACACCATGCGAAGATCTGACGCGAAGGGCGGGAACAACAACCCCGCGAGGCCGGCCGACACCAGAAGCGAAGCGACCGCACACTACGGCGAATACCAATCAACCTCCAGCGCGTCAGATGACGAGGAGGACATACACCGTGTACAAATGGGACGAGGCGAACAGCGAAGCCAAAGAGGTCGCAGGTCGAGGACCAACTGCGCCGGTTGCGGCGGCGACCACCCCAGGTCAGAATGCCGATTCTTCGACGCTATCTGCAGGCATTGTGACCGACGAGGCCACATCGCCCGAGTTTGCCGCCAGAAAAAACCCCGCAGCCCGCCCAAACGGGAACAACTTGACAGGAAGAGAGAAAACTCCCCGCCCAGAGCCAGAGAGCGCCAGCCAACGGGTCGATGGGACCAGAGACAACGATCGCAAAGAAGCAGTGACAGCCGGCGCAAAGAGGAAACCCACCAGACGGTGACCATTGGCCACGCCATTTCCGACGGAGCTAGAAAGGTTCACGTAGAAGTTCACATAGAGGGTCGACCATGTAAGATGGAAGTGGACTCCGGTTCCTACCTTTCTATGATTGCTTGGCGCGAAATCAAGCAACTAGTGCCTACACTACAAAGAAGAAACGTACCTGCCCAAAAAATCATCATAAAAGACTATCAAGGTAATCGCGTTCCGGTAGTGGGCACCAAGAACTTTAACATAACCTACAAAGGACACACAGAACAACTTCCACTCACAATAGTCGACCGCGACCGCCCTAGCCTGCTGGGGTTACAATGGTTTGCTCCGCTTAACATCGCGCTGACAGGTGTCAACCACGTATCCATTGAAGCTTGGGAACAGCGGCTAACCGAAGAATTCCAGGAGGTCTTCAATGGAGAATTGGGCAAGTACCAGGGGCCCCTTATTTCATTTGATTTAGACCCAAGGGTTCCCCCGAAGCGGCTTAAGCCAAGAAGGGTACCCTTTGCATTAAAGCCCAAAATCGACGAGCAGCTAGACAAGCTCGTCAGACAAGGGGTGTTACAACCGACAGATCACGCCAGATGGGAAACCCCTATAGTGACCCCAATAAAACCAGACGGGTCCGTGAGAATCTGCGGGGACTATAAGGCCACCCTAAATGGCGCGTTGCAGCAAAGCGCCTACCCAGTCCCGGTAGTGCAACATTTACTGCACTCACTGGGAGGGGGCAAAGTTTTTGCTAAGCTCGACCTCGCACAAGCCTATCAACAACTACCTGTGGACGAGGAAACGGCAGAGGCCCAAACAATAGTGACCCACCGGGGGGCTTTTAAATGTAACAGACTTCAATTTGGGGTCAGCGTGGCACCAGGCATCTTCCAGAGCCTGATGGAACGTTTGCTGCAAGGCATCAAGGGGGTGGTGCCCTACTTCGATGACGTATTAGTGGCGGCGCCAAATGAAGCTGAACTAGAAAACCGTTTAAGACAAGTCTTAACGAAATTTAAAGAAACAGGACTTAAAGTCAAACGCGAAAAATGCCAACTTTGTACAAAACAAGTAGAGTTTCTGGGCTACCTCTTAGACCAGCAGGGCATCCACCCCACAACGAAAAAAGTAAAGGCCATCAAAGAAGCCCCCACCCCAAAGTCCAAATTAGAGCTGCAAGCGTTCTTAGGTTTACTAAACTTCTATAATGTCTTCCTACCTCAAAAGGCTACGGCAGCGGAACCTTTACATAGACTCCTGGACAAGAAGGCAGCCTGGACTTGGGGGAGACGGGAACAAACAGCTTTTCAAAAGACCAAAGACCTCCTCACCTCTGATGCCGTCCTAATGCAATTCTGCGAAACCCTGCCTGTAGCTGTCACTTGCGACGCATCACCCTTCGGCGTCGGCGCTGTCCTCAGCCATACCCTCCCAGACCAGAGAGAAGCACCTATCGCATTTTTCTCGAGAACTCTGACTAAACCAGAGCGGAACTATAGCCAGCTGGACAAAGAAGCTTTGGCTATAGTGGCCGCCGTTAAGCGTTTCCACGAGTACCTTTATGGCCGCCCATTCAAAATAGTGACTGACCATAAACCGTTGCTGGGCATTCTCGCGGGAAACCGTCCCACACCAAACATCTTGTCACCCCGGATGACAAGATGGTCTGAATTCCTGGCAGCATACAACTATGAACTGCTACACAAGCCAGGTAAGAAGATATCGCACGCGGACGCTTTAAGCCGTTCCCCCTTACCTGACTCTGACCCTGACCCTGCACCAACAACAAATACCCTGTCCATCGAGTGTTTACCCATTACCGCATCGGACATAGCGAGGGAAACGGTTAAGGACAAACACTTAGCGCCAATCTTACATTGGCTGCAAAAAGGCTGGCCGGAAAAAGACGATAACGAGACTTTTAAACCTTTCCGCCAGCGCCAGACGGAACTTTCACTACTGAGAGGATGTATCCTTTGGGGAGACAGGGTGGTAATTCCGACTAAATTACAGAACAGGGTCCTAGAGATGTTGCACGAGGGTCATCCTGGCATCGTCAGGACCAAAGCCCTGGCCAGGAGTTACGCTTGGTGGCCTGGCATGGACAGACAAATTGAAACATGGGTCGCCAAATGCCACCGGTGCCAGGAGACCAGATCCAGCCCACCCACGGCACCTATCCGGGACTGGGAGACACCTCGGGGACCCTGGTCCAGAATACATTTAGACTTTGCCGGCCCCACAAATGGCCACACCTTTTTAATCACAGTTGACGCATACTCAAACTGGCTAGAGGTGGCCGACATGAAATCCACCACCACGGAGGCCGTCATTAAAGAACTGTGTAAGCTGTTTGCCACCCACGGCCTCCCAGACGTCGTTGTCTCGGACAACGGGCCACAGTTTACATCCATCGATTTTGAACGGTTCCTGGCAGAAAAAGGCATCCGCCACGCGTTAACAGCACCGGCGCATCCGGCGGCGAACGGTAGGGCGGAGCGGATGGTCCAGTTTACAAAAAAGACCCTCCGGAAAATGGACCACGGGGAGATCAACGACAAGATCAACAGGCTGCTCTTCATACAGCACATCACGCCAAATACAACCACCAACAAGAGCCCTGCAGAGCTCCTGATGGGCAGGAAGCTGCGATCCCCACTCGACCGCCTACACCCAACCTACAACCCGGAACAGCCCCCAGACTCCAGCTCCAGGTATCGGACATTTGAACCAGGCGACCTAGTATACGCCAAAAACATGACGGGGGACCCCCTATGGATCCCAGCCGTCATAACTCAGATCACTGGTCCAAAGTCGTACCGGCTCCAAACCACCGACGGGCGAGCCTGGAAACGACATATCGACCAGCTCCGGTCACGAACATTGACTAACCTCAACCCCCAAGACACGAACCAAGGGGGGAGGGAACACCCGGTTAAACAACCGCAAGAACAAATAAAAATTAAAAACTCACCAGAACGCAGCCTTCACGAGTCACAGCCGGAGAAGAACCGTCTGGCCAGCTCTACCGACCCGGAGAGGCCAGGCGGGAGCGGCGGAATCCGCGACTCAGCCGACCCGGTAGGCCCAGGCGGGAGCCGCGGCGAAGGAACCGGCCCGATCATCCAGCCGGTTCGCTCAGAGGCAGGAGCAGCCAAAAAGATGACCGCCCCTACCGAGATACAACAAGAAAATGAGTTGCGCAGGTCATCTAGGACTCGACGGAGCCCCGCCTACCTGCGTGACTACACCACGTGAGAGACCATACCAAGAGGGGAGGGGTGTCATGTATGCAAATGGACTACTCGAAATCCCCGTGCCTTGATTGGCTAAGGCGCGGGGATTTCTGATTGGCCAGGCGAGCCGCGCCTGATTGGCCCGATTGGAGTCTCCCGCGATTGGTTAAAGCCAAGAGCGGGAGACTTGAATCGCTGCCATTGGCCGCGGCCGCCGAAGCCAAAGATATAAAAGCCGCAAGCTTTTTGTCTTTGGCGGTTCGGTTCCACCAGTGTTAATAAAGAGCTTGAATTGAAAGTCACTGACTACGAGTCTTAATTGCGGATACGACACAGATAACTCTTTATTCTGAGCAAGGCCAGCTGCTTTTCTTTCTCCTCCCTAGTACTACTATGGCATATTCCATGTTGTGGATTGTTTGCGTACTAATTATGTTGTAGATGCTCACTAAAGGCAGAGAAGGCAGTACTTTTTACTGGCCCAACTTCTGGCTTCATAAAATGTAGTTTGATAGATCTTGGGAGCATCCTAGACACATATCTTGTTTCAGGTAAAATGTTTTCCCAATGTATTTGATTATATCCATGTTAAAATGGATTAGATACATTTTAGTTACAATACTAACAAAAGAGTTCCTTGAAAAGAATGCTAGAAGACTCTGTCTTAAACCCTGTGCAATTTAATATTTCATATATGACATCAGAAGAGATGCTTATGAAATTAATAGGTGACATAAAACCAGAGGTGACAACTAACATCATGGAAAATAAAACCACATCTTGAAAGGCTCAAACAGTGAGCCAACATGAAATGTGAAAGATATATACAATTTTGTTTTAGTATTACAAAAATTAAAGGCATGAGGAAATGTGGGGGAGGGGGAGAGAGAACTGAAGTGTAAGCAATATAAACACGTAGTACAGTGTGATTACTATTAGTCCTCAAGTTATGACTGTTAATGGAACCTGTCCATTAGCATTGGAAAATGAACTGCCTCAAGTCATGACCAGCCTCTCCAGGGCATTTATTAAACAAATGCCCAGGTCATTAAGTGAAGTTCAAGGGTGGGGGAGATCCTGGGAGGCCTAGTGCAGGTACAAACCCACCTGCCTTAGGCCTGCCCACCTCAAGATACCCCATGTTCTCCTTCCCACCTCTTGGGTGCCTTGCATGTTGGCCCGCCATACATCTTACTATCTTGCCAGTGAGAAACAACGGAGAAGTAAAACATTGGGTATGCCTGCCTTTCCTAATTCTGTCCCTTATCATAGCTAAAGAAGAAAAAAATTGCAATGTCAATTAATGATAAGTTTTTATCTAGAAGACGCATGCAAATTTTGTAAAGTAAATAGAAAAATGAAAAAGTGGAATAGAACAGAATAAAATAGAATAGAATAAAATAGAATAGAATAGAATGGAATGGAATGGAATAATGATAGGGACAGGGATAGGGTTAGGATTAGCCCAATAGAATGGAATAGAATAGAATAGAATAGAATAGAATAGAATAGAATAGAATAGAATAGAATAGAATAATGATAGGGATGGGGACAGGTTTAGGGTTAGCAGAATAGAATAGAATAGAATAGAATAGAATAGAATAGAATAGAATAGAATAGAATAGAATAGAATAGAATAGAATAGAATAATGATAGGGATAGGGACAGGGTTAGGGTTAGAATAGAATAGAATAGAATAGAATAGAATAGAATAGAATAGAATAGAATAGAATAGAATAGAATACTTTATTGGCCAAGTGTGATTGGACACACAAGGAATTTGTCTTGGTGTAAATACTTTCAGGATACATAAAGAAAAGATACATTCATTAAGAATCAAGGATCATAACGTATAGGGTACAATCAATGATCAAATACTAGGAAACAGTATAAATTGTTAGGATGCAAGCAACAAAGTTACAGTTCCTACAATCACAAGTGGGAGGGGATCGATGAGAAGGAGTGATGAGAAGATTAACAGTAATAGTAGTGCAGACTTTGTAAATAGTTGGACAGTGTTGAGGGAATTATTTGTTTAGTAGAATTATGGTGTTCGGGGAAAAACTATCCTTGTGTCTAGTTGTTCTGGTGTGCAGTGCTCTATAGTGTCATTTTGAGGGAAGGAGTTGAAACAGATTATGTCCAGGATGTGAGGGGTCTGTAAATATTTTCACAGCCCTCTTTTCGATTCGTGCAGTCTGCAGGTCCTCGCTACACAATATACTATATCAGCCTTGAAAGCAGGGGTGTCAAACTCAATTTCATTGAGGGCCACATGAGGGTTGTATTTGACCTGGGGGCACAGGGGTGGGGGGGGTGGCCAACTCGATGTCACCACATGCGGCCTTCCCAAACTCCATTTTCACTGGCAGAAGCACCATGGGCTAGTCCTTCACCATTTCCAGAGTGGCTCCATGAGCAAAATCTAAGCACCCTGCAGGCCAGATCTGGCCTGAGGGCTTTGAGTTTGACACCCCTGCTCTAAAGAATTCCCTTGATACTCAGATGGTGTGCACTTTGGGAGAGAAGTGTCATACAGTAGGACTGCTGGCTGATAGGCATTCTACATGCCCACTTAAAATTTCATCTCCTTGACCATAGCCACAACTTAAGTTTTTCCTCCCTTTTTATTTTCTAGGGTTTCAGCTTTGGAGGGGGGAGGAGAAATGTTAACCCTCACCTTCCCTGTGCAAAAGCTTTTAAATTGTTGTAGAAGAAATTACTTTTGTGAAAATAATATCGATTTTGTATTTATCTTTTAATACAAAATTGATATTTTTTCACAAGTAGTTTCTTCTACAACAATTTTTTTTTTATTATAGTAAAAGAATAATTATAATAAAAGAGTTTTATTATAGTAAAAGAAAATAACCGAGGAGAAAAGAGGTTAAAACTTTGTGGTCCAAACTTTCTTCAGTTATTTTCTGCGACATTTTAGTAGATTTTATATCAGATTTTAGCCCAGGCTTTCCTAATTAAACAGCTATGGAACTCAAATTGATACACGCTGGTTTGTAGTGTCTGAATCTTTTGTAGGCCATTAAAGTTTAATTGTTGATTTCAGACATCTTGGCTGAAAATGAAATGAGCTATGAAAGCATAAATAGGAGGCAAATTATATTTGCATGTTAAATGGGAGAGGGAAAGGAAGAGAAATCTTCTAAGGCCAAAGACTACATGACAATACACCAATGGGAAAATGGGATTCTTTAATGTTCAAGTCATTGTCGAGTAACCAGGGAAAAGAATCGCTCAAAGCACAGTAATTGTATTGAACATGCACCAAAGCCAGTGATTCAGAGTGATCTCAAAAGATGAAGTCACTATTGGCAAGTTTAAGCTTTAATTTTTAGTTAATAAAAGTCTGCCCTTCTCAGCAATTAATACAGATAAGAGCACAGCCAACAGCTGTGGAATTCATGGACAATTTTGTTTGTGGTAGACAAAACAGGGACTTGATGGGAAAAGCTATAGCCTTTGCCTCCAGTCTAAGGCTAATTATACTTTTGTACTTCCTACAGAGATCAGCAATGAAAGGCCTTCCTATTTTGAGTGTAAACACTGGGGGTGAATTGATTTCCTGAAAGCTTAGACCTGGGAACTATTATATTTCTAGAGTTAGATGAAAAACCAGGCCAAGGAGACAGATAGTATTTGATTAAAGAAAACATGCTGTGTGACTGGTCATTATAGTTTTAGCGAAACATTTCCATAATTGCACTATGTGAAACTGTGTAGTTACTCTTGGGCCTTAATGTTGCCTTTCCTCCACTTTACTACTAGATTGTGGCAAGCAGTAAGGATAGTAATTAATGTATGCTTCTGCCATAATTTGACATAAGTGTCAACAGGCTATGAGCTTCAATTTAAGAGGAGTACAGGTAGTCCTCGACTTATTATCACTGTCGACCCCAAAATTTCTGTTGCTAAGTTGAGACATCTGTTAAGTGAATTTTGCCCCATCTTATGACCTTTCTTGCCAGTTGTTAAGTGAATTGTTGAAATTGTCAGTAACATGGTTGTTAAGTGAACCTGGCGTCCCCATTGACTTTGCTTGACCGAAGGTCACAAGAAGGGAATCACGTGACCCTGGGACACTGCAACCATCATAAATATGATTCCGTTTCCAAGCGCCTGAATCAGTGGTGGTATTCTACTGGTTTGGCTCGGTTCTGCAGAGCCGGTAGCAACGATAAGCAGCGGAGACCAAACCGGTTCTCACCACTCCTCTGCTGTTGGGCTCACCTGGGCTCCCATACTCACCTTTATCCTCTGAATTTGAAGCACAGCTGCTTTGCACGGCACAGAAGAGTGGTGCGTGGCAGCTGCTGAAGCAACTGGGATCGTGCCAGCTTGCAAGAGGTGAGTTAGAACGGCTTTGCACCTGAGAAGGGCACGTTTGGCACACGTGCGCGTACATAGTGGGTGCATGTGTGCAAAGTGCACCTACCAAGCCATGCCCACCGAACCAGTGGTAAAAATATTTGAATCCCACCACTGCCCTGAATGTTGATCTCATAACCATGGAGATGTTGCAATGGTCATGAGTATGAAAAACAGTCACAAGCCACTTTTTTTCAGTCCTGTTGTAACTTTGAACAGTCGCTAAATGAACCATTGTAAGTCGAGGGCTATCTGTATGTCAGTTCTTATCTTTACTGCCCCTTCCTTTTATGGGGCATCTCTTACATTCCTGATATGTATGCTTTTTTTAAAAAAAAAGTGTGTGTAGTTTGTTCAGACTGGGAGGCATGATTGCTCTTGAAGTGCAATTCAGAATGTAGGCGAAAATAAACATGCCATTAGAAGAAGGAGCCTGCTGAGTCAGATCCACAGTCCATTTAGAACAGCACTGTGTGTGCTTCCTGCAGCTATATCTAGTATTGAGAATAAAACTTCCAGGGATTTGTCCAGTATCTTTCTTTTGAGCAGGGGGAGGAGTTTTGTGGTTTAAGTGATTACAACAATCAATGGCAGCAAATATTTGTGCACTGGGTACAGATGAGGCCAAGACAAAAACTAGAATTGACCAAGATTTCAACTAAATTTAAATTAAATGTTAGTAAGATGGGTTTCCTCGGATTTAAAAATTCCATTTTAATTAAAAATTTAAATCAAAAAGGCAAGCAAGGGGTGACTTTGGGAAGGTGGTGTCTCAGGGCTTTTCAGAGGAGTAGGTACAGTTCACAGATCATCTGCCTCAGCTGAAAATGCAGAAAGACTGTTTCAGAACCAAAGTGGGCATTTTAAGTTTTGTTCCATGAACAAGGCATTTATTAACAGATTCAAGGGAAAACATCATGAAATATCTTGCTTTTAAAAATGCATAAACTAGTTGATTGGAAAGTATGTTCAACACTGGAGGCAGAGTAAAGAGCCTATCTCATTATGCCTTTTAGCCAGAAAAGCAGATGGACATATTTATGAGCACGCATTCCAAGGCATTGTAAATCAGGTTTATTTTAATGGTTTTGCACTGTATAAAATGGCTTAGCTTTGTATTAATGGCTTTTACAAATTGGCAATGACTACTGATCTATAGAAAATATTGATCACCCTATCATTTGGGCATCCACAGATGTTACACAAGGAGAGAGAGATAAATTCAATCATAATATTCTTTTATTCTTTAAAACACCAGAAAGACATGCTAGGATTCCATGGTGTGCACACATTTATTCAATATATACAACTGGCAGTAATGATTTTATAGTGCAATAATCCATGAAGTAGTGACTAAGTATCCTGATCAAATAGTGTAATTTAAACACTCCTAATTGGTTAGCTCATCTGGTAATACATAATCTATAGTAGCTTGCTTTAAGAATGCTATGAAGACTTAAATTAGACAGGTTTACTTTATCAAACAAATCACCCAGATCAATTCAGTAGAATAACATGGACGAAGGAAATTTTTTATACTACCCATTATATGAATTTCTATATGTGACAAATGGGTTGCAGCTATTTAGTCTCATACAAATATGAAATATTGAATGACTCCCAAGTACCAATTTCTTATAAATTTAGTATAGTTTGAGGAGTAACATGTAAAAGATAAAATCATTTTGAGCTGACCATACACACTGAGAGTGAGAATCACATAAATTTAAGCTCAACTGAATAGAATAGAGTAGAGTAGAGTAGAATAGAATAGAATAGAATAGAATAGAATAGAATAGAATAGAATAGAATAGAATACTTTATTGGGCAAGTGTGATTGGACGCACAAGGAATTTGTCTTGGTGTAAAAACTCTCAGTATACTTAAAAGAAAAGATACACTTTGTCAAGAATCAAGAATCATTAGATACAACACTTAATAATAGTCATAGGGTACAATAAGCAATCAAATCATACTAGGAAACAGTCAATATAGATCATAAAGATACAAGCGACAAAATTACAGTCATACAGTCACAAGTGGGAGAGGGTTTTCACAGCCCTCTTTTTGACTCGTGCAGTATACAGGTCCTCGATTGAAGGCAAGTGGATAGTAATTGCTTTTTCTGCAGTCTGTTTCTGACAGACAAATAGAACATCTGGCTATTATTTTTAAAACATTGATGTATTTATTTACAATGGATTGGATTCAAAAAATTTTGTTCAGTTTGTGGAGAGAAGTTAAAAAACAGCAAAGGCTCCCATGAGACATGTTTTTTTTTTTTTTACTCTAGCTCCCCTCAGTGCCAACCAGTTCGACCAATAGAAAGGGATTAGACCAGGATGTCAAATTGACAGCTCGCAAGCCAGATGCATCACATGCCGGCCACACCCACCACTGCTCAGTGAAAGGGAAAAAATGTCATGAAACATCATGTGATGTCGTGAGTTTGACACCCGGGAATTAGAGGAACTGTATCCCCCTCCCAGTCTTACAGGACAGCAGGTTAGCTAATATAATTTTCAACAAATTACAAGTGGAGCTCAATGAAAATTGCTATGTTCTCTGGTGATTATGTCACTTGTAAAAATGTCATGTGCATTTGCAGTCAAACAACTTGCAAATTTTATGTATTTGTATAATATAGCCATAAGCACTTGATACATTCCTCAATTGGGAGAGCTAAACAAGTGTGGCAAGATAATATTTTGAGGAAGAATATATGTTTTCAGGGTTGGACTTCTTTCCAATTGCTTTGATGTTATTCTTTCTGAGGTGGTTTTCCTTAACTAATCTTCTTCAGCTGCCTTTACTGATCCCCTTGAATGTATTCACCTTTAATTCCTGTATTCCCCAGATTTGTGCCAGGTGTTGTGGAGATTATGGAATTTGAAAGCCAATACATCAGGAAGATAAAGTCATCCTGTGAGTTAGATGGGCGGTCTCTAGATTGGATAAATAAAGTTGGGGCAAATTATTCTACTGCATAGTGCTCAGAATCTTGAACGTGCGTGTTGCCAAAAGAAAGAATTTGCTTCCGAAACCCTCCCTTCTTTCCCTCCTTAGAAATGACTTTCAAGAAGTCATTTGTTACTGAGCTGTTCTCTGCAAAGAAGTTCCACAAATACCAAACTTAAATACTTAGATCAGGGTTGTCCAACCTTGGCAACTTTAAGACTTGTGGACTTCAACTCCCAGAATTCCCCAGCCAGCAAAAGCTGGCTGAGGAATTCTGGGAGTTGAAGTCCACAAGTCTTAAAGTTGCCAAGGTTGGACACCCCTGACTTAGATGGAAGCAAGAGGGCAAAGGTTACTAGACAGTCACATTAGTTGACCCCCAAATACTGTATGGTGCATATCAGGGGTGGTATTCAGAAGGTTCTGACCAATTCTGGAGAACCGGTATCGGAAATTTTGAGTAGTTTGGAGAACCGGCAAATACCAAATCTGACTGGAGATTTTACAGCCCAGAGAATTGGTAGTAAAAAAAATTGAATCCCACCACTGGTGCATATATATATATTCAGCTGACATAGGCAGTATGGCCACATGCTGCCAAGGGAAGTGTTGGTTTATCAGGCTAACTCACAGAACCGTGAATTATTGTCCCTCCTTAGACACAAAGTCAGCTGAGTGACCTTGGACCAGTCACTCCCTCTCAGCCTTAGGAAGCAGGCAGGGGCAAGAAAGCTGCAGGGAATTGGTCAGGCAGTCCAGAAGTCAATATAACTCAAAGGTACCAAAAGCAAAACAAAGCCACCGGTATAAAATAGAGCATAGTATTAATCAATTTAAGGAGTTTTGCTGACATGGCACTATTGTTCTTCAACCCCTACCCACCCATTAAACAATCAACCTTAGGCAATTCCAAAAGTTCAATGCTAGGGATTGCTTACATACAAAAGCCAGCAGTGATACTAAAAAAGAAAAGCAAACAGATTTTAATCAAAGGGACCTCTGTTGATGTCTCTCTGGATTAATTATGCTGATAGTCATTCAAATGTCTTAGGATTCCATGCAGGACTTTCTTGTTCCTACAGGTGTACCAGAAGTTATAGTCTGTTCTTTGCGTACTGTTTGCTGTTTATAAAGGGCAAGTTATGCTGTTATGTTGCAATATGTGTACATTATGAAAATCAAACCATTATTAGAGCTTTTGTCAAGCTATTCGTACTGGAAGGAAAGATGGCTGCTATTTACTAGAGATTGGCAACACACAGGGCGTTTTCAAGGAAGCCAGAATACTAATGAATTATTTCTTCATTTTCCATGTAAAAGAAGCCAGCAGATAACACAATTTATCAAATGATCATATGTTATAAGAAGATAGTGGAATCTTGTTTACTTGCTTTTAGTCTTGCTTACTTACCTTTCAGACTTCACCATAATGATGAGGCCAAATTCTTCTTATAGGAGAAGGCAGGAAAATAATTGGATTACTCACAAACGATATGCAGCCTGAGTGAGTCTATTACTTGATAAAATAGTTCTCTCTATTCTCCTAATTATTATTTTTAGCATAGGATGGATCAATACAGGCCACCTGAAAGTAGACTATGTAATACTGGAATTTTCAAACTTCAAGGACAGAACTAGGGCTACTCTTCTCTTGTTCCAAAACTTCCATTTGCTGAAATAATATGAACTTAGAATGGAACATACTTGTCGTAGTAATACCTAAGGGCATTTTTCTTCGATTCTTCTCTGCAATTCTCTCTTTTTTTCCAAATTGTTAATTTTTAGTTAAAACAAAATAGGATTGGGAATTGTTGAAACAATTAGTACAGGGCAGTTGCAGCTGAGATTTAATCAAAAGGGAAAAAATGTTATCTCTTCTTTGTAATTTCTCCCCTGCATTTAGTTTTACAAGCTAAGCCTATGATTGATATTTCTATGTTTACAAATGAAACATACAAATGTCTCCTTCCACAAGTGAGTATGGAAAGTTAGCTGTGCTACTTTTGTGGTTTAAGAAGCATCCCTTTTACAATGGCCCATTGGAAGAAAAACCCAGTTTATCAGTGATATCTCAATTTGAAACAAATTGCTTGGAATTATACATTCTCTTCCCATTGAAGTTTTATAAAATTGGGAAAGATGCTTCACTTATCACACTTTCTATTGCTCCTTTTTAATTTAACTGTGTACATATTTGGCATGTGGAATGTGATGTTTTATGTATTTACTGCTAAATGATCTATAAAAGCTAATCAGATTTTCATGCAGAATTGCTCAAGTTAATGAAGTTGAGGCTCTTGGTTGAATAATCATTAAAGGTGAAGTCTAACATTCAAGCTCCTTATTCTGTTGTGGAAGATGTAACAGTCAAATTGGTATCTATATTTGCAGAGAACATAATGGCTAACCTAACTTAATCTAAATTATTGCAGGCTTATTTTTGACCTTGTTGATCAAGCTATGGCAATAAGCCATTTGGGGGGGTGGGAAAGAAGACACAGTTCAACCGCTTTGGAAGAAACAGATCAGTAAAAATGTCCTGGTACATTTTTCAGATTATAAATCACTTTGATTAGCACTCCAGAAAATCTATAATAGCCTTAAAAACAGACCTTAGGCTAGTATAGATGTTTTATTGGAAGCTGGGTGATGTACACAAGAGGTAAATATGAATCATACCTAATAAGGTAATGAATAATAAGATAAATAGTGGAGCGCTCAAGACATATAACATCAATCATAAACTTATATTTGAGTAATCCTATCTGTGAAATAAAAGATGTAACATTTTCAGCAGCGGCCATGCTGGCTGAGAAATTCTAAGAGCTATAAAACTTATAAACCTGGAACAAATCTAGAATAAGGAAGGCTAGAATACAGCCTTGCTGAAGATGGTATCAAGTCTTGGGAATGTGGTAAGATCTATAATCCAAAAATGTGTTATGAGAAGATCCCCGGGTGTGGGCTTAAGAGACTTCTACACTTCAGCTATCCATTTTGTTCTGTATGCTCATTTGCATTCTTGAAACCCCGCGCTTTGATTGGCCAAAGCGCGAGGCGATCTGATTGGTTTAGCGAGCTGCGCTGATTGGCCCGCTGAGAATCTCCCGCGATTGGTGGAAACGAATTGCGGGAGATTCAAAGCGGTGCCATTGGCCGCGGCCGCAGCGGCTTGAGAATAAAAAAACACTGTTTTTCCCTCGGAGCCAGATCGGTTCCGGGGACTAAATAAAGAGCTGAAACCCTAGTCACCGCCTCCTGGTCTGCTTGCCAACGGACACGACACTGGCGACGAAGGTGGGATCCCGAGTCTGAACCCCATCGAGCACATGTCCGACAGAAGCAAGACCGATGAGATGGCCCGCATCACTCTGCCCGTGCCCTTTAATCCCGCTAGCCAGGACTGGGAATCCTACACGGACAGATTCCGTATGTTCCTCGAATGCAGCGACATGAAGGATGCCACCGGGCCGAAAAAATGAGCCATCTTCCTGACACACTGCGGGCCCGCAGTGTTCAAGATGGCAAAAGCCCTAGCGAAACCCGCTGACGTCACAGGGATGGACTGGGCCGACCTCAAACCTTTGCTCCGGAAACACTATGCCCCCACCGTGTCCACCCTCATCAGGCGGCACGAGTTCTACCGGCGGGACCAGAGACCGGGCGAAAGCCTCTGTGACTTTGTTGCAGAGCTGCGGAACCTAGGAGGCATGTGCGGATTCTCCGACATGGACGAGGCCCTATGGGACTGAGTCGTGCTCGGACTTCGGGATCCAGTCCTACAGAGTCGGCTGATGGCCAAAGGCGACATCGCCCTCGCCGACGCCATCGCTGAAGCCACCGCAGCCGAGGCCACCTGGCAGTCGGCGAACCGCATGCGGAGATTGGATGCAGGGGACCACACCGTGACCACCAACCCTGGACGGCGACCGAGGCCCAACCGGAAGCAAGTCACTGCGAGACCACCACCCACCATGGCGAGTTCCACTCCGCCTCCGACACTTTGGACGAGGAGGAGGAAATCCACTGGCTCCATGCAGGACGTGACCAGTGCAGTCAGCGGGGTCATAAGTCGGGGACCGCGTGTGCCGGTTGCGGAGGCAACCACCCTAGATGTGAGTGCCATTTCTTCGATGCAGTCTGCCGGCACTGTGACAAAAAGGGTCACATCGCCCGCATCTGCCGATTAAAGAAAGCCTACAGCCCCAGACGGCGGGACCACAGTGAGCGGAGATGGGACACCACACACCCCAGAACCAGAGATCGCCCAGCCGACAGCCGATGGGACCGGAGCGGGCGAACCCAACAAGGTGGCAAGACCCAGCGGAAGGAGGAAACCCACCAGACAGTCATCATCGGCCACGCATCAACCACCGACGCCCGAAAAGTCTACGTAGAGGTAGGCATCAAAGGCGAGCCATGCAAAATGGAGGTGGACTCCGGGTCCTACCTCTCCTTGGTCGCCTGGCAAGAGATCAAATGCTTGGTGCCTACCATCCAAAAGAAGGGACTGGAGAACCAGAGACTAATCATCAAAGACTATCAGGGAAACCGCATCCCGGTAGTCAGAACCGGACAATTCAAAGTGACATTTAAGGGCCGCACTGCAAAGCTTCCCCTGACGATCGTGGACCGAGACCGACCCAGCCTTTTGGGACTGCAATGGTTCGCACCGCTCGGCATTGAAGTCATGGGCATCAACCACATCGCCGAGACCGATTGGGAGCAACAACTGGCACGGGACTTCCAGGAAGTGTTCGACGGCACCCTAGGCAAGTACCGAGGGCCCCCCATCTCCTTCAGCCTAGACCCTAACATTCCCCCGAGACGCCTAAAACCAAGGCAAGTACCCTTTGCACTCAGGCCAAAAATTGACAAGCAAATTGAGAAGCTCGTCAAGCAAGGGGTCCTACAACCAATTGACCATACCCGGTGGGAGACCCCAATAGTCACCCCAGTCAAGCCCGATGGGTCGGTGAGAATCTGCGGGGACTATAAGGCCACCCTAAATTGCGCCTTGCAACAAAGCGCCAACCCCATCCCAGTAGTGCAGCATCTTCTACACTCACTGGGGGGAGGCAAGGTTTTTGCGAAACTCGACCTGGCCCAAGCATACCAACAGCTGCCGGTTGACGAAGAAACCGCGGAGGCGCAAACCATAGTCACCCACCGGGGAGCTTTCTGATGTAACCGATTCCAGTTCGGAGTCAGCGTGGCGCCTGGAATTTTCCAGAGCCTAATGGAGAAACTCTTGCAAGGCATCAAGGGGGTGGTGCCCTACTTCGACGATGTGCTGGTGTCGGCAACCAACCAGCGAGAACTAGAGGGTCGGCTAAGGGAGGTGTTAACCAAATTCAAGGAAACCAGGCTAAAAGTGAAGAGGGAAAAGTGCCAACTTTACACAGTGCGGGTCGAGTTACTGGGGTACCTCCAAGACCGGCACGGCATCCACCCAACCGCAACCAAAATCAGAGCCATTAAGGAGGCCCCCACACCCAGGACTAAAACGGAACTGCAGGTGTTTCTGGGACTGCTTAATTTTTACAATGTTTTCCTGCCCCAAAAGGCAACCGCGGCGGAGCCTTTGCATAGGCTCTTGGACAAGGCGGCTACCTGGACTTGGGGGAAACGCGAGGAAGCCGCCTTCAGGAAAACCAAGGACCTGCTCACCTCGGATGCCGTCCTCATCCAATACAGTGAGACCCTACCACTCACCATCACATGCGACGCCTCACCCTTCGGCATTGGCGCCATCCTCAGCCACACAATCCCGGATGGAAGAGAAGCACCCATCGCTTTCTTCTCCAGGACACTCACCAAACCGGAGTGGAACTATAGCCAACTGGACAAGGAGGCCCTAGCCATTGTTGCAGCAGTGAAGAGGTTCCACGAGTACCTCTACAGCCGCACGTTCACAATCATCACAGACCACAAGTCGTTGCTGGGCATCCTGGCAGGGAACCGGGCCACCCCGAACATTTTATCTCCCAGGATGACAAGGTGCTCCGAATTCCTTGCCGCCTACAGCTACCGGCTCACACACCGACCCGGTAAGACTATCACACATGCAGACGCTTTGAGCTGCTTGCCGCTACCCGATCTAGACACCGACCCAGCACCCACGACGAGCGCCCTCAGCATAGAAACTCTGCCCGATCTACCCATAACTGCATCAGACATTGCCCGAGAAACCAATAAAGACAAATGTCTGGCGCGGGTGTTACATTGGTAGAAAAAGGGTGGCCGGAAAAGGACAATGACGAAGCATTCAAAACATTCTGGAACCAGCAAACGGAACTATCATTGCAAAAAGGGTGTGTACTGTGGGGGGATAGGGTGGTTATCCCAGAAAAACTGCAAGAGAAGGTATTGGAATTGTTACACGAGGGGCACCCGGGCATAGTTAGAATGAAAGCCCTGGCCAGGAGTTACGCTTGGTGGCCAGGGATGGATAAACAAATCGAGGCCTGGGTGGCAAGGTGTCAATGCTGCCAAGAAACCAGACCAAGCCCTCCCACGGCACCGATCCTAGAATGGGAAACTCCCAGGGGACCTTGGTCTAGGGTCCACATAGACTTTGCCGGGCCCACCAAGGGACATACATTCCTAGTAACCGTAGATGCTTACTCCAACTGGTTGGAGGTAAGCAACATGAAATCCACCACCACAGAGGCCGTGACCAAAGAACTTTGCAAACTATTCGCAACACACGGCCTCCCGGATGTCATCATGTTGGACAATGGGCCCCAATTCACCTCGCTGGAATTTGAAAAATTCCTAGCGGAACGGGGCATACGCCACGCACTGACAGCTCCGGCGCATCCGGCGGCGAACGGAAGGGCGGAACGGATGGTTCAATTTACAAAAAAAAACCATCCAGAAAATCAAACATGGGGAAATCCAAAACAAAATAAATCAAATGCTTTTTATACAACATATAATCCCGAATACGACAACAAACAAAAGCCCGGCAGAGCTACTAATGGGGAGGAAAATAAAGTCCCCACTCGATAGACTGCACCCCACATACAACCCGGAAAACCCCCCAAACTCCTCCAGCAAGCACCGATCCTTTGCACCAGGCAATGCTGTCTACGCAAAAAACCTAACCGGAGACCCACTATGGGTACCAGCAACCATAACCCAACTGACAGGTCCCCGCTCGTACTGGCTGCAAACAACCAACAGATGAGCGTGGAAACGCCACATCGATCAAATAAGATCGAGAATAGCCACAAGAAACACAACCGACACGCAACCAGACATAAACAATCCCCTTAACACAAGCCAAGAGGGGAGGGAATACCCCGGAAACCAAAACCCAGAAGAAAGGAACCAGCTATACTCACCAGCAAGCAGCCAGCTCGGAACTTCACCAGGGAGAAGCAGCCAGGCCAGCTCAACCAGCCCGGAAAGACCAGGCGGGAGCAGCGAAAACCGCAGCTCAACCAGCCCGGGGAGGCCAGGAGGGAGCTGCGACGAGCGGCCCGGCAAGGCCTACCAGGCAGTTCCATCGATGAGGCTGAGACACCGAGAACCTGACCGAACCGGCCGGGAGCCAACCAACGACTGACCTGCGCAGGTCCAGTAGGCAAGTGTGGAGCCCCGCCTACTTATGGGACTACGTTACGTAGGACCAACCCAAGAGGGGAGGGGTGTTCTGTACACTCATTTGCATTCTTGAAACCCTGCGCTTTGACTGGCCAAAGCGCGGGGTGATCTGATTGGTTTAGTGAGCCGCACTGATTGGCCTGCTGAGAATCTCCCACGATTGGTGAAAACGAATCGCAAGAGATTCAAAATGGTGCCATTGGCTGCGGCCGCCGCGGCTTGAGAATAAAAAGCCACTGCTTTTCCCTCGGAGCCAGATCGGTTCCAGGGACTAAATAAAGAGCTGAAACCCTAGTCACCGCCTCCTAGTCTCCTTGCCGATGGACACGACACATTTAATTTAATTATCATTCCAGTTCCCAAAAATGTGAGAAAAACTGTAGTCCTGTACACTTGAGATGGAGTAGATCAAGGTCTGGCTGGACAATGGAGTCCTTGGGCCACTATTTTTATATCATTGTTTTTAGTATTTATCTTCAATGGCAAGTATGACAAAAGTTTACTCACCCATTTTTCTCTCTTTTTTAATAATAGAATTCAAGAAGGCCATTCAGTGAAATTAAATGGAAGATGCTGGACAAATAAAGGAACGTTATCTTTGAAGAATTGGAATTAGGTACTAGTTTGAAGCAAATACATGCTGTTAAAAAAATCAGCATTATCTTCCATGCTGTTCTCTATCAATGGCTTCTAGTTATGATGCCAGAAAAAAATCAATTCTATTTTTATTTAATTTCTCACTTTGTTATTATGGTAGGTGAGGTTGCTCATTGATATTAATTGTGAAAGGTTGTGGAAATTTCCTGCCAGAGAAGTTGTACATTGCTTTGCTTACTGTGTTTCACCTTTATGCCATAGGAATCTTTGCAGTACCAAGCCAGATTATTTGTTCACCATCTGGTAAATTCGAATCAGCAATAGCATTTGAAAGGTGAGCAAGATTTTTGTCATCTGCTGCTTGGAGCTATGTGAGCTAAATTTGAGAGCTAATAGATTTAATACAGAGGTTTTTAAGAAAGAACTATTGAAATCAATGAAATGAAGTTTGATATAGATACCTTGATTTCAGGAAGTCAACTTTCTTCAATCCAATTCAAATAATTCAAGCTTCTCCACTGAAGTCTTCTGTCTAAATAAATAAGACCATATTACTCTTGATATGACTCAACTTTTTGGTGGACTCAATTTTTATACACATAGTAAAGCATTTTGCTTTTCCATCAAAATGTAGGGATACAAATGTAGGGATACATTTATATACTAATAAATTACTGTAACTTTTTTATAAATCACTCTTGAGATTACAGTGTTTCTTTAAAATATAACCATTAAGATATCTGGAAGACTTTTGCCATTAGCCTTCCTACTACTTCCTCCCATGTAAACCTGATATTTTCAGGATGGACAATTGGTTATTTGCTGTGAACTAATTTGCTTTTTCTTGCATGGAACCAAGAGTGATCCCCTAAAATAGTCCCCGTCTCTTTCACAACCTTAGTTTGAAAGAAAACCCTATCTAACATTTAGCTGCTTGAGTTCCTACAACATATAACTGTATACTTATATGTAATACTTGCATATAACTGAATACTTAATACTTATACAACTGATACTTCCAGTAATTTATAATCCCAGGAATAGTGTCTCCTTTATGGAAGGTGCACCACTAAGTCTTGGTGGAGCAGTACTTCTTGTGATTGCCGGCTGCTTGCAGTTTGGCAGTTCAAATCTCAACAGGCTCAAAGTTGATTCAGCCTTCCATCCTTCCGAGATGGGTAAAATGAGGACCCAGATTGTTGGGGGCAATATGCTGACTCTGTAAAACTGCTTAGTGAGGGCTGTAAAAGCATTGTGAAGTGATATACAAGTCTAAGTGCTTTTGCTATTGCCATCATGACTATTAGTTTTATATGCCCAACACATCAAATCACAAGCAAGTTAATTATATTGTAGTCTAATGGATTGTGTGAACCTGGGCTATGATATTAGTTTATCATACATATGAACCAAGAAAAAATTATTTGACTGAGTCCATCATGTTTCAAATAACCATGGGCAAATATTTTGTTTGAAGCGAGTCACTATAACTCATAGCTACATCGTATATCAAGAGAATTACAGACTAGAGGTAGATTTGTTATATGTTAATTCAGGCATTCAAGAATGCTTTTTATTTTTTCCTGTTAAAGAATTGTGGAAATCCTGTCGCTAAGAAATAAGCAAGTTAGCATCATTTCACTGAGCAACAACAGAGGAAGAAATGGCAGAAGACAAGAAGTTGCCAGACAGTTTTCTAACTCAAAGAACACAGCACATCATCACTGCCTTTGTGGTTGCTGTTTATGAGGTGTGTAAATAAAGGGAGGGTAAAATATGTAATATATTTTGTATGCTTGTACAAAGCCTTGAAAGAAGCTTTGTTGGTAAGGTTAAAAGGTAGCTCAAGTATCCTTATAATAAACAACCAAGCACAATTTTTAATTCCTTTGTGGTTTCTTCCTTTTTGACATAAAAATAAATACATTGCTAATTAAATAAAGCGACACAATTCCAAGTTATTAATTATCAGCAGCCTTTAGAAGTTGCACTTCAAAATCACTCACCCATGGAAATAGCAGAGGCTTTCAAATGTGAGTGGTTTGGTTGCCTTTAATCTGCTGTGCAGAAAAAAAGAGGTATCAATACACTGTTAAAATATGGGCCAATAGGCACATGTTAGACTGCTTGCATAATTCTGTATTTATTATTTTGGATTCGATACAGAATTCACGAGGGGTTTTTTTTTATGTTTCTTTGCTTTGACTGATGAGGATGTGAAATGATTCCAAACATTTACAAATGTGTTGTTGTATTCTTTTATTTGTTCAAAGAATAAAAAATAGTTGTGCTGTGTTTTTAAATGAACAGAAGTACAGGAACAATGCCAGATGGAAAAAAAAGTCTGGAGTTCATCAAAGAATGAGATGGAGCTTTGCAATGGATACTTCACAAGAAAGTAGTATTTTCCGCTAAATGCTAAATAAAGGGATGTGGACTTGTTTTTGAAATTGACATGTTTCAATACAATTTTAATTCTGGATTTCTGAGATATACTTTATTTTCTTCTTAGATGCGCCTTCCTTGGTATAGGTGGTATTTTCACTGCAAGTTTCTCTACGGACATCAAACTACTTGACTATAAATCATTTACAGGGAAAAATATTTAGAATAGCTTTTCTCATTTACTTTAATTGGTTAATTAACACCTAATTACATTGGGGAGAGAGAGCACTCAGGAATGGATGAGTTGAAATGAGTTTTTCTCTCTTCAAAGATTGACAAAGGAGTGTACACAAAATCTGTTCTGTCCTTCATTAACATACTCGAGATCCCCGCGCTTTGATTGGCCAAAGCGCGGGGCTCTCCGATTGGTCAGGCGAGCCGCGCCGATTGGCTCGCTAAGAATCTCCCGCGATTGGTCCGTTCAGACCGCGGGAGATTCAAAGCGGTGCCATTGGCCGCGGCCGCCGCGGCGAAAGAAATAAAAGCTGTAGGCTTTTTTCCTTTCGCCAGTTCGGTTCCCGCAGATCAATAAAGAGCTTTGCACTAAGTCACCGACTCCTGGCATCATTTCGCAGACACAACACTGGCGACGAGGATGGGATCCAGACCCTGAACCGAACCACGTGTCCGACGGAAGCCAGACAAAGCACCGAGATGGCGAAAATCGCACTGCCCGCCCCTTCAACCCTGCCACCGAGGACTGGGAATCGTTCTCCGACCGATTCCGCATGTACCTCAAGTGCACCGGCATGAAGGACGCCTCTGGCCCACTGAAACACGCTGTCTTCCTCACCCACTGCGGGACCGAGGTCTTCCAGATGGCCAAAGCGTTGGCCAAGCCCGCCGATGCGACCGCCATGGACTGGGACGTCCTCGAACCCATCCTTCGGCGACACTACCCTCCAGAGGTACCCATCCTGATCCGGCGCAACGAGTTCTACCGGCGGGACCAGAGATCGGGTGAGAGTTTCAGCGACTTCGTCGCCGAGCTGCGGCGCCTAGGGGGGCTCTGCGAATTCGATAACCTAAACAACGCTCTGAGAGACCGAATCGTGCTCGGTCTGTGGGACCCCGCCCTCCAGAGCCGGCTGATGGCTAAGGGCGACATCAGCCTAGCAGACACCCTCACCGCAGCCGCAGCCGCAGAAGCAACCCAAACTTCCGCCGACAGCATGCGCAGACTGGACACGAGGGACCACGGCGGAAACAACAACCCGGCGAGGTCGACCGAGCCAAAAACCGAGACGACAACACACCAGGGCGATTTCCACTCGGCATCCGGCACGTCTGATGACGAGGAGGACATCCACCGACTCCAGACAGGGCGCGACCCACGGAACCGGCGAGGTCGTAAGTTGAGAACCAACTGTGCCGGCTGCGGCGGCGACCACCCCAGGTCGGAATGCCGGTTTTTCGATTCAATCTGCCGGCATTGCGACAAAAAGGGACACATCGCCCGGGTTTGCCGCCTGAAGAAAAACCGCAGTCCGGCACGATGGGACCAGAGCGACCGGAGGAGGGAGAGCACACCACCCCGAACCAGAGATCGCCCCTCGGACAGCCGATGGGACCGGAACGGACGATCCTCACGAGGCGGCGACAACCGGCGGAGAGAGGAGACCCACCAGACGGTCACCATCGGCCACGCCATCACCAACGATGCCCGGAAGGTCCACGTCGAGGTACGCATCGAGGGCCAGCCGTGCAAAATGGAGGTGGACTCCGGGTCCTACCTCTCCATGATTGCATGGCACGAGATAAAGCGGTTGGTGCCTACCCTCCAAAGGGGGAACGTAGACAGCCAGAGACTCATTGTAAATGACTACCAGGGAAACCGCATCCCGGTAGTCGGCACCAAAAGCTTTAACATCACATATAAGGGGCGCACCGAATGACTCCCCCTAACGATCGTCGACCGCGACCGCCCAAGCCTACTGGGACTGCAATGGTTCGCCCCGCTCTACATCGCCCTCACGGGAGTCGACCACATCACCGACGACGGCTGGGAGCAGCAACTAGCCCGGGAGTTCCAAGAGGTCTTCGACGGAAACCTAGGCAAGTACCGAGGGCCCCTTATCTCGTTCGACCTAGACCCTAACATCCCCCCCAAACACCTGAAACCAAGGCGGGTGCCATTCGCACTGAAACCGAAAATAGACAAGCAAATTGATAAGCTCGTCAAACAAGGGGTCCTGCAGCCCATAGACCACGCCCGGTGGGAGACCCCCATAGTCACCCCGATCAAGCCCGATGGGTCGGTGAGAATCTGTGGGGATTATAAGGCCACCCTAAATGGCGCGCTGCAACAAAGCGCCTACCCCGTCCCAGTAGTGCAACACCTACTGCACTCACTGGGAGGGGTCAAGGTTTTCGCCAAGCTCGATCTCGCCCAGGCATACCAACAGTTGCCGGTCGACGAGCAAACGGCAGAAGCGCAGACCATTGTCACCCACCGGGGAGCATTCAAATGCAACCGACTCCAATTCGGAGTCAGCGTGGCACCGGGCATATTCCAGAGCCTAATGGAGAGGCTATTGCAAGGTATCAAGGGGGTGGTACCTTATTTCGACGATGTTCTAGTGTCGGCAGCCAACCAAGCCGAACTAGAAGGTCGACTAAGGGAGGTCCTAACTAAATTTAAAGAGACGGGGCTAAAAGTAAAGAGGGAAAAATGCCAGCTTTGCACGGAACGAGTGGAATTCCTGGGCTACCTCCTAGACCGGCACGGCATTCACCCCACAAGCAAAAAAATCAAGGCCATCAAAGAAGCCCCCACACCCAAATCAAAGACTGAGCTACAAGCATTCTTGGGGTTACTGAACTTTTACAATGTTTTCCTACCCCAAAAGGCGACAGCGGCGGAGCCCTTGCATAGGCTCCTGGACAAGGCGGCGACCTGGACTTGGGGGAAACGGGAGCAAGCCGCCTTCCAAAGAACGAAGGACCTCCTCACCTCCGACGCCGTCCTCATACAATTCAACGAGACCCTACCTCTGGCCGTCACATGCGACGCATCACCCTTCGGCGTCGGCGCTGTCCTCAGCCATACCCTTCCCGACAGAAAAGAAGCGCCCATCGCGTTCTTTTCAAGGACCCTCACCAAACCGGAGCGGAACTATAGCCAACTGGACAAAGAGGCTCTGGCTATAGTTGCCGCCATAAAACGATTCCACGAATACCTCTACGGCCGGACTTTCACCATCATAACGGATCACAAGCCGCTGCTGGGAATCCTTGCAGGGAACCGGGCCACCCCGAACATTCTGTCTCCCCGAATGACAAGGTGGTCCGAGTTCCTGGCAGCCTACAACTATGAACTCATACACAGACCGGGTAAGACGATCTCCCATGCAGACGCCTTAAGCCGCTCACCGCTACCGGAACCCGACACCGACCCAGCACCCACAACGACCACCCTCAGCATAGAGACTCTACCCAACCTGCCCATAACCGCGTCAGACATTGCCCGAGATACTAATAAAGACAAACGTCTGGCGCGGGTGTTGCATTGGGTGGAGAAAGGGTGGCCGGAAAGGGACAACGACGAGTCGGTCAAAACGTTCCAAAACTGCCAAACGGAGCTCTCATTGTTAAAAGGGTGCATACTATGGGGGGACAGGGTGGTCATTCCGGAAAAGCTACAGGGGAAGGTTTTGGAACTGCTACACGAGGGGCACCCTGGCATCGTGAGGACTAAAGCCTTGGCCAGAAGTTACGCTTGGTGGCCAGGGATGGACAAACAAATAGAGGCCTGGGTAGCTAGGTGCCAACGATGCCAGGAAACGAGGCCCAGCCCACCCACAGCACCCGTCCTAGAGTGGGAAATCCCAAGGGGACCTTGGTCTAGAATCCATATAGACTTCGCCGGGCCACAAAAGGACACACTTTCCTCATAACAGTTGACGCTTACTCCAACTGGCTGGAGGTAAGCAACATGAAGACGACAACCACGGAGGCCGTGATCAAGGAACTCTGCAAACTCTTTGCAACACACGGCCTCCCAGACGTCGTCGTCTCCGACAACGGGCCCCAGTTCACCTCGCTGGAATTCGAAAAATTCCTAGCGGAAAGGGGCATCCGCCACACGCTGACAGCACCGGCGCACCCGGCGGCGAACAGTAGGGCGGAACGGATGGTCCAATTCACTAAAAAGACCATCCGGAAAATAGACCACGGGGAGATCCAAGAGAAAATCAACAGACTACTCTTCACCCAACACATAACCCCGAATACCACAACCAATAAAAGCCCAGCCGAACTACTAATGGGTAGAAAGCTAAGGTCCCCACTCGACAGGTTACACCCTACGTATAACCCGGAGAGGCCCCCAGACTCAAGCACCAAACACCGAACTTTCACACCCGGGGACCCCGTATATGCAAAAAACCTGACGGGAGACCCTCTATGGATCCCAGCTGTCATCACCCAAGGAACAGGCCCACACTCATACCGGCTACAAACAGCAGACGGACGAGCGTGGAAACGCCACATCGACCAACTTAGGTCGAGAACTGCAAACCAACAAACCGCCAACGCACAAACAAATGAACCCAACCACCGCAACGCAAACCAAGGGGGGAGGGAATACCCAGGGGACCGAATCCAAAGAAAAATAAACCAGCAGTACTCACCGGAACGCAGCCATCACGACCCCTCGCCAGAAAGGAACAGCCAAGCCAGCTCGACCGACCCGGAAAGACCGAGCGGGAGCGGCGAAACCCGTAGCTCAACCAACCCGGAAGGCCCAGGAGGGAGCTACGGAGAAAGGACCGGCCCGATCGACCAGCCGGTTCCCACGACAGCAGCAGGAGCAACGGAGATCCCGACCAAACCAGCCGGGATCCAGCCTACAACTGAGTTGCGCAGGTCAAGTAGGACCAGACGGAGCCCCGCCTACCTACGTGACTATGCAACGTAAGGACTGAACCAAGAGGGGAGGGGTGTTCTGTCCTTCATTAACATACTCGAGATCCCCGCGCTTTGATTGGCCAAAGCGCGGGGCTCTCCGATTGGTCAGGCGAGCCGCGCCGATTGGCTCGCTAAGAATCTCCCGCGATTGGTCTGTTCAGACCGCGGGAGATTCAAAGTGGTGCCATTGGCCGCGGCCGCCGCGGCGAAAGGAATAAAAGCCGTGGGCTTTTTTCCTTTCGCCAGTTCGGTTCCCGCAGATCAATAAAGAGCTTTGCACTAAGTCACTGACTCCTGGCATCATTTCGCGGACACAACAAAATCTGAAAACGTTCTACTACAATAACAGAAAATTCAACAAGACTACACAATAACTATCATAGCAGCATTGCTGGTACATAGAAAGAAAAGTAGGGGATGTGAAATCTCTCCCAGAAACCTATTGCATCAACACATCTCGATTCTGCCTCCTAGCTCCTGCCATCAACTTTCTTTCAGGGGATGGCTCAACTAATGTCCACCTCCAACCCCATTATGTGAGAGAAAGGAGCTCCCACAACCTACTATGCCTTTCTGGCATGTACTAGAATGGAAAACAGAAATAATGAAATTATTTCTATAGCATAACCTTCTGGTCTTGTAAGAGACTAGTGTTTCATCCCTCCCTCCTATTTGAGGTAAATCAATCTCATAAAATGTAAACAAAATTAAACTTTACTTGACAACATGAGCCCCTTTGGGTCATCGTTTCAGATATATTTCCTAAATGGAGAAACAGAATGACCATGGATGAGCAAAAATGGCAGTGCGATCAGGAGCAACTTCTAATTTCCTTGAGTTTTCTTGTGGGAAGCTGCCATGTAATCGATAATCCACCTTTGCTTCCTCCCTCCCCTCCATCTTTCCCTGCCTTCTCTCTCTCTCTTTCTCCCTCTCTCTCTCCCTTTCCTTCCCTCCCTGTCATTCTGTCATTTCTTTCCTTCCTTCCTATGTTCCTTTCTATCTTCCCTCCCCTCCCTCCCAGATTAAAGTTCCTGCCAGCTTCGTCATTTAATTTTCCTGTGAGAAGTTTACAGGAAGAAAGTCAATGGAGAAGTCAGTAGGACATTTTAAATCCAATTTGGGGTTGCCCAAGAGATGCTGCACGACTCACAGAAGGTGCATGGGAGGGGCGTGGGTTGAAGGGGGCAGTGAAGGGCAGTCAAGAGGTGCTGTGTGTGTCAGGGAAGGGGTGCATGGGAAGGTACAGACTGGAGCATGTGGGGCAGAAGGGGTGCGCAAGGGTTTCTTCCTCTCTGTTCCTCCCTTCCTCCCCACTTCCCTTCCAACCATAACCTGAACCTAAAGTCTCCAGATTAAACACAGAAATTTTTTGTTCGGTATCCCAAGAGTTGGACTTTTCTTTTCTTAAAAACACCAAACCCTTTATCTCTGGAAAAGGAACAGCTGAAGTCATTTGCTTAGCAGCCCATACCTGAGGAAAGGTGTGTGTTCAAACTTAAGTTCTTTCTACTATTTAGATTGGCAGGAAAGCTGCAGTTTTGTAAATATTGGCTGGCCATTTGCAAAAGTTATGAATTGTATTAATATGGCTTAGGATTTGATTTCTTTTACTGGGCAAAATAGTCACGCATCAGTGTTACAGCTGTATTGTGGTGTGATATGAGAGATGGTGGAGGGGCTAGAAAAGCAGGATCAAATCAGTTGTTAAGATTATCTCATAAATCGAACATCAGCCCAAGTGGGGAGACATCTGGGAAAGACCATTTTGAGGAGACTCCACCTTCATTAATTGACTATAAATTGGAAATTCCTATTACAGTTTCCAGAATTTTGTATTTACCCCAGGCAAGTATTTAAAAAATATTGAAATCTGTCTTGTTCTTACTTCACAGGTCTCACCAGCTAGGCAGGGCTTGACACCTGCTTATCACTACAAGACAGATTTGCTTTACTTGGCTAAAAGCCCATGTGGCCATGACACCAATAATGAAATGGTACCACTAGTGTTAAGTATTCTGACATGGGTTGAAGTAATTTGGAGACAGTCCTTGTTGGTGAACTTACAGCTCTTTATTACATAGTGACTTCTGAACATAACAGTAAACTCTGCCTTATATAGGCAAACCTTGTGAAAATTGACCAATAGAGAGCTAGGAACGCTAGCTCTTAAACCAATAATAAACCTCCGTTAAGGGCCAATCGGATTCTTTAGAACTGACCAATCCGATCTGGCCGCTTAACAACCAATCAGAAGTGCAGGGCCAGAACCCTGCACTTTACCCCAAGCTCACACTTTATTCAACTAAAAACATACATAACACCCCTTCCCCCTGGCTTCTTAAATTATTGTGTGATTATATAATTCTTTAAATAGGATGGTTGTCTTTTGAGTCTTTCTGATTTCGCTGGACTGGTTGAGTGCAGTCCTCTTGAGGTAGAATGTTGTTTGGCAGTGGTTCTGCTTCTCGCTCGGTTGCAATTTCCAACGGTGCAAATAATTCTTCTTCCTGTTCCCTTTCCTGGGTCTCGCTTGATTCATCGCTTGCTTCTAACAGGTCTCCTGGAACGTCGTCTTCTTCTGTTCCTCCCCCCCCTCGGTTTGGTCATGGGGGAGTTGTTGACTGGCCGTGGTGACTCGTGACCATAATTGTTCGATATGCCGTTTCCACAGTCTATTGTCACAGCATTTTACTATATAAGATTTGGGCCCGGTTACACGTACTACCGTTGCTTCTATCCATACGGGGTTGCCCGATAAATTCCGTGCATAAACGTTGTTGCCTACCTGGAAAGTGCGATAGCGTCCACTGGATCCTATAGGCTTTTCTGGTTCGTAAGCAGGGTGCAAACGGTCGAGGCAGGAGCGGAGTTTTCGCCCCATTAGTAGTTCTGCGGGAGTTCTGCCAGTGACGCTATGTGGAGTGATGTGTTGCAATAGAAGAATTTGGTTGACTTTATCGTCGATATTATCATAGTCCAATTTCTGTAAAGTCTTTTTAACAAATTGGATCCTGCGTTCCGCTCGGCCATTGGTCGCAGGGTGCGCAGGCGAGGTGAGCGCATGGCGGATGCCTTGGTCAGCGAGGTACTGTTCAAATATTAGCGCTGTAAATTGTGGCCCGTTATCGGACACCAGGACGTCCGGCAAACCGTGGGTTGCAAAGAGTCTATTGAGGACTTTAATCACTGTTTCGGAAGTTGTGGCCGTCATTCGATGAATTTCTAACCAATTGGAGTATGCATCGACAGTCAATAAGAAGGTATGTCCTTTGGTCGGCCCTGCGAAGTCCAGGTGGATTCTGGACCAGGGTCCACGTGGCGTCTCCCATTCCGTAGGCATGGCTTTTGGTGGAGCGTTGCTGGCTTGTTGGCACTTGGTACAGGCTTGACCCATTGCTCGATTTGTCGGTCCATGCCTGGCCACCATGCGTAGCTTCATGCAAGTGCTTTCATCCACACAATCCCGGGGTGGCCCTCGTGCAGGATTTGTAGTAGCGTCTTTTGGAGTCGCTCTGGGACAACGACTCTATCGCCCCAGATGACACAGCCTTTTTGAGAAAAAAGTTCAGTTTGTCTTGCTTTAAATGGCGCGAAGTCATCTGGGATTCGGTCCAATGGCCATCCGCGTTCCACCCAGCCTAGGACTCGAGCTAGGGTGTGGTCTCGTTTGGTTTCTCTCGCGATGTCTCGGGCGGTCATAGGCGGCGAGTTGAGTGTTTCGATCTGCAACGTAGTTGCCGTTGGTGCCAGATCGTCGAGAGTCTCTGGAAGCGGCGTTCTACTTAATGCGTCAGCGTGGGGAATGGCTTTCCCCAGGCGATATTGCAGGCGATAATTATAAGCAGCTAGAAATTCTGACCATTGAGTCATTCTCGGGGATAATATGTAGGGGGTTGGCTTGTCCCCGGCTATTATCCCAAGCAACGGTTTGTGGTCAGTTACAATGGTAAATGTCCTTCCATACACATATTCATGAAATTTCTTTACAGCTGAAACGATTGCAAGAGCCTCCTTATCAATTTGTCCATAGTTCCGCTCTGCATTTGAAAGAGTCTTCGAAAAGTATGCAACAGGGGCCTCGTTCCCATTAGGCAGTACATGACTCAAAATGGCGCCCACCCCAAAGGGTGAGGCATCGCAGGTTATAACTAATGGTAATGTCTCATTATACTGCATAAGTACAGAGTCAGATGTAAGCAATTTTTTTACATTCCGAAACGCTTGTTCTTCCCGGTAACCCCAAACCCACAATGCTTTTTTATCTAATAACTGGTGTAACGGTTCAGCAACAGTCGCCTTGTGCGGTAAAAACACATTATAGAAATTTATGAGGCCTAAGAATGCATGGAGATTGGTCTTGTTACGGGGCATGGGAGCAATTTTTATCGCCTTTAATTTACTCTCCGTAGGGTGAATGCCCTGGCTATCAATGCTATACCCTAGAAACTCAACACTGTCAGTATATAAGTGACATTTATCCTTTTTTACTTTAAGTCCTGCCTCTTGGAATTTTTTAAGAACACATTTCAAACGATCCTGCAAAATTTTTTTTGTTGGTGCTGCAATTAATATGTCATCAAAATATGGAACCACGCCCTTGATTCCCTGTAACAACCTTTCCATTAGGCTTTGGAATATCCCTGGGGCCACACTCACCCCGAATTGCAATCAAGTACATTTAAAAGTGCCCCTGTGCGTTACAATTGTTTGGGCTTGGGCCGTCTTATCGTCCACCGGTAATTGTTGATAAGCTTGAGCTAAATCTAATTTAGCAAAAACCTTTCCGCCTCCCAAGGAATGGAGGAGGTGCTGCAACACCGGAACTGGATACGCATTCTGCTGCAGGGCGTGGTTTAGAGTGGCCCGGTAGTCCCCACAAATTCGAATTGACCCATCTGGCTTAATGGGGGTTACAATAGGAGTCTCCCATGGAGAATGATCAATGGGCTTCAACACCCCCTGTGCAATTAGTTTGTTGAGTTGTTCATCTATCTTAGCTTTAAGAGCGAAGGGAACTTGACGGGGCTTCAAACGGATTGGGGCTACTTTTGGATCTAGGCTAAATGAGATCGGGGTCCCTTTATACTTGCCTAAATGATCTGCGAAGACATCGCTGAACTCAGAAATAAGGTCCTCCTCCCACTCACAATCACCGATTCGGTTCACGCCGGCCACTTCGATGCCAAGTGGCGCGAACCATTGGAGGCCCAACAAACTAGGCCTATCTCTGTTGATGATCGTTAGAGGTAAGTACGCCGTATGCTTTTTAAAAGAGACTCGGACTCGGCAAGACCCGACTACGGGGATTCGGTTCCCTTGGTAGTCCTTGAGGATGAGGCGTTGTAATTGGAGGTCTTGGCGTTGGATTGTAGGGATGAGTTGCTTTAACATCTTCCATGACACCATCGAGAGGGACGATCCCGAGTCGACCTCCATGTGGCAAGGTTGGTTCTCTATGGCTACCGTGACTCGAATTTTCTTAGCGTCCATGGCTGAGGCATGACCTATAGTGATAGTATGGTGAGCTTCTTCTTTTTGAAACGCTCGATTTCTGTAGGAGTGGTTTACTGGTTCTCGCCTTACAGGACGGTTTCCTGTCAATTGGCGATAGTTGGTCCCTTTTGAGGCCTGGTTGGGTCCTGGTAAGCTGTGGCAGACCCGGCTGATATGGCCTCGTTTTCCGCACTCATGGCAGAGTGCGTCGCGGAATTTGCATTCGGCCCTGGCATGGTTCGCTCCACAACCTGTGCAAGGGCGTAAGGGCTTAGGGCAAGGGTCCCGGTCGGACCGCAGTCGATGGACCCCTTCTTCGTCGCTGTCTGACGACGAAGAGAGGTCCTCGTGGTGCGTCGTTAGTAGCTGCCTTTCAGACTAGGATAAAATGTCGCTTGTCGGTGGTGGTACCGGAGTGTGACTTTGCCGTAGTTGTGCAGCTGACTTTTTGGTCGCCTCCGCAGCCGTGGCTTCAGCGATGGCGTCAGCAAGGCTGATGTCGCCTTTCGCCATTAGCTTGCTTTGCACGCCTAGTGCATCTAATCCCAGAATTACTCAGTCTCTTAGTGCTTCTTCTAAATCAGCGAACCCGCAGAGGCCCCCTAAATTTCGGAGGTCCGCCACGAAATCGGCCACGCTCTCTCCTTTTCGCTGGTTTCTCTGATAGAACTCGTGGCGTCTCACGAGTGTAGGAACGGTTGGCGCGTAATGGTCTCTCAGGATGGGTTCGAGGTCATCCCAGCTCATGGCCTTCACTTCTCGAGGTTTCACCGGCGCTTTAGCCATTTTAAAGACAGCCGGGCCGCAGTGCATCAGAAACAGTGCCCGCTTCTTTGCTGGTGTGGCGTCCTTCAAATTATTTGTTTCGAGAAACATTTGGAAGCGATCCATGTAGGATTCCCAATCCTCTTGGTTTGGATCGAACGGAGCGGGTGGTATGATGCCGCCGGACATGGTTCCATTGATGGCACCGTCTCAACACGTGCTCGGTATTTCTTCCTGGCTTCTCAGATTCAAACGTCTCCAAATCCCACCTTCGTCACCAGTGTTAAGTATTCTGACATGGGTTGAAGTAATTTGGAGACAGTCCTTGTTGGTAAACTTACAGCTCTTTATTACATAGTGACTTCTGAACATCACAGTAAACTCTGCCTTATATAGGCAAACCTTGTGAAAATTGACCAATAGAGAGCTAGGAACGCTAGCTCTTAAACCAATAATAAACCTCCGTTAAGGGTCAATCGGATTCTTTAGAACTGACCAATCCAATCTGGCCACTTAACAACCAATCAAAAGTGCAGGGCCAGAACCCTGCACTTTACCCCAAGCTCACACTTTATTCAACTATATACATACATAACAACTAGTACATCAATCTGACAGAGTTGTGAGTTCCTTAAAAGCAAACACCATTTCTGTCTGCAGCACAGTTCAGCTGGAAAATAGTAAGAGGCTTTTATGGGCAGAGATTCTTGTCTCTGGATCCTCTGAGTATCTGTCTTCTAATTTCAAGAGCTTTAGAGAATAAGTTGGGATCATAGCCTCCTATCCTCCTTAGCAATGAGGTTCTCAAATGTCTACCCACCCCTGGTAAATCTTTCTTTAAATGCAGTAGGAAAAAAGGAGAAGAAGCGACTTTTACAGTTTACCACTGGAAGGATTTATTTTGTGTCTTCTCTCATCCCTCATTTTATTCCACACACAAGTTTTGTATTAAGTGCCTCTGTCCTATCCCAAATGGAAGTTAGCTTTTGGGGGGATGGTTCACATCTATTGGCTGGCTTGAAACAAAGAAAAAAATGGTGTGTTTCCATGTAAAATGTCATTTTCTTTCAAAAGATTGTTGGGATGGTATCCACTTAGATGACAATGATCACATGTGACCTACACATGCATCCATCTCTTGAGTAGTCTCTAAACTGTCTGCATTATTTGTAAGCTGGCTGCCTCATTCTGCCAAATAGTTGAAACAGTGATAGTGGGGATTTGGGGTTGTGGTTTTGTTTTTGTTTTTTTGACAGACTGAAAAGACCTGAATTAGAAATCTTCCTGAAGCTTAGCAGGTCCAGCTTTGGTCAATAATTGTTTCAAAAGAAATCTGACACAAGAAAAATATGGTGATGTTAAAACAGGAGTTACAAAAGCAAAACATTAAAAAATGTATCAAGCTTCTAGGGTCTCTTGAGACCTAGCTTTCATCTTTACCACCAATTTTTGCAGAGGAATAAGCAGTTAACTAATTTCCAGATGTACTATATGTATATGTACCTTCCTCAGTGGTTACCAAAGAGCCAGATTGGTCTAGTGGTAAAAGTGCTGGACTAGGTTTAGGGAGATGTGAGTTTGCATTCTGCTTTAGATAGAGGAACCAATTGGATGACTTTGTTCTGTTTCTTTTCTATAGGTAGGAAGCAAGAAAACTGCATGGACTTATTGGCACATTTACCAGGAGTCAAGACTGATTCAATGTGCCACACACCAATACTTAGAGAATTGTTTTGAGTTGTAGCCCCTAAACCACCATCAATAGTCTCCTTTCAGTTAAGAGCAAAAGACCATTTTAAGAGACTCTTCTCAATCAGGCTTTATGTTGGGTAATATTAACATAAACTATGATAGTAGACCTGCTCTGATTTTCCTGTTCAGAAAGCAGTATCTGATTGTAGCCCTTGAGTTTGCTGTCCTCCATTTTCTTTCTCATCCCAGTCCTCTTTCTCTGTGTCTCACTTTCATACACAAATGTAATAAATGTAAGGTGTTTTTTTTTAAAGGGGGGAGGAATATTGTTCAAATTGTAAGTATCAAAACCAAATGCTTTTAGGGAATATTATGTACAGAATTGTCTTTAAGCACTTTGTGCGTATCTTACATTGACTGCCCTAATTTTTCTATAATGTTTCACGGAACATCACAGAAGTGGAAAATAGTCTTCATCAAAATGATCATAAGAGTTGCTATTTTAATAGCTCTAGAGAATCTATCAAAATTAATGAAGACATATGTCAGCGTTCCAAGTAACAACCTCCAAGAACAAAAGTCCGAGGCTAGCATTTCCTCAAAGTTTCATTTTATTAGAGATGTCATATTGGCACATCTGGGAAAACCCGAATCTGAGAATTTTCGGGTCAAGAATCCATCCCCTGCACCCACAAGTAATCCATCACATGGTCCAATCATATCTTCATCCCAACTGGAGACTATCCACAGACACTTCTCTCCAGGTGCAGGGCAATCGTCCTTGACTCCCAGAGAAAGGAATGTTGTTGGGGCTAATCTTCCATCTCTCCCTTCCCTCTTTCCCAGGCACAAAAATGTGGCTGCCTCAAAGCTCCAAGGAAGAAAATGGCTTCCAAGGCTGACAACATGATAATTCAAAACATTCTTAAGAGCCAGCCCTATCTATTAAGCGTTTTGGATTTTTCATAAAAACAAAACAAAGCTTTGAGTTTTGAAAAACATTCAGGCTTAAAATACAATTGCACAATAGTTGATTGAAATAAAAACATTGCCAGATAGGGCTCTTCAAATACTGGAATGTTTACTACCATGAGCACTTTTTGTACAGTGTAATAAACATGCTACAGCTATTTAGCAATGCACTTGTCAAATGTAGACATTGCACTTCATAACTTCACTGCATTTGTTTTGTAAGAAACTGTGATTCCCTCATCCTTAATCATGGCAGCAACTGTGTTCGTACCACATGTGGTCCTTGATTAATGATAATTCGTTCAGTGGCAGTAATTACAACAGTGCTGAACAAATGGTAGTTATGACCTGTAACCAAGTTTCAGCCATTGTGGTGCTCCCATGGTCACATAATCAAAATTAAGGGCTTGGTAGTCCACCTGTATTTATAACCGCAGAGTGCACTTAATTTCTCTCTTCACCGACCTAACTCTATTCTTTTGGCCAATCCCTGATGACATTTGTCATCTTCTTTTTTCTCCTACTGACAAGGTGTATCTATCCAAGACAACTTCTGGCCCTGTGGGGGCCTCATCTTCCTCCTATAGCTGACAAGGAAGATGGCAACAGTCAGCTAGGGATGATATGAGGAGGGGCAGTGGCAGAGTTCAGGATGACCAAAATGGAATAGGCGGAGGTGAGGGTGGCAGGGCATAGCAACCCCAAAAGGCCATCACTTAACAATCACAAACAGAGCTACCACAGGGGTACTTTTCTACTGGTTCGGCCTGGTTCTGGTGTACCAGTAGTGCTGAAGATCAGAGGAGATCAAAATGGTTCTCTCAGCCGCTCTGCTGTTGGGCCTACCTGCCCACCTGGGCTCCCATACTGGCCTTTATTCCCTGCTTTTGAAGCGCAGCTGCTTTGCGCGGCCCAGCAGATCGCCGCGGGTCAGCTGCTGAAGCTACAGGGAGAGTGCAGGATCGCAGGAGGTGAGTCGGAAAGCCTCTGCTCATGCACAAAGTGTGCGTTTGGCACAATGACAGGATTCAAATTTTTTTACTACTGGTTCTGTGGGTATGGCTTGGTGGTGTGGCAGGGGAAGGATACTGTAAAATCTCCAGTCAGAGGTGGGATTTGTTGGTTCTCCGAACTACTCAAAATTTCTGTGACCGGTTCTCCAGAACTGGTTAGAACCTGCTGAATACCACCTCTGGTTTGGCATGCAGACCCACACAAAGTGTGTGCACACACGCAAAGTGTACCCACCAAGACACACCCACTGGGCTACCAGAACCACAGTCATTAAGTGATATGATAATATATTTTGCCTAATGATCACTGTTAAGTCCTGGGCATGGGCGCAAGAACGGAGACAAGACAGACTGTGACTTCAACTTTTTATTTAACAAGAAAGACTGGAGCAGAAAACCTGGGCAGCAGTAGCTCTTTTATAGAGCTTGCTGCCGTTAAACAACCAATGAACTGAGTCTATCGCTTTCACAAGCGATCAGGGGCTTCACAATCAGGGGCTTCCATTAACAACCAATCAGACTGGCCAAACCTGACCAATCACAACTCGTTATTCACGGGCCAATGAGAATTGCAGAATTACAAGCCTGTTGTAAGACGAAGCTGTTTCGGTTGTATCGCTGCGATGGTTTAATCCATAACAATCACTTCATTTATCAATGGAAGTTAGGGGCCCAATTAGGGGTTTTAAGCAAGGATTGCCTGCATATAATACTTGTATTGAGTAATATTACTTAAGATATTGAATACAAGTTATTTCAATTTCAGTTGAAATATAACCGTCCTAGAGAAATACAGTATTATCATATTTAATCTTCTCTCATACGGTGGAACATTAGTCTACAGCAGGACTTGTCTGTCAGGATTCCATGGAAACTTAGGGTCTATGAGATATTGTGAAAGAAAGAAAAAGGAATCAGCCACTACTTAGTGCTATACTTGCAATAGCTGGAATTTTTATGTGCCACTGGCCTACTGCTTTGTTGTAGTAAACATTGTAAAATGCAGATTGTGCGGATTAGAAGTGAATTGTATTTTGAAATTTTTTCTTTTTCTTCTCTTTTTTTTACAGTTTTTATGCAGGTGTTCCCTGAGACCTGAACATTTTTTCAAGGATTCCTGCAATGTAAAAAAAAGTTGAGAAACACTGCTCTACAGTAAGAATCCCTAAAAATGCAGAATTCCAGAAAGCAATTGAGGCATATTATAAATATTAAAAAGGAAATCACTCTGGCACACATGATATAGACTATAACCAATATTGAAGCATCTGGATGTTTTCTCTATAGTTGTGTCAAGAGATGAACATTCACAAAAACACAGATTGTCAACACTGAATTTAAGCTAGGTAGTCTAATGAATTTCACAACTGTCACCATTTCCAAATATTCGTACAGGTAGTCCTTGATTTATGACAATTGAATCCAAAAATTCTGCTGCTAAGGAAGATTGATTGTTAAGTGAATTTTGCCCCCTTTAATCATCTTTCTTGCCCCAGTTGTTAAGTGAATCACTGCAATTTTAAGTTAGTAACATAATTGTTAAATGAGTCTGGCTTTCTCTGACTTTGCTTGTCAGAAGGTCACAAAAGGTGATCCCCCAGGACATTGCAAAAGAAATGCATGCCTGTTGCTAAGTGTCCAAATTTGATCACATGGGGGAAAGCGCTCCTAAGATACTTTTTATAACTGTTATAAACTTCAAACTGTTTAACTTTAAACAGTCACTAAACAAATGGGTGTAGGTTGAGGACTATCTGTATATACAGTATTATGGTACATCTCTGTTGACCTCAAGGCTTAGGGTATTTAGTAACAAGCCACCTAAAAGCATTGCTTTGCAGATGCCAGGAGCTGGCTTTCCAGGAACCAGTAAGGTATGTTGGTCCATCAGTGTTAACAATTGATCAAATAAAAGTATGTTCTGTTTCTGTATGTTTTTTGATTGTTCTTCAATGCGTGCATGTGGAGGCCACACACACACTACTGAGCCTCATTTTGACTTGTTTTAAGGACATTACATCAAAGTTGGATCAGCCTGTAGTGGTTTTTTTTCCACTTTAATTTTGAGTGTAAGTCCAAATCCAGACCTCCATGGGTTATGAAATTTGATCTCCATTGATAATTTTTGTGTGATTTTGTTGTCAGCACATTCAACTATGTCAAGAACAAAGTATTTAATAAGAATATTTCATTCATTCAGATATAGGATGTCTTATTTCTGTGTTCCCTTTATTTTTTTGAGCAGTGTATGTGTATGTATCTATATCTATATCTATATCTATATCTATATCTATATCTATATCTATATCTATATCTATATCTATATCTATATCTATATCTATATCTATATCTATATCTATATCTATATCTATATCTATATCTATATCTATATCTAACCTCAGAAAACAAACCTCAGAAAAGAAATCTATATATATTTATATATATGTCTAGGTGTGTTCGGGTCTTTTCCCATGTAAGATTAAGAGTATCTTGGTGACGTCCCGGTGAGGTCCCATTCGCCATCCTCAGGTTGGTGCTTTCAGCTTCGTGCCAGTGCAAGCACTGTACACACACACACACACACACACTATATATATATATATATATATATATATATATATATATATATATATATATATATATATGGATCTTTGGTTATTCGGGTTTTCTCCCGCGTAAGATTGGAAGTATCTAGGCAACGTTTCGATGAAGTCTCATTCATCATCTTCAGGCTTGGTCTTCAGCTCTGTGCTTCTCAGAGTGATGTGAGCTTGCAGCTGCTTCTTCCTTTTAACTGCTAGTGGAGGTGTGACTTGATTGGGTGGGGATGTGTTCTCATTGGTTGGGGGTTTGGCTGTGTTCTGATTGGTTGGGGGGTTGGCTGTGTTCTGATTGGCTGGAGGCGTGTTCTGTTCAGGTGGGGGCTTGGTTGTGCTCAGGTTAGTCTTAGTTGCTGGGGGATTTGAGCTGGTGAGCTGTGATCTTGCTGTTTGGCTTCGAGTTCGTGGTCGTGCTGCATCTTCATGGTGGGGGTCAGTTCACTTCATGTATGGCTCAGAGGGGTTTGAAGTGGGTAGTGATGCAGCTGCAGTGCGGCTTCTGGTCCATGGTCGTGTCTCATCTTCTGTGTGGGTGTGAGTCTGCTTTCTACGTGGAAGTGTGGTGGTGGCATCTTGTGTGGCTCTCGGGGGTGTAAGTCTGGTGTCATTCTTCATCTTAGGTACTCATCTGTTCATGAGGGCAGGTTTCCAAATGGCTGGTAGGCGGGAGGTATCATCTTGTTTATTCATGCTGTGTGGGCATTTTTCTATCTCTATGGCTTCTCTGATTATTCTGCTGCTGAAGTGTTTGGTTTTGGTGATAGTTCTGGTGTTTTTAAAGTCAATTTCATGTCCTGTGGCTTTGAGGTGTTGGACCAGGGAAGAGGTCGGTTCTTCCTTTTTGATTGAGTTCTTATGTTCTTCAATGCGTGCACTTATTCTTCTGTTAGTTTGACCAACGTATGTGGTGGGGCAGGCAGTGCAAGGGATTTTGTATACTCCTTGATTTTCTAACTCGATTTTGTCCTTAGGGTTTCTTAGGATGGTGGATATCTTTCTGTTTGTGCAGAATGCTGTCTTTATGTTGTGTTTTTGGAGGATCTTGCTGATTTTGTCTGCAGTGCCTTTTATATATGGGAGGAGGGCTTTGCCATTCTCTTGTTCTCTGTCTTGGGTTTTGGTTGGGGTTTCTTTTTGGATTAGGTGGGTGATCTTCTTTCTTTGGTCTCTAGGTGTTGTTCGTCGGCTAAGCATTTTGTTCTGGAGATTAGTGTCTCAGCTACGGAATTGATCTGTGCTGGGTGGTGGTGTGAGAGTGCATGTAGATAGTGGTTTGTATGTGTTTTCTTCTGGTAGATGGTGTGTCCTAGGGAGCCATTGGATTTTTTGTATACCAAGACATCTAGGAAGGGGAGTTGGTTGTTAGCTTCTGTTTCCATGGTGAATTGTATTTGGGGGTGTAGGCTGTTGAGGTATGTGAGGAAGTTGTTCAGTTTTTCTTTCCTGTGTGGCCAGATTATGAAGGTGTCATCTACGTATCTGAGCCAGAGTTTGGGTTTGTGATCATATTTTTCTAGAGCTTGTGTTTCAAAGTGTTCCATGTAGAGGTTAGTGATGACAGGTGAGAGGGGTGATCCCATGGGTGCTCCTTCTATTTGTTTGTATTTTTGTCCATTGTAGGTGAAGTATGTATTGGATAGGCAGTGGTTGGTCAGATCTAGGATGTACTTGGGGGGGTTGTATTTGTTTTGGATGGCTGTGAAGGCTTCTTTTATTGGCACTTGGGTGAAGAGGGATATGACATCGAAGCTCACTAGTAGGTCACTGGGTTGTAAGTTTTGTTTCTTTATGATCTCGATGAACTGGAATGAGTTTCTTACGTGTGAGTTGATGGATTCTGCATAGGGCTGTAGTTGTTTGGTGAGAAATTTGGCTAGGTTTTATAGAGGTGAGCCTATGGAGCTGACTATTGGTCTAAGTGGGGTTCCTTCTTTGTGTATCTTGGGGAGACCATAAAGTTTAGGGCATCTGGATGATTTCTCTGTGGGTATGATTCTTTGCTGGATTTCTTCACTGATGAGGGGAGGCTTTCATTTTGGATCTGGTGGTTTTTTCTAGGTAGGTGGTGGGGTCTGTCTTTAGGGGTTTGTATGTGGGGTCTTGGAGTAGGTTGGTTAACTTGGATTGGTAGTCAGATGTGTTCATAACCACTGTCGCGTTGCCCTTGTCTGCTAGTAGGATTATTATGCTGGTGTCTTCTTTCAGGTTAAGTAGTGCAGTTTGTTCTTCTTTGGATAAGTTGCTTTTGGGTGGTTTGCTTGTGCAGAGGATGTTGGTGATTTTGAGTCTGATTCTATTAGCATCATCAGGGTTGGTTTTGGTCAGGCTGGTTTCAACTCCGCATATGATGGCTTCTGTGGGGATGTGTTTGGGAGCGACAGCAAAGTTGAATCCTTTAGAAAGGACCTTGGTTTCGGCTTCGGTGAGGATCTTGTCTGAGATGTTGTGCACTGTTTGGCTGTGAGGGGGGAGAAGTTGGTTTCTGGCGTTGTTGTAGTTTTCTGAGTTTGTTGGTGTGTGTGTCTGTCTGTCTTGAGGGTGGTCTGTGTTTCGGCTCTCCAGACAGCGAGCTGTTTGGATTGGTCCCAAAGTAAGGGGTGAATCTTGTTGCTGAGTCTGAGGTGAAGTGTGAGGAGATCTTTGTTGATTTGGTCTAGGAGAAATCTTTTTGTGTGAAGTTTATTTCTAATTAGGGCCAATTCTGTTCTTTTTAGGATGTGTTTGGTGGCTGCTGTGTTGGTGTGGAATTTCAATTGGAAGCTTGTGGGAATTAAATTTTGATCTCAGCAGTTGCATAGGAATGCGAGGTCACATAAAATGGAAGCTCTTTGGACTTCAAGTTTTTTATAAGTCCTGGTCAGATGGTGGGTTTCCTCCCCGTAGAGGTGCAATATTTGTTTTCTGAGGTTCTCGCGGGTATTTGTATGTGGGAAGGTAAAATCCTTTCAACACGCTCCAAAAAACAGAGCTTTCAGATAAACATGAAATTCATCAGGGAACTAGGTAATTGGATATTGAAAATCTTTGTTCAAAGTTGTCAGTTCAAATCAAGTGCAGTTAAGTTATGATGCAGCGTTACTAAGGTTTGAAAATTGTTTGTTGGCCTTTGTGAGATTTATTAGGTAGTCAAACTCTACACGCTGGGGATAGTTGTATATAGGAGAAAAAAACAACAACTTAACAGCTATTACTGATTTCCAGGCTTCTTTTCCAAAAAATAATTATACATTTAGGTAATGTTTAAAGATGAATTATTCTAGGCATTTAAAAAGAAGCAAACAGACTTTGACAGCATGGCTGTCAAAACTCCAAAAACAGGTCAAGTAGCTCTGGGGAGATTAGTCATAAATTAGAACACTTGCTAAGCAACCGTCATTAAGCGAGGACCACTTGTATTTGATTTGCCAGTCACATGGCCACATGGCCACACTCACCCAGCCAAATGACCAAGCCACATCCAGCCAGTCATGTGACCACCAAGCCATGCCTAGCTGGTCATGTGACCACCAAGCCACACCCAGCCAATCATGTGACTACCAAGCAACACCCACCCAGTCACATGACCACCAAACCACACCCACAATTTAAGCCACACCCATAGAACCGGTTGTTAAAAAATTTGAATCCCACCCCTAACTGTTTACCAATGGGGTTTTCCTGAGCTGTAAGCCATCATCATCACAATTATGACAAATCACGGCTTGAACTACCTTGCTTTGCATGTAATGAGTCTATCTCATATATTAGTTTCACCTTTTAAGTTGCATTACTGAAATAAATGATATTTTGCACGATATTCTAATTTTTTGAGTTTCACCTGTATATGCTCTGGCGTTTTAAGTTCTCAGCTGTTTCTTCCTGTCTTTTCAAGTTCATGGATATTTGTTGGTTAACTTGGATGGCTGAGATAGGTTTCTATCAAATCTTTCTGTCCATTGGGAACCATTTATTCTTACTCTATCATCTTTAGCTCTTAGCATTTCCACTTTTCATTGAAATTAGATATTCTGGAATTTCATTCCAAGCTTGCTACTCAGATAGAAAATGTGTTATATTGCCTGAATTTTCATTGGGCAATAGTACCTCATTAAAAGTTTTTTTTATAAAGCTAAGCATTTGTGTTTATGTTACAAAGTCTCAAACTATAAAATGGTTGGTCATAATGTTTATCAAGTATATATTTGACTAATGGCAAATTTAAATGTTTTGCCCTTATCTAGAAGTATACCCCAGTAGTATATTCATTTGATGCTTATTTTCTGGAAAATATGTTTATTTTAATTATGTTTAATTGTCAGGCATATATAGACACATATATATTCATATATAACTCACACAAAGGGAGCAATTATCAAGTGCTTCTATATTTTTTGTTATATGTTCACATTTCTGAATAATTTGTTAATAATATGCTAAGTCTTTTTAGATGAGGACAAAAATTCAGCAACTCGATTTAAAAAACAGAGAAACCTGTATCTAAGGTTTATTATACCCGGTATAGTAAACAAGAAAAAACTTATCTCTGATAATTATCCATCTGAGATAGATACATTTTAATTTGAAAAAAAAGCTTGCATGCAACAAGTGACTAGCTTCTACTATAGCTTTCTTTTCAAGAATGACTCAAGTGTTACATAGAGCTGAAACTGATTCTTAGAAAATAAACAAACAAGATTGATAGTATACCTGTTTAAAATATGCATATATGTCGAGAAAAAAAGACACACCTGAACACCTGAAATTTCCCAAGATTTAGATGGGTTGGTAAGAAACAACTTCAATAATTTCCCTTCTGGTAAATGGGTACTTATTGAGCAGGGGGTTGGAGTAGAAGACCTTTAAGGTCCCTTCCAGCTCTATTCTGATTGATTGATTGAGTGGTCTTATTCTCTATAGTGGCCATTTTATTAATGAGCAAAGCTAGGACTATCGTATCTGGACTTTTATAATCTGGACTGAATAGCAGTAAAAATTACTTTTTTGGTCATCTGGGTTTCTGCAACAAAGTAATGGTGACTCTACCATATCTCCTTCCACAAAGTGACCATTTTGTGTACTACATGCTTTAACATTACAAAATCCGTGATCCAAAAAGATTACCTATTATTTCATGCCTTAAAGAATTAGCTCAAATATGGGCTCTGGCATTTGCTTGAGTGAAGCTATCATCCCATTGTAGGGAGTCTGGGTTTTATATGTAGAAGATTATAAATTGTTCTTTCTCCTCAAAGGCTAGGAAATCATATGTGTTAGGGATAACATTGGTTACCTAACTGGGTAAAAATAATATATAAATTATGTTAGTGAGTTTAAGTGTATGTATCACTTTAACTGCAAAACATGTATTTTGGGTGCGGTTGTAAAATCACCATAAGAGGGAGCAAGAGAGCTCACTGTTTGCTGGCTTTTACTGGAAAGCTGACAATGATGGATTGATGGTGATAAGTGCGTGTATTTCCCTGCTGTTGCTGAAACGAAGAAAAGGGGTTTGGTTTTCTTCATATCTCTGACTGCAAAAGAGATATATTGCTGGACTGATTATTTGTAAGTTTACTGACCTCTATTTTCGACACTGGACTTTGCAACTAATTAATCCCTGGATGGACTGAACTAGTGTATGACATATGGACTGTTTTGACTATGCTATAACTCTTGCTGGAATAAAAAAACTATTTAACTGGCACAATGTATCTGTCTTACTGAGTGTAAACTACAACAACGTTTATCTCACATCATTTGCCTGCCTGCTAGACTGCCGTTGCACATTCTGCTAGGGTGTGTATCCCTAACAATATGACTCTAATAACAACTATCAAACAATACTGATGGACCGTCATTTTGCATTAAAAAGCTGTTCTTTCATCTGAAGCCATCCCACTCTTTTAATACATGACTAAATAATATAATTATTCCAGCATTACTGAGAATGTTTTACCTTTTCCACAGATTTTAAATGGAAGACATGCTTTCTTCTCATTTCTACCTAACAGAAGTCTGAAAACACTATAGAGCTCACCCATTTATTCATATGAATTCACAACAGTTGATTCACAATGTCAATAAACAAGTTAAAGGATGTTTTTATGTCATCCAAAACTAAACCATTTGGTTGAAGAGGAAATATATACTTTAATTTTACTTCCATGATACATGTCTTCTTAATATCTTTGTATCTGAAATTACTTCTGTACTGATCTATTACTATTGTACTGATTGGAAACTGGGACCTGCAACCTATGAAAAAATTTGGAAATTGGCAAAATTCCAAAAATTTGGAAAGATGGCTAGTTTTTTGGAAGTTACAAAGGGATTGCTTTGAGGTTTAGATAACAAGACTGCAACATTTGGTTAATGAGCTCTGGGAGTAAAATGGTGGCATGGACATGCTCCTTAAATGAATTTTCTGACTGTGTTGTGCAACTTTTTATCCAGTTTCTAATAAAACACTGAATGGGGCTGATACTCAGCAACCCTAAAACCACAGTCATGAATCCATTGTTTACTCATTTTCATTCCAGTAATTGTTTCAAAATAACATGGAGCAAAGGATTTAATCCAGAATTTAAAGATCTTTCTGAATAAGACGATTATATTTTATTCCTTCTCGCCCAACAAATTTGTGTATATACTGCCACCCAGAAGACAAAATATTTCTTTCTTTGCTATTCCAGTATAAATATTCCTAATTAAATCCCAAACCCACTTCTGCAATGTCAGCTCCCCATGATCCTAGATATTACGAGTAATCCTTGATTTACGATCACAATTGAGTCCAGAATTTATGTTGCTAAGCGAGAACTTTATTAAGTGACTTTTGCCTCATTTTACAACTTTTCTTGCCACGTTTAAGTGAATCACTGCAGTTGTTAAATTAGTAACACGGTTAACACGAAACTGCGGTCCCCATTGATTTTGCTGATCAGAATGTCACAAAAGATGATCCCATGACCCCGCAACTGTCATAAATATGAGCTAGTTGTCAAGATGCCAAATGTAAATCACACGATCATGGGGGAAATGCAGCAATGTCATGAAATGTGAAAAACGGTCCAAGGTGATTTTTTTCCGTGCATTCTAACTTCAGTCACTAAAGGAACTGTTGTAAGTCGAGGACTGCCTGCCCATCAGGTCAAGATGTGGCTGGAAGTTGCTCATCAACCTGGCCCAGACCTGGATAAGGCAAATGCTCTTTGACACCAAGATGGACTCGAAAGTATCTAGAACAAGGATCCCCAAACTTGGCAACTTTAAGACCAGCTGGAGAATTCTGGGAGTTGAAGTCCACACGTCTTAAAGTTGCCCAGTTTAGATACCTCTGATCTAGAATAAGCGGTTGGGATCTCTGTACGCCAACGGTTAAATCAGTTCCCCCCTCACGGGCCGATTATCTGCTGTAGACCCAGCGGCCGCTCTTATCGTCAGAGCAACGCGGCCCGCGGAGATCACCAGGCGCCATTAAGGCGACGTCACATGACGTCCACTTCAACGGGCCAGCGCGAGGAGTGTGACGTCTCAGAGTCCCAGAATTCCGCACGGGAGGCTTTACACCCGTGGCGGTTCAGCGGCCGGTGGTGCCGAGTCGACGAAGCCAGGTAATTCCGCCTCCTCGCGCTCCGTCGCCCCTCCAGCCTTTTTTCCCAGTTGCCTAGTGACCGAGGCAGCCGCCAGGCGAAGCGCGGGCTCTCAGTTAAGGGACTGGGCCAAGGGTGTAGTGGTGTGGACGCGGTGGCACGCTTGGGTGATTGTTGCCTTCCTGGATGACAGCTGTCGTCAGTGCCATTTAACTTCTACGCCCGGAGAGCCGGGATGCCATAAGCGCTCGCCTCTGCGGATGGGATGAAACCTGTCGCAATCACGGCAGCAAAGCCCTGCTTGCCGTTTGTGTCTTCGTCCACTTTCTGGGCTTCGCAAATTCTTCCGACCAGGTTCACGAGAAAAACGGGTCCTCGTCAACTTAGCATGTCACATAACCCGAGGAAAAATCCCTGATTTCTCTTTCTAAGCGGAGACACCACCTCCACCCCCCGAAGTGTATATAGAGGTGAACCTAACTTGGTTAACCTTTCGGAGAAAAAAGGCTGTAGGAAGAATCTTGAAAAATTAAATAACTTCATTTTAGAAACAGTCGGATAAGCCTCCTTCTTAAACTCGGTGCTGGTGAACTATGAGAGGGCCTGTTAATAGCTGTGTGGAAAAACTGGTTCTCCTCCCCCCTCCCTTAAATTGGATATTGAGCGAGAAAGGGTGAGAAGCTTGTGGGCATCCTTCTAATTTAGAGCTACCCAATTTGGGGTTCAATCATCTAGACAACCACTAGATCATGGGTCTTCAAACTTGACAGCTTTAAGACTTGTGGACTTCAACTCCCAGAATTCCTGAGCTAACATGACTGGAAGAGGAATTCTGGGAGTTGAAGTCCACAAGTCTTAAAGCTGTCAAGTTTGAAGACTCCTGGCCTAGATGAGGACAGAGGTGGGGGTCTATATCCTTTTGCTGCCATCTCATGATTCAATGGCTTTTTATAGCCCAGATATAGCAGCTCAATTTTTCTGCCAAGAAAGGCATTGCTTTCTTGTTAGTGAAATGTAACTTCCAGCAACCAGGATGCCCAATGGAGAGTGAAGCTGGGAGTTTAATTCAACATATGAGGGAAAAAAAGTTACCAACTTTCTCTTACTCAGGGCAGCTCTTCAGGCATTGCAACTGAAAGTTATTATTGCACAGATTAGTAAAGATAGTGGTGCAGGTAAGACTGTCTTGATCACAATGGTGTATTTCAGATGTGTTGACTGCAATTCTCATCAACCTGAAATAATATTTAATAGGAATTTTGTAATCTTGTACGCTTGAAGACTGCCACATTGTGGAAGAAATTATCTACTTTAGCATTCAATTGAGGTTGAATGAAGTATTATTCAGGAGTTCTTTGTTCTTTTGTATATCATCTAGTATTGGAAGTTTTCTAAACAGGTGTAAAGCAAGATGAAAAACCAATGTACATCTACTCATAAGTACTATTGAATATATATGATTGCTGCTTTTAAAGCTTTCAGAGGACTCATCTAACAAAACTGCTTGTATTGTTTTAACATCAGTTTCAATAAGCAAACAATAAAGTAAACAAAATATTAGAATATGCTTTTCTTTAACTGAGTCAGTTACAGTATTACATTTTGAAACATTCTGAATATATCTGTATGAATGTGTATATTAATGGTTGGCTGATATTTATTTCCAAGAAATGTAACAGCATTTTTAAAAAATAAAATTAAGACCATTTATATTTAAAGTAAGAGTTTCTTATTTAGTAGCACAGCATTTATTTGCCCATCAGGTTTCGCAGTGCTAGCTGTTTGCTGATCATGCATAACAACCTTTATCCTACTTCAATAGTGAATCAGAATGGGAGATCTAGCTGCTCATGTTATTGATGTTCTCATTACTACCTGGTTGGATTCCACAATGTGCTCCACATTGAACACGAGAAGTTACATTTGGCACAGAATATATAATCTACCTCTTAGCTGGCATGTGTCACCAGAAGCATAAAACTCCTATGTTCTTCCAGTTCATTTCTGGGTACAATTCAAAGTGCTGGTTTGACCTTACAAAGTCCTATTTTGCTTGGCAAACAGGTGGCTAATTTTGTTCTGTTGATTTTTCACATTGTTTTATTGTTACTTATTACATTACTTATATTTACTATTGACATTTAATATATGTGTTCATTTACTGCTGGGAGTCCTCTTAGTAAATTACAGGTATTAATATATATATATATATATATATATAATATATATAATATATATAATATATATAATATATTAATATATAATATATATATATATATATATATATAAGATATACCACCACACTTCCACGTAGAAAGCAGACTCACACCCACACAGAAGATGAAACACGACCACGGACCAGAAGCCACACTGCAGCTGCATCACTACCCACCTCAAACCCCTCTGAGCCATACATGAAGCGAACTGACCTCCACCATGAAGATGCAGCACGACCACGAACTCGAAGCCAAACAGCAAGATCACAGCTCACCAGCTCAAACCCTCCAGCAACTAAGACTAACCTGAGCACAATCAAGCCCCCACCTGAACAGAACACGCCTCCAGCCAATCAGAACACAGCCAACCCCCCAACCAATCAGAACACAGCCAAACCCCCAACCAATGAGAACACACCCCCATCCAATCAGAACACAGCCAAGCCCCCACCCAATCAAGTCACACCCCCACTAGCAGTTAAAAGGAAGAAGCAGCTGCAAGTTCACATCACTCTGAGAAGCACAGAGCTGAAGACCAAGCCTGAAGATGATGAATGAGACTTCATTGAAACGTTGCCTAGATACTTCCAATCTTACGCGGGAGAAAACCCGAATAACCAAAGATCCACATACAAATACCCGCGAGAAGCTCAGAAAACATATATGTGTGTGTGTGTGTGTGTGTGTGTGTGTTTTCTTAAGTTTTCGCGGGTACTTACATGTATGGCATTCAGCTTAGTTCGGGTATTTTCCCACATCATAATAGTTGTGCTTTTAAAGTTGCCATGAGATTCTGCTGAAACGTTGCTACAGCTTTAAAAGCACAACTATTATGACGTGGGAAAATACCCGAATTAAGCTGAATGCCATACACACACACACTCACACACACACACACACTGGTAGAGATAGAGATAGAGAGAGTTGGCTTTATGTTACCAAGATCCCTATCCACATCATAGGCATTATCAATTGAAATTGATTTCAGACCTGGGTTTGATAATGAGGCAAGTTTGATTGCTTTGGTGAATGATCTTATTAAATGGAAGAGTACATTTCTGTTGATTTTCCCCAACCTTGCAGTTGTGTCCAGTTGGGTCAACCATAGTATCCTCCTGGACTACATGACAGAGGAGATTTTAAAAGGGGAGTTTGGTTCTACCGGTATCTAAAGAGCAAGACAATAACAAGTTGATAAAAAAATCTGATACTTCTTCAAGTGTCTACAATCTCCAAGTTATTAAGGCCTTGAGACAACTATAGCATCTTGAAGTAGATCCAGAAGCAAATAAATAATTAGTATAGTGCTTTTAGAATAGGCACAAAAGTAACCCTATTCTATTTACTATTCTGTTTACTTAATGATTTTTTTTGTCATTTTCAACAGAACTGTAAAATCTGAGACTAGCAACAAAACTAGAAACACGAACTTGGAAATCACTAGGTAAAATTTATTCACAAAATGGTGAACTTAGTGTAGACTTCAATAAGGGAAGAGTTGACAAAAGGGAGAATATCTTTTAAGTAATGAATTGTGTCAATTGGGATATACTCTATATCACACGTATCAAACTTGATCATATCATGTGACATGTGACTTTTTTGCCTTTACGGAGCCAGAGTGGACGTAGTCTGTGGGTGATGCATCTGGCCCATGGACCTCCAGTTTGACAGCCCTGCTCTATATAAAGCATGTAAGATTAGGTAATATTAGATACCTGTGACCTATGGGTCATCATTTCAGAGATATTTCCTTACCAGAAACCTCACCACCTTCAAGAATGGTAGTTTCTAAAATACTTGAAAAGCTCTTTAAAAATCAGGAAGGTATTTAGAGATAGATCTATTTTAAAAATAGCCCATGTTGAACTATATAGTACACTCAAATATCAAAAATTGATCAAAGGAAATGTTTTCTGACATTTTGTTTTAATGTCATAAAATACTTTATGAGAATGTTTATATCATCAATTCCACAGGACTTCATTTTGGACTCATTTTGTAAATTTGCCCATCTAAAGTAACTTGGTTCAAAAATTGTTGCCCTATGATGCACTGTTTTGCCTGGTCATAGATAACACACAAACAAACAGAGTTTTAGTAGTCTATATAAACATATGTGATTAAGTAGGCATAGCTCAGAGTTTAATGCAAACTGAGAAAACATGTAATGCCATAATGATTTTGGGGGGTAAAAATACAGGTAGTCCTTGACTTGCGATCACAATTGAGTCCAAAATTTCCTTTGCTTAGCAAGTCAGTTGTTAAATGAGTTTTTCTCCCTTCTATGACCCTTTTGCCATAGTTAAGCAAATCACTGCAGTCATTAAGTGAATTTGGCTTCCTCCATTGACTTTTCTTGTCGGAAACTGACTGGGAAGGTCACCAATGATGATCACATGATCCCAGGACAGTGTGATTATCATAAGTACCTACCATTGCCAAGCACCCAAATTTTGATTACAGGACTGTGGGAATGCTGCAAACTGGTCGTAAGTCACTTTTTTCAGTGGCACTGTAACTTCCAACATTAGCAACAGCAATACCACTTAGGCTTATATACCGCGTCACAGTGCTTCACAGCCCTCTCTAAGAAGTTTACAAAGTCAGCCTATTGCCCCCAACAATCTGGGTCCTCATTTTACCCACCTCGGAAGGATGGAAGGCTGAGTCAACCTTGAGCCTGGTGAGACCCGAACTGCCAAACTGCTGGCAGCCAGTGATCCGCAGAAGTAGCCTGCAGTACTGCATTCTTGTAATCACTGCGCCATTGCAGCTCTTCAGCACCACAGTAACTAAACAAAGGGTTTTAGATCAAGAATTACCTGTATATTATGTTTTTCAGCATGCTTAATTTGATATCTAAATGAAACGTCAAGAGGTAGAAAAATCTGTGTCTGAAGTGATTGGGTGAATATCATATACCCAGGAGGCAATAATGGTTGAATAGACAACTACCTAGACATGTAATAGGTCCTTATTTGTCTAGTTTTTCTTCTCAATATAAAGATCCTAACTTGGTACTATTTATTAAAGTCGTCCCAAATATTTTCAGGTAGCAGCATCTGATCATCTTCAGAACCACTCTTCTTACTCTGGAGAAGTAAAGTTGTCTTGTCATGGAAACATGCAACACTGGCTCAATAAGGCAAGAGTCTGTAGGCATGTCATCATTATACTAGCAAATAATCTGCAGTCGTCATTCCCACTTTGGAATTGAAAAGAATTATGTGGCTGCTAAGATGTTCCAGGCCTAAACATTGTAGTATTAAAGTAAAGAGAAAATTTAATTATTCATCAGATGGAAGCTGTAACTTTATGTGAGAACTGCAGTTGTTTGAAATAACAGGTATGGACTCTACCCAGGGAGATAATGTATTTTTTTAGTTTACTTTATTGTCATTGCACCTTGTACAACTAAATCAAACACCATCTTCAGTGCACATCATAACCATGACCATGAAAATAAACACAAACACACATCCTTCACCCTCCACACATTGAACCAAAAAACCTTGAAACCACACCAACACTGCACTGTATAGCAGAATTCAAAAGAGCTACTGCCCTGGGATAGAAGCTGTTTTTCAGCCTATTTGTCCTTGTTTTTATTATCCTGTACCATCTGCCAGATGTAATAGTTCAAACAAAGGGTTCCCAAGATGAGATGGATCTTTGAGAATGTTTTGAACTTTCTTAAGGCAGTGGGAGCTATAAAGCTCTTCCAAAGAGGGGAGAGGGCAACCAATGATCTTCTGGACAATGACTTTAACCCTCTGAAGTGCTTTCCTATCTGCCACTGTGCAATTGGCAAACCATACAGAGATGCAGTATGTTAAAATGCTCTCTATGGTGCAGCGGTAGAAGGTCACCAGCAGTTTTTCATTCAGTTGTTGTTTTCTGAGAAGTATCAGGTAGTATAATCTCTGCTGGGCCTTTTTGACCAGGGCTGCAATGTGGGCACCTCAGGTCAGGTCCTCTTTTATGGTAACACCCAGAAACTTGAAACTGGGCACTTGCTCCACTCGGTCTCCATTGATAAGCAAGGGCTGGATGTCTGATCTGTTCCTTCTATTATCCACTATAAGCTCCTTGGTCTTATTGGTGTTGATACTGTCTCCACACCACGAAAGCAACTGGCCCACCTCATCTCGGTAGGCAGATTCATTTCCCCCCCCCCCCGGAGATAAGTCCCACCACTGTTGTTTGTTTGTTACAATTGTTTGTTTGTTAGAATTATTTCCATAAAGCTCCATTCCAAAATGATTCCTGGTGAGTAGTATGTTACTCTGGTGGTTTCCAGTAGTGTTGAAAAAAATCATTAAAAAGGCAATTAAAACTCAATTAAAATATCCAATTAACAGCATCACCTTCAGCAACCAATCTCAATCATCTCCTTTTATAAATTCTGTAAAATGAGACTTGAATGTTTCTTAATTACATTTTGTGTATTTTACAAAATGCTGCCTACAATGCAATTTAGATTCCTATTATGAATTATTACTAGCGATACCTTTTGCATTATGAATGTTTTAATAAACTCTGTTTTCAGCATTATAAAGTATAATATATTTAATGACTTGGAACAATATCTCAAACTAAGTCATCTGATATGCAGCATAGTGCTGATCATCATATAGAGAAAACAGGAGTGGGGACACTTAGATACATTTGTACGGAGTTCTCCTCTCCCACTGAAATCCCTAAAGTGAGGCAAACTCCCCAAGCAGCCCAGTATGGGAGACTATGGAATCTTGGTGGATAGAGAAAGGATAGAAAATAGAAAATATGGTAATAGTAGAATGCAGTACCTTGGAAACAAATATTACTGCCTAGAATACTTAGCTGGAACATTCCTGATATCATGTATCTGTATGTTAGTCTTCTCTTTGTGTTTGAGTCCAGTTAAAACTTCTTAATGGAACAATTCTAGCGAATATATGCTGTTTCTAATTTAACCCAGACTGGCAAACTGCCAGTTAGGTAGTCATCCAGATGAGAAAGAATAAGCTCCAGGCAACCAGTTTTTGAAAGCTAGAGAAGAACTCAAATGCAAATAGTTTTGATAACTATATGAAAAAGAGTGGATTAGTACAGGTATTTTTGTAGCTTGCTCATGTTAAATATTGTGAAACTAACTCAGTCTTCTCAGTCATCCAATAATGATAAATCCAAATGGTGTTATGAATGAAGGGAAAAAAATAAATATAATCATTTGTGTTCTCTGTTCTAGATTTTACTTTTTATTGTTGGCGATGTCCATTATCTTGTCTGCCTCAGTGGTCCGTGTGAGAGATGGACTCCCATTATCTGCTTCTACTGATTATGAGCAAAACACAGCTATACAGGAATGCCGAAAGTACTTTAAAGGTCTTGCAAAGAGACTCACAGAGCTTCCAGACCGATGCACCTTACAAGCAGGAAAGTATAACATAAAGTAAGTTTTCTCTGGCATGTGTATTCTTTCTGCAACATTGTTCTTTAATGTTTCATATAACCTAGATACAGTAGTTGCTCTAAATAACAATGAAGAAGGCATCTTTTTGCCACAGTGACATTTAGAAATTACATTCTTCTTAAGAAGAATTCCTCCTCAAATCTGCAAATCTATTATGCTTACCTGCAGAATAAGGTAAGCATAATTTTTAACTTCTGCTAGAACAAGGAGCTAAAGAGGCAGGGCAATCTTTTTGAGGAATGTTACTTATCACAGTTTGAATTGCCCTGATGATTTCTGTAGAATTATTTTAAGCAAGATTCCTCTGGTCCCATCTCTTATGTCTCAAATATTGAATCTATGGACAATACAGGACCTGGCATAAAAAAAACTGCTTCATTGCATGCTAACTTTGTTAACTGCAGTGTTATCTATAGCAGTTCTTATAGTTATATTGTAGACTTGATTGTATCTTTTACATTATTTAAGGAAAATAACTCTCTTACATTTCTTAACCTTATGTTTTATTGTACCAATATTATATTTTGAAATGTTTATTTATAAAGAAAAACCAGGGAAGTTGTATAAAGGCTTTGTGTTCCTAAAATGCATCTTCTTTATTATTTATAAGAAGAATACACTGGATATTCCAATCTCCCCATTTTTCTGTACTATTATATTTTTGTAATTCTTTAAAGATGGGAGGGGTAGATAGTATATTTTAATAAGATTTACTACATATTTTTAAGATGAAGTGTCCCCTAGGTTAGATTTTATCAACAAAATAAATGGGAAAATCTGTGTAATTTCTGTTGCCTCTATGCACAACGCAAAGATAGAATATCTCATTTACATTCATAACTCTGCATTTGATTGATTCAACCTTAATACAGTATATAAAGTTCCTAAGATACTTCTAATAAATTCTTGATGTTTCAGAAATAAAATATTCCTTAAAAAACAAGCAAATGTATCAGCATAATTATTTCAGCAATGTTTAATATATGGCATATACATAAAATTGTCTTAGAATTGCTGTTTTGGAGGCATAAGAAAATGATGGATTAATGGATTATTGTAATGGAATTTTTAATAAATGAAGAGCATAAACATATGCTAAATTTTAACTAGAAGGCAGTTTTTTACATTTTATAATAAGTTTACTTAATGTCTTTGCTGGATTCTGATGAAGAGGCATCCTTGCTAGAAAAATATTTCACTCTTTCTCACTCAGTAAGATAATTCTGTTGACCTTTTTTTTTGTTATGGAATGAAATAGATGTGTAGTTAAGAATAACTGATAAATAAAATATTTTGAAGACCATAGCCTTTATCTATTTCCTCTCTTCCTCTTTGAAGGGGAAACACTCATCTTCATTCTTCTGATATCTTAAAGTATATTTGTATATGAGAGAGCAAGTGAGATACATATCATGCTGCAGCCATACTTATCCACCATCCCCTGCTCTCTTTTTAAATATTTATATTAACTATTGATAGGCAATAGCAAAACATTAAACCCCAGTAAAACTTCATTGTTCTGTGAAAATAGCATTATAGTTAGAGACGTAGAATATTATATTCCCCTTATGGGGGGGGGGGAATATATACTGGGGAGAGTTCAATGGCTTCTGGGGGTATATTCTATGAATCAGAAATAGTCTGGATCCAATATATGTCCAGCATACTTTAAATTGCTTCTGGTTCAATCTGGGAATCGCTTCCAGAACAGCATGATCCAAGGGGAGGTTCAGCAAGATCACATTCTGTTTCTGATTCAGAGAATTTTGTATGCCCTTAATTTATTTTCTCATGAATAGTATTACTTTCATTAGACTCACCATGATTTCTCTTGTTGTAGTTATGTGTAAAGCCTACCTAAGCTAATCTGTGAATACATTATTTTAATTTTAAATGTTACAAGACACATTTTCCCTCCCCCACCAAAACACAGCTTTATTAGTTCCCTGGGAGTGAGTTACATGATGCTCTGCACTGAAAATTACCCCAACGTCCTTGCCTTCTGCTTCCTGGATGAGCTTCAAAAGGAGTTCATTACTACATACAACATGATGAAGACAAATACAGCAGTCAGACCTTACTGTTTCATTGAATTTGGTAAGGGTTCATTACTTTCTTCAAGAACTGGCTTGATTTTGGGCTTCTAAACGTGTCTAATATATTTGCTTCAGCATGGTTTACAAACTGTAATAGTTTGCATTCTTTTTATTTATGACATAAAAGAACACAACTTGGCATTAAAATATTCATTCAATCATTGTTTGATTTACAAACAATGTACAGTGATCTAAAAATAACTTCCAAATGCCTGACAACAATATTGTTTCATGGGGATTTAGAGCAGCCCAATGGATCTGTTTTATTCAGGAGTAATTCTGCAGAGATGGAATCCAGATCTTCTACATTTATGAACAAGGAGGAAAAGGTGCTTTAGAATATCTAGGAGGTTTACATTTTTGCTGCCTTTTGCAATTTACCATGAATATGTATTACTAATACTTGGTGTATATTGACCTGTCAGTTTCATTAGGGGGTTACTTTCTGCCTAATGTTTAAATAATTCTTGTTAAATGTTTACCATGGACATATGTCCATGCTCTCTTTTTTGCACTCTGACATCATCTTCTGCAGCCTGTTAATACCAATTTAAGATGCCAGTGGTTTATTGTCGATTGAGTGCATGGTTTTATAAATATCCTGCCTTTGTATGGATTCTCAAGGCAATGTTTGTGGGAGTATCCTATCATGTTACCTTCAAAACAGAAAGCTTATGAAATACCGTATATACTCGAGTATAAGCCAAGTTTTTCAGCACATTTTTTGTGCTGAAAAAAACCCCCTCGGCTTATACTCGAGTCAGATTCCCCTCTGAAAAAAAATGTTATGGAGCTCTGAAGCTGGGCAGCCGCTTCCCTGCTTCCGTGTTTCCTTTGCAACTTTTAAGCATGGGGGTAATCGGAAGCAGAAAAGTTCTTGCTTGAGGATATATTGTTTTTTCTTTTTTTAACTGTTTTTTTTGGAGGGGAAGACCCACCGCCATGTGAGAATGCTCAGACACGAAATCTATCCAACCGAAAATAAGTGTGTGTGTGGGGGGGGGGGGGATTTTAACAGAGGGAAGATGTAGGGAGAAGGCAAAAGCGACAGAAGATCCTTCAGGGGAAACTGAGGGGGAGACTCACCCTTGGTCCAGATGAGCCCCCTTCCCCTTTCTCTAGGCTGAGAAAACAACGCGAGCCGAGGTTGCTTCGGCTCCACTCTGCTTCATTTCCTCAGCTCCAGCTGCTTTCAGTCCACTCGGGAGGAGGGGGAGGAGGTGGTGGTGGCAGCTCGCGTTGTTTTCTGATAGTGAGATCATTTCCCAAATTAATTGATTCACTAACCCAAAAGAAGAAGAAGATGATGACAGTGATAGGCAGGAGTCACTCTCTCCCTTGCAAGAAAAAAGCAAGAGCCGTTCTTATGATCTCTCCCTCTCTCTCTTTCTCCCCGTAATACAGTAAAGCCCTTTCCAGCACGCGTGCGCGATCCGCCCCCCGCCGCTTTGCACCTTGCAAATGCAAAACCCCAGGGTTTTTGCATTTGCAAGGTGCAAAGCGGCGGGGGGCGGATCGCGCACGCGTGCTGGAAAGGGCTTTACTGTATTACGGCGAGAAAGAGAGAGAGGGAGAGATCATAAGAACGGCTCTTGCTTTTTTCTTGCAAGGGAGAGAGTGACTCCTGCTTACCACTGTCATCATCATCATCTTTTGGGTTAGTGAATCAATCAAACCTTTCATGATAGTGAGATCGTTTCCCAAATTTCCCTTAAATCAGGGAAGAAATCAGAAACAAACCTTTGGACTGAGAATAAGCCTGTTCCTATGATGCCATTTTTGTTCACTGCAGTGTGAAAAGTGTGAAAAAACACACTTCTTTTTCTTCATCTTCTTGTTCCCTATTTACTGGTCTCTTTCAAAGAGGAAATTGTGAACATCAAACTTATTCTCAACTGTCCTAGTGAAAGTTTTTATTGGTATCTATTTTTATTTTTGAAATTTACCAGTAGCTGCTGCATTTCCCACCCTCGGCTTATACTCGAGTCAATAAGTTTTCCCAGTTTTTTGTGGTTAAATTAGGTGCCTCGGCTTATATTCGGGTCGACTTATACTCGAGTATATACGGTAGGTAAAAACCAGTGAATGGTGAGGGCAATTTTAATATAATTAGTGTGTAATTAAATTATATTGGAAATGCATTTAATTTCATTGTTAGTGTTTGTAAACCCTGCAGACCATGATCTTACAGAAGCTTTGTAGTCCTAAAAATTCTATTAATGGGATCTGCCATTTATATGGAATAACCCCAAAAGCAGCCTTACTTTAAAAAAAATCAAACTCTAATCTAACAGAGGTAGAGGGCAAAGCCATATTTTCTATTTTTTCAGAGATCCAAGGCTTAACTTTCATTGAATTTGTAATATTAGAAATATCATATTATAACAGTATATACACCCCTGGAAACCAGAATAGTGCTTACTACTCAGAATTGTAGTAAACTTTAACATGAACAAATGTCTGGAATACTGGTTCATATTACAAAGCCTTAGAAATTAGTGTAATTTATAAACAGTCCACAGTTTTCAGAAACCAGAGGAATGTACATTGAGACATGGGATGACTGTATTTCACACAGCTTGATGTCTCTTATGGCCCTGTGTTTTGCTTATTTTATGACCATCTCACTTAATGCCTACTGTTTCCATGGGGATGTAGTAAAATTTATTTATTTCTGTCATATAGTACAATAAGATTCTGCATAGATTCCTGGTGGTTCGCAAGAAAATAATATTGAAACCAAGGCAACAATATAGTAATAATGCTTTGCAGTAATACAGATGGCATGAATTCCTCATTCCCCAAATACTGTCTGGAAAAGCTCTGATTTTAATAGCTTCTGGAAGGCTGTTAGAATGGGTGCTGATCTGAACTCAGTGGGGAAGCTGTTTCTATAAAATAAAGACTGCAGCAGAAAAACACTGCCTCTGAGCCCTTCTTCCTTAACCGCTGTTAATAGGAAGCAATTAACATATTTTTGGAGGGAAGCATCCCAGTTATCCCCTCAGATCCTGTTGTGCTGCTTCATTCTGGCAGGGTGTGTATATTCCTGGGGTGGATGAGCAAAGAACATCTGGAATATCTCCCAGCAGGTTCCTCCAAGGCCTAAAATCCATCCCAGTCACTAGCTAAAGAAGTAAAAATTATCAAAAGAAGAAGAGGAACCAAAACCAAGAAAGACAAAGATCTCAGGAAGGAACTTAACCAAAACTTTCACAGAGCTGTTAGAAAGATACAAGAAGTATTACAACAACTTCTGTAAAGACATTGAAAGCAGACAGGAGATCAAAAAGATCTCTGAACTCAGATTTCATCCTCCAATTTGCATGTCAAAAATGCCAGTAGATAGACAATGCTGTGCAGCTCCTGGGTAGTCTTCATCTGCTGCTCCATGTAAAGTAGATTGCAGTAATCTAGTCAACTGGGAAGAAGTACTTAAATCACATTGCTAGTAACAGTGAAATAGTGCATTTAACTTCTCAGCTTTATAATAATATCTTCATTTAATTTTTTTTTTAAATTGATAATAAAGGGTACAAATCTAAATGAGATTACACTGGGGTAAGCTTGTAAGAATTAAATGGAATATACTTTTAAGTCATTGTGTATAATGGCGCATCAGATTTGATAAGCACAGTGATACTTAGCATGAAATTATAAATAAACTGAGTATAAGTAGAAATTAAAAAAAAAAAAAACCATTTCACCACTCTTGCACTCACTGTACTGTGTATTTTGCTAACTATTAATTTGTAATTGTTATGCTATGCTTACATTCGATGGGAAAGTATTTCATGCTATAGGAGATGGTATTCTAAATATTATGAATATAATGTTATAATTCAGAAAACCGCCTGGAGCTCAGAACAAATGCTGATTTTTCCTAAGAAAGTTTTCTGAATTACAAGAAAAGCTAAATCAAATTTAATTAATTAATTATATTAGTTGCACTTTCAGGCTTGCCAATGCATGCAAGATTAGTTCATTCATAGTTAAAATTGTAGTGTTTAATCTCCTGGTGTTGCAAAATTAATTAGCCCACGATATAGTAGGTAGAAAGCAGCAGCAACATTAAAATTTTCCATAGTGAATCAAAGAAATTTAAATAATGAATTTAAATGTGTGCATCGGAGGTGTATGTTGCCCATAAAGCTATGGGGTCCTCAGTGATGTTTTCATCAAAAATCTAAAGGGGGTTGCTTTAATTTTATACAGATAATTTTATTCAGAGGACCAAACAAAGATACAACAATCCACGATCTCTGTCTACAAGGATAAATCTTGCTGACATGCAAACAGAAATTAGACTGAGACCACCTTACCAGATTTCCCTGTCAGAACTCTGTTCAGCCAATGGATATCCATATGGATCCCTGCAAGAAAACAAAGATACAAGAAAACTGTCTCCAGGTGAGATGATGGATTTAAATTTACTTATTTTGGGATAAAGGTAGAGATTGATCTGCTTGGTTTACTGCATTCCTTTTGTCAATTTCATGGCCAGCTGCAACATGAGGACTTTGGTAATGTTGGATTTTGAATGACTTACTCAAGTCAGATGGGGGAAGGGATCCTGAACTAGTTTATCAGTGCAGTGTGAATAACTTTTTTTTCCTTGGTGTCCCAATGAAAAGTTATTGTTCACAAGGATAGTTTCATCACATCTTGAACGATGTGTGTGTATGTGTGAGAGAGAGAGAGACAGAGAGAGAGAGAAAGAATTAGGGACCTTGACCAAGAAAAAGATAAAAATGCTGTCTCCCAGGAAACCATAGATCTGACCAGTCATTATTCTCCCTAAAATCAGAAGAGGAGATTGAATGATAATTAATACTTAATCCCTTGCCAATTGTTTCAGTGACATAATAAAATTCTAGATTAAAAACAATTATAGAACTTGATCAGTCTACAGTATAGTGGTCATCTATAAGAATTCAGTGTTGTAAAGGAGATTGAGAACTAATTTCAAAGCCTATTTTATTACGATGGTTTTGACAAGTTGAGTTTAGATATATGTTTCAATGAGTTGCTGTATTTAAAACTATTCTTCTATCCCAGCAGCTTCTCCCCAGTTTCATGTTAAGCTGTCCACAACTTAGTTCTTGGCAAAACAAAAAGGCTTTTGCCCTATAAAGTTTGGAAAGAGCACTGGTCAGACAGAAGCAGTCCTCCTCTTCTCTAGAGAAATTACCTTTATCATTTGTGAGCATTTTCTGACTTTATGAACTACTTTGGAGAGCCTTTTCTGTTGCAGCTGTTCAATGCGCACAAGGTAGAATGGCACCCCTCTTTCTATCAGTGTTCCAGCTCATTAACTTCATTGTCAGCACCTTTACACTTCGCTGATTTAGACAGAATGATTTACCTATGGTTCATTCACCTTATTGTCCCTCTCTCTATGTTGCCTAGACTACGGGGGGTGTGTGTTGCCCTGTGTGTTTCCCCCCTACATTCCATTTCTGTCACTTGTAGAATCTCATAATAACACTTGTACACACATTCAGTATGAATTGGCAATCATTTATGCATATAGTTGGCATTTCGTGGAAGAGATGAATATCAGCAAAGGTGCTTACAGTCTATATTCTCTTTATTTTTGCCCTAGCAATCATGGAGAGAATAGCAAATGTGGAGCTCTTTTGTATCCAAGGAAAATAAAATGCCTACTAGAATGTGGGGTCCTTGGGGCTTCTCTGAGCTTGGTGGTTTTCTTGCAGACATTTCATTACCAAAGTAGGTAACATCTTCAGTGGTTTTATTGGTAGTGACATGTCTTCAAGAAAACCACCAAAATCAGAGAGACTCAAGAATCCCATACTTCAGAGCTACAGATATTCTCTTCTATTGAAATATAATATAATTTCAAAAATTGTCATGTATCTTTTAGCTTTCCTCTGATTCATTTCACGATGTTCTGTTTAACAGAGGCCTAAAACCAAACCCATGTTGCAGAACCCCTTTAGGATCAGCATGGCCTGTCATTAGATGGAGATATCCATATAGTTGACCAAGGAAATATTGACTATATGTGCATAGTAAGTTCATTGGGGGGAAAAAGTAGGAAATGAGTCTGATAGTACTCCGTATCTTTGGAAATAATAAAAAAAAATGCATATGTGGTGTTTGTAATCTTCTGTACCTCTTTCAGGAGCAATTCTCATTGGTATATCGATGCCCTCTGCATAAGTGTATTTAGCATGGGTTTTAATCACTCTTTAGACTTGTAACATGCTTTAACAAAGAAAAAAAACTGAAATATAAAAAAGTATAATTTTAAAAGCCTGATTTACTTAGTCATTGGCTAATTGTAAGGGTAACTTTATGTCTATGTTTTTATTATGTTAATATGCTGCCTAACTTAGGTATGTTAGTTTGACACTGATAGTTCTTGACTTACAATCATTCGTTTAGTGACCATTTGAAGTTACAATGGCTCTGAAAAAAGTGACTTATGACCATTTTTCACACAACTTGTAGCATTTCCAGGGTCATGTGATCAAGATTTGAATGCATGCAATTGGCATGTATATACAGTGCTCAAAAAAATAAAGGGAACACTTAAAGAACACGATGTAACTCCAAGTCAATCACAGTTCTGTGAAATCAAACTGTCCACTTAGGTAGCAACACTGATTGACAATCAATTTCACATGCTGTTGTGCAAATGGAATACACAAGAGGTGGAAAGCAGAGGCAGTTAGCAAGACATCCCCAATAAAGGAGTGATTCTGCAGGTGGTGACCACAGACCACTTCTCAGTTCCTATGCTTTCTGGCTGATGGTTTGGTCACTTTTGAATACTGGCGGTGCTTTCACTCTAGTGGTAGCATGAGACGGAGTCTACAACCCACACAAGTGGCTCAGGTAGTGCAGCTCATCCAGGATGGCACATCAATGCGAGCTGTGGCAAGAAGGTTTGCTGTGTCTGTCAGTGTAGTGTCCAGAGCATGGAGGCACTACCAGGAGACAGGCCAGTACATCAGGAGATGTGGTGGAGGCCGTAGGAGGGCAACAACCAAACATCAGGACCGCTACCTCCGCCTTTGTGAAAGGAGGGACAGAAGGTTCACTGCCAGAGCCTTGCAAAATGACCTCCAGTGGGCCACAAATGTGCATGTGGCTGCTCAAACAGTCAGAAACAGACTCCTTGAGGGTAGTATGAGGGCCCGACGTCCACAGTTGGGAGTTGTGCTTACAGCCCAACACCGTGCAGGACGTTTGGCATTTGCCAGAGAACACCAAGATTGGCAAATTCGCCACTGGCGCCCTATGCTCTTCACAGATGAAAGCAGGTTCAAACTGAGCACACTGAGCACATCTTGCTCCATCCACCCACACCACATTGCACCACAGACTGTCTAGGAGTTGGGGGATGCTTTAGTCCAGGTGTGGGAGGAGATCCCTCTGGAGACCATCCGCCACCTCATCAGGAGCATGCACAGGAGTTGTAGGGAGGTCATATAGGCACGTGGAGGACACAACACACTACTGAGCCTCCTTTTGACTTCTTTTAAGGTCATTACATCAAAGTTGGATCAGCCTGTAGTGTTTTTTTCCACTTTAATTTTGAGTGTCACTCCAAATCCAGACCTCCATGGCTTGCTAAATTTGATTTCCATTGATAATTTTTGTGTCATTTTGTTGTCAGCACATCCAACTATGTAATGAACGAAGTATTTAATAAGAAAATTTCATTCATTCAGATCTAGGATGTCTTATTTTTGTGTTCCCTTTATTTTTTTGAGAAATGTATGATGGTTGCAGTGTCCCAGGGTCCCATTATCACCTTTTGGGACCTTCTGACTAGCATAATCAAAGGAAAAGCCAGATTCACTTTACAACCATGTTACTAACTTGATAACCACAGTGATTCACTTAACAACTGTGGCAAGAAAGGTTGTAAAATGAGGCAAAATTCACTTAACAACTGTCTCATTTAGTAATAGAAATGTTGAGTTCGGTTTTGGTCATAAGTCGAGAACTACCTGTATGTTATTACATCTTGGAGAAATGAAGTTTCCTACACAAGCAAAAAATATATATTTTTCTGTTGGGGAGAGGCTGCACTGTAATCTGCACCAAAATACAGCAATTTCTAATGTGCATTCCCAAGTAAATATAAAAGTTGCAAATTGACCAGTCATGCCCTCAATTAGCTGTGTTTCTTCATTTAAAGTATTTTGTCTAGAACAAAGCAAAAACTGAGAAAAATAACCTTAGCAGGTTTTGTTCAAACATTAAAGAAAGCTTTTAAAATATTTATAGTGTTTCTTCTCTCTGCTACCAGCCCCTCACCAACGACTGGAACCTGTGACACTACCAGGAATTGTTTCCTTTCTTCTTAGCCTTTTATGTGCTGCTTTGAATTTAATTCGTGGTTTTCATGCTATAGAGAGTCTTCTACAGGTACCGTTGTTGCATTCATAACTTTGAAACAGGAAAAAAATATTTTGAAGATTAAGAGAGTAAATTTATTTTTTCAAATAATTTAGCAGTGTTTAACAGAGCAAGATCACTCTGGAATAGTAATGGGATAAGAACATTGTCTTTCCCTATCAGGCTGAGTTTGCATTCCTGAGCTGAAGTGTTTGCCATCTCATTTTCCTGGTTTCGGGAAAGAGCAAGAGAGATTTTTGATGCAGACATGTTACAGGCAGAATTCTCTTTCTCTCTCTCTCCTCCCCGTCCTCATTCCCTCCCTCCCTCTTCACCCAGCTTTCTTAAAAGGAAATAAAGGCCACAAAGAAATCTGGAATGAACTATGTTTAAATGTCTAAGAACTGCATTCCTTGTTAAATTGTCGAGGGGAGTGGGAACCTGGGTTGGTGGTCTAGGTGTCTCACATAAAATAGGTTGAAGCTGATATGTTTTAAGTTTTGTCCTAGTGCATGCTGATATTGGCTGCTGATTAAAAGGGAATTCAGGATGCATTAATCCAGACAGAGGAGTTATTTACAGACAATTCCTTGTGAAGGGGTAGAATCACTATAACCATGGTGAGACTGGGTTCAAAGACTTTTGCACTCAAACATCACATGTGCGCGTTCTCTCTCCTTCTCCCTCTCCCGCCCTCTCTCCCCGCAACACATTCTCTCCTTCTGCCTCTCTCGTTCAACTCTCCCTCTTTTAGAATGCAGACATGCTACAAAAACTGTGTACTTTTGAAGATGAGAACGTGTACATATTGTCCACCTATTAACAAAGGCTATACCAAGATTGCCTTAGTATTTCCTTGTTCTATTCTATCGTGCATATTAAAAAGTTAAAAAGTTTGATTTTCAAAACTGTATTTATCAATTGAGTGAAATTTCTGCCTTTTGTATTACCATTAATGAACAGTACACGCTCTGGGCACCATTCCAGTCTTCCTCTGCATTTTTCTCCCTCCCCTGAAACTTCTCCTGAAAACCTTCTCTCTCTCACCCTTTCATAAGGAAGAACTCCTTTTTCTGGGAAGTAGGCCAACTGTAAACAATTATATATAATCCATTTGTACTGTGTGGTCATATAAAACACATATGGTGAGAAGGCAGGAATTTTGTTCTGGGTTAAACAGTCAAGTCCATTGCAAAACAAATGGAATTTGGATCTTCTGGGTCCAAATCCCCTGCCCAGCATCTTGAGGTATTCCAAATGACAGAAAAGTGCTGTGTTATTCTTAGCTCTCTTGCCAAAATAATTGAATTTATTCTTTGGGTTCTATGGCTTTTTAGTTTAAAATTTTACTTTGTGAGAGCATAGCACCATCTGCTGGCTATGTTCTATTTTACAGGATTCTCATATAAACTGCTCTGGTTTAAGGCCAAACTAAACATGAAAAACAGCTGATCAACTTATTTAAAGGCAATAGACAGAAATTACTTCAAGTGGTAGCAGGGCTTGTGTCCAGTTCTAAGGTTAAAAGGTTAAAAATCAGGCAAACTGCTAAATTTGCCATCTCAACCCGGTCTAGGCTTTATATCAGGGGTGTCCAACCTTGGCAACTTGAAGACTTGTGGACTTCAACTCCCAGAATTCCTCAGCCAGCTTTGCTGGCTGAGGAATTCTGGGAGTTGAAGTCCATAAGTCTTCAAGTTGTCAAGGGTGGACACCCCTGCTTTACATAATCTGTCATGGAAACTTTACTTTTCTCCCAGGCTGATGATGGAACAGTCTACAGGGCTTCAGGGAGAGGAGCCATGGATGGGAAACCAATTGACCCTTCTTACCCAAATGCCTAATACAGATCTGGCTGCTGCTAGAGAAGATTTATAAAGAAGGGGCTACCATACTTTATTTTGTCCCTTGGAAGTTCTTCTTATTGACCCATCAGTAAATCCCCAGGAGCTGTCAATAAATAGAAAGAGAACACAGGTCACTCCTAATTATTTGCCTAACCCGGTAATGTGGTCAGCTGAGCAGATATCAGGACCCCCTTTAATTTCAGTTTCTAATTATAAGGATCCTCATATGTCTGTTAAAATGAAGATGGATGGCATCCAATTCATGCTTGGGGTTCCTGATTAGGGAAGGAAACTGCTACTACTACTGCTGCTGCTGCTGCTGCTGATGTGGAAGCATATTAATACAATTGACCATAGAAGACTGTAAACTTCTAGTATTAATACAGGAAAAACTTGATTGAATTCTGGAAAAAAGCTTCCAGAATTCCAGTATTTAAGTATGTGGTAGTCTATCTTCTTTGCATACCATAAAATGTGTTGATTTAAGAATGCTTATGGTGTCCATTTTTTCCAGAATGAAGAAGATGACTTCAGTTTTGTTATTGCCTTTTTCCTCGGCACAGCAGCTTGTTTATATCAGGTATGTCCTTAAGTATTTTTAGATGTTCTTCGTTTTGTCACTAGTCACAGCCCAAAACATGGTTTAGGTTGTAAGGACTTTTAGGACTCCACTGGATGTGGTCATTCTGCCCAGATGCCTGATTAATAAAAAATGGACCAAATTGAATATATTCTAAGGGGAATAACTTGCAAAAGTTATTTTGGTGGGTTTGTACTATAAAATACAAACTTTAAAAATTTGTTGCTTTTATATGGTTGATTTAAAATGATGCAAGGTGTGAGACTTGTTATTTTCTGTTGCAAAGTAAAACTTTTTTGAGTGCCGGAAGAGCAATTCAGAGAGAAAAGAGATATGTTCTTTATCTTTAGAACACACCTTCTTTTGTATTATGTGTGATATTTGAAAGAATTGCAATTCAAGTCAGTATAAACATTCCAGTCAGCATAAAACACATTTTACCTAAACTCTTTAGTTGCCTAGAACATCCAGATTCTAATAGTCAACCAAGAGCACTGTTATCATCGCTATATGGCTTCGCAAGGCAGACTTGAGTGACAAATTTTAGTTTTCTGATGTGAGAATTTCTGAAAACTCTTCAAAGTCATAGGAAAGCAAACAGGTCTTTTCTTCCCTAAAAGAATAACAGTAATATTGAAAGAGGCTTTTCCCCCCCTTTATGTTGGGTAGAGGATTTTTATCCCCCTCTGATTTCTTTGTGCTACAGAATCGAGTAAAGTCCTACAAGCTGTCATTTAACTATGATCATTATTTTTTCTTTGCAGTGCTATCTGTTTGCATATTGCATGAGCTGGCGGAATATCAAATCTTTCCTAACGTTTGGCTTAATCTGTTTGTGTAATATGTACCTTTACGAATTGCGCAATCTCTGGCAGATCTTTTTTCATGTGACTGTGGGTGCTTTTTTAACGTTACAAATCCGGCTAAGGCAGCCACAAGGAAAAGCTCCTGATTACAATGTGTGATGGATGTCCTCTGATAGTTTTACGGCAAACTTCATCCGAACAGTATCCTCCTCAGGAATGAAAAGCTTTGCTGTACGAAGAGAAGTTCCATGTACTTTGAGGCACTAATAAGTCGGCAGTGAAATTCTTCCTCAAATAATAATAATAAAAAAAGGTTCAGGAACTAATTGAGGTACAAATGCAATCCAGTGCTGGAGAATATACCCCAAGGATAAATGAGAATTTGGAAGGCAGCATGAAAAGCTCCATATTCAGAACTCTGACAACGACAAGAATCTGTATTGGACCTGCTTGGCATATTAAGTGATTTCTCCAGTCCCAAACCAGTTTTGCCTTTGTGAGGCAAGAGAAAAGGCTGAAATAAAGGGATGGTATTGCATATTAACAAACACTTCGGGATGAATGAATTCCTAAATGTCAGATTATTGGATTGCACATAAATTTAATGGTGTGTGTCTGCATTTTCCTTAATTAAAACCTAACCCGGAAACCATCTGTTCCTGGGGATTAGTTCTTGAGCCCCAAAGGCCTGCCATCTAATACTGAGTTAATTATGAACTGCATTAGTACTTCTGTTCTTTCTGCCTTCTTTCATGGGCTTTGAGAGAGAGTTAGAAAATGATCTTATCTGTCCCAATGCATCAGTAACATCATCACATTTTCTCTTTGGTTCCTTATCTAAAACTTGAAGATTAAAAAAAAAAAATCACTTTGTGATGATATAGTGGGAGGAGACAGACATTTTCTCTATATAATATAAAATCAGAAAGTGAATTAAAACAGCTGTCTAGATGGGATGCAGGCTAACCTTTAACCATTTCTCTATCTTATGAAAGTATTTGGAGTGGAAGGAACAGCTTTGGTTCATTGCAATTTATTTATTTATGTTATAACAGACTATAACATTGACAGGGCTCTAGGCAGTGCCTTAATCCACCTTTCTCATGAATTGCATGGCTTGGTCTGGGAGAGCATGGCTTGTCCAACGTCACCCAGATGATTGCTGAGCCTAAAGATGGGCTAACATCGGGTCTTCTTGCTAGATCACTGTGGCTATCATTGCCAATGTATAAACTGCAAGGAAAAACCCCTGTGCTAATTAACTTCTGCATTCCCTATAGAGAGGGTACAAATAATACGATAAGATGGAGGCTACAGCTATTTTTTCCCCAAACACAGAGATTAGGCAAAAAGTAGGCCTTGGCATTTAAAAAGATGAGTGCTAAAGAGCTGAATTCCAGATGAAATTAGAAATCATTAAAGTTCACTGAAATCAATAGAGGACCTTCAAGTTCATTTGAGATATTATCTCTGACATGCGGGAACACAAGAACTGTTCAGATTTCTTAGCCTCTGAGTGATACTAATTTCTTAGTTTCTCTGGTTGAATTCTGTTGCAGAATAGAGTAACACAGTGGTTCTCCACCTGTGGTCCACGGACCGTTGGAGGGTCACGATGCCATCATGGGGGAGTCCCCAAAGGCTTGAAGGAATATTACAATTTAAATCTTGAATTAAATGTTGTGGGATCCGTGGCCACAAAAGATATTTTAAGGAGATCCATGGTGAAGAAAAGGTTGAGAACCACTGGAGTAAAATCATATTGTCAACATTGGAAGAACTGGACAAAATTTGGTTCCAGCTAAAACTATTATAAAACATTCCTCCTTGCATTATTAAACTCAAATTTCTTACATTTGATTTTAAGAAAGAATTATATTGAAGCAGGTGTGCTAAAAGATAATTGGAAAATTTTCTAAAAAGATTTCAAAAGAGGTGGATTTGTTTTTGGAGTACCTGATCCCCACTAATAACCTATTTGTCTCTTGGCTTGAATTGCATGTCATCTGCAAGTAGTGATAATTGTAGACTGATTCAGTGGAGGAAAAAGTCTTTGCTTGGGCTTGCATAGTACATTAAGCCATGATTTGCTTAATCACAATTCTAATAAGCCATAATTGGTCTGGTTAATATAATACAAAGCCAAAAAAGTAAATCTTCCTGTGGCTTGGGTTTATACAAGCACAATTTCTGAATTTTTGCCCACAATATACAGTAATTTTCAGTGTTTCATATATTAGATTCTTTTCTATGGTAATGTGATTACGAGACTTTACGGGACTGCACTAAGCCAGCAATGAAAAGCCAGTGTTTTAATGCCTTAATTAAATTTACGGTGTGTATTCATGTTCTACTGGAATAAGATAAATATTTCATTGAGGACCAAATGATAACTGTGTGCATGTTCCTGAAACTTTAGATGTAGAAAAATTTCATATACATATAAAAATTTCATATATATCATTGTTCCTACATTGCTAATTTTCCATTTTTCCAGAAAGGATATATCACCAAAAATGTCTCCTGCTTTTTTTAAATATAAATTTGCCTGAAGCTATTGTTACCAGTTGTAGATTTATTCAGATAGATGCCGAAGAGTTATTTTCAGTTAAGTATTGGGCAACTTTCATGAGTTTTAATTTCTAGTGCCTCCCCCAAGTATGAATGTCATGTACTTCTGGTCAAAGATGAATGCCACTGTATTCAACTATCTTCCCACAAAACTTGATAGTAGATTTTTTTGCTCGGACTTCAAAACTGTAGCTAGAAATGCTACTGCCATGTATGCTTTATGATTTTCTTTAGGTATCCAGGGTAGAAACTTATCATCTGTTGCTGATGTCAAGCCTATAAAATACAGAAAGGTTTCATCACATTCTCTGATGGCAATACAGCCATTCTGTATTGTACATGCAGAATGTTGTATTTTTGTAGTTGTGCAATTAGTGGTCATTGGTCTGAGCTATTCAGCTTTAGCTACCAGCACAGTCTAACATCACGATCACTAGTTCCAACCAGCTATTTGGACATTTTGGACATTTTGGAAACTTAGTTTATAACATTTCCTGTGAAAGAGAATAGTTTACTACTTGCACACAGACTTGATTTAAAAAGACGAATCTAAGGCTAAGTTTATTCCCTCTAGGCTGCTTAGAATGTTCTCTAATGTATAAGCTATTTGTGTTTTTTTGCTCTGTAGATAAGAGCAGGAGAACAACTTAATAAGAAAATGTTTTCTCTGTTGGATTCCACATTTCTTTTAACATCATTCCACGTGCCCCTTAATTTCTTAATTTCTTCACTCCCCCTTCCCCATTCTAGTCATTTATTATCCAGCCTTCAATGTTCTCTTTGTGGAGAAGGTTGTGAACAAGGTATATAGCAGCTACATAGGATTTTGGAATAAATTGTTTATCTGGACCTATTTCAGTTGGAATTCAGACCAGGGTACAGTATCAGGAAAACATGGTCACACTTGTTGATTACCTTTGGCAGTTGGCAGAAATGGAGATTGTGCATGCATTCTTGTGCAACTTGACTTCTCAGGTTTTCAATATCATCAATGACAGGGTCCATTTGGATTGGTTATAGAAGATGAAAGTGGGAGGAACTATATTGCAACCTCAGCCTCCATTGATGGGGATATATTTTTTTTGCCCCTGGCCTCTCATTTTGGGATGCCTCCAGGCTCAACATTCCACCCCCCTCTCCTTTTTACACGAAATCATTGGGTGAGGTCATTTGTCAGTTCAACATCTAGTATCAGTAATCCATATATACCCAGTTTTATATCTCAACCCCGACTGCAAATGAAGCTGGTGATGTGTAGCTCCAATGTCTGGAGGCGGTTTGAGTCTGGCTGTGGTGGAACAGGCTTTGCCTCAATCCTGGCAAGGTTGACTAGGTATGGCTGTGTGACACCAGGTTCGGAGACGATTTCGTTGTTCTTGGCTGGGGCAGCAGCAGCAGCAGCAGCACTACCACCCCTTTGGTGTGGAACTTCCTGTTTTTCCGAAAATACTGGAAGTGACAAAACGGGGTGAGTTTTCGGCCTGCAAAACCTGCAGAAGCCTGCAAAGCCTTCCTCAAGCCTTTGGGAGGCCAAAAAAAGGCCTCAAACCCACCGAAAATGAGCTGTGAGGCGTGTGCATGCCCAGTGAGGTAAGTTTGTCTGCAGTTCACGTGCCAGCACAAATGGCTCTGCGTGCCATAGGTTCACCATCACGGCTATAACCATTATAAATACCCGCCAGTTGCCCAGTATATGAATTTTGATCACATGACTAAGGGGATGCTGCAATGGATGAAAAACAGTCATGTCACATTTTTCAGTACCATTATAATATTTGAGGGGTCACTAAATTAATGATTGTTAGTCAAGGACTACCAGTATTACTGTCATCTTAAGAGATTGAAGAAGTGTGTCTTCTCTGCCATGGCCCCTACCCTTGGAAGAGGATCTCCCCCCTCCCCAAGAGATTTGAACAACACCCTCTCTAGCATACGCAAAAGTCCTTGAGACCTGGCCTCGATCCCAATCTTGTGGTTCAAATATTTCTCAGTCCCCATTTGTGGGGTCAGATATTTGTCATATGGCTATTACTATTTTGACAGTTTCAGTCTGCACTGTGTTGTTTTATGATTTTAACTATTTTTACTGTTTTGAATTTTGTAAGCCATCCAGAGTAAGCATCTGTAATAAATTTAAATAAATAACAACCAAGAACAGCACAGGAAATAGCAGACCAGCAATAAAGGTAATGATAATGACTTCAATATGCTAGAAGGATAAACATTCATCTGAAGCTCGCTATTTTTTTTTTATTGAGAAAGGAGATTGCTGCTCAATCAGTTATCTAAAAAGTAGCTTTAGGCATCTATATCTTTTCAGAGCATGAACCAAACTTAAATAATATGCTTAGTTCAAGATGTTTACAAGTACAGTTGAGTCCTATAGTGATAAATGGAAGAGATAGGCAGTCATCTGAATAAGTTAAATTTTAATACTCTATTAAAAGTATTGATATTTTCAACACATTTCAGCATAGAAATGTGACCTTCATTTCAACAATCTTTATTTGTTTAGCATATGGAGACTACAATGCTAATATAGAGTAGTAGTTTGGCTGCCAATTTACTAGCTCTGTTGTGCTACACATGTGTTTTCCAAGGTGCGCCACAGGACAGCAAGCCTGTTTCGCATCAGAAATAAAGACAAGTGGCTCTTCCTGCAGTGTCATCCAAGATCCTCTCCCTCGCAAATGTGCATCACAACCAGGAAGATTCAGAACCAGTCAAATCTGACTGCCTGCATGAAACACCAGCTCGTCTCCCCACTGAAGTGGTACACATTTATCTCCTCGCATAGAATATACTTTTGTATATTCTGTGCGAGGAGATAAATGAGCAATGGTGGTGCAGTGGATTAGAGTGCGTACTGCAGGTTACTTCTACTGACTACTGGCTGCCTGCAAATGGTCAGTTCAAATCTCAGCAGGCTCAAGGTTGATTCATCCTTCCATCCTTCCAGAGATTGGGAGAGAGTTCTAAAAAATGCCTACTTGAAGATGTTTCTGCCAATGCGGACCCAGATTGCTGGGGGCAATATGCTGACTCTATAAACGGCTTAGAGAGGCCTGTAAAGCATTGTGAAGTATATAAGTCTAAGTGCTATTGCTATACTTTTCGAACTGCTAGGTGGGTAGAAGCTGAGGCAAGTGACAGGATTTCTGGAAAAATGAGCATTAGATAGACAAGGCAAAGCTAGAGTTAATGGGCCCCAGAACTAGAAGATATGTATAGCAAAACCCAAACACAGCATTTCACCGTAATCTTATCCAACTGTAAAGCACTAAAGAGTAATGTGAGACCATCGATCAGAAGATTGCACTTGAACGGAAACTGGACCTTGCAACATGACAATAACCCTAAGCATTCCAATAAATCGACCAAGGAATAGCTGGGTGTGGGTGGGTGGAGAAAGATTCTAGAATGGCTGAATCAAAACCCAGATCTCAATTCCATCAAAACGCTGTGGGGCGATTTGAAACTGGCTGTGCCTACAAGAACCTTTGCAACATTTAACAGCTTGGGGAAAAAAATCTGCATGGATGATGGGAAAAAATTCCAGTCAATATCAGAGATTGGGAGAGAGTTCTAAGAAATGCCTATTTGAAGATGTTTCTGCCAAAAGGGACAATAACAACTATTAGAGCTAAAGGTATACCTTTTCAACAGAAAGGAATGGCATATTTTTAATCAAGTGATCGCAAAGTCAATTTTTCAGTTGTTTTGTCCAATTACATCAGTTTTTGAATGAAGATAAAGTATTTCTACAATGTTAAACATTTTCTTTTTACACGGTGTACTTTTTTGCATGACTTTAGAGTGTGGTGGTATCTGGCACTGAATTGCAAGAGAGAAAGGCTCTTTCCCAAGGGTCTAATAGACAAATTAGCACTGAGTCAATTTTATGCAGACCCAGAAGGGATATCCTCCCTAAACCTTCCCAGGATTTGTCTGGTAGTTACATAGTGTGCTTTAGTCTGGGCAAGTTTCTTGTCTGTAGGCAAACAGCAATAAATAAACTACTCTGAGTAATTCATTGTGTCACACAGGGGTCTCTTGCCAGACAAAAGCACACCCTGAATAACTATCAGATAAATCCCGTGAAGCTTTAGGGAGGATTCCTTCAAGATCTCTTTCTGCAGACTGAGGACTCAATGTTGATTTGACTTGTCTCTTACTTTCTTGGAAAAGAGAATGTCCCTCTTGCAATTCAACCAGTGGTGGGATTCAAATTTTTTTACTACTGGTTCTGTGGGCGTGGCTTGCTGGGCATGACTTGCTGGGCGTGGCAGGGGAAGGAGACTGTAAAATCCCCATTCCCTCCCTACCCGACTAACCTGCTTTCCAGCTCCATTCTCCTATGCAGGGCAACAAAAGAAGACTCAGCCGATCAGCTGGGAGTCAGGAGGCAGAGAATAGATGGGGGAGGGGCCAGTCAGAGGTGGTATTTGCCAGTTCTCCAAACTGTTCAAAATTTCCACTACCAGTTCTCCAGAACTGGTTAGAACCTGCTGAATACCACCTCTGAAGTCAACAGATTTCAACAACAAGAATCAGCAAAGAACAATCTTATATAGGTAGTCCTTGACTTACAACCACAATTGGGATCAGAATTTCTATTGCTAAGCAAGGCAGCTGTTAAATAAATTATGCCCAACTTTATGAGGTTTTTTTTGTGCCATAGCTGTAAGGTGAATCATTGCAGTCATTAAGTGAACCCAGTTCTCCCGTTGATTTTACTTGTCGGAAGCTGACTGAGAAAGTTGCAAATGACAATCGCATGATTCCAGGCTGCTGCAACTATCATGAAATACATGATAGTTGCCAACCACCTTAATTCTAATCATGTGACCGTGGGGATGCTATGACAGTTGTGTGAGGTTGGGTTGTAAGTTACTTTTTCAGTGCCGTTTTAACTTTGAATGGTCACTAACCAAATGGCTGCAAGTATGGACTTTATATGTGTACTCAAAATGAGATTTTGTTTTAGCTAGGGATGCAGAGGCAGTATTCAGCAGATTCTGACCAGTTCTGAAGGACCGGTAGCGGAAATTTTGAGTAGTTCAGAGAACGGCAAATACCACCTCTGACTGGAGATTTTACAGTATCCTTCCCCTGCTACACCCCCCCCCCAAGCCCACAGAACCGGTAGTAAAAAAAATTGAACCCCACCACTGTAGGGATGCCATTTAATGCAAAGTGCATTGCATTTATATACAGGAAGGGCTACTGGCCTGTCCTCCCACGATACTAGTCCCCCTTTTAAGTTCCTATAAAGTTCAGTTTCAGGCTTTGGTTTTTTTCTTTGTCCCAGAGACGAATAGCCATTGCTTCCATGTCCACCTGATGGGTATGGCAATGTTTTTGTTACAATCTTTTGCATGAATCTTCTGCCTAGACACTCTTTCTACTTCAAAAGCATACTTGGGTATCATGCATTTCTGTCTAGTTCACTATATCACCTTGTAAAAATATTTGGGAGATCACCAAAATAAAGTCCAGTTGTCATTTTAACGCATCGTGACAAACTTCTTCGTTTCTTATGAGCCAATAATAAAAAAAAAAAACTCAGAAAAGACTGACAAGTGAAACAGTGTTTAATATAGTTGTTAAATTAAACAGATTGCAATTTCCATGGGAAATCCTAACTGTATTCATCTTGCAAGAGCCAGAATAAAGAGTGCATACCCCTTGAAATGATCATGACACAGTCAACAATCACAGTCAGAGATACAGGCGACTGAAAATTTCATTGACAACACAATTGCGCAAGGCGGTCTGCTCAAATGTTAATGCACACTTCAAAGCAGGAGGCCAACTTAAAAAATGACCCTATATTGTGCTATTAATTAAATTTTGGAAGTGGTAAATGATGCCAGAAAGAAAGGGTGGAAGATAATGAACAAGCTGCAGTACCATGTAAATTAAAGACCTTTGAAAATCAGATTTTGTTTAAAGGTTAAAAAAACATATAGTACAAGGACAAACTTGGCAGTTTTCTAGAATCGGGCTGTATTATGTTCCAGGATGTGCATACATACCCAAGAGAAATAAGATACTACTAGGTTCTTGTTTAAAAGAGCTCCACATAAGAATTATGTTAAGCAATTTAATAAATTAAGAACGTGGATTATATTTAATTTCTTGATCAAAGATCAGAGCCCCTTCTCCCGTGTCATAGCCATACAGTTTATTAATGTTACTAAAAATCTATTTTGTAAAATGGAAAAAAATCTGTCAAAAGTTTTTAATCATTTTGGAGATAGGCTTAATATAAATTCCTTTCCTACACTGAAATATAAAAATATATGCTTTCTACACTTCAATATTTTAATAAAATGTATGGGCATTGAAAATTCATGATGAACTCATTTATAAATGCGTATCAGTCACGCCTTTTCTTAAAAATTGTTAGATCGTCCCAGCATCTGCAGTCAATTTTGTTTGGTTATAGGAAAAAAAAAACCCCAACCAAACCTTCCCAAGCCTTTTTTTAACTAAATGCCATGTACAATGAATTGAAAGTAGAATTTAATTTCCCACCTCTTCACGATAGCAACATTTCTAGATTCCACAGCAATTCGACATTCCACAGCAATTTAATACACATTAATTGAACAAACCATTAAATATTTTAATATTTGTTCTTTCGGTTCTTTGAACATTGGAAATTGTTTTTATCCCAAAGTATTTCAAAAGCTATTTCAAAATTGGGGGACATTTTATCTTTAATTTTATCTGGGCTAGTTTCTGCTTTTCTTTGTTTTTGTTTTCTAGCCTAAGTTTCATCACCTTCATCTATTTTTATTTTTAATTTTTATCCTGGAGCCCCTTTTAAGCTTCTGCTTGCTTCCTGGACTGTACAGAAATTGAAAACTGCCAAGCCTGCAACTCTGAAAAGAACAAAAAGAACATCCACATTTTTATAACTTATGTACACCTCCCAAGATGCACAGCCACCAGTTTCGACTCTTGTGCGCATCCAGCAAGAGGCTTCCCCCGGTCAGCTGAGTTAAGATAGAGAACAGGGGAAAGATTTCTCACTGATCAGCTCTCTTGCAGACTGAAGAGGCCCAACCTGGACTTCCCGTTTCCCCTCTCCTCCCAGACAGATTATGACAGAGAAGGGAATGAATGTCAGGTGTGCATGAATGGATCAAGATTGCTTCACCCAAAAGATAAAAGCAGCTGTACCAGGTGTTCAGTGCTTGCTTAAGTGCTGCATATGAGTCTTGCTACCTTTTCACATAGCCGTCATGTGTACTGCATTACAGCGGGTACACAACTGATCACGATTGCACAATTGGGATGAAATTTTAATACATAAAATCCTCAAAATATAGAATTTTGGTATATTTGTTAGTGTCAGTGTCTCCCATATTACAAAATACAAAACCTCCCCAAATAATCCCACACATATCAGAGAAATCTCCCTGACCAACAGGACGATTTAACAGCTAAGTCTTTCGCCTGTGAACCAAAATGCACCAGTAGGAGTTTCCTTTAATAAATACATATGAAAAAATTCTTTTTCCTCGCTTTAAACAATTACTCTCCCTCCTCTCTTGCTAAAATGAGGAAGCCTCACATTTGTGTAAGGGTAGGGATAGCAAGAGTACATAACAAGGCAACTTTTTTTCCATTTAAAAATATCACCGATGGCATAATAAAAAAGGCCCTTGATAAAGAGTTACAGTGAGAGCAACATCTTTAATTTTAAAAGCCCACTCAAACAGCTAATATAAGAACAGTGGCACATTCAGGGAGCTGACAGCACAGACCAGAAATAGTATGGGAGTGCACAGCCTTTCCAAAATAATGCTGTTTGTTTTAGTTTTCCTTTTGTTGATGAATCATACTTTCCTTCCACCAACTAAAAACATTGTGTTACTTCAAATAAATACTTAAATAGTTTTAAGTCCTGCGTAGCAGCCACAAACGAAGATCTCAAATCCACCTCTTCGTCTCCGCACTTCTATGAAGCATAAATCTTTGGTCAATTCACTTAACGTTCATCTTCGGAAAAAAGGTCTGCAGCAGTGCTAGGTGACTTCTGAAGTGTGTGATAGGCAGCCCAAGCTGTGTTTCTTTTCTTTTTTCCCCCCTTCGCACACAATCCTACTAAAAAGGCATCGTCTGAAATATTCAACCGTGCCTTGGGATCAGATTCACTGTGAAACAGTGATGTTTTCTCCAACGTGCTATTGTGTTTGAATCAATGGAGTCATCCTTGCCCACTGTCGTTAACTCGCTGGCGGGCCTTCATTTAAGAAGTAGGTGGTCATTTCTCCTTTACCTTTGACTTTCACAACCCCTCGGCATTCTAGTTGGTAGTTGTTGATGGTTAAAACCTGATACATGTCTGTAGTAACCTGTAGAGTATTCAAAAAGAAGAATCAGCGTTTAGGCCCCCCCCTCTTGTTGAAGTTAACAATTGAACATTTGCAGAAGGCATATTAAAAGTTTTATCTGGGATTACTGGAGAGAAAACTTTGCACTCTGATTGTGTTCACAGTACAGAGGCCTTTGCATTCACTGAAGCATCAGAGGAAATGAGGAAATCATTTAATTCTGCTGAAACCATGTTCTATTTCCATATAGAAGCAGAGATTGAAGACCTGATACTAGGCAAGTGTACCAGATTTAGTAGATTACTTGATTATACTCAAGAAGTCTTATTAGCAAATGCCAGGCATAAGCATTCAGCCTCTAAACACAGAGTGCTGGTTCTATTAAAAGGAGGGGACAGAATACAGAGTGGAAAGGCCGTTGCATCAAATACACTGCTCAAAAAAATAAAGGGAACACAAAAATAAGACCTCCTAGATCTGAATGAATGAAATATTCTTATTAAATACTTTGTTCATTACATAGTTGAATGTGCTGACAACAAAATGACACAAAAATTATCAATGGAAATCAAATTTAGCAATCCACGGAGGTCTGGATTTGGAGTTACACTCAAAATTAAAGTGGAAAAAACCACTACAGGCTGATCCAACTTTGATGTAATGTCCTTAAAACAAGTCAAAATGAGGCTCAGTAGTGTGTGTGGCCTCCACATGCCTGCATGACCTCCCTACAACACCTGGGCATGCTCCTGATGAGGTGGCAGATGGTCTCCTGAGGAATCTCCTCCCACACCTGGACTAAAGCGTCCCCCAATTCCTGGACAGTCTGTGGTGCAACGTGGCATTGGTGGATGGAGCGAGACACGATGTCCCAGATGTGCTCAATTGGATTCAGGTCTGGGGAATGGGCGGGCCAGTCCATAGCATCAATACCTTCGTCTTGCAGGAACTGCTGACACACTTCAGCCACATGAGGTCTAGCATTGTCTTGCATTAGGAGGAACCCAGGGACAACTGTACCAGCATATGGTCTCACAAGGGGTCTGAGGATCTCATCTCGGTACCTAATGGCAGTCAGGCAACCTCTGGCGAGCACATGGAGGACTGTGCGGCCCCCTAAAGAAATGCCACCCCACACCATTACTGACCCACTGACAAACTGGTCATGCTGGAGGATGTTGCAGGCAGCAGAACATTCTCAACCGCGTCTCCAGACCATGTCACGTCTGTCACATGTGCTCTGTGTGAACCTGCTTTCATCTGTGAAGAGCACAGGGCTCCAGTGGCAAATTTGCCAATCTTGGTGTTCTCTGGCAAATGCCAAACATCCTGCATGGTGTTGGGCTGTAAGCACAACCCCCACCTGTGGATGTTGGGCCCTCATACCACCCTCATGGAATCTGTTTCTGACTGTTTGAGCAGCCACATGCACATTTGTGGCCCGCTGGAGGTCATTTTGCAGGGCTCTGGCAGTGCTCCTCCTGTCCCTCCTTGCACAAAGGTGGAGGTAGCAGTCCTAATGTTGGGTTGTTGCCCTCCTATGACCTCCTCCACTTCTCCTGATGTACTGGCCTGTCTCCTGGTAGTGCCTCCATGCTCTGGACACTACGCTGAAAGACACAGCAAAACTTCTTGCCACAGCTCGCATTGATGTGCCATCCTGGATGAGCTGCACTACCTGAGCCACTTGTGTGGGTTGTAGACTCCGTCTCATGCTACCACTAGAGTGAAAGCACTGCCAGCATTCAAGTGACCAAACCATCAGCTAGAAAGCATAGGAACTGAGAAATGGTCTGTGGTCACCACCTGGAGAACCACTCCTTTATTGGGGATGTCTTGCTAACTGCCTCTGCTTTCCACCTGTTGTCTATTTCATTTGCACAACAGCATGTGAAATTGATTGTCAGTCAGTCTTGCTACCTAAGTGGACAGTTTGATTTCACAGAAGTGTGATTGACTTGGAGTTACATTGTGTTCTTTAAGTATTCCTTTTATTTTTTTGAGCAGTGTATATCTTCTCCTCTTTCACTATTACAAGTTATGTAAGTGCTGCTGCAAGCAGAGTTTGGGAAGGCAAGGAAAAGGTGTGAAGAAGACTCACCTGAATCCTATCGGGGACTCCTGTACTGTCCATTCGACTAGCTACATTCACAGTGTTACCCCAAATATCATACTGGGGCTTACGTGCACCTATGACCCCTGCTACTACGGGACCAATATTGAGCCCTAGAAACAAAGCGGTAAGGAATTAAGACTTCCAAAAATAAATTGCTGCTTATTAGTTTTCATCTGTAAATCCCATGCAGAAACAACACAACCACCAGATTCATCCCCAGGCCTCATTCATCCCTACTAAGTTTCAAAGAAATTATCTTTTAGCTTTGTATAAATCAAAGGAGGAAAGGAAGCTTTTTGCTGCACACCCTTATTTCATTTATTTAGTTAGCTGTTAACTAGTGTAATTTATACCAGAGTTGTATTTTTTTAGATAGGCCATATAAATATAATAAATAAATTATTTTTAGATTCATATTTTCCCACAAATATTATTTAAAAAAAAACATTTTAACATTTTTTAAAAATGAACAAATGCAGAGAAGGGAGAGACAGAGAGAGCCTGCCCGCGGGGGAAGAGGGAGAGAGAAAAGGAACAATGCATCCTTTGCACAAGTTTGCAATTAAAAAATTATAAGCATTTGGAAACCAAAGCGGCAATTTGCTCCCACTGACTTCAGTGGAAACATTCAGAATTTTCTTAAATCTTTTCCATCAAAATCAATAAGGATTGGATTTGATCACAACCCTATTAAGGTGTTTCTGAAGCTACTGAATTTAATGCCAGAAGGAATATTAAATATGGAGATTACTGTCTTGCTCTTTAGCCTTCTGCGCCTCCGACAGGTCACAGGATTCAAATGTGAAAGAAGTATTTGGTAGGAACATCTGAACTGAAGAGCCATTATTTTTCTTGCCTCCAATATGTGCCTCAACGAGAGTGAGAGCAAACCACGCCTGCTCTGGATATTACCAGTAATTTTTTTCTTTCCATTACATCAATGTGAAGGAAATTGTATCAAGGGAGAAATCAAAAATGATGATGATGACGACGACGACAATGATATATTGCTCCCATATTTGCATTTTTGGTCCTAGTGAAATGTAGGCCTATTAGGATGCAGTTACAAACTTACTTACTGGAAAGATTGCATTGCTACTAGTGTGTATGTATGTGTGAAAATATGGAAGCTGAAAAGATCACCGATTACTTGCCTATCTTATTGTATGCTTATTTTTAAGATATACTTTTGTATCCAGAATGATTTATGCTTGTAGCTACCATACTCCAAAGAGCAAAAATACTTTGTGATGCAGGGGTGTATATTGATTTTCCCATTATCAGTAGGATATGTTATATCATTTGTATAAGCCATAATTGGCACTGCCAAATGAACACTAGTTAAAAGAAGCAACACCCAGGATTACTTGCAATCAGTGGCTTCGTGCAAAATATGGCATTTGATTTTTTTTTTTTTTTTTTATCATAGAGAGTGGATTCACAGGGTGAATTTTTGGAGCCTAAAGTACAACCGCAATATTTACCTATTTTCATTTGGAAATTGTTGAATGAATGCTCGTTGATGTATTTCATTTGATCCATTAACCTCATTGCAAAGTCCGCCAGGGCCTTGATATGTGTTTTGCCCACCTTGTCATAGGTGGAATCATTAAGACCCGAAGCAGCCATATATGTGCTCCCTATTGTTTTGATCTTTTCCAGCTGTCGAAATTGGTCTTCACTTATGATCTACAAACCCAAGGAAGGAAAAGGACATACATGTAAATAAATCCATGCTCTGTAAGTGGTCTCTGCACAGCCCTAGGCACTACATGCATTAACCCACAGCGGGAACAATCCAGCTTGATTCATATATGAAAAGAAAATAGATGAGCTATTTGGATCCTGAGTACAAACATAGACATTGAAGTCCTATATTAGCTATTTCAAAATAACTTGAAAACAGTTATGGTTATGCTTTGAATTATTAAGTCCTAGATCTGATGCAATATTCTAGTCTGGTATACTATATCATAATATAATATAATTATAATATGAATATATTCCTGTCTGTCCAAATTCTTGTTTCTCTAGTATTACAAATGACATGTGTCAGTGCTTTCTATTAACACAGGTAATTGAATTACACTATTTGCACTTTTAATAATATGGCAGAGTTTATTCCCTTATAACAGGAGTGGGAAACAATGACCCTTTTATGACATGTAGACTTCAACTCCCAGTATTCCTGAGCCAGTCATGTTGGCTCAGGAATTCTGGGAGTTGAAGTCCACAAGTCATAAAAAGGCCATAGTGATGCCTTATGATGTAATTCCTTCTTTGCGACAAAAAAGATTCAAGAAAATCCATGCTAAGTATAATGAATAAATTTCCTAGCAAGTGCACATGCTTATTTCAGCTGCCTTGGCAAAATTCCTACTTGTCCCACCCACTCTAAGGCACCAAGGACCAAAAGACTAAATGACCAGGTGACCAGGACATGCAATCACTCAACTGGGATAAGATAACTAGTTCCATGGAGTTTTGAGGAACTATGATTGTAGAGAAGGTTCAACTAAATTTTCGCATTAATCTCTAGTATTGCAGAAAGTTTTTTAAAAAGTCACTTAAAAAAAAAACCCTGAACCTAGACACCCCAAAGTGTCAAAGACAATATTGTGTGGAACAGGGTATTTACATAGCGATCGGTCCTCAGCATGAAAGAGACCATTGTTCTCCTTGAATTTGCTCACCTCATCGAAATCAGCAATGATTTCATTGAGGAGCCTCAAGCACTCCACCCCTTCATTGTTGGCCTCTAACTCCACATAGAATTCGGAGAAGTTGCTGATGGAAGCAAACATGACAGCAACACATTCACAGGACTGGTAATACAGTTCATCGTTTCTCCGTTCCTGTGCAAGAAAGTGGGCTGCTACATCCTTTGGCAAGATATTATGGAGAAGCCGTCTATTGTAGGCCTGCAGCTCCTCCATTTCCTCCTTTTCTTCAGTAGCCTGAAGAGAGAGACAAGGAGGTGGTTGCAAGTTAACTTCATTTATAAGGGAAATGGGCTGGAAATAAATATGCATTAATAGACAGGTATCAACAGAATTACATTTTACAATTCATTGGGTTCTAATTTTAAGCATACACAGAAGGCCTATTACTGAAATTATTAATTCTGTCCTCAAAATTGAACTCTCAAATATCGGTGGAAGCTTCGTTTTAAGTTCTGATTCAGTTTGGTGAGCAGATCAATAGGAGCAGAATTCTATGAAGAAGAAATAATCAACAGATGTTCGTAAAAGCAGAAAAATTTCCCAAATTGTTATCCTTGAGATGTAATTTCATCGAGTAAAAGTAATTAGTTTTTGAAAAGGACTCCCACTGAATTACAAAACTCTTTCTTTACTCAATTAACAATATTCGTGTAACACTTTTTTCCACACAAATGTTCTGTGTGGAATATGCTTGTCAGTACTGCTTAACTAAGCTATAGGCCCACTACACTAAGCTGATGTCAATCAGCCCCCTGTAGATTACATATTACAAAGCAAGATATCTGTGATCATGAAATGTAAAAAAAAAATCCTGCATAAGTTTCCTCTGATCTGAGAATTCTAGTTCTGATTTATCAGCACAGTAGCCCAACAAAATAACAGCATGAGCAGCAATCACATACTGATCATAAGAAGGTATTCTAATATAATATTAAAGACAGGCATGAAAGAATAAGCACCTGCGGACATACGCACCTGAAGCTTCCAAAGGAAATCCAACCTCGCTGTGGATTCCACCTGCTGTGCATGCAGATAGACCGCCAAGACAAAAACAGTGATGACAACAGGGGTTACAATCTTCAAAGCAACCCTGGACACATGGGAAGGACTATACAGGAAACAAAATGCACAAATCTGAAAATTATAATGCAACAGTGACTCAAGCATCAAGAACATAATGCTTCACATGTTGTCAAATCAAACCTTCCAGTCTTTCTCATCCCTAGAAATGCTGCCAGAGGGCTTGGAATTCAATTTCTCCATGTCCTGAGTGTCCCTTGTTGTGTATTATTATTTATGTATTTGTTTATTGACTTATTTAATTTATTTGCTGTGCATCTCATAACAAAATGACTCTGGGTGGCTTCCAGCATTAAAATCCTAACAAATAAATATTGTTAAAAGAATTAAAAAAAGAAAAGAAATCCCAATCAAGATAAAATATAGTTAAAAGATGAATGGGAGGGGGGAATGGGATTGCCTCTTAATTCAACAACCACCTTCTAAGTGATGCTCCCCCATTGGGACCCCAAGCCACCTGGCAGATCCAGGTCTTCAGGCTGCTGAGGAAGGACTGAAGGGTAGGAGCCAATCTTACCTCAGGGCATAAGATCAGGGGTGGGATTCTACCAGTTCGCACCTATTCACTAGAACCAGTTGTTAACATTCTAAGCAGTTCTGAGAACTGGTTGTTAGAAGAAATTACTGGCCTAATCCTGTAAGAAAGGCAGGAAGGAAACATTCTGGTGTTGCTGACAGAAACTGCCTCTCCGTTAACCCTTATTACATTCTTGGCAGGACTAGACTTCCTGTCTCTGGAACTTCTCTGGAGTTTTTTTCCCCTCCTTTACTGGTACTTTGCTTGTGTAGAGTGACCATTGAAAAAAGTGACATGACCATTTTTTACACTTAACAAATGTTGCAGCTTCCCCACAGTCATGAGAGGCCAGGTGAGGAGATGCGTGCCTCGATGTGAGTGATGTTGAGTTGGCCACGCCCAGCCAGTCACATGACCACCAAGCCATGTCCACCCAGTTATATGACCACCAAGCCATGCCCACCAACTAAGCCATGCCCACAGAATCAGTTGTTAAAAAATTTGAAACCCACTCCTGAGTAAGATGGACTAAAGGGCAGGAGCCACAGGAGAGAAGGCCCTAGAATTCCTTCACCAACAGGGTCTGCAGCAGGTCTCCTTTGTTGGTGTGGATAAGATGGGCCAGTCCCAGTGGGGTAAGGCAGCTCCTCAAGTAACCCATGAACCCATGTCAAGCAGGGCTTTAAAGGTAATAACCAAAACCTTGAACTGCAGCCAGTGCAGCTTGTGGAGCAGCGGTGTAACATGGGTCATCCTAGGGACCCCCAAAATTGCCAGTGTTGCCATATTTTGCAGCAGTTGATGCTTCCAAATGCTCTTCAAGGGTAGCACCACATTGAGCACATTGCAATTGTCTAGATCAGAGGTGGCATTCAGCAAGTTCTGACTAGTTCTGACCAGAACTGGGAGTGGAAATTTTGAACAGTTTGGAGAACCGGCAAATGCCACCTCTGACTGGCCCCTCCCCCATCTATTCTCTGCCTCCCGAGTCCCAGCTGATTGGCTGGGTCTTCTTTTGTTGCCCTGCACAGAAGAACAGAGCTGGAAAGCAGGTTAGTGGGGTGGGGAGGGAATGGAGATTTTGCAATAATCTTCCCCCAGGAGTGTGGTAGGAATGGAGATTTTACAGTGTCCTTCCCCTGCCACACCCACCAAGCCACACCACGCCCACCAAGCCACAAAACTGGTAGTAAGAAAATTTGAATCCCACCAGTGGTCTAGATGTAAGATGACCAGGACTTGAATGACTGAGTGCAAGGACTCTTGATCCAGGAAAAGATCAGGTGTATCCTGGGTAAAAGAGTGAATGCAACCAGCTGCAGTCCAAGTGCAGCATCTTGGCCCAAGACCACCCTCCCTCCTTCTGCCACAGATCTGTACCAATACAAGCTTCTACAAAGTCTCGATGAATTATTGAAAATGCAATAACATCGCCCTTCATTAACTCACCATATTCCATTCTCAGTCTCATTGGAAAACACACTGAAAGAACAAGAGGGACATATTTTAGGCAAAACAAAGAGATCTTTCGTTTCTTTTAAACATCATTAGCCTGTGGAGATTCTCAGTCATCAGGTCAAAGTTGTCTCAAAGGTGCTTTATCAAAAGGTAACTTCCCTTGAGGAAGAAAAAAAAATGTTTCATTTCTCATTCAAGAAGCTTCATAAGTTGTGAATGAATCGCAACGGATGAAGCTTCTTGGATGAGAAGCGAAAGGTTTGCTTCTTCTTCCTCAAGGAAAAACACTCAAGTTGCTTTTCAAAAAAGCACCTTTGAGGTGATCATTAGAGTGATCATCATCACTTGCATTGATAAGCTTTTGAGTTCTGAGCCATGTTAGCCTCATATCTTCTTTCACTAAACTGCTGTAGGCCAGACAAGGAATAATGGATAGAAACTGAACAAGGAGAGATTTAACCTGGAAACAAGGAGAAACTTTCTGACAGTGAGAACAATCAACCAATGGAACATCTTTCCCTCAGAAGTTGTGGGAGTGCCATCACTTGAGACTTTCAAGAAGAGATTGGACTGCCATTTGTCAGAAACGATGTAGGGTCTCCCGCTTGGGTGGGGGGTTGGACTAGATGACCAACAAGGTCCCTTCCAACTCTGATTATCTGTTAAATATGTATCTTATCCTTGTCTCCCCACTGGCAGAATGGGATACACACATTGCCCTGTTGTGAAGTGGGAAAAAAATTTAAACAAAAGGAAGTACAAAAATTGTTCTGGGCTACATGTTCCCTTTTTTTGCCCAATGAAAACATTTATTTTGCATCCAATAAATGATTATAGCCTGATTACTTATGAGCACTGCATTTATTTCCTAGCTGAAGGGGTGCAGGCACACATGAGCACACATCTCTCATGTCTGAGATTCGAACTGCCAAACTGCAGGCAGCTGGCAAGAATAGAATATAACTTTATTTATTAGACCAGCAATAGACATCACTATTTACAATATATATAAAAAAGTACTGACACATTATAATACATTAATAGTGGATAAAAACATCCCTGTTAAGAAAATATATATTCTCAAACAGTTAGGGGCACTCCCTAGTTAATATGAATGGAGAGCCAATAAGTATGTGCGTAAATATCGTTTTCCAAAGATTGTTCGATCCCCTTCATGTCTGGAATGTAACCAATTCAGTCAACAAAACTGCATTCTTTCCCAAGCCCCATCCATCATACGCAAAGCCATTTGCAAATTCAACCTACTAACCATCTGGTTGAAATACAGACATCCTATGCAATATGAAAAATATAAGAACATCCCAATGAGAGATGCATTTAGGCAGCAGCATAGAACGTTAGTGACTTCTTCCTCCTAAGCCTCACCCCTTTCTCACCCCCTCCCCACTTGTCAATGACCCAGAGTGAAATGTTCACAACCCACCACCAGCTTCCCAGGGGACATTTAAACATACATGCACACAAATGCAACACTTTTTAATACACAAAAGAAAATAGTGACACTTCTTATGATCATGGTTGATAAAGAGGTTGAAAATAATTTCAGAAATGTTCCCTGACCTTGTTTTTCTAGAAAGCTTCCAAAGTACCATTCGGTTCAATATGCTAATAAATTAAAGAAGCATACATCTAGGACAGAGATTTTTTTAATGTGCAATTGCTCCATAATAACATTCTTTTCAGTTTTTCACTTTGGACACTATGGGGAGCCATAACCACTTCAAAAGAATGTGTTCGATGAGTATGGTTAACACAAGAGGTTTAATCTGGACTTAATTTTGGATTTAATTTTGGTTGAAGGGAGGATTTACCGGGAAAAATTAGAAGGGAAATTATAGAGTTAGACAAGACATCGTATATCTACTCTGCTTAGAAGTTAAGCAAATAAGTCCAGTGATGTGTAAATCTAAAGATATCTATACCCAAATGGGCATAATGTATTGGTTGTGAAATTACATTGACAAAATCCCTTTTAAGGCCAAAGTATTTCACTGAATTATGTGGAAAATGTTAATCTTCATATCTACCAAATTGTATTATTTAACTGAGGGGTCCTGGAAGCCTGGCACTCTGACAAATCAGCCATCAATAGACACACAGACATTAACAACATCTATAGACTATGAAGAGAGACAATCAACCAGCCCAAAAGAGACCAAAAGATTTCAGCACCTCTCCACCAGGAATCAGCACCCAGATCAGCATAGATTAATCCCAAGATTAACTTCAGACCAACAATCAAATAAGCAACACCCTAATCAAGAAACTGCCAAAGAGCCATCAGTCAACAGCCCAATCAAAGAATCTCTAAGATTGCCCACACCCGCACAGAGAGTCAAGTCAGCAGAATATAAACTGACAGTAAACAGCACTCCTTACTAGCACGAATCATGTTACCTAATTAGGATTATGAAATGTCTGCAAGAAACAAGCAAGCTCAGAGGGCACCAATGAACCCTCGTTTCAACCCTGAACTACATATTTTATCCTTTATTGACATTATTTCATTCAATGGAAGAATATCTTACAATTACAATTTTCTTCATATTTCAGGAGTAGGAGTGTGTACCTTCCTGGAAATTTTACTTATATCTTGTCACAGATTTAAGATTTCATTTTTGTAGAATCGAATTGTTACGTCAGCCTCAGCAAAGGAAATGTGTCATCAAATTAATGCCATTGTTTTCCTTTCTTGCTGTTCAAATTAATTTTTCAAATGAAACATATTTCAATTAAAGTATGTTTAAAAGTATGTTAGTTAAATTTTTATTTAGCTAACATCAAGCTGTCCATGTATGTAGCCATGCCAAATTCTTGCAGTTGATTTTCCAGTTACAACTTCAAGTGCTTTGTTGTGGAGTTGCAGCCACAGCTCTGTGAATATGGACCAGCCTTTCCTTAAAATCGGAGAATTGGAAGGGGGCATTTGGGACTCAGTGTCTGTTGCTCTGCTCAGTGTAGGAAAAAGTGGCACCTCTATGTAGCTAACATTGCCCATACAATGGTACCTTGGTACGCATTATTAATTGGTTCTGAGAGGCACAATGAATACAAAAAATGTTGAGTACCAAACAAATTTTTCCCAGGAAAAATGTAATGAGTCACAAGGCAGCTGAAATCAACAAGTTCTAGCTTATGCATTGAGTACCAAACAAGCAATGAGTACCGGAACAAAATTTTCATATCAAAATGTGTACCAAATTCAATGATTTTTGAAGCAGTTGAGTACCGAAGTACCAGTGATGGTATTCTACCGGTTCGGCCTGGTTCGGCGGAACTGGTAGCTCCGAAGATCATCTGTTGGCTTTGACTATCAGCTGCTGGGCCTGTCCCGCCCCGGCTCTATTCTTACCTTTATTTCCAGGTTTTCAAGCTGAGCTGCTTCAGGCGGCACAGTGGATTGCCATGCATCAGCTGTTTTATATACAGGGCTTGCAACAGAAGATGAGTTGCAAATGCTGCCTGTGCACCAAGCATGCATTTGGTGTGTGCATGTGCGAAGAGCACGTGTGCACATAAAGCCTGCACTCACACCGACTGTGTTATGTTCTGTGAGTGGCGCAAGAAGCGGAGACGAGTCAACGAACAGTGAACTTCAACTCTTTATTAAACATGGTGCAACAGCTCTGCTAATGGCCACAACAGCCCCCTTTATATAGGCAAGCTCTTGGGTATTTAGCCAATGAAAACGCAGGAACGTTAGCTCTTTTTAACCAATGAGAAAGGCTCGTTAATAGCCAATCAGATTCTCCTGAACGGACCAATCCGATATCGCTATTATCGGCCAATCAGAAGGGCAGGGCCAGAACCCTGCACTTTGCTTTAAGGTTTCAACAAACTTTATTCAAGCACTTTTATTAATTCACAACAGACTGGGTAGGAAAAAAATTTGAAACCCACCAATGTGAAGTACCACAGTAGTTTGGTGGATTGGGAATGCATACTAATTCAATTAATTCCACTTCCTTGTTTTCCACATAATCATCATCCTCTATAAGGATAATTGTAGCAACTTCTTTTGTGGTAAGATCTTTTTTCTCAAATCTCTGTGAGGGAGGGAATGATTAGCCCAAAATCACCAAGGAAGCTTCTGTAGTTGAGAGAGTAGAATATGCCATTCGTAGTACACCTTAACGACTACACCACACTGGATCGTAATAGAAGAATTGGGCTCCCTGGGTCTGGAAGCAGGTGCACCTAAGCTGTGCTTGGCCGTCCTAAAAGTTTCCCACCAGCCATAAATAGTATGCCAAGTAGTGAGTCCTAGCTATTATGAAGACCCAGATTCTTGGGGGCAATATGCTGACTCTGTAAACTGCTTAGAGAGGGCCGTAAAGCACTGAGAAACCATATATATGTCTAAGTACTCTTGCTATTAAAAGAACTTTCAGAACAAAAGTTAATACATAGCAAAATGCAGCTCCAACATTTATTTCTTGAAAAAGATGGGCTTATTTACTTCATCTTATTCCTGACATCTTGATTGTGAGGTGATGCAAGTAATTGCTTCAAAGTGCTCCAATTTAGCCTGCTCAAAATTCCTGGCACTGTAAAATGTCTAAAAGAGGGTTTGTTTTCAGGTTACTCCTTGCTTCTAATTTGCCATCAATTTTCTCTTATAAGAAGAGAAAAATTATGTTCAGGTGGATTATCTCAGCAAAGCAATTAAAAATATGATCCCCCTCCCTTTCTGTGAATCAGACTGAGAAAGTTTTTACTTTTTTATCTTTTTTTGATGCATTACTCATTTACCGAGTTCAATCAAAATGGCTATTCAGGGTATTTTAAGGGCATTATGAAAATAATAAAACATTACTGGACTAAATAATATGAGAGCAGCGAGGTAGCTAATCACCAAAGGAATCAAAATGTTGCAGAGCAGGAAGCCAGCTCTAATGAGTCACTAGTCAAATTAATGAGTCATCAGCACATCCAGGCAACACAATCCAGGGTGTGTGCTATTTGAAAATAAAGCCCCTCTGTGTCGAAGGAGGCTTATTCCTAAGAACTGCACATTTAGAAGGCATCTTTGCGATCACTTAATGTCAATCTTAAAGAAATCCTGCAACCCCAGAGTTACCCACAGAATTCGATTTTCCACCTCTAGTACCAATGCTGAATTCTTGTATGCCTGGCATGGGAGATTTTGGCTGGTCTGAGTAAGATTTATGGGAACAGGCCTTGTTATATGGTGCGCTTGGACAAAATCCCAAGACCCAGTCCTGCCTACGCAGAGCTGGTTTGAGAGTGGAATAAGATAGATTCCACTAATCAGCCTCAATAACTTCCAGTCGATATTGTAGGGAGCAATGGAAATGCAAACATTTTGCAGGGATTCCTACACCATTGCTGCTACAGCACCATTAGACATCAGTTTCTGAATTGGATGTTGGATGCAGCTGTGTCAGCTTCATCAAATGACAGACATGGAGCAGCTGTACTCAATTGTCTGCATATTGGCGATAACTTCACCTTAGGACATGCAGCCATGAAGGTCAAGCAGTATTTAAAAATGTAGACCACTTAACCATGAATAGTTCATCTTTTGGAGCTTAACTTGGGAATCCTTCCTTCCTTCCTTCCTTCTTCCTCCCTCCCTCCCTCCCCATCAAAGTAGATATCACTGGCTGGCCATCAAGTTACCACCAGCCTTGTCACACTGCTTAAATTTAAATGGGAAGAAATTAATCCTCACATGAGAAAACAAGCCTTTTGTAGCTAAGCGCTGGAAGCTATCCCATGCACCAGCCTTTCATCACTTCACTGAGAGAAGAATGGAAAGAGTAACCCTTATTTTTCACCACAAATTCTAATAACTTGATTCCTGGAGGCACTTCAATCCCAAGGAAGGTTCCCTTTCTGATATCATAGCGGTTCTCAACCTTTACTTCACCCCAAATCCTTTTAAATATCTTTTGTGGCCACAGACCATGGCCACGGATCCCCAAGACTTAATTCAAGATTAAAAGCACTAAGACTGCATCAAATATTTATATGGGGCCCTGTGACCACATAGCAAATGCCCAGGAGTCTGTGAATCAAAAGTTAGAACCACTGCAATATCACATACAAGATGGGAAAGGGATTTGTGGCAGGGATTTAAGGCTAGAAAATAATTACTTGTCCTGTTCTGCCTCTCTTACATTCGTGTATTTCTCTTCACTATCAATGCCTCCCCTTGATACTATGTCTACATAAGGACATTGATGACATTCCCCATGGGTCAGGGGGCTTCCCATCCTTGGGGGGGCAAGCATTTTAAGAATCCTTCTGGAGCAGTGCATGATATGATCTCTCATATATATTGCCCTATCCCCACACTTAGATGGTCTTGGTTTATTGATCTGTATGGGATGTGGCCTCCTATACATTTTGCCCTATGTGCAATGGGAGAACCACCTGCAACATCCTATTCAGGTGGCTGCTGGGATCTCCTTGATCACTTGGAGTTGGCCTATAGCTACTGCAGATTTGCTTGAAAAGCTGTACCTGGCATTTGCCTGTAGATGGTTGAGATACACCTTTGAAAGCCAACTGATAAGGTTATAGCTTGCCTGCAATCCATATAGTAGTACAGAGCTCTGCCCTTAGCAAATACCGCACAGCTTTTCCAACAGCTCCCCAAGCCAATGATAGCCATAACTTCAAAAAAACAAGGAGCTAGGCTACCACAATATCCACTTTTTGCTAGCCCAATGAAAACGCCATTCCCCTACAGCCAGCTGCAGTTGTATCACTCTTGATTCTAGGATATTTAGGATTTCCCTCTATACTTTCCATGTTCCCTTCCTTTGCCTCTACTCCTCAGATGGAAATGGCACGCCAAGGGTGCCCCAAAATCCTGGAGATTCTCAGCATGGGGTGAGGCAAATCAACATTTAAATCCAGGCTGACTATTACTTTTTTGTATTCTCCTTACTGCCTGTGAAAACTTGGAGATATATTTGTATTTATTTGTATCCTGCTTTTATTATTATTATTTTTTATAAATAACTCAAGGCAGCAAATATACCCAACATACCTTCCTCCTACTATTTTCCCCAAAACAATCCTGTGAGGTGGTTTGGGCTGAGACACTACTGAAATATATTGGATAATGGCACCAATTTGGCATGTGAAGTGATAAACCTGGTTCTGGACTATTCCATTTCATTTGGTAACACTTCTTGATACATTAAAAAAATTGTAATAATTTTCTAAGATATGTGGATTTTTATACACATTTTGTTTTTAAAAGTGGAAAGTGTTCAGTCATATATGTCAAACAAAGTGGTCTAATCCAGATAAAAATATATCAATTTACATGGTTCTTCAGGAAAATTTCACACCACCAACCATGGCCACCTTCCCCTCCCCTCCTGGACTCTTTATGTTTACCTACATGGCGTTGGCTGTAACCAGAAGGTCTGCATTATCGAAGAGAGTAAGGCCTGGCACTTCCACAATGAGGACATATATAAATTCAATAATCAACATCAAAATGAGTTTCCCGATGCAGCTGATCTGAAGGAACACGGAGCAGGCCAGAAGGGTCAGTAAAACACTGTAGGTAAAGTACTGGGAGGGTGGGGGGTGAGGAAAAGGGGAATGAAAACAAGAAGAGAAAAAAAAATCAATAAACTAAAGGTCATCTTAGCAGATTTACAAAACATGGTTAAAAAGGAATAATATGTTAGTTGCAAATTAAGACTTGTCAGTTTCAAGGGTCTCCATCCTGAGGCCAGCACAGGCTAACTAACTTTCTTTCCAGGAGACCCGTGCAACCTCTGACCAAATGGGAGTTCAGTGGACTTGTAAGATGCTTCCCTGACAACTCAGTGATCATGGAGCTCATTCTCCCCACCTGCCCCCATGCCCCATTCTATAAACAGCTGGCAGGGCATCAACCTCCAGCATATTCAGTTGGATAGCTGACAAGCGGTGCTGATAGTACACAGAATATGGAGCCTTTTTCTTTTTTCCATTGCTAATGGAAGAACTGACACCAAGATTGTTTTTGAAATGATTTCTTAAACTAAATTGAATTTTACAACTGCAAATTACCACACAGGCTAATAGAACATAAGCATATTTTAGGCCCTAGGAAAAAAAAGTAATGAGTTTAGAGGTTTATTTAATCCTTTTTTTTTTTTTCAGGCCAAACTACTCTCCAATAATATGCAGTATTAGGCCAAATTCTCAGTGATCTAAAGAAATATTAGATACATTCTTCACTGTCAAAAAGAGGCATTTCTTTGAAAAGCTTACCCTCCAGCTCTGTGTGATGTGTATGTATGTCAGTACACAGATGCATGTACATGTATAAACTTTGCAGCATGCAGGAACAGAAATGTGCCTGCAGCTCCTGAAAACAAGCTGCTGGGATTTGAAGGCAAAAGTTGCTTTGCATTGCCTGTAGATGCAAATGTGGCACCTCTATGAAGCACCTTGAAGCAACCATGAGTTCTGCAGGGGTTATAGAGCAATTGCAGAAGGCCCACCTACAGTCCCCAGAAAAGATGTAGTTGTGCTACATCTTTTTGCCCCTCCATGCTTTGAAGCAACTGCTCTGCAATTCCTTCAATAACATTTTCCAGGATTGTGCAAGGTCCCTAAAATACCTTCACAAGCATGGAATAGACTGGAGCCTTTTTAAGTTGAGCAGATTTAGGTTGCAATTCTGTATATATCTTTGCATACATATCCTTATTCTTTTTGGTGGGACTAATATGTCCAAGTGTTTGGAGAGCTGCAAGCTTTTTATCATAGAAGGGGGTCAACAGAGGCCTTGCTGAATCTCCCCTCCCATGATGAGCTGCTCCCTCTGTCCCCAACTACAATTTCTGCAGGCTGAGATACACAGAAAAACCTCTATGTCATGCCCCTGTTGGAGTCTGAATCCAAGGAGAAAGATACACATCTGACAGGGAATGGAAGTGTGGCTCCATTGGCAGTGGAGGAAACTGGGGAAGGGCAAAGTCAGGCTGGGCAGAGTAGGAAAGAGGTAGAACAAGGGAGAGGGAGTTCAGAGGAAGACCCAGGCTCACCCCTTTTTCATCCTAGAGCACACAGGGAAGAATGGAGAAGAGAGCAATGCAGGTTGCATGGCTTACGGGGGAGGAAAGGACCCTGATTCCCTTCACTAGGAACACCTGGGAAGAATTTAAAGGAGAGGCAGCTAAGAGCTGTGTTTGCCAGGAACAAACATGAGTTTATCTTGTGTTGACTGTGGCGCTCTGCGTTCATGGCATCTTCCCAACTGGGTTGATTTACTGCCGTGTTATTGCACTTCTGAAATTCCTTATGTTGCCTTGCCGGAATAATTATCTCATATTGCCTTCTTTGGACTTATAGTTAAAGTTTTCTGTTGACAACATTTTGGACTTGAACAGCCACAGGCTGTTCCTGGGAGAGTTTTTCTCTAGACCAGAAGGTAACCAGAATCTTGGGGGCAAAGTTTGGAACTAATAAAGGGATTCCTACTTATTATCTGGCTGTGTTGCCTTTGCGCCATGCCCTGGGCCATCACATTCTACACAGTTCAATTGGAAAAGCATACTGCTTTAAGGGTGTGGGCTCCGGAATGGGACTGCCTAGCAATTGTTTTCTTGAAAGTTATTCAATAAGCTCATCTTGCAATATGAATGCATTTGATTTTATATAAAAGGGCATGCATCCTAGCATTTAGAAAGCTCCCAATTCATTGCCTAGAAAATGGCAATTCAGAAGGGAGCTACGCTAATGCTTATCCTGTGGGCGTCCTAATTTTACAAGGCAAAGTCTGATTACACACAGGAACATTCTGAAATAAAATTATTCACTCCTCAGCCTGAAGGAGTTTTCATTACTTCATTGTATGGAACATGAAGAATTCTTCTTAAAGATCATACAGAGGGATTAAGAGTTGAGTGCAAATGAAAGTACAAAAACCCAGTCCCTGTTTCAATAAAGGATTCTAAGGAGCAGATGATGCCATTTTAGTAGACTATATTGATAAAAGCTGAGAGAAAAACCAATATAATAATGAAGACCCCAATAGGATGTTACCCAAAACAAAGGCACCCACATTACAGCACAAAGCAAATACCTCTGGAAAGTTACAGTTTGGCTGGGAAGTAGCACAGAATCCTTCTGTGGTTTCCAGGCTATAATTGGAATAGCCAACATGGCACGAATTCACCTGAGGGGAAGTGAGATTATACTCTGCAGCTATACAGTCACGAAGGTCCACAGTACTACAGGTGAACTGGTGGAAAAAGAAGAGATAAACATCAAACAAAGACAAATCCAAGGAGAAAACTAAGCAAAGCAGCATTCTTTGTGCCTCATAGTGTATACATGTCTTCGGCGGTAGTTCTTTATACCAATGCACACAAGATGGAGAGTTTTCCTACAGTATTAAAATCTAGGGTCCTTCATTGAAGATAAATTGTGGAGAACTTACGAACAAACAAAATGAAATATTTCCTTCCATACCACATGGTCAGATGGTACATAAAAGTGACACTTTATATGATTTTAAACAGAGGCTGAGAAGTTTATGGAGGATTGATACATATCCACAAGTTTTTAAGGAAATATTCTTCTAAAATCAAATTACATGCCAATTACAAAAGAGACAGAATAGCCAGTGCATATAGTGGTATACTCTAACAAATAGTTTGGGGCAAAGAAAGGAGATATGTAGAAAGTAAAATTTAATAGTTTTTCTTAATTTATATTAAATCTAATCAAATTAAATACACTGTGTATGATTATTCTTTATTTTTATATTAATAATTACCAATCCACAGCAACATTTTGGCCTTGCTCTTCAGCTTCTGCAGCACTAATAATTCACACTAAAGCTCAATCAAAAAAGGGAAATGTAGCATACCATATTGACAAAGGCTGAGAGGAAAACTAATACAATAGTGAAGACTCCGACTAGGGTGTTATTGGTCTTGCACTGAACAATTTTCCGTGAAAGAGTCTGGAGTGGACCTGGAAACAGCTGAATAGAAGGAGAAAATAAGATATTTAAAAGTATGATTTTGTACAAATATATGGCATGCTGAAATGCTACAGGCATTAATATTTAATTGCCCAAGAATGAATTAATGGCCAACTGTCTCTCCCCACATCCATGTAATTTTTGCAGTGGGAATATACAATTGCTAAATAACTTGTTATATTGACTTCATTCTCCCTGGTAGTTATAATAGATTTTAGGTGAAAATCAGAGAATGGCATCCAAAATTAGGAATGTTTTATGATCAGATCCACACTTGTTTTCACTGTGTGATCAAAGCCTAATCCAGGAAAGATATATCAACTTGAACATGCTTACAAAAATCTTCAGCATTCTGTTCTGTTTCTAAATTGTAAACTATTTAGACTTTTCTTATATAAAAAGGGTTAAGGGAAATCAAGGTTAGGTGGACAACAAATGCAAACAAAATAGTCAACTGATGATATCGATGCTGACAAATAAAAATGTCCTGAAACCTCAGAAATTTTATGTACTACGCTGACCTAAGCATAGTACATAAAATTATCTATTGCAATGTCCTACCTGTCAATGACTACTTCAGCTTCAACCACAACAATACACGAGCACACAATAGATACAAACTTAAGGTAAACCGCACCAACTCTGTAATACAACTTCAGCAACAGAGTGGTCAATACCTGGAATACACTACTGACTCCGTGGTTTCTCCCCCAACCTCCCAAAACTTTAACCTTAGACGGTCTACTGTTGACCTCACCCCATTCCTAATAGGTCTGTAAGGGGCGCGCATAAGCACACCAGCGTGCCTACCGTCCTGTCCAAATATTCCCTTTTATTTGTATATGTTTGGCGTAGAACAAGCAAACTACAATTAAATCTGATCATCCTAAAAATTGATGGAAATGCTACCAAAGATACCAAAAGTGGCCTGATAGTTATCAATATTACCTTGAATAAATAAAGTCCAAAGAATGTTGACACATGAATTTGGGCTCCCTGAAATGTATGTGTGCTGAAGTTGTTATCCTGGCTAGAGAGTCCTTTTTTCCTTTGTTTCTTCCTCTTCTTCTCCCCCACTTCTCTCTTTCTCTTACTATCACTAGGTTTTTGTTTGGTGTTAAGTGTTTTTTTTCCCCTTCAACTCTCCCACACACATTTTTAATGTCACAAATCCATGGAGACCAAACAGATACTTTAGGCTCAGAATGCAAATGCAGAAATTCTATAGAAGTTAAAGGCCTCCCTGCTGGGTGTTAATTTCAGCTCATCATAGTCCTCTCCACTGCCATTCCTAGAGAAAAACCCAGAAACAAAAGAGAAATAACAGCTCCCATATCCATCACTATTATTTCATCAACTAGCTTCTAAGCATTTTTTTAAAGGGGGGAGGGACCCAATTAGTCTTTTAGCAATGACTAACCCATCAACCTCCCCCTTTTGCACTTAGAGAAGGACGTTCACTTCCTTCAAACACAAACATAATTATGAAATTATTTGATGATAGGAAACATGGATTTGCTGGCAAAAGAAAGAGGGGAACAATCCACATAAATGTTGATTGTTTTTAAGTTGCTACTCTCCCTGACATCGAATATAAAAAAAATTTCTGTGTTTTCTAGAATAGGCAAAGGAATGGATTGGAAAGGAGGAGACATATAAGAACGTGATATAAGACACAGCAAAATGCAGTATCATATTGTTAGTGGTGAAGATGAAGATGATATGAAAATAATGGAGTGTGCAGAAATGAATAAATTGACATTAGCAATTAGAGAAGAAGATAGAGTATTATAAAATTTGGGATTTATTTCATCAATGGTTAGAAAAGAGAATAGGGAAATAGGATATAATACAATATAAATACAATGATAGAATAAAGATAAGACAATGTAATATGTTATAATGGATTATAATGAAATGAATATTATGAATTGAGATATCTTAAAAATTAAAATTTGCTCCAAAAGGATGATATAGTTTAAAAGTAAAGTCCAATAAGTAGTTAATAACAATATAATATAATATGCATATTCATGTAAAATAAATTTTAATAATGTAGTTAGAAGGGAAGGACTATTGATATTGTGCACAAGAAGATTTGTAATGGCCAACAATGAAAAGAAGGTTTTATGTTTGTTTGTTTGTTGTTAAAAAATAAAAAAATCTTTATAAACAAAAAGAAGATGAAGATGATGATACTAGAAACAGCAACAACATTTGACAATGCTCTTGTGGTTAAACTAAGAGTCTAGCACACCAGCAGCTCTTACTGTTATTAATGAATCACAGTGAAATACCATTATTCCATTTTATATTGGCAGAAATAAATTATGCACCACACCGAGAACAAAATTGCAGGCAATCCTTGACTTATAACCATTTGTTTAGAAACCATTCAAAGTTAAGGTAGGGCTGAAAAAAGTCACTTCCCTGCACTTGTGACTATTACCCTCCCCCGTATTCATGTGATCCCAATTTGGGCAAGCAACTCAAATGTATGACCCACTGCAATGTTCTTTGGTCAAGCAATCGTGATTTGTGACTTTGTTGTTTATTTCTGGCAAAAAGTTGCCAATTTGCATTTACAACCCATTCAGACCCATACAAAGGGATTTGCTTAATGACTTTGGTGGGTGATTCACTTAGCAACCATCGTAAAAAAGGTCTCAAAATTGTGTCTGATTTGATTTACAACTGCAATGATCTATGATGGAAATTCTGATCCCACCTGTAGTCAGAAGTTAAGGACCACTTGTATTATCAGCACTTCTTACAAGTACTGATACCTCCCTTAAATCCAAGAGTATTTTTTAAAGCCGCATAGGTAAATCCTCTCCAATCTGGATGCCTCTAGATCAGTGGTTCCCAACCTTTTTTTTGCCCCACACCCCTAAAGAAATTTCACTCGAACCTCGTACCCCCTGAAATTTAGACTTTAGGAACTACTGAACGTGTTAAATATATGGTCGGATTGAATCTTTTCAGCTATGTATGTGATGGCCACTAAATAACGATACTTAACTCTAAAATAAAAACAAAGTTAATCCATTGCATAATCAATAAAAATGCCAACATATAGCCAATATCCTATCATTTACCTGGACTTTTCTCCCACCCCCTGGAATATCGTCTCGCACCCCCAGGGGATACAAGCACCCCAGGTTGGGAACCCCTGCTCTAGATGTATTGGACTTCTGTGTCAGCACTCCCAAACTGCATGATGTAGAAAGGACTGCTCTTTAGACTACCAACAAACCTGAAAACAGCCTGAAAATGCCCCCCCAAAATAGCCTGAAAATGGCCCCAAAACCAGGCCGTTTGGGGGGCATTTTCAGACTGTTTTGGGGACATTTTTGGGCCATTTTTGGCCATTTTCCAGGCCAAAATCGGCCCAAAAAATGGGTGTGTGAGGGGCCAGCCAGTGGTGGGATTTGCCAGTTGGCCGAACTGTACCTGATCTTAACTACCAGTTCACTAGAATTGGTGTGAACCGGCAGCAGTCCACCTCTGCTTTAAACCGGGAAAAGAGATCACTCTTTGTATTTGTCCAAGAACCTACCTACCTCTCATTTGATCATTTGGTAATATTTTTTTTTCAAAACTGCATAACTGAGCAAAATAGCCCATATAAGGAAGTATAAAAACAAAGTCTTCATATCAATGAAGGAGAAATATAATTTCATGAAGCAGTAGACTTTGCAGAGAACGATAATAATTTAGGATGGAAATGGTTAATGGTTAAAAGGCCAACAATGCATTCCAAGATTTGACATTGATGGTTTCAAAGATATGGAAAAATATGCAAGAAGGAAGGAAAGCAAAGGACCATGAAGGTGATAAACCACGAGTTTTGCAAAAATGGGGCAGGGAAAATGGGTGGTTGTTTCAGAAATGCAGGAGTTGATTCAGAACAGGAGTTGATTCAGAGTACCATCAGGACTGTCTACATCAAAATGCTTTTGGATAACAGTTCAGAGTCTAAGCATGTAAGTTAACATGCCAAGGAGCTGGAAAGTTCATAATTTCAACCGCTAGATTTGTCCCCGAGTCTTTCATTAGACAATGTTAGCCAAAGTTAACAGTTTCTTACTGACTTTGTTTTCCTTGTAAAGAAAATCAGAGAATCAGAAGAAAATCAGAATATTTGTGTTCTGGCTGTGTTTGTACAGCAGACAAAAGGGGAAGGGACTGATGGGGCCAGTCAAGGATATATGGCGCCCCAGGCTATATTGACTGGGTATCATCAGATGGAAAGATTTGTATTTTTGGAATGCTTTGGAAGGAATGGTAGCTTTAGTGACCTTCAAACTGAAGTCAACTGCCTACTTGGCTTTAGCCTGAAGTCTGTCATGTTGCTGGATGATATATCTATCTATCTATTTATTGCTTGTGTAAACATACAATTTTGTGCTTTATCAAACCATCTAAATGTATGCTTGCATACAACAATGATAATAATGTGATATAAAATTTTAAAGACCTGGAAATCTATAGTATATTATACATAAAACAATTCCCTACCCCTAACCTCCGATTTTGACCAAATTGCTTTATTAAAGCCTTATTTCTGGAAGTTCAGTTAAAAAAAGGTCAAATGTTGGTAAACAATGCATATTAGCAATGGTGCAAAACAGAAGTTTATCTTTCCAATACTGTATATTTATGTTGGCCATTCCCCATGCATGGTTTTAAGCATCCTGATAAATGCCAAAAGAAAAGAAAAAGAAATTATTGAAACATAATCTTTCCTCTGAAGTTATGTTAAAAATCCTATGGATTTCAGCCCTAAATATTGCAATAGTAGAACAATACCAAACCATGTGAATTGATATACCAATAGGATGGACATTGCTTCTAACCTATCAGATATTCACTGAAAAAATACTGTTCTCATATTTGAGGAATTGTAGTTTCTATGGTCTTCATCTCATTTTAAGATCAAAAGAAATTTCCAATTTTAAAATCAACCTTCTATTAATTTACAAGTATGGGACATATAATCTCCTATCACTTTAATATTTTCTTGTTTCAGAACATAACTTTCAACCCACAAAAGTCATCGGAAAAACTGCTGCTGAGTTGTGATGGGAAAATGTATTAAGTATTTAGGGAGATCAAAATTAAACTCTTGACTTCCTTCACCATTTTCCTCTTGTTTGAAATATGGTTCCTACTATGTTACTTGCCATGTAGCCCTTTCCCATCCAAACTCTTGTTTTAGTGTTTTAAGGTTAATTAATTAAAACAGTACATCAGGAATCAACTTACCTTTACACAGGAATAAATGACTGAAACAAACACTAGTGTGGTCAATATCACAAAACAGGATAGATAAAACGCCAGCATGAACACTGAGCTGAAACCAGAAAACAAAGTCAAGTGGGTCTACAGCTTGCATTATCCATAAATCATACAAAATCTCTATTATCATCTTAGATCAGCATAAGGTAGGTAGGGTACAATCAATTAAATAGTGCAGAAGATACATTAGAGACCAAAATGAGGAAAAAAATCAATAAAAATACAAAAAACCAAAATGTATTAAAACAGAAAGCGTATGTATACATGTTTGTCTAAAAAGTATCTAAAAGGAGGGGTAGGAGCATTAGAAGGGTAAGGAAGCATAAAAAGTTCAAATTACTCTAATAGGCACACTAGATGCTAATTAAATTTAATTGATGGCACAGGTCACCATCCAATGAACTTTGAGCACTGCTGTGCAGAACCTGGCAACAATGCCTGTGAGCAGCAGGAAGATGTGGAATTGTCCTGGGTGCCCTGGATATTTATGCAATAATGGTGAGATGAGACTAGTATGGCTACCTCTATAATATATGCATTGGAGAAGCATATGCTCTGTTGTTTCTGTGTTTTCCAAATCACAAGGGCATTGCCTCTTCAGGTAAGGAATTTTCTTGTATCAGCCTTCGTGCCAGGGTACCAGTCCTCCAGTGTTTAGGGATTTCCAGTTTAGATATATAGGGACAGGCAGAGTCCCTCTTGGATTCCCTGGCAATAAAGGTTAGTCCAATTGGCACTCTGTATCTGCTACATACTCTGGTATCCTCCATTTCCTTGAGATGCGAATCACAACTTTATAATTTAGATAATAGCTGCACCTTCAAGACAACTTCTCTAGCACAGGTCAGCTAGGTGCAGCAATCTTCAGTTTAAAAGAGAAACAAAGGGGATTTGATCCAAAGAGATGGTAAGGGAAAGACTTTCACATAAATTCTATAATGTAATTAAGAGAATGGGAAAACTCATTTGCTGGCTTTCTTAATCAGCAAGAATCAGGTTGGGAACATCAATACCATTCCCCCTTGGTATTTTATATAAGCTTTCCATTACAGAGGAGCAAACCAGTGGTACAAAGCCCTTCAGTTGCTGCTGGACTATAATGACCCATAAACCCCAGGTGCTGATAAATGTCAGGGGATACTGAGGATACTAATTCAACAACACATTTTGAAATATCGTAGCGGCAAGAAACTTGCCTTTATATATCCCATTTGACAATACTTTATTGCAATATCTTGTTGGTATCATGTACGAATTCTTTATAGCACATGCAATATCGGGTAAGCTGTCAATATTCCTATTTCTCCATCATTCTTCTTTGTCTCCCTACTCTGAAAAAATGCCTGTAGAAAGTCAAAAGGACACCAGAGAAAAGGCACAATATGGTTGTGTGCCACCAGCAATTCTTCTGCCTTCAGAGGCATTTCTAATGACCACTGGAGCTAAACTATATTTAGATCTTTATTTAGTATTATCTGCCATTTCAGTTTTGAACCTCATTACCATATATGAGTGTACATTTTATCTTGACAATTTTTCTGACTTATTATGTATGCAATCCACAAACCAAGCAGGCTTGCATTCCTTCTGCCATGCAACTTCATCCATAATTAAAACTACAATGATTATCAAGCTCAGGAACATTAAGGCTAACCTCATGAAAGCCAGCAGGGTTTCAAATTCGTTTTTGACTACAAAGAGCACTTCCACTTGCTAATTTATTCACCTCTTTCCTGGCATTCCTGCTGATTATAATGGAATGATCACTGCAAAATTTTCAAGAAAACAAAATACCCCACTAAATTTCAAAGACCCCTTCAAAGCATATTCAGTGTCATAAAGCATCTATTTCCCTATCAGATGAGCCACACAATCAATCCTATAAACCATTTTGGGAGCAGTGCATTTTGTGCCCACAATCCCCTCCTTATTCCTTCACTACTTGGAGAGTTTCTAAAAACAAAATTTTATGTTGCATCTGACCTGATATTTTATGGCTGAAATATTGCTTGCAATAAAGATATAAAGCCAGGAATTTTCCCATAAGAATATAAAGCTGACAAAAGGGAAAATGTAGGTTAAAAAATCTTTCTGAAAAACTACTTGATTGGGCAGAGACTCTTTGTCTAAACAGGGCTCTTACAAAATATGATAACGTTGTTGTTCTCATCTGTATACATTGAATACATAACCTACTGGTTTGGGGGAGTGTAGCTCATAGAACATAGAAAATAGAGTTGGAGGGGCCTCAGAGATCTTCTAGTCCAACCCTCTGCTCAAGGAAGAGACACTGTATCATTTCAGGCAAATGGTTGTCCAGTCTCTTTTTGAAAGCCTTCAGTTGAAGGCAAGCAGTTCCACTGGTTGATTGCTCTCACCGTTGGGAAATTTCTCTTTAGTTCTAAGTTGCTTCTCTCCTTGGTTAGTTTCCAACTGTTATTTCTTGTCTTGCCTTTTGGTGCTTTGGAAAATAGTTTGACCTCCCTCATCTTTGTAGGAGCCCCTCAAATATTGGAATATGCTATCATGCCACCCCAGTCCTTCTTTATCAAGTTCCATCAAGCTCTATCAAGAAGAACACTTGTCAGTGCCTGTAACAAACCACAGCTCCTAGACATGGCAAGTAGAAATCAAGATGGCATCTTGGGTATAAAACCAACACCGCTTTCTATGGTAGAATGAAGCAGAAGAATCTTTTCCAGTGTTTTAACATTCCCCAAATTCTTAGTCAACTTAGCCAGCACTTTGTACCACTTGAAGGTTGGGAGAAGTCTACTTATGCCTTCCTGCCTGCTTGTCTGTCTCCAAAATCTCTTGGAGTTCTAGTACCTATCTTTTATCAGGGTTAAATCACATAATGATCAGCTGTAAGCTGAGGGCATATACCGGTCCAGTGTCTGATTTTTTAAAATATAAATGATGTTCTTGAACATAGATCTTTTTAACATTTATATTTTATTGTGTTTTACTATTCCAGATGTAATGTTAATATATATTGCTAGACCATGTAAGTATGCTAAATGAAATAAATAAGGATTAAATTTTAATTCCTTCAAAATAACTATTGATATTGTTAAAGTATGGCTCTGTTTTAAATCATCTTTTGTATCTCTTGTTGTTCAGCCAGTCAGCTGAAGTCCTGCTCTAATGGACCTGCTTGAAGATTGCAGAAACAGAGCTGGTTTGGGTTTGCAGTGCTGTAGATAGTGAATCTAAAGCAGCTTCCCTGATCCAATGCCTAATAAAATGCCCTACATCTCTTGTAAATTCCACCCAATTTCACTGATGCAGTTCCAACTCTCGATACCTTTTTTTAGGAAACAGGGACAACTCATATAGTGGGTTTTTAAGTAGGTTGCCCTTGCCTCCTCCCTAAGGCTGAGAGAGAATGACTGGCTCAAGGCTATCTAAAGTGGAACTGAACTCACAGTCTTCCAGTTTATAGCCTACTTTCCACATCAAACTGGTTCTTAATTACCATGATTACTTCCATTTTAAAAATATTTTTCTTCATCTAGAAAAGGGGAGTCAAACTCGTGTTGTCATGGCAGTGTCACGTGACATATCGGGACTTTTTTCCCATTCATTAAACCGGGCATAGGCGTGGCCAGCATGTGACGCATCCGGCCCACAGCTGAGAGTTGACAGCCCTGATCTAGATTAAAACCATGGGTTGTAGGCAACTTTTATATGGCTCTGGATTAAGCCCAAAGTTGTTGGGTTATATAGAATATATAATCTTCTGCATAACCATATGCAGGTACAGCTTCAAGTCCAAATCCCACTTCATCCATTTAAATATATTCTTTTTTATCATAACATCCCTTCAACATGGTTTTGTTACCTATTAATAAATATATAGTTATTCTATTTCTATGAATATGCCTTGTATCTTAATAATTATATAAATTGATGTATCAGTTTACAATTGTAATCTGCAATCTTGTACTTTTATGAAACATCTTGTGATTTAATTTATTGTCTGAGATAAAATGTTTGTCAATGTGCTTCTGTTATATTTATTTATAAAAAATGTATTGACTGCCCATCTTATCACAGGATAAGATGCTATTTTACACAAGAGTTAATATTAATACATTAACATTCAGGAACACATAAAAAGGGGATTACAAACACATTTCTACTTTGTTTTTTGTTTTTTTGACAAAATGGGTTCTCTAGACCTTATCTCAGCAATAGATGCCCAGGACATATTTCCAGCGCTGCATAATATGGTTGGGAACAATCAGAAGCAAAATAGTAAATGTTCTTGTTTTTGTGATTGCTGGGGCAGTTTTTATTAAAGTGGCAAATCCCGTGAAAATCCTCATTCAATGAAAATTATATATCTGTATATAAAGATTCCAAGATGCTAAACTCATCTAGAAGGAAACACTTTAATCCCTTTTAATCATATATTCAGTGCAGAATTCAGGCTGATTGTAAGTGCAAGTTTCATGTGGATTTATGTTAAGTTTTCCTAGATGAAGCCCTCTAAAATGTAAATGATACAGCTTTGATTACTGCTGCTTTTTGAACCAGCTCTGCCTTTTGTGCTTTAGCACAAGAGTTCACAGTGATAGTTAAAGACTGGGGAAGTTTCATGAGTAAGATAGAGCAGGCATTCTTGGAGAGCATTAGCATTTAACTGAATAACAGAGTTGGAAGGGACCTTGGAAGTTTTCTAGTCTAACTCCCTGCTCAATGGTATAGGAGACCCTATACTATTCCAGACAGGTGGCTGTCCAGTCTCTTCTTAAAAGCCTCCAGTGATGGAGCACCCACAACTTCTGAAGGCAAGCCATTCGACTTTCATGGCAACCACTCTTCTTCCCATCTCTTTTCTTCTTAAACATCTCTCCCTTCCCTTCCCTTCCCTTCCCTTCCCATATATTCTCCTTCACCAAACATCTCCTGCCTCCTTTGATGGAGAGAGGCAGATGGGAGAAAGGCTGGAATTATCACACCTGATGCTTAGATCCCCCTTTGGAAAAGGAAGGAGACTCTTTGACATACTCATTTCTCTTCCTTTGACATACTCATTTCTCTTCCTTCCAACCAGCTTGGAAGGTATCAATTCCATTCAACAGCATGCTTTCTTCTGAAATGTTTTTCAACTTTTGATCCATCCTACAGTTCTGGGGTGTTCTGAGTACTAATCAGGTCAAAGTTGGTGAAGATGCTATCCCTCACCATTAACATTTTTCTTCATTTCAGATCCTACTTTCCTACTGCCCTAGCTTAAAAAGTCACTACAATGTTGGTGTAACCATGCATGTTCCCTAATTCTTGACTCCTTGTTTTCAGAAGCCCTTCTTTGCTTTTCAGTTTGAAATACAAAACATCCCCATTATTTGTAGCAGTTCCACCCAAACTGAAGTTCTCAAGATTCTTTGCCTGCAGTTGAGGTGATTTACCCACAGCTTCTTCTGCCATATGTATTCAAAATATGGAGATCAATGTGTACAGAAGGCTTCTTGACAATATACAGTATCTTGCATAGTTAACAGGAGTGAAACTGTTCTGAGCAAAAGTTCCAAAGTTCAACTTTTAAAAACTCTTTTGTATCAATTAAACATTTCCAAATGGGAAGGTTCCTAAAGATTCCACCTATCTGCGATCTATTCCTACTTCTATAATTCTTATAATTTATCATTTATAATTCTTGTTTTAAAATGAAAGCTTCCCTTCTATGTGCATATTAAATGCTAAATTGGTGAGATACTGTGCTGCTCATTTTGGACAATTGTGCCATTGAGATTTAGTACAAAAGGAAATGGAGGTTTCAAGAATCATAAAAAGCGTTTATGGGTCACCAGTTGCTACCCAATTTTGCTTTAGTGCAATAAAGCTAAACACAGACAGACAGAGAGACAGTAGATAGATATTAAATAACCAAATGTACAAAGATCTACTTACTGTGGCACTATTGTGATCTGAACAAAGCAAATGAAGAGGAAGACTAGGGAAGCACAAGCCACATATGCACCAAATCGATCATCCACCTGTTTGGAATACTGCAATGAAAGAAACCATTCCATGTTTTTTTAAAAATCCTGAAAATTCCGCGTCATAGGCAACAATTTATGATCTACTCGATGTTGTTGAAACTCAGCCCCACCATCTGTGGTAGATCAATAGCCAAGGATTTTATAAAGTATAAGCTAGCAATTTTAAGAGAGCCACTAGTTGCCTTCTACAACAAGCCCTTCTTAGCAAATTTGGCTTGCTGTATTGACTGAGCTGTAAGATTCCCTGGACACTGACAAAAAGGTTTTCAGATTGATAGCAGGGATTTCTGAAACAATCATCTTTATAGGTATCTGAACTGCTTGGAAAGAAGGCAAAAGATCATAAGCCAATTATATTCAATGCAAGACCACTTCTTTCAAAAACTTTTTGAACATCACCTTTCCTGGAAAGAGACTGCAACATAAACTTGTTGCCAATATGAAAAAATAACTTTTTTCTAGTTGCTGTGGCAAATTCTAAAAAGAAAATCTTTGAATGGAGGCCTAAAAAGATGTGAAAAGAACAAACCCAAGTCCTGAAACACATGTATCCCTAAATCTTGTGGAAGGTCATGACGACCAGATTTCCAGGTGCGGTTCTATGGCAGACGACTTGTGTCCAAAATCGCAGAGATGGCACTGCAAACTATGGCCTGTGATGATTTTTGCCTTGCAAAAGTCTTTCTGGATAAAAGAGAAGCAAAGACCTCTTTTCATTTTCCTGCACCATTCGACATTTAGCTAATCACTTTGGTATGAACACCCTTCAAATGGTGGTGAGTATGAACAGATTTCCAGAAAAAAAATGGCTGACTACAGGATGCAGGTGACCCTGAGAGCACAGATAAACCTCCAAGTGTCCTCAGTGACTCTCAGAAAGAAGGCTAACAACCAGATGACAGTAAGGAATATAAATCCATACATTCTTCACCATTCAGTCAGAACGGGAGAAGTTCTTGAATAAGAAGTGAAACGTCTTCAAGCAAAACAAGAAAATCCAGTTGTCTTTTGAACATTGCGTTAGAATATAAGAATACTGAGAGCATTGTAGAGATATAAACATTCTGTGGCCAAAAATGCCTTTTATGAGTTTTAGCACCAAAGCATTTTATAGGGAAAAAAACACGGGGAAATTATTTTTATATATGATCCCTGCTGCGAAATAACTAAGGGGTGTGCATAAGTCCACCATCGTGCCTCCCAGCCCTGTCCGATTGTCCCCATTTAATCATACCTATTTTTTGTATTCTTACTCATGTTTACACTTATACCTATTATTTTGTAAGCGATTGACCAATCAAATAAATCAAATAAATCAAAAAAATAAACTATATACCCCAAAATAGAAAGATTCTAAAATACCCACAATGGAAGCATGGTTGATGAAAATAACAGAACAGAGATGGCAAAATTAACTTGTTTGCTTAGAGAAAGATCAATTATTAAATTTATTAGTTATTAGAAACTCCATATAGACTTTTTGCTGGAAAAAGAAAAGACACGAATGGATGGTTTATGGATCTTATTATTAGAATAGGTAAATTATAGAAAAGAAAAATTTATATCTTCAGAGAGAAAGTAAAATATATTAGTTATATATTATTAATATATTTATATATTTATGAGTGCTGTTAAGAAGACTGGACCTACTTCTTGATTTTTCTTTTTTTTCTTTTTCCTTCTTTTCTCTTTTCTTAATTTCTTTTTAACTTTTCTCTTCTTTACTTCTCTTATCTTTAACTTAAAGTTTGACATTGTTTTTATTTTGTGGAACAACTTACTTAATACAATACTTACACACACACACACACACACACACACACACACACACACACACACACACACATATATATATATATATATATAGTGCATGATGGCCAAGTAAAGAATTGTTATTTACAGTATAATTGCCTAATTTAATGCCCAATTTTCCATCCATTTGTCTACTGAAAATGGGTTTTTGAGGGGAGGAAATCAACAGAATTACTGAGGTAAAACTGTGTTTTCAAATGGAAGGAGGTTCTAAAAAATGCCATGAGGTACTTCTTCTGGACGTTCATATGAATTTTTACACAAAACTATGATTAAACACACCAATTTGCTGCCCTGATGTCTAGTTTGCTCTTGCTAGTGGTTTTAACAGACCCATACATTCTTATGGAAGTTTACCTTTTTCTCCAAATCAAGTTCCCTGAACGTTAACAGAAACTTGCGAACATGTTCTGAACGTAACCGATCAATACTTCTTGCATCAATTGCACGACCCAGAAACTCATCCACCTCATCTTCTGGATTCATGCTTTCCTGGATATTCCTGAAACAACAGAATAAAGTAGAGGCCAATTAAGTGGTGTTTATGCAAAATTAAGTTTCTTAAAGTTGCTACTTAACTGACTAGAACTTTCTAGATGTAAGATCCCACTCTAAGGAACACCTCTGCTATGTCCCATTCTACAATTTTTTGGCTCCTTTTTCTACAGCAGACACAATGCACCTATCTCATCCAGGGGGTTGACAAAAATGTGGTGGAAATTAATACAACAATATTTATAACCACAATATGTAATTTAGCCTCTCACTCCTTTATTCAAACTTTTCTTCTCTTGAGTTCTTTTTTGGGTTTGTCATTCCAAAACTGACAATGGAGGCATCTCCTCCCCCAGGGAGTAATATCATTTCCTCCCCTAGGCCTGCCTCTGGAACAAGTGAAAGAAAGATAGAATACTTGCCCTATGATGGCAATTGGAACTGGAATTTCTGTCACAAAGCATGGCCACAATCACTTTGCAATGACTCTGGCTGTTCTGGTTGTTACTCTAACCAAGTTCATAGGTGAGACTGCAAGGGTCAGGGAGGATGCATGACGGAGGTGTAATGAGGGTGAGGGAGTGTGCATGAGAGTGTGTGTGGGGAGCTACTCAAGGCATATTGAGGCACATTGAGGAAGGTGTATGAGGGAGCAAAGGAGGTGCAGAAAGGCTCAGAGAGTGTTGAGCAGAGCTGCACAAGTGATGAGGGAGGCTTGGGGTTATTTGGAAAGATGCACAGGTGTGTGTGAGCGGCCAGCATGGCCCAAGTGGAAAGGGGCTAGGATGAAGGTGACTTATCAGAATGATTTGTAACTTCCCTGCAGGCTTCCCAATTGACTTTCTGCAGAAGTCAGCAGAGAATATTGCAAATTGCAATCACGTGATAGTGAAATGCTGCACCCAGTCGTAAATGCCAGCTGATTTTAAAATGCCCAGATTGCAATTAAGTGACCTTGAGATGCTGGGATGCGTAAAACACCAAGGATTGGACATAACAGCATTCATTGAGTACCATCGTAACTTTGAACAGTTGCTGAATGAATGGTCATAAGTCCAGAACTACCTGTGCAATGAATCTTCACCCCCTTCAGGATACTATAAACTGTAAAGGACACAAGCAGATCAAGGCACTCCAGTACTCATGCGCACTGAAATCATCTAATTAAGGATTTCTAAAACTATTTTTATTCTGAAGACATATTTTATTCTGAAGACATATTTTATCAGAAAGGACAAAGAGATTTGTAGTCTACATTCATCACTGGTTGGCATGTAATGGAAAATATTAAAAGGCATAGCCATTGCACACCATACAGAATTTAAAATATTCTGCCATAACCTTCTGCAAAACCTCTAAAAGCTATTTTATTCCTAAGAAGGTAGTAATTTAGTATAAACCACAAGATATTTTAATAAATGGTAGTCTGGCCCAGTTCTTCAATTATTCACTGCAGATTTTCAGAGCCAATGTAGCACTCATTACATTTTCTTTGGCATCAACACAATTAAAAAAAAAAAATACTATCAAATATCTTTAATTAGGCAGTCACTCATCTGATTATTTTGGAGTTCTGTCTCTCTGCCATTTTTTGCCTATGCTAGATAACTGCTTTCCGAAATTTGCCAGCTGTCATTGCAAATTTAGTTGGCACCCATAATATAGGCAGCAGCAACCCAAGCATGCTCTTTGTTTATTAAAATCAGTCTTATTTTCATAAATATGGATGACATAGGTTGACAGAGAAGTAACCCCAGGTAGAGCATTCTCTTGGGTAACATGAAAAAAAATTAAAATATGCCTTACTTTTTATTAAGCAAGAATTTTAATTAAAATAAAAAATAATGTTTATTTCAAAAGAAAGAGTTTTGGTCTAAAAACACTGAATTGGATTCAATGTAGAAGTAGACTCTGATTTTTGGAAGGCAGGGTATTGCAATAAGAAGGGGAAATCTAAAAATATCACTTCTTTCTGCCAACATAATTGGTCTATTTAATCAGACACCTTCTGCTATCCAAAGGAACCATTCCATCTGTAAATGTAAGACCCTACTTTTAAGCCAACTTTTTTTTTTCAAAACAGAAAAGACTGTTATATTAAGGCAGTCTAAATTGGCATTAATCCCAATTCATCAATTTTTTAGAAAAATTTATCTTGTTAATGGTAAATTAGCAACAGAAGGGTATGCTTCTGAAAATGTTTCCTAATTAAACTCCCTGCAGTGTTAGTTACCATACTATTCACACACCTTTTATTATGAAACTAAAACAAATGGAGAATTATGAAGGGTAGGGATAAATGGGATTTTTAATTATAAAAAATGTATTGAAAATATATTAAAAGGAAGAAATTATATTCACATTATATTTATCCTGAATAAATACTTTTAACTTCTCTCTTTAATGCCATAATTTTGAACACTTTAATGTGATTGTCAAGAGCTAGTTTGCTGTACGGGTTAAAGCGCCAGAAACCAGAGTCCTACCCTGAAGTGGTATTCAGCAGGTTCTGACCAGTTCTGGGGAACTGGTAGCAGAAATTTTGAGTAATTCAGAGAACTGGCAAACACCATCTCTGACCGGCCCTGCCCCCATCTATTCTCTGCCTCCCAAGTCCCAGCTGATTGGCTGGGTCTTATTTTGTTGCCCTGCACAGGAGAACAGAGCTGGGAAGAAGAGAGCGGGGTGGGGAGAGAATGGGGATTTTACAGTATCCTTCCCCTGCCACGCCCACCAAGCCACACCCACAGAACCAATAGAAATTTTTTTTTAATCCCACCAATGGTTAGCTGGGTTACCTTGGGCCAGTCCCTCTCTCTCAGCCCTAGAAAAAAGTACAGGTGTTGCCTGTGCAATCGATAGGAATCAACTGGCTCAAAGTTATAAAATATTATATTACGGTTTTCCTTTATAAATTAAATTGATTATCTCATATAATACATCTCTATAGTTCCTTATGTGAACCATGAGTCCTTTTTTCTTCTATCGGTAAGCAAGTGCATATATACTCTTATAATATTTCATAATTATTCAACCAGCGGTTTTTAAACTTAACCAACAATATGATGATACATTTTGTATTCTAGGTTTTACCAGCATGTCTTTTCAATTATAATTTTGTCAGAGTGCCAAGGATATTTTTGTTTTCAAATTTCTTTAGGCTTTCTCCTTCCAAAACTACATGGCAAGAAAGAAAGAAAGAAAGAAAGAAAGAAAGAAAGAAAGAAAGAAAGAAAGGAAGGAAGGAAGGAAGGAAGGAAGGAAGGAAGGAAGGAAGGAAGGAAGGAAGGAAGGAAGGAAGGAAGGAAGGAAGGAAGAAAGAAAGAAAGAAAGAAAGAAAGAAAGAAAGAAAGAAAGAAAGGCTTTCTCCTTCCAAAACTACATGGCAAGAAAGAAAGAAAGAAAGAAAGAAAGAAAGAAAGAAAGAAAGAAAGAAAGAAAGAAAGAAAGAAAGAAAGAAAGAAAGAAAGAAAGAAAGAAAGAAAGAAAGAAAGAAAGAAAGAAAGATGCTCAGATCTTCTGCTGTAAATATGTCCCTTGATATTCATGGAAATTGATATCTTGGTAGACAAAATAATAAGAAAGGAGGATCTGTTTAATGTTTTTTATCACCCTTATTCCCAAATTCATATAATTCTAGGATCTCTTCTACTTTGATTAGAAATAGCTAATTTACTACAAGCTCAACATACTATCTCCAATAAATTACATTTTACAGATGAATCTAAAAACTATTGTACAAATTGAAAATGTCAAACTTTAAATTTCAACGATATAGGAAGCATTTTCCACTGTCTTTTATAGACTATAATCAGCAATCAACAAGGAAGATGGCCAAACATATAGGGATATACAGAGATGAGTTAAAGGGTTCCTATATCTTTCCTGCTCAGGCATCCATTTTTATGCAATTTGAAATGACTTCTCTAGATGTATCACAAAGGAGGGATGGAATGAAAGCAACTGCTTGGTTACCATCCTAAGATATGGCCTCTAAGTACACAAAATTAATTACAAAAATCTTGCTGTTTTTTGAAAACCAAACCACCTTTTTAAAATCAAGATTTACTGAACAAATACTATATAGATCTAGTTTAATGTTTTGTTTTGTTTTTTAAATGGATTAAATAATAGTATTTGCAAACTGGTACTTTGTCCAAGGCAAATTCTTTACCACAACTACCCTTCATCTTCCTCATTTATAAAAAAACATTTTAAAGTTATCATCCCTGTTAAGTTCTGAGCATGGGTGCAAGGAACGGAGACGAGGCAGTGAACAGTGAACTTCAACTCTTTATTAATCATCGTGAACAGAGCGAAAACCCTAGGGCAGCAGCAGCCCTTTTATAGGACAGGCTGCTGACCTATTAGCCAATGAGAACATGGAAGTGTTAAATCCTTGAACCAATGAGAGTGGCTCGTTAACAACCAATCAGATTCTCCAGAACGGACCAATCCGATATTGCTATTATCGGCCAATCAGAAGTGCAGGATTAGAACCCTGCTTTTTCTTTAAGCTTTGTTAAAACTTTATTAAAACACTTTTATTAGTTCATAACACCCCTTCCCCCCGGGTTCCGTTTGAGGGGTGCGGTGACGTAATCCTTAAGATATGTAGGTTGTTTTAACTGTCTATTAGATTTGCGCTGTCCCACCGGTTCCCATCTGCAGTCCGGCTTCGGTGGGACGTTTTTGGACATATCTGGTACCGGCGGTTCCGCATTCTCACTGGATGACTTGGTAACCGCTAATTCTGTCGTTGTTGTTGTCTTCCGATCTTTGCGGGCTATCCTCTGTTGAGGTATTCCTCTGTGGCAAGGACACTCCCCTCCCTGATTCTTCTTCATTAATCGTGCCCGGTTGCTGTCTTCCTTCGCTTCTGCTTTCCACCATCTTGAATTCGGTTTCTTCGACATCTCCTCCCCCCTCAGTTTGGGAGTCCCAGGAGTCGCGGGAACTGGGTTGTAGCCTGGAGCGAAGCTGAACTATATGGCGTTTCCATATTTTTCCGTCACAGGTTTGCACACGGTATGATCTGGGCCCGGTGGTTTGAATTACAGTTGTTTCGATCTTTTTGTCGATGCCCGGCCACCACGCGTAGCTTCGTGCGAGCGCTTTCATATGCACGATGCCGGGGTGACCGTCATGCAATGTTTTTAATACTGCTCATTGTAACCGCTCTGGGACAACAACTCTATCTCCCCATAGGATGCAGCCTTTTTGCAAAAAAAGTTCTGTTTGCCGGTTTCTGAAAGGGGTGAAATCGTCAGAGGTTTGTTCTATTGACCATCCTCGTTCGACCCAGCTAAGAACTCGCGCCAAGACAGGATCTCGTTTTGTTTCAATTGCAATGTCTCTGGCTGTTAGCGGTGGTGAATGTAGCGTTTCAATCTGGAGTGTCGTAAGGGTTGGAGCTGGGTCGTTGACGGTTTTCGGAAGTGGGGCACAGTTCAATGCATCAGCGTGGGGAATAGCTTTCCCCGGGCGGTGTTGTAATTTATAGTTGTATGCAGCTAAAAACTCCGACCAGAGAGTCATTCTAGGTGACAATATATAGGGGGTTGGCTTGTCTCCCGCTATAATCCCTAGCAAAGGTTTGTGGTCGGTAACAATAGTAAAAACTCATCCATACACATATTCATGAAATCGTTTCACAGCAGATCCAACAGCAAGAGCCTCCTTGTCGATCTGGCTATAGTTACGTTCAGCCTTTGATAAGGTCCTTGAAAAATAGGCAATAGGGGCCTCATTACCATTTGGTAACACATGACTCAAAATGGCTCCTACTCCAAACGGTGATGTGTCACATGTAATTGTTAAAGGCAGAGTCTCGTTATACTGCATTAAAACAGCATCTGAGTTTAGTAAGTTTTTCACTTGTCGGAATGCGTGCTCCTCGCAGTGTCCCCAAACCCAGGTTGCTTTTTTGTCGAGAAGTCTATGTAGGGACTCAGCTACGGTCGCTTTCTGGGGCAGGAAGATGTTGTAAAAGTTAATGAGCCCCAGGAAAGCTTGGAGCTCAGTTCTATTTCTGGGTCTTGGGGCGTTTGTGATTGCCCTCAGTTTGCTGTTAGTGGGGTGGATGCCCTGTTTATCAATTAGGTACCCCAGGAACTCTACTTTGTCTGTACACAGTTGACATTTATTTTTTTTAACCTAAAGGCCAGAGTCTTTAAATTTCTGGAGAACCAATTTAAGCCGCTTTTCTAGTATTTCTCTATTCGAGGCAGCAATTAAAACATCATCAAAGTATAGCACAACCCCCTTGATCCCTTGCAAGTCTCTCTCCATCAGACTTTGAAAAATCCCTGGGGCTACGCTCACTCCGAATTGGAATCGGTTGCACTTAAAGGCGCCTCGGTGCGTAATGATCGTCTGTGCCTCTGCGTTTTTTTTTATCTACAGGCAGTTGTTGGTAGGCCTGTGCTAAATCCAATTTAGTGAAGACTTTTCCACCCCCCAGGGAATGTAGAAGGTGTTGTACCACCAGTACCGGGTAAGTGTTCTGTTGAAGGGCGTGATTAAGGGTAGCCCGGTAGTCTCCACAAATCCTTTACGATCCATCCGGTTTGATGGGTGTTACAATTGGGGTTTCCCAACGAGCGTGGTCAGTTGGTTCTAAAACACCCTGGGCTATTAATTTATCGAGCTGCTCGTCAATTTTTGGTTAAAGGGCAAAAGGTACCCTATGAGGCTTAAGGCGGATGGGGGCTACTTCAGGGTTAAGGTTAAATGATATCGGGGTCCCCTTGTACTCGCCTAGTTTGTCTGCGAAAACGTCCTGGAATTCCTGGATGATGGCTTCCTCCCAGTTGTCGCTTCTGTTTTGGTGAATGCCAGCTACCTCGATCCCGAGTGGGGCGAACCATTGAAGGCCTAGCAAGCTAGGCTGGTCACGGTCAACGACGGTCAGTGGTAATGACGCAGTACGATTTTTGAATGATACTTGGACTTGGCTGGATCCAACGACTGGAATTCGGTTTCCCTGATAATCCTGAGTATAATTCTTTGAATTCTGAGGTCTTGCCGCCGGACGGCAGGGATTAATTGTTTAAGGGTATTCCAGGAAACCATCGAGAGGGATGATCCTGAATCGACTCCCATCACACAAGGCTGGTTTTCGATGGCAACCTTCACTCGGATCTTCTTTACATCTAGCAATGAGGCGTGACCGATTGTAATGATTTGGTGTGCCTCTTCTCTTCTTGATAAAATGGCCGGTGTTTTATTTCTGTAGGAGTGGTTGTTCCATTGGCGGTTCAAATGTTCCCGACTCACAGGGCGATTCTCTGTGGTCTGGCGGTAGTTGTTTCCCCTCTGAAGTGGGCTGGATCCTTGCTTGCTTCTACAGAACTTCCCGATGTGGCCTCTTTTCCCACAGAAATGGCAGAGCGCGTCAAGGAATTTACAGTCTGATCGCGGGTGGTTTGCCCCACAACCCACGCATTGGTGCGGTAGTCTTTGATTCCGCTGATGGCGTTGGTCACGTTCAGACCGGAGCTGGTTGACCTCCTCCTCATCACTTTCTGATGGCGATTCAAGGTCCTCGTGGTGGGTCGCTGTTGTGTGCCTTTCTGGGTGAGGTGAAGTATCACTAGCGAGTTGACGGAGTGGTGTGTTGGTGTGGCGCATTCGGGCGGCCGACTTCCTGGTTGCTTCTGCTGCAGTAGCGTCCTTGATGACATCAGCAAGGTTGATGTCCCCTTTTGCCATGATCTTGCTCTGTACCATCTGGTCATCTAATCCCAGAATTATTCGGTCTCTCAGAGCTTCTTCGAGGTCTGTAAACCCACAGAGGCCTCCCAGGTTCCGGAGATCCACAATGAAATCTGCAATGCTCTCTCCTTTCCGCTGGTCCCTCTGGTAAAATTCATGTCTTTGGACAAGCGTTGGTACGGTGGGTGCATAGTGGGCCCGTAGAAGGGGCTCGAGGACATCCCAGTCCATGGTTTTCACCTCAGCCAGTTTCGCTAGTGCCTTGGCCATCTTAAAGACGGCAGGCCCGCAATGGGTCAGGAACACTGCTCGCTTTTTCCCCGTATCCTTCAAGTTCTTGGTCTTCAGAAACATCTGGAACCGGTCTATGTACGAGTCCCAGTCTTCTTGTGCCGGGTCAAATGGAGCGGGTGGTATGGCGCCGCCAGACATGGTTCCGTTGTCGATGTGCCTTCAGCCACATGCTCTGTTTGGTGCTCTGTAGTGTTCAGTCAGCTCTGATGTCTCCGTATCCCATCCTCGTCGCCCGTGTTAAGTTCTGAGCATGGGCGCAAGGAACGGAGATGAGGCAGTGAACAGTGAACTTCAACTCTTTATTAATCATCGTGAACAGAGCGAAAACCCTAGGGCAGCAGCAGCCCTTTTATAGGACAGGCTGCTGACCTATTAGCCAATGAGAACATGGAAGTGTTAAACCCTTGAACCAATGAGAGTGGCTCGTTAACAACCAATCAGATTCTCCAGAACAGACCAATCCGATATTGCTATTATCGGCCAATCAGAAGTGCAGGATTAGAACCCCGCTTTTTCTTTAAGCTTTGTTAAAACTTTATTAAAACACTTTTATTAGTTCATAACAATCCCTTCTTTTGATTTTTTTTGTGTATTTTAAATAAATTAAGATTCTGTATGATTAATTATTAAAGCTTACATTAAAAAATAAAAAAGATAAAATCCGTAGCACGGTGATATGACATATTCTAACCTCTAACAAGTATTTATGGAGAAAATTACAGCAAAAAAAGCACCAAAATAAGATCGTACTCTATTTTGTACAGTGACAAACTTCACATATTTCAATAAAAAAGAATAATTAATGTTTCCTTTTCTTACTTGTCTTTTGGATCTTCAAAACCCTGAAAAGAAGAGAAAGAAATGTTAATTAGCCAAACAAAATGACAGTGAATACATTAGAGTTAATGCAAAACCACTTAGGGGACATCCATTTGCAATATCATGCTGATAAGTGTCTTGCCAAGAGTATGGAGCATTATCTATTCCAGGTCAGGGCACCGAACATTTTGCAAACTTCAACTTAATGGAACAGAGTTACTATCTCAGTCAGTTGCTACGTGCAACATCCGCATTTATTCTAACAGTATCTTCTTTTCTCAGAAACACTATGCTTCCTTTTTTTGTGCTCTGTATAGTTAACATTTATGTGCCTAATATTAAATAGATAGCGTATGGATAATCCCTTAAAAAAACCATGAAATAATCACTAACACGTCAGTCAACACACACTGTTTACATCTGGCTTATGTACTTAAGACAGGAAAGTGTAATTGTCGTATACACAGTGAGGTGACAGTATCTCTCTAATATTTGCTTATCTCAAAAAATAAAATCATTGTAAGTATTTTGACAAGAAACTACTAATTCCTAGAACTTTAGACTGGAGAACAAGAGAAAGAAATCTCAGAAGAACATACATAATGGTAATTCATTTCCATAATTTTGCAAAGAAAAATCATATGCATGTCATCATGACCTAAACTTGAATGCTCAGAGGCATTAAACATGTTACAACCATATGATCATGAATATACAGAAAACATTTTAATACCTATAATATAATGGAATGGTTGAGATCATGTATTCTTAACTTTGAGCTGAGAGGACTCAGTCTCACAACTGCAGTGCACAATTTTCCTTCAGGAAAGTGTTTCCCACACTTTTAATGCACAAGGAGTTGGTGCAGTTTCTAGAGGTATGAAAGGGTAAATCGACAATTTTCTCTTATGAAGCAAGTACATTGGGTTTTTTTTTTTTTAAATAAAAGATACTCTGAACTGGACTTACTGCTATTCCATTCCATTGTTTTCAAAACATTTATCTGACTTCAGATAGCTTTCATGTTTATTTATTGAGACATTCAGGTAATCCACAACTTACAACAGTTAATTTAGTGACCGTTCAAACTTACAACAGCACTGAAAAAAGTGACCTACGATTGTTTTTCACACTTATGACCATTGCAGCAAGTCTTTCCCTATGGTCACATGATCAAAATTAATATGCTTGGCAACTGATTCATATTTATGACAGTTGCAGTCTCCCAGGGAGTCAAATGATCCCCTTTTGTGACCTTCTGACAAGCAAAGTCAATGAGGAAACCAGATTCATTTAACAACTGTTGTTACCAACTGAACAACTGCAGAGATTCACTCGTAAAATGGGGCAAAATTCACTTAGCAACTGTTTCGCTTAGCAACAGGAATTTCGGCTCAATTCTGTTCGTAAGTCAAGGACTACCTGTACATGTGTTGCTGATTGGGTTCTGTTCTCAAAACGTTTGGAGCTTTTGATTACACTTTCCAACATTGGACTGCCAATGTTATAGTCATCTACAAATTCTCTATAATCTGAAACCTGTGTGATTTATAGTCTAGTTTCTAAAGAATTTATTTTTTAACATTTTATTCTTCCTGAGAAACACCACGTCCCCAAGAGTCTTAAGCCTCTTTGTGTGTGTGTGTATGTGTGTGTGTGTGTGTATACATCTTTCTTTGGTATGATTTTTAGTGCTGAATTTTAACATTTCAATCTTAACTTCATTTGTATTTTATCAATAATATTTTCATACTATTTTTGATTGAAATAACTAATAGTACTGAAAAATACCCAAAGAAACAGTGAAATGGAAAGGTGGAGGTAAAAGTAAGAGTTTGATAATACTGGAATAAAATTTAAAATTCCATAAATAAAATTTCAAAATAAAATTTAAAATTCCATAAATAAAATTCCAGAATAAAATTTAAAATTCCATAAATAAAATTTCAGAATAAAACTGAAAATTCCATACATAAAATTCCAACCAGTGCTCTTATTGGAATATAACTGACTCAGCAGTCCTTCTTTCTCTGGCTGTAAGAAGATTCCAGAATGTGTTTTCCTCTTACTTTTGCAGTGTGAGAACTAATGAACAGAGTCAGGTGCCTTTCTAGATGTTGTTATATGCAAACATGTATTTCTTTTGTTTACAATAGTTCAATTAGTAATTCTTATACATTATATAAATATATATAATAACTTGCAAATACATATAATAACTTGCAAGTTATAACTTGCTAATTTAAATTGTACAATTGAATGGAAATGGTATTCAGTTTAGTTTACTTTTTAGCTTCTTGCAGTAGTTGAACTCTTTCCATTGCTAATTGGGCAATAGCTATATTATTTAAAATTGGGAAATTTATGTCAGAAGGAGATAGTAATAATTTTTAGCTCATTAGTTTACATCTACTTTAAATAAATGCTTTCCTTTCCTTAAAGGAGAATGGGGGAACTTATGACCTCTAGATTTTGAACTCCCATAGTCACTTAAACACTAACTAGGCTAAGACTGCTAGGAATGGCACAGCAGTACTAACTGGAATGCAAATGTTTCCTTGTGCCTCTTTTGCAGATTTTCAAGGAAACAAAAAAAATGAGAAAAGATGCATTTAATATTTTTATAAAGATAATTTTATCAAGATACTCTTGAACAATCAGGCTGTTGAACTGTTTGGGAAAGGAAAACTGAATTTAGAACGCTGTAAGAGCCCTTTGTTTAAAAAGAATCATGATGTTTCTCCCATTCTAAAAGCAAACTCTCATTGTATATTGTGCAAATCAGTTTGTTGGGTGCAGTATAGTGGCTACATTTCTGACTAGGCTCTAAGTTTGTAGTTGAATATCCAAAATTTCTAGTCTCTAAGTTACATTGGAAAGAGCAATTGCTCTTCATTGAAAGATAATCCTTTTAAGTGTCTGGGTCGCCTCCATTATCCAGAACTTAAATGGACGCTAATAAATATGCTATCTGTAGAATACTAATTGTCAAAACTGCCAATAGATCCTGCTCTAGTTCCCAGATTACTATCAGTATTGAACTGGGGTTTGGGTTATTTTCAGTCTATATTCTTTTTTTAATATATAGTTAACACTTTTTGCTAAGGCAGATATTAGTTATTTGCAAGTATTTTGGAATAAACATTTTGTATATTCCATACTGATAAGTCAATGGCTAAATGAATGTCTATTACTCTCTAAAAAGAACCAGTGTTACAAGTAATTAAAACTTTTGCATCATGTGCAGAAAGAAATGCAATTACAAAGTGTTTACAATGTTCAGCTTGAACATATAGCATTTCATACCTGCAAAAAGTTAATGATATAATTTGCATTTCCCTACTGAATATCTGCTTTTAAAATTAGATCTGTTGCAAGGTACAGTGAATACATATCCTGTAAAGTCGTTTTCTAACCGAATTTCAAAGATACATTATTAAAAGGAAAATCAATTTATTGGGTAAAGCTTTTTTGTTAATGCATAGTTAATATGCCAAACAAAATGGAGTTTATGCGAAATAATTGAATTTCATAACCAATGCAGGCTTTTGTGAAGCATTTTAAATTGAACAGACATTTCTTTTTAAAGACTGCATTTATGGAGATAGAGCACCTTTTGCTATACAATAACCTGTGGATTTACCCTCCTATTTGTATCTCTAAAGATAACAAAGAATGATAACATATTAATATTTTGTGAATTGGGGCTTCAGAAGATGGTTCTAACAATGATTCCTGATATCCATAAGCATATTACATGCTTTCAAAATCAAACAAGAAGTTATCACCCATAAAGGCCTAGCTTATGACTAAAGTATGTCTAGCAAATCCCCACAACACCATTTTTTCTTTAATTTGGATGGTTTCTCTCTCCCCGTGAGGAGCTGATCTATAAGTTATGATCTGTGTAGTATCAGCTACAGGGCAAGATACACATACTGAATAATAAATGCTTGCCTCTTTTAGGTTTTTTACAGTACCCTGTTAAAGTTTTCTTCCATTGTTTCTTTCGATGCTTTTTTCCTAAATATAGCTATTCAAATCATGAACTACATGCTAGATGCAATTTACATCTCAGAAATTATTTCATGCAGTGAATCTAAGTAAATCCCTCTTGGTCTTAGTCACTCATTGGTAATAGGTGTGACAAGCGAGAACTAGTGTGGTTGTGGCAATTTCTAAACTTCAATCTTTAATTAATTTTCACAAAGCAATTCATTTCAGTATAAAGACAGAGATATTATACATATATGAGGGGCAGGGGAATCACCAGAAGTTCTTTCTGGCAACTTGCAACAACGCATAATGGTCAGAACTTTTATCAAAATAAATATTTTTTTTTTTAAAAAAAACATGAATGGAATAATAAAATAGAAATTACTTTCATGAGTAAGGACAATTCAGGGAAAACAGAATATCAAGGAAATTGAGGAATCCATATGTACACTTCATACATTCGCCAACAATGGCAGTAATATTCCATAGATCTGAACATCCTTACCATTCTTTTCATCTCTTTAGAAACTTGACTGGTGCTTAAGTGGTTATAAAAAGAACGATCTACCCCCCAGTGAGGTGGGTTGTGACCAATAGAATTAGTACGCTGGCGATTCATTTTTGCTATTGTTGCTTTCTCATCTTTCTAGAAAAAGGAATCGAGATAAAGAATTAAATTTTCAACCATTACACTGTAGAAATGAAATTCAGCACACAAACAGGGATTAATCTGGGAAAAAACTTAAAATTTTGCCTCCTAATTTGTCTTTAATCCCCTCCGCCACTATAATAGCCAATTAATTTTTTGTTAATTTTGCCTATCTAGGCATTCCTTCATTTATGATTTTCTTGGAAAATAGAGTTTTTGTTTTGTTTGCACCATAATTATACTGCTGTTTTTATCATTATTAATTATTTTAACAACTCTTTTCTTGAGATACCCAAAACATTTTCAGTTTGTAAAGATCAAAATGACCTTGTTTCAAAGTCCTAATCAGGCCATGAAAAGGTTGCCACAACCAGCTCAAAATAAGGTACTTCAAGCTCAAAATATTTCCAATGTAAAATGTTTTATAAATTCCTATCCTTTCTACTAGACCAGAAAAATCATTGTACTCATCTGTATGTGTGCATGAGAAGAAGACTAGAAAAACTGTAAGTGCAGAAAAGGGACAGCAGGCAAAGAAGTAAGGCAAACTTTTCCTTTGTTCTCTGTGCAAAAGTACAGTTTTTACAGCCATTTCAAGTTTAAAACAAAACTTAAATATACACACTGTTAGTTAATTCTCAGTTTGCATTACACTATACAATATACACAATAGTTGGATTAATTGTGGCGTACAGCATATTATTTACATTTCTAGAGAACAGATTTTTGCTTTTAATTCATAAAAACAATTACATTTTAAATTAGCATCTTTGGGGCTGTATTCTCTCTCCGAATCCTGTAATACTGAAATGTATTACCCATAGTTCTCTACTTCAGGGACACTTATCTTGGCCATGGCTGGTTACAGCAGGATACATGGGAAAGGCCATCTAAATCAGCACAGACCTACTGCTAGTTTTTGAGATACAGCTTGGAAACCTTTCCTTAGAGTACAGTTTCTTAGTCAAAGATACTCAGGAAAATGAAAAACTTAATATAATGCAGACTTATCCATAATGGTATCTCTGTGGAGTCCTAACCAATTGGGGTGGTGTGGTGTGGAGACTATATAATAATTATTTATATATTAAATAGGTAAAGAGACTTTATAATGGACTATCAAATTTGGTACCTCGAATGTTTCAGGTGATAATTCTCTGCATATTGGTTTAGGATACTTGGGGATAAACAACCCCTTTAGAGTAAACTTATGTAAGAGTATATATAGTAACGCTTAACCAATCTGGGTAATGATCAGGGATGGGATTCCACCGGTATAATAACTGGTTTGGTGATTCGCACGCTCCACATTTTAAAAAGGCAAGCCCATATTTACCTTCAACTGCCGCCTCTGTGAACAAAACAGCTGAGGCGCAGCAAACCTCTCTGCTGCGCGAATCAGCTGTATTCTAAACAAAGGCATAAAGCAAAGAAAAGAGCAGAGGCGGGCGGGCAGGCCCATTTCCTTGTCACAGTGAATTAGTTCAGAGCAAGCTGAACATGGGAACAAAAGGTTCTCCTGATCCGGTCCGAACCGGTAGAATCCCACCCCTGGGGTAATGATCCAATTTTCAAGCTCCTGTTTGCTCAGATGGAAATATGCATAAGGGAGAGAAAAGCATTGATGTGTGGAAGAAATGCCACACAGAGCTAGAATATCTGCATCTCCTGCACCCATTACCTTATGAACCCACCCTTGTAGATCAGTCAAGCCAGCCCTTTAGAAAGGAGCTCAGCTGTGCAGGAATCACTGACATTGAAAGAGAGGATCAAGAAGACACAGAAAGAAGAAAGCAGAGTAGCTTTAGATGTAGCTAAGAAGTAAGCTAAGGCAGAACACAGTACAGATTATTGGATTTAGGAGACAGAATACAGAAGGAGGTTTGGAATTAGTAGTAAAAAACTCTTAACAACATCATAGGTAAGATCTAGTAGTACTGCAAGTTTAAGAATCTTGTGTCCTTACTAATGACCAATGAGAAGAAAAACAACAGCTCCCAAAAGAAACCAGCATGGCTGCATAAAGAACTCTCTGATAAACTGAAGGACAAAAAGGACAAGTATAAAAAGTGGAAAGAGGTGCACATAACTAAGGCAGCATATCAGCAAATAGCCCGAGCCTGCAAAGATGAAGTGAGGAAAGCTAAGGTTTATGACAAAAGTAAAAAATAACTCAAGAAAAGCTTTTTCCAATATGTTAAAGATGAGAAAAAAGTTGAGGAAACAATTGGTTCATTGCTGGGAGAAAGTGGCAAGAAGGTGACAAGCAACAGGGGAAAGCAGAACTACTTAACTTGTATTTTTGCATCTATCTTTAGACAAAGGGGAAAAAAACAGTCCAACCTATCAAAAACAGCACCACAAAAAAAAACAGATTAGGAACACAAGTTAAAATAGTGAAGAAAATGATCCCAATTTTTCTGATTTAGGTGAAATAAAATCCTTCCAAATCTATGGAAAGATGGATTTCTGATGTTTCATGTTAGCATATAATTCAGGGCAAGATAAATTATTGGTGCAAAGGTACACCAATTAAATACTGAGGTATTTAGAAGGGACAGGTCCAGAGATGGGATTCTACCAGTTCTGTCCGGCTTTGTAGAATCAATAGCTCTGAAGAGCAACAGACACAGAACCGGTTCTATGTCTGATGATGTTTTTGCCCACCTGCCCACCCGGGCTCTTACCTGATCTTTGTTTCCTGATTTTTCAACTTCAGCTGCCGTGCGAGGCACAGCTGCAGTTAAAAAAGCAGGAAAAGAGGGCTGTTTCAAAGGCTGCTTCTGTGCACACAGCGTGTTGATGATGATTTACAGGCGCACGCGTGCAGTGAAGCACATCATAAATCACCGAACCTCGGCGGTAATTAACCTTGTCGTATCCCACCCCTGGACAGGTCCTTATATATTGATGTGTTACTTATACAGATGATGATTATGATGATTTTCTTTGAAAATATTGTATAAGAAAAAAACACCAGAATGATTTCACCCATAGTGAATGTTTATTCAAATAATTTAAACATGACCACAATAAAACAGGAAAATTCCAAAAACCAATTCATGGAAAATCTTATTCATGCTCTTTACTTCCATATAGCTTATCTACTCTTTTTGAAAGATAGTTGAGATCAGTCTTAGGAGTGGAGTAAGTAAGTTTTCAGTTTCTAATTCTTAATGCCAGACAAAATGAGTTGCTGCAAGGGCTACATAGAGCACTGTCTACTCTATAACAGCTCCAGCTATAGACCTTTTGTGCCAGAAAATAAGAAAAACATTGGATAACCACCAACACAGAGGTTTGGAGATTCTAAAAATACAATAACATGAAATCATTTTTAGATTATGTATTTGGTTAATTCTTTTTTTAAAATTTGAAATAGCCACAGTGATTTATTTTACATTCCTAGCCCATCTGCTGCCCTCCAGTTAAAACTGATTCTAAATCTACACATTTCAAAAAATATATCTCATTAAATGCCAAAAAAGGAAGCAAAAACAAAACATTATTCTATGGTGAATACTATTTAGCCAGGCTTTCTGCAAACATTATTTATCTAAAAATATCTGAAGTTTAAACACTACTGATGGCTTGCTTTATGAAATGAGTAATGGAAAACAATAGGTTCATGTCAGAAAAGGAAAAATCCCTTACTGCAAATGAATGTTTATTGATTGTTCTTATATGGAGTGAAACTAAGAAAAGACAAGGAGAGGCGGAGGGGGGAAAGGCTTATTATGTTGCTATGGCAAAAATGAGAATAACTATTCAAGCTAATAAGAAAAACTTCTGCATATTCTGGGTCATGAACAGATCTTGCCATGCTGCTTGCCTCCATTCAGTCAATACACTATGGGAAAATGTGTGCAGTTTGTACAGGTCAAGCAGCTTGCACTAAATAAAGCTCACTCTGCATACTTGCCAGTGTTGCTGGGAATTGTAAAACTTCTCTGCAAAAGCCTTTCCAAATTCAGATTGCTGACAAGTGTGTTCATAGTTCTCTTGAAAAATGTAGCAACTCATTTTGTCTGGCATTAAGAATTAGAAACTGAAAACTTACTTACTCCATTCCTAAGACTGATCTCAACTATCTTTCAAAAAGTTGAGAAGTGAGTTTGGAAAATGGTAGTTTCATTCTGGCCTTAGGGCAGTGATTACAAAGAAGCAAAATTAAATAAACCAGTTTTATCATGAAGAAGTATCTGTTTAAGAACCTCAAGTCTTCCAACATAATAATGCAATATTTATAAAAGTCACAATGTTCAAGTAGATTTTTCTCCTTTATAAATAGGAAAAGAGGAATTCAAAAATTCTAAATAATTTGCATGGCGACATATAGGTGCCCAGACTATTTATGGGAGTAAACCTAGAATGCCATCTGAGAAATATTGCATTATTCAGAAGCAAACATGGTTAAAGGAAAAGCACTTTTACCAGGGGTCAGAAATTAAGTAATGCCCTCACCGGTTATAAATCTATACCATAAGGAAAACAGTTGAAGTCATGCTTGAGGTTATTTATAGAACTTCCTTTTCTTTCTCCATGTGCCTTTTGCTCTACTGTGGGAGATTTATTATGTTATAAAGTCAAATTCTAGTAGTGTAAGTGACCTTCAGAGTAGCCAGTAGCTATTTTCTTTTCCAGAAGAGACTATGTATGTACATGAAACTAAATAAGGTCATCACTTTAGAAAAAGAAATATTTATATATTATGAAGCAATGTGCTCACTGAACACCTAAACACCACAGAATTACAGACCAGAAGATTAGCAAGTTAAAAACTCTAATGGAGGGGATAATGGAAGCTAGAGTTGCTGGTGCAATTTACATTGGCACTCAGTTCATGTAAATATGCAAAAGAATTTTCCTCTATTGTCTCGCAGCAGAAGAAAAAAAAGGAAACGTAGCAACATTTTATTTATAAGATTTTATTTATAAAACTAAACAAAAACGTCTCACAAAATTTATGTCAACCAAATAGGGATGGGGTGCTTTGTAAATACCCTGAGAATGTGAATTTCCCCAACAATGAGTAGCAATAAAGGAATATCTTTAAAAAAGTCTAATAAATATTGACTCATTTTTATTGGTGGATAATTTTGATAAAATTTTGTACTAAATTTATAAACCTACAACTTTCAATATTAGATTTTCTGAAATCAGAATGATTTGGTTTCAGAAGAGATGGTTAAAACAGTAATGAAAACTTAACATTTCATTATATAAGATATCACATGTTCAGAATAATTTAAAGTATGACAGAGCTTTTTGATTGGAGAAGGAAATCTCTATAAAATAATTAAAATATTAGTTCCCTAATCTTGTATGGAAAAGTAAAGATTGAGGAGCTGAAATAGAAATTTCCTGCACTAGATGGGATTTGTCAATGTCCTTTTCATCCTAGGGGCAAACATTTCAGACAGAATGCAAACAGAATAAAAAGACTATGAATGTATACAAACTTAATATAATGACTCATCAGCTGTAACACTCTGCTATGTGCCATTTCTGTTAAGTTTGAGCAGGGGCGAGAAAGAATGGAGACAAGCCTCTGAACGGTGAACTTCAGCTCTTTATTTACATCGTGACTTGCTTCATTTAACAGCAGTAAAACCCGCCTTATATAGGCAAACCTTGTAACGTTTAACCAATAACAAGCTAGGAACGCTAGCTTTTATAACCAATAAGAACTCTCTGTTAAGGGCCAATCGGATTCCCCGGAGTGGGCCAATCCGGTCTGGCCGCTTAACAGCCAATCAGAAGTGCAGGGCCAGAACCCTGCACTTACTCCAAGCTCATACTTTATTAATTATATTGCATACACAACACCCCTTCCCCCTGGTTCCTTAGTTCAGGGCGCAGTTACATAGTCCCTTAAATAGGACGGTTGTCTTTTTAGTCTTTTTGATTTTCGTTGTATCGGCTGGTTGCAATTCTGCTGAGGTAGATCGTTGTCTGGCAGTGGGGCTGCCTCTGGTTCAGAGTTCACTTCTACGTCGTTGCCCACATTTTCCGCAATTCCCTGAGGTGCAAACGTTTCTCCCTCCGGCTCCGCTTCCTGAGTTTCTACTAAATCGTCATTTCCTTCGAACGGGTTTCCTAGGGCTTCATCTTCTTCCGTACCTCCCCCCCCTCAGTTTGGTCATAGGGGAGTTGCGGACTGGCCGCTGCAAGCCGCGACCGTAATTGGTCGATATGCCGTTTCCAAAGTTTATCGTCAAGGCATTGCACAAGGTAGGATCTGGGGCCGGTTACACGTACTACTGTCGCTTCCACCCACAACGGGTCGCCCGATAGGTTTTTTGCATAAACCAGGCCTCCTACCTGGAAGGTGCGACAGCGGCTGCTGGATCCTAGTGGTTTCTCCGGTTCATAAGCAGGGTGCAACTGGTCGAGGTGGGAACGGAGCTTTCGTCCCATCAGCAGTTAAGCGGGAGTTTTGCTGGTGATGCTATGTGGGGTGATGTGTTGCAAGAAGAGGATTTGATTGACCTTGTCGTCAATGTTGTCATAGTCTTTTGTAAGGTTTTCTTTACAAATTGGACCATGCGTTCTGCTCGGCCATTGGTCGCAGGGTGCACAGGCGAGGTGAGCGCATGGCGGATGCCGCGGTCAGCGAGGTACTGCTCGAACGCTAGTGCAGTAAATTGTGGGCTGTTATCGGATACCAGGATGTCTGGTAATCTGTGGGTTGCAAAGAGTCTGTTTAAAATCTTGATGACCGCCTCGGAGGTCATAGTCCTCATGCAATGAATTTCGAGCCAACTGGAGTAGGCATCGACGGTAAGCAGGAAGGTGTGGCCCTTGGTTAGCCCCGCGAAGTCGAGGTGAATTTGGGACCAGGGTCCACGTGGTGTCTCCCATTCAGTAGGCATGGTTTTTGGTGGGGCGTTGCTGACTTCTTGGCATTTGGGACAAGCTTTAACCCACTGTTCGATTTGCTTGTCAATGCCTGGCCACCATGCGTAGCTTCGTGCAAGGGCTTTCATTTGCACGATGCCGGGGTGGCCATCGTGCAAAGTTCTCAGCAGCGCTTTTCGGAGCCGTTCTGGGATAACGACTCTATCGCCCCAGATGACACAGCCTTTCTGGGAGAAGAGTTTGGTCTGTCGAGACTTGAATGGTGTGAAGTCATCTGGTAATTGGTCCAATGGCCATCCGCGTTCTACCCAGCCTAGGACTCGTGCTAGGGTGTGGTCGCGTTTGGTTTCTCTCGTGATGTCTCGAGCGGTCAGTGGCGGCGAGTTGAGTGCCTCGATTTGCAACATGGTTACCGTTGGTGCCGGATCGTCGAGAGTTTCTGGAAGCGGTGCTCGGCTCAATGCGTCGGCATGGGGAATGGCTTTCCCCGGGCGGTATTGCAGCCGATAGTTATAAGCAGTTAAGAATTCTGACCATCGGGTCATCCTAGGGGATAATATGTAGGGAGTCAGCTTATCTCCGGCTATTATCCCTAGCAACGGTTTGTGGTCAGTCACAATAGTAAAAATCCTGCCATACACGTATTCGTGAAATCTTTTCACAGCTGAGACGATTGCGAGGGCTTCTTTATCAATTTGTCCATAGTTCCGCTCCATTTTTGAAAGAGTCTTTGAAAAATATGCAACAGGGGCTTCGTTCCCATTAGGCAGTACGTGGCTCAAAATAGTGCCCACCCCGAAAGGCGATGCATCACAGGTTATAACTAACGGCAAAGTCTCGTTATACTGCATGAGTACAGAGTCAGAAGTGAGCAGTTTTTTAACATTTCGGAATGCCTGTTCTTCACGGTAACCCCATAACCAAATTGCCCTTTTATCTAACAATCGGTGTAACGGTTCAGCGACAGTTACTTTGTGCGGTAAAAATACATTATAGAAATTGATGAGGCCTAGGAATGCCTGGAGATCGGCCTTGTTTTGTGGCCTGGGAGCATTTTTGATTGCTTTTAATTTACTTTCGGTAAGGTGAATGCCCTGGCTATCAATCAGGTACCCTAAAAACTCAACACTGTCAGGACATTTTACATTTGTTTTTTTTAACCTTAAGACCGGCTTCTTGGAATTTTTTTAGAACTAATTTTAACCGGTCCTGTAAGATTTTTTTGGTAGGGGCTGCAATTAATACATCGTCAAAATAGGAGACCACACCCTTAATTCCTTGCAATAACCTTTCCATAAGGCTCTGAAATATCCCCGGGGCTACACTAACTCCGAATTGCAGCCAGGTATATTTAAAGGCACCTCAGTGCATCACAATAGTTTGGGCCTGTGACGTTTTTTCATCTACTGGTAATTGCTGATAAGCCTGAGCTAAATCCAATTTAGCGAAAACTTTGCCGCCCCCCAGGGAATGGAGGAGGTGCTGCACCACCGGAACTGGATACGCGTTCTGCTGCAGGGCGTGGTTCAAGGTGGCCCGGTAGTCCCCACAAATTCGGATTGACCCGTCTGGCTTAATGGGTGTTACAATAGGGGTTTCCCATGGGGAGTGATCGATGGGCTCCAACACCCCCTGAGCTATCAGTTTGTCGAGTTGTTCGTCGATTTTTGATTTTAAGGCAAACGGAACTCGACGGGGCTTCAAGCGAATGGGAGCTACTTTTGGATCTAGGCTGAATGAGATCGGGGTCCCCTTGTACTTGCCTAAGCTGTCCGCGAAGATGTCCCTGAACTCAGAGATAAGGTCTTCCTCCCAGTCACAGCCACCGACTCGGTTTACACCGGCCACTTCAATGCCAAGTGGCGCGAACCATTGGAGGCCCAGTAGGCTAGGCCTATCTCTATCAATGACCGTTAAAGGTAAGTACGCTGTGTGCTTCTTGAAGGAGACTCGGACTCGGCAGGACCCAACGACGGGGATTCGATTCCCCTGGTAGTCCTTGAGGATGAGGTGTTGGAAACGGAGATCTTGGCGTTGAATTGTGGGGATGAGTTGCTTGAGTGTCTTCCAAGACACCATCGAGAGGGACGATCCCGAGTCGACCTCCATGTGGCAAGGCTGGTTCTCGATGGCTAACGTGACTCGGATTTTCTTAGTGTCCAAGGTTGAGGCGTGACCAATAGTGATAGTATGGTGAGCCTCTTCTCTCTGTAAAGCTCGATTTCTGTAGGAGTGGTTTACTGGCGCTCACCTTACAGGATGGTTTCCTGTCGATTGGCGATAGTTAGCCCCTTCTGAGGCCTGGCTGGGTCCTGGCAAGCTGTGGCAGACCCGTCCGATGTGGCCTTGTTTCCCGCACTCATGGCAGAGTGCGTCGCGGAATTTGCATTCGGACCTGGCATGGTTGGCTCCACATCCAGCGCAAGGGCGTACGGGCTTCGGGTAGTGGTCTCGGTCAGACCGCAGTCGATGGACCCCTTCTTCGTCGCTGTCTGACGACGAAGAGAGGTCCTTGTGGTGCGTTGTCGTGAGCTGCCCTTCTGAACTAGGTGAGATTTCGCTGGCCAGTGGTGGTACCGGAGTGCGGTTTCGGCGTAGTTGTGCAGCCGACTTCTTGGTTGCCTCCGCTGCGGTAGCATCGGCGATGGCATCGGCAAGGCTGATGTCGCCTTTTGCCATCAGCTTGCTTTGGACGCCTGGCACATCTAATCCCAGAACTATGCAATCTCTTAGTGCTTCTTCTAGATCGGTGAATCCGCAGAGGCCTCCCAAATTTCGGAGGTCTGCTATGAAGTCGGCCACGCTTTCTCCTTTTCGCTGGCTTCTTTGATAAAACTCGTGGTGTCTCACGAAGGTAGGCACGGTCGGAGTGTAATGGCCTCGCAGGATAGGTTTGAGGTCGTCCCAATCCATGGCTTTTACTTCTCGGAGTTTGGCTAGTGTTTTAGCCATCTTAAATACGGTTGGACCGCAATACATTAGGAACACCGCCCATTTCTTTCCTGGTGTAGCGTCCTTTAAGTTGTTCGTCTCAAGGAACATTTGGAAGCGATCCATGTAGGACTCCCAGTCCTCTTGTGTTGGATCGAACGGAGCGGGTGGTACGATGCCGCCGGACATGGTTCCGTTGTTGGCGCCATCTGTCACGTGCTCGGTGTTTCTTCTTGGTTCCGTTGGTTCAGATGCCTCCATATCCCATCCTCGTTGCCAGTGTTAAGTTTGAGCATGGGCGAGAAAGAATGGAGACAAGCCTCTGAACGGTGAACTTCAGCTCTTTATTTACATCGTGACTTGCTTCATTTAACAGCAGTAAAACCCGCCTTATATAGGCAAACCTTGTAATGTTTAACCAATAACAAGCTAGGAATGCTAGCTTTTATAACCAATAAGAACTCTCTGTTAAGGGCCAATCGGATTCCCCGGAGTGGGCCAATCCGGTCCGGCTGCTTAACAGCCAATCAGAAGTGCAGGGCCAGAACCCTGCACTTATTCCAAGCTCATACTTTATTATCATATTGCATACACAACAATTTCAGTAATGATTACTTCAATCCTATTTGGTTCTTACCCGTTTTTGGCTGCATTGGACAATGAGGAAAGTCTCTATACTATGCTCCTTGAGGTAAGCATTGCGTTCCCCTCCAAAGCCCAACTCCACTTCATAATCACCATTCAGATAGTTTAGCGTAGCTTTTGTTATGTGGATTCGCCTTGATCACAGACAAAAGACAATTAAATTGTAATATCCATTTGTTAGTAGCAGGAATCAAGTTGTAAAATTTTTAGAATGGGTTAGATTGCACTGCATTGCTACCCTACAACTACATTTTTTTTTCCATGATAATTTTTTTCTCCACTGTAAAGGGCAAAAGTCCTTATATGGGCAATTTAAAAGAAAACATTATCTATTTGTGTTGGTAAAGTTTTCTTCATGGAAAAATACATGTATTTCACCAATTTTGTCTCCCTTTTCTAAGAGGGATACTTGAATGTGAAAACATAGCACAAATCTATGTTTCATGGAATATTTCTCCAATCAAAGGAACTGCCTGAATCGCTGGTTTATAAAGGGCAACTGAGAGAGATGTGTTTCAGTCTCCTTAATTTAGTAAGAAGACTTAGAAATGAGAACAACATGTGAAAGCATGTTCATGGCTCTAGCAATTCTTAGGGGTTTCCCAAGTGCTCCTTTCTGATATAAAGACAGATGGAAATATTTCCACTGATCTGCATTCTGACTGAGAGCTCTTACCCTGCTTTGCCACCGGCTTCCATGTGATTGGCTAACGTGACATCATTTGACCACACATCAAACTGCCATTTCCTGAGGCCCAAAACTCCGCAGTGGACTCTCCCGCTGTGGATTCCAACTCGCATATTCACATTGACACCCGTCACTTCTCGTACTAATCTGAGGAAAGACATAGGGATAAAGAAAGACCATTCCCAGACAAATAAAACTAAAGGAATGTAAACATTTATAATAGCCAATTTTGCCTAAATATACATAAAGATTGCAATTCAACTCAATCAGACAGAAAAAAATGGCAGGCTCGCTAGACAAGCGGGTTGGAGGTGTTCTCAGAAGATGAAGTCAGTGAGCTTTCAAGTGGCAAAGACAAAACAAAAAGCATACACAACCCTCTGGTTTCCATTTCAAAGCCAGCCATAACTTACCGATTCTAATGAACTTTAATAGCCATGTTGCAAAGACAAAAGGGAAAGTGATTACAGAGCCCCATTTGTTCATACTACCCCAGCATCAAACTTCCCACAGATGAAACACAATACATATGTGAAACAACTGCTTCAGTGTGATATATCTGGAGTTCTGTTATAATTGACCAACAGTTATTTCTTCTTTAGTTGTTCCAACAGGGTCCAATGTTTTTTAAAAGATTGCTCCCAAAATTATCATGTGTAACCTTTGTGGAATTTTGATTTCGAGAACAAATGTTTATTAGGAGGGACACAACAATTTGAAAGAGATTATATCTCAGGATTGGGGAGAAATCTGTTAAGATTACTCTTGCCCTTGGAAGACCTTAAATGATTAGCTGAAAATGTTGCTATAGCTGCTTAGTATTGTATTGGCCAGGATTAGTATTGTTGTACAACCTGGGGTTTAACAGTCCTTTTCAAAGGACAAAACATATCTCATAGGGCAGATTCTTTCTCATATCAAGTATATAACTTTGTGGCCATAAGCTGTATCCTTAGATTCTCTCCAGGTCCTGCCACCTTCTTGCAAAATGCAATTTATTGATAGAGCAGATTATTACAGACTACTGTAATGTTCCAATTCTTAAGCCACAAATGGAAAACTTATAGCCCTCAGGAAACATATGACCCTCATTTTTTCTTTTTATAGACATAGACATACACACATATTTTAAAGGATTTTTAAACAACAGCCCCCCCCCCCAAAAAAAAAATCTTTGAAAAAAATCCTTAACTTCAGAAAGATTCTGTGTAGTCCATGAGCCAAGACCTGAATTTTCACATATTGGTACCACCCGAGGTGACTAATAATCTTAGGTGTTTTTGGCTTCTTTTATGTCTCTAGTTTATGTTTTGATGTGATAGCCCTTGTTAACTCGTAGCTTAATCGAGGTTATCACTCTTAGAATAGATGCACCCTATGTACACGGAAAGAAAGGGTGAACACATACTTTGACAATATTCTCTATTCTGAACATCACCACGTTTATGCTAATGACCAAATATACTATCCAAAATATCTCCAGAACCCTTTCATTGTTAGTATGCATGAACAGTCTAGTCATGGGCGTCCGGAGGGAGGGTGGGGGGCAAGGGGGGTCATTTGCCACCCCCCCCCACGTGGAAAACATCAGCTTCATCTCTTCTTATCCTTGGCAGCTGTAGGTCTGGATGATGGAAGTCAGTGTCATGCTGACCTACCATGTTCCTCAGTTGCCTCAAGTATCTACTGCGGTACTCAGATGTCAGATAGTACCTTGCCACAGCTCCACCTTTCAGGCTGAAGCCCTTGGTGCCTCCTGGTGTCTGCGTGTCTTTGTTAACCGTCTCCTCAATTGTCTGGTCCACAGGTATCCGCCCAAATGGGTTCTGACTCCCAATCTGGACAGAAAAACCTCCCTGCATGAAGTGGGCATGCACTTCAGGGTGTTCTATTGGCAGTCGAGACATTTTGGCATAGTAGTAGGTCAAGAAGCGGGCATAGTTCACCTTGTCATAGGCAAAGCACCATGGGATCATCTGCCTGATTGCTGCCAGGTGAAGCATCCAGTTGCCCTCTCTGGATGCTCGGATCAGGCACAGCATGATCTCTGCCATGTCCAAGTGGGACATCCAGAATGCAGAGAGGTTATCTGCATTTCTGAGAGACTCCAGGTAGACTTTAAACAGCTTTATTGTGTGCACACATGACTCGTTATTAAGCAGGTCTTGCAGTGCAGCCTGAGAGACACCGTCGTGGAAGCTGGCAATCTTCTTCAGGGTTTCATCAAGGTGGTGAATGTCTCTTGCATGGTGTTCCTCCAGCCATCGGAGGAATCCTTTCCAGGCAAGCCTCAATAGTGCTTCATAAACCAGCTTGTGACATCTTACTGCTCTGTTGTACTTGCGACCATCCATCACACCATTCACTGAGCCTTCTGCAATGACACCAGCTTCAACACAGAGATCCCTGAGCCCTGCATCTTGAAATCGCTTCCCTATGATGGAGAGCATATTGCAGATTGTGTGGAAGTCTCCCATCCTGACGACGATGCTGTTGAACTTGTCATGTTTCCATACTATCTCAACAGCCTTCGCATAAAGCGCCTGGTCAAAGACACAGACAATCTGGTTCAGCTGAAGGGCCTGCATGATGTGTAGGGTCCGCTCCAGCACTTCATTGACCGTGGACATGTCTGTTGCAGGAGCATTGATAGTGGGCAGGTAGCCCACAATGTCTTGGTTCACCGTGACATCATTGCGGACCATGATGTTGAACCCAGTCCAGCTGCTGACAGTCTGGTTCTCAGGGTCTGACAGTCGAGTCAGTAACCAGATAAAATTCTTCATCTTGGCTTCGTGGACCTCCTTCATGCTGTCAACATCTACAGTCTCGGTCTTTGGAGGCTGGGCTCGCTTACCAACATTGTAGGTTGGTAACATTGTTGGGGCTGGACTGATGCTCCTTTTCTTGGACTTGCTGACAGATGGGAAGAGATTCTGTGGCTTGGGGCCTGCAATCTTGGGCTGGACAGCAATGCCATTGACTCTGTGAGAAGTACCTTCTCCGCAAGTCGGTCAATGTTATCCCATGCCAGGGTTGTGAACACACCTTGGCAGATGTCTGCTGGCAGTGGGATGTCTTCCTGTGCACGCTCCAGCTTCTGAATGCACAGTGCTGTATCGATCTCCTCAATCTGTGAATAAGAAATGCAGTGGCCCAGGCGATTGAGTGTGCGTACAAGTTCTGTATTGCCTGTCAAGGTCTTCACAGCAAATGACAAAAGTACGTGCTTGGATGGCTTTGTCTTGCCACATGTGACAGCAAATATCAGATCACTGGCAAGAGAAGTGGCAAGCCTTTGGACTCTGTCAGAAGGATCTGCACACTCACACTCTCCAGTGAGCACGGTATACAGGAATTCAGTGACAGATTCAGGAATGACATTCTGCTCTGTGTCAGGGGGCCATGTCTGGCTTACATCTTGCTTCTTAATCTGATTCCTCAGCTGCATTGCTGCTTTGGCTAGGACATCCCCAGAGTTGGCAGCCCTTGCTTCGTGGAGTTCTTTCCCTAGTCTGTAGGCATGCTTGACAAGCTCATCAAATGACAAGCTCTCTGGATATATGAGAAGCTTCCCTTTCTCATCAGAAACGAAGCAAAGCGATCCTCCTATCTCACTTTCAAGTTTACGACGGACATGTTTCTTGGTTGATGGTCTGATCTGAGAAATTCCGCGAGAGTGCATGGCTTTCTCAAGTCTAGCTGTCAGATCTGTCATAGGCAGCACCTCAGGGTTGAGAATGAGTTCATTCCTGATATATAGGAATAGCTCTTCATAGGATTGTTTCTCGGCTTCCTCGTATACTGCCTGCTCAGACTGCTCCTGCTCATCGCATGCACCAGAACTGGTGGATGCCCCTTCCTTTGTATACACTTTGTAGCACGACTTGTGGTAGTGCCCCTCTGCGGCAACAAGGTCTCTGCTTAACAACGCGAGGATTCGCTGGTCCATTTTTTGGGTTGCTGCACTGCGGATTCTGTCATCTGCACGTAACTCAACACACTGGATGATAGGTTCCCTTGTCTGTCTTCCTTTCAGGTACTTGCTTGACTTGCAGCAGAAGATGCATGTCTTGTCATACACTCTTGATGTACTCGGTGCATCCCTAGATGATCTTCTGACACCATGGACACCAGTCTGTTCTTCTGCACTCGGCCTGTCTTTAGAAAGGATGGAGTCGAGAGTCTTCTTCATGGTAAAGATGCTGCGACATTTGCGATGATACTGGATCTGCGGTATTTGGCCTTCTTCCAAGTCTTTTGCAATGTCCAGAAGTGGAGCATGTTGTCTAATCTCTGCTGCTCTTAGCAGTGTCTTCCATGAGTCCAAGTCTTTTAGTAACACGAAGGTAGACGTGTCTTCACCAGAACAGTGAATAATGCAGCCTGGCCGCACTCCTTTCTTTGGCAATGCAGTGGCCTTGTCTCCACTTGAATCCATCATGTGGGCCTTAGTAGTTTGTCACAATATAACAGAGAACTGCAATTATTCAACAGTAGTCCGCATTGAGAAATTGAGTTCAAAACTCTTTGTAACGATGTTGGAAGAGAAAAAAAAAACATATTAGCAATTTACGAAATACATTTTAATTTGCTATGATGCTCTACATTTACCACAAAAAGTCTCTGCACATGATTTTAATAAATTATCAACATCAATTAGGTTTAATTCTAATGATTTACAGCTTCATTTCGCAAATATATGTGTTATCATGTGATATCACAAGGCCGCTATTCAGTCAAATTGATGGTTTCTTAAAAAACATACAAAGCTACATATCTGAAAAGGCTATCACATCTTAATGTACTTGGTATGGACCCATAAACATTTTAGTACCATTAAGATTTGGTCACCCAAGATGGTACCGATATCTGGCCTGGCCCATGGACTAGTGGTCATGCCTTAAGCATTTCTTACATCAGAATTTTATGCAATATACTGGCTAAAACAGATCTTCATACAAATTCAATAAAGTTGACCATGTCTATTTAGCAATATCAATAAGACTTATATACCATTTTATAGTGTTTCACAGCCTTCTCTAGGCAGTTTTACAGAATCAGCAGATTGCCCCCAACAATCTGGGTCCTCATTTTACCCATCTCAGAAGGATGGAAGGCTGAGTCAGCCTTGAGCCTGGTGGGATTTGAACAGCCAATAGTCAGCAGAAGTGGCCTGCAGTACAGCACTAACCACTGCACTACCAAGGCTCTTTATATATTTCAAACATAATGGGGACATTAGAGGATAACACCGGCTTCCTCAGATCCTAACACTCTATCAGTTATCTCTGCAAGTGCATTAGTAAAATGCACTGTGTAACAGTGATAGAATTAACGGAACTGATGCATCTATCTTTGTCTTTCTAAGTTCACAAAGAAGATGAAAAGACAAACATATAAAACAAGAATTTGCAGCAGATCCCTCAAACACAGCTTAGTCCTTCCCTTTCACAATTGTACTATTTAAAAGATAGATATATACACTGGTGAAGGCTGGCTTAATTGTTAGCTTCATGCATTGGACAGAGGATCATTACTCATTACTGCATTATTAACAGAACAGTGGCACGTATATAATTTTGTAGATAATTTCTTAATGGCCTAGTGGTTGACAGCCAATCACTGCTATACACTGGTTTCTCCTATGCACTCGCAATCCCCAGGATGTGGATGTAAAAAGGAAATATATGGACGAACTCTATGGAGGAAAGGAAATCTAATTTGAAAAGGAGATCTATGGAATCTATGGGTGCTACTTGCTTATCTGCATGAGCATAGACTATTGTCATTTTTATCATTATTAATTTATCCCAGACATGAACGAAAACAACAGTACTGAGAATAAGTAGAAAAATCAGGGAAAGTAATTATGGGCCACTTGCTAGAAATATGTGCAACTAAGTAAAATAATGCCCTTAAGAAGGGATTCTTTGAAAACAATTTACAGCTATTATAGCAAATTAATCCCATTTAACTTCTTGAATGTTATTTTAAAATGTGCTTTGTAGTTGTGGCTAATGAGCAGATTTTGTTTAAAGCAACAATCTTTAAGAATTAGCAAATGTGTTGCCAGGTTATTTAATTGCATTCCAAACACTACAGGAAATCTGGAAGAGTCGTGGGTCACATAGAAACAATGCAGTGATATAAAAATTAAATGGAGAAAGTTATACCTTTGAGAATAATACAAACTTTTTATGAAATTAAAGATCTGCCAGGTACTGTATACATCACTATAATTTTGAAAGGTAGCAAAGATCCACTGCACATCTAGAATCTCTGTTAGCTGTTTGACACTAAGATTTGTGGAGTTATGTTGGAAAGATTACAGAAGATATCCCTCTAACAATTCATCCTAAACAGTCAGTCTCATGAAAAAGCACTGTATCTCAGTCAATACAAGACTTGAGGTTTCTGTAATAGCTTTGCATGCGAATAAACATCAACCATTTGGGCTGACCTCACTATATGCAGAAGGGCTTTGATTTGATTCAAATCTAATTTTGGGTTCAAATTAACAATGTATTATTATAATTCATCTGTTTATGTAATTACTAATAAGTACATCTGGCTAGTGATTAAACTATATCAAATATGTCCTTCATCTCCTCTAATTTTAATTTGATGCTGGAATTCTTGGCATGTCTAATAAAACAAACTGGTGAAATTCAGGGAGTCTTAAATTTAAATATAAGATATTATATGCAATTTTTTTTCAATGATGATTAAGAAAACTTTTATTTCAATCTGAAAGTATTATACTGGGTAAATAGTAACTCTGAATAAATGAAATATTATCCTAGTCAGCAAGACATTTCTGAGCAAATAGTTGTTGTTTATTGTCCAGAATCAATTACCATATATACCTGGAAATTATTGCCTCCTAGAAAATATCCTGTTTAAGGCATAAGAATATTTCAATAGTAATACTCAGATGAATTAGTATATTAAAAGATAGATGAATATCTAATGGTTTGTGGGGAAGTATTAATATTGTAAAATTAATTTTGCACCAAAATTGATATATTAATACAGAAATGCCTACTTTCCACTTAAATATTTAAATATATTAATACATTAATGACCATTTCTTTTTGAAAGTAAAAAATTCTGTTCAAGTACAGCTCCCTTATGATCAGGGTTATAATTTTCTAGTTTTAAATAATGCCAAAAGAATATTTGTTAACCACAATCAAGTCCTGGAATAAAAATGACATCATCTATTTATAACTGTGGGGTCAGCTTCAGAGTTAATATTGAGTGCCCATATGATCCTGGAAAGTTTTTGGTACTAATCATAGCAGAAATTTGGTTACTTTTCAGTGGTCAATTTCATTTAACTGGACAAAAAAAATTAAATTTGATTTTTTTTCTTGTGAGAACATAATACTTTGAAGCAATTGTTGTTAAAAATAACCGGTAACTTTTTTGCCTCAAAAAAAAAAAAAAAGAACCACCTTTTAGTAACAGTACCTTTAAAATGTGAGGTTTTATAAAAATAATACAATTTATCCAATAGAATAGAATGATAATAAACATGGATGAAATGTTTAAGGTTAATCATTAACAGGTTCTCACAAAGTAGCATTCTAACATCTCATCCAAAGTTCTGTTCCTTTGATGTGTATGTGATGTCATGGTATATAGAGAAAAGGGCCTGTCACACAATCCAAATGTTTAATTGGAGTTTAGTGAAGTTGTTAGTAAAGTATGTGGCATTTGCAAAGACTTGCACTATGTTTACAACAAGAGTTAGAAATAGGTGTGGAGGAGTACTCCATTCTTTGTTTACAAATTGTCCCTTGTCAGCTTTCAAAAAACCTGGTTCCTGTTTTGTGTGGGATTAAAATTATTTAACAATCTTTACCTCATTCTAAATCTGGAGTGAGAGACTTTCTGTTCTCACTACTCCTCCGTCTTCCCTGATGAAGAGAAAATGCTTTTCAGATAAATGAAAGTAATAAAGATTAAAAAGCTGAACTGTGAGGCATTATAATTGCTGGACCGTTCAGGAAGCTCTTTTGATAATTTAACACAGCTTTTTTTGCCTTGCAAACTTTTAGCAATTAGTTGATAAAAAGAGTAAGAATTTAGAAAGCTATTAAATTCTTTATCTTTGAACAGAAATCTACAAGGTTCCCTGAAATAATAGGTGAAATTTAGAAAAAGTAGGGTGCCTCTACATTCTATTAAAATTAATGGAAGTAAACAATCAATCAAATACTTGTGTTACATTAATTTTAAGCTACCTTTTGGTATCCAATAGCATAATAGGTCAAAACAACTCTAGTGTCTTTCCCAGATGATGGGATTGCAACTTCCGGACTCTGTGTGTGTGTGTGCGCGTGCATACACACACACACAAACATACACACACACATATGCCTTTTGAGATTTGGCATGCCCTGGAATCGATCTAGCCTTGAGGGAATTTAACTGGGGTGGGCATAGCCTATTATTGTGGCTTACATGGAAGCCAACCTATCTGCAGCTTTTCTGACTCTGTGTTCATATAGAATAGATGCCAGAAAATGTTGTTAGCATGGTTTGTGCTATGTGAAGCAAATTGTTAGCTAAGCAAAACCCCTCACAGCTCCAGTTGGTACAATTTTAGCTATGTATCAGAGTATAGGTAGCCCTTGACTTATAACCATTCATTTAGTGACTGAAGTTAGAATGGCACTGAAAAAAATGACTTATTGATTTGCACACTTACGACCACTGCAGAACCACCCCATGGTCACATGATCAAAATTTGGTTGCTTGTCAACTGGCATTGAATTAATGACAGTTATACTGTTCTGGGGTCATGTGATTACCATTTGTAATCTTCCCAACTGGCTTCTGATAAGCAAAACCAATGAGGAAACCAGATTTGCTTAATGACTGATGATTCATTCAAAAACTGTAGTGATATGCACAACAACTGTGGCAAAATAGGCTGTAAAATGCAACTGATTTTTAGGCTCAATTGTGGTTATAAGTTGAGGATTACCTGGAGAGGGGAAATGTGGATATTGATGTGGAGCAAGATTTCAATCTTAGTGTCATCTAGAGTCAGACTGGGCCTCTAAATAATATCTACTTCAGGTCAAAAGCTTCTATTGACAAAGTTGTCATCAATGTAACATTTTGAAGAACAGGATATGAGGCAAGTTCATGATTATTACTGATATTAGGATTTATTTTTTATATTTATATCTTGCCTTTACTCTAAGGAACCCATAAGCACTCACTCCTTTTTTTTTATTTTCATTATAATAATCTTTGGAGCAGAGATGCATTCAGCAGGTTGTTCTGGAAAACCAGTAGCGGAAATTTTGAGTAGTTTGGAGAACTGGCAAATACCACCACTGACTGGCCCTGCCCCCATCTATTCTCTGCCTCCCAAGTCCCAGCTGATTGGCTGGGTCTTCTTTTATTGCCCTGCACAGGAGAACGGAGCTGGAAAGCAGGTTAGTGGGGTGGGGAAGGAATGGAGATTTTACAGTATCCTTCCCCTGCCATGCCTACCAAGCCACACCCACAAAGCCACACCATGCCCACCAAGCCACGCCCACAGAACTGGTAGTAAAAAAATTTGAATCCCACCACTGCTTTGGAGGTAGGCCAGACTGAGCTCCAAGTTATCTACTAATCTCCATGTTTAAACAAGGTTTCTACAGCATCAATCCATCACTTTAATTGCTACGTCACATCACCATACAACATTATGGAAAATGGTGCCAGTAAATATTTGCATTGTTACTGAATGAGCATTCCAACTGAGGGTGTTATTAAACATCTATATCTATATCTAACCTCCCCAATCTGGTGCCTTATCATGTGGCACCACTACAAAACCTAGAATTCCTATCAGACTGCTGACTGGGAATTTCAGAAACCAAAGTTTTAAAGCATTTGGAATAATCATTTGATATATAGTCATTACTCCACCTTGGGGATATGTATACTTACGAAATGGCTTCTATCATATCCATTCCCATTTCAACACAGCAGTGTGCATGATCTGCTCTGGCTTCAGGTAATCCAGATACACAGTAATAGCAGTCACCTAAGATTTTTATACGTAAACAGTGATTCTCCTGCAAAACAGGGGGGGGGGAAATATACTTTTATTTCACGATCCAGGATGTTGACAGGTTGCCTTTGAAGGCAATGGACAATTTGCAATAGAAAAAATACAACACCACCATAATTGAGGAAGCAAAGGATGAACCCTACTTACAGCAGCAAGCTTATCAAATCTGGCAAAGAGTTCATTCAGTGTCATGACCAACTCCTGAGCAGTACACTGGGAAGCGAGACTGGTAAAACCCTCAATGTCTGCAAAGAGGATGCTGTGGGAGAGAGAGCAGGAAAAAGAAGAGGAGAGGCAGACATAGTGCAATAAAAGATACTCTTCAACTCATTTCAATAGATTCTCTTTTATCTCCAAATGTGCAGATAGCTCAGGAGGGGTGTTTATAATGAACATGAGCAACCTGGTCAAGGCATACTTTACATCTGCTGCAACCTCTGTATGTGAAAAAGTCTCGTGATAGTCAACAATTAGCAGACACTTGTTTGATTGTTTGCTCTTTGCTGTACAAGTTCCAGCCTAAAACAGAGCAGGGTGCTCCGGTTTTTCTAGAAGAGAGCCCTTCTTAGCCTTAATTGGAATGCATTTGAGTGAATTCTCCAAAAATAGTTTTTTAGAGTATTAATTTGAGTATTAACACACATACACACACATTTTCCATTCGTAATTGTTTTTGCCTTCTTCTGTCACATTAACAGTTACAATTAGTTAGCAATTCTAGAGCTTTCTCGTTACTGGACCCAGGGTTTTCATGTGTGACTTTAACCTCTGACTATTTAGTATATACATAGCATATGCATAATATATAGTACATACATAGTATATACATAATATATTATAGTATGTATGTATGTATGTATGTATGTATGTATGTATGTATGGTATTCAGCTTTGTTCGGGTATTTTCCCATGTCATTATATTGTATTATACATTATAATGACGTGGGAAAATACCTGAACAAAGCTGAATACTATACATGTAAGTACCCGCGAAAACTTAAGAATATATATATACATACATACATATATACATACATACATACACATGCACACACACACACACATGGCATTCAGCTTTGTTCGGGTATTTTCCCACGTCATTGTAGTTGTGCTTTTAATGTTGTAGCAACGTTTTGGCAGAATCTCATCTGCCATCATCAGGCTTCTGTATTGTCAGATGAACACTATACAGAAGCCTGATGATGGCAGATGAGATTCTGCCGAAACGTTGCTACAACATTAAAAGCACAACTACAATGACGTGGGAAAATACCTGAACAAAGCTGAATGCCATACATGAAAGTACCCGCGAAAACTTAAGAATGAATATATATATATATATATATATACACACACACACACACACACACACACACACACATATATATATATATATAGTATATAGCTTCAAGACAATATTTTACATATTCTAAGAAATTACAATTCTCATACTTTTAAGAATTATATCCAAATTCTTCAACTTATATGAAATATACCATATACCTCCATATATAATATAATGTCATACCCATATACCATTTGTGGATAAGTAAAGTAAAAGTAAAGGAGTCCCTCAGGATTTTACTTCACTAGTTTGTTGCTGACTCTAGGGGGCACCATCTCTGTTTCAAGGCCATTGAGCCAACACTGTCTGAAGACATTTCTATGGTCATGTGACCAGCATGACATCATGGGGAGTGGGTACTTTCCCAACGAAGTGGTACCTATTTATGTACTTGCAACTGCATGCTTTAGAACTGCTCAATTGGCAAGAGCTAGGCTGAGGATAAAAGCTCACCATACCATGTGGCGCTCAGGCTTTGAACCTGGTTTATTAGCTTTCCAATCGACAAGCCCAGCACCCTAACTGTTGAACTACCATACTGCCATTCATGGATAAGCTGCCCCTCATGTATACTGCAGCAATGTAATATATTTGATATCTAATTTAATAACATTAACTCAAATATTATGTACAGCTACATTAATCTGGATAATATCGAAGGTCAGAACATAAAACTCATCCACTTTCCATTTGTGACTCACCTAACTGCCCACCACTGAATGCTTCAATAACCTTTCCACTTATCACTTGAGTCTGCAGCGTGAAGTGACACTTAAACTTCAATTCAAGGTTAATGGATAAATGGATAAAATAATTCCACTCATTCTTTTCAAAATTGTGATTATTTCCAGTGAAGTAATTCTCAGAAGGCTGTGGGTAGAGTTTATCTACAGAGCAACAGCAATGTAGTTTCTCCTGTCCTTGAGATGGGAGGAAAATATACCAATATGAAAAACACTGTCTCAAAGTTTATTTTTATTGCATGGCAGCAACAAGGCTGATCAATGCAATCTGGAAGTACCATCAGAACAAAGACTGGTAAACCCCTTCCTCTTCTTATACAACATCACATATTGACAGGAAACTCAACCATTGACACTAGTCTTAATACATAGTAGGGCAGATTTTTAGACTGAGCAAACATGTTTATTTGTAGGCATTTCTTGTTAATGTTTCATAACATCCTTATCATGGGCAGAAGTCAGGTCACGGGGCCTTTTTAGAAACTAACTTTGGGAGAGCCAAAGCGATTAAAAATAAAGATTTCTGCACAACACAATCATTCAGCAGTAGACTTCTTAAAATATGGTAGCTACCAATCTTATGCATGGGGACTAGACAAGTTCTCAAAGTGTATAACTATCAGTTATACTAGCAAGTGGGTATCAGTTATTTATTTGTATCCTGCCTTTATTATATTTACAAATAACTCAAGGTGCCAAATATATTCAATGCACCCTTTTCCTCCTGTTTTTGCCACAACAGCAACCCTCTGAGATGAACTGAGCTGAGAGCAAGTGATTGGCCCAACATTACCCAGCTGGCTTTCATGGTTAAGGTGAGTCTTAAACTTACACTCTCCTGCTTTCTAACCTGGTGCTTTAACCACTAAACCAAACTGATTATACTGGTATGTTCATAAGAATTGTTGGGGGAAATGAGAAGGTATTACTACCCCATGCCTCACTTGTGGGCTTCCCAGGTATTTGATTGGCTTTAGTCTGATCTATCCAAATTTGACATTCTCACATGGGTAAGGGTTGTTGTCATTTCTCAATTCCTATGTGGCTGATTTTATTTTTTGCCAGAACAACACGTTAGAACTCAACTGACCCCTGGCTTCCCACTTTATCCTGTCAGTTCTGAGAAATAAGATATCAGCTGTTAAATATGTTTACCATCTAAAAGTCTGATTCCATCAAATCTTATTGAAACCAGATTTTGCCACATACCGCCTGTCCCATTCAAGTAAAACGTAACTGAAATATTGTGAAAGGAGCAAAGGAACAACATCACTTCAAGGAAAGAAAGTGCCACAGACCAAATAATTCTGACTAAATAACTGGCCTAGTTTCCAGAATAATACCCTGAACAAAAATAGAAACCAATTGACATACTAAAGCTAAGAGCTTTATTTAAAGTGCTGGGGAACACTGCCTATTCAGCCTTATTTAAAAGCAGCTGAATATTGTGGAAGCACCTTACAACTTTCTTATTCCTAGTCCTGACAGGAATAGCGTCAGCAATTTCTGCCCTCCTTTTTTTAAAACCCTGCAACAGAAAACTAAAAAAAGACTTTTAAACAAAGCAGGGACTTCCAGATTGGGTGGCCTGAATCCTCGGAAGAACTGTGGATGTAAAATCAATCAAACAAACAAGAATAGGGCCTTAGGTGCTCAACATTAAAGGAACTGGGGGGGAGGAGGGCAGGGAGAAGACAAAAATAGACAACATCTTCACCCATCTTTATTTTCCATTTTTTCTGAACAAGTGGTTAACTTGTTCAGTTTTGACTTTGCACTAGGGCAGGGGTGTCAAACTCACAGCTTGCGGGCCGGATGCATTACATGCTGGCCCCACCCGTGCCTGGTTTAGGGAAGGGGACAAAAGTACTCATAAGTCATGTGACGACGGTATGATGATGCAAGTTTAACACCCCTGCACTACAGTTTCAAACTAGGGACTGTATTACACAAATACTCTGCATTTCAGATAATTTGTATCAGGAAGAATAAGAATGATGAATGCAGGGGCTCAGAGTTCAGCTAATGATTCAAGATACTCCTCATAATTAAGATGCAAGGGGAAAATATGTTCTTTATCTAGGCCTCACTTCCATTTCCAGGCCAAGCCTGATAGGTCATCTCCAGTCACTCACTCTGAAATCTTCTCTTAAGGGCAGAAGGCTGTCTTAAATGTTGCAATTGATATTGTTAGATTATTCTTTCCAGCCAAAGTGGTGTCAACAAGAAAAATGCCAGAAAGAAAAGGTCCAAGACAAATGTCATCTTAATAAGGGACTCCAAGGACAGCAGGAAATCCACCTTATCTGAGATCGCCAAGGAGGATCCCAGCAGAACCTTTTCTCTTACTGGTTCAAAGAAGCACCTCTTACCAGGTTCAACTTCCTTTTCAGGTAATGGTGGACCAAGTGCAGCCTATACTCTTCAAAACAATTGCCAAAAGTACTCTTGCTTTACTGCTATTTTAAGGATGCCCCAACACCTGCCAACTCCAAAGCCCCTCTTTTCTCTGATCAATAACGTGTTAGTAAGACTAAGAGAGTGCATTATTAATTTGTTCTCCTCCATAGCCATTCTTGTAAGATGGTGCAGGGTACTACATGAGGCGATCCACAGAGGGAAAAATATAATCTATTTAGTTGTAGAATTATAATGATGCCTGATATTCATAATAGCTTTTCTGGGTGGCTGAAGAGCTGATTCACACATTAAATTATCATATAAGAAAGACATGAAAAGTTGACAAGAATAAGAAATACATATTCTGTTCTCAATGGTTGCAGAAGATTTAAAATCAGAATATAAGGTTTATCTTGAGACCTTCTGAATTTGAGCCTAAAGGAATTTTATGGAACAACTCAGATATTCTTTCCACTCAAAATGTCACACTGAGTTAGGATTTAATTTTGTTGGTTCCTTTGTGCAAGTATCTGCTTAGAAACAAATTATTTCAAAATATAAGCTTTTGAAAGAAATCTGCTCACATTTTATTTGATTCATCTTGGTCCTTCTGTTCTTCAAGAGCATTTGACATTTAAAAGTCTACAAAATTCACCAAATGCTACTGTCCTTTTTCAACTTAAACCAAGACCATCATCATTCTGGAGTCAGGAGCCCCTTCTGAATCTCAATTATCTCAAATCTGACAAATTCTCTCCCCCCACCATCACACACCCAACAATTCTTTGCTACCATTCATAGTTAATTTATAGGTAGAAGTGAAAGAAGGGCTATATCAGTGAAAGCCAGAGCTCCTTTATTTCTGCAGCAGGGATCACGTAAAAAATAAAGCAATTCTGATTGGCATAATACCAATCCTCTTGTTAACTGATTATTTCTCCTGTTCATAGCTTGTCACATCTAATCCTTCAGTTCAGTCATCCCAATATTTTTCTGTCTTGCTGCTTATCCTTTCCCACCCCAGTCTTTTTTCATTATTATTTTTAGGTGTATAAGAACCACTGCAATCATTGGTATGTTTCCAATGCCATATTACTTGGTCAAAAGACCTATGTCACCCAGCAAGAGACAACATATTGGTTCACCATCTGGGGAAGCTTATGTTGGCATAATAGAAACAGACATCTCTCATTTTCCAGTATTACTACCTTTTATCTTCAAAATACTTATTTTATGTTTATTATTAATACTCACACTTATAAATACTCACTTATTAATACTCACATTCATAAACTTCACAGAACATTATGGATGAGGGCTATTGTGTGAAGGACAATGGGGTTTCCTCTCCCTCTTTTGTTCAATTATGTCTGATTCTCAGAAATTGCCTGGATAAGTCTCTGCTTTGCAAGTTTTCTTGGCAAGGTTTTTCAGAAGTGGTTTGCCACTGCCTCCTTTCTAGGGCTGAGTGAAAGTGACTGGTCTAAGGTCACCCAGCTGACTTTGTGCCCAAGGCAGGGCTAGAATGCAGAATCTCCATTTTTAGCCTGATGTGCTTTAACCATTACACCAAACTGGTTCTGAGGGACAGCAAGTGCTGTCACATAGCCTGCTTTAAAAGCTACTAGAGTCTGCAGCAAGACCACCCAGCTCATCGCTTTGCACTTGCTGATGCTATCTTTGTTATGCTGATGCTAACCAACATTCTTTTTTTATTTTCTGGAACATACAATTGTCCCTTGCTTACTTGAAGAATTTAGACATCTTAATTGTTTCGCTTGCTTACTTGAACTAACTTTCTTTCTTTCTTTCTTTCTTTCTTTCTTTCTTTCTTTCTTTCTTTCTTTCTTTCTTTCTTTCTTTTCTTTTCTTTTCTTTTCTTTTCTTTCCTCCTTTCCTTTCTCTACTTACCTACTTATGCATGCCACACATCTCCCTAACTATTAGAAGCAAAATCATGAAGACAAAAATGCTCATATATCCAAATGCTCAGCAATACATACAGAGAAGAAATTCCAACACCAGTTTCTATAAAAAGGCATATGTGTGGAAGATAAAGTTCAGTTTGGATATTGCTATTGGGACTAGGTCTATCTTATCAAAACACATGCCTCTGCTGCCTGGATAGGTTCACTCTGCATGTCCACAGGATGTTGGAAAGACTATTGTTGATTCTTAGATCTTTTCAGTGAGATGATAAGGTCCAGCCAAGAGGATTGTGTGGCTACATTATAGGAATACAGTCTTCTTTGGGGAAAAGATCCAACACTGTATGAACCTTCTTAAAATCTATATTTACAGCAGGTTTGGATTCGATCAAGACTTAGTTATATTTAGAATACAGGAAGTCCTCAGTTAACGATTGCCCTATTTAGCTGCTAGTTTAACTTACAACAATGCTTTAAAAAGTACTTGAGCTTACAATAGTCACAATGTTCCCATGGTCATATAATCCCGATTTGGGCTTTTGGTGACTGATGCACATTTACAACAACTGCAGAGTCCCAAGGTCATGTGATTATCATTTGCAACCTGCACAACTGGTTTCAGATAAGCAAATTGAATGAGGAAGCTGGCAGTAAGTTGCAAGCTGCAGTCACATGAAGTCTCACTTAATGACCATGAATGATTTGTTTAACAATTTTAGTGGAATTTATATCATAAGTTGGGTGTGGTTATGTGAGGTTTCATTTAACAACTGTGTTGCTTAATGATGGAGTTCCAACTGCAGTTGTTAAATAAGGGCTACTTGTATATTCATTGACATGACTGAAACTTAAGCCTGTCAAGAATAATATACAATCCATTAATTTAAATAGATTTACTCTGTTTAGATATATCTCAGTTCTAGGGGACAATTGATACTTGTAGATGATAGAAGACAATTAGGATAACGATTCATCCATTCTAGTTATTTTTTCATATTATTTTTTCAAATATGATTGTAGTTTTCTTTCGTGCACTTTTGAATACACATTGATCATCAATAGACTATTCTATGTTCAGTTCTTAGGAAACCACAATGATCCAATGCCCTTTTCTTCTACCCTGGTTGAAGGGTAGTCAGTCGGTATTCTTTCAGGAGAAACTTCATTTTTTCCCCCTCCAAAGATATGTCACACTTCTTCACAAATGACCTTTCTGCTTATAAATGCTTTCTATAAAGTCATGTAAACTCAGGAAGATAAACTTTGGCACCAGCAATACTCTAAAAATATTTCCTTTAATAGCAGATGATTCTTCATCTTCTTTTAATATACTGTACTTTTGAAGCTACTTTAAAATCTATTATAAAGATTGCTGTTAGGTGCAGGTGCCCTTTTAAGCAATTTTCTCTCAATTAAGCATTTTTCTCTCAAAACTATTCAATGTTTTCCTCCATCCCTCTAATGGGGAAATGGGGAGCAGAACTAGTGATTTCAGCAGAGACTACCAAGCAGGCTATGGCCTACAATTTAAGGTCATAATTACATCTCTAGCAACAGATTACTACTATAGAATGGTAAACATTATAAAAATGTTAAGGTTCCTTTAATTTCCCTTTTGAATCTGCCTGGAATTTTAAGCAGTGCTGGAGATCCTCCTTCAGGCATCTTCTTTGGCAAAATTAAGATAACTGACACCCAAAAAGGGGTCTTTTCACTGAACAGTGTTTAGTCAAGAACATGAGGCTGTGATCTGCCACTTAAAGTCCCCTCACTTAAGGCTAGATATAGCCCAGAGCTCAGTGATGGGATTCAAATTTTTTTACTACTGGTTCTGTGGGCATGGCTTGGTGGGCTTGGCAAGGGAAGGATACTGTAAGATCTTCAGTCAGAGGTGATATTTGCTGATTCTCCGAACTACTCAAAATTTCCGCTACCAGTTCTCCAGAACTGGACACAACCTGCTGAATACCACCGCTGCCAGAGCTCCTATACTGGTTTTGCTCTTGTTCTACTTCTGCATAGGAATCCCTGTTGTATAAAATCAATGGGCAGAAACACTTATACTGTGTTCCATCAAGTTTTCTCCAAAAATGCCTTTTCATACAGACATTTTAATTGTTTCATTTTGTAATTCAGAGAAGAGGCTGTGGAATTATGTCTGAGGAAAGCAAAACTGGAGCAGGACTATGGATGTCCAGAGTGGACAGTTCAATTGTTATGTAACATTTGTTTTGGGATGTTATGTGCCAGGACCATTCCTCATACAGACATGGGTTTCACAGCATTGCCATGAAAAGTAAATGCACATATTTAGCTTGTCATTATCTTCCCAAAGTTCACATTACAATGATTTCACAGAAAGAAGAATTGACATACATTTGGCTTCTGGACTTTTACTCATGATGGCACTTTTTTTCCAAATTAATGAAAAGTTATTACTCTAACAATTCAAAGTTTTTCTGTGAATAAAAAACTAAACCCTTTTTTCCGCAAAAAATAAACTGAACATTAAATAAATTGTTAGGGTGATTGAATCTAAGCTAGGTCAGCTACTTCAACCTAAGCTTACTTAAAGTACTGAATGATGTGTTAAAAATCACATAACCTTCATTATTTGCATAGGTGACCATACATCAACAGTTTTGTTTGTACTAGACAAACTTAATTTCTGAAGAATCATTTATATCTCACTGCAGTGAAACCTACTGAAATTGCAAGTTCTTAAAAGCCCATATTTCTTTGGGTTACATCAAAACTTGTAAGAGGAGGAGGATGAAATTAGAATTTTCCACTTATATCCTTGATTGCCTTAGAAGATATCTTAGTCACCAAAAGCAATTGGTCACATGCAGATCTGCATATGTAGACTAAGATACGCACAGTATGAGCAAGAATCGTGTGTGTATGGGTGTGTGTGTGTGCGTGTGTATATTTTCTTATGTTTTCATGGGTATTTATATGTATGGTATTTAGGTTTCTTCAGGTATTTTCCCACATCTTAATAGTTGTGCTTTTAAAGCACATATATGTAAGTGTGTGTATGTATGTACTGTGTGTATGTGTATACACAAACACACACACACTTTATATGTGTGTATAAAGTGTATATACTTTATATGTGTGCATACACAAATTTTATCTTTGGATGGTTAAGAGTCAAGTACTTTGTAAGAGCTATTGTTTTATTGTTAGCACAATTATCTAAATATAATAAATGATTTCATCAGTGTATATTGAAGCCTTTGTTTAAATTATCTTTCTCAGCTATTTTTGTTTCTAATGGCCTATGAACTACCATGTATTCGTCTCACTGCTTTGCAGCAATTTTCCCTTTTTAAATGCAGTTGTCTGCTTCTCTAGTATCCATAAATATGACTTAAAGGCAGTGATGGTGCTGTCTAAAGGCTCTGATGTTGGTGGTCTAATTCCAAACTCTGCATAAAAGCCCCAAACAGTTGCCAATCTGGCATTAACTACACCAATTAGGGCAGGCTATTTCTAATTCAAAAGCATAAACAGTAACGCATTGATGAGCCATGCTGTGCTATTTTGACTTCAGCTGATTTCTTTTCAGACAGTTTGATGAGATTAAATTCAAGCATTTCTATTTGTGTGCTGGTACAGAACTTCTTCATCTGCCTCTTTGGAATCTGGCCAGTTAAAACCAAACATTCTAGTTTTAGTGTTTTACAAATTAAGATGCTCAGATGGATAAATGATACAATCACTGCTTGCTAAGCAAGAAGAATACCTCCTGCTTACCACCCAAATAAAGGAGATTCAAACCTTTAAAAGTAAAAATAACTATAGAGTCAGGCTTTCCCTTTCTACTTCTTTCATAGAGAAATTCATCAGCATTTCACACCCTAAATTCTATGGATTTTGCTGGTTAAATGTATAAGATAAATAAAGATCTATAAACCACCCAAATGTAGCTATATGAAATATGCACAAAATATGCACACCCTGCCCCTGAATGATCTTTTACATAAAAGTGATAGCAACAAAAATTCTTCCCTTCCTCCAATTTCTAAAGGCCATGAATTAGGGAAAGAGAAAACTAGTAAATACAATACCAATTCATTCAACTCCAAGCTATCAAAACCAGAGGTTTATAGCTCAGTTCAGTTTTAGCTTAGTAAACTGCATTGTATGAATTCAGCCCCTGTGGTTTGGAAACCATAATTTATGGCTTAATATCATATTTGAGCAAAACTAACTAATACTGCTCTGGTCTTCCCATGCAATTTTTCCACGCAAGAGATATCTAGGTGTTCTGAATTGAGAAGATATATCAAACAAAGAGGAACTCTTGAAACAATGCCTAATTGCTACTTTGGAATAAAAAAGTATAGCCTGGGAATATGTAACCTAATGTGCCAAGACCTCAGGTAGTCTTCCAAAGTCTTGGCTATCCAAAATCCCTTTAAAATTCCTAACCAACTTGTAATATTTAATGTGGCAGAAGATGGAAAATATTAAGCACATAGGAAATAATCACATTCAATGTACTTCATGTGCTTATCTTTCCTTTATCTACTTTGGCTCTAGTATGCCATTCAAACTCACAAGCAGACACTCTTTGTGCACCTCTGGCATGGGAATACAAAAACTCAAGCAGAGGACATGCATAGCTCATGTCCTATTTCCTTCCTTTTTACAAAATTGCTGTGCTGAATTATGAATGCACCCAACTCCTTTCCCTCTGCACATACCTGACATTGTCATGTTTCTGGATATAAATTTTATGAAACATCATATCTTCTTTTTTGGCATTAATGTCAGCTTTCATCTCCATGGCAACATGGCGAGGCAGTACAGAAAGCAGGAGACGCTCCTGTGGAATCAGACAGATAAACCAATTGAGACACCTGCTCTTGATTCAATTTACAACACAAACATGTCTCTCTTTGAAGATCATGGTAGCAAAATTAAAGTGTTATTTCATTATGGAAACATAGAACCAAACGTATTTCCCATAAAGCCTGCCCTTATCAAGTCATCTATGATTCTGTTCCACTTAGTCAAATAAGAAAATCAGGGATATCATACAGAAAGGGATTTTCTCCAGTTACAGCTTGGATGGCCAGCTGTCCATAGTCCCTAACTCAGTTGTGAAATTCAACTTTCTTATATTTGCTAGGTTTTGTCTATATAGCCATAAGAAGATAGGCAACAGCAAGTATTATAAAGGAGAAAAAGTCATTACTTGCTTTTTTTTTCTTTGTATGCTATAACACAGAGATTCCCAAACCCCTGGTCCATGGACTGGCACTGGGCGCAGCATGAAAGAAACCAAGCTGCGCAAACAAGCAAAGCACCATTTATGGGGTGCAGGCAGCACACAAAACTACATCCCCTCCGGCCCACGGAACAACCTCTCTCCATGGAACCGGTCCTTGATGCTTAAAAGATTGGGGGCCACTGTTATAACATATAGTCACCTTCAAAAGTGTAGGCACTCTTTGTGAAATGCTATGTTCCAATAGGTGAATAGAAACTGTCACAACCTCCTCAAAGTTAAATGCAGCAAATTTCTACAAATCTGGATATTGATATTACAGAATCAAAGTAAAAAATAACAAATATGGCAGGTTCAAACGTTTCAACACCCGTACAAGTCAGAATTTCTTTTTCCACAATGGAATTAAGAAGCAAAGATGATTCGGACTATTATGCGGCTTGGAATAGATAGGTGGTACAAATGGGTGGAGGATAGAAATAAGAGTTGATGTTCATGTATAAAAGGAGATGTATGTATTAATAACGACACAAACACTGTTAATCTGAATAGAGATTTGTATTTTTGTTTTTTAAAAATAAAATAATAATAATAATAAAAAACAAGTCAGTATTTTTTATGAAGCTCGTTTGGCAGGAATAACAGCTTTCAAAATAAGAGTTTCTTTTCACCAGTTTAGAATCTTTCTATTCTTGATTTTGAAAGCTTTTCCCACTCTCCCTTGCAGTTCCCCACCTCCCCACACTCCAACTCTCCCTTGCTAGCTTAATATCATTCCCTGGCCTTCTTGCATGCATCTTTTCAAGAATGCTCAAGTCTGGGAATTGTGAAAGTCATTACTTTCTTTTCTATAAGGACTTCATATTTGATTGGAAAGTGCATTTTGGATTGTTGGCTTATTGAAATATCCCATCTCTTTTCCATTTCAGTGGCAGTGTAAAAAAAAAAAAAAATCCTCCACAATCAGCTGAGAGAGAAAGAAGAAAAGTGTAGGATTGGCCCTTCCTCCCAGCCCTGCACTTTTCTCTTCTTTATCCTGTCAGCTGATTGGCATTGCAGGCCTCAGCTGGTATGGGGAAAGCTGCACGCGTGTGATCACCAAACCAGTAGTGGAACGAGGTAGAATCCCACTGTTGGACTGTGGGATCTTTACTTCTGGGACACATTGATAATTTGTCTCCAAAACATCACTGAAACCATTTTTCCTTCCAACATTTCCTGTGTCACTGGCTGCCAGAACACCCCACAATATAACAGAGCCCTCCCCAAACAACAACGTTTTAATAACTGCAAGCTTTATTGTCTTGAAAGGTACCATCCTTTGTTCTCCAAATGCATCTTGGATGGCTGTGGACAAACCCAATTTTATTTCATAAGTTCAAAACACTTTTTCTGAAATATTTCAGGTTTATCAAGATTTTCTTTTGCACGCTTTAAACAATGGCTTTTGGGGTGAGATAAGCGGAAAGGTTTCTTTTTGTCAACTTTCTTATACAGTTCAGTGTTTTATAAGCAAAACTGTACCGCAGATCCATGGACAGCTCTTTTAGTGTTAACTAAACCTCATAGCAGCTTCTCTGTAGTCAATTTGCAGATCTGATCACTTTTTCCTAGTTCTCCAGATTTGGCCTTGATTTCAACAGTTCTGTATACCTAGCATTTCTTAACAGTGTTTCTCAAAACCAAAATTGCTAGTTGGAAGTGTTTAGACATTTTTACAGTCTTCCCTGGCTTTGTAAGAGTGAATTATTTTCAAATGCTCAGACAGCTGCTTAGAGAAGCCCATGACTGTTGAAAGCAGACAGAAAACAACACTCAGACTTGAGAGGTTAGAAGGGTCACAGTATTTTGTTTATCTATGAAAATGTTCTTGTGTGGCATCTTATGCTCTATGATAGCTTGTTCCAACTCAGAAAAACTGATTGTTAAAAGTTTCTGGAATTTTTGCAAGCTGGTTTGAGAGCAAAGATGTCACAACATTTAAGGCTGAGCAGTGCTTCGGTCATAATGAAACCAGTCGTTACACTTTCCAGCACATTACTGTAATATGTTTTGGTTATTCACCCAGTGCAAGATGGTAGGTACAACATTGTGATCGAAGACTCACCATTTTTGTACATGCATGCCACACCAGTGCATGTGCAAGAAGAGTGGGACTTCAATCGCTATGTCATGCCCATCACTGTTGCAGTTTAACACCGCTGCACCCTATGGATTCACCCAAAGTTGAAGTCAAGTTTCACACTAGCCACAGATAATTGACTTTTCTAATCTGATAGGGATATTAAATAGGGGTGGGATTAAAAAATCCCAACAACTAGTTCTCTGCCTGGTTGCTGGTGGGTGTGGCCATGGCGGGTGTGGCCTGCCAAAACTACTGGAAGGACCATTTTTTGCCTTCCCCAGAGTCCGGAGGCTTCCCTCGGGCCTTTGGAGGCCCTCCAGAAGCCAGAAACAGGCCCATTTCCAGACTTCCAAGAGGATCATTTTTCACCTTCTCAGAGCCTCCGTGTGTATCCTGCACTTACCTGAATCCCAAATGGGCTACATGGAGATTCCTGGGAGAGGCAGGATGGGTGGGGCCAGCTGGTCGGTTCAACTACTGGTTCAGTGAATCAGATGTAAATTGAACATCTGCTTTGCCTGAACTGCACCAAACCGGCTGAATCCCACCCCTGATATTAAAGCTTCGAGACCTATTGGGCTTTGCCCATGGAGCCTGAAAAGTCAGAGGCAGACTTTAGAAATGTTACATTTTCATTGTTAAATTAAATTAAATCATCATTTACCTGTTGCTGGTTTTCTCTCTGAGAATGTAGGCGAGCTTGAATACATTCCCTTGTTTCCTGAAAGGCCTGTCTTTGGGACACCTCAGCTGGATAGTGTGTACACACCCCTACAATGTTTGTGCAGATGAAGATGAGGATGTTGGACACCAGCTGCAAGAGTCATATGGGTAGGAGAGAAAGACAAAACAGGGTATGTTTCATAAATATGTTCTAAGAATAGACATATAACAACTACATCTCTTTGCTCTGAGAGCATAAAGGAAGATGCATACACCATTCTAGTAGCATCTATATAAGCTCTTCTTTAAAACCACTGACTTCCAGGACTCAAGTAGTGATTAAAGCTCATGTACTGTCATCCAAGTGCAAAAGTCTGTGAGTTCAATTCCTAGTAGAGTACGAACCCTGTAGAACAGCATCTGGGTATTCATGTAAAGTTGACAATGCAATCTCTTCTTTTGATAGTTGTTGCTGTTATGACATACTACTTATAATTTATAAATAATTACCTACCTGCAAATCAACCAACTTTTAGTGTTATTATATCTTTTTCTGAATCTTTATGAACCAGATTATTTTTTTCAAGTCAGCAATAAAATATGGTAATTATGAGTGTCCCAGAATGTAGATGGAACAATGGTTAAAGATTTTTATATGCTTTTCCTCATCTACAGAGAATCTGGCAAATCCTTTATTATGATACATTATTGCTTAATCAGGCAGTAAGGCCTTGTATTTGAATTGTTCCAGTAAAATATAGGGCTACATGGATGCCTTCTTAGGATATGTTTTCAAAATCACTTTACGGTCTCATGCCACAGAGATAGTGCCTTTGTTGAAATATCATTTTAATTCAATGTTTCTTTGTTGTCCTTATAAATATATTGAACACGGTATCGTAAATGCTTATAATGCATTTCTAAAACCATTGCTACATGGCTTTTTCAGGAAATAGTTCCAATCCTGGCCCACCTATCAAACATACATTTGATCACTAATGTGTCTTAGACTCTATACATATTTCTACATGATGACTTGTGGAAGTAAACACACTAAGTTTTTGATGAATTACTCCAACAAGTAAGCACTTATAAGCATCTCTATATATGGCACCAAGGTTATAAATGGATCACATCTTCCTTTTTGCATATGCCTTACATTTCATGATAGGGTTTAACTTTTGTGAAGAGTTCTAAATTTAATTTCAAATAAATAAGCGGAAAGTTGTGTTACTGTGAGTCAGCTACTCAATCACATTAACACAGATTGACCATTGTGTACGTAAAATCAGTCACTGTGGTTTTAAATAATAATTTATAATTCTGTATGCTACATAAACCTGAGCAAATATGATTTGTTTTAGTAAGCCATAATAAAGTATGGCTTTAGGTAGCCAGTTAACCCAGTCTTCTGAAATATTAAAGCAATGTAAACAGATGTTAGCAAAGTTATAAGTAAATTAATAAACTGTCCATTTGATATTCTGTCTGCTTAAATATTTTAATTTAATCTAATTAACTACTTGAAGATGTTAAAATGGGACTGAGAAATTTAAAATAATTTTGCAGATTGTATTGCTACAATCAATTTTCTGAGGAAACATTATTTCAACTTATGGCAATCATTTATCAGGTTGCAATAGTTGTAGATAAAGTCTACATCTTATTTTTATCTTCTGCAAATAAAAAAAAAGACAAAGATGGACATTGAGATATGATTGTTACTGCAATATAGTTTTTTTAATGCTTAAAACTTAAATGTTCAATTTGAAACTTTCCTGGCCGAGTAGAATTGTTCGGATTATTCTCTAAATTGTTTATTTTAGATAATAACAGGCAACGCTAATGTAAAACTGTATTTGATATTGTATATTTTTAATAGCTTTGTACACTACCCATGGAAATATGCCATCAAGGCAGTTTAGAAATATAATTAATAAACACTCTTACAAAATTAATAGCTGTTATTTATAGCAGCTGTAAATGCTTAGTTTTATTTAGGCCATGAACAACTCATTGTACTTGGAATCTGGTTGCAAATCCCTGCTCATTTATCTGGGTGTAATCCTGCTAACCTCATCATTACTTATTGTATGTATAAGAAGAATTATTCTGTAAGTAAAATTTCAATCAAGGCTGATGCCTTCTGAATTTATAATCATTTCAATGTTGTTCTCTTGGCAACAACATTGTTTCTTTTGAGATGTTTTGTTGATTGTTTCTTTTGAGATGTTTTGTTGATTTTCCAGTCTCTTCCAAGTACTAAGATTTCTGGTGGTCTCCTGCCCAAATATCAATTAACGCCAGGGCTAAATGTTGACACTTAGCAGATGGAAGCTTCAAGTACCTTTCTTAGATAGCAACGTTTGAGCCCTCTCGCTCCACTAGAGACATCTGCATTCCACAAAAGTCTCTCTAGATCAGGGGTGTCTAACTCACGGACCGCTGGCCGGATGCATCACATGCTGGCCCTGCTCCCACCCAGTGTAGCGAAGGGAGAAAAAGTCCTGATACATCACATGATGACGCTGTGATGCCATGAATTTGACACTCCTCCTCTAGATCTTTGGGAATCTTGCCGAAGAACTTGAGAGGCGAGCAAGTGGGCTGTTGGGAGAGGAAGAATATTGGATCTTATGGATCCCAACTATTAAGTACACACAACTATTATGGCCACATTTGAATCCAAAATTTATGTTGTTAAGTGAGACATTTGTTACGTGAGTTTTGTCCCATTTTACAATCTTTCTAGCCACAGTTGTTAACTAAATCACTACAGTTGTTGATGTCAATTGCATGGTGAATTTGGTTTCCCCATTTGCTTGTCAAAAGATTGCGAAAGCTTTTCACAAGACCCCAAGACACTGCAACTGTCATAAATATGAATCCGCTGCCAAGCATTTGAATTTTGATCACGGGACCATGGGAATACTGCAACTATGGTAAGTGTGAAAAATGGTCATAAATCACTTTTTTCAATGCTGTTGTAACTTTGAATGGTCATAAACAAACTGTTGTAAGTCAAGAACTATTTGTACTTATTAAATATATGGACATTTTCATTTAATGACTCCATAATCCCTTGCGGGGTGGAGTCCGGGCTACTGAATGGAGCTAGCAGAGTGTTTTAATGGCCGGATGCCTTTCCTGTTGCTAATCCGTGGTTACATTCAGCCGATACATTCTCAATGTCCCCAGAGAGAGAAATATCTGCCTCTACCTAGGATCGAACTCACAGCCTCCTGATTGTGAGGCGAGAGCACCACCTCTATTATTAAATATATGGGCATTCCAAGAAAATCTGAATGCTATTTCTGCGCTCCACAAAAGATCTGCAGCAAGCAGTGGCCTTATATGGTCATAATTAAAGTTAAATGAGGTAGAATGCTTTCTGAACTCTGTTAACGAGGAGTAAGCCTTTGAAAACAAGGAAGCAAAGTCTGAAATGTACAAGATAACAGAACAAATTACTGACTGCATTGCCTCCTTCTGAGATGATTAATAGCAAATGGTGCACTACTGTCTTTTTTTAAGCTGACAAAAAACATTATGTATGTTCATCCTAAATCTAAATTAAATGGCTTGCTCTTTGTAATTTTTCCAGTTGATGGATTTATTCTCTGGAGTCTATGTATTGAAGGAATCAGGGAGTAATTCCATAATGTGTGAGAGTGCTGGCAAACCATCTCATCAACTCAGCAGTCAATTAGAGTGAATTCTTCCTGGTTTTAAGAACATCAGTGAAAAACCACCCATTCAGGCCTCCAGAGCTTTTTATGTACCAATGAGAGCAGCAATTATACCAATTACCCTTTTTCAAATCTCCATAAAGTCAAGGTGATGAGTTATCCCAAAATAAATAGGAGTCTTGGTTGAAACTGTATTTCATGCATGGCTTACCTAATATGAGACAAGAATTAAACTTTTAAAATGAGATTTCTGCACCCTATTCCTACCCTGAAAGCAAGCACAACTCATAACTATAAAGGGATGGAATTCAATTAAGACACTAAAAAATGAGCCTCAAATTGATTTCTAAGTCATGACTAACATCACTGTGACTGAACGTGTTCCAGACTACCTGACTATCACACAGAAACTACTTCTTATGTAGAAGAAAACAGAATAAAAATTAATTTTAGAAGCTTATCTAAAAATCACCTAGCTCATATTATTCATATCATAACTATAATATTGCACATAAATTATTACAGAATTTAATCCTGCCGCTCTTCTACCTGTAATTCTCCATCTTCCAGTTCTTCTGTTTATTTTGCTGTCCAAATATCTCCTGATCCCTAATATAATACAGTTCTTTCTTCATTGCTCAACCTTCATGCTGGAACTACCTCCCAGAACAAATTGTAGAAAAAAGTTTCTTTCTTCTTCTTTCATTTCACTACACCTCTGGAACAATCCTCCAAAATAATCAGCATGTGACTATCAAACTGAGGTAGAAAATATCATGAGGGGGAAGTTCTAAAGAGTGTTTGGAAATGAGTTACAACAGCGTTTCTCAATCTTGGTTATCTTGAACATGGGTTCAAGACTTCAGCTCCCAAAATTCCCCAGCTGGCCAGTAATGTCTGGGAGTTGAAGTTCACCCATCTTCAAAATGCCAAGGTTGAGAAACACTGATATACAATATTGTGAACCATAGATGATTTTTAACGTATTTATCAGTAAGATACAAAATAAGACTCTTTTCTCATTTCCATGACTTTTTAAAAATGTATTAGTTGAACACCACATCATTATCACTGCAGCCCTTCTCTCCCTCTCTCTCTAATTATTCTAATTAAATTACATCCAGACACACATGCCTAACTATAGTAATTCATTAAAAGTGAAAAGGAAAAATATAAGCTTGTGTTTCTCTAATTTTATCTTTCATCAAGTAGAAAAAGAGATATTGAAAAGGAGAATTGTTTGACTTGTAGATCTAGAACTCAAATTTATTAATAAGTTTAGAATGTAGTCACTTCAAGAAGGTGAAGAAACAACATTTGGTTGAAACCTAGATCTGAATACATATAACTGTATATATATATCAATGGCGTGGCCCCCAAAAAGTGATGGCCAAAAAAGTGAAGTTGGCAATAGCCACAATGCAAGCAAAGTTCTACTCTTTTATGTGAGCAGGGCTTTGAACACACCGCATTAACCTCTGTCTTGCTTCCTCCAGAAGCCACTGGCAGTAGTATCGATGGGGCAAAGGGATCAAACAGGCCTGATCTGTGAAAGCAGTACTGTGCTACTAGCCCTGCTGCTTTTGTAAGTGTATCATAATGTCACACATTTGTACCCAAAATGGCAGAATTTTGTAGAGTGAAGGTGTGATCATTTTCAGAAAAGCAGTGGGACCCCGTGGACACCTTTGATGATTACTACTGTACGACTAATCTTTTCTCAGTAAAACCATTCTTACCCCTCCTTTACCAATTAAGTCTACAAGATATATCTACTGCAGAACACAATATTCTACAGAAAGGCTTTAACTTCCACACAGATGATCCCAATCAGCTAGAATTCTTTGCAGCCCTAGAAGGAGCTTTTAAAACCACAGGACCTCCCACAGATCCAAGAAAGCATAAGACAATCATATCAAGAACAGAACCAACTCAGAGGGAAAAACAGCCCTCAAAAATCTAAAGAAGGACCAATCTATCATCATCCTACCAGCAGACAAAAGTCAAACCACAGTTCTCATGGACTTATCACAATACATACAAAAAGTCAAAAATTACTGGAAGACAAGGAAACTTAACAACCCAGTAAATACCAATCCAATACAGAAACTAGACAACCAGATCAAGAGAATGCTCAGTCACCTTACCAAGAAAAGTCAAATCACTTACTGATTCCCCACTAGTCATTCCCCACCAATCCCTCACTCATTCCGCATCAGTCAGTTAGAACTCAAGAAACTTCTTGGATGAGATTCAAAATATTTTCAAAGAAAAAAAACAAGAAAGTTCAGTTGCCCTTTAGAAAAAAAACCCTTTGGGATAAAGTTAATGTTACCTAGTTGGGTTATGTAATGTCTGCAAGAAAACCACCAAGCTTAAAGCGCACCAACAGTCCATTCCTGAGCTACAAATATTCTCCCTGTACAAATAGGGAGAGATAGCACATTAGAGCTTTGTAATTGTCATGAAGGATTCCAAGGAAATAAAAGATACTCTGGAACATGCAAGAGCACTGTTACTGGAGCCCCTGTTTGCATTGGCTTGACCCAGGTTAAAAGAACACTCTCAACAATGGAAATCTACTGGCTACCTTTGAGCCAGAAAGTCTTCTCATCTCAGCTAATTTCATAGGATTATTGTCTGAGAAACTACAGCACTACATTTGTCTTCTTCAGCTCTTGAAGAAAAGGTGGGAAATAAATTCAACAAAGAAACAAGCCAATAAATATATTCCTTAAACCAGTGGTCGCCAACCAGTGGGGCGGGGACCACTGGTGGCCCATGAGAAAATGTTGGTGGTCCGCAGAGAAATGTCACCCCCAAAGCAATTAATCCAGGCTATGCGGGAACACAAGGCTGTGCTGCCCACATGGCCAGAGAGAAAAGACTTGCATCCCTTGCATTGCAAATAACACGAAGTAGTGAGGGGAGGGGGGGGAAAGAGCAGAGCGGGGGGGAACTTGCCCCACTCATCCCATGTGCCACCGGGCTGCTTCTTTCCACTTCTTTCTTCTGCTTTTGGCTGCACACAAGGAAAGCAGCAAAAGTCTTTCCTTCTCTCCCCCAAACTCTGCCATAAATGAGTCTTTGGGACCCTGCAAGGCATCCTGCTCCAAGAGGCTGCGCTGGTGCAACAAGTCTCACAAAGACTCATTTCTGGCAGTTTGGGGGACAGAAAAAAGAGTTCTGCTGCTTCTGCTGCTTTCCTTGCATGAAGCCAAAAGTCTCTCTCTCTCTCTCTCTCCCCCTGAGAACGGAGATGGAGATAGTATCCTGCGATCCCAAATAAAGAATAATTGATTGGTAGGAAAACGGAATGGGGAATTTTCCTGAAGACTTTTTTTTGGGATTTTCCCAGGGTCTCTGGTCCATGGAATTTAAAATTATGAGTTTGGTGGTCCCTGAGGTCCAAAAGGTTGGCAACCCCTGCTTTAAACCAGGCAGGCAGTTGCAGACAGGATATAGATGGAGATGCTTTAATATCTGGATTCTGAAAATTATTCTTTTTTTTTTTTTTAAGGAATAAACTTCTGCCAATTTCCATACCAAAGACCAAACAAAGCCACTGAAAATTCTTAATTGTTGAATAGATTCACACAGACCCACAGAGACACTCATTCATACATACATAATTGCATCTTTCAGTGATAATTTAACACGAGAGTGATTGAGCAGCCTGACGTCTAATACTAAGTCGATTTACACAATCAGACTTGGTGAAGAGAAGGTTCTCTGGTGTCTAGACTGTATATTGTTTGAAAATGAGCAATTGTTTCGGTGTGTTTGAATAAATCAGGTTGTTACATTAAATCAACATGTAGTTTATTGGTTTTGACATTTCGTGTCATGTCAACAGAACAATTGTGGTTTGTTAATTCAAGTTTAGAGTTTAGCTTTCCTCAGACTTCATCACAGGAACACACTGGTTCTCTGACTGATCTTTGTAGAGAACTGATTGTATTGTTTTCACAGTGGATGAATCACTGAAGGAACATTTATATGCTGTTTAATTTAGTGAGCATTTTTTCCACTTCAAAACTAGAATTATCTTTAGTATTGTCTGTCACTTTAAAATCCTGAAGGCCCTGGGTAGTTGCTTTGTACTGTAATTATTCAAAGGGAAGCTTGGTTCAGTCACCACAAACAGAGTGACAGACCAGCTTGTGTCAATATGCTGCTCCCCTCTGTTGCATTTGTATTTGATTATTCAAACACCAGATGCTATTCAACAGGCAATTATGGGCAGAAATCATGGTAAAAGAGAGATGCTGTTAGGATAACCTCTGATATTTCCTAATAATGCAAATCTTCAATTTGATAAAACTAATAGAAGCAAATATTACTTTATTTTTAGAGTGGTAGACTATTTCCTGTATCTGAACCACAGGTAACTGTTTACTTCACTTCATTTGTTTCTTCTTAAGGGAAACAAACATATAGACAGAGAGAGGAATGGAGGGACACATGGTGGGACCTCTTAATACTAATTCTGAGAACGGACTGAAATAAGTAGCCACTGTGTAGCTATTCAAAACTTAGGAAAGAGAATGACTGTTTGCAATCTGCAACGATAAAACAATGTTCCCAAATCACAATCAGTACCATAATGAGTTATAATTGTTGGAACATATTGTTGGAGATCTATTCTCTCTGCATGAAAACTTTTTCCACAATATAAATTGCACTTAAAATATGTCTCCTCATGCCTCAGGTGTTTAATATCCAGTTCTCTTCAGGCTGTTCTGTTCTAGCTTTCCCAGTCTGACCCCCATAATTGGTGGCAAATCCAATATGGCTGGATTTTTTTTAGACATTATACTTCCATATATATCTTAAGGGAATCCAATTGAGCTTGGTTGTGCTCATCTTGTACAGTACAACCTATTATCTAGGAGTGAGAAATTTGTTTCTTATCAGTAACAGGATTACTTGTGGCATAGCGAATGGAAATCTATGGCCCCATGAGTGAAAGCTTTTTTGTCTCATGATTCTCAGCCCTCTGGAAAGACTGCTGTCAGTAAGATGCTTTCAAACCAGTTCCTCACTGGGCAATCTAAGATGCTTATACTTGGCTCCTCTGACTCTAAGCCCTGTAAAACCCCAGGATTTACAGCCTAGGAGATAATAGTAGAATATTTTAAAAAGTGCTCTCTGTGAAAATTACCACCTATAGTACAAAGTCTTTGCTAAGGAATCCCAAATGAACAGTTGAGAAGTCAACACTGCTCTTTAGAGATAACCACAAAGCAGCAACAGTTATAGTATAGACACTCAACAGAGACTGATAGGAGAACTGATTAACATTAATCTACAAAGCCTATTTAAATTCAGGCACACTTACAATCTGTAGGTTCTCAACCATGTTCGTTGATATTGCTGAACTCATCGGCTGCTTATGATACAACCCAGCTAATTAGAAATACACATCAAAGCACTTTCCTTCCAGAGCTGGATGTGCAGAGACTGTTCAAAATAATCATCTTGGATGATGTTGCTAACAAGGATTCATACAAATTGCTTTACAAGAGTTAATGGTTTTACAAATTTCATGCCCTTGAGGGTTTCCATTAGGGAGACGCTTGTTGCAATTACGAATTCCACAGGATTTCTTTTCATACCACAAGGGCACAGAGGTCTAATGCCTAATAATACTTTTCTTGCTTCATATAGAAGCTCAGTATTTATCAGCTATAAGCAGTATATCTCCAACTGAAATGGGGAGAAGAGGACTGATAGAAATGACTGAATGCCTTTTGGACTAGACCTTATAGACACAGACAAAAATCTGTGCTCACTTCAAAACGGAACAAACCTATATTGCCCATCTTATGTACTAAAACATGCCCTAACACATAATTGCCTGATTTTATTTAAAAGCAAACGATTGTGAGAAGAAAGAACATGTCACAGCATGAAGGCTATTTATCAACAGAATTTATCAACTATTTATCAACAGAAGCCAACATTTCCAAAAATGAGAACAGAAATATAGGGGTGGAATGTACAGGTGAAACTCAAAAAATTAGAATATTGTGCAAAAGTTCATTTATTTCAGTAATGCAACTTAAAAGGTGAAACTAATATATGAGATAGACTCATTACATGCAAAGCAAGTTAGTTCAAGCCGTGATATGTCATAATTGCGATGATGATGGCTTACAGCTCATGAAAATCCCAAATCCACAATCTCAGAAAATTAGAGTATTGTGAAAAGGTTCAATATTCTAGGCTCATAGTGTCCCACTCTAATCAGCTAATTAATAATAATACCTACAAAGGGTTCCTGAGATTTTAAATGGTCTCTCAGTCTGGTTCAGTAGGAATCACAATCATAGGAGAGACTGCTGACCTGACAGATGTGCAGAAAACCATCACTGATACCCTCCCTAAGGAGGAAAAGCCTCAAAAGGTAATTGCAAAAGAAGTTGGATGTTCCCAAAGTGCTATATCAAAACACATTAATAGAAAGTTATGTGGAAGGGAAAAGTGTAGAAGAAAAAGGTGCACAAGCATCAGGGATGACCGCAGCCTGGAGAGGACTGTCAGGAAAAGGCCATTCAAAAGTGTTGGGGACTTTCACAAGGAATGGACTGAGGCTGGAGTCAGTGCATCAAGAGACACCACACACAGATGGATCCTGGACATGGGCTTCAAATGTGGTATTCCTCTTGTCAAGCTGCTCCTGAACAACAAACAACTTCAGAAACATCTTACCTGGGCTAAAGAAAAACAGAACTGGTCTGTTGCCCAGTGGTCCAAAATCGTCTTTTCTGATGAGAGTAACTTTTGCATCTCATTTGGAAACCAAGGACCCAGAGTCTGGAGGAAGAATGAAGAGGCATACACTGCAAGATACTTGAAATCCAGTGTGAAGTTTCCATAGTCTGTGTTGATTTGGGGAGCCATTTCATCTGCTGGTGTTGGCCCACTGTGTTTCATTAAGTCCAGGGTCAATGCAGCTGTCTACCAGGAGATTTTGGAGCACTTCATGCTTCCTTGCGCAGACGAGCATTATGAGGATGCTGCCTTCATTTTCCAGCAGGACTTGGCACCTGTCCACACTGCCAAAAGCACCAAAACCTGGTTCAATGACTGTGGGATTACTGTGCTTGACTGGCCAGCAAACTCACCTGACCTGAACCCAATAGAGAATCTATGGGGCATTGCCAAGAGAAAGATGAGAGACATGACACCAAACAATGCAGAAGAACTGAAGGCCGCTATTGAAGCATCCTGGTCTTCCATAACACCTCAGCAGTGCCACAGGCTGATAGCTTCCATGCCACACTGCATTGAGGCAGTAATTGCTGCAAAAGGGGGCCAAACCAAGTCCTGAGTACATATGCATGCTTATACTTTTCAGAGGTCCAATATTGTTCCATGTACAATCCTTGTTTTATTGATTGCATGTAATCTTCTAATTTTCTGAGATTGTGGATTTGGGGTTTTCATGAGCTGTAAGCCATCATCACAATTATGACAAATCACAGCTTGAACTATCTTGCTTTGCATGTAATGAGTCTATCTCATATATTAGTTTCGCCTTTTAAGTTGCATTACTGAAATAAATGAACTTTTGCATGATATTCTAATTTTTCAAGTTTCACCTGTACTTGAAACAAAAAAGAGATACAGACTTGATTTCTACCATTTTCTCCTACTTCTTAAAAACAGCTCCAGTTGAGATCATATGACCAGAAGGGAGGCAGCTTAAAAATAGCACTTTAATTAATATTCTGAACCACTTACCAATGACCTCTCCCATAGGGATGCATAGGGTTTTTTTCTTTCTTTGCAGCCCCTGACTGGATCTTTTCAAACTCAACTTTTCTTTTCCAGTTTCCCCTTTGCACACCAAATTTGGTAACATTCCATTCTGTTTTTGGAAAGTCATCCTATTGATGGAGAGTTGACAAGACTCTCAAGGCCCTTTACGTAATTCTCTTCCAATATTCTGTAGAGCTGGAAATATTTTAAAAGGAGGATAGTCACTGTTCAAAAGCATTTCTGCCTTCAGGAGGCCTTAGAATAAGGGTCACAAGCAGCTCTCAGCCAAATTCAAAAACTCTCTGCCATGTCATCAGTTCACACCAATGGAAAAGAATAATGTGACTTTTCTAAGAACACCAGTGGTTGAGAAGACAGCATGGGAGCAGTGAGGTGCTGGGAAAGAGCTTCTCTAGCTAAGGATCACTGTCCTAGATGTGTCCATTACCCACAATGATGCCAACATGTTGAAGTATGAGTTGTGGCATCATCACTAAACAAGTTTTGTCCTTTTGTATCTATGACGTGATATTATTTATCAATGTGTCCCTTGCCTGTCTCCCTCTATGCGCAGGCTGTGGTTTCCCCCATATCCCAAAATCAGCTTAGTTACTTGTTCCTTCAATATCTATCAGGCAAAAAAAACAACAACAACCCCCAAACAGGATCATTTCCTTTTTCTATCTTTCAAAATAATAGCATAATTGTGTTATAGTATATTACAATAAAATAATAGTAGCAACAATAAGATAGGACATCCGATTTCTGGGCTAACAGCTCTTACAAAACTTTTTTTTTTAAGAAAGAAAATAACTTTGTCTTTCCTATTAAATTGCCCTCTTCCATCCTTAACAAATAATAGAAACTCACAGCTTTTCTACTTCCTTTTATTGCAATATGTTTTATCCTGGGTTTATGACTGTATAGAGTTTTGGTTTTGTACTCACCATTTTGATTCTCTTTTTATGAAATTGGCAAGCATGTCTATAATTTGTCCAGCCTTTTATGTGTAAGGAAATATTGAAAAGTATTTAAAGTAGTCTAGCTATTTCTTGCTCTTAAAATTGAACAATTCTGGTTTTGGTTGGATGTTTGGATAGTGGTGTCAGGATTCCAGCGGTCGCCCTAATGAAATCATGAGCCTTGAGCCAAACTTCAAAAAGATTTCATTAGGAGCAACATATTGGCATGACCGGTATGTAGCCGATTCTGAGACACGTAATTCACTGTCACCCTTGACCCTGGTTTTCCCCCATCCCTCTGGGTATATCATAATTCATATTCTCCAATGAAACACCACTATAGCCAAGAGTCATCAATCATGTTCTCCAATTAGAGATTTGCATGGCAGAAACTCCAGCCGCTTAGTTACAATGTTTGCAAAGGTATGCATGGAATGCACTTTTGCTTCTAAACTGCTGCATTGCTCTTTCAAACTCCTTCCTCCCCTTTCTGTTGGCAACTATAAAACGGGCATAGAAAACATTTTATGAGTTGACAGGTGGTACCGTAAGGCCCTAGAATGCACTACCCACATTCACATATTGTTATCCCAGATTTAAAAAATGATTCCCCATTATAACTTTTTGCTAAGATTCCTAGAGATAGAAAAATAATTGACAACAATGATACATTTTTCATTATCAATAATGTTCTCCTTTCTTTTTTAATTCTTTTGCAAATTTGCTAATAGCAGAATTTCTAATTATGCCAAAAATCTTTCAATCTGAAACTTTTTCTTGGTTGTCAGGAGCTCCAATTAAAAGCTCAAATATGCAAATGCCTGCAATTAATAATGTAAAAGGCAGCCTCAAGCTCTCTTTTGTCTTAAATCCATTTTCCAAAATGCCCATTTATACATTCAATCTATGCTAAAAGTCTCCACTCATTGTGCAAGATGATGTCAATACTCTTGCTTATTTAGTAATATATGAGGGTCACTTCAAGAGTGCTTTTTCATTTTCTTGCTGATGTCTTAATCAGTTTAATAAAAAAAATATACTCCTACTCTCATTTGCTTTTCAAGGGAAAAGTATACTGAAAGCAGATGGATGAGGCATCTTATTTCAAATGTTCTCCCAAAAGCCAGTATCTGAAGGCTGCTGTCCATGGAATTAAGAAAAAAAAATGCTAGCAACAGATGAGAGCTGAAATAGAGTTGGGGCAGCTGATCTGATAGATAGGAAGAAACAAAAGAGTGTATTATGTATTTGCTAGTAGAATGCTCAAGATAGCAGAGCAAACAAGGCTGTACATACAAAGCAACGCATTACTTATGATCAATGTTGTCTCTTCTCAATGACTGGGATTCTCCAGAAACTTTGACTGGGAGGTGTCAAGAGGTAAGGTCTCATGCAGTACAAGTGTTCTACTAATGCAAGGATGGGTAACTATGACCCCTTTATGACCTGTGGACTTCAACTCCCAGAATTCCTGAGCCAACACTCTTAGTTTAGGAATTCTGGAAGTTGAAGTCTACAAGTTGTAAAAGGCCCATTGTTGCACACACCTGTACTAAATACTAAAGTTATGGTTTCTAAGTGTTCCATCAATCTCCTCATTTCATCACAGCAATATTTTACAAAATGAATCAAGTAATTTAATTTAATTTTTTTTTTGCATCAATTGGATCTAAACTAAATGAGGTACTATAAATCTGTGATTGTTTTAATCTTTCTTTACAAATTTGCATAAGGCAACTCTGGAGAGCCAAAAGCATATCCAGTCTGGAGTGTAGATTAGAGACTTCACTTCTCTTCTTACATCCCAGTCTAAACCACGTTTTACTATTGGTGATATTTGCTTATTAGTTGTTGTTGCTCTTGTTAATCATGAAGTCATGACCGACCCATCGCGACCCCATGGACAATGTTCCTCTAGACCTTCCTGTCCTCTACCATCCCCCGGAGTCCATTTAAGCTCATGCCGATGGCTTCAGTGACTCCATCCAGCCACCTCATTCTCTGTCATCCCCTTCTTCTTTGCCCTCAATTATTCCCAGCATTAGGCTCTTCTCCAGTGAGTCCTTCCTTCTCTATTAAGTGGCCAAAGTATTTGAGTTTCATCTTCAGGATCTGGTCTTCTAAAGAGCAGTCAGGGTTGATCTCTAGGACTGATCGGTTTGATCGCCTTGCAGTCCAAGGGACTCGCAGGAGCACTATAGTTCAAAGGCCTCAATTCTTTGGCACTCAGCCTTCTTTATGGTCCAACTTTCACAGCCATACATTGCAACTGGGAAAACCACAGCCTTTACTATACACACTTTTGTTGGCAGGGTGATGTTTCTGCTTTTTAGTATGCTCTTTAGATTTGCCATAGCTTTCCTCCCCAGGAGCAACCGTCTTTTAATTTCTTGGCTGCAGTCCCCAACTGCGGGGATCTTGGAGCCCAGGAAAATAAAATCTGTCACTACTTCCATTTCTTCCCCATCAATATGTTTATTAGTCTATATCCTTTCAAATCTATAACCTATACAAGTAATCCTCGATGTACAACCACAATTGAGACCAAAATTTCTTTTACTAAGCAAGACCATAATTGTGAATTTTGCCCCATTTTACAGCCATTCTTGCCATGGTTGTTAAGTGAATCACTATAGTTGTTAAGTGAATCTGGTTTCCCCATTGACTTTTCTTGTCAGGATCATATGACCCTGGGACACTGCAACCATCATAAAAACATGCCAGTTGTCAAGCATCCAAATTATGGTTACATGACATAGGGATGCTGCAACAGTTGTAAGTGTGAAAAAATTGTCTTCTTTTTTCAGTACTGTTGTAACTTCAAATGGTCCTTGAATGAATGGTTGTAAATTGAGGACTACCCGTATAAGGATTAGAACCTGGGTAAGGAAATACATATGTACACACATAAACAAATGTGTTTGGGGTAACTGCTTTGAACACATTATTTTTGTCAATTTCCTTGGATATAAAATAGATGAATAATTTTACAACATCAATCAACTGAACAAAGCGCAGGCAAAATCATGAAAAATCCTGCCTAAATCCAAGTTCCTGTGTTTTCTGGAAAGTAGAACTCTTCAGAAAACATAGTAAAAAATCATCAATGAGGACCGTAACGGTATATGGGTATGATATTGGGGAACAGAAGGAAGACCTGTAGCCTAGGCAGGCCCAATAAGAAGCAATTCAATCTGCAGGTGGGGAGAAAAGCATGGGAAGCAGGTCAAATGGGAGCCTTCCTCATTTTCCAGAGACTGAAAAGAGAGGAGGAGAGAAATATGTCTGTCTTGTAAGGTTCTGCTATTGTAACCTTATAATAAAGTAGGATTATAGGATCCAATCTGGGTCAGTCGCCTGAACCAGAGATTTAGTCTTCTGAATTTGTGCTGGAGCCTTTTAGTCTTCTTTTTTTTTTTTTTGAAAAAGTTTTTATTAATTTTCTACAAACAAACAAGACAAACAAAACATAAAAACATCAACTCTTATATATACATCCAGTGTGTCAGTTGGTTCATCATTTTTGTGCATTCATTCTGTAGTCTCAATTACAATTATATTACATAACAACTCATATTGTCAATCCAAACTTATATATCCTAATATCACTAAAAAAAGAAGTTTTTGACTATATTTTTAATCATTCATGCTTAATGAGCTAACAATACTTTAAACCAGTTTACTCTATAACAAATCATCTAGTCATATCAAATCAATCCTAAAAAAACCTTTATAAATATAATAGCAAATAGCAAAATAATAGCAAAATAAAGATATTCCTTACTATCTAGCATTCTAAATAATCTATTATCGTATTTTATCATCTAGCCATTTATAAAAAAGATCCCAAATTTCGTAAAATTGTTTATCCTCTTGCTCTCTAATTTCAAATGTCAATCTGCTCATCTCAGCACATTCCAATATTTTCTTAATAATTTCTTCCTGTAATGGTATTTTCTCATTCTTCCAATTTTTAGCAAATACAATCCTGGCCGCTGTTAATACATTTACAATCAGGTATTTCAAATCTTTACTATATATATCAGGTAAAATTCCCAGTAAGAAGATCTCTGGTTTCAAATCTATATGTTTCTTTATCATTTTTTCCAACCACATGCGAATTATAGTCCAATATTTTCTAGCATCCTCACAAGTCCACCACATATGGTAATACGAGCCGGGTATCTGATGACATTTCCAGCATTTTTAGTCTTCTGACTCTGCTACCCAATCTGGGTCGGTCGCCTGAACCAGAGATTTAGTCTTCTGAATTTTCAGACTCGTGCTGGAGCCAAAGGTGTATTCAGCCAGTTCTGACAGGTTCTGGAGAACCGGTAGCGGGAATTTTGAGTAGTTTAGAGAACTGTTAAATACCACCTCTGGTTGGTCCTGCCATCATCTATTCACTGCCTCCCAAGTCCCAGTTGATCGGTTGGGTCTTCTTTTGTTGCCCTGCCCAGGAGAATGGAGCTGGAAAATAGGTTAGTGGGGTGGGGAGGGAATGGGGATTTTACAGTATATCCTTCCCCTGCCATGCCCACCAAGCTATGCCCACCAAGCCACGCCCACAAAACCAGTAGTAAAAAAAAATTAAATACCACCACTAGCTGGAGCCCAACGGCAGAGAACTTCTCTCGAGCAGTGTGTCTCTGTAGGATTAGTTCAACGATGTATGCATCTTGTTTGGACGCCACTTCATGATTGACAGTAGCCAATGAACTGCTACTGTTCAAAAGGCAGTAATCACTGCCTTTACAGAGCTGCATTATCTATGACAGCTTTTAATAAAGTTGAAGAGAAAATGGCAGAGGCTTAAATTGCCTGTGATTTATTTTGTAGGCGTGGGAGAAGGCAAGATTAGTAATTTGACCTCTTATACTGATGAAATGTGTTCTGTCCCTAATTTACATACTTGAAATCCCCGCGCTTTGATTGGCTAAAGCGCGGGGATTTCTAATTGGCCAGGCGAGCCGCGCCAATTGGCCCGTTGAAAGTCTCCCGTGATTGGCTCACTCCAAGAGCGGGAGACTTGAAACGCTGCCATTGGCCACGGCGGCCGCGGCGAAAAGGATAAAAGCCGCGGGCTTTTTCCTTTTCGCCGGTTCGGTTCTCAATTTTAAAATAAAGAGCTTTAAACTAAGTCACCGACTCCTGGCGTCTTTTGCGGACACGACACTGGCGACGAAGGTGGGATCCAGACCCTGAACCGAACCCCGTGTCCGACAAGAGCCAGACTTTGCACCGACATGGCGAAAATCGCACCGCCCGCCCCCTTCAACCCCGCCACCGAGGACTGGGAATCATTCTCAGACCGATTCCGCATGTACCTCGAGTGCACCGGAATGAAGGACGCCCCGGGCCCGCTAAAACGCGCCGTTTTCCTTACGCATTGCGGAACCGAAGTATTCCAGATGGCCAAAGCATTGGCCAAGCCGGCCGACGCAACCGCCATGGATTGGGACGTCCTCGAACCTATCCTTCGGCGACATTACGCCCCCGAGGTCCCAATCCTGATCCGGCGCAACGAATTCTACCGGCGGGACCAGAAACCAGGCGACAAACTGAGCGACTTCGTCACTGAGCTGCGGCGCCTAGGAGGGCTCTGCGAATTTGACGGCCTGAATTGCCTTCTAAGAGACCGATTCGTACTCGGCCTATGGGACCCTGCACTCCAGAGCCGGCTTATGGCCAAGGGCGACATCAGCCAAGCAGACGCCCTCACCGCAGCCGCAGAAGCGACCCGCACTTCCGCTGACAGCATGCGAAAACCAGACGCAAAGGGCGGAAACAACAACCCGGCGAGGTCGGCCGACCCAAAAAACGAAACAACCGCACACTACGGCGAGTTCCATTCTACATCCAGCACGTCCGAAGACGAAGAAGATATACATCGAGTCCAGACGGGGCGCGGCGACCAACGGAACCGGAGAGGTCGTAGGTCGAGGACCAACTGTGCCGGCTGCGGCGGCGACCACCCCAGATCAGAATGCCGATTTTTTGACTCTATCTGTCGGCATTGTGATAAAAGGGGACACATCGCCCGGGTTTGCCGCCAAAAGAAGACTCGCAGTCCACCCAGATGGGACCAACACGATCGTAAGAGGGAAAGCCCACCGCCCAGGACCAGAGATCGCCAATCGGACAGCTGGTGGGACCGAATCCAGCGACCATCGAGAGGCGGCGACAACCGGCGCAAGGAAGAAACCCACCAGACGGTAACCATCGGCCACGCCATCTCCGACGGCGCCAGAAAGGTACACGTAGAGGTCCATATTGAAGGACGACCATGCAAAATGGAGGTGGACTCCGGGTCCTACCTCTCCATGATTGCATGGCACGAAATAAAACGGTTAGTGCCCACCCTCCATAGGAGGAACATAAACGCCCAAAGACTTATTATAAAAGACTACCAGGGAAACCGCGTCCCGGTAGTGGGCACCAAGAACTTTAATGTGACATACAAGGGCCGCACCGAACAACTCCCACTCAGAATCGTCGATCGCGACCGCCCAAGCCTGCTGGGCTTACAATGGTTCGCCCCGCTCGACATCGCCCTCACGGGAGTCAACCACGTCACCGACGACGGCTGGGAACAGCGGCTAGCCCAGGAGTTCCGGGAGGTCTTTGACGGAAGCCTGGGCAAGTACCAGGGGCCCCTTATCTCTTTTGATCTAGACCCTAGCGTCCCCCCCAAGCGACTAAAACCGAGGCGGGTACCATTCGCCCTAAAACCTAGGATTGACGAGCAGATTGACAAGCTCGTCAAACAGGGGGTGTTACAACCTATAGACCATGCCAGATGGGAGACCCCAATAGTGACCCCGGTCAAGCCAGACGGGTCAGTGAGAATTTGTGGGGACTATAAGGCCACCCTAAATGGCGCACTGCAACAAAGCGCTTACCCCGTCCCAATCGTGCAACACCTACTGCACTCACTGGGAGGGGGCAAGGTCTTTGCCAAGCTCGATCTCGCCCAGGCATACCAACAGTTGCCGGTCGACGAAAAAACAGCGGAAGCCCAGACCATCGTTACACATCGAGGGGCTTTCAAGTGCAACCGACTCCAATTCGGAGTCAGCGTGGCACCAGGCATCTTTCAGAGCCTGATGGAGCGTTTGCTGCAGGGCATCAAGGGGGTGGTGCCCTATTTCAATGACGTATTAGTAGCGGCGCCAAACGAAGCCGAATTAGAAAACCGACTCAGAGAGGTCTTAACCAAATTTAAAGAAACGGGACTTAAAGTAAAAAGGGAGAAATGCCAACTGTGCACGGAGCGAGTGGAATTCTTGGGCTACCTTCTAGACCGGCACGGCATTCACCCCACAAGTAAAAAAGTAAAAGCTATCAAAGAAGCCCCCACCCCAGGTCTAAGACTGAACTACAGGCTTTCTTGGGGTTGCTGAACTTTTATAATGTTTTCCTACCCCAAAAGGCAACGGCGGCGGAGCCTTTGCATAGGCTCCTGGATAAGGCGGCAACCTGGACTTGGGGGAAACGGGAGCAAGCCGCCTTCCAAAAAACCAAAGACCTCCTCACCTCCGACGCCGTCCTGATCCAATTCAGCGAAACCTTGCCCCTGGCCGTCACTTGCGACGCATCACCTTTCGGCGTCGGCGCTGTCCTCAGCCATACCCTTCCGGACGGAAAAGAAGCACCCATCGCATTCTTTTCCAGGACCCTAACCAAGCCAGAGCGGAACTATAGCCAGCTGGACAAAGAAGCCTTGGCTATAGTTGCCGCCGTTAAGCGGTTCCACGAATACCTTTACGGCCGCCCTTTTACCATTGTGACAGACCATAAGCCGTTGCTGGGCATCCTTGCAGGAAATCGAGCCACCCCGAACATTTTGTCTCCCCCGATGACAAGGTGGTCCGAGTTCCTGGCAGCCTAGAGCTACGAACTAATACACAAGCCGGGTAAGAAGATTTCGCACGCGGACGCTTTAAGCCGCTCGCCGTTACCAGACTCCGACCCTGACCCAGCACCAACGACAAACACCCTGAACATCGAAAACCTGCCCAACCTGCCCATAACCGCTTCAGACATTGCCCGGGAGACTATTAAAGACAGGCGTCTGGCGCGGGTTTTGCATTGGGTGGAAAAAGGTTGGCCAGAAAGGGACAATGACGAATCCATTAAGACATTTAAAAACCGCCAAACCGAACTCTCGCTACTTAAGGGGTGTATCTTATGGGGTGACAGGGTGGTCATCCCGGACAGGCTGCAAAGGAGGGTCTTAGAATTGTTGCATGAGGGGCATCCTGGCATCGTCAGAACTAAAGCCCTGGCCAGAAGTTACGCTTGGTGGCCAGGGATGGACAAACAGATAGAGGCCTGGGTAGCTAGGTGCCAGCGATGCCAGGAGACTAGACCCAGCCCACCCGCAGCACCCATCCTAGAGTGGGAAACACCGAGGGGGCCCTGGTCCAGAATCCATTTGGACTTTGCCGGTCCCACAAATGGGCATACCTTTCTAATAACAGTTGACGCTTACTCCAACTGGTTGGAGGTAAGCGACATGAAATCTACCACCACGGAGGCCGTAATCAAAGAACTTTGCAAACTCTTTGCAACACACGGCCTCCCAGACATCGTCGTTTCCGACAACGGGCCCCAGTTTACTTCCCTCGACTTCGAGAGATTCCTGGCGGAGAGGGGCATCCGCCACGCATTAACAGCACCGGCGCATCCGGCGGCGAACGGTAGGGCGGAACGGATGGTACAATTTACCAAAAAAACCATCCGGAAAATGGACCACGGGGAGATCCAAGACAAAATTAACAGACTCCTCTTTATACAACATATCACCCCGAACACCACTACCAACAAAAGCCCAGCCGAATTACTAATGGGTAGGAAGCTGAGGTCCCCACTCGACAGGTTACACCCAACATATAACCCGGAGCGGCCCCCAGACTCAAGTTCAAAATACCGAACATTCGCACCCGGAGACCTCGTGTATGCGAAAAACCTGACGGGGGACCCTCTATGGATCCCAGCCATCATCACCCAAATCACAGGCCCGCGCTCATACCGGCTCCAAACCACAGATGGGCGAGCCTGGAAACGACACATTGACCAACTCAGGTCACGGTCGGCAACAGAATCCACCCCCCAAGAAACAAACCAAGGGGGGAGGGAATACCCGAATAAACAAACGCAAGAAAAAATAAACCAGCAGTACTTACCGGAACGCAGCCATCGCGATCCCCCACCGGAGAAGAAACACCAAGCCAGCTCAACCGACTCGGAAAGACCAAGCAGGAGCGGCGAGACCCGTAGCTCAACCAACCCGGAAGGCCCAGGTGGGAGCCACGGAGAAAGAACCGGCCCGATCATCCAACCGGTTCGCACAGAAGAGGGAGCGGCCAAAAACTCGACCGCTCCGGTCGAAATCCAGCTTGCAACTGAGTTGCGCAGGTCAAGTAGGACTAGACGGAGCCCCGCCTACCTACGTGACTACGCAACGTAAAGACTGTACCAAGAGGGGAGGGGTGTTCTGTCCCTAATTTACATACTCGAAATCCCCGCGCTTTGATTGGCTAAAGCGCGGGGATTTCTAATTGGCCAGGCGAGCCGCGCCGATTGGCCCGTTGAAAGTCTCCCGTGATTGGCTCACTCCAAGAGCGGGAGACTTGAAATGCTGCCATTGGCCGCGGCCGCCGCGGCGAAAAGGATAAAAGCCGCGGGCTTTTTCCTTTTCGCCGGTTCGGTTCTCAACTTTAAAATAAAGAGCTTTAAACTAAGTCACCGACTCCTGGCGTCTTTTGCAGACACGACAAAATGCTTTCCATCAATGGGTGGGGTCTGATCTCTCCCACCTCTTGCAAGCTTCAAAATCTGTCATAGAGACTGTGGACTCTCTAGCTCACCTCTGGGGTGGTATAAAACATGAAGGGGAGAAGAAAGTGTAGTTGTAAAAACTGAATGCATAGGATGCCGAATTTTGTTCCTTTTTCGCTGAAGAGATTTTCCAGGACATTTAAGAGTCACCAAGATGACCTTCAATCACTTCAACAGATAACAATAACATTGTTTTATATAGTTCTCCACATATTCTTCACTACAATGACAATGCTCAACGTTCAGTTTTTATTCTGGCTGAAGATATTTGAAAAAAAAATATGACTGAACCCAGAATTTAAATATGACAAATATAGGGTCCATTGAACCATAAGCATCTCTTTTTAACCATTAGTCAAAATCATGATCTTCTGTTCCAACCTTAGGCACACTTTAGTTGAGACAATAATCAAAAAATTCAAACAGTAAAAACTGTTAATAATCTTTGAATTCCATAATGCAAAAATGTTCTATAACTTCTAAGGCCTTAGCTCCAGCAGAAACTTCTATTAATGAAAGGTAGAGAGAAAAATTTTTCTGCTAACTCTCTTTCTCTTTGCCTTTTCTGCTGTAGGACTTCTATACGTGTATGATGAAAATAATTTTTGCAGCAGGACACCGAGAGCCAAATAGGTAGGAAGAATCAGTTGGACGTCCATTGACGGGAGTCTAAGCTCCATCATTCTGTTCTTTAGAACAGCAAAATTTAAATGAATGTTTGAAAAGGTTGGCACTTGACAGGAGCTATTCATGCATATATGCCACTCTGAAATGAAATTTACCTGATGATTAATACATTAAAAGGTTAAGACTGCAATTTATGAATCCATCATAGCAGACGCTGCAAAGCAGAAGAAATTCCAGTATTTCCCTCTTTATCAGCATGTTACAGCATTTAAAATGGTGTTGCTGCAACATGAAAGCTCTTCAGAATCGAAGGGTATGCCAAACTGTTATGTTTAAACAGAATCTTTCAATAAGTATGACTTTCTTGCATGGTCATAAAGGAAATGATTAAATTTATTCTACAATCAGAGTGTCTTTTCATCACACAATACTCTCACAGATGTACCCAACCTCACTACTTTTTCAGACTATCTTGTAAAGAAAGAAATATGCAGCAAGATCTTAATTTACTCTTTTCTTTGAATTTTCAATATCAGGGTTTGGGGACTACAGTTGTCAGAGCCCCCAATAATCATTTGGCTAAAAGTTTTACAAGTCCCAGTCCCAGACTATTTGGAGGATGAGAATAGCTGGGTGACCTTGGGCCTGTTCTCTCTCAGCGTAAGTCACCTCAAATGGTTATTATTGTGGGGAAAATCTGCTGCCCTGAATGTAACAATAATAAAGGTGAAAGATAGATATGAGAGAGAGAGAGAGAGAAAGAAAGAATGGATGGATTGATGGATGGATGGATGGATGGATGAACAGACGGAGTACTTGAGCAGGATAAGCTAAAATGAAAAAAGTCAACATTAAGAAAATGTAGTGGAAGGAATTTCTTATAGAAACTAAGAACTATACAAGGTTTCTTCCTCATCTCAAATGGCATCTAGCCACTCGCCACCCAGATACTTTGAAAGTGGAGAAGATGATGGTGATTTTTTTTTTCCATTGAAGAAAACAGATATTTCTCCAGAAGCGAGCAGAATGATCGAAAGCAAACAAAAGTGATTGATTAATGAAATGAATAATATAAAAGCAGAGTGTGAGCCAAATCAAGGCAGGTATATAAGACATACCAAGAAAGGGTGTGTGACTTATTCCCCCCCGCCACACACACACTTCTACTGGTTCTGTAGACCTTCTTCTAATAGCTGATGCTCACCATATAGCTCAAGCCTGCTTTAATTTAGCAGCAATGCTTCATAGCAAAGGAAATTAAATGCTAATCATAAAATTGTGTTGTTGAAATAGTGACAGAGTTGGCTTTCTATGTATAAATACTAATCATATTACCAAAAGGACAAAGACCTTTCTAGGTTGAGACAAGGATAGACAAGATGGCATTTTCTGAGACTTTTTGAACTTCATTCAACTGGAAGCGTTTGTGGACGTTGTAGTCCCCCAAAAATGGAAGGCTGGAAAATGCCCGCTGAAGCATCAAGTTATTTAGTCCAAATGCTTAGCAGGGGAATAAAATGCTGGAATACTCAGAGATTTCCAAGTGCAATCTATTTACAGGGCTAGAAACCTGTTCTGTGGAGAGTGAATTTTTGACCTACTATGGTAAGGTGACATACATTTGAAAGATTGGGAAGACTAAAATAAATGTTATGCTTGCTATGATTAGAAACTACAAATCTGATATTTCATTACCATCTCAAGAGATTGTAGAGAAGGGATGAACAAGTTGGCTTTGTGTAGCTGGCTGCTTTTTTTCATTTCAGTCACATATAAGAAAAGCTAACATTGCTATTAGCATCTGTTATCTTAGGTAACACTGGAAACTCTGAAGATCCAAAATTGGCAGGGCAAGACCAAAGGAATGCAGTGCTGAAGATCCTTTTGCTCTAAAAATATTCACCAGCAAATTGCTTTTTTGGCTTGCTTGATTGTTCTTGGAGTGACAGGCACTTTCCAATGGACACATTGTGTATTTGTTAAAGTTTTTTTCTCTCTTAAAAACAAAAAACACTTGCAAAATCCATTATTTATTTTCAGTATGAACACAGGGATGTTCAATGTTATGTCAATAAAAGAGATTTTTGTAGGTTAGGGTTGAACTGGGCCGGGGCGGGGGGTCCTTGGTGCTCTCTGAGCTTTGTTGCTTTCTTGCAGATATTTCATTACCCAATAAGGTAACATCATCAGTACTCTACACTCAGTGGACACCATGGACTCCACAGGTGTTATGATCTATTTACCATACATACATCTCACTTTAAGTACACAGTTCAGATATACTTGTAAGCCCTCAACTTACAATCACAATTGAGCTCAAAATTTCCATTGTCCAGCAAGACAGGTATTACCCAAGTTTTATCCCATTTTACAACCTTTCTTGCCATAGTTGTTAAATGAATCACTGCAATTAAATTAGTAACATGGTTGTTAAGTGAATCTAGCTTCCCCATAGACTTTGTTTGCCCGAAGGTCGCAAATAGTGATCACATGACCCTGAGACACTGCAACCATCATAAATACAAGTGTCCAAATTCGGATCATGTGATCGTGGGGATGCTGCAATGGTTGTGTGAAAAACAGTCATGAGTCACTTTTTTTTTCAGTGCCATTGGAACTTCAAATGCTCAGTACATGAATAGTTGTGCATGTTTTCTTTTAGTAAACTTGGTTATAAGGGGAGACAATGCATATACTTTCACCCCAAATAATGCAAGGGCAGGGAAGAAGTCGCAAACCTACAGAATCTTTCCTGAACAAAGATCCTATATAACAGTTGTAGGTATATTGTGGTCCTGATTTCCCAGTTTACAGCCAATGGAGAAAACCTGCTAGTTTCCACCCTGTTACAGAACAAGTTCTTACTAGCAATTTCCACTAGTTTTGGCAACCTTCCAGAAGATTGTAGTTTCTTTGGTCTTTGTGTTATTTACTGATGTGTCTATGAGTATACAATCCATGAACAAGAATCAGATGTAGACCTCAGAAGTTTATCCATATAGCAATACCAAAGGGACAACCTTTGAATTTCATTCTATTGCATAATGGTTTAAAATACAGAGATAGTGTCAAAGAATCCTATTTTCTTAAAAGTAAATTTTATAACTGTAGCCTAAAGCAGCACTAGAAAGAATAAAAAAATATAAATATGGACACATATAGAACAAAACATCATTATATACAAAAGCCATGAGTGGCACAAAGAGTCATGGAAAGCTACAGGCTCGGCATTACAAGACAAGACACAAAAATCTGCACATGGATTAGAGAACAAACAAAAGTATATAATATAATCAAGAGAGTAAAAGAATTGAAATGGAAATGGGTTGGTCACATAGGAAGAAGAACTGATGGCAGGTGGACCAAGGCAGTCCTAGAAAGGATCCCATGGTAAAAAGCGTCCACGAAAAAGACCTAAAACAAAACGGTTCAAATATATCAGCAACTTTTGCGAGTCCAATTGGTGAAAGAAAGCTCCAATCGTATAGGTTGGAAACATGCACAAGAAGCCTTCATCCTGCAGTGAATAGACAATGGCTAAAATGATGATGATAACAAACATACCCAAACACAGAAATAAAGGTCTTCAAAGTTAAATAAGTATTGACTTCTTTGGTACAAATGTTTTATCGTAATAACATTTCTGTCCAGAAATCAATATATTTGTAATGATTCTGCATACTGAATATTATTTTGTAAATGAACAAACGCACCAAGTATTGTTGTTAATGTAAAGTATCTGGTATCCCAGATTCAATCTGAAATTATGTACAGCGTAATTTAAGTAGCTGAGTCCATACAGCCATGATATTTTATCAAGTGGGTTTGATTTGACAATATGTGACCCTACTATTTATAATTTGTAAACCATGGTCTATAGCTTAATGTTATTGAATATATATTTATGACACTGTATTTAGTTACAATGATTTTTGAAGAAGTCAATAAATCCCTATGGAGGGAAGATATAATGGATTGCAGATGTGACAGTAAAAGTTAACACAAACATGGTTGAATGGGAATGATGACAGCAGTAGTTCAATATACCTTGGAAGGGTTACATAGGAGAGGTCTGTTTTAAAGAAACAAAAATATCACAAGGAATACATAAAGTAGTAGATGTAATAAATAGTATGAAATATACTGCAAGAGTGACAACAATAAAACTGTATTCACATCAAAATAAATGAGGTTTATAAAAAAGAAAGAAAATTGTATTAAGTATTAGTTGGTATATTCTATGAAAAGTATCATTTCTCAAGAAGTGTCAGTTTTACTATATTTGTTTCAGAAGCTTTTTAACTAAAAGTTCATCTCACTGAGACCAACATGACTGTTAAGTGAATCTGGTCTCTCTTTGCTTGTCAGAAGGTCCCAAAAGGTGATCATATGACCCCAGGGACACTGCAACCGTCATAAATATGAGTCAGTTGCCAAGGGTCTGAATTTTGATCATGACCATGGAGATCCAGCAATGATCATGTTAAGTTCTGCGCATGGGTGCAAAGAACGGAGACGAGGCAGTGAACAGTGAACTTCAACTCTTTATTAATCATCCTGAACAGAGCAAAAAACCCTAGGGCAGCAGCAGCCCTTTTATAGGGCAGGCTGCTGACCTATTAGCCAATGAGAACATGGAAGTGTTAAACCCTTGAACCAATGAGAGTGGCTCGTTAACAGCCAATCAGATTCCCCAGAACGGACCAATCCGATGTCGCTTTTATCGGCCAATCAGAAGTGCAGGATTAGAACCCTGCTTTTTCTTAACGTTTGTTAAAACTTTATTTAAGCGTTTTTATTAGTTCATAACAGATCATATCTGTGAAAAATGGTTATAAATCACTTTTTTCAATGCTGTAATAACTTTGAACAGTCACAAAATGAACTTATGTTCAGGACTACCTGTATAGTATGACAATAACATTTACTTGAAAGCATACGAAACTCTGGGTCCAGTTTTGGTCCATATTTTAAAAAAAAATATTTGAAAGGAAATGACATGGCTCAATCCTTCTAAAGGTATTTTAAAAGTTTCTCTCTGTGATAATTCAACACAAGCCATTAAAAGCTTTTAAAAACTCTTTTTGTCCCATCAAATAACTTTAAACCATTAGGCTTTCCCCAAAAAAATGACACTCTGCTTTTTGTTCAGAAAATAAATTAAACCAGACCAAACTATTCTATGGTAACTTGACTTTTTAAAAGTAATAACAATAACTACTGTACATTCTTTCCCAGAGATTTCAATGATTTTTTTTTTCTAGAAGAAACTAACACTAGCATTTTTTGCTTGAGTATATGTTATTTTGCATCATAGGGGTAAAATAGTCACTCTCTCACACATTAATTTTCACCCTCTCACATGAAGCAAAACGTTTATGTTTGCCCTCTAAAATCATTGCTACCACATGATCATATTAAACAGATTGTCCTCATCATATATTATGAAAGTCTATTTTCTGATGAAATTTTTTTTAAAGTCTATTTACTTATTAAGCTGAATTACATTAACTAAACAGAATTATCTTTAAAAACAAATAAATCTGTAAATGGAATCAATATTTTTGTTGAAAAAGGATTGTGCTACTTTGACTACAACAAGTGCTTTTTAATCCCAGAAAGTAAATTATTAGATTACATGCAAATACCATCCCTTATATCTTTGCCTAATGAAATGTTTACGTTCAGTTTTGTTGGTCTGAAATCATTCATAAATATGTATAATGGGTTGTATCCAGACTAATTTAGTCACCTTTCAGTATCACTGAAATTTTATATTCTAAGGCTTTTCTACATCCAAGAAAATAGACAGCTGTCTGTTTTGGGACTTCAATGCTCTGCTGAAACAACAGAACAGCCGCACTAATAGTATTCAGAAGAGCCTTGACATCATATGCTTTCATGTCATACAGTAGCATAAGATTAAATCCAGACTCTTAATTGGGACTGAATTTAAAAGAATATTTCAGGCTGTGACATCAAAGAACTTCCGTTAGCCTCCCTCCAACCTCCCCCCCCAAAATAGGGTACTTCAAAATGGTCTTTGAAAATACTTTGAGGCTAAGACACATGGCAGAATATGAATGACTCAATGTATTGTTAGAAATTATATTTGGCTTACCACTCCTCAATCTTCCTTTCTAATCTACTTTAATGCAATAATATGACAAAAAAGAAAAGGATTTTAAATCCCCAAATATTGTATAAGATCATTTTTTTGGAGGGGTGTGTGTCTCTTTTTCTTCTATTAGGAAAGCACCCATCTTAATTACCCAAATTTCCATCTTCCTAAATTAATTCAACAGCACATCAATTTTATGTTGATTATGTGTTCATTTTGTCCGTAAGTTTTGTTGAATTTAAGACAAGTGCAAGTTTGCGTGTTCTTTAATTTCACTGCAAAAATGAAGAATTGGTCAAAAATTATTCTAAGATCATTTTATTTTCCAAATGTCCCAAGCCACACAATTGGCAAATAGAAGGATACACTGTCAAGCAAATTAAAATATCCAAATGTTTAGAGATATTTCTCCAACCTCCAGAGTCCCCAAAACGTCTACTGGGACTACAAGGACACAAGCTCAGCCTCAATTATACAACCTTTTCTTTGTAATTGAGGCATATAGGTCATCCCAGCTGCTGTTAAGTTATTTACAGCCAAGGCTTGTGCTCAGTTACTGTACAGGATTCAAATAGGCCCATGCAGTGATAGCAATATTAAAGAAAATGTAATCTAAATCTTTGATTATTTTTCAGGTCTCTTTTTCTGTCCTAAATATTGCAATTTGGAAAGAAGCTAGAGTCACTAAAGTCAAATACATTTAATTTTGGTTGAAATTATTACATTGCTCAGCTGGATTGTCCCTTTAATCATATTAAATTATTTTGAACCCTCCTGGAAAAAAATCCATTTTTAATAAATTACACTTTATGGTTTTTCCCAGAGCATTGGGACAAAAGCAAACTAGTTCAACTGTGAAACAAAAGATTCTAGATGTGGAAGGCCAATTACATTGTGCAGATTGTTTCATAATGTATTTAATAAACAGTTTTCAAATTTTAATTGGCCGGTTATATGGATTAGACCACTGTCGTGAAATTTACAAGAGTCCAAACGTTGGCCTGTTTTAATGCTTTTCCTACAACAGTGTTGAAAGAGAAATCCTTGTTGCCAATAAATGGTATCCCTACGATGGAAATATGATAGAAACTACAGTCCCTGTTTTGCTATTCTTCCAATTCTACAAGGACTTTGTTTGCTGTGATTTCCCCTCTCCTTTATAAATTCCCATTCTGCTTTATTTTACTTATATTAGTTATTAGACAAAAAAACAATTTAAATGTTGCTAAATTCCTGTTACACTGTTTGAAAATTCTGCCCTACTATGGGCTGTGATTTTGTTTGTCTTCTTTTTCTGGTCACCGAACCTCATGAAGTTTGTCTAAAATTTATCTATTTTAAGGCATGCAGAAAACAGCTCCACTTTCAAATGGTCATCATCTTTAAATTTCCCATTCCTCCTCCTACTAAAACCATGCTAACAAGCAACACTTTTCAACTGAAAGTGAAATACCATTATTCCTAAAATTTAAAAGATTATTTAAAAGTCTAAATGGCTTTCAAAACCATGCATGTATTGCTGTCCTTTGTTCTCAGACACTGAGTGAACTAGAAAGTTAATTTTGTACCCTCAAGAACAGTGCTGACAATCACATGTTGTCCTACTTGCTCATTAATTTGTCAAATTTTGCATAATAAATCTTTTAGGGATTTATCATATGCACAAAAGAGTTATCAAAGAAGGAATGGGAAGAATATGACAATTATCATAACATGCTACAAATAACATTCTAGCTCTTTTGTATAAAAGGCACTAATCTCCACCCAGAAATGTTCTTTTATGTGTGTATGGAGTGTGCCTGACTAGTTTGTACATCTTTTCATTAAAGTCAACTCCTGAACATTATGCCTGCTGCAATTTCTACCTTAGAGGGCAGGATCACTCTAGAAGTTGATAACAATAGCAATAGCATTTAGACTTATATACAGCTCCATAGTGCTTCACAGCAAACTGTAAGCAGTTTACAGAGCCAGCATATTGTCCTCAATAATCTGGGTTCTCATTTTACCAACCTCGGAAAGATGAAAGGCTGAGTCAACCTTGAGCCGGTCCTGATCAAACTCCTGGCAGTGGACAGAGTTAGCCTGCAATACTGCATTCTAGCCACTGCGCCACCACAGGTTGGATCTTATAAGGTAGATTTTTGAATGGTGCCTTTTCACTTTAATACATAGATGATATAGGTAATACACAAATAACCCTCAACAGACAATGTGCTGATCCACTGCTTTCCACTAATTTTTAATTGCCTGGGTTCTTTTGAATGCAGGTCTTCTGGAAGAGGAAGTCCAGTATAATCCAATTATTACCAATTCAAATAGCTATAGGAATTGATGTACAGAAATATGGCAACAACATATTTCATGTCCAACTCAAGGGGGCAGTATCCACCTCCTTTTCTTAGCTGAGGGAGTCAGCATTGTCCAGAGAACTTCTATGGACATGTATAGGTGCTCAGACAGCGGTGCACAGAGCATTGTTACCTTTCCATCAAAGTGGTACCTATTTATCGATTGCATTTGCATGCTTTCAAATTGCTAGGTGGGCAGGAGCTAAAGCAAATAATGGGAGCTCACTCCATTGTGCGGCACTTGGGCCTCGAACCCGGCCTATCAGCTTTCTAGGCATCATGCCCCTTATATGATAGGTAAGCTTTACAAACATGGGAGGCGGGAACAAATAATTATAATGAACTGCAGTTTTCAACATACAATAAAAAGGCCATTTGCACCTAAGCTGGGGCTTAAATATGTAGAATAAAATACATGTAGATATTCACATAGCAGGAGCGGAATCTGTCCAAGTATAGGGTAAGTACAGTTGTATTTTTAGGACAGGCTTTTAGGGAACAGATAAGTAATACATGGTGAGAGACACATATTCAGGAGAGCTGAGTTCACATACTTCTTGAATTATTTAAGAAGCTTATCATCATTTCAAAAATAAGATGGAGCGGTCTAGAAAGAATCCCCAAATAGTAAAGCCAGCATTTCTTTGGAAAAGGAATAAAAGCCTCAGCGTGTGCCAAAGGACAACTCTGCTGTTTTTAATCTGCTCAGTTGACTCCCTCTAACTCAATTTATCTACAGCAAGGATGTGTTAACGTTATCTGACAGTTACTATTAAAGTATCACAGGCCTCTGTCTTGTTTATACAGCAACTTTACTGACTCTTTGTGTTACATCAATCATTTTAAGCAAAACACCCAGAAAAGAACACGTTGTAATCAAGTATCACGCTGAATACGGTATTGTAAAGATCCTTATGTAGCAACTCAATACTCCATTACACATACGAGAGATATCTAAGCAGCATTATGAGATTACCAAGGTTTACAGAAATAGGAGAACACTGTGAAGTATACATTGAAAAATAATTAAGAATTATATCCACCCCACAAAATTTTTACAAGGAGTAAGCATGCTCAAGCCTAACAGAAACTGACTGGCAGAATTATAAAATAAAAATAAAATAAAATAAAAAATGAAGTAGAATAGAATAGAATAGAATAGAACTCTTTCTTGGCCAAGTGTGATTGGACACACAAGGAATTTGTCTTGGTGCAAATGTTCTCAGTGTACATAAAAGAAAGATACATTCATCAAGAGTCAAGAATCATAAGGTACATACAACACTTAATGATAGTCAAAGGGTACAATAAGCAATCAAATCATCCTAGGAAACAGTCAATATAAATCGTAAGGATACAAGCGACAAAGTTACAATCATACAGTCACAAGTGGGAGGGATGGATGATAAGATGTGATGAGAAGGTTAATAGTAATTGTAGTGCAGACTTTGTAAATAGTTGGACCATGCTGAGGAAATTATTTGTTTAGCAGAGTGATGGCATTCAGGAAAAAACTGTCCTTGTGACTACTTGTTCTGGTGTACAGTGCTCTATAGCATCATTTTGAGGGAAGGAGTTGAAACAGTTCATGTCCGGGATGTGAGGGGTCTGAAAATATTTTCACAGGAAAGAAGAAAAATTGAGAAATATTTTGAATGAATATTTTGAAATACATTTGGCTGGCCCTGCTTACAAAGCAGGAAATAAAAGTCCTCTCCTTCCTTAAATCTGATTAAATCTGGTTTGCAAAATAACTTAACATTATTTATAAATTGCCTCAACAGCTGTTGTGGTGATATGGTTATGTAATGCTTAGAGCAATTTTACCTAATGTAGTGTCTTCCAACATGTCACACTTCATTGTGACACTGACTAGTCTACTGAAATGATGGCACTTGCTTCATGGTATAGTTCATGACCACAATTGAGCCCAAACTTTCTGTTGATAAATGAGACAATTGTTAAGTGAATTTTGTGCCATTTTACGACCTTTCTTGCCACAGTTGTGAAGTGAATCACTGTAGTTGTTAAATCATGGTTGTTAAATGAATCTGGCTTCTCCATTGCTTGTCAGAAGGTCACAAACCTTGGGACACTGCAACCATCATAAATATGAGTCAGTTGCCAAGCAGCCAATTTTTTATCACTTGATCATGGAGATGCTGCAATAGTCGTAAGTATGAAAAATGGTCAAAAGTCACTTTTTTCAGTGCTGTTGTAACTTTGAACTCACTAAATGAACTGTTGTAAGTCGAGGACTACTTGTATATGTAGACCAGTGTTTCTTAACCTAGGCAACTTGAAGATGTGTAGACTTCAACTCTTAGAATGCCCCAGCCAAATTTACACATCCTCAAGTTGTCCAATAACAATTTAGAGAATAATTTTCTGTGAAGGCCAGGTAAGAGATTTGCCCTGGGAAAACTCTCTAAAACTGAAGTTGCTGTAGAAGTGGTTTGGCATTGCCTTCTTTCCTGATTTTTAAAAACCATTTAGTCTAGTTTCCTAAGATTTGCTAATGGTCTAAAATCTTTCTTATTATTGGGCATTTCTATTAATTATATACAGTATATTTGAATAGAAGACAGCAATGCATGTAAATCAGGATTAAGGCAAATCTCATGCCTGATTTTGAAGTTCCAATGTCAAGAGTTTAAAAGAAGCAGAAAATGAAAGAAATTTTCTTGAAAAAAATTAGATCTGGTAAAGAACATCAGTAAGTAGTGTAGGAGCCCAGTTTATTAACCCCAATCTTAATTCATTCAAACCATGAAATGTATGTTTTATACAGGATTTGGGGCTACTATATAATAAGAATGAAGTGCAGTCATAAATAATGTCTCATCCTCCACTAAGAACCTCTAGGATATGTTTTGTATAAATTCAAAGAATAAATCACCCAGAATAGGGTCTAATTGCAATCTTAACATTTTTAATTGGGCTGGAGATCACTTCAAAGACTGAGATATTCTCCACACAATCATACCAGGGCTGTGCTTCTACTGGGATCATAAATAAGTGTTTTTCACATGATCCAGCTTCTCATGTATCATAGTTTAACATTTTTATTGAGTTATATGATAAAATAAGATACAAAATATGAAAATAAATAGGAAAGCAGTGGGGAGGAAGAGGAGGAAGAGAAGTGAAGAAGGATTAGGAAAAAGAAAAAGAAGAATTGACTTCCAACTCTTTTGCAGTAAATTAAGGCATTAACATCAAATCACAACTTTTTGTTTTTTCATAATAATATAAACTAGCCATTTCTATAAGGATCTAACAGTCTACTTGGTAAAACCAAAAATCAAAGTTTCATTCTTTTCCACTTCCAGCACAAAGTTCAGAAGCAATCTCCATATGGAAACAAAAGTACTTATAGTCTTTTCTTTAATCAAAATAGTCAATTTTGCCATTTCAGCCAACTCCATCAACTTCTGCAACCATTCATCCATGGTAGGAATCAGAGTGTCCTGCCATTTTTGTGCATAAGATAGTCTTGCTGCTGTCAACATATACAGTAACAAAGTTCCTTTTTTTTTTTTTTTTTTTGCTTTTCATGTATCTAACCTGTAAAATCATTTTGGGGGGATAACAGTAAATATTTGAAAGAAGAAGATGTCTTAAAATGATTAGGTTATCAATCACAAACTTTCCTGACCCTGTTAGTCCAGGTTACAAATCTCCTTGATTACAGTAATGGGGCTGCCTTGAAAACTATATGAAAATTGTATATGGCCACACGTTCAAATTGTATATGGCCACACGTTTAAAGTTACAGGGTTTATATGCAGAGGTGGTATTCAGCAGGTCCTGACCAGTTCTGGAAAACCAGTAGTGGAAATTTTGAGTATTTTGGAGAACTGGCAAATACCACCTCTGACTGACCCCGCCTGCATCTATTCTCTGCCTCCCAAGTCCCAGCTGATCAGCTGATCCACCCGTTGGTCTTGGCATTGGGAGTATGGCCTCTGAGAGTGGGGGAAGTGAGATAAGGTCTCTGCTCAAAAGGCAGGAGGGCAATAAGGAACTGGGCGATAATCAGATTTCTTCCCAGAGGAAGAAAGAATTTTACGTTTATCTCTGGTTTCGATGAGATAAATTCCCAGAGCATCACCAAAAAGCGTATCGCCTGCAAATGGAACTGAAGCCAGCTTCCATTTTTGGTGTAACTCTGCCTGCCAATTTCTGAGCCATAACAGTCTTCTTGCTGCTATGGCCTTGGATGCAAATTTGGCGGAATTGAGAGTGGCATCTGCAGTGAATTCCGCTGCTGCGATAATCTTATTAAGGTCTTGGTGAAACCGAAGGTCAGAAGCAGGCAATCTATTCTGGAGTTGGCACAGCCATCATATGGATGCTCTTGTGAAAAAGGATGCTGCCGTTGAAGCCCGAACAGCCCATGCAGCAGCCTGGTGATTGAGCTGGAGAGCCTGTTTGGAACGTTTATCATCTGGTTTCAGGATATCTTTTGACTCCGTGGGAGTGCCAGAAGATGAGAATGTGGCCAGAACTGGAATGTCAACAGAAGGCACTGCCAAGGCATTGTCCAGAGCTGTGCTGACATTGTAGAAACGCTTATCCAGAGAAGATGGGCGAGGACCTGCTGAAGGGGAAGTGCACTATTCCTTGATCATGTCCAGGAACAAAATGGGAGAAGGCAAAACCTCTGCATGCACTACAGGCTTGGAGAAGAGCGAGTCCCCTTGGCTAGAGGGATTTCCTTGTGGCTCAGGAGCCACGTCCTCTAGTGACAGCTTGGCAGTGATCAAAGCCTTGCTGAGTAATGGCCTGAAGAGAATAGATTTGAAGACCAATGCAGAGGATGTCTGTTCTGGGCAAGAATCCTCTTCCTCTGAAAGATTTTGGTCATAAATCTCGCCCTCTTCACACTCTGAACGAGAGGAGGAACTGTGTTCAGATGGTGAATCCCTTCCCTCCTCATCAACCTCCTCCCATTTTTAGAGAAAAATGGACCCTGAGGTCCTGGGGCCTGTATAAATCAGGGTGATGAGACAATGAACTTATAGGTTGAGAAGGGAGAAGGGCCTGAACCCTTTTCCAGAGGTCGAAGAATTTGCTTGAAGCCTTCAGCCAATCCCTGCCTAATGGCCAATGAGACAACATCTTGGATATCCCCTGGTCTATGCTCAAAGGTAGAGGCCGAAGGCCAAAGGCCCACTGCTATGGGAGTGAAGGTGGCTTCAGGCCTAGATTGAGGAGAGGTACGAGGCCTGGAGGGAGGGGGAGGAGCATAGGGCCCAGAAGCCTGTTGGAAATAAGGCCCAGATCTTCTGAGATCCTGAGGATCAGATTGTACTACAGAAGCCTAGGAGACCAGGATGGAGGATGGAAAGGTTCATAGATAACTTTTCCTCCCCTGGGAGGGCTTGGCTGGGGCCCACAGGTATCAACTGAAACATGCTGCAATTACACTCTTTTCTGTTGAATAGTTCTGTTGAACTGCCTCTCTAGGGCTGCATGCCTGCGCTTCTCTGCCCTCAACTGAGCCTGAGTTGCCTTCTTAGGGGCTAGAGCCTTAGCTCTGATTTTAGTAGCCACCTCCCTCTGGACTGATTGGGTGTGTTGCCTACGACCTTTTATCTTATTGGGCTTAAGAGACTGTTCCACCGGGGAGGGGGGGAGCTCTGCCTGAGCCTTATCTTGTTCCATTTGTAGAATAAAGGCTCTTGCGATGGAAAGATACTGTTTGGAAATTTTTTGTATTAAGCCCCTTAGGGTATAAATTGGCCCAGGCTTACAAAAAGGCTTCAATCCAAGATGGTCGCTGACTATGGGAACAGGCTCCGAGATTGAAGAATTGCTCCTTAGGCTATAAAGAACCCTGAGTGAAGTCAGCAAAGGAAAGGGCAGCCTCCGGCCACACGATCAGCTGGCTGACACTGTTATCGGTTTGCCGATCTCTTTTTACGACCGCTCAAACGGCAGGCATGGGGGAGGTCTACAGACGCTGCCCAACTTGCCTGAACAGCGCTCAGGCAATGCTGCTCCCAACGTTGCAGGAGAGTCCTGCTCTCCTGGAAGAGCAGCTGTCCTAATCCCTGAGAGCTGCTTGAAGCGAGGAAAAAAAGTACTGAAGATCGCTGGTGAGTGCTATCTAACAGAACGCTTTCAGAGATACAGGTGCTGACTGAAAGGAGCTGAGTCAAAAGCCGGGGTCTCTCCCGGGGGCTGGCTTTTATATCTTAGTACAGACTCAGCTAAATGACATCATAGGAAGGAGTCAACCCATCCTAGGCTCTCGATGCAGCATGGAGGAGAATGGAGATTTTACAGTATCCTTCCCCTGCCATGCCCACCAAGCTACACCACACCCACCAAACCACGCCCACAGAACTATAGTAAAAAAATGTGAATCCCACCACTGGTTATATGCTATTTATAACGAAATATCTGAACTGCCTGCCAATTTGCTTTGGGGGCACAATTTAAAAGACTGGTATTGAACTTTAAAGCCATAAACAACTTAGGCCTCCACCTCCTAAGCCAAGCTACTTAAGATCAACAAGAGAACCTTTTGCCAGAAGTGCAGCTGTCTGTTCTGGGGAAAAGTATCTTTGGCTTAGACTTTGCCAGTAGGAAAACAGCAAAGACCCGTCTTTTTTCACCAGGTTTTAATTCTCTTAATTGATTTTTATGGCATTGATTTTATTGTCATTGTTCACATTATGCATTTAGTTTTAATTGTTCTACTTACTTTAAGCTGCTGCCTTGAGTGCATGCATAAGCAGAAAGGCAAGGCGTAAATCCAAATAAATGAAAACAAACAAATTAAAAAAAAAAACATTGCCAATAGAAGGCTTCAATCAGTGGAAAAGGGAAAGGAGCATTTTCCGCCTCTCCTCCAAAAACATCTATGCTTCTCTTTGAAGCAGAAAGGGGATGAAGGATACCTACTGTACTACAGTGGAAGAAAAAGAAGCAGCAACACCCACATGCACATGCAATATTAAAATTTACCTTTAATGATCTATGTTTCATGCACCAGCTGAACAAGATTGTATTATTATTTAGATCATCCCCAATCAGTACATTGATAAAATGGAGACTACCAGGTTGGGGGAAGCTGAGCGAATGGATAGGCCATTAAAAACAGCAGTGCCATTAATGCTTTTGGTGAAAGCTAACTTAATATCTAAAAAGTTCTCTAAAACATTAATAAAAATATATCATTTGTTTTAATGGTTTAGAAAAATGTATGTGGAATTTTATTAAGTACTTTACGCAGACAATATTTTCAGAACACTTGAGATATATGTCCCACAGTATTCCCATGTTAAAGTAATTCTATAATAGGCAATTTTCAACAAATAAAATATATTACTAATTAAGCAAGCAGGAAACCGAGTCCTGTAATATGAACTATGTATATTAATAATGGTAGCTCCTGAATTCTGTTAATAATGCTACTTTTGTTTTGTTGTGTACATTTTAATTAATTTCATTAATTAATATGAAAAATAAAAACAGAGAAAATCAGCTCAGATTTTAGATTCCACTCTAAACTGAGTAATATTGTTTTATATGTGTGCTCAGTTAGATAATTATAGTTCAACGATGATCAACCCTTTCGACCAGAACATTGGGTTTCATTTTTAAAATAAATTACCAACATTGTTAACAGAGAACCCTAATGTTATTCGACTGGGCTGTTTAAAAAAGAGTGTGGAACTTGTGAATATAGAATTTAAATTGATTGTATCATGAATGATTAAAAAAAGGTATTCCATAAAAATGAAAAATAACAGCACTACATAATCTATGAATTAATAACAAGCTTTATATTGCTTATTTCCTTAACACATTCTGTAAGAGGCCAATGGAATTCAGAAAAAGGTTATGCAAAAGTATTCTTTACTAATAGGGTTTAATCCCTTGCATCTATTTTTGTTAAAGTTACGATGGTCATGCCAAAGATGTTTTTCAAAAGGCAATTGGACGTTCTTGGGTTTTTTCCTTGAAAACATTTTGTTTCTCATCCAAGAAACTTCTTCAGTTCTGGCTGAATGGTGTAGAATAGAAGGATTTATATTCCTTAGCAGTTACCTGGTCATTAGCACTCTGAAGGATAGTCATTAACTCTCTAAGAATTGTTTAGATGCCTCAACGATCCAATTATTGCAAAGGAATATAAATCCTGCCATTCTTCACCATTCAGCCAGAACTGAAGAAGCTTCTTGGAAGAGAAGCAAAAAGTGTTCAAGGGAAAAAAAAACCTCTAAGAAAATCCAGTTGCCTTTTGAAAAGCATCTTTGGGACAAGCATGACTTGAATTATTGAGAATCTCCATTGACATTATGATGGTGGATTTATGCTTTTTTAAAAAAAATTCTCACTCATACTTTTTATCAAAGAAAAAAGAATGACTACATTTATAAAAATTAGACATTGATTAAATAATTTACAGTTGAGTAAATTTTGACTGTTTCATCAATTTAATATAAATTTGTAAATTATTCAAACCTTAATTTAAGTGTTCTGAGATTCCAGAATATAAAAATAGTATATATAATTGTACAAATAAGAAATACATCTTCAACATCTGCTTTTTAAAACTCCTTTTACAGTAACATACTAAAACTAAGAACATCTCTCAAATTGTAAAGTACCGCAAAAGTCAGCACAAATTAAATTCAGAATCTCTCAACAACTAAATTGGTCCCTAACAATTTATCAAGAAAAGCTCCCCTGCTATCAGATTACTAGAGAAGGAAAGGTAAAAGATGATTGCTGAGAAATTCATTTCAAGCATAAATCTGAACTCTTAACTTTTGTAGAACAAACTTTTGTAGAACAAACTAAACCTTTCTTCTACAGAAGATTAGGAACCCTTTCTGTGACTTAGTTAGAAATTCATCAGGAAAAATAATACATTTAAAAACAAGAGGAAAAACAAGCAAAACTAAATCAGGGAGAACAACAATATATTTATACAAGAAAATATTTTCCTTGAAAGTCTGGAGGGAAAAATTGTGTCTCTCCAGATTTCTGATCACAATCCTGCATGCATATAAATTTCACTGAATTCAACAATATTTGACACCTAAACAGGCGAGATAGACCATAACTTTCACACTTGTACATGGAAATAAAAGTAAGCACTTCTAAACATACAAACTCATCATGCCATAGTACTACACAGTCCAGATTTCTAAAGCAAGTTAACATATGCTTCTTCCCCACTAACCTCTCTTTTCCCTGAGCCAAACTTAACTTTCCCCCTTCATCTCTTCAACCTCGATGAAAGAGTTGAACAAGAATTTGAACATGCTTCAAACGAGTTAACCTTCACTGAGTTAAATATTGCTGCCAATTAGTTATTTCATCACCATTTGCAGGAAATTTGCTGGCAGTGGAGCAGTCTGAAGAAGCAGGCTGCAAATTGGTTAGTGTAACTTAATAAGGAGTATTATAATTGTCCCTGTCATGAATCCTTAGCAAAGATATGATGAGCTTTTCTGTTAGAGATTTTAGACACTGATTTATTTAGTACTTCCTACATGAACAATCTAGTCCAGGGGTGTCAAACTTGATTTCATTGAGGGCCGCGTCAGGGTTGTGTTTGATTTTGAGGGGCTGGGGTGGGCGTGGCCAAGGTGGAGGTGGTCACTCATGTCGGGGGGGGTGCCTGTGGTGGCCCGAGCGCACTGCCAGCAAAAATGGGCTCCCAAGCTCCGTTTTCAGCTGTGACTGTCTTCTGCAGCTCCCTGACAGCAAAAATGGAGCGGGGGTGGGTGGGGGGCTGCCTTGAACTCCATTTCCTCTGGCAGGAGGCCGTCATGGCTGAAAATGAGTCTGGGAGGGACCTGCATGGCCCTCCTGAGCTCCATTTTCGCTGGCAGAGGCACTGCAGGCCAGTCCTTCACTGTTTCCAGGCTGGCCCCATGGGCCAGATCTAAGCACACCATGGGCCGGATCTGGCTTGCGGGCATTGAATTGACATGCCTGATCTAGTCGGTTTAGATCAGTGTTTCTCAACCTTGGCAACAAGACTTCAATTCCCAACATTCAGGCTCGAGAATTCTGGGAGTTGAAGTCCAGGTATCTTAAAGTTAATAAGGTTGAGAAACATTGGTTTAAATGTCTTAAAATGTTTCTTCAAATCTTCCTGTATTTTTCTATATGTAAGAATTTAGATGAAGAAGGAAAGAAAGGAATGATGAAAAATGTATAGATAATACAATGGTTTTTTTTAAAACCACAGAAAACTAAAGTAAAATTCTAAGCTTTGACACATTGGCAAAATGGATTGTAAATAACAAATAAATGAAATTTAGCAAGGAGAAATACAAAGTTCTTAAGAAATAAACATAAAATGTGCAAGTTAAGAATGGGTGACACTGTTACCATTTAGTAGTAGCACTTGTCAAAAAGATCTTGGAAAGTGGTGGACTGCAAACAGAGTAAGGGCCAAAAGAATGATTTGGATCTGAATGACATTTAGGCTGAATAAAAAGAAATGTAATTTTCAAAAAATATATATATGTAAGGTTCAGGTCATGGAAAGCAAATTTTTCTGCTCTTTTGTGATTTGGGCAGACATCCCATTGAGTACTATCACTTTAAGAAGAATTCATCAAAATTGGAATGGGTTCAGAAAAGGTCAATAAAGATGGGCTATCCTAGGGAAGAGGACATGATTTATTCCCCATAGCACTTGAGGGCATGACAAGATGTCATAGGTGAAAGCTCATCAGAGGGAGATCCAACGTGGAACTATCAAGAAATTACCTGACTATGAAAACAATCAATTGAACAGCTTGCCACCCAGAGTTGTGAGTATTTTATTGTTGGACGTTTTCAAGGCAAGATTGGACAACCATTTGTCCATGATGGACAAGGCAGAGGTCTTCAAACATGGCAACTTTAAGACTTGTGGACTTCAACTCCCAACATTCTCTAGCATAGCTGGCTGGAGAATGCTAGGAGTTGAAGTGCATAAGTCTTAAAGTTGCCAACTTTGGGGACTCCTGGTATAAGGATTCCTGCTTTGGGCCGGAAGTTAGACTAGAAAACCTTCAAGGTCCTTTTCAGCCCTATGATTCTATGACGATCTTAGGGCTTGAAACTAAGCCCTGTGAGAGGAAAAATAAAGAGCTCGGTATGTTTAACCTTGAGAAGAGCTGAATAAAGGGGACACAATCACATTTCCAAATATCTGAAAGGACACCACAGAGAAGAAGCCCATTATCTCTCATGCCAACGTGCAAGACATGGAATAATGGATTTAAGTCACAGGAAGACAGATTGCCATTGAATGTTTCTGAGAAGTTTGACACTCAAATCAATTATCTAGACAGGTGCTTGGCTCTCCACCGGAGGTGTTCAAACGGAGGCTAGACAGCCATTTGTCTGGGATGTTTTAATTTGGATTCTTGCACTGAGCAGAGGCTTGGAGTCAATGATTAAATGGCCTTTTCCAACTTTTAAATTTCTGTGATTTTTACAGCTTCTGCATACCAGTGGTGATATTCAGCCAGTTCACCCATCTGAACTGACATTTACAAGAAGCAAAATTAATTCTGTGATTTTGGACCTGAAGAATTCATTGCCTACATACATTATATATTGTTCCAGGGTACAGAAATAAATTACTTACTTAATAAGAGCACATAACACTCTTTTTTCATACGCTGGCTTTTAAGGTTGAAAATAAAATGGCTGATAGCTAAATATCAATCATGGAACCCAAAGAACTTTATTACTAGGCAGATTCTCTTCTACGATAGAATTCACCCAGTACAAGGTATTCTCGGATTTCTTGTTTGTTGTGTTCTTGTAAAGTATAAATACACAAAATGACTTTCAGGTCTCGCCCTGTGTGTTCTGAACCCATCAGCCATACAGAGCTTCATCTGGTGCCTGTGGAGAACAGAAACAATCCCAGGGCCAGGATTTCTTGAAGAAAGGGAGGGAGTCGGCATGCATGAGAGAGGGAAAAACAAAAATGTTGGCTCTAAAATGCTAAAACATTGATGGAGTTCATTCCTAGATTTGGCTCAATAAACAAACACATTGAAATGCACTCTCTTAAAATAATGGAATTTAGTACTCTAACAGCACCCTCTGGGGAAAAAAATGCAAAGAGAAGCCCAAGAGTTAAGATGTTAGCTAGGAAACAAATGATCTCAGTCTGGATGTTTGGCACTATATTTGCACATGTTCATATACTCGGAGCCCAGTTTTGCACATGTCAGCTCCCATGTACACAATATGGCCCTGGGAAAAAGGATTAAATCCAAAGATATCTGTAAAGAAAATGGAACATTCTGCGGTTCACCAAGCAGAGCCAAGGGAAGACAATTGACACAAGATCCTTCTGTTAAGGCAGGGACTCCAGGGAGGAACTAGCAGTCCCAGTTCTGTGTTCCTAGATGCCTTAGAATCAAGCAATCAACATCCAATTGTAAATCAGTTTCTCAGACATGGTCTGTACTTTTGTTCTTCCAATTGAATTATCTCTTTTAGGGTTCAGATACCTCTCTGAAATAAAAAACCATCTCTCCCAATTCCTAGCTCTTCCCCTTCAGAACAGACTGAAATGTCAGACCTTTAATTTCTATGGTATCATCACATAGTTGCAAGGTTCCGATTGAATTTGAAGACCAGTTAACAAAAAGATCACACATATCAACTCCCTATCCTGTTTCCTGACCATATAGCATACCTGGAGTCTTGCTGAGAGATTTTAATATAATTGATAATGCACTAATTTTGTGATCTGGCAACTCTAATGAGAACCATTTATTTCTTCTTTTTATCCTACTATCACAGCGTCTTTTTACTGACCCTTCGATAAAGCTTGACCCCAATTTAGTTGATGGGGAACACTGAACAGAGATTTGCAAATGGCAGCATGGTAGGTAAAATCAGTGACAAAACATTAATTAGATGAAGGGTAAGGTTGCTTCCCCACCACTTTAGCTTTTAGCTTCTTGGCATGCTTCCTAAGTAAATATTGGGTTGCAATATTGTCCCATTTTTGTTTTCTATGATTATTCAGGTGGCCTTTGTGTGGCCCTAAGCATTCAGTGATGTAAAGATGATATTGGAAAAAAGATGCTTTGATTTATTGTTCCAGCATTCAATTTATTGTTCATATTATTGATTTAAAATAACCTTAAAAATGTAAAAGCCAGGAGGAGGGGGAAGGATTTGGTTAAGTGCTGAAGACAGTATCTATGCTTGGATGACGGTGATGGACGAGCAAGAGAAAAGCAACCGATGAAATGTATGTATGTCACATGTCATATATTTGCATCCAATGTCAGAATTCAAATACAAAAGGCCAGAGTTTGTCTGTGATGCACAACTTGTCAGTTTTTCTCAACTTATTGGTTTGTAGAAGATGCCTACGGGTATGCAGGTATACTGCCTATCCCCGAGTTGAAACATTATCTACTAAATGCCACAGGAAAAGGGAGGAAAAGTGAATTGAAAAGCAAATTCCAAGAAGATGCCAAAATGATAAAAAGCTTCAACATTAAGAAAAATATGTTCAAAAACAGGCACAGTTCTTGAGGAAGGCCTATTAACTTGTTGTGGAGAAACATGGAATACTGTTTTGCATTAGAAATAGACAAAGCAAGCAGATAGCTGATATGGGAGTATTTAGACACAAAGGATCAGATTTACCTGAAGCTTAATCAAATTAATTCTTTGAGAATGTAAAGACTACTGTAGTGCAAAATACACAGGTTGCTAATTGGGCTGTGAAAGTTTACACACAATCTAAATATAGTTTGCACTTGTGAAATCATCAGCGCGTACATATTAATCAAGCATTGTAAATATAGTATTTCGGCAAAGATATTCTTGGCTCGTATTAACAAACAAGAACAGTGCCAAGAAGGTGTGTGAGGTAGAGTCCACAGCTTAATTTAAGACCCAAGTCCTATTCTCTTTGCCTTATATGTGAGAATAAAAAGATAGAGATCCAGGATTCTTTTTATGAGGAACCTATGAAGGTTTGCCAATAAATTTTAAATAAATATACCAAAGACAAAAATAGCATGAATAAAAAAACATTTCCTCCCTGAAACTGAAGAAAGAGGAGGATGCATTTTTTTAAAAAAAGGTGCAGTAACAATTAGGATGACCAACCAAATGCAACCATCTTTGGATGGTTATCCTATCTTATTCTGAAAATTAGGCTTAGTGACTTCCTGAGTGAGAAATCATTTGGAAGTGGGGAAAGTGCATTTCCCTAAAGTAGAAATACAGCAGAAAAACCCTCACTCCTACAGAAAAGGCTGGGCTATTTAGACATCTAAAGGGATAAGCCAGCTGAGATCTAGTAAGGCACTTAAAGTGGATGCCATTTCTCCCTGAATAAGTGATGAGCCCCAATCCTGGCCTCACTTTTTACATAAGCCGGCAGCTGAACTAACTTCCTGAAGGTTAGGTCCCAGCTATAAGTGTTCTTATTTTTCAGAGGCAACAGATTCCCTGCCAATTATAACCAATGGTGCCATCACTAAAATCTAGGCTGAACATCAATGGACTTAGAAAGGATCCTGCCAGAAAACCAAGCTGCATTAATAGCTGTCACAGAATAGAATAGAATAGAATAGAATAGAATAGAATAGAATAGAATAGAATAGAATAGAATAGAATAGTTGGAAGGCACCTTGGAGGTCTTCTAGTCCAACCCTGTTCAGGCAGGAAACCCTATATCATTTCAGACAAACGGTTGACCAATTTCTTCTTAAAAACTTAGTGTTGGAGAATTCACAACTTCTAACGGCAAGTTGTTCCACTGGTTAATTGTTCTAACTGTCTTCTTAGTTCTAAGTTGCTCCTCTCCTTGATTAGTTTCCATCCATTGCATCTTATCCTGCCCTCAGGTGCTTTGGAGAATAGCTTAAAATAGTTTTAAGTCATTAGAATTGATTGGCAACTAATATTAAGTCCTCCAGTGAAAAAGCATACTGAAAAGCTCCGGTCTGATCTATATGTAGCTTTTGTCAATATCAATGAATCAATACCACATATAAACTAAAAGATAAAGTTGCTTCCTGTAATTTTAACATTAAATTACTTTGAAATTTAATTACAAATTATATTATTAATTATAATTGTTCAGTCGCACAGTCAGCCAGAATTAAAGTCAGTCATTAATCAGAACAGTCAGCCATTAATCAAAACACTCTCTTAGACCAGGGGTCTCCAACCTTGGCAACTTTAAGACTTGTGGACTTCAACTCCTAGAGTTCCTCAGCCAGCAAAGCCAAGGTTGGAGACCCCTGTCTTAGACAACATATGAAAATACATTACAAAGTTTCCTTACAGTCCTGTTCTGAAATCAATACATGAATGTTGCAGGAAGAGGGAAAAAATCCCGAATTTTTCTTTGTTGTCTTGAATTTGATTTTTGAAAAATAATAATCTCCACAATTTTGGAGTCATTATTTCATTTCAATTTTAATACACAGCTTAAAATATAAATGTTGCATAAGGCAGAAAAGTCATGTAGAAGTAACTATGGGTTTTTCTTCCTTTTTTTGGCCAAGAAATAATTGGCTGGATTTTATTATCATAGGCCAACATTTATTGACAGATTTTTAGTTTCTGGAGTTACATTACACATTGTCAAGATGTTCATAGGATTTTGCCTCCAGAAAAGCGTACTTAAGTAAATTTCCTCAACTCGGTGCTCCAAATAATTCTTCCAAATCAAGAAAATTAATTTTGTCACAAGCCTAAGGAAGGAGATTCAACTTCAAACTTTTTTCTGATTATAACATTATATTGCCACTAATGTCTCCATACTGAGATGAGCTACCAATAATGTGACAAATAAAAGGCAAATGCAATTTTTTTAAAAAATTAATGGGCAGGGCAAGATTACACAGAAATAGCACACATATTGCTTAGCTTTGTGGATCTTTGTGCCTGCAAAAATGGGTGCCAATAAAACAGAACTCTATATGGAGAACTGTAATATACATTAAGTAGTTCTCACTCACTGCAACAGTAAAATTGGGACTGGAATTTCTTGACACAATCATAAAGCACAATGTCCTGTAACTGTGCTGCAGCAATTCCAGAACTTCTGATTGTCATCATTAAGCAAAACACAGTGGATTGTTAAGTGAGGACTTAAAGTGGCTGCCATTTGCAGCCTCCTGCTGGCATCCCCACTGATTTGCAGGGGACTGGCAAAATGATGTTCATGTGACTGCAGGAAGTTGCAACAACATAACCGCTGGGAGAGAGGTCATAAGTAATAGTACGAGAGGTCATAAGTTTGAATGGTCACTGAATGAATGGTCGTTAAGCAAGGACCATCTGTAGCAAGAGAAATATCTAAAGCAGGGGTTCCCAACTCCCGAGCCATGGATTGGTACCGGTCCTTGACCTGTTAGGAATTGGGCCGTGCAAGCGGCAAGCAAACAAGCACACGCGTGGGATGTAAGTTGCATGGGAAAGTATTCCCCTGTCCTCCCCCCAAATTTTCTTCCAAAACTGGTTCCTCATGCCAGAAAGGTTGGGGGTCACTGATCTAAATATGATTTTTTTAAAAAAAAAACCACATCAAGATGATAGCCATGACAGTGTGATTGAAACAGTCCATTTTTCCTGTGCGACCCTGATTTCAGCAAAATTCATATTTTGATGTGTGGATTGAAGATTTCCTATGAGTGGTGTGGTGGCCTGGAGATGGAGCTCTTGCCTCACAATCAGGAGGCTGTGAGTTCGATCCTCAGTAGAGGCAGCTATTTTTGTTGTGGCCTACCAACTGTAAGTGGAGTTGGCGACAGAATCAAATGATGAGGAACTTGGGGAGGAACTTGGGCTGGTTCTGGAGTCTGGAGAAAGCTCTGATGGAGGCTCTGCATCGGACACAGAGATAATAGAGCCAGAGCCGTCCAACATTTCCCAGCCATAGGGCGAGGAAGAAAAACAGCTGAGGCCTGTTCCAGACGCACATATGCGCAGAGCTGTTAGGAGAGGGAAACAGTGAAGATTAAGGAGTCAATTCAGGAAGCAAAGCACACATGGACACTGAATGGCCCCTCCCTGGCTGGGGAATAAATAGAAGGAAAGGGGAGTGGTTATTGTAGGAGACAACAGATAGTATTGCTGAAGAGTTTGCTCATTGTATTTCATGCCACTAAGACTGCTCGCTAGAACTTAATTTGCAGCCTTTTCGGCTGGGAGCTCAGGGCCTTGCAATTATCGCAAGGAACTGATAAGGTCTGTTACTGCAGTTAACTCTTTGAAGGGCTGTTGCCTGGACTTTTCAGTGGGTGAATGCCATTAACTCACAAAAGAGGGGTTTTTCATGATAAGGAGTTTGTTTCTTGCTTCTGCTAAGGCTAGGTCAAAACAATTTCTCTCTCTGGGCACAATGAGAATATATCTGCTGAACAAAACTCCACACAGGCGACAGGAAGGGTAACTAGCCAGTAAACACTCTGCTAGCTCCATTCAGTTGCCCAGGCTCCACCCCACAAGAGGGTTAAAAGATTATGATGTTGATTGAAGATTTCCTTCTGCAGTTTCTAATCCTTCCAAACCCCACTAATTTACTTTTCCTTTCCTTCAAATAAGAAGCAAACAGGACATTCCCTGGCTGGATTCCTTTCTGTGCAGCTACACGCAATGTATGAATCTGGCTAGGAGAATTTAGAAGTACAGCTAGTCCTCAACTTACGACCACAATGGAACTCAATTTTTCTGTTGCTAAGCGAATCACTGCAGTTAAGTTAGTAACACAGTTGTTCATTGAATCTGTTTCCCCCATTGACTCTGCTTGTCAGAAGGTTGCAAAAGGTGATCACACAACCCCGAAACACTACAATCATCTTGAATATCGGACAGTTGCCAAGCATCTGAATTTTGATCACGTGACCATGGGAATGTTGCAATAGTTGTAAAATGGTCACTTTTTTCAGTGCTGTTGTAACTTTGAACAGTCACTGAACAAACTGTTGTAAGTCAAGGACCACCTGCCCTATTAAAAAAAGAAATAATGGCTTAGACTAGACAGATGAAGCAAGTCAGTTATACCAGAAATCCTTAATTTTGCTCTTTGCCCTTGTACGTCCCATCATCCGCATTAAAAACAAAAACAAAAATATACAGAGAAAATGACATGCTGTAATGGAAAGAAGAGAACTTTTCAAATTAATTGACAGCCTAATCCTTGGTTCTGCTTTTTCCACAAACGACAGCTATCTACAAATTTGGCACCCAACTGATGTGTTCAGATGGCAGATCTCAGAATCTGAATCTACAGATCAGACAAGGCCAGTTCAGATCCATCTTTACTGGGGTAATTAATCAGGACAAAGCAGCAAAGCAACCTGAGAGAAACTCTAAAGGTAAAGGGTTAGAGTGATAGGCAGTAAGTATATAACAGTAATGTTAACTAAAAGAACATGTTAAAAAGCTTCATTTAAACAATAGGATAAAACTGGAAGTATTAGAATAACTGACAGTGGATATTTTAATTCAAATAACTTTAAAGAAAAAAGCATCCCAAAGAATCCATGCATCTGTTTGAAAGACAAAAAAGGGATGAGAAACATTCTCCTTTTAAGAATCCATTTAAGGACAATCTTATCAACATGAGGGACAATTCGAGCATTTTACAACCTCAGCTTATCCAGATTCTAAATAGCTAAATCTATTGTGAATTTTATTGCACTGCATTTTTAAAAAACATTTGCAACAGGTTACATGTTTTGTAATCTGTCTTTAGCTTGGTATAGAATTTGATAGGATATTGTCACAGTCCAAATAAAATAAGACTTGCAGAATTTGTGTGGCTAACTAACTTCAATGTGGTAAGACTGTGTCTACCTTTCAGAGTTAATTTTCCATAGGCATCTATAAAAGCAACCCCAGCCGATTCTTCCTATTTTATATAATTACAGACAGCACAAAGTCATCTTTAATTCAACCAGAATGCTGCTGGAATACTTCCAGAATGTTAATTCAGTTACAGTCTGTAACCTTATGCTTTGGTTTGAAAAAGCACAAGTTAAAAAAACAAATCCTAAAATTCTCATAAGTCATCAAAAATCCAGCAGTAAAGGGTCTTATCAGGAACTATCTAGAGTTGAGCACCAATAGTTGAATTCCATATATTTCTATATATTACCAGAAATAAAATAGCTTTTTATAATCATTATTCTTAATTTGTAGTTACAGTTATTGGAAAACTCTTCTGTGTAGTTATTAGAAAACCTTTAAGAAATTAATTAAAGGTACCGTATATACTCGAGTATAAGTCGACCCGAATATAAGTCGAGGCACCCAATTTTACAACAAAAAACTGGGAAAACTTATTGACTTGAGTATAAGTCGAGGGTGGGAAATGCAGCAGCTACTGGTAAATTTCAAAAATAAAAATAGATACCAATAAAATTACATGAATTGAGGCATCAGTAGGTTAAATGTTTTTGAATATTTATTTCAAAGAAAAACAGTAAACTAGCTCTGTAAGTGAAAAAGAAAGCCAACAAAACCAATATGGTATCAACAATAACTTTAAAAGTACAAAAACCTTAGCTCAATCAGCAACCAAGCTAAAACACAAGAGTTAAAATCCTTCAAAACTGGATTCTTCATCATCATCTGTATGTCCAAACAGAGTCACTCTCTCCCTTGCAAGAAAAAAGCATGTGTATGTGCTGCATGTACATCCTGTTTTGGAGAGCCACCATCTCTTTCATAGCTCTCCCTCATGCCTCCATTGCATGTGCACACATGCCATGGCTCAGTAGTAGGCCAACATACAGATGTCACACTAGGTTCCCTCCTCAAAAGGAACATCCAACCTTTCTTGAGAAGTACAAACTTCATCTGTTCAGGATTGTGGTGACAAAGGTGAAGGAGGATGGGGCTGAGAGAAGGGAAGGGAAGAAAAGATCATTGACAGGGAGAAAGATAGGGAGAAACACCTGGAAGTGTGAGCCCTCGAGTTCCCTTAGGGAAGACCAGACAACAAGGGGAGAGGAGAGGAGGAGGAGGAGGAGGAGAGTTAAAAAAAAAAGAGTGGGAAGCCAACTCACGCGTGCCATCAAAGCCAGGGGGAAGCGGGGCTTTCTCCACCTGCTGCCGCCAGAGGAGCGCGGGGGGGGAGTGCGGGGAAAGGGGGTTCGTGCCAAGGCTCCGCAAGCGATTACCAGATTTGCAGCTCCGTTTGTTGGTGAAGCTGGAAGCGCGCAACACAGGAGCTCGCGGGGGCCCCGGGCGGCCGTTAATGGGGAAGGAGAGGCCGCTTGGGGTCACCAGGCTCAGGCAGCCTCCCCCGCCCCCTCCCCTAGCAGCGAAGAGCTGCTCCGGGGGGTTCCCGCCACGGCACAGCCAGACACTTTGTCTCGCTGACCCCGGAGCAGCTCTTTGCTTCTTGGCAAAGCTGGAAGCGCACAACACAGGAGCTCACGGGGGCCCCGGGCGCCCGTTAATGGGGAAGGAGAGGCCGCTTGGGGTCGCCAGGCTCAGGCAGCCTCCCCCGCCCCCTAGCCTAGCAGCGAAGAGTGCTCCAGGGGGCTCCCGCCACGGCACAGCCAGGCACTTTGTCTTGCTGCCCCCGGAGCAGCTCTTCGCTGCTAGGCTAGGGGGCGGGGGAGGCTGCCTGAGCCTGGCGGTTTCTTGGCGAAGCTGGAAGCGTGCAACACAGGAGCTTGCAGGGGCCCCGGGCGCCTGTTAATGGGGAAGGAGAGGCCGCTTGGGGTCGCCAGGCTCAGGCAGCCTCCCCCGCCCCCTAGCCTAGCAGCAAAGAGCTGCTCCGGGGGGCTCCCGCCATGGCGCAGCCAGGCACTTTGTCTCACTGCCCCCGGAGCAGCTCTTCGCTGCTAGGCTACGGGGCGGGGGAGGCTGCCTGAGCCTGGCAGTTTCTTGGCGAAGCTGGAAGCGTGCAACACAGGAGCTCGCGGGGGCCCTGGGCGCCTGTTAATGGGGAAGGAGAGGCCGCTTGGGGTCACCAGGCTCAGGCAGCCTCCCCCGCCCCCTAGCCTAGCAGCGAAGAGTGCTCCAGGGGGGCTCCCGCCACGGCGCAGCCAGGCACTTTGTCTTGCTGCCCCCGGAGCAGCTCTTTGCTGCTAGGCTAGGGGGCGGGGGAGGCTGCCTGAGCCTGGCGGTTTCTTGGCGAAGCTGGAAGCGTGCAACACAGGAGCTTGCAGGGGCCCCGGGCGCCCGTTAATGGGGAAGGAGAGGCCGCTTGGGGTCGCCAGGCTCAGGCAGCCTCCCCCGCCCCCTCCCCTAGCAGCGAAGAGCTGCTCCGGGGGGTTCCCGCCACGGCACAGCCAGGCACTTTGTCTTGCTGCCCCCAGAACAGCTCTTCGCTTCTTGGCAAAGCTGGAAGCGCGCAACGCAGGAGCTCGCGGAGGCCCCGAGCACCCGTTAAAGGGGAAGGAGAGGCCACTTGAGGTCGCCTGTGTGGCCCTCAGCGGGTAGACAGCCGTGGCGGCAATGCTGCCCTGGAGGCGCGATCGGTTGCAGCCACGCCAGCACAGGCCAGGCATGGTGCCATAGCGGCTGACTCGAGTATAAGCCGAGGGCGGTTTTTTCAGCACAAAAAATGGGCTGAAAAACTCGGCTTATACTCGAGTATATACGGTAAGTAAAACCTTTTCTTTATAGATTAAGAGCGGGAGTAAAAAAGTATTTTGACCAGGTAATTACTAAACACACCATATATGCTGATAGCATCGTATGGACATAGAGAGATACAAATGAACAAAATAAAAGCCTATATAACCTGACCATTATCAAACAAACAATAAATTTACTGCTCCATCAGATCACCATAATTAGTTCTATAAATCTTCAGTTCCTATGGGATTTCAGCTTTCCTGATGGGAACAAACCCGATCTATCTGGAACCTTAATAAGCAATGTGGATTCTCAAAGGTGTTTGCTGATTTCATTAGTGATATTTTGATAGGCAAAGGAAATATATGACAGAGTACCTGTTCTGCAATATGCACACTCAGAGCTGCAAATTCTTACAATAGAAGGTGGAGGCCCTAATTTTCTGTCAAAAACTCTTGACAGTTTTAAATTCCAATGTTTAAATATAAAACTTACTTTTGATATAACATCAATTTTTATTCCAAAATTTTATTTTATTCCAAAATACATGAGAGACAAATCCATGTTTCTACATTTCACGTGCATAGTTTCCCAATAAAGAATCTATCATTCTTGCACAGCAGTTGGCTTCTAATCTTATTTTAGAATTATTTTGAGAAAGATAAAGAAAGATCTTTGTATATCCCTAAGACATCACTGGCCTTTTGGAAAGTCATTTTTAATTCCCACTGTGACAGACAAGCTTTCAAGCAGAGAAATGCCAGATGGAAAATTTGTATCTGCTTATTAAATATTTTTAGAGGATGTGAAACAATGCTTTCGTCTTTAAAACATGCTATTTAATATTTCCGCACATGAATCATGTCTTCTTTGAATAACAATTCCAATTATAAACTGGAAGTAAACTTTTTTAAAAAAAATCTGCACAAGTTGGAAGGTACTGCAAGATGAAAAAGGGTGCCATTCAAATATTCAGGAGCCCAGAAAGTTTTGCATTTTTGCTGGGATGTCTAGATTTTGATCAGTGGGGGAAATGCGTAGTTCCATATGAATTTCTGCTTGCTATTACAACAGATACTTCACTAGACACTGTCCCAACCCACCTTACAGAGTTGTTGTGCAGAAGCTAGTAGGAGAAAGGTGTGCTGGATGTTTGCAACTTTGCATTATTTGTAAAAATAATAAAGGTGGGATATGAATGAATGAATGAATGATCTGTGATCACTAAACAAACAAAATGATGAAATCATCACAGTCTTTTGGACACTCTGATTATCCCCTGACAGATTCTTGTCAGTTGTGAGAAATAGTGAAAAATTAAGTCGGGAGCTTATAAACCAGAGCTTTTGTCTACTTGCGCCATAAATAAAAAAAACTTCCCACTGATGTCATCAGGATCCAATTTCATTCATATATTTCAGTGTATTTCTTCATTTGGTGCAGGGGGTATTTCACCTATTTCTATAATAAGCTGTTCACCCCAGCCCACTGTAACTACATAGCCAAAAAGGCATTAAGAACCTTATCCAACGTAGCTTTTTCTTTGGTAATATCACACTACTAACTAGAGCATACAAAACATTTGCTAGACTAATACTCGAATACAGCTCATCAGTCTGGAACCCATATCATTTATCTGATATTAACACAATTGAAAAAGTCCAGAAATGTTTCACAAGAAGAGTTTTCCACTCCTCTACTCGATGTAGAATACCTTATGCCACCAGACTTGAAATTCTAGACCTAGAAAACCTTGAATTACGCCGTCTTCGGTCTGATCTAAGTATGGTATACAAAATCATATATTGCAGTGTCCTTCCTGTCAATGAATACTTCAGCTTCAACCATAACAACACAAGAGCACACAATAGATACAAACTCAAGGTTAACCGCACCAAACTTGATTGCAGGAAATACGACTTCAGCAACAGAGTGGTCAATGTCTAGAATACTCTACCTGACTCTGTGGTTTCTTCCCCAAACCCCCAAAACTTTAACCTTAGACTGTCTACTCTTGACCTCACCCCTTTCCTAAGAGGCCTGTAGGGGGCGTGCATAAGCGCACCAATGTGCCTACCGTCCCTGTCCTATTGTTTCTTTTATTTTTCTTATATGTACCCATTTCATGTATTCATAACTATGTATATACTTATACCTATTATCTTGTAAGCGATTGACAAATCAAAATAAATAAAAATAAATAAATAATACAGTAACCATAGAGTACCAACACTTATTTTGTCAAATAGACAATGGTGTGTGGAATGAATAGAAGGCATAATTAGGAGAGTTCATCCAACCAATCCAATAAAGGAATTGAGAAAAGCCTAACTGAAATGCATTTAGGTATTATTAGGTAAAAGAGCTCCAGATTTGCCAAATTAAATGAATTTCATTTCCTGAAAATGGAAGAAAAGGTAAAACATATGTCTCTGTGTGCTTGAGCATACAAAGGGGTTGGTAGTACTGTTTTAAGAAAGTCAATAAATTAGTTTTTGGTACAACAAAATCCAGCTAAAAATAATTATTCTATTCATGAATGGTAGGTTTATCTTCCTTTAGAGTGTGAAACTTCATGAAATATTGTGTTTGAATGAATGTCTTGTGCTAGTTTCTAGCATTTCTAGTTTCAAAAGGCACTAATATTATTATGGAAATGATGTAGATATCAGAAGCAAAGGAAGTACGTTATTCCATTTGTTTTTACAACACTGAGTTCTTGGTCAGGGTACTAGAATCTCAGTTTTCCTAACAGCCTTTCTGAGCACTGAAATTGCTATAACACTTCTAGACAGATAATACTTCTAAGACAGATAATACTTCTAGTATTATCTGGTATTATCTAGTATTATATACTTCTAGACTAGTATACTTCCAGACAGATAATACTATTTCAGTAGATTGTACAATTATTCAAAGTTGGAATGCAACAGACGTTACTGATTCAGAAATAGAAAGGAAATAAAGATCTGCTTCTCCCAGCATTTCAAAAAATATAATTCTGTTTGAACAATTCTACTTCTAAATGAATCTGGACACAAACTATAAATGCTATTTATGATCCCTACAAATATTAGTGTATTTTGCAATTAAAAATCACTGTAAACATTGGCAAGATTTGGATAATTTTACACACATTGATTCTTTGATAACTAAAGTTTCAAAAGACTTTACCTCTAAGTTTTCAAGTTTATTATACTTAACAGCTGGAATGTGGCTTTATTTAATAGAAAGTGTCGTGTCCGCAAAAGAAGCCAGGAGTCGGTGACTAAGTTTCAAGCTCTTTATTAAACAGTTGTGAACCGAACCGGCGAAAAGGAAAAAGCCCGCGGTTTTTATCCTTTTCGCTGCGGCGGCCGCGGCCAATGGCAGCGATTCAAGTCTCCCGCTCTTGGAGCGAGCCAATCGCGGGAGACCTCAATCGGGCCAATCAGCGCGGCTCGCCTGGCCAATCAGAAATCCCCGCGCTTTAGCCAATCAAAGCGCGGGGATTTCAAGTATTCAAATTCAGGACAGAACACCCCTCCCCTCTTGGTATAGTCCATCACGTTGCGTAGTCACGTAGGTAGGCGGGGCTCCGTCTAGTCCTACTTGACCTGCGCAACTCAGTTGCAAACTGGATTTCGGCCGGAGCGGTCATGTTTTTGGCTGCTCCCTCTTCTGTGCGAACCGGCTGGATGATCGGGCCGGTTCTTTCTCCGTGGCTCCCACCTGGGCCTTCCGGGTTGGTTGAGCTACGGGTTTCGCCGCTCCCGCTTGGCTTCTCCGAGTCGGTTGAGCTGGCCGGGTGGTTCTTCTCCGGTGGGGAATCGCGATGGCTGCGTTCCGGTAAGTACTGCTGGTTTATTTTTTCTTGCGTTTGTTTATTCGGGTATTCCCTCCCCCCTTGGTTCGTGTTTTGGGGGTTGAGGTCCGTTGCTGTTCGTGACCTGAGCTGGTCTATGTGTCGTTTCCAGGCTCGCCCATCGGTGGTTTGGAGCCGGTACGACCGTGGACCTGTGATTTGAGTGATGACGGCTGGGATCCATAGGGGGTCCCCCGTCAGATTTTTTGCGTACACTAAATCACCGGGGGCAAAGGTCCGGTATTTAGTACTGGAGTCTGGGGGTCGCTCCGGGTTATATGTTGGGTGTAACCTGTCGAGCGGGGACCTCAGCTTCCTACCCATCAGCAACTCGGCTGGGCTTTTGTTGGTAGTGGTGTTCGGGGTGATGTGTTGTATAAAGAGTTTATTGATTTTGTCGTTGATCTCCCCGTGGTCCATTTTCCGGATGGTTTTTTGGGTAAATTGGACCATCCGTTCCGCCCTACCGTTCGCTGCCGGATGCGCCGGTGCTGTTAATGCGTGGTGGATGCCCCTCTCCGCCAGGAACCTCTCGAAGTCGAGGGAAATAAACTGGGGCCCGTTGTCTGAGACGACGACGTCTGGGAGGCCGTGTGTGGAAAAGAGTTTGCAAAGTTCTTTAATAACGGCCTCCGTGGTAGTGGATTTCATGTCGCTTAACTCCAACCAGTTGGAGTAAGCGTCAACTGTGATCAGAAAGGTATGTCCATTCGTGGGACCGGCAAAGTCTAAATGGATTCTGGACCAGGGTCCCCTTGGTGTTTCCCAGTCCAGGATGGGTGCTGCGGGTGGGCTGGGTCTGGTCTCCTGGCATCGTTGGCATTTGGCTACCCATGCCTCTATCTGCTTGTCCATCCCTGGCCACCAAGCATAACTCCTGGCCAGGGCTTTAGTTCTGACGATGCCAGGATGCCCTTCGTGCAGCATCTCTAAGACCCTCCCTTGCAACCTGTCCGGGATGACCACCCTGTCACCCCACAAAATACATCCCTTGAGTAGTGAAAGTTCGGTCTGGCGGTTTCTGAATGTCTTAACGGATTCGTCACTGTCCCTTTCAGGCCAACCTTTTTCCACCCAATGTAAAATTCGCGCCAGACGCCTGTCCTTGATAGTTTCCCTGGCAATGTCTGACGCTGTAATGGGTAGGTTGGGCAAATTTTCGATGTTAAGGGTGTTTGTTGTTGGTGCTGGGTCAGGATCAGAGTCTGGTAAAGGCGAGCGGCTTAAAGCGTCCGCGTGCGAAATTTTCTTACCTGGCTTGTGTAACAGTTCGTAGCTGTAGGCTGCCAGGAACTCGGACCACCTTGTCATCCGGGGTGATAAAATGTTCGGGGTGGCTCGGTTTCCTGCGAGGATGCCCAGCAACGGCTTGTGATCTGTCACGATGGTAAACGGGCGGCCATAAAGGTATTCGTGGAATCGCTTAACGGCGGCAACTATAGCCAAAGCTTCTTTGTTCAGCTGGCTATAGTTCCGCTCTGGTTTAGTTAGAGTCCTGGAAAAGAAAGCGATGGGTGCTTCTCTTTTGTCGGGGAGAGTATGGCTGAGGACAGCGCCGACGCCGAAAGGTGATGCGTCGCAAGTGACAACCAAGGGCAAGGTTTCGCTGAATTGAATCAGGACGGCATCGGAGGTGAGGAGGTCTTTGGTTTTTTGGAAAGCGGCTTGCTCTCGTCTCCCCCAAGTCCAAGTTGCCGCCTTATCTAGGAGCCTATGCAGAGGCTCCGCCGCCGTAGCCTTTTGGGGTAGGAAAACATTATAAAAATTCAGCAAGCCTAAGAAAGCCTGTAGTTCCGTTTTAGACCTTGGGGTGGGGGCTTCTTTGATGGCTTTCACTTTTTTAATTGTAGGGTGAATGCCATGCCGGTCTAGAAGGTAGCCCAAGAATTCCACTCGCTCTGTGCATAGTTGGCATTTTTCTCGTTTTACTTTGAGTCCCGTTACTTTAAATTTTGTTAAGACCTCCCTGAGTCGGTTTTCTAATTCGGCTTCGTTTGGCGCTGCCACTAATACGTCATCAAAATAGGGCACCACCCCCTTGATGCCCTGCAGTAAACGTTCCATCAGGCTCTGAAAGATGCCTGGTGCCACGCTGACTCCGAATTGGAGCCGGTTACATTTGAATGCCCCCCGATGGGTAACGATGGTCTGGGCTTCCGCTGTTTTTTTGTCGACCGGCAACTGCTGATATGCCTGGGCGAGATCGAGCTTGGCAAAGACCTTGCCCCCTCCCAGTGAGTGCAGTAGGTGTTGCACGATTGGGACAGGGTAGGCGCTTTGTTGCAATGCGCCATTTAGGGTGGCCTTATAGTCCCCACAAATTCTCACGGACCCGTCTGGCTTGACTGGGGTCACTATAGGGGTCTCCCATCGGGCATGGTCTATCGGCTGCAACACCCCCTGTTTGACGAGCTTGTCGATCTGCTCGTCAATTTTTGGTTTTAGGGCGAATGGTACCCTCCTAGGTTTTAGTCGCTTGGGGGGAACCCTAGGGTCTAGGTCAAATGAGATAAGGGGCCCCTGGTACTTGCCCAGGCTTCCGTCAAAGACCTCCCGGAACTCCTGGGCTAGCCGCTGTTCCCAGCCGTCGTCGACGACGTGGTTGACTCCTGTCAGCGCGATGTCAAGCGGGGCGAACCATTGTAGGCCCAGCAGGCTTGGGCGGTCGCGATCGACGATTGTGAGTGGGAGTTGTTCGGTGCGGCCTTTGTAAGTTACATTAAAGTTCTTGGTGCCCACTACCGGGACGCGGTTTCCCTGGTAGTCTTTTATAATGATTTTTTGGGCATTAATGTTCCTCTTATGGAGGGTGGGCACTAGCTGTTTTATCTCGTGCCATGCAATCATGGAGAGGTAGGACCCGGAGTCCACCTCCATCTTGCATGGTTGGCCTTCAATATGGACTTCTACGTGTACCTTTCTGGCGCCGTCGGAGATGGCGTGGCCGATGGTTACCGTCTGGTGGGTATCTTCCTTGCGCCGACTGTCGCCGCCTCTTGAAGAACGTTGGATTCGGTCCCACCGACCGTCCGATTGGCGATCTCTGGTCCTGGGCGGGGGGCTTTCCTTCTTTCGGTCGTGATGTTCCCATCTGGGAGGGCTGCGGGTCTTCTTTTGGCGGCAAACTCGAGCGATGTGTCCCCGTCTTTCACAATGCCTACAGATAGAGTCAAAAAATCGGCATTCTGATCTGGGGTGGTCGCCGCCGCACCCGGCACAGTTGGTCCTCGACCTACGACCTCTTCGGTTCCGCTGGTCGCCGCGACCCGTCTGCACGCGATGTATGTCCTCCTCGTCTTCCGACGTGCTGGACGTAGACTGGAATTCTCCGTAGTGTGCAGTTGATTCGCTTTTAGGGTCGGCCGACCTTGTCGGGTTGTTGTTTCCGCCCTTCGCGTCTGATTTTCGCATGCTGTCAGCGGAAGTGCGGGTTGCTTCTGCGGCTGCGGCTGCGGTGAGGGCGTCTGTTAAGCTGATGTCGCCCTTGGCCATAAGCCGGCTCTGGAGTGTAGGGTCCCATAGGCCGAGTACGAATCGGTCTCTTAGGAGGGTGTTTAGACCTTCAAACTCGCAGAGCCCTCCTAGGCGCCGCAACTCGGCGATGAAATCGCTCAGTTTTTCGCCTGGTTTCTGATCTCGGCAGTAAAATTCGTTGCGCCGGATCAGGATGGGGACCTCGGGGGCATAATGGCGCCGCAGGATAGGTTCGAGGACGTCCCAGTCCATGGCGGTTGCGTCTGCCGGCTTGGCCAATGCCTTGGCCATCTGGAAGACCTCGGTTCCGCAATGTGTGAGGAAGACGGCGCGTTTTAGCGGGCCCGGGGCATCCTTCATTCCGGTGCACTCGAGGTACATGCGGAAACGGTCTGAAAACGATTCCCAGTCCTCGGTGGCGGGGTTGAAGGGGGCGGGCGGTGCGATTTTCGCCATCTCTGTGCTGAAACTGGCTCTTGTTGGACACGGGGTTCGGTTCAGGGTCGGGATCCCATCCTCGTCGCCAGTGTCGTGTCCGCAAAAGAAGCCAGGAGTCGGTGACTAAGTTTCAAGCTCTTTATTAAACAGTTGTGAACCGAACCGGCGAAAAGGAAAAAGCCCGCGGCTTTTATCCTTTTCGCTGCGGCGGCCGCGGCCAATGGCAGCGATTCAAGTCTCCCGCTCTTGGAGCGAGCCAATCGCGGGAGACCTCAATCGGGCCAATCAGCGCGGCTCGCCTGGCCAATCAGAAATCCCCGCGCTTTAGCCAATCAAAGCGCGGGGATTTCAAGTATTCAAATTCAGGACAGAACAGAAAGGATGGTAAAATTGGTACTCTGTAACCATTTTTATACATCTTTAATAAGTTCACCTATGCACTAATTGCATTTTCATAAAGCAGACTTTAAAAGAGCTTGTTATATACCAAACATTTTAGCATGATATTAAAATAGAAGTAAAAATATCCATAAAATAGCCACTCTAGATTTTTTTTTAATGGAAAACAAAGCTAATTTTCAAAAGTGTTGATACGTAGTCACTGCTAAATTACAGATAGAACTAGCTCTACTATTTGATAACTTAAGTCCATATCAGGTGGCAAAATCTGGTGTACACAGTGAAAGACTTCAAAGTAAACCTTTAGGTGTTTTTTTTTTAAATGTAATATGTTTCAGAACAAATTCATCTAGCTCAGGTCACAGTAGTAATTTTAAACTGGTTCATACAGTCCTTGAAAACTACAGTATTAACCAGAATTGCACCCCCCCCCCCCAAAAAAAAATAACTGTCCAAAAGAAAGCAAAATGCCCTGGTCCATTTCTGATTTAATCAAGTACAGATAGACCTATGACCACAACTGAGCCCATGTTCATGGGGATGGTGCAGTGGCCATAAGTGTGAAAAAATGGTCATAAGTCACTTTTCTCAGTGCCATTGTAACTTTAAAAGGTCATTAAATGAACTGTTGTAAATCAAAGACTACCTGTTCACAATTGCAAAGCAATAAGAAGATCTTTCTTAATATTGCTAGAAATAATTCAAGGCATCCTTGGTATAATGTAGAAGCTATTTTAATTATACTCTCCAAATTCTTTGAAAATAAAACATACTTCAGTGGAGAGCTGATTCATGTTATCATTATCTTGTACAAAGTCTTTAGACAATAATAGGCTGAACATTTGTTAAGCTATTTTTTTAGGTTGTTGCAGTTGGTATAGCATGATTATATAACTGGAGGAGCATGACACATTTTTATTGTTTTCAGAGGATGGAGTGTATCCCTCTCTTTTATAGAAAGAGTAAGCCTATCTGCTGAAATCTTAAATCATCATTTCAGAAACAATAAGGACCATATCCACAGCCCTCACCTTGGCCCCTGCTGCATATTTCTGTGTTAGGTACAAAGATTGCAGATGACATAGAGAATGGCTTTGAGGGAGAGGAGGAAGAAATACTGACAAAGGTACAGTCACTTAAAAGAAATCTGAGCCAGAACAGACATACATTAATGGTAGCATACATTAACATCTGTAATAAGCCCCTCCTTAGTTCACATGAAGATAAAGGAAGGGAGTGGGGAGGCTCATTCAGGCTTACAAGATTCTATTATTATAACTTTACAATAACAATAGCTAGCACAGGTCTATATGAACTTAGTTTCCTAGTCTGGTCTAGGAAGGGCTGACAAAGGTAGGTGCAGAATTACCATCTCAGGCATCTCTTGCTTACATGAAATTAAAGACCTCACCCAATTATTCTTCCCACATCTCAACATTTTGTCTTGCAGAAGAAGAAGAATCAGTGCAGCAAACACACAGGGCAAGAAAGGATAACAAGTAAAAAAAAAAAAAGTGGAGTATATTGTAGATTGCAGTATGCTCTGAGAAATAGCCAAAGTGTTTCAGTTAATAGCAGAAGCCTGGAATGTACTTAGAAGCCAGAATGCTAAATACAGTTCTCTGGGCCCCAAGATAAACCTCTCAGACGGACTCCATCTGGTGGTCCCTACCAATGGTGAGAGAGTCCAGATGCATCTGGGGTGGAAGGAGAAAAAGAGGAGGAAACTCACATGGATGCTTCTTCCCTGGTGCTGCTGAAATATTCTTCAGACATCTGAAGGTCTCCACTCACTTCTCAGTTATTTCCAAATCCCATTCTCCACTCCTGACAGTAGAGACTCCTCATATGCCTGCCTGAAACCCTCTCCTTTTCAGGCATACCTTATGTGGGCTGAAAAGATCCCAGTGGTCACTAGATGACAGCAAAGACTTGTCTTGAGTCTTTCTGAATCTCTGCTGCCATCTAGTGGAACCCTGTAGTCCATGCTGTCACCAATGGATGACTCAGGAGTCCTGTCAGAGGAGAAAATCAGTAGTAATGGATTTTCCCTCACCTCTTTCCTTCTATCATCACTTTTCCTCTATGACTTCTATTGGGTCCTTGTGCTTAGACAACTGTGCTTAGGCTCCAGAAATGTGAATGATCCCTAAACCTAGCAGCCTGATACATTCTTTGGATGTAGACCTTTTTCAGGCCAGATATAGTGCCCCACAATCAAGTTTGTGAAAGGCGGAAATCAAGGAGGAGTCCCCCTCATGCCATGGGCCACAAGATGGCTACCTCTTCTATCTTTACAATATTTGCTGCACTGAATATCTAAGGAAGCCAGCTACGGATAGTTGGGTACTGGACCTGTTGGCTACCAATCTATATATCAAAAATGTGTATGAATTAAAGTCCAAACATTTGAGATCTGTTTGTTGAGGAGTGAATGACAGTGGCATAAAATATAGTCCAAGGGATTAATTTTATAACTATTACAGTAGTTTGTTTGGCCTTTTAACATCAACAACTCGGCTGATTTGTAAAATTATAGTTTTCTTTTTCCTTGTGGAATAAATGCTTCCTTTTTTTTCTGTGGATAAAATAAAATTCATACAGAATTTTTCTCCAATGCACATAATAGGAGAATCAAATATTATGCATACAAAAAAGGCTTGGCAAATAATAAAAGGCCTTGTAGCCAGTATCTTTCATAATAGCTCTCTGAGGTTGCCTGATGAAAACTGATAGAAAGAAGGGGTTTCCCCGCCTTTGAAGCTCAGTTCTTTATGCCAGAATGAGAGAATTGTTCCAGCTCTTTAATCATGATTGTTGTTTCCCAACAACATCTTTTGTGAGATATCAAGTCCAGAAGTACAACAGATTGCAAAGGAAACATAGGTATGAAGATATTAGTACTGAAGGCATTATTGCTATGACAGCTTTTGCTTCAATTTCTTTCCTAGCTATCACAAATGTAGAATGTGGATGAGGCTCTCAAGACTTAACAATAATTTACAAACCTTCCACCCCACACAAATTTACTCCCCTTAGTTTGGTTATCTATCAGAAAGCTCCCAAACTCAGCTCAGCTAAGTAAAAATTTTAACTAGGGACAAAAATAAAGCCATTTAAAATAATTGAGAGCTCACTGCTGATTGAAAAGATATAAAATGACTTTTAAAACCTTGGCATTTTTAAGCTGTTCTTTCACACAAATTCTTTCAGACAAATTAAGAGGCTCACCAAGGTACACAGTGCCCCTGAAACCAATCAATTATTAACTGTTTACCCATCAGGCACCTGTGGTTTAAAACCTACTGGTCCCATATAAGCTTTCACAGATTTTTGCCTTTCTCACTGTCTCCTGTTTATCAAACTAGAAGTGAATACAGTCGCTTCCTGCTTGAATTTTAGCAAAAGCGTTGCCTCTCTAAAACTGCTTTTTGAGTATCAAGATAAGCATCCTCTAGTCTTGCACTAATGGAGCTTCCCTCTTGAAATAGAGACAGAATTTCCCAAGTGCAACTACTGACCTAAAACAAATCCAGGGATATTAGACATATTTTTGAAAATGACTTGATTCCTGAAATGCTCGTTTCTATTAATTCAGCAAGGGGTGAGAAGTATTATCTCTGATGAATTCCTTACCAACAATTGCCATTAGTGTTCTAATATCTAAAAGGCTGCTATAAAGAAGAAGGGTTCAACCTATTCTTCAAAGCAAGACAAGAAGCAATGGGTGGAAACTAATTAAGGAGAAGTAACCTAGAACCAAGGAGAAATTTCCTGACAGTAACAACAATTAATTAGTGAAATAGCTTCCCTTCAGAATCTGCGGTTGTTCCAACACAGCAGATTTTAAGATGAGGCAACCATTTGTCTAGAATACTATAGACTAGATGACTTCCACAGTCCCTTCCAACTCTGTATTGTATTATTCTATTAACATGATTATATCAACCTGAGTTATTGAAAAGAATGTTGAACTGATTCAGAATAAAACATTGAAATTTCCATAGTCTTATAGCAGCCATACTCAAAGAAAAATTAAGACAGGTGAGGAAGAGTTAGATTTTAGGTATATTACTAGTTTCCTTCTGCTGGTTGAGTGGCAGCTGGTTAAAATGTTACCAAGATGAAGCATGAACAACTCAACTTTGCTTTCTGTAAGTTCCACTATAGAATTAAGGGTATCAGATGGGATTTCTAAACTCTGAAATCTCCATAAAGAGCAGAAAAAATGTACAAGATTCAAAGCTGCTCTGAGAGATGTTCTTTCATTTGCATTTAAACTAACCAAATATATATATTTACAACTGTAAATTGCTTTATACATATAGGTAGACCGCAATTTAATAGAGCCTGCCCATCACAGTCATAAGTCATGATGGTCATAAAGTGAGTCTACATGTGACCCAATTTTACAACCTTTTTGTGGTGATCATTAAGCAAATATCATGGCCAATTAAGTGAACCCATTATTTGCTATGGGGAGTTTTTGCCAAAAACTGGTTTTCAATAAAGATGTCAAAAATCATGATTGTGTGATCACAAATGGCTGAAAATATGGGCCAGATGCTGAGTACCCCAAATGCAGGGGGGCAGGACAATCGCCAGAACTACAGACCTGGGTCAAAGTTCCTTTTGATCAGTGGTGGGATTCCAATTTTTTATTACCAGCTCTGTCGGCGTGGCTTGGCAGGGGAAGGAGACTATCAAATCTCCATTCCCACCCCACTCCAGGGGAAGAATACTGCAAAATTCTCATTCCCTCCCCACCCTACTAACCTACTTTCCAGCTCCATTCTCCTGTGCAGGGCAGCAAAAGAAGACCCAGCTGATCAGTTGGGATTCTGGAGGTAGAGAAGAGATGGGGGTGGGGTCAGTCAGAGGTGGTATTTGCCGGTTCTCCGAACTACTCAAAATTTCCACTACCAGTTCTCCAGAACTTGCTGAATACCACCTCTGCTTTTGGAACTGGGGGTGAAGTGTCTGTTGTAACTTTGAATGGTTGCTAAGCAAACAGTTGTAAACCAAGGACTGTCTGCATATTATACAGGCTATGTCAGGAACCCCAGATATATGTTTCCTTTCCTTTGGATATACAGTAACATATCCAGTAAGGTTTCCATTTGAGTGTTATAACTTTAAAAGCAGCTTTTTATGAATGTTACATACAAACATATATAAAGTTAGAATAATCTCACATTTGAACTAAGGTAGTAAGAGTAATAATTATTATTATTACTTCTATGTGGCTAATACAGAGACAATCAAAGCTTTGAGATAGGTCAAATGGAAAGGAAAGGTAATTCAGAAGAGTAGTATTCCAAAGAATCTGTACATTTTCTGCAATAAAATGAATTTAGTGTGTGCAAAATCTGCAGAATCAAAAGCTAAGAAACAAGTGTTTCCTTAACAATGCTTAGTCAAAAACCATTGTTTGAAATGTGCTTTTCATCTTCATCACACCTGTTCCATCTGTCTTAGCTGCCTAAATAGGTCTCTTGTAAAACTTTTCTTTCAAACAATAGCACATGGCAGGAAGTTATGCAATAAATGTTTTTGTTATGAAATATTTCTAAAACACAGATGGGGCAGCTGGGATTCATGAACTTTGTGGAATTGTGTATAAATCAATGGACACAGGAGAAGCTCTATACTATCTAGCCAATTCACAACAATCATTGATACTAGGATTGTGATTATTAACACTATGCCTGACCATGGTTCTGACCTTTCAAAATCACAGCTGTGTATCTTTTATTCTGGTTTTCTTGTCCTGTCTCAGGACAGATTGCCAGGTCACTGTAAGGAGGATGCCCTGCATTTCCTCATTATCCACACTCAGGACTGAATACCAAAGAAAAAAATTGTCTCAGTATTCAAATTGCTTATTGATATGATGGATCAAAGCAAAAATCTACCACCCAGCCACATACAGTAACCCCTTGCATGATTTTGCTATGAATCTGGCACTGCTGAACATTTCCTATTCCAGGGCTAGGTAGATAACTAAACATAATCCAATGGCATTATGTGTCTGTTGTAATGACACAAGAGAGAAAGCACATCAGCAGTTCAGTGTTTCTGATTACAACCTTCCTTGGGGAGGGGAGTAGGTGCGGAGATGCACAAGAGGTTGGAAGGGGTACAAGGATGTAAGTGGGTACACAAGAGGTACAACACAAGGACTGAGGGGACACAAGTGTTAGGTAAGAAACTATTTCTGGAACAATGATGCCACAGGTTTTAATATTGACTATTAAATATTAAAAATGTAAAAATTTATTTTGGAAATGTGTACTGAAATTTAATTGCAAGTGTGTTAAAATTTTAAATTATACTTTACAGAGATTTTAAATTAGCCATGGCTAATTTGAAGTTTAATACTGAAGTTGAATTTTCTCCCCTGTCTGTAGTTATATGATAATCACATACTGCATTCAAGTTAGAATTTCGGTACAAAATGCCTAAAACCAAGCTTCTTTTTATATTGATACCCAATTGAGACACAGCTGCATTTTGTTTGAATATTTAGGGTTTTTTTTTTCTGATTCAAAAGCTACTTCTATCTATAAATTGTTTCTACCTGTGGTGAAATGTCTAAACATTTACACTCTTATGAAGAAATATGTCAGTAGAAATATATCAGTAGAGCATGCTACAAAAGGAAAACATATTAATAGAAATTAATTGAAATGGCATATTTTAGATAACAAGGAATTCAGACTTCATTTTATACATACAAGAAATGTTCTGGATTTATATCTATTATCAACCCAGACTTCTTAAAAATGAGTTCCTCTTTTATACAATCTTCCTTGTTTAGGAGTTTTTCATACAGCAGTTTTCAATTGCTTGTCTCGGGTACATAAATGGATTAGAAATGAAGCCAGCTTAAAAAGTCCCCTTCTGAATTTCAGCCACTTCCTCTGCTTTGGTCCCAGTGACAGCCTCAGGTTTTATCTGGGCCATATTTACTAGTGGAATTCCTCTAATTCTTTACTCCTCCTAGAAGGTTTTACAATTTTTTCTTCCATTTGGGCTAGAAAGAGAAAGTGGCAGAATTACCCCTTTCACCTGGTTAAAAAAAGCGCCGCCCCCATGGTTTCACTGTTGTAACAGGAACATCTAAATAATAATTATGAAAGGCAACACCGGTGACTAGAGAGGAGACAGTATTCTTGCCATAATGTGCCACAGTCACCTGGCATGGAGAACTTGGCTTACAATAAGATGAAGTACAGCAGATGAAACAGGCAGTGTCACGTGTGCCTGAAGAAAACACTACTTTTTATGTGTAGCAGGAAAAGGAAGGGGGTGAAGATTGCCTTCCTAGTGAGTCTGGATACAGGTAGAGCATAACATTGGCCCATTTTTTTCTGGTTCAAAACTGGCCATGGGACAAGCTGATCATACAAATATCAGCCCTTCTTCACAAAATGATTCATGGTGAGAAGACAGTAAAGCTCTAAAAAAAGAATCTGTCTATATATTTGTGTCTCAACCTAGCACAGCATTCCCTTGCTAAAAAAATTGAAAATTGAATGAAAACTTCTCATCTTGCAGCCTAACAAAATAAGAAGAATTCTGTTGATTCAAAGCTCCCAAAGCAACCTAACTACCGTGTTTCTCCAACAATACGACCTCCCCCAATAGGAAGACCCAGCATGTTTTCTAGGCATAAAATCAAATTTAGCCCCTCCCCCCAAATTTAGGCCTATTTTAAAACATACAAAATGGGGGGGAAGGGCGGGGGGACTTGCCATTAGGAGCGCCCCATGGGCAGCAATTCCTTGCCACTAGCTGCTCCTAATGGGTGATCATGGCAGAGCGCAGAGAGCTTCCTACTCCTGCCAAGCACCTTTGCGGCAGACCCAAGACCTTCAGCGCACGCCGCTGTTGATTTCCCTTCTGCCCATGCCACTGCCGCGTTTGGAGCTGCCACTTCCACGTTTGGAGCACCACTGCTGTTTGGAGCTGCCGCTTCTGCATTTGGAGCTGCCACTGCGTTTGGAGCTGCCGCTTCCACGTTTGGAGTGCTGCCACTGTTTGGAGCACTGCTGCTGTTTGGAGCTGCCGCTTCCGCATTTGGAGCTGCTGCCGCATTTGGAGCACTGCCACTGTTTGGAGCACCACTGCCATTTGGAGCGCCGCCACCACTCCAAACACGGCAGTAGCTCCAAACGCGGAAGTGGCAGCTCCAAACATGACGGCGGTGCTCCAAATGGCGGCGGCACTCCAAATGGCAGCAGCACGCCAAACACGGAAGCGGCAGCTCCAAACATGGCGGCAGAATGGGCAGAAGGGAAGCAATAGCGGGTGCCAAAGATCTTGGGTCTGCAGCGAAGGTGTTTGGTGGGAGTAGGGAGCTCTCTGCGCTTTGCCATGATCACCCGTTAGGAGCGGCTGGTGGCAAGGCTGCCCACGGGGTGCTCTAGATGAGGATGGAAGGGGGGGAAATTAAGTCACCCCCCAAAAGACGGCCTAGCCATTTTTTCAGGGCTCAAAAAAATATAATACGAATACGAATACGAATACCTTTATTGTCACTATCCACGTGTACAACTTGCATCATACGCATACACAGTGAGATTAAGCGACTCGTCGTTCAGTACAACCATACATGTTAAAAAGAGAATGTGCATAAGAATATCTAAAATATCTAAAACAACAAAGAAGAATAAAATGAGTAAAATTACCAGCTTATTGCACTTAATTTGTGCCTATTCACAGTAGGAGTTATTGCACTTGTCAGCCAGCACAGTAATAGTCATGATATATTGCACAAAAATTTCCCAATTGTCCCAAAGTATTATTTACAATATGTTTGACAGGACTTAAAGTCAGTGCATATGTAAGTTCAGGGTAGTTATAGCTTTGGGAAAAAAACTGTTTTGAAGACGATTTGTCCTTGACCTGATGCACCTATAGCGCCTCCCCGAGGGCAACAGGTCAAACAGTCCGTTACCAGGATGGAAACTGTCTTTTATGATGTTCACAGCTCTACTAAGACAGCGTGAGGAATAGATGTCTGACAGGGAGGAAAGAGGGCAGCCAATGATCTTCTGAGCTGTTTTGACTATCCTCTGTAGTCTCTCCCTGTCTGCCATAGTACAATGACCATACCACACTGTAATGCAGTATGTCAACAGGCTTTCAATGGACGCACGATAGAAGGTAATCAGCAGGCTGGAGGCCAGATTGTGCTTCCTGAGCACTCGCAGGAAGTGGAGTCTCTGCTGAGCCTTCTTAATAACTGCCGTGGTGTTTTCCGTCCAGGAGATCTTATCAACAATAGTAACACCCAAAAACCGGAAAGTATGGACCCTCTCCACCTGCTCTCCATTAATGTAAAGGGGAGCCAGGTCAGTGTTGTGCCTCCTAAAGTCCACAATGAGTTCCTTAGTTTTCTTGGTGTTCAGAGCTAAATTATTGTCCGAACACCAAGCAGCCAACATCAGGACCTCCTTCCTATAAGCTGCCTCATCTCCCCTCGAAATGAGTCCAACCACCGTGGTGTCATCAGCAAACTTCACAATGAGGTTGCTATCATGGTGTGGACTACAGTCGTGGGTATAGAGGCAGTACAGGAGTGGGCTCAGCACACAGCCCTGTGGGGAGCCAGTGCTCAGCGTACGTGTGGAAGAAAGGTGGGGACCAAGCCTCACAATCTGGGGCCGATCACTCAGGAAGTTCTTTATCCAGGCACAAGTAAGGGGGGGCAAACCCAATGTATCCAGTTTTTTGATTAAAATTCCTGGGATGATTGTATTAAAGGCAGAGCTGTAGTCCACGAAAAGCATCCGGACATAGCTCTGCCGTTGCTCCAGATGGTTCAGCGTAGCGTGCAGAGCTATGGCTATGGCATCCTCCGTAGACCGATTAGTGCGGTAAGCGAACTGATAAGGATCAAAATCCAAGGGGAGATGATTCATGATGTGCCGGAGCACCAGCCTCTCAAAACATTTCATGATTACAGGAGTAAGCGCCACTGGGCGGTAATCATTGAGGCTGGAGATGGGAGATTTCTTCGGCACAGGGATGATTATGGCAGATTTCAGACAGGATGGTATAACTGCCTGGGCCAGGGAGAGGTTGAAAATATCTCTGAAGATGGAGGCAAGCTGGGGGGCACATGCCCTAAGCACCTTGCCAGGGACTCCATCTGGGCCAGCTGCCTTTCTGGGGTTCGCTGCTCGGAACACCCGTCTGACGTCATCCTCCGTCACAGAAAAAATACTGGGTGGGGTAGCAGAACTGAATGTAATTGGAGGAGGGAGTAGGGCTGGTGCAGCTGTACGCTGTTGTGAAACTTCAAAGCGAGCAAAGAAGTTATTCAGCTCCTCTGCTAGCGCTGCACTCAGATGTTCTGTTGTTCCGTGACAACCCCTATAATTAGTGATGTCATGTATGCCCTTCCACACCTCCCGTGTGTTATGGCTAGACAAGTGGGACTCAATACTCCTCCTGTGATCCATCTTGGCTTTCTTAATCCCCCTCCTCAGGTCAGCTCGGGCGACTGTATACAAAGCTCTATCGCCTGACCTGAAGGCTACGTCACGGGCTTTAAGAAGTCCACGGACTTGAGTAGTCATCCAGGGTTTCTGATTTGGGAAGACCCGGATGTTTCTGTCTACAGTCACATTTCCGATGCAGAACTTGATATAGTCCAGCACCGTACTTGTATGCATTTCCAACTCTTGATGTTGGAACATCTTCCAGTCTGTCTGTTCAAAGCAGTCTTGAAGTCTACTAAGTGCATCCTCAGGCCAAATCGTTACAGTCTTCGTAATGGGCCTGCTACTGCGTCTGAGGGGGGTATAAGCTGGGGATAACAGGAGGGAGAGATGATCTGAATACCCAAGGTGGGGGAGGGGTATGGCTCTGTATGCATGTTTAATGTTGGTATAAACATGATCCAGAGTATTTTCTCCCCTCGTGGCACACTTAACATACTGGTAAAACTTCGGGAGTACAGTTTTCAGATTGGCCTTATTAAAGTCTCCTGCAATAATATGAACACCATCAGGGTAAGCCTGCTGCTGTTCGTTTATGGTATTCAGCAGGAGAGAGAGTGCCTTATCTGTGTTTGCGTCGGGCGGGATATACACCGCCGTAACGATCACAACAGTTAGCTCTCTCGGTAGAAAAAAAGGCCGACATCTTACAGACATGTACTCAAGATCCGGCCTTATTTTATGAGAAAATATTTTACGGTAGATAATGTGAAAAGTATACAGGCAGGAGACGAGGGCAATAAACCCGCTTGTGTTTCTCAGCAACATTATATTAAGAAGGTTGTTGATACAAACAGAATGCTATTTTGATGTAGAAGATATCATCATAGTATCCATCAATAGCCTTCTGTAATTCCTTTTAAAGTTGTTCAAGTCAGTGACCATCACTTCCTGTTATGGTATGGCTTTCTTAAATTTAATTATGTGGTATGTCAAGAAATATTTATCTATCCTCAATATTCCCTCATTTGGCTTCACTGGAGACCTAACTCTATACTGTAAAGAAAGTCAAACCACTGCCTATTGACTTTTAACATAACATATACTTATGATATATGATATATACTGATCAGTCTGTCTCTTCATCACTTGCCTTCAAAGTTTAAAAGCCCCAAAGAGTGTAGGAACTGCTTACTTAACAATTAAAAAGATAAGATTCTTAGCTGAGGGAGCCAGCATTGTCTGAAGACACTTCCATGGTCATGTGGCTGGCAAGATTATATGCCAAAGGCATAGAATACTGTTACCTTCCCACCAAAGTGGTACCTATTTATCTACTTGCATTTATATGCTTTCAAACTGCTAGGTTGGCAGGAACAAGAGCTCACCTTGTCACACAATACTTGGGTCTCGAACGGCCAATCACCCCTTTTGTTTAGAGTTAATGAATGCTTATCTATGGGTTCACGCACATCTGCAGTGTGCCATGTTAAGAGAGAAACTTTTGTAGGATCCTTGCCTCTTAATGCCTGAGTTCTGAAATCCCCTCAATTTAAGTAAGTAAATTAAGTAAATTAAACCAACTAGCGGTACCTGAACACACTTGTAAGTGGATCATAAGCTTCCTAACAGGCAGGAAGCAGCAGGTGAAGCTAGGCAGAATCACATCTGATACCTGTACAATTAGCACAAGGACCCCTCAAGACTGTGTGCTTTCTCCACTTCTCTTCTCTTTATATATCAATGACTGCATCTCAAACTCCATCTGTTAAAATGCTGAAGTTTGCTGATGACACAACAGTGATTGGTCTCATTCGACACAACGACGAATCCGCATACAGACAGGAAGTTATACAACTTGCCTCATGGTGTAACCAGAACAATCTGGAACTGAACACACTCAAAATCATAGAAATGGTGGTCGACTTTAGAAGAAATCCTCCCATACTACCACCTCTTATAATATTAGACAACACAGTATCAACAGTAGAGACCTTCAAATTTCTAGGTTCTACTATATCACATGACCTAAAATGGACACCTAACATAAAAAATGTCATCAAAAAAGCACAACAAAGAATGTTCTTTCTGTGCCAACTCAGAAAGCTCAAACTGCCCAAGAAGCTGCTGATCCAGTTCTACAGAGGAATTATTGAGTCTATCATCTGTACCTCTATAACTGTTTGGTTTGGTTCTACAGGACAGACACAGACTTCAGAGGATAATTAGGACTGTAAACAATTACTACGAACCTGCCTTCAATTGAGGACCTGTATACTGCACTAGTCAAAAAGAAGGCTGTGAAAATATTTACAGACCTCACATCCTGGACATAAACTGTTTCAACTCCTTCCCTCAAAACGACGCTATAGAGCACTGTACACCAGAACAACTAGACACAAGGACAATTTTCCCCCCCAAAAGCCATCACTCTGCTAAACAGATAATTCCATCAACACTGTTCAACTATTACAAAGTCTGCACTACTATTACTGTTAATCTTCTCATCACTCCTTATCACCCTTCCCCTCCTACTTGTGACTGTATGATTGCAACTTTGTCGCTTGTATCCTTACGATTTATATTGACTGTTTCCTTGTATGATTTGATTGCTTATTGTACCCTATGACTATTATTAAGTGTTGTACCTTGTGATTCTTGACTCTTGGTGAATATATCTTTTCTTGTATGTACACTGAGAGTATTTGCACCAAGACAAATTCCTTGTGTGTCCAATCACACTTGGCCAAGAAAGAATTCTATTCTATTTATCTGACTGTCAGGTGATCCACAAAAGGATCCACCTGAAGCACATAAGTGTATATTCAAATGACCATCTGAAGAACTTGAATTTTTCTTCATTATCCTGTTTGTATGACATGAACAGCTAATTCATTTACCTTAAAGCTGAGAGTTCAACTGAATAGGAAATCAAGGAAGCAAAAAAACATTTGATTAAAGGTTGCATCTCCCCTAGAGTGTCTTTTAAAAACAGATGATACGTTCTGATTGCCCTTCGGCATATTTCTGTGTGAAAACATGATGAAATGCAGCAGGCTAAAGATGGCTGTGGTGCAATACCTTCCGATGACATCAGGTCAAGAAAGATTGGCTAATCAGGAGTTGAGTGTGACAAAGGCTCAATCAGAATAACAAAGGGATTATACTGGGAAGTGCTAATGATAGCAAATGAAGAGGTGGGAAGTTCAGGACCTGGAATACAGTAGGACTTGGAAGATAATTTGAGAAGAAAGAAAAGTTGATTAATCCAATTGTTTTTAAAAAAATCTATACCTGGTGCAATATATTTCTCGTTTTTGATTGCACTGGGAGACAATAGGGAAGGTAACCCCATTAACCAAAGATAATAGGAAGACTTGATGTAGTGAGATATTTTCCTTTGTGCTTGGCCTAATGAACTTGTCTTTTGATACATATGCACATATGTATCTAGAGGTAGCCCTCGTTTCAAGGATTGTCCCATTTAGAAGTCAGTTGCAGTTAAGATGGCAATAAAAAAAACTTCGCAACCAATCTTTACATTTGCGCCCTCTGCAATTATGTAAAACAAAACAAAGCTGATGTAAAATCCTAAGAACAGTTGTGGTTTTGCATAGTGACTGCTTTGCTTAATGGCCAAATTGCCAGTCCCAAATGTGAGGACTACCTTTATTGCTTTTATACCTTTGACTTGATTATTCAATTCAAATGTTTCTTTTCTTCTAAAAATCTCTTAAAACAAGGTGTTCTTCAGAAGTTCGAAAGATAAAACACAGAATGTACTATCGTATACGACAGGTTATTGTTTTTTTAACTTGTCCCAAAGTTCTCATTTTGGATGGAATTTATGTTTACTTTCATAAAGTTTATTTCTCCCATCAAATTACAAATTCCCCATTTAGCTAAGTCAGTTCGTTTTGTACTCCAAATCAGATTAACAATACATCATGATCATTGCAGCAGTCCAGTCTGACAACTGGTTTAACAATATAAAATTGCAGCGGGTGTGGGGAATGAGGGAAGACAGTTTGTGCTTTTGGCACAGGCAAGCTTTGTTTAATAGATTCAGACAAAAATGCAGTCTCTTTGGCTTTCTTACACTAAACATTACTTGTGCTGCAAAGCAGGCTCTTTTTCCCCACTGACATACGGATCAGTTGCACTTCTAACACACATTGGTGCACATTGGTTTTTGAAAAAATGATCTAATGAGCTGAACAGCCACACTGCATGCAAACTGCATTTTCTAAGCTAAAGATACTGACGTGTGGGAGTGGATTGAGGCCTAGGTTAGAGCCTAGACATGAACTAGAAGGCTCTGTAGATGTGATGCATCTTCAACTTTTTCTTTTATTCAGTTGTGTCTGATTCTCAGAGACTGCCTGGATAAGTCCCTGCAGTTTTCTTGACAAGGTTATTTAGAACTGGTTTGCCACTCCTTCTCGCTAGGGCTGAGAGAAAGTGACTGGCTCAAGGTCACCCAACCAGATTTGTGCCCAAGATAGGACTAGAACTCACACTATCCTGTTTCTAGCCTGGTGCTTTAACCTCTACACCAAATGGCCTCTATCTTCAACTTACAGAAACTGTATACATCACATGTAAACATTCTCCTGAAAATAGGGTGGATATGGATGTAGAGCAGCCAGTGGGTGGGGGAAGAGACAGATGTATATCTGACAGCTGCATTTTCAGGATAATATCCTCTAAATGTCCCTGGGAAACACATTTGTTATCTGTCTGGAGAGTGCAGTTAGTTCCATTAGAAGTGGATTGATTCTTATGTTTGCCAATTAGCTAATGGAAAAGTATTTCACTCATCTTATAAAAGTAAGGTTCTTTTTAGGGAAGATAGTAAAAGAGGGAGAGAGGGAGGGAGGGAAGGAAGGAAAGAAAGAAGAAAGGAGAGAGGGAGGTGGGTGGATAGTGAATATTAAGAGATGGGGGCAAGCTATTCATTTCATGATCCAGAGATCATTAAAATTAATGGAAGCTTTGACAGAAGTGAATGACAACCCACAAAACATTATTTTTAAAGCTCAAATTTGTGCATCTCCTGAGGAACTGGCTCACAGGACTCAGATCAAGGAAACTTCTAAAACCTTAAAAACTCTTTGTTTGCAAAACATTAAAACTAAAAGAGATGCCTCTGGAGTCTGAATGGTGGCATATTATCATTGCAACATTCCAAACCGAAGACATGATACAAGGGTTCCTAGGTAACCCACGACAATTATTAAGTGAAGCAGATGGATAGCAACAACTGCCACCAGGTGAGTTGGGAGAGCTCTGGTTTGGTTTATCCTTTACTCAGAATTTACTCAACCAAGGGGATTACTTTTGCCCAGCATCTGCTTGCAGGAGAAGATAGGCAAATGTATTCGAGAACTTTCAAGGAAGGCTGGGCAAGAACGGCTCTGGTATTTTGGCCTTTTGAACAAGATATATTGTTCAATGCATTAGTAATTCCATCTCCAACGCTCCTTTATTCAGTGTTTCACAGGTAGACTACTTCCACTATAAAATGCTAAGTTTGGGATGAGGTGACAGAAAAGTGTTAACTTTTCTGCTTTAGATGATGTTAATTTGCTTAAGTGATCAGATGGCACCTTTGACAAAATCTAGAGAGATTTTCTGGTTCTCACTGATATGTTCTCTAATGTCAGGTAAAAAGCTTCCAAATGCCTTATTTTATAGCTTCAGAGAACTGTTTCAGATGATAGGAATAAGGAAAAGTACCCTACTATAGGAGAAAGAACTAGATTATTTCTTGAATTTATCTAATCCAGCTCAGGGTGAATGAGGCAGTTTCTCTGACCCTTCTAGCAAAGGTAAACAAGGTTACAGAGAAGACTGTCGCAGTGATGTTTTTAGCCACATAAACTCAAGAGGTTCCCCAAGGTGAATAATTCCATAGTTGTTGTATTCACTAAAATCTCATCCATGCCCATTCCTTGGACTAAGTTGGGAGGTGATCTCCTTACCAAGACATGTCCTCACATATGAGGCTTCATTTTGGAGCCTGCGAGGCTGAAACCAGATTAAGATACTGTGGCAGGATAGTATTTTCCATCAGAAAATCTGACACACCTTGATTATGAAGATATACTGATTCATATAGGAAATAAGCCTGAAGCAGATTGGAAATCTATAGGGTTTCAATTGATATGTAGTAGAATCATCCCCTCCCATCAGGCCACAGGCTCCATAGCCATTTCTGCTTTGTGACTCCATAGACATTTCTGCTTTGGCTGCCAAAAATAATACGTCTCACTTGTTGGTCAATTGCATCTTTTGAGTTAATGGAATATCAATCTCATAGAAAATGTTCTGTGAAGTCAATATTTCCATTTCTGCTCCCTTATAAATATTTCCATTTCTGGCTGCCCTAAATGGGTGGTGAGAGAGAAGGGTAGCATGAGGTCTCTTCCCCTAGCTCCATGATGGTGAATCTATGGCATGCGTGCCATAGGTGGCATGCAGAGCCATTTGTGCGGGCATGTGAGACCCAGCCAAACTTATCTGCACTGTGCAGATGCGCGCCTCCCAGCTGATTTTCAGCCCGTTTGAGGCCGTTTTCACCCTCCTGGAGGCTTGAGGGAAGCCTCTGCAGCCTTGGTAGGCCGAAAAATGGACCTTCCGGAAATACCGGAAGTGCCAAAACGGGCCCGTTTTCAGCCTCCCAAGGTTGCAGAGGCTTCCCTCAAACCTCTGGGAAGGCAAAAATGGCCTCAAATGGGATGAAAATCAGCTGGGAGGCACACGCATGTGCAGTGCAGTTAGGGGGAGGGGCATTGCACGTGCATGCGCAGGGGTAGGGTGCATTGTCTTGTGGGTGCCAGCACACGCGCACTTTGGCACACCACAACAAAAAGGTTCTCCATCACTGCCCTAGCCATCAAAATAGTTGATTGCTTTCCTATATTGCTGCGTGGGCTTGAAAAGGCAAGAGTGTGGCAACTTGGAGAGTTTTCCCCATACCAGACAAGTTCATGAAGCCAAAGAGTTAGCAGCACATGTGGTAGTTTGTAAACGATCCATCATATAAAATAGCTTTCCATAAGGGCAATTTTCGATACAGCCAACTGGAGCAACTGTCCAGCCTATTTCTCTAAAGCAGAACTTCATCCTCACTTCTTGGGGAATATAATTTAAAGTATTCATTTACAAAAATAAAAGAACAATTATGGTATTTACAAACTGGAATGAATTTACATACAAGTCATGGAGGGAAGAAATATTATCAGACTTTCTCACAATTAGTGAGGTATTATTTTTTTAAAATAATTACCGTACTCCCAAAGACCAAGTGATATCCAAGACTGCTTCATGATCTGCATTCTAGCCCTGGAGGAGTCTCCTTTGCCTTCTGGGTTATTAATGGCAAAATCAGTTGGAGGGTAGAACTAATTTATAGCTCACTGGCATGACATTTTAATGCCACTTTTTAAAAATAAATGTCAGGAAAACTGCCAAATCTAAAATGGAACACATCATCAGCGTAGCAGCAGTTTTGCTGGTAATCTATGTTGACTCAAACCGTGAAGTTGAAACTTCTGCCTTTCTCATTGAACACCAACTATAAAAAGTTCAGTCAGTGTAGAGTTGTCTATGGAAAACAACAAGCTTATGTTCTCATCCCTCTGTTTGAGGAAAACTTCAAATTATTCATCAATGTATGGTAATTCTGAGCCTTAGCCGAGAATTCATTCACGTGAATGAATCGGATACTCTTTGCTAAACAATAAAATTTCAGATATGTAAATAAAGCATTCTTACCTGTCTCTTTTTGGGCCTGACACAAACAGTTATAAGAAAGACTATTCAAGCTTAGAGAATGAACCACTGACACCTGCTATTATTGATTTTACATTTCCCTATTGATTTGCTACTTTGACAGATGAAAGCAGGGAATCTTAAATAGAAACGTTTCAACAATGAAAATTATCATTCTTTACATTACAGGTAGTCCTTGACTTCTGACCATAATTGAGCCCAAAATTTCTGTTGCTAAATGAGATAGTTGTTAAATGAGTTTTGCCTCAGTTTGTGACCTTTCTTGCCACCATTGTTAAGTGAATCACTGCAGTTGTTAAGTCAGTAAGTGAATCTGGCTTTCCCATTGATTTTGCTTATCAGAAGATCATAAAAGGTGATCGCACGACTGTAGGATAATCCAACTATCATACATATGAGCCAGTTGCAAGCATCCAAATTTTGATCACATAACCCCAGGGATGCTGCAATATTTGTAAGTGTCAAAAACGGTGATAAGTGACTTTTTCAGTGGTGGCGTAACTCTGAATGGTTACTAAGCAAATAGCTGTATATCAAGGACTACCTATAATTTTATGCAACTTGGTTTCCCTGAGATGATTTGTAATCCATAAAATACAAAAAACTGAGACTAACCAATGTTTGTGGCAGTAGCCAAGCAACCTTTTTTTCTACAACCAAACGAGATACATTTCCTATATTCTTTTGCAGAATGTAATATCAAGGTGAAAGAAGAGCAGGAGAAGAACAAATACACTGCTGGCCATGCACCTGGAATACAATTCTGAAATGTTTCTTATAAACTGAGACCAGTCTCAACATAAATGCTTGCTCAATTGATCTCTCATTCCTTAGTTTGAGGAAAATAGTATTTTAATCACTGTTTTCTTTGCTGTATAAAATAAGGTGAAACTACTGTAAACATACCTATTCTGATCATTGTTCCACACTATTCCACCCCCCTATTTCTAGAGATATTTTAGAATGTTTTAGTTATCCTGACTCAAAAATAATGAAGTGTAAGCTCAGCCACATGCAACATTAATACAATTGAGTGAGTCCAGAAGTATTTCATGAGAAGAGTACTACACTCCCCTGCTCGCAACAGAATACCCTATATCACCAGGCTTGTAATATTGGGCTTGGACAACTGTGAACTATGCCGCCTATGGTTGGATTTAAACATAGTACACAAAATTATCTGCTACAATGTCCTACTAGTCAATGACTACTTCAGCTTCAACTGCAACAATACAAGAGCACACAACAGATACAAATGTAAACCGCTCCAAACTTAATTGCAGAAAGTACAACTTCAGCAACAGAGTAGTCAATGCCTGGAATGCACTACTTGACTCTGTTGTTACATCCTCTAACCCACACTCTTTTAACCTTAAACTATCCACTATTGACCTCACCCCATTCCTAAGAGGTCTGTAAGGGGTATGCATAAGTGCACAATCTTGCCTACCATCCCTATCCTATTGTCCCCATTTATTCGTACCTATTTCCTGTATTCTTACTCGTGTTTATACTTATACCTATTATCTTGTAAATGATTGACAAATAAAATAAATAAATAAATAGTCTTCAAGGAGAGCTTCCTGCCATCTTTTCACACAGCTCTTCTTGAGAAACGCTACAAGGTTGAAGGTGAAAGAGAAGAACTCAGCCAAATCATTTCAGAAAATGCAGTGCTTAGTCACAACATGGAAAGCAAGGTTTTAAATGAAGATTTGGCAAAGGAACTGACTTAGAGCCTCATTACGGTTCAGACAAAGCCATGGGAAGCAAGCTAAAACTTCACCTGCAGCCCTGCCAAGATTGAGATTTTACACGTGCAAGCTGTTGGAGAACAGAATGGAAACAGAATTATTAGGTAACACAGCAGGCAAATTTAAAGAGAAGGTCCTTTTTTCTTCTTCAGGTGTTAAGAAAAGCAGGTGAAAGTGTCAAGAAAGAATGGCATTCCAACAACGCAGGGCAGAAACTATAAGCAAAGAGAAGCTGATGTATCCAGGTGATTATGCTGCATCCAGCATTTTGTCAGCTAGGAGACAAAGCAGCCTAGCAACCAAGACATGTCCTATATCTGCTTGGACATTTATCTCCAACATAATGAGAAGGTGGCTTGCATGGCTGAGTTCTACTCAACATGTACACACAGAGTATTTCTCACTTAAAGAGCAGGTCAATTAAAAAACATGAATCATAACAGGAAAGGAGGGGAAAAAAATCTCCAAAGATTTCACCAGGCCTATGCTCCCTTGCCATTTTACTCATTTTTCTTCTGCTTTCCAGGAGAATGTAGAAAAATGTAAAAGTTTCCTTTCCCTGAGAACAGAGCATAAATATTCTTGCCTTGGCTACCAAAGTTTTCAAGTAATTAAGGAAAGCTTGGAGGAAGTACAATAAATATGAATACATTTTAATGTTAACTGTCAATTATTGTGGTTATGAAACAGGATTTCTCCATAACTACCACATTCTTCTTGAAGACATCTCCAGAAGTTTTTCTGATCATTTAATGTCTATGGAGATTTTCAATCATCCAGATCATGGTTGTTCTGAAAGTGATTTTCAAAAGACAACTGAACTTTCTGGGTTTTCTCCCCCTGAAAACATCTTGTTTGTCATCCAAGAAGCTGAACTGAACTGAAGAAGCTTCTTGGATGACAAGCGAAATGTTTTCAAGGAAAAAGATGCAAGAAAATCCAGTTGCCTTTTGAAAAGCACCTTTGGGTCATATCTTTTAAAATCTGGGCTAAGTGGTGATGTTGAAGAATTACAGTAGATTAATGTTCTTATAGATTTAGTAGACAAAATGTGTATAGTGAGATCCCTTGTGTCTTGTATTCAAGCCAATTTGGTCTAGTGGTGAAGACATCAGGATAGAAACCAGGAGATGGAATTCTAGTCCTGCCTTAGACATGAAAGCCAGCTGGGTAACTTTTGGTCAGTCATGCTTCCTCAACTCAATTCATCTCACAGGGCTGTTGTTGTGGGAAAAATAGGAGGACAAAGGATTATTATGTATGTTCAGTGCCTTCAGTTACTTATAAAGTATTAAAGGCAAAAAAAATCAAATAAAAATCAAATAAAAAAATAAAAAATAGAATATAGAGTAGAGTAGAATAGAAGAGTTGGAAAGGACCTTAGAGGTCTTCTAGTCCAACCCCCTGCTTAGGCAGGAAACCCTACACCATTTCAGACAAATGGTTATCTAATTTCTTCTTCAAAACTTCCAGTATTGGAGCATTCACAACCTCTGGAGGCAAGTTGCTCCACTGATTAATTGCCCTGTCAGGAAATTTTTCCTAGGTTGCTTCTCTCCTTGGTTAGTTTCCAACCATTGTTTTCTGTCCTGCCCTCAGGTGCTTTGGAGAACAGCTTGACTCTCTCTTCTTTGTGGCAATATTGGAACACTGCTATCATGTCACCCCTAATCCTTCTTTTCATTAAACTAGAGATATCCAATTCCAGCAACCATTTTTGATACGTTTTAGCCTCCAGTCCCCTGATGCTGATGTCCAAAGAAAGCTTTATTGACTTTACTTTCTTCAATTATTGTAATGCCTATTCTGTGGACTCTTTTAAAGACGGTATTGGTATATTTCAAAGCCTTCTTTTTCTCCTATTTTATGAAGATATTTTGGAAAAACTATTTATGGCTGTTATAAGACAGGATCCAGACAAGGAATCTACGGTATTTCCTAATTTATATCAGCCCAAAGGTCCAGCAGGAAAGAAAAATTCTATGCAATCAGTTGTCCTACATGTTACATATACAATTTCTACATTTCAGATACCCAACTTTTGGTAAATTATTCTGTTCCCTATCTTTGGTTTTGAGTTCTAAAATACATATATCACTGTGACATTTTTTCCAGTATTTTATATTCTGGTCTTTGTTTCATCTAGCTATCTTTTTTATTTGTGGTAGAACAACAACTAACATATTTGTAAAGTTAATGCCAATTTTATTTGCAGGACTCAGTAAATATATATATATATCTCACAGTTTCAAGAACTCAGCACCTGGAACTCTTCTCAGCTTGACAGCACATTATTGTTTTGTTCTCAAATTGTTTATTAAATATTTCCTACGTAAACACACACACAAAGTAATGGAAGATAGTAATCCAAACCTGGTGCTTAATGACTGCCAACATTTACAGATAAAACAATTGTATATAGGGCCATGTAGCAAATGTCAGAAATCTTTGATCATAACCTTTCTTTCTGTCCTTAATAGTCATGGCATACTAAATGTCGGATAACTGTAAATGAAGTAGACATTTCCATATTTGCTGAGTACCTTCAGTTAGCCTTGACATTTTTACTGATAAATTTCTTTCAGCAGAGCAGATGGATGGATGGAAAGTAGCTGCTACCAAAATGGATGAATGTATATTGCCCACATAGATTCCTTCTCATCCATCAGAAGGAAGGGAAATAAAGAACTCTTATATCACATGATATGCCAACAACATTTAGCACGTCTACTAAAATGTGTGGCGAACTGGAGCAACATGTTCTATATAATTAAAGCAAAATCAGCCACTCTTCTGATGTCTGGAAGCAATATTTCTTTGTGGGAAAGCTGAGGGCAGCAGAAGTAAAATGAAGGCAGTCACAAAAGACTGCAGAAAAAGGGCTTAGAGGATACAGACTGTCTAACCGCTCACTAAATCATGGCTAAGCACTATATGTACAAGTTAAAACAAAACTTGGATTCATGCATTCCCCCCCCCCTTTTCTGTGCTGCTCTGCAGCTGGGAATAAACCAAGATTGAGGGTTTTTTTTTAACCCCTTGATCCATTGTTAGAAGCAAAGCAATAGGCTCTGCTTAGCAACTGACTGATGTTTATTTGAATGAAATGAAAACTCCACATTATTTAACAGGATTCCAAGTTATAGGAGCATCTGCAAGTGGGGGACCCAGGAGGACAAATGATGAAACATGATGAAACATGCTTGACCTATCATCACATAAATGCTACAATTTATATACTTGCATTCAGACGTCAGGACACATGCATATACTGACGACATGTGTGATGTCATTGCTTGTGCATCAACGGGTTGGCATAGCAATTTATTGCAGAAGCTGCTGCTGGATTTGCATACCATGATATTATAATGCAAATTGGCTAAGGCAACACAGTTTTAGTTAATTACTACTCCCTTTGTATAGAACGGAGAGACGCTAGAGATCTTCTGTCTTCTCAAACTCATATGAATTAGTGTTACAAAGAAACATAGAAAACACCTGTATTTATATTGATATGTAAGTATATAACATCCTTAATTTTTCCAAATTTAAAATTCCAAACCAGAATTGCAATAGCACTTAGACTTATATACCGCTTCATAGTGCTTTACAGCCCACTCTAACAGTTTTACAGAGTCAGTGTATTGCCGCCAATAATCCGGGTCCTCATTTTACCGACCTCATGAGATAGAAGGCTGAGTCAAACTTGAGCCAATGAGAATCGAACTGGTAGCAGTTGGCAGAATTAGCCTACAATACTGCGCTCTAACCACTGTGCCACCATGGTGTACTTCATTTATGTCATTTACTTATTATATGGCTTTAAAAGTTTTATTGCAGCTAGTTTTGCAACAAAACACATAACTTTGGGCCAGGTAAATATAACTAGCAAATAAAGTTTATGACTCGATCTAATTCAGCAACCATCTAACTAATGGAACATAAGAGCAGTTGGCAAATTATCATATTTTAAAACATATTTCCCAGACATTCCTTATTGCAAAATGCTTTATTTTACATTAAATCCTTGGGTTTTCTGGTTGTACTTCAAGAAAACAGTCAAAAATCACTTAACTACTATTAACGTCCACCTCCCAAACTACCCAAATGGTTCATAGTCAATAGGAATCAAACTTGAATTAGCCTGGTTTTTAAGCCACCTCTGCACATCCATGCACCTCTGCATGGATCCTAACCATGACATAAATATATTTGTGCAACATTTTTTTTTCTTCAATGTTCACATGACATCACCAACCCAAGAACAACACAGGATTAAGACTTCTTTTGTTGTAATGTTGTTAAACAGTTAAAGTATAATTCCTCCCTTTCTTATGAAGTTGCACCTTATGTGTGTAGAACTGATACACACACACATACACATTTTCTCTACCCTACATTTATTAACAATGATTCACAAAACTGCAATAGTAACCCCTCAGTAATTATGCTCAAAGACTACTCGGATTTTGATTACATTTTTCTGCTTAGTTAAAACACTTAGAGAAAAGTGCTTTCTCCTATTACTCCAAATAAGTATGACATTCATTACTACCTCGCCTTAACATTTCCCGAACTCTATAGCAAGCTGTTAACTGCTATGTACTACAGTACAGATGAAGTGGGTGAAATGAATCATGCTTTATTTATAGATCTGTGGTCTGTATTTTTTCACTACTATTTCTTTTAAAAATGACTCAATCTGTGCACTTAATATGCTAAATGCTGATAAGAATTTCTGCTTTACATTCTACTACTTTTTACATTTATCCAGAACATTAAGTGTTCTTCAACAAACCTGCGTCAAAAGGAGGGTGGATGGGGGAGGGGGAAACTAGGCTTAATTCAAAGGAGTATAATTTTAATGTCCCTTGTTTGTCATACCTGACACAGGCAGATCCACAGTTGTGATTCACAATTTCATTTAAATGTATACCTGCCCCTTTTCAATATGTTTTTAAGGCACTCTGCAAGCAATAAGTAATGATACAAAAATAAGTTCCAATGCTTTCTCTCAAATTCAGGCTGTTATTTCCTTGCCAAAATGTCCTTCCTAAGAAAAAAAATTCATACGTTTTCAGTATAACATATTCTAGAAAAACATGGCAACCTAAGTTTTTATTTTCAGGAGAAAAAGAATAACCAATGATTCGAACAAGATTCTTTTTACCCCTTCTTCCCCCCGCCCAAATGAGTATATATGGTTAATCACTAATCAGTTAACATTTATATCTTGATCACATAGAAAAATACTAAGATCACATTTAAAAAAATATTGTCCTTACCTAAAAGGCAAACTAGTTTTTTCCTCGTCCTGAATAATTTACGTTTAAAATAGAAGGATTGTATTGGATATGCTAAGAACATAGTAAAGGAAGTAATTCAATTTTTTTAAAATCTAATCTTCAGTAGGTTAGCTAAAATTTGGATTGTTTGCCTTTTTGGTAAATATAATGCATTTCAATTCCAAGATACAATAACGTGTGGATTCATTTAGCCATTGTTCATGCAATTATTTTCCTCAGATTTTATGTTTTAAACAAACAGATGTTTTAACAGATATGGAGAAAGTCTTTTTATTTCTTTGCTTTCTTGAACTATTTTTTCTTTTTTCTTATTTTTTTAATAGTTGTTTCTAAAACCTTTAATAAGATTTTTATTTAAAACAAACAAATGTTTTACTGAGTTATGCTGGTACGAGGTAGCTTGGAACTCATAATGAATTGAATTAGTAAGAGTCCCAGAGCAATGAGTACAATAAAACGCTTGAAATCTGGAGGTTTCCGGTTCCACGTGGCTTCGGTGGCATCAGGAATTCGCGACTGTTCGTGATTCCTACTATGCTTGCCGCCGAGGTGCCCCCGATCCAAATGAGTCAGGGGGATATGGCTGCCCTGTAGAGGCAGCCGAAGAGAGAGGGGAGCCGGAGGGTTGGGGGTGTTGCAGACCCCTTCCTCATCCGGAAAAAACCCTTTTTCCTGAGGTGGTGGAGCGGCGGTCAGTAATGGCCACCACGAAGAAGCCTGCAACTGGGTAAGATTGTGCTGGAGGAAGCAAGAAAAGTGAAAGTGCTGGCTGAGCCGGGTCAATTAACATCTTTTAAACTCTCTGGAACTGAACTGTCTGAATTGCTGAAGGATACATTGTATCCCTAAGAAGATCGGAAAGCGGTGGAGAAAGCTGTTAAAGGGAACTTTTTTTTTTCTTCACTCTCCCACCCCATAGAAACAGCAGATGAAGATTTGAAATTTATTTGGGCACTGAAGGTGAATTATTTTGAAAGTTGAAGCCAAGGGACAAAAGACTCTTTGGACATTGGACTTAATAATTTAAGAAATCGGAAAACCCTTATTGGAGGTATGGATTTCTGATCATTTAAAAAAAAAAATTGTTGTTGTAAGTGGGAAGGGAGAGGGGAAAAAAATTGGAGCAGAAGCTGAAAAAGGAGGAGATTGCCTAGAATCTCAAAGAAAGTTATATGGTAATTGGACCTCTTTGATTAAACAGTAACCCCAGAAAGAGAAGTAGAAGAAGGGGGAAAAAAGTATTAATTTTTTGAACTTTTTTTTTAATTATTCTTGATTAAAAATACTTGGGTGGTTGTTTTGGGAAAAGTTTCTCTTTTCATGATGGCATCGCTTGTGGATGAACTAAAGACTGAATATCAAAAATATAAAAAGGAAAAACAAGATGGGAAAGATACTTTGGGCACTTTATTTCAATTTTTAGAAATGGCGTTATGTACTTATGAAAAGTTGACTACGCAGCAGAATGACAGGGACAAAGAAGAAGAGGAAGAAGAAGCCATCTTTGATGAACAATGGGTTTTTTCCGGGGAGGAGGAGAAAGAGGATAAGAAAAAGGGGATTTTAAGGTTTGAAAAAACAACCAAAAAAGAGAAAAATGAGAGGAAAGGTGGATGTAAGGTTAGAAAGCAATGGAAAGGGAGTAAGAAAAGGGAGGAGGAGAGACAAAGGGGTTAAAAGGGCAAGGAGAAGAATAAGCAAGAGAGAAAGGGGGGGGAGGAGAAGCCTCAATGGTGGGAAGCAAAATTTAAAGAAAAAAAGCTTATTTAGAGACAATGGGTGAATCTAATTGGGAAAAAAGGGGGGGGGATTCTGGAAGGTACATAAGATTGTGTTTTTATATGTGTATCTAGAGTAGAATGTTTAAAATATAAATGAGTATTAATATATATGATTAGTTTTTTTTTCTTTTTAAATGATATGGATAGTGGTTATATAGGTTTTTTCTTTAGTTATTGATCTTTCTTATAAAATTTATTGTGTAATTTTAGAATGTACTAAACAGAATCCCAAGATAAATTAAGTGTTATATGAAGTACTTTTAAGTTAGGGCAATGAGTTAAAGGTGTCACTCCAATTAATGTATAGGAGAAGTATAGTAAAAGAAAAAAGATGTATGGATAGCTGGAAACAGAACAGACAAAGAATGATATTGAAAATGGTAATAAAATATGGAAGGATATATAAAGTGAATATGATGTGTGAATTTCGTCTGTGTGAAGAGTTTTAACTCGGGATCAAGCAGCCTTCAGAGAAGATGTTTTAGGTTTTGTTTTGTTTTCTGTGTTCTGTGTTTTGTATGTTGATAAAAGGCAATAAAATTTTAATTAGCAAGAAATAACTTGGATAATTAGAATGAAAAGGAGAAGTTGGGATATTAGAATGTGCTGAAATGAGTTGATTGACATTTGAAATTAGAGAACAAGAAGATAAACAATTTTATGAAGTTTGGGATCTTTTTTATCAATGGTTAGATAATACAATATAATAATAGAATATTTAGAAATTTAGAAAATAATGAATATATAATTTTTCTTGGTTTTGATAATTTTTAAGAATATTTTATTAAGATAGATTTGGTATGATTCTATGATTTGTTATAAAATAATTTAACTTAATTATAGTTATCTCGCTTAAGTATGAATTAGTAAAATTATAGTCAAATGATTGTTTAATAATGATATTGGGATATTTTATTGATGATTGATAATGTGAGTTATGATGTAATATAATTATTTTGATGACTATGAAATGGATGCACAAAAGGGAGTGGTAAACCAACCGATACACTGTAAATATATGAAGAATGATCTTTTTATGTTATGTTTTATGTCTTACATGTTTTTTGTCTGTCGTTAAAATCAATAAAACTTTTATCAAAAAAAAAAAAAAAAGAAAAGGAGAAGTTGGGATAAGATAGGAAGTTAAATAGATAATGTAAATATTGATATTATAATTTGGAATCATTTTGTATGTTCTATTGGTTTTCTTCTTTAATTATTATTATTATTATTTTTAGAAAAGAATTTGTAAGCTGTTATGCCTTGATAGTTTGTGCACTGTTTTTGTAAAATTAATAAAATTTGTTTAAAAAAAACACAAAAAAAACGCTTGAAATCTTGTGAATGATTTCACCCAACATTTCATGCCATTTCAGATAGGAATTGAAAAGTCAATGAGATATTATTCATTTGTACATAATTATTTTTATTACCAGATCATCATGCAAAATAGTTGTTGAAATAAAGGCCAACTTTCATTATAAACAAATAATCCCTCAACGGCTTTACTTCCCAAATTAATATTTTAAAACTTTTGAGAAGATCCACTAATGTTATTTCCCTTGTGGGCTTATGTTCAGGCTATGTTCTTCCTTTCTTTTTCAGTTCATAACTGAGAAATATACCCCTCCCCCATATTACTTAAACTGTTCTCCCTTAAAATGCAATCAACATTTTACGAGCTTCTATATTTGTCCCAAGTTTTACTACTCCTGAGAATGGCTGGGATTAATCAGAAGCTGCCTGAGAGCAACATCCTCTGCTGTACTTCCTAATTTTTTCCCTATTTTCTATGATTGCCAAATGAAAAGTCCTAATTTAAGATTTTGATTTGTTTCGCTTTCAAACTCTGTGAAAGATCTGAAATAAATGTCACCTCCTACAATGGGCTAAATGGCTTGCTATTTACCTTCCTTAGGATTAAGCAGAAATACGCAAGTTCTTTTATTCTGTAAATAATATATTTATATAGTCGAGCAAAAAACGAAGTTGAGGGCACTTTAGAACAGCAGAGCTTGTCAGATAGGTTTACTCCAGGAAAAAAAAATCAGAAATGATACTAGGAAAACCAAAAGACCTTTCCATCTCATAAGATGAATAAAGTAACAGCTTCCTTATTGGTTGCATTGGTTAGCTCCTACTTATTGAAAAAAGGCTACTCAATAAAGCAATTATGAAAAGCACTGAAAGAAGCACAGAGACGGTGAAAGCTAATATTTGTTTGGTACCAAAGAATTAATGGCCACATTCTTCTTACAGAAGGAGTAGATGTCTCTACAACTGTCTTGCCAGTGGTACTGTGGATTTCAAAACAACTACATTTATAAACTACATTTGTAAGCTATGATTTAAAAAAAAAAACATTAAAACACATTTTTCTTATAAACAATTGGAATCCAAGCTATTGCTTGAAGTCAGAGCAAGCAAAACAGTTGTTACATTTCTGTTCAAATATTACCTTCAAAGAAGTTGCTTTAAAAGTGATAAATAAATCTCATTCATAGAGACCTGCTTTAGAGGAGTAAAATAAAGCAAAATTTCCAGGATATTTGATGTTTTTTTTTACAGATATGATTGGTCCTTTATGATTGAGCATAAAGAATTTGAATTATGCTCTTTCTTGATTTTTAGATTGCATTACCTTTGTATTACTTTTTATCATTTTATTTATTTCCGCAGTCCTCAACATACAACCATAATTGAGCCTGGCAATTAAACTTGAAAATTGTGATGGACATAACATGAGTCATTACATGACCAATTACATGATTACATGATTTTACATTTTTTGCAGCAGTCATAAAGCAAACGCCACAGTCATTAAGCCGCTACAGATTGGTTTTGCCTGAAACCAGAAACCAGCCAGTTTCTGGCAAAAAATTTGTAAACCAGAATTTACATTACCAAGGGATGCTGCAAAGTTTCTGAGAGCCCAAATGTGGACCTGTGGCGGAAGGGGACAGCCAATGGAACTTCGGAACTGGGTTCTAAAATAGCTCTGGGGAATCCATTGTAACTTTGAACAGTTGCATAATTTGAGGATTGCATATATCTTACTTTTGGTTTCTTTAAATAAATACTTACTAATTTAATATCACCTAGTAAACCTAGTTCAGAAAGCTTAAAGTGATTGCCTTTCTAGCAAGAACAGAAATAAACACTATGCACCCTAATTGGAATGAAAACACCTCAGGTAAGAAACAGAATTGCCAAAAAGAGAATTAGTCTGTATTTACTTTGGGTTTTTTTACAATGAAAATAATGTAAAGGTATATTTAATTCCTTCTTTCATCCTAAAATAAATACAGTTATAGACTGTTTTTTATTACCTTTGTATTATCATATTAGATGTTTTCCCTTGTAAAATACAAAGAGTTAGCAACAGCAATAACACTTAGACTTATATACCACTTTACAATGCTTTACAATCTTCTTTAGGTGGTTTACAGAGTCAGCCTATTGCCCCCAACAATCTGGGTCCTCATTTTACCCACCTCAGAAGGATGGAAGGCTGAGTCCACCTTGAGCCTGGTAAGATTTGAACTGCCAAATTGCAAGCAGTCAACAGAAGTAGCCTGCAGTACTGCACTCTAACTACTGCACCATCGCAGCTCATATTTGCATGATTGTGCAGTTAAAATAATCCAACAAATGAATAATTGATTGATTCCCAGAACCTTTTAAACCCATTTTTTTCTAGTAGAGATACATAACAGGAACAAAAAATCCTTCTGGTTCTGTCGGACTGGACATTCTTGGTAAAATTGGAGGGAGGAAATCTGCATATCCAGCTAACCTCTGCACAAGAATAGGCAACCTATCATTTCAAGAGAATAGGAACTAATGACATTGTCCTTGGATTGCCCCAAACCTACTTGGAAAGCTACCTCCATCCACGTTTCCTTGCTTCACAGTGAAAATACTGGTTTTCCTCTTTCAATTGGAACATCTGGTAGACATCTCTCCCCCAGTCACTATTCTGTACCTTCAATGGCCATTTCATATTTAGTCCTGTTGTGAAATACCACATCTTTGCACTCCCCACTCTACCCCAAATAGTGAATAGTAAAATGGTGAGAATTTTCTTTTACTTTTTGATGGGTTCAGCAAAAGAACATACTTTCACACTCACACACACGCACCCTTTTAACTGGATGAAATTGACAAGAGTTGTGCTCTGCAATATCAAGTTTCCCTTTTTAGTCCAAGTCTGAGTTTGAGGGAGGTTAAAAAAGGGGGAGGGGCAGAGGAATCCACCTATCAGCTTAACTGCCATCCAACAGAAGAAACAGAATATCTCAAAACGCATTTCTGAAACCAGCTTCTTTTCCAGCTAGTTTATGCATGTAAGATAAGCAAGGTGAAGGTTGCCATGTGGAAAAGCTCTTAAGATAATTAATGTAAACACAGAAAAGCGAAATACTTTGGAGTGTATTTACTCAAAGTAAAGCTTTATGGAAATATAGACATGCATGGTCTACCGTAGAATAAAAATATGAAAGCTAATTCTTTGTTAAAATAGGAAGAGAGTGAAAATAAATGCAGTAGTAAAAACTGCACATAGATCTTGGGGTGGGGGGGAGAACTGAAATGCTAGGATTTTATAATCTGCTGAATATGGATAGAACTGTTCAGAACAAAGTGCAACATGGAAATGCAGTGTATTTTGTCGTGTAGTTCATTTGCAATGCTTCTAATCATGTCACATTCTGCTCTGTTGCAATCAGCTCTCACTTGCAGAACAGCAAAGCTATTAGCAATGTTCAACACAGCATTACATTTGGAAACTCACTATACCCGTTCAGGTAAGAGCAAGGATGTGAAAAAAGCAGGCCACGGGATGAACACAAGTCCAATATCCCATATGGGGTCCTCCCCATGCCCAGGATCCTGAAATTGTGCCACTGACATTCCAAATAGCACAGTATAGCAGCAGAAAATTGTCTTTTTAAAAATTCAAGGTGAAAAAAAAGAAGAAACCCAGCATTTTTGTGATTTTGAGGGGCTTAAAAATGGGAAGCCATTGGAAAGTAAACCACTCACATTCTCACTTTTAACTCCACCCCAAACACAGGACATGTGGACTAAAAATAGAATTCCAGACCAGTTTCCAGAGTTAGAGTTTAAGGATGGGAATTGATGTGTTTTGATTCCCAAAATCCCCCTACTTGCAAATACAACAGTAAAAATAGGGGAGATTTTCATATAATCCCTTCTGGAGGTGTCATTATTGTCACTGGATGGCCTCCTGTGGCCTTCCAGAAGGCTGGGAGGTTGAATCATAGCCTCCATTTCTCAAGCATTACTCATCCATGTTTGAAGGAGATGCTGTGATTTTGAATCAGAGAATGATGGCATGAACCTTTTATGAATCTGCATAGGCTAGAAATGAAATTCATTATTTATTCAGTGCAAACTGGTTTGTTTCTTCATTTTCCTCATTGTGAATGTTCCGCTGCATTATAGTACCCATAAAATCAAAAGATAACAATTGAAACAAGGTATATATGAAGGCTTTGCTCTGCTCTCAAAGTACGTCGTATTGGCTAGATATTGGATGAAATTTGAACAAATAACAGCAATCGGTACATGCTGAGATCCAAGAGGGGAAGCATTTTGTTTTATTTCACTTTATTTCCTTTCATTTTGTTTTATTCAAAAATAAATAGACTCTTACTTGTATGTTTAGCCATTTAAACCTTGATTAAACATTTACGCCATTTTTAGCCATTTGCCAAAGTAAAAATCAGAATTTGGGGTTTTTCCCCAGGCTTTTTACAAATTACTGAGTTGTTTATTAGGCTATGAGTTCCCATTATATAATTTTTCAATATTTTGGGAAATGTTTGGTTCTTAAGGCCTCCACAGAAACTCAGCTTTACATATGTGTTCCTCAGAAGCAGGGAAAAAACTAGTGCTGAAGCCATGCTGTTGGTAGCTAGAGGAAATGCCATTTCTAAACCCATAATAGCATTACAGGCTCAGCAAAGTCTTTGCAGCTTATGTTATAAGGTTATTAAGGTAATTGATTTCCAATCTGCTGGCTTTTTGAAGCATGAGTGGAATTGCAATGAGTTTAATTCTATCATTTAACCTGAAATTTTTTCCCCATATAATAAATATATGAGTAACTAAAGCTATGTGTGAATTTAAAGTCCTCCAAATTAGGAATACTTGTTTGCTTGTACAAGTTATTTCTCACTTCTGGATAAAATAGCAATAACAAACAAAGCAATCAAGGAAGAAGGACAGACTACAATATAAGTTTACTTGTAATGAGCATGTATGAAATACTGGAGCAAATTTTTTGCATAATCCGCTGCAAAGGGTTACATAATTATGAACCACGGTATGAGGGTAACGACAACCCATCATATGAATTTCTCTGAATATAGTGATGCAGCTCACAGTACTCAACCAATATATACTTTTACGTTGATAGTTTTTTCAGAAGAAAGTCTCTACTTAGGATAAATGAATATTTGGAGAAGGTTTTCTTTTAATTCAGAATTAATGCAGGAATGGGCTGGGTTGGAATGGGATGTGATGGGAATGAAACTTTCTGATAGTGATACAATGGGAAAATCTGCCTATCTCATATATCCTGAAAATGTCCTTTGAAAATAATATCTGCCATCTATGTATGTATCTCGAACTGAATAGCCAGAGAAGCATTATAAGTAGTCCTCGACTTATGACCATGGTTGCTAAGCAAAACAGCTGTAAAGCGAGTTTTAACCCACTTTATCTTTCTTGCCACAGTTATTAGGTGAATCACTACAGTTGTTAAGTTCGCAATACGATTGTTAAATGAATCTACTTCCCCATTGTTGACTTTACTTATCAGAAGATCATAAAGGTGATTACATGACCTTGAGAGATTGTAACCGTCATAAATGAGTCAGTTGCCAAGTAGCCATATTTTGATCACATGACCACAGGCATCCTGCAACAGTCATAAGTTCCTTTTTTTCAGTGCCACTGTAACTTTGAACAGCCACTAAATGAACAAGTGTAAGTCAAGGACTACCTGTACTTTGGTTTAAAAAAAACACCAATTTCTACCCTTAACATTTTTAGACTGAGAATATTTTATATGCCAGCATATCAGGCCATTTGAACAGTAGACCATGTACAAGGAGAAAGTTCCCAGAAGAAACATTTGGCTGTCACTATAGTAATGAATTATCAGCCAGAGGTACACCTGTCTTCAAATGCAAACATAAATATCTGTACAAATATACAGCATGTCAAGTGAGAAAATAGATCAGGTGTATATACTAAATCCAAAGGCAAACAGAAGGCTATTGAAAGCAGCAGAAATGGTCTACTGTCCTTCACACCCCTATTATTAGATCAACCTAGTGGAAAGGTTGGTGGCCCACAAAAGATGTAAGACAACAGGCATAATAAAGAAGAATTCATAAAAGTTAGCTTCTTTGATTATAAATGAGACAATTGCCAACCTGATCCCTGTGCATTCTTTTGATTCTGTGGCTTGAATAATCTGAAGACCTCGTTCTCTGCTAGGAGCCAGTTTCTTCGCTATGTTGAGGTCTTTTAATGATTTTCCAGTTGCTCTCTGCTTTATTTCTCATGTGTGTGTGTGTGTGTGTGTAATGTGTGTGTGTGTGTGTGTGTGTTTTCTGAGGTTTTCGCAGGTATTTGTATGTGGATCTTTGGTTATTCGGGTTTTCTCCCGCGTAAAATTGGAAGTATCTAGGTAAAACTTAAATAATTTTTAAAACTAAAATAATTTTAATAATATTTTTAGTACAGGTTTTGTTTTTATTAATCATACAAACAGTAGATACTGAAAACATGAATACATACATAAATGAATTTTTTTGTTATATTGTTATTGTTAAATATTGATACTTATGTTTCTCTTTTGTTAAAAGCCGAGGTAAAACTACACTGCTTATGTATTTAACCATTGTACAGTCACTGACTGTTACACATCACTAGGACAACTTTTAAGTACCACGGAGTAATAGACTGAGATGTAAGGTAAACAATATGTGTACTAATACAAATCTAAAAGTAGAATGTTTGCTTTCATGTACCCCAAATGACTCTACCATGCCTAATGATATGATATAATTCAATTTATATCGAGCCTGTGTCAATTCTGTCTGCACATAACCATAAATTATATAACTTCTAAGCTGTTTTGCCATAAAAAAGAATTTTCACACACACACACACACGTGTGTGTGTGTGTGTGTGTGTGTGTGTATCTATCTCCATCCATATATTATCCATCCATCCATCCCTAATACATGTATTTATCAAACAATTTCTCAACTACCAAGATCTGGAAAAAATGGCATCCAAAGGATAATTGCATAATAGTTCAAACAAGAAATTGATCAGTTCACTTGAAAATAGAAACTAACTAAAGTAAATTTTCAGGCAAATCTATCCTTGTACAGCACATAAGAAAAAATATTAAGAAAATATTAGCAGATTTGGATTTGCAGAAAATAGATTTATTATTTTAAGCTTAATTTTAAGAAGTGGGAAAGAGAATAGGCCAGTGAAAACGAACAAACTATTAGTCAAGAATACTGATAATCTTTTTATTACAAAAAATGTAGGGGATGGAAGTCACAAGAATGAGAAAGCTATGGTTATTGGCTGGAAACTAAAACAGAAATAAGTTATTCTGCAAGTCACGGATCCCACATATATTTAATTTTGAGGTCCAATTTCTGAATAAGCTATGCACACTAATTTGGAACTTAAGATACAAAATATGTGTCTGTCAGCTCTGACACTAATTTAATATTTGCAAGGAATACCAAAAAATGAAAATGATAATACACTACATGGATCTTTGTACTCTTATTAAATCATGGTTCAAATTATAGCAGTACGATTCCCAAGAGTTGCCCAGACAATTAACTAGACAGTATTTTGAAATCTGTGTTATAAGCATTGTACTCAGTGGAGGGACTCAATTTTTTTAACTTCCAGTTCTGTGGGTGTGGCTTGGTGGGTGTGGCAGGGGAAGGATACTGTAAAATCTCCAGTCAGAGATTTTATAATGTGTGGTGTTGGAAAATTGTTTCTCAGAGAGATGCAAGGACAAAGCTGCTTCTACATAGTTCAGGTATTGGTGTTAATGGAATATTGCCGTTCTTCCTTCTGAAGGAGGTGAGCTGATCACATTTGTTATGCTCCTTTTGGCTGGTGGTTGTGCACCCCAATCCTCGTACTCTGAATCAAGTCCCACCTAATCAAGCTGCGAGTTCCTGTCTATTGGATTTTCAGGCTGGGAGTCTATCTGGCTTGCCTGTTCGGCCTTTGACTAAGAGGATTCAGAGGCCATGTTATCGTCAGTAAATATGCTTCCTGAAGATTATGGGTTGTAGCCCAATATATTTGGAAGCTTCCATTTTGAGAAAGGCAGATCTATAGTATTGCATGCATGTTAGGCTTCTCTAGTGAGCACAACCCCACCAATAGGTGCCAGAAGAACATGGTTTCTTTCAGTTGATGCCTCCTTCTCCAAATTTCCTCCATTGGAATCAATATATCATCATAAAGAAGATTATTTTCTGTTTGTAATCATTGTATCTAAAAGCAACATGGAATGAATTTTGACTTTTAGAAAACAATGTTCAACTGAGAAGAATGAATGCTGCACATTCACCTTCACTTTTATCCTGAATGATTTTTAGATGTCTTTATTTTTAAATTTGATGATTATCTGAATTTTCAGTTTCGTTAATGGAATTCCTTGTTTGGTTGAAGATGAAGAAATTAATTGACAAGCAGATTGTCTCTCTTCTGTTTTCAAAAGGCACATGGGAAAAGTTTTGATTCAGGTGGGTGGATAGCTTTTCAAAACATACCATATTTAATGCTAACTTTTTTTTCAGAATGAGCAAGTTTCTTTTTTGAAAATCAAATTATCTTGTTGCCCACTTATTTTCTGTCATAATCTGCAAAATACTGCAATGTAAATTACCACTCACAGAAACAAGAAACAAATGCTTTCACAACTCAACTGAAATTTTGATATGTACACTGCTCAAAAAAATAAAGCGAACACAAAAATAAGACATCCTAGATCTGAATGAAGGAAATTTTCTTATTAAATACTTTGTTTATTACATAGTTTAATGTGCTGACAACAAAATCACACAAAAATTATCAACAGAAATCAAATTTAGCAACCCATGGAGGTCTGGATTTGGAGTTACACTTAAAATTAAAGTGGAAAAAAACATTACAGGCTGATCCAACTTCGATGTAATGTCCTTAAAACAAGTCAAAATGAGGCTCAGTAGTGTGTGTGGCCTCCACATGCCTGTATGACCTCCCTATAACGCCTGGGCATGCTCTTGAGGTGGCGGACGGTCTCCTGAGGGATCTCCTCCCACACCTGGACTAAAGCACCCCCCCAACTCTTGGACAGTCTGTGGTGCAACGTGGCATTGGTGGATGGAGCGAGACATGATGTCCCAGATGTGCTCAATTGGATTCAGGTCTGGGGAACGGGCGGGCCAGTCCATAGCATCAATGCCTTCGTCTTGCAGGAACTGCTGACACACTCCAGCCACATGAGGTCTAGCACTGTCGAGGAACCTAGGGTCAACCGCACCAGCATATGGTCTCACAAGAGGTCTGAGGATCTCATCTCGATACCTAATGGCAGTCAGGCTACCTCTGGCGAGCACATGGAGGGCTGTGTGGTCCCTTAAAGAAATGCCACCCCACACCAGTACTCACCCACTGCCAAACTGGTCATGCTGGAGGATGTTTCAGGCAGCAGAATGTTCTCCACGGCGTCTCCAGACCCTGTCACGTCTGTCACATGTGCTCAGTGTGAACCTGCTTTTATCTGTGAAGAGCACAGGGCACCAGTGGCAAATTTGCCAATCTTGGTGTTCTCTGGCAAATGCCAAACGTCCTGCACAGTGTTGGGGTGTAAGCACAACCCCCACCTGTGGACGTCAGGCCCTCATACCACCCTCATGGAGTCTGTTTCTGACCATTTGAGCAGCCACATGCACATTTGTGGCCCGCTGGAGGTCATTTTGCAGAGCTCTGGCAGTGCTCCTCCTGTCCCTCCTTGCACAAAGGCGGAGGTAGCGGTCCTGATGCTGGGTTGTTGTCCTCCTATGGCCTCCTCCACATCTCCTGATGTACTGGCCTGTCTCCTGGTAGGGCCTCCATGCTCTGGACACTACACTGACAGACACAGCAAACCTTCTTGCCACAGCTCGCATTGATGTGCCATCCTGGGTGAGCTGCACTACCTGAACCATTTGTGTGGGTTGTAGACTCCGTCTCATGCTACCACTAGAGTGAAAGCACCGCTAGCATTCAAAAGTGACCAAACCACCAGCCAGAAAGCATAGGAACTGAGAAGTGGTCTGTGGTCACCACCTGCAGAACCACTCCTTTATTGGAGATGTCTTGCTAACTGCCTCTGCTTTCCACCTGTTGTCTATTCCATTTGCACAACAGCATGTGAAATTGATTGTCAATCAGTGTTGCTACCTAAGTGGACAGTTTGATTTCACAGAACTGTGATTGACTTGGAGTTCCATTGTGTTGTTTAAGTGTTTCCTTTATTTTTTTGAGCAGTGTATTATTTCTTCATTGGCTTCAATGCACAAAGTGTTTATTTTACAAAGCAAAATCAAACACAAGTATTCCAGAATAATTATTTCCAGCTTCAGAGTCAATAATTAGATGAACTTGTTATATTTGTACACTTTTATCTTCTTCCCAAAACCCTCTTGAATAAGAACAAATACACGGATATCACTAACTCCTCAGATCATAATGGCTGTTATTCTTAAAAGTATCACAAGTCTGGAGAAAAATTTTTCAGGTGAAGAAGAGATAAGTGTATTTTTCTCTGGACATTTTGCTGATGAAACCAAATCTTTCTAGATTCTTTAAGAATTTTGCAAACAAATTCCTAGAACAAGACTCTTTGTTATGCACAAAAGCAAGTTCTCATTAATATTACTACTTAAAAATAATTACTGACTTATTACAAATGAACCAGCATGCTAAGAGTCAAAGTGATTTAATAGTTAGGGCAATAGATGAACAAAAAGAAAACCACAGGAAATTGTTCCACATAAGATCTAGTATTTTGTGTCATGTCATCTTTCAGCCCACTGATTTGGGGGCATAGGCAAAATTAAAATTAAATATATGCCATCTTAACTTCCATTGGAAATGCTAGTTAAAAATGGAGTGATAATAAATACTGTTTATTTCAATAGAAGTCGAAAACAGTTCCCTACCCACTCTGTCAAAGCTATGGTTCAAGGGTCTTCAAACTTGGCAAACTTAAGACTAGTGGACTTCAACTCCCAGAATATCTAAGCTAACATGACTGGAACAGAAATTCAAGGGTTTGAAGTCCACAAGTTTTAAAACTGTCAAGTTTGAACACAAGTCTTAAAACTGTCAAGTTTGAAGATCCCTGCTGTGGATACATCCTTCAAACCCCTTCCAATAGTTACTGCTAAATTATTAATTGAGGGGGGAACTTATTCAACTGCCTTTAATGAATTTAATTAACAAAACAGAATGAACACACATAAATCAGATCAACGTTTCAAAATCCATTGGAAATGTCCATTCATTTTACTTTCAGAATAAAAATTCATTTTTGTAAAACATGAATCACTCCTGATGGGAGGAAGGAAACTCCTGATGGGAGGGAGAATGGAACTATTGTAAAACAGAGTTTGAATGTTGGTGGGAAATGCTTAATAGTTTTATATGTGATTTATCATCAGTAATTCAATCACAAGTATTTTTAAATAAAGTACTTGAAAAATCTGAAGAGCAAGAAAAAAGTGTTATTAATCTTCTTGAGCATGGTGCCTATAAGTACTACAGATTGGGTAGTACCAAAGATACACACACACAAGGGCTGTGAAAAGATTCAAAATCTAATTTGAAAGACATTTAATTAAATTTGCACACTGCAGTGATTTTCTGAATAGGATCACTCAGATCAAATGGTCTAACTGAACTTCTTATCAATGACTTTAACTATCTTTTGCATATCTAAAGTATGTTTTATATTTCATTAATTCCAGTCAAAATTCCAAAAAGTTGCTGTTTAAATCTGATTCAATCTGTATGCCCATTCTAGTATATGTTCAAGTCTTGATTATTTCAAGGTTCCACATTCCTTTAAAGATACCACTGGAATTTATTTTTATCTTAGAGACAATGTTTCTCGAAATTACCAGGGAGAAGGAAACTACCCTTAAAAAAACCTGCCATAAAACTTTCAATCAGCTACATTGAACAATCATCCCATTTTGTTTCCTGACTTTTTAAAAGGTCATTGAAATGCATTGCATGCTGACATGGCCAATAACCAGAATCAGTTTCATTTGTTCATGAAATTATTAAGCAATTAAACTGAGAAGAATGAGAATTCATTCTTCATTTTCCAATTCAAAATAAACCCTTTTTTTAAAATTACAAGAAAATATGTTAAGGTTTTTGGATTGGTTTTAGACAGACTGAAATAAATGGGTATATGAACATTTTTAAAAAATTACAAAAACAGGAACTTCATAGTATGGTTTTAATGTTTTGTGTTTTAATATGTTTGGAGTCATTTTAAAAGGCAGCATTTGAAATTAGATTGTTTTCAATTTAAGGACACATTTTGTTTCCCTTCTATCTTCCCTTCCTTCCAAAAATTGCAATACTTTCACCTGTATGCAAAAAACAAAAATGTTCTGCTTAAATGTTTTGGTAATATCACCAATGGTTGCCAGGCAACCACTTTCCCTGCTCTGTTACCATCTAACTTCCATGATCATTTCAACTTGTTTACTTAAAATCCATTAGAAAGGAGGAGGAATGAAAGAGACAAAACTACCGGCTTTCACACCATCTGGGAAAATGCATGGCCAATTAATAAGTTTGCTTGCTCTCACCATATACACAAACTTTTAAAAAGCAGGGATTTTATTCACAGGTATCATAAAACAGCTGGCATATTATTTCACCAAGAGCTTCATCAAGGATTGGCAAAACTTTTTAAATGAAGGTAAAGGAAATCCAAGCGAATATCTCTTTAACTTTAGAAATGATGAAGATGACGAAGATGATGATGAAGAGGAAGAATATGGTATTTTTTTCAGAATATGAGGCAGAATTAATGAAGCAATTCGCAACTTACACCTATATCTGTACACAAAAACTAAGTTCCAGTGAGTACCATGGAATTTACATTGTCCAAAACTGCAGCCTTATTTCAGCTTTTTCAAAATCCTCCTGGGAACAGCAATCAGAAAAACAAAATAATCCTTTCAATTATTGTTCTTGTGTTTCTCCCTAGGCTTCCTCACTGAAGCATAACTTTGGTATTTTATGCTCCAGCTCTTTGCCTTTCTATCACATCAACCAACTCTAAGGACTGAAAAAGAAGATGTTAGAAGTGATGCGGAAACAGATCCAACCTTGATTTCGTCTTCATTTCTTGGTGTATTTTCACATTATATGTGCTGGGCCCATAACTGTGATTGTAAAATATATGTATTATTCCATAATAATTTTACAGGTTACCAAAATCTGGTAATAAATTAGGATATAATCACCATTAAGAATTTCTCAGCAGAAATAGCAGATGTCAAAAGAAGAATAAATCCCTTAAAATGCCATCAATGTCAGAAACACATTACAAAACAAATATTCCTGATGTCAGAAAATAAACTCCTTAACCTAACTACCATTGTAATCTCTCCCTAGGGTCTGAGAATTAAGATCCTTCCGATCATGACTGCACAGCCTTGAATGAAGTATTTTGATCAAAGGATCTGCAAAAATTGCCTCATATATTCAAATTATGTTAATACATGCAGTGAGCAGAGAAGGATTTCTATATTGCTAAAATCATCTCCTATATGATCTTCCTGAAATCACACACAGCATTCTTTGCCTTGTCTGGACTTCCATTCTGCCCACAACTGTTTGTCCCACAAGGTGAAATCATACTTATTAATCCAAAATACTGTCTTACAATCTCCTCAAATGTGTACCATTCTCCTCTACCCCACCCCCTATGTAGCATTTAACAGAAGCTTTCTTTATTTTCTCAGATTGCTCTACCATGCCTAACACTCTCATTCCCGAGGTATGTTGAAATTTAGTGCTTCTGTCACATAAAAAGTGACAATACAAAATACAAAAACTTTTAATGAGGCTCTCAAGATTATCACCAAAGCTTTAGGAAACCACATGAGCATGGAAATGGTGCAGCTGGTGCTATTCTGTCACCAAGGCTATATCAAGTATAGATGCAGGGAAAGGATTTCCACCATTGCACAAATAACAGTGCAATGTTTCATCCGTTTCAACAAACATTGAAACAATGCTTATTAGTAATAGGTAAAATTAAGCCATAGTATTAATGTGCACTGAAGTTGGAATTCCACAGAACCTTTACGAAGCAGAAGCTTCATGTAGATGGACAGCACATTTCATTGCCCAATCCCACTTTCTAGTAAGTGTACATTTTCACACTGAATCTAGCTCTTGCTTCTATCAGCTATGGTGGCACAGTGATTAGAATGCAACTGCAATTTGACAGTTTGAGTCTCACCAGGCTCAAGGCTGATTCAACCTTCCATCCTTCCAAGGTCAATAAAATGAGGACCCAGATTGTTGGGGTCAATATGCTGACTCTAAGCCACTTAGAGAGGGCTGTAAAAGCACTGTAAAGCGGTATATAAGTCTAAGTGTTATTGCTATTAAGTATATATACTAGTGTAAAACCTGCACTGTCCAGAGTTTCATTCTCATTACCGTTGCCTCTTCCCTGCTTTCACAATCTATCTTTATTCCAATCGGAGCGCTTTCGATTTTGTTGAACCTCGATTTTGTTGAACCTTTTCTCAATCATTGATGAGAGATGACCACTCTGATTTATTAATACAAACTTAGAATTATATTTATGAACAGAAAAAGTTGTATAGGCAGAGGATAATGAATGGAATAACATACCTCCCCTTCTTCATTTTATTCTGGAATGCTACCTACATGTGCTACAGTTCTATAAGTAGAGTTTTGAATAAGAAAGTACCAGATTTTTTCATAATAATTTCCCTCTCTAGAATGCTGACACCCTTCCACATATAGGCAATATTACAGGAACAGAATGTGAAGCCACTCCATATATGTGCATAGGAATGGATCCACACCAAAAGCAATTTAAAAATCAAGAGAAAAGTAACTCTCAGGCATCCAAAGTTTGAGACTCAAGAACTCATTTTAATGGTCACCAAACCTCCACACTATAGAAAGTATTAAGTAATCCATTAAAAAGGCACTCAAAGGAATTAAAATGGCCTTAGTCTGGCATTTTGGAATGCTGCTGCCAATCAAATTGGGTCAGAAAAGCCAAAAAGTGAACTTGTTGCAAAATGGTTATAATTCAATTGTGATTTTGCATCTACCAAATGCAAGGCCTCTCTTTTTAGCTGCACTTCTAGGAGGAAGGGCCACTACTACCATACTGTATTCAAAATCAGCAGAGCCAGGAAAAGGTGATTACTTTTTTAAATGTTCTGCAGTCTTTCAAAACAAAGCTACTTTTTGCCATGGCCCTGAAAGTGGGATATTATGAGTAGCTCCCAATTTTTTCCAAAATAGTGATAGGCCTTGAATCTCCCATAGGAGATTCTAAATATATACTCCCAAAGAAGTGAGCAGGGCCACATGTTCACTTTCTATTATTAGCAAAATTATTTTTTGCTTTCTGCATTTATGATTTTGCTGGGATTTAACAGAAGAAAAGACTGGGAGGGGAGAAGAGCTCTCTAGCTTCTCATGCAACTCCAGATGTAAAATGAAATGCAGAAAAAGTCACTGCATAAGCTGTACATTAGTACACAGGAGCGTAACCCTCCACATTCTAACATTTACTCTACAGACACAAGAGGAACATTTGATATTTGTACAGCCAATAAAATCAACATAAAACAATGTGACTGATTGTAACTTAAATCTCTCTCAGAGCCTCAGTGTTCTGTTAAGGAGAAATTTCCTAATGGTGAGCAATCAACCAGTGGAATAGGTTCCCTTCAGAAGTTGTAGGTGCTCCATCACTGGAGGTTTTGAAAGAGACTGGACAGCCATTTGTCTGAAATCGTATAGGATCTCCTGTTCAAGCAGGGGGTTGGCTAGAAGACATCCTAGGCCCCTCCCAACTCTATTATTCTATGATTCTATTCTATGATTTCACATACAATACTGAGGAGATGTTAGAATCCTACAGAAAGGGCGTTGGTACTTACCTGATACGCCCGTTCTCTGTGAGCTGTGAAGAGCATCCAGAAGTGGGAGGTGCTTCAGTCTCTTCTGGAAAGGCTGGGCTTAAAACTCCGGGATGTTCCTCTTCCTCCATGGGACACCTCCCTAGCATCCCCAGTTTTGCGAAGACTGAGTGCCAAAGTCCGGAACTCATTACCTAATCTAGATCCCTGACTGGAACGGAACCCCACCAGACGGAAAGAAATGGGTGGGGCTGGATGCTCTTCAGAACTCACAGAGAATGGGCGTATCAGGTAAGTACCAACGCCCTTTCTCCCATGAGCTGTTCAGAGCATCCAGAAGGGGGACATACCAAAGCTTGGCCTGTCCTTAGGGAGGGACTCCATCTGGATCAAAATCCACTCCTAAACTCTGTGGACCCTCTGCAGGACTCTTCTGCCAAATGAAGCGTCCACTGAGGCATAGACATCAATTTTACAATTTCTGACAAAGGGAGATGGTGAAGCCTAATTTGCCGCTCTCCAAATTTCGTCTATGGAAGCCCGTGTGGCCCATGCTGCTGATGTTGTGGCACTCTTTGTTGAGTGGGCTGCAATGCCCTTAGGAACTGAGGTGGACTGGCATTCGTAACTTTTAGCTATGGTGGCTCTCAACCATCTACCGATGGTTCTCGACGACACCTTTTGCCCTAAAGTAGATGGGTTGAAGGATAGGAATAGAGCCTCAGATTTTCGAAATGCTGCTGTGCAGTCTAGATAGATGCTTAAGGCCCTTCGAACGTCAAGTCGATGCCATTGATGCTCTAGTCTATGAGATGGTTTCAGACAAAAATTTGGAAGCACCAACTCCTGAGCTCTGTGGAAGGCTGAATTTATTTTAGGAGTGAACCATGGATCCAATTGAAGAATCACTCTGTCCGTATGAAACACGCACAAGTCCTTTCTCAATGATAATGCCGCCAATTTGGAAATCCTCCTTGCTGATGTGATTGCAATTAGGAAGGCCACCTTATATGTCAGGAATTTAAGACTATTGGTGCTTAAAGGCTCGAACAGGCCAGTTTTAAGTGCAGTTAACACCTTGTTGAGGTCCCAGGTGGGATAGCGGTGAAATCCAGGAGGTCGTAAGTTTGCAGCACCCTGAAGAAAACTGCGGACATGTGGATGGTGTGCTATGGACTGGAGGTCACCCCAGGCTATCACCGAGGCTAAAGCTGCCACCTGTCTGCGTAAAATATTTGGAGATAGGACCTTGGTCAACCCCTCCTGTAAAAAGGCCAATAATTGTCGTATTGATGGGGCAGTTGGGTCGATCTTAGACCCCTGGCACCAGCGACAGAAGGTGGACCACATGGCCTCATATATACAATTTGTTGAGAACAAAGTCTGGATGCTTGAATGATGGCAATAGCATCCTCTGAAATCTGTTGGGCCCTTAAACGGCTCTGCTCAACCTCCATACGGTTAGACTGAGCCATTGTGGGTTGGGATGAAGTATCGGCCCTTAGGAGAGGAAAACCTTCAACAGTGGAATTTTCCAAGGTTGTTCTCTCAACAGATCCTGTAAGTCTGTGAACCATGTTCGCCTGGACCCGTAAGGGGCGACCAATATCAATTCCGCTTATTCCTCCAATAACTTCTGGATCAACCTGGGTATTACCAGGAGTGGAAGAAACACATATAGAAGTCCAGGAGGCCACTGACAATGCAGGGCATTGACAGCCTCCGCCCCCTGAGTCGGGTACCTTGAAATATACTGGGGCAATTGGGCGTTGAAAGGAGAGGCAAACAGATCAATCACTGGTGGCCCAAACCTCCGCACTGCTTCCTGGAAGACAGACGGGTGTAGGCGCCACTCTGCCTGATCTATCGCAGCCCTGCTGAGCCAGTCCGCTTGTGTGTTTAAGGCCCTTGCTATGTGTTCTGCCTTGAGCGAAAACAGATTGGCCTCGGCCCACTTGAACAACTTGGCCGTCTCCAGCATCAGAAGTTTGGAATGGGTACCCCTCTGTCTGTTTACATGGGCCTTGGTTGTGATATTGTCTGTCACGACCAGAACGTGGCGTGATTGGAAAAGGGGTAGAAGCTGCGCAAGGCCAGGTGAACTGCTTGCAGCTCCAACAGGTTGATCCTTTGTGATTGTTCGGAAATAGTCCAAATTCCCTGCGCAGTGTGGGATTGGAAGTGAGCTCCCCATCCTACCCGGCTGGAATTGGTTGTGATCGTTGCCCTGTAAGGTTCCTTGAAAGGACACCCCTTGTTTATCATTTTTTCCGACCACCAGCGGAGCGATCGGAGAACATTGTGCGGTACGTTGGAAGTGGCTCTTCCGGGTTGCTGGAAAGGTAGCAGGAACCATTGCAGCTCTCTAGAATGGAATTGAGTCCAAGGCACAATGGAAATACAAGAAATCAGTTTTCCTAACAGTTGAGACAGCACTGCCAGGGAAACCCTCTTTAAGGCTCTGATCTCTCTGGCCAAAGACTGGATACTGTATCTATCACTGCCCCTAAATGAACTAACCTAGTTGAGGGGATCAAATGTCTTTTATCCCAATTTATGGAAAAGCCATGACCCTGAAGGGTCTCCAGAGTAATCTTGGTATCTAATTTTGCTTGATGTCTGGAAGATGACAAAATTAAAATATCATCCAGATAACATTGTAAGCGAACAGATTTGATCCTGACTGAGGCAGCCAAGGCCGTGAGGACCTTGGTAAAAGTCCTAGGGGCTGAAGCCAGACCGAATGGTAGGGCGATATATTCGTAGTGCCGATCACAATAGCAGAATCTAAGATATTTGTAGTGAGCAGGTCTAATTGGTATATGTAGATAAGCCTCTGTGAGATCTATAGAGGTCAGGACATTGTTCTCTCTGATGCTGAGCAGAATGGACTGGAGAGTAGTCACCTTGAATTTTCGATAAACCAATGAACTGTTCAGACGTTTGAGGTCCAGAATTGCTCTCCAGCCCCCTGAACTCTTTGGGACCACAAACAATAGAGAGTAACAGCCTTGACCCCGTTGTTCAGATGGGACCTCTCTAATGGCCCGTATATGCAGAAGATGATTGATAGCCTCCTGCATCAACGCTCTCTTAATGGGGTCCGTGGACCTAGGGCTCCTAATGAAAAAGTTCGGGGGGAGGATTGAAACTCTCGCGCCAAACCAAACCTAACAGAGTGCCTGACCCATGCATCAGAGGTGGAGCTGTCCCATTGATCAGCAAACAATTTTAGCCGCCCTCCAATGGGAGCTGCTGTCAAGGACTCACTTGGGGCAATGAAAAAATCAGCCTCCAGTGCCTCTGGGGTTTCTTCTGTTTTGGCCTCCCCACTGATCTCTTTCGGAAGATTCAGACCTATCCTGTCTAAAACTGGGCCTGTAGCCTGATGTTCTCTGAGATCTGAGAATGTATGGGCCTTGATAGTAGGGCCGAAAGGAACCCCTTCGAAATGACTGGGGTGTTGTTTTCAGACCTCCGAAAGAGAGGGGGAAGCACTTTTTTCTTGTTTCTATTCTCTATAAGGAGGGGCTCCAAGACACTGCCAAATAATTTATCCCCCAATATTGGGGCTGATGCCAACTTGCATTTATGCTTGGTATCCTGTTGTAACTATGTATCATTGCAACTATGTATCATTGCAACTATGTATCATTCATGTGTTTGCAACATTGTATCATTCACGTGTAATCATTAACTTCTGTCTCTTCAGTGACCTTTGCAAGGCACGTACAAGGGACAAGGAGCTAGACGGTTGTTAATAAGCTTATCCACACTGTAAATGATCTGTCCGGTATGCAGCTTTGTAAACACACACATCCTGATGAGATTATCATGACTTGAGCTTTGATTAAATCATTTTCTTGTAAAAAAGCACAATAAAAGAGCGTGTGCCAAGACATTCGGGGCGCGCTCATCAAGAGAAAACCTCGCTTCCTGTCGTTTCTCTTCCCTTCGCTCCCTATCATGAGCCGCCCATCAGATGCGGGATGGCAGATACCGCAGTATCCGCCTGCCAATGTCTGAGTCATAGCAGTCTCCGTGCTGATACATGAGATGCTATGGCCCTAGACGAGAATTTGACTGCATTAAATGTGGCATCGGTGGAGAATTCTGCTGGTGCAATAATTTTAGCTATGTCCTGGTGGGCTCTGACATTTGATGCCGGCAATATATCTCTCAAGTGGAAAAGCCATCATAGGAAGGCCCGTGTAAAAAGGATGCTGCTGTAGCTGCCCTAATGGCCCAGGCGTCAGAAACGTGTGCCCTACAGAGTGCCAACTCTGCTCTCTTTTCTTCCGGTCTCAGGGCTTCCTCAGCCTTGTTGGGAAAGGTTGAGGAAGAGGCCAGTGCCATGATGGGATCATCCACCTCTGGTGTTTTGAGAAAATTTGAAAACTCTGGTGCCAAATTATAATATCGTTTATCCTATCCTATTGGGGCTGGGTATGATGCTGCTGATGCCCATTGATTTTGTACTAATTCAGCAAACATACAAGGGACAGGAATAGTTTCTGCCCATTAGCCGGTTGTGAGAATATTAGATCCTCAGATTCGTCCTGAGACCCTGTTGACAATGGATGAGGGTTTGATGTGCCTAGTTTAACAGTGCTCTTTGCCTTGAACAGTAAGGATTTAAAGAGGTGCGGGCGAAAAAGGCCAGAAAAGGTAGGTTGGTGCAGAATGAGGCCTTCGTCATCCGATATTCCCCGTTCTAGTGGGTCAGCCTCTGACAACCCTATCTGATGGATAAACCGCACCTCAATGCAAACATCCTGATTCTCAAATTCTACCTCCTCCCGAAGGCCCTGGGCTGGTATGTTAGGAATATTGGGAAATACCTGAGTTTGATGTTGTCCCATATGCGCAAAGGATTGAGCGGATTCCACATCTGAAGCGGCCGAGAAGTGTCTAGTCCTGATGGATTGCTGAACTCCAGCTGCAATGCCCCTTTGAATTGCTATCTCCATCCATTGCCATTTTAAATTTCGATGGGGATACTCTCAGGTAATCCCTCCTTCTGTCTTAGGCCGGCGACCGTAGGGGTGAAGGTTGCCTCTGGGATTAGCCAGGCAGTGCTCATTGGAGGAGATGTGCCTATGGGAGGTTGTCCAGAAACAGCCTGCCTGGGCTGGGTGGATAAGTCCTAGGGCCCCAACAATGGACTTGGGTCCTGATCAGATTGTTGTGTCATAGCCATCTTGTCTGCCTCCCTGGCTCGTTTCTGCAATTGCCTTTCCAAAGCTAGGTGCCGTCTATGGGCATCCTTATCCACTGCCTTAGAGGCCTTTTTGGGGCCCACTGGCTTATCTCGGGACTTATCTGTCTTGGAGCGGAAAGCGTTGTCACCTTCCATTGTGGATGACTGATTCTCTTGCCTCTGACTTTAATTTTTAATTATTATTTTTTAAATTATTAGTATTAGTATTTGTACATTGGGGTGATGCCTTCCCCTGTGGTTGAAAGTAGAATGCTCCTCCAGGAGAGTGTGTATATGTGTGTGTGTGTGTGTGTGTGTGTGTGTGTGTGTGTGTGTGTATATGTATATGTATATGTATATGCATATGTATATGTATATATATATGTATATATGTATATACACACACACACACACACGCCCGTATACATATACATGTGCCTATATCTATATGTAAAACTATGCATATGGTAAACAGTATCTAAGGGTCCCCAACAAGGGAAACCCGCAAGCGCTCCAAGCGAGAACTTTCTGGATCCCTGGTCCCCAACATGGGAAACCAGCTATACAAGATCTGAGGTGGATTCTTTCCTGTCAAAACGAAACGTCCCACTGTTTAAATGGCACTTGTGGCTTCACTCCAAAGAAACGATCCAAAGGCAATTGCAAAGAAATTCCTGTTTAATGAGTAGCCTGCTTACCCAATGTCAGCCAGACAAGGGCAAACTAAACCCAGAGAGAATAAAGTGGGAAGGTACTGACCCGGTCCCCAAAAAGGGAAACCAGCGGGGAATGGCGCCTGTGATATTTAGGCGCGAACTTGAGCCAGCCGTTGAAAAAGGCGGGAAGCCAGAATTTCCGCTGCTAATGTCTGAGAAGTCTAACGAGACTCTGCTGCTGAGGCTTTAAATGCTCCTGTCAGACGAAACGGCAAGGCGAAGTGAGCTGCGGCTGCAAGAGCTCCGCTACGATCGCAGAGAAGATGATCGGAAAGTTAAATAAGGTAATTATTTAACAGGCAGGCTCCACTAGCTACAAAGAAACTGTTTTTAAACTGATCAAGGCAAGCTAATAGAGGCACAAGCCTGAAAAAAGCCAAATTAAATGGGGAAGACTTTTACAAGCCGAAATAACCCAAGAGCAAACCTGAATCAGAAAAGGGTTCCAGTCAGGGGGTGCACAACCTCTTACCACGAAGGCTGAGCTAAAACTGGGGGGTGCTGAGGAGGTGTCCCATGGAGGAGAAGGAGCATCCTGGAGTTTTAAGCCCAGCCGTTCCAGAAGAAACTGAAGCACCTCCCACTTCTGGATGCTCTGAACAACTCATGGGAGAAAGTGAGATTCACTTCTCTTCTCTCACTCTAAGAAGTGGCAGACTCCTCTCTTTGCACATAAAAATGAAAATATGAACTCCCAAAGGAGGAAATAGTTTTCATAGGTCCTCATTCACCCTGGCTTAATTCTTGGCTTGCACTCTGGGACTCAGAAAAAGAAGAGAGGAAAGTTCACATTGCTATTAGACTGGCTTACCAGTCTAATGAATCAATAGCAGAAATTGCTTTAGCTCCAGTGAAACTCCCAAAGAGAAAGTCATTTGAAGCTGCCCATTAATATGATTATTCTGCCTGCTGATTATATCATCTTTTGTCAATCTTTTCTGAGCCACAGTTCCCATAAATTCCAACCAGCATGCTTCCAGGTATGCTAATGTTTACCTCATCAGATGGATATTCTCCATGATGATCTATCCCTAACCTGGTCTTTCAGCTCTTTCAACTATGCACTCATCATTACTGCATTTGAATCTATTCACTTTGCTGCTGGTTACCCTCTTCTCTTTCCTTCTGCCTGTCCCAGCACCAGAGTCTTCTCCAGGGTTTCACATACTGTCTCCAAGATAAGTTAATTTGAGCCAGACATACATAGCTCAAATAATGCAGATTGGAATTGAATATTTCACTAAATATTCTCATTGGCAGTTTTCTTCTTCCTGTTCGTGCCTCCTTTCCTTTATCCCTCCTCTGGTTGCTTCTGGAAAATCAGGACAGGAACAAGTAGCCTTGTCAGCAAAGGAAATCAGTGAGAATTTCCTTTATGCAATTTCTTTCCCTTTGGGGTCAATCACTCTTCCATGAATAAAAGAAGTGCTTCCATTTATGGAAAGGCAATTTGCATTCAAAAGTACAGAACTTTCAATTCCTAAATATTTATTAGGTCCTCAGCACTAGTTGAATAATCTTTGGGTCTTCCCAGACCCAAATTGCACATTTATAAGAAAATAGTATTGAATTTTATAACACTGAACTGTCAAGTTCTTATTGAGTTTGTGATGAAACAAATCTGTCTGATGACAACAACTCTTAAAATTAATCTATTTTAACAGAAGACAATTGGGGTTTAGAGAAGTAGTTATAAGTGCAGCATTCAGCAAAGCTTAACTGAACAATATCTAAAAGATTTAGAATAATATATATTGGGGGAAATTATCAGAAAAACTTAATTTAATTTTAATTAAACTTAAATTAAACTTAAACTTTAATTTTAAAACTGATTAATATAAAACAGCATATATAGCAAGCATATTTTAATTGATCGGAACATACTATTGTATTAGCTTAATTATATAGACCAATGCTGATCTGTGACCGCAATATAAATTGATTGATTATGTACAATATTAGCATATTCCAAAACCCTCATACCCTATTGGTCCGGACCAGCGGAGACCTGATTGGTCAACAAGTCGGACGTGATTGGAGCACTGGGAATCTACCGCGATTGGCTATATGAAGGGCTGCCGCGGCTCGCATTCCCAGACCTTTTTTACCTTATCAATAAAGAGCTGAACTCACATAAATGGTCTCGCGTCTCTGTTGAACCGATCCGCCTCCAATCTAACACTGGCGACGAGGGTGGGATCGTGAGACAAAGAGACCATCCAGCACATGGCGAGGCGGCACGCAGCAACCAGCAACATGGCCAGAATCAACTCGCCACCTGCTCCCTTCAAACCTGCTACTGAGGACTGGGAATCCTATGCCGATAGGTTCCAAATGTTCCTCGAGAGTAGCAACCTCAAGGACGTCACCGGCCACAAGAAACGAGCCGTGTTTCTCACACACTGTGGGGCCGCAGTCTTCAAAATGGCCAAAGCCTTGGCCAAACCGACGGACATCAAGACGATGGAGTGGGACGATCTTGAGCCCCTGCTGCGGAGCCACTACGCCCCCGTTGTGCCCATCCTCATTCGGCAGCACGAATTCTACAGGCGGGATCAACGTGAGGGCAAAGGACTGGCCAACTTCATAGCGGCACTACGGGACCTGGGGGGTCTGTGCGAGTTCACCGACCTGGACAACGCCCTGCGAGACCGCGTCATCCTGGGACTCCGAGACCCCGTCCTCCAGAGCCGCATCATGGCAAAGGGAGACATCTCCTTCACCGATGCCCTCACCGAAGCCGCTGCAGCAGAAGCGGCCAAGAAATCAGCAGCTCGGATGCGACAATCGGGCATCATGCCACGAGGGGCGACCGGAGAGACAACGTCGACCACCGAGAGGAGGCCAGCGACAGACCACACAACCACACACCATGGCGACATCGACTCCATCTCAGAAACCGAAGATGAGGAGGAGGAGGAGATCCACCGTCTCCAGTCAGCGCAGGAGCGAAGGGAACCACAAGGTCGTAAGTCGAGGTTCCAGTGTGCCGGCTGCGGCGGCGACCACCCCCGAGCGAACTGTCGTTTTCTCGAAGCCATCTGCAGGCATTGCGAGAAGCGGGGGCACATCGCCAAAGTGTGCTGGAAGAAGCACTACAGCCCGCGGCAATGAGAGGCCAGCCCCCGACGGAGAGACAGCACCCCCACCAGAACACGAGATCGCCAGATGGAGAACCGCTGGAGCCGGGAAGGTCAGAAAAGGTGACTCCAGGAGACAAGACAGAGAGAGGAAACGTACCAGACTATCGTCATCGGCCATTCCTCCACCAGCGACGCCAGGAAGGTATATGTGACGGTCGGGATAGAAGACCAGGAATGCGACATGGAGGTGGACTCAGGGTCTTTACTCTCAATGGTCTCCTGGCGCACACTCAGGCGCCTGGTCCCCACCATCCGCCGCCAAGAACTGGAAGACCAAACACTAACCCTCAAAGACTATCAGGGAAACCGAATCCCTGTAGTCGGTAGAGGCCACTTTAAAGTCACCTTCAAGGGCCACACAGAAGTGCTACCCCTGACAATCGTCGATCAAGATCGGCCGAGCCTGTTGGGACTGCAGTGGTTCGCACCCCTGGGCATCGAAGTAACAGGCATACACCACATCGGAGAAGCAGACTGGGAAGCGGCGCTCGTGAGGGACTTCCAGGAAGTCTTCGACGACCATTTAGGCAAGTACTGGGGGTCCCCTATTTCATTTAACATAGACCTGAGCATCACCCCAATCCGCCTTAAGCCCAGGCGAGTGCCATTTGCACTCAAGCCCAAGATTGATGAGCAACTCGATAAGCTCATCGCGCAAGGGGTACTGGAACCGATCGATCATGCCCAGTGGGAAACCCCAATTGTCACCCCCATCAAGCCTGATGGGTCAGTGAGAATTTGTGGTGACTACAAGGCCACACTAAACCATGCGCTCCAACAAAGCGCACACCCCGTCCTAGTAGTCCAGCATCTCCTGCACTCACTGGGGGGAGGCCGGATCTTCGCAAAGCTCGACCTCACGCAAGCATACCAGCAACTGCCAGTCGACGCCACGACAGCAGAAGTCCAGACCATCGTAACGCACTAAGGGGCCTTCCGCTGCAACCGGCTCCAGTTTGGAGTCAGCGTGGCACCTGGGGTCTTCCAAAGCCTTATGGAAAGACTCCTCCAGAGAATAGAAGGGGTAGTGCCCTACTTTGATGACGTCTTGGTGGCCGCGAAAAATGAGAAACAACTAGAAGCCAGGTTGAGGGAGGTACTGCAGAAGTTCAGAGACTCGGGACTTCAGGTCAAAAAAGAGAAGTGCCAGCTACAGGCTGAAAGGGTCGAATTTCTGGGGTACCTCCTAGACAGACAAGGGATTCACCCCACAGAAAAGAAACTGAGAGCCATAAGGGAAGCACCACGACCAAAAAACAAAACGGAATTACAGGCTTTCTTGGGACTGTTAAACTTTTACAATGTCTTCCTACCTCAAAAGGCGACCGTGGCAGAACCGCTACATAGGCTGCTAGATAAAACAGCCACCTGGACCTAGGGAGCACGGGAGGAGAGCGCCTTCAACAACACAAAGAACCTGCTAACATCCGACGCGGTACTAATCCAGTACAGCGAGACTCTGCCATTGACGGTAACTTGCGACGTGTCACCATTTGGAATCGGCGCCATCCTCAGCCACCAGCTACCAGACGGGAGGGAAGCACCCATTGCCTTCTCATCAAGGACACTCTCAAAGCCAGAGCGGAACTACAGCCAGCTCGACAAAGAGGCCCTAGCAGTCGTCGCCGGCGTCAAGAAATTTCACGAATACCTCTATGGTAGGACTTTTACAATCATCACGGATCACAAGCCGCTGCTAGGAATCCTGGCAGGAAACCGGGCCACACCGAACATTCTATCACCAAGAATGACGAGGTGGTCCAAATTCCTAGCAGCATACAACTACCAGCTGATACACCAACCCGGCAAGGACATCGCACATGCAGATGCCCTAAACCGGTCACCCTTACCGGACTGGGAAGACGACCCAGCACCCACAACAGAGGTACTCCAAATAGAGACAATAGCCAACCCACTTGTGACCGCGCCAGACATTGCCAGAGAAACAAATAAAGACAAACGGCTGGCGCGGGTCTTGAGCTGGGTGGGAAAAGGGTGGCCGGAAGGGGACATAGACGAACTACTCAGACCCTTCCGGAACAGACAAACCGAACTCTTCACCGAAAAGGGCTGCATACTTTGGGGGGACAGAGTGGTAATTCCTGAAAAATTACAGGAAAAGGTATTGGGAATGTTGCATGAGGGGCACCCGGGGATAGTTAAGATGAAAAGCCTGGCCAGAAGCTACGCATGGTGGCCAGGAATGGACAAATAAATCGAAACCTGGGTTGCCAAATGTAAAAAATGCCAAGAGTCCAGATCCAATCCACCCGCCGCCCCAACCCAAGAATGGGAAAAACCAAGAAGTCCATGGTCCAGAATTCATATAGATTTCGCGGGGCCAACCAAGGGACATATGTACCTTATCACAGTCGATGCTTACTCCAACTGGCTGGAGGTAAGCACTATGAAGTCAACGGAGGCGGTGATAAGGAAACTGAGCAAACTTTTCGCTACGCACGGCCTGCCAGATGTAATAGTGTCAGACAACGGGCCCCAATTTACCGCACTAGCATTTGAACAATTTCTGGCAGGCCAAGGGATATGCCATGCATTAACCGCACTGGCAAACCCGACGGCAAATGGGCGAGCGGAACGCATGGTCCAATACACCAAGAAAGCGATCCAAAAAATAGAAACTGCCAATATACAGGACAAAATCAATAAAATGCTCCTCATTCAACACATTACACCTAGCACAACCACAAATAAAAGCCCGGCGGAACTAATGATGGGCTGGAAACTACACTCCACACTAGACAGAATGCACCCGACATATAACCCAGATAAACCCCCAGGTTCCTCCAGCAAACACAGAACATTCAACATAGGGGACCCAGTATACGCAAAAAATCTCATGGGAGAACCACTCTGGGTGCCAGCAACAATCACCCAGATAACCGGGCCCCTATCATACCGATTGGAAACCAGCGACGGAAAAAACTGGAAAAGGCACATAAACCAACTTAGGTCAAGAATAGCCACCACAACCAGCCAAACACCCAAACAAGAAACTAGAAGGGGGGGGGGAATCGGTAAGCGATAGAGAAGGAACTGAAGAAAACCAGCTAACGCAAGCAGAACACCCCCCACCTAGAATAAATGAACCGATGAACCGATGCTACTCACCTGTAGAAGTAGGACCAAGGGAGCACGAAACCCCGGGGTCTTCACCTGGAAGGAGCAGCCAAACCAGCTCACCCGGCCAGGAAAAACCAAGCGGGAGCAGAAGCGGCAGCTCAACCAGCCCAGGAGAACCGGGAGAGAGCGACCGGGAAAGGCCCAGCTCAACGTTCCAGGCGGTTCCATCCCAAGGAACCGGAGCAACAGAGGAGGCATCCGAACTGGTCGACGACCACACCAGAACTGAGCCGCGCAGGTCAAGAAGGCAGGGAAAAAGCCCCGCCTACCTACGCGACTACATCACTACGCACCGCAGGACGAAACCAAGAGGGGAGGGGTGTACAATATTAGCATACGCCAAAACCCTCACACCCTATTGGTCCGGACCAGCGGAAACCTGATTGGTCAACAAGTCGGCCGTGATTGGAGCACTGGGAATCTACCGCGATTGGCTGTGCTAATCGCGGGAGATTCAAAGTGCCGCCATTGGCTGCCAAGCCGCGAGCCAGCCCTATATGAAGGGCTGCCACGGCTTGCATTCCCAGACCTTTTCACCTTACCAATAAAGAGCTGAACTCACATAAATGGTCTCGCGTCTCTGTCGAACCGATTCACCTCCGATCTAATAGATTAGTTTAGTTATATAGAGCACTGGTTCTCCAAGTGCAGTCTGGGGACTGCTGGTGGGGATATCCAAGACGCTTCAGGGAATCCACAAAATCAAATATATATTTTTTGATTTCTTAGTTTTAATTTTGATATAGTAACTCAGATATAACTCACATAAACCAAAACTCTTTGCAGCCCTCCAAAATGTTAAAGAATGTAAAATGGTTCCAAATCCAAATGTTTGAGAAAGGGCATTGGTTCTTACCTGATACGCCCATTCTCTGGGAGCTGTGACGAGCATCCAGATCAGGGTAGTACCTGGTTGCTCAGAACAGCTCAATGGAGAATTGCTGATACAGAGCACACCTGCACTGGGACACATCCAAACATAATTGGATAATGAGATTTCTCAATCAATGCAGAATTTTATTTGTAAAGGGAAATACTCCAGAACATTATGACAACTGCAAAAGGGAAGCTGTTTACATACATACAAAAATGAACTATGACAGATCTAGTATGCTTAAGATGTGTTTATATGCTGTGTATAAAATGAGTAATCACAGAGGGAGAACTTTTGTACATTCTGTGTTACATCAGGTACATCAGAACAGGAAGGATAAATAAACACAGCTGCTTTTATGAATGAAGAGTTGTACTCTTTCTCCCTAAACCCTCTAAACTAGAGAGAGATATTAAGTAGGGTGCCAAAAGATTTGTCTTGAGTCTTCTACTTTTTAATATTCTAATTAATGGTTGGGATGAAAGGGTGGAGATAACACTTATCAAATCAGCATAAAATTATGCAGGATAGACAATACCTTAGAAGACAGAAATAATATTCAAAATAATGATAATGTAATTATGCAGATACTTGTCACCATTAAATTAATATCTATTATTTGAAACCCCTTTTCCTATGTATTAATAGAGAAGAGTGCAAGTTTTTGACTTAAGAGGGAAAAAATCCTAGGAAATTTAACTCAAGGAACAAAAAACACAGTTATAGAATGAGGAATAGTAGTTGTGAAAATGATCTTGGAAAAGGAGTTGATTACAAACTAAATATAAGTCACCTGCATGATGGGGCTACAAAGAAGACACAATTTTTAGCTGCATCAACAAAAATTTCCAAACCAGTCCCTGCTCTTTATATCTGTCGTGTCCGGAAATAGGCTCAGAGTCGGTGACTTTCAGTAAAAGCTCTTTATTTTTAACAAGTGAACCAAACCGGCAAAAGGCAAAAAGCCTGCGGCTTTTATACCCTTTTGCCGCGGCGGCCGCGGCCAATGGCAGCGATCCAAGTCTCCCGCTCTTGGTTTGCACCAATCACGGGAGACTTCAATCGGGCCAATCGGCGCGGCTCGCCTGGCCAATCAGAAATCCCCGCGCCTTAGCCAATCAAGGCACGGGGATTTTGAGTAGTCCATTTTAATACATAACACCCCTCCCCTCTTGGTATGGTCCCTCACGTGGTGTAGTCACGCAGGTAGGCGGGGCTCCGTCGGGTCCTAGTTGACCTGCGCAACTCACTTTCTTGTTGTAACTCGGCCGGAGCGGTCATCTTTCTGGCTGCTCCTGCCTCTGTGAGAACCGGCTGGATGATCGGGCCGGTTCTCTCGCCGTGGCTCCCGCCTGGGCCTACCGGGTCGGTTGAGTCACGGATTTCGCCGCTCCCACTTGGCTTCTCCGAGTCGGTAGAGTTGGCCAGACGGCTCTTCTCCGGATGGGACTCGTGAAGACTGCGTTCCGGTGAGTTTTTCAGTTTTATTTTTTCTTGCGGTTGTTTTACCGGGTATTCCCTCCCCCCTTGGTTCGTGTCTTGAGGGTTGAGGTCAGTCATTGCTCATGACCTTAGCTGGTCGATATGTCGTTTCCAGGCTCGCCCATCGATGGTTTGGAGCCGGTACGACCGAGGACCAGTGACTTGTGTTATGACGGCTGGGATCCATAGGGGGTCCCCCGTCATGTTTTTGGCGTAGACTAAGTCGCCTGGTTCGAAAGTCCGGTACCTGGAGCTGGAGTCCGGTGGCCGCTCCGGGTTATAGGTCGGGTGTAGACGGTCGAGTGGGGACCGCAGCTTCCTGCCCATCAGGAGCTCTGCAGGGCCTTTGTTAGTTGTGGAATTTGGCGTGATGTGCTGTATGAAGAGTAGTTTGTTGATTTTATCGTTGATCTCCCCGTGGTCCATTTTCCGGAGGGTCTTTTTTGTAAACTGGACCATCCGTTCCGCCCTACCGTTCGCCGCCGGATGCGCCGGTGCTGTCAATGCGTGGCGGATGCCCTTTTCTGCCAGGAACCGTTCGAAGTCGATGGAGGTGAATTGGGGCCCATTGTCTGAGACAATGACGTCTGGGAGGCCGTGTGTGGAAAACAGTTTGCACAGTTCTTTTATGACAGCCTCTGTGGTGGTGGATTTCATGTCAGCCACCTCCAACCAATTTGAGTATGCGTCGACTGTGATTAGAAAAGTGTGTCCATTTGTGGGGCCAGCAAAGTCTAAATGTATTCTGGACCAGGGTCTCCGTGGTGTTTCCCAGTCCCGGATAGGTGCTGCGGGTGGGCTGGATCTGGTCTCCTGGCACCGGTGGCATTTGGCGACCCACGCTTCAATTTGTTTGTCCATCCCTGGCCACCAAGCATAACTCCTGGCCAGGGCTTTAGTCCTGACGATGCCAGGATGACCCTCATGTAACATCTCTAGGACCCTGTTTTGCAATTTGTCCGGAATTACCACCCGATCACCCCACAGGATACATCCTCTTAACAGTGAAAGTTCAGTCTGGCGCTGCCAGAATGTTTTAAAAGTCTCGTCTTTGTCTTTTTCCGGCCAGCCTTTTTCTAACCAATGTAAGATTTGTGCCAAATGCCTATCCCTAATGGTTTCTCTGGCAATGTCAGATGCGGTTATGGGCAAATTCTCAATACTCAGGGTGTTTGTTGTTGGTGCGGGGTCAGGGTCAGAGTCCGGCAAGGGCGAGCGGCTTAAGGCGTCCGCGTGCGCAATTTTCTTACCTGGCTTGTGCAGCAGTTCGTAGATGTAGGCTGCCAGGAATTCAGACCATCTTGTCATGCGGGGCGACAAGATGTTTGGTGTGGCACGGTTTCCAGCGAGGATGCCCAGCAGTGGTTTATGATCAGTCACTATTTTGAATGGGCGGCCGTATAGGTACTCATGGAAACGCTTAACGGCGGCAACTATAGCCAAAGCTTCTTTGTCCAGCTGGCTATAGTTCCGCTCCGGTTTAGTCAAAGTTCTGGAGAAAAATGCGATAGGTGCTTCTCTCTGGTCTGGGAGGGTATGGCTGAGGACAGCGCCGACGCCGAAGGGTGATGCGTCGCAAGTGACAGCTAAGGGCAAGGTCTCACTGAATTGCATCAGAACGGCGTCGGAGGTGAGGAGATCCTTGGTTTTTTGAAAGGCGGCTTGCTCTCGTCTCCCCCAAGTCCAGGATGCCTTCTTGTCCAGGAGTCTATGTAAAGGTTCCGCCGCCGTTGCCTTTTGAGGTAGGAAGACATTATAAAAGTTAAGCAAGCCTAGGAACGCTTGTAGATCTGTTTTGGACTTCGGGGTGGGGGCTTCCTTGATGGCTTTCACCTTTTTAGTTGTAGGATGGATGCCCTGGCGGTCTAGGAGGTAGCCCAAAAATTCTATTTGCTCTGTACAAAGTTGGCATTTTTCGCGTTTGACTTTAAGTCCTGTTTCTTTAAATTTTGTTAAGACTTGTCTTAGTCGGTTTTCTAATTCTGCTTCGTTTGGCGCCGCCACTAACACGTCATCGAAATAGGGCACCACCCCCTTGATGCCTTGTAGTAAACGTTCCATCAGGCTCTGGAAGATGCCTGGTGCCACGCTGACTCCAAATTGGAGTCTGTTACACTTGAAGGCCCCCCGGTGTGTCACAATTGTTTGGGCTTCCGCTGTTTTCTCGTCCACAGGCAGTTGTTGGTATGCTTGGGCGAGGTCGAGTTTGGCAAAAAATTTTCCCCCTCCCAGTGAGTGCAGTAAATGTTGCACTATTGGGACTGGGTAGGCACTTTGCTGTAGCGCGCTGTTTAGGGTGGCCTTATAGTCCCCGCAGATTCTCACGGACCCGTCTGGTTTTATTGGGGTCACTATAGGGGTCTCCCATCTGGCGTGGTCTATCGGTTGTAATACCCCTTGTTTGACGAGTTTGTCGATCTGCTCGTCAATTTTTGGCTTTAACGCGAAAGGTACCCTTCTAGGTTTTAGCCGCTTAGGGGGAACCCTTGGGTCTAAATCAAATGAGATAAGGGGCCCCTGATACTTGCCCAAGCCTCCATCGAAGACCTCCTGGAACTCCTGGACTAGCCGCTGTTCCCAAGCTTCAATGGAGACGTGGTTGACACCTGTCAGCGCGATGTTAAGCGGGGCGAACCATTGTAGACCCAGCAGGCTCGGGCGGTCGTGGTCGACTATTGTGAGTGGTAGTTGTTCGGTGTGGCCTTTGTAGGTTATGCTAAAGTTCTTGGTGCCCACTACCGGAACGCGATTACCTCGATAGTCTTTTATGATGATCTTTTGGGCATGCACGTTCCTTCTTTGTAGTGTAGGCACTAGTTTTTTTATTTCGCGCCATGCAATCATGGAAAGGTAGGATCCGGAATCCACTTCCATTTTGCATGGCCGGCCTTCGATGTGGACTTCTACGTATATTTTTCTGGCGCCGTCGGAGATGGCGTGGCCGATGGTCACCGTCTGGTGGGTTTCTTCTTTTCGCCGACCTTCGCCGCTTCTTTGAGATCGTTGCTACTGGTCCCACCGACCTGCTGGTTGGCGCTCTCTGGCTCTGGGCGGGGAGCTTTCTCTTCTTCTGTCTTGCTGTTCCCATTTGGGCGGGCTGCGGGTCTTCCTCTGGCGGCAGACTCGAGCGATGTGGCCCCTTCGGTCACAATGCCTGCAGATAGCGTCAAAGAATCGGCATTCTGACCTGGGGTGGTCGCCGCCGCACCCGGCGCAGTTGGTCCTCGACCTACGACCTTTCCGGCTTCTTTGGTCTCCGCGTCCCGTCTGCACGCGATGTATGTCCTCCTCGTCATCTGACGTGCTGGAGGTTGACTGGTAATCGCCGTAGTGCGCGGTCGCTTCGTTTCTTGTGTCGGCCGACCTCGCGGGGTTGTTGTTTCCGCCCTTCACGTCAGATCTTCGCATGGTGTCTGCTGACGTGCGGGTTGCTTCTGCGGCTGCTGCCGCGGTGAGGGCATCGGCTAGGCTGATGTCGCCTTTGGCCATAAGTCGGCTCTGGAGTGTCGAGTCCCATAAGCCTAGTACGAAGCGGTCTCTTATGAGACTGTTCAAACCTTCAAACTCGCAGAGTCCTCCTAGGCGCCGTAACTCTGCGACGAAATAGCTCAATTTTTCGTCTGGCTTCTGGTTTCGGCGGTAAAATTCGTTGCGCCGTATTAGAATGGGGACCTCGGGGGCGTAATGGCGCCGCAGTATTGGTTCAAGGACGTCCCAGTCCATGGCGGTTGCGTCTGCCGGCTTGGCTAATGCCTTAGCCATCTGGAAGACCTCTGGTCCGCAGTGTGTAAGGAAGACAGCGCGTTTTAGCGGGCCCGGGGCGTCCTTCATGCCGGCACATTCTAGGTACATCCGGAACTGATCCGAATACGATTCCCAGTCCTCGGCGGCGGGGTTGAAGGGAGCGGGCGGTGCTATCTTTGCCATCTTAGTGTTGTCGCTGGTTCTTAGGTGGACACGGGGTTCGGTTCAGGGGCGAGATCCCACCTTCGTCGCCAGTGTCGTGTCCGGAAATAGGCTCAGAGTCGGTGACTTTCAGTAAAAGCTCTTTATTTTTAACAAGTGAACCGAACCGGCAAAAGGCAAAAAGCCTGCGGCTTTTATACCCTTTTGCCGCGGCGGCCGCGGCCAATGGCAGCAATCCAAGTCTCCCGCTCTTGGTTTGCACCAATCACGGGAGACTTCAATCGGGCCAATCGGCGCGGCTCGCCTGGCCAATCAGAAATCCCCGCGCCTTAGCCAATCAAGGCACGGGGATTTCGAGTAGTCCATTTTAATACATAACAATATCATTCATATCTAATCCTAATCTTCACTCCCCAATAACAGGCTAGGAAGAAACAGGTTCTCCTATGTCCTATTCAAATTCCATTTATGGATATATCCAGGCATTCAAAAAATAATACCAAAACAATCTCTCTTTATTGGAAGCTATAAATCCCCAGCAAGATGGATAATATTGCTAATACCACATCTATTCCCTATAAGATACTGTACTGTGGACTAATTCAGAGACAGATACTAGACAAAACAGATTGTTGATTTAACCTGACTGGAGAAATCCTATCTCTCATTAATCAAATGAAGCACAAGATTTATTTAATATCTTTTAGCTAAGATAAATTGCTCCACCACTGACACGATTATAGAATTGCTAATGGAAGTGTTTGTGCAATGTGCTGCACTCATCACATCATCCATGTGACAAGGCAATCCAAAAATGTATGTAGCAATTTAATTTGTGTATTTTTAAATTAGAAATAGATGCCTCTGAATATTCATACTATCATATGTACACTGCCATTATATGCATATACTTAGAGACCTGTGCTATATATTTATATACATGTGTATATACACTTTGAAAGACACACAGACAAGACCCATACTAGATGCTGGACTATTTTTCTCTAGTGTTTCAATAAACACAAAACCCTCTTCAAATGTTCAAATGCATCTAATCAGCAAAGATTTCTGAGGGAGGAGCATCCATGTTCATTGGCTCCACCCACTCATGCCTCCTGTTCCCCAGGAGACAGATTCATTCAAAATACAGCAGATTAATCTAATCTGGCCCAGCTAAAACAGTATAATTTTAGACCACTTTTACAAAACATTTTTATCCATCAAATTTGCAGCTATAAAATCTTGTTTTTCAGGAAATTGACTGTACTACCTTTTAATGTTTGTTTATGTTTCATTATAGTTGAAAAAAATGTAAGCCTCTAAGCAACTAACCAAGGGTTTTTTTTCAGAACCTTCATTTTAAGGCCACCAAAATCAATTTAATGTGAATTTTTAATATTACATTATAAAACAAATAGCACAAGTAAGCATTTTAAAATATTTAACATGAAATTTTTAAAAAATGTCTGCGTGCCTATCTATGTCTTGAATTTAATTAGTTAAATTGAGAATCAGGCGACACTTTTTCACATTTAATTTGTAGTTAGCTATTAGTATTAAGATTTAATACACAGAAAAGAGTCTATATTATGACACTATAGATAAATTATGACATATATATTATACCACTCCTAGATAGTAAGAAAATATTTTTTGGTTATTCTGCAGTGTGGAACAGGCTATTAATAAAATAAATATGAGCAGCTATCTTCTAACATATTATTGGTTTTCCCCCGCATAAAATATAGCAAAACAGCCATATCAAAGTATCAAAGGGCAAAAGATGCCTTTTTGCTGTTGTTGCTCAGTCACTAAATAGTGTCCAATTCTTTGTAACACCATGGGCCATAGCACACTAGGCCCCAACCTGTTTCTCCTCCATCTCCTGGAGTTTTCCCAACTCATACCCACTGCTTCAATGACATTATCTAGGCCAGGGGATGTCAAACTCAAGGCCCAGGGGCCGGATCTGGCCTGCGGGGTGCTTAGATCTGGCTTGCAGGACTACCCTGGAAACAGCAAAGGACTGGCCCGTAGTGCCTCTGCCAGTGAAAACAGAGCTCAAGAGGGCCACGGGAGGGCCACCCTGAGCTCCGTTTTCACTGGCAGAGGGTTGCAGGATGCTGTCACAGCCAAAAACGGAGCTCAGCAGCCCTTTTTCGCTGGCAGAGTGCTCAGGCCATCACAACCATCCCCAATTTGAGTAACATCGAGTTAGCCATGCCCTCTCTGGCCACGCCTGCTTCAGCCCCGAGGTCAAATACAACACTAATGCAGCCCTCAATGAAATCGAGTTTGACCCCTGATCTAGGCATTTCATCCCCTGCCAGCCCCTTCTTCTTTTGCCTTCCATCTTTCCCAACATCAAGGTCTTTTCCAAGGAGTCCTCTCTTCTCATTTGGTGGCCAAAATAGTTGAGCTTCACCTTTGGTATTTGTTCTACTAAAGGACAGTCAAGGTTTATTTCCTTTAGGAAAATATGCCTACATACATTTTAAAAAGTGCAATGTTTCTCACCTATTTTTTTTAATAATTTCAGGCAGTGCTTCTTTACTGTAAATTTACAAACCTATGTTTCTAAAACATGGCCAACAATGCTTCATGAATTTTTACTTCATAAACTGTTTTGTGAGCTATAAGATTTTATCTTGACATTCTTTTCAAGCTCTCTAATGTACAAAGATAGCGATTTGAAAGATTATATCTACATTCTTTGTTCTGTGTCTGCAGGCAGACCTCAATTCTGTTTTCTGATATAAGATAGATAATACCCCTCTTTTGTTTGTTAAAAGGATTTAAAATGAATAATTTGGTTTTAAAAAAATCTCACTTCTGACTTCCAATGCTTAAATTGCCTACATTACTCCCTAAATTCTTGCAAATGACTTTTTAAGCTATTATCCCAATTCTGTTCAAGTTGTTATAGAACTGATACTTTTATTTCTCTATTTTCAGGTGTAACTCTTCCATCTAAATGCACTTGCAACACATGATCTCTATTGGACTCGACACATTCAACTCCAAAATAATATATTACAAACTGACAAACACAAACTGAAACACAACATAGCCAAGTGAAAAAACAGGGTTTCCACAAATAAAAAAACCCTGGAGATCTTTGCCTGAAAAATGCCCAGTCAAGATGTCACAGAATATGTTTCTTGTGTATACTTTTATAGCTTCCTCTTCTTTTACTTTACTTTTTTACTTTATCCTGCTGCCTCTTGGTACCGCCATTCTGCTTCACTAGCCAATATAGACAGCTGCTAACCTAGACCACTAGCCAATATAGACCAATACCTACTGCTCCTGAGAACACAGACATCATTGTTTAGCAGCAGGAAATAAGAGTTACGCACAATCTAATATTTTGTTATGCACTTCCCAAAATAAGACGATAACCTGCAGAAATATAGGAATAATCAGATCTTTTTGTAAAAGAATAGACCTGAACCAGAGTGTTGATTTCATATCTCTGAAGACCAAGCTCATACATTATGTTAGACTTGATTTGTTGGATTCATAGAATTTTTAAACCACAATTCATGCCTTCTAAATCACAACATAATGGCTTTGGCTGTCTGAATCCAGTATGTCATACAGGGATATAATGGCTTAATGGTTTGATTTCCCTAATTACAAGAGATATATTTAAATCTAGATGGCAAACATTCACAATAACTAAAATAAGCTTAATAATATTATTGCAAAAGACTCCCCAACTATTGAGAAAAAGGTTGCACCCATAAAATATATGTATTGTGTTACTTATTCCAATTATAGATGGGCACGCTTTGAGGGCACTCTCTCCCTTCTGCAATCTTGGAAGTCATGTTCCAAAACATTTCAGTATTGTACTGAAAATGTTTATGTAGATCAAGTCTATGGAGTACAACAATTTATTTTAGTAAAGATTTTACTGAAATTATTTAAAAATAGAGTTCTTTTAAAAATAGCAATTATGGGATAAATATTAGGCACCATAAATAATGGCTACTTTTTAAAGGGAGATTCCCTAAGTTCATGGAGGATAAAATACTCAATGGTTACTAGCAGAGGTAGTATTCAGCCGGTTCGGACCGGTTCTGGCCTACCAGTAGTGAAAATTTTGAGTAGTTCAGAGAACTGGCAAATGCCACCTCTAGCTGTCCCCGCCCCTGCCCTTTCCTGTCCTTTATTCCCTTGTTTTTTAGCTCAGCTGATTCATGCAGCAGAGCGTTTTGCCGTGCTTCAGCTGAACTAAAAAAACAGCTCACCTCTCTAGCACTGATAAGAGAAGACGGGTTTTGAATGCAGTGTGCATGTGTGAAGTGTGCTCTCATAGAACTGGTAGGAAAAAATGTAGAATCCCACCACTGGTTACTAGTCAGGATGGTTATATTTTGGAGGCCTATGAGTACCATGTGCTGGAAACGTGACCAGAAACCACATCTGCATTCATACAATGTGCTTTCTCATCCTCTTCCTTCTCCCTCCTTAAAATCAGAATCTCTGACTTATTTTTCTTATATGTATCCATGTATTCATAACTATGTTTTTACTTATACCTATTATCTTGTAAGCAATTGACAAATAAATAAATAAATAACTTTGCTCTGATGCAGCAGGATCCTTCTTTATTCTTTCCAGGATTATTCATTACAGAAATAACCATGCAAACACACACACACACTCTCTCACACACACACACACATTTCTGGTCATCTTGAAGCAGAATTAAAAAATGGCAAGTGTCATTCTTAGAGTAAAATTTCCACGGAAACCCTGTATAGCAGCTCAGCTTAACATGATATTGAAATCGGTTACTTTATGTGGTATAATGCTTTCCTTGGGAAAAATAAATCAATATTTTGCATCTGTCTTTGCTAGTGTGTAATTCATGCCCATGAAGGAAAATAACAAATTATTATAACATATTAAATTGTATAAATCCATCATGCTTGCAAAGGAATTGCAATACAGGTGATTCAACAATATTATTGTTATCGTGAATAGAATTTTCAGCTTCTGTAATTATGGGGTCAACACCTTTACTTTCAATCATTCTTAGGTTCAGCAACGAAGATGTCCCCAGTCACTCCCTTCTTGACCAAACTGCTCCAAGCCTATTGCAGACACTTTTGGGAGAACTAATTTGCTTTCCTAAGTTTTGCCTGATTTACAATGCCTTTTTCTTGTTGCTACTGATAAAATATTTGTTTATTTATATTATTGGTAAAAAAATGTTGTTCTGGCCATTGCTGACCGCCGCTCCACAGCCTTGGGAAAAAGGGGTTTTTCTGGAGGAGGAGGGGGTCTGGGACACCCCCAACCCCCTGTCCGACTCCTCTCTCTCTTCAGCTGTCCCTACAGGGCAGCCATATCCCCCTGACCCATCTGGATCGGGGGTACCTCGGCGGCTAGCACAGCAGGAATCGCGAGCAGTCGCGAATTCCTGCTGCCCCGAAGCCACGCGAAACCGGAAGCCAGCAACCGGGTAAGATTGCGCTGGAGGAAGTAAGAAGAGTGAAAGTGCTGTCTGAGCAGGGTCAAGTAACATCTTTAAAATTGGTTGGAACTGAGCTGTTTGAGTTGCTGGAGGATACATTGTATCCCTAAGAAGATCAAAAGCGGCGGAGAAGCTGTTAAAGGGAACTTTTTTTTTTTTTCTTCACTCTCCCACCCCATGGAAAAAGCAGATATGTTTGGACATATTGGACATTGAAAGTGAATTATTCTGAAAGTTGAAGCTAAGGGACAAAAGGGTTTCTGGACATTGAAAAACTTAAGAAATTGGAAAACCCTTATTAGAGGTATGGATTTCTGATTATTTAAAGTTATTTAAAGTTGATATTGCAAGTGGGAAGGGAGAGAAAAAAAAATTGGAGCAGAAGCTGAAAAAGAAGGAGATTGCCTAGAATCCCAAAGAAAGGTATATGGTAATTGGACCTCTTTGATTAAACAGTAACCCCAGAAAGAGAAAGAGAAGAAGGAAGAAAAGTATTAATTTTTGGAATTTTTTTTTGAATTATTCTTGATTAAAAATATTTGTGGTTGTTTTGGGAAAAGTTTCTTTTTTCATGATGGCATCGCTTGTGGATGAACTAAAGACTGAATATCAAAACTATAAAAAGGAAGATACTTTGGGCACTTTGTTTCAATTCTTAGAAATGGCGTTATGTACTTATGAAAAGTTGACTACGCAGCAGAAGGACTGGGACAAAGAAGAAGAGGAAGAAGAAGCCATCTTTGATGAACAATGGGTTCTTTCCGGGGAGGAGGAGAAAAAGGATAAGAAAAAGGGGATTTTAAGAATTATAAAAACAACCAAAGAAGAGAAAAATGAGCGGAAAGGTGGAGGCAAGGTTAGAAAGCAAAGGAAAGGGAGTAAGAAAAGGGAGGAGGAAAGACAAAGGGGTAAAAAGGGCAAGGAGAAGAATAAACAAGAGAGAAAGGGGGGGAGGAGAAGCCTCAATGGGGGGAAGCAAGATCTAAAGAAAAAAAGTTTATTCAGAGACAATGGGTGAATTTAATTTAGGATAAAAGAGGGATTCTGGAGGGTACATAAGATTGTGTTTTTTATATGTGTATTTAGAGTATAAAATTCATTGTGTAATTTTAGAATTTATTAAACAGAATCTCAAGAAAAATTGTTATATGAAGTACTTTTAAGTTAGGGTAATGAGTTATAGACGTTACTCCAATTGGTGTATAGGAGAAGTATAATAAAAGAAAAAAGATGAATGGATAGTTGGAAATAGAACAGACAAAGAATATTATTGAAAATGGCAATAAGATATGAAAGGATATATAAAGGTTTTGTTATGGTTTTTTTTGGATTAAATAGACAAAGTATTGATACTATAATTTGGAATTGTTATGTTCTATTGGTTTTCTTCTTTTATTATTTTTTCTTAGAAAAGAACTTATAAGCTGTTATGCCTTGTGCATTGTTTATATAAAACTGATAAAAATGGTTTACATATATATAAAAAAAAGAAAATGATAATAAGATATGGAAGGATATATAAAGTGAATATGATGTTTGAATTTGTGTCTGTGTGAAGAGTTTCAACCCGGGATCAGACAACCTTCAGAAAAGATCTTTTAGTTTTGTTTGTTTTACTGTGTTTTCTGTAAAATTAATAAAATTTGCTTAAAAAAAGAAAAGAAAATGGTAATAAGATATGGAAGGATATATAAAGGTTTTGTTATGGTTTTTTTTTTGTATATTGATAAAAGGCAATAAAATTTTAATTAACAAGAAATAATTTGGATGAAAAGGAGAAGCTGGGATAAGATAGGAAGTTAAATAGATAAAGTAAATATTGATATTATAATTTGGAATCATTATGTTCTATTGGTTTTCTTCTTTAATTATTATTATTATTATTTTTAGAAAAGAATTTATAAGCTGTTATGCCTTAATTGTTTGTACACTGTTTTTGTAAAATTGATAAAATTGGTTTATAAAAAAAAGAAAAGAAAATGATAATAAGATATGGAAGGATATATAAAGTGAATATGATGCTTGAATTTGTGTCTGTGTGAAGAGTTTCAACCCAGGATCAGGCAGCCTTCAGAAAAGATGTTTTAGTTTTGTTTATGTTTTATGTTTTGTATGTTTATGAAAGGCAATAAAATTTAATAAGCAAGAAATATAATTTGGATAAAAGGAGAAGTCTGGATAAGATATGAAGTTAAATAGATAATGTAAATATTGATATTACAATTTGGAGTTATTTTATATGTTCTATTGGCTTTCTTCTTTAATTATTATTATTATTTTTTTAGAAAAGATTTTTTAAGTTGTTATGCCTGGATTGTGTATTGTCTTTTGTAAAATTAATAAAATTTGTTTAAAAAAAAAATGTTGTTCTAACATGTCTGGATAAAATGACAAGTAAGGCTTGGAGCAGATATTCTGGAGCTTACCTTAAACAATTACCAATTGCTGATGACAGGAATCTAGTGAATTCTGTATCTGAAAATTTTAAGTACAGTAATTTAACTTCCGAGGGAACTAAATGATGGAGCTGTGTGAAGTATTTGAACAAAGTATTTTCTGATTTAAAGGAGGACAGATCCTAAAAGTAGCTGCAACTTTTTCAAGGTTGCACATTCATAATCATTGCATATTCATGCTCAGAAATATTATCAAGGCTAGCTAGCTATCCATCCATCCATCCATGTATGTTAATGGAGAATCTTAAAAAAGTCAGTGCAATGTTAAAAGTAAATTAAGTTACATCCATATTATGCTCATACCGTACAGTCACTCATATAAACCTTGTCTGCTCATAGCATAGTATAATTCACATTTTAAACCCTCCAAAATACAGGGTGAAATTTAACTGTGATTGATTTCAGAAGATTAAACTGGGAGTAGATTTGTTACTTTAAAAAAAAGTTTTTAGGGTAATAGATTGTTGATCTGTAATAAACAAAAAACAGAAATTCCACTAATATGTCTAAATCAAATAGTATAGTATTAAGAATTTTGACCCATCTCGAATATCACATTCCAAACTATCACCTACTATGAACATTATAGTAATTAAATTTCTAAGTTGTTGAGCTTAAGCAATATGCAAAGATTTTTTTAAAAATATTGTTTGTATTAGTACATTCACAATATTTGTTTTAAAAATATTGTTTGTATGACATGCCCCATTATGTAAAAGAAAATTCTTGACAGATATTTTAATGCATCAAGCAGTCACAAAACTCTTTGTGACTTAAAGGCAATGCTTGGGAGTACGTTTCTGTTATGATTTATAAGCAAATACAAAGCAGCTACTCCTACTCAAATACACATACACACACACACACACACACACACACACAACATGATTTAAGGCAATGACAATTTATAGTATAGCTTTGACCTTTTAAATTCCCATTCATTTCACCAGTGATTGCAGAGATTCATTTTATGATACAAATAATTTAGAGGATGGAAACAGACAATCTCTTGCATTTTCATCAAAAACTGAGTCACACCTGTTGCTGGTTGATAAGTAAAATAATCAAATATAAGTCACAACAGCTCATTAAAAGCTGCACTAATTTACTCCATTATTTAAATTCTGCAGACATTTGAGGAAAAATTCAGACATAAATTGAACCAAGAAAGATAATTGAAATATAATGCAACCTATAGTATTCAGTATAGTATATAGCATAGAATTCCTAATCAGCATGGTCTTTCCTACACCAACAAGGAATTCTGAGCTGTGTGCAATTCCAATATACAAAGGTTCTAGGCTGGGAAATGCGGATCTAGATACAGGTAGTCCTTGATCTGCAACCATTCCTTTAGTGACAATTCAAAGTTACACCACCACTTAAAAGAGTAACTTATTACTTTTTTCACACTTAAACTATTGCAGCATCTCCATGGTCACATGATCAAAATTTGGGCGCTTGACCACTGGCATATATTTATGACAGTTGCACTGTCCTGGGGTTATTTGATCACAATTTGTAAACTTCCCAGCCACCTTCCGACAAGCAAAGTCAGTGGGGGAAACCAGATTTGCTTAGTGACTTGCATGGTTCACTGAACAACTGCAGTGATTTGTTTAACAACTTGGACAAGAAAGGTTGTAAAATGGTGTAAAACTCACTTAAAAACTGCCTTGCTTAACAACAGAAATTTGAGATTCTATTGTGGTTGTAAGTTAAGGACTACTTATATCTCTATGCTGAATTGTTAGCACATCAACAATATAACTATTTGTTTTTGTTTGGATACTCAAATGAAATTTGTCTTGGATCATACTGACAGTGTTCCTAATTTCTTTCAGAATTTACACATTTTAATTAGCCTCTTCCAGTTACGTAAAATTAAAGGTCAATGTAAGGGATTCCAGAAGTATAGCAACATTTTCCACCACCAGACTATCAATCTGTGTAGGTACTAATGACACTATAATATATAACTTTTAACATTTCAAGAGTGGCTTCGAGTAGGAAGGAAGGAGAAAGCTCTTGAGTGCAGATAATATTCTCACCAATACTTTTCCATTGAAGACAAATATCCATAATGTCTTGCTGGAGTCATAAGATCATTGATAAGTATCAAACTCTCAAATTATGGATTGAATATTACAGCAAATCAAAGTGTTTTGGAAGTTACTGATTAACAAAGAAATAGAGGGAAATACATGTATGAAGAACAAAAGGAGACTGAACACAAGGGACACAGCCTTTTATCATATACTTCTATTTACACAAGCAAAATGAACTACATAAGGCCTCATATCAAATATTCCACAATACAGAAATATGAGTGGGATGAAGCATTGGGTATGATGAGCATACCTTGTTTCAAGGGCAACACAAAAGAAGAGTTGTATAATACAAAGGAGGAGATGGTAAAATGTGTTTCAATCATTTCAAAATGATTGAAAGCACCTTGGTTAAAATAAAAGGGAAGGCTAGAAGAAAGTATACTACCCTGGGGGTCTGCTATAGACCACCAAACCAGTCAAAGGATATAGATGAAGTTTTGTAGAGAGCTGAAGGAGCTTCTTGGATGAAAAGCAAAAAGCTAATGCAATCCTAAATTGTATTAACAGAGGGATACAATCGAGATCAAGGGAGGTATTAATACCACTCTATAAAGCCTTAGTAAGACCACACCTAGAGTACTGATCCAGTTTTGGTCACCACATTATAAAAAAGATGTTGAGACTCTAGAAAAAGTACAAAGACCAACCAGGATGACTAGGGGACTGGAGACTAAAACATGAAGAACGGTTGCAGGAACTGAGCTTGGCTAGTCTAGTGAAGAGAAGGACCAGGGGAGACATGATAGCAGTCTTCCAATATTTGAAGGGCTGCCAAAGAGAGGAAGGGGTCAAGTTATTTTCTAAAGCTCCTATAGGCCAGACAAGGAATAATGGATGGAAACTGAACAAGGAGAGATTTAACCTGGAAATAAGGAGAAACTTTCTGACGGTGAGAACAATCAACCAATGAAACAGCTTGCCCTCGGAAGATGTGGAAGTGTCATCACTTGAGACTTTCAAGAAGAGACTGGATTGCCATTTGTCAGAAATGGTGTAGGGTCTCCCGCTTGGGCGGGGGTTGGACTAGATGACCTACAAAGTCCCTTTCAACTCTAATTATCTGTTATCTGTTAAGATTTCCACTACCCAGACATCTGTTGGAAAACTTATTTCTACCAAAAAGAAGATGTCAGATAAATTATTGACTTTGGTGGGTGATAATTTTCCCTTTTAAAAAGATTAATTAATCTGATATCTTGGAGTTAGTCCTTATTATTACTGGGAAGAATTAACTGAAGATATTTCAGTAGTGGAAACTACTATGTAAAGTAGCTACATATTTTAAAGTTTTTAATTTTAACAAAATTCACCTTGTAATATAATTCAGCCTCTATATCCACCATTTACTATTCAGAACACCGGCTCCCCAACCTTTTGGATGCCAGGGACCTGTTCCATGGAAGATGGTTTTTCTACAGACAGGTGGGCAGTGTGGTTTTATGTGCTGCCGGAATCCCGTGCATGTGTGGATGGGGCTTTGCTTGCTTGCGCAACCCGGTTCCTGGCAGGTCATGGATCGGTGCCATTCTGCAGCCCAGGGTCAGAGACTCCTGGTCTAGAACACAAATTATTCCCATTTCCACATGGAATGTTTAGCACCTTGTTATATTTTTTTCCCCTTCAAGTCCGTCTGAGACATTTGCTTAGAAATAAATCCAGTCAAATAAGTCTACAGCATACCCTTCTCAGTATTTTTTCTTCTTCTTATCCTTTTACATCTGTTGCACTGCACACATCCAAAAGCAGGACTTGGTTGTTTTCCAAAAACAACAACACCCCTGACCAATACAATGGAATGGACTAAATTTAATTAACTGAGAAGAAGACAATGGAGTTCCTGGTGGGATGCATGATCAGCATAGTTCGCAGAATCCTGGATTCTATGTTGATGAAGTCACCTACGCTGACGCATGAGACCATAATCACCCTGATGGCAGAATTAGCAGCTACCATCAACGGTCAATCTTTAGTTCCGGTTTCCTCAGATCCTGAGAATCCAGATATTCTCACTCCAGCCACCTTGCTAACTCAGAAGACTGGTGACTGGTCCATACCGTAAGGGAACTTTGATTCTAAGGACTTGTACAAACAACAATGGAGACAAGTCCAATGGCTTTCCGACATTTGAGAAAGAAAAAATTAAACTCAGGATCATTTCTCTTTTGAGTACATATGGTTTTCAAATCGCTAATCACTTGTTTTTAAATTCATTTCTGAACTGATAATAGTGTTAAATTTTCAAAACTTGCCCAGAGCAGCTGGTATTTGTTTTTGCAGATGCATTTCTACCTAAAATACTTCATGGATAGTAACTTTTTTTAATGACAAATCTGAACAACAACAAAAAAAAATCCACATAGCAACATATGCTTTGAATTAGTACTAAACAATCAATACAGCCAAACTACAGTTATCAAATGATGAATTAAAATAGGAAGTTTTATGAGGAATTTACTAGATTTACACACCAAAAGCAGCACTTTGGATGTATTGTATGGGGAGCAACAGTATGATTACAGTTACTATGAAATCCACTCATTATTTATTTCTATAATACCTATCTTCTTCTCTTTTCTAAAATAATGTACATTTTATTTAACTATTAGATAAATAATTCCAATTCTACCTTTTAGTATAACCAACGAGAAGCAACCACAGCAAATCATTTGTACAAATGAACCAACATTGTGGGAAGGGAATACTTATGATGAGACTTTTCACTGATAAGTATTATTTTTAATACTTTAGTATTTGATTTGTGGTATCAAATCAATGAATTCAATGAGAATTATAAATATTGCATACTATGAAAATAAAAACACACCTACCAATTATTAGACTTTGCAGGATTTTAAAATAATTCTTGATTAATAAAAAGTTTGACCAATGCAATCAATTGGATAGTCCTTAGAAGTAATTGTTTCCTCTTTTTCCAAATTCTGGATAATTTCAAAGAATGTTCACATCAGGCTGTGAAAAGCATTGAAAGAATCATCTAGGTGAGACCAAAAGTTCCACTGGCAAGTCTTTCTCTATCGTCATTCTTCTCCCACATTTGTAGAGTGTAATTCCAAATACAGTATAACTGGAGTTTGAGAGGTAATACGCTGATTGTGCAGCATGCAACAATTAAAACAAGTATTTGGACTCATTCTTGGATTAATCTTTTTTGAAATAATACCGAATTGCAGATAAGGTAAGCAGATATGATGAAATGGTCTTCCACTAAAACCAAAAAAATCTTAGTCAGCATAGTAGCCATTACTATATGCTGCAGAGGTCTGCTACAAACCTTTTCTTTAGAAGGTTTTAAATAGAAGACAACTCAACGTATTGAACTACTCTCTGAAGCCCAAGGTGAGAAAATCATTCCAGATATAAATTTATCTTCTACTCTGTTCCTCTGCTTCTATTGCTTGTAGTCCAGGAAAACAGAATGCAAATGACTGGATGCCTGCACAGCATGAAAATTATTTTTAAAATCATATTTTCCTTCTGAAAAGTAATGAGGTTTGCCCTGGAACAGCGAGCTGGCTCCAGTCTATCATGGCACACAAGCCAAAGCTTGACAGTTTGTTTTGACCCAGAACTAGACAGAAAATGGTGGAAATAGAGGCTGAATTATATTACAAGGTTAATTGATGCTGAGTTTATTTTTATTAATTGAACAGAACATTTTTCTGCTTATGTCATTATTTCTAAATTGCTTTTCAAAGAGATCTCAAAAATGGATATTCTAGAAAGATAGACACAATTAACAGCAGAAACTATCAAGAACAATACTTGCTAAATAATATTAAGAGAACCAGTTTTAGCTCGCTGGCTAAAGGCATTGGTCTAGAAACTACTTGGAGACAGTGAATTCTAGTCCTGTCTTTACAAAGGTCAGCTGGTTAGAAAAAAGGCAAGAGCCAATTTCCTCTAAAACTCTTGCCCAGAAAACTGCAGGGACTTACCTAGGCAACTGCCAGGAGTCAAGAGTCATTTGAAGCATCACCCCCAAGACGGGAACAAAAATATACAGATTTTAATATAATAAGATATACGTAATAATAAGAGGGAGGTTTAGAAATTGAATGGCTGTAGCATCAGATTTGTTTAAACAATATGAAACAGTGAAAATGAAATGTAATAATCATGACTATGCCTCAGTCCCAACACACGGGCTTGGAGCAGAGGAGAGCCACACTGAATATCAATGTGAAGATGGGGCTCATTCTTAGGACAAGTACCTATCTTAGGGCAAATGGATGCATGTCAGTTCATCTAGGCCAGGGCTGTCAAACTCCCAGCCCAAGGGCTGGATGTGTCATCAGCTGGCCACGCCCTCACCACACCCGATTAACAAAGGGGAAAAAGTCCTGATATGTCACGTGACACCACCATGACAATGTGAGTTTGACACCCCTGATCTAGACATTTACAGGCTACTCCCGACTCAGGCTCGCTCTCTTTTATAAATAACCTTTAAATTAAAATTGATATTTTTATTATCTTGCTCTAGGACAGGTTGTTTACTGTTCTTATCTGTGGTGCCTAGAACTCCTTTAGAAGAAAGACAAAAACATTGTTGTGGTTGTATTATGTGATAGTTATTTCCATCTCCTAGAATAATTGAAAAAGATGCTGGCTTTTGATAGTATCCACTGGTATTTGGCAGCCATAGAGATGCGCTGAGATTTTTGCCTCAGTATCAAAGTTCAAAATGGCTTTTGAGGTGAAAGGAATTAAAGAGCTCTCTACTCTTTAGCACCTCTTGGCTCTAAGAAAATGAAGCATTTTAAATAACCAAATATGCGAGAAGCAGAGAGGTTTCTTGCACTTTTAATAGCAGAGAGAAAGAAAGATTTCCAGAATGAAAAAGGGCAGGAATGAATAAATTTGAGCAACTGGGTCCCACAGTACAGCTCCCCAAATTTCTTCAACTAGTGATTTCTGGCAGAGTTAGTGTTTTTATTTTCTTTTTTCTTTTTTTCCCCAATTTTTTAAACACTTTCTTCCACAGGATAGCTGAAACTACAAATTTAAAATTCAGCCATCTTCAGTATCTCAACTTGGAGCTGCTTTGAAGGATTTTAGGGACTTTTAAGGGTAAATGCAGGAGCAGTTTCCCTCCCAGAGGCCTGCTAATATACCTCCACTTTTCTTAAAGCAAGCAAATGCACATTCCATAAAGGAACTACCTTAACATAAAGGAAATAACTATAACATAATAGCAACCACAACAATGTTTTTGTCTTTCTCCTAAAGGAGTTATAGGCACCACAGATAAGAACAGTAAACAACCTGTCCTAGAGCATTCTGCCACTGAATTTCAATAGTACAATCTTGGATTGCTGGCAGTAAAGAGCAAATTACTCTTTACTGATATAATCTAACATGTTGCTGAAAGTTTTCCACACAAACTTTAAAAATACAGACACCTTATCATGTTTTGGTATCTGTCCTACATCTTAAGAAGTTAGCTTGGTCCAGTGATGGTGAAGAGGAATAGTAGGTCTTTTTGAGTGGTAGCAATGGCACTAGCCTGAAGTGGAGGGGCAGCTTCAACATTGCCACCAAGTGCTACTGTTTAGGGAGCCTAGATGGAAGGAGGAAGACTGTTTCTCATTTGTTTTAGGGGAGGGTTGAGTTCATAATTATTAGAACAGAGTCAAATTAGGCATTTTCTGAATTTTTGACTAACAAGCCCAAAAAGTTCACCATCACTGGCTTAGTCATTGTTTGACTGGTTCCTTATTTTACTAAACCACTACAGGTTAATCCAGACCTGGGTATTTTATGATCTCCAGACCACATCTGGCCCTCCAGCAGTGCCCGTCTGACCCGTGGCATCAGTGACGTTGAGCAGGGCAGCATCAACAGGGGGTGAGGCAGCATCAGAGTGAGGTGGGATGGGGCAGCAGCCCTCCAGAATAGTCCCAGTTTCTCACATGGCCCCTTGGGAAAATTAATTGCCCATCGCGATTTAGTCACTGAATTAGTAATGTATAGTTTAATCGCAATCAGTACAGTTTAATCTCTAAACCACTATCATTTAATCACTAAAATACTATTATTAAAATTTAATCGCTACAGATTATCATTTATTTCAATAAACCACTACATTTCTATCAGATGTATGAACCCCTTAATACCAGCAAATTCCATACAAGATGCTCTACGATTTTTGGACCTGTGTGAGATGCAGCAATGGCAAGATTTCTTTCCTACATTTGTCACTATTAAACTTAATTACATTATTTTAAGCCTATTTCTGTAATCTATGCAAACTTTTTAATTTTATTTCAATCTTCGAGAATATTAGCCATTTACAGTCAATTTTGTATCAGCTTCAAATTTGGTAAGCATTATTTCCATTTTTGCCATCCAAAGTATTAATTAAAGAAAGTACTGAAGAATATAGAACCCAGCACCAAACCGCATTACACCCATTCAATACCTCCTTCTGGTTTGATGAAGAACTGTTGATAACTCTTTAGGAACAATTATATATCTCTTAGCGAATCCTTAACTAGTTTGCTTTCAAAACATCATAAAGTATTTTGACAAACGTTTTGCTGAAATCAAGATGTCTGTGGTATAATCAGCCTACCTATAATCAAGTTATCCAACAAAAATGTGATAAGGTTGCTCTAGCAGTGCATTAACACACATGCAATTCTTACTTATCCAACTATAAACCCATTATCTGATCTGATAAAGCCAAGTGGAGCCTCAATGGTGCATTTCTCAGTCAAAAAAAGGAGAGCAGGCTCAATGTTTCTGCCTTTTTACTCAGCATCATCCTTTGTATAATGAGATGCAATACTTTTATCAGTATCTAGGTGACTACCCAATCTGCTTTTTCAATAGACTGACACGAGCTATTAAACCATGGAAGCTGCCGGAAGCCTGATAAAGAAGGTATCCAACGTTGCTCTTGTAATTTAAATTAGCCCAGTGGTTTGAGAGTGCTGCACACAGTGGCACAAAGCAGGAGATAATGACTGCAGCATTATGTTGCATGTTTCCTTTTGCCTCATTTTTTTCTTTCCACCCACAACTCTGAGAGGTGAATTCTGAATAAGTGAATGCATGATTCTAATGCAAATTCTATTTACTGAACTTGGTTGTCTCATCCTTCCTATGCCAGAAGGTTAGTACTTGAGCTGCTACCTTCTGACACAAACCCAGCTGCCATTTAACAGGCAAAGATAACCCACCCTCCAGGTCAAGGCCTCTGTTAGATACCACAATAATTAAAATCCAGATGATTCATCTCCAATTTCTGAGAAGAGGGGATAACATTACCATGTTTTTCCACCTCCATAGTGAATACAGGTTTTTCTTTTTATTAGGAGTTGGGCCTGAGAGGAACATAGTTGACACAAGCATCTAGAAAAATATATGGTTTTGAGGCTGAGCCAACCTTCCTTAGGACGAATTTGTATGGAAAAGTTAATCAGATCTTGAAGAAGGTAGATCAAAGAGAAGGAAAAAGGCAGATATTTTTTCCGTGCAAAACTTCTTTCTTGCTTTTCCCTTCTCCAAGGAAGCAACAAAAGCATTAACAGAAGCATAAAGATCAACACAAACATGTAATTAATAATTCCACGTTAAAAGCAACATAAATAACACAGAATTGAAGACTGAAAACAGTATTAAAAAGGCAGATCAACGGATGAGCCAGAATAGAATGAAATAAAGGTTAGCACCTGTGAATAAAGAAAATTAAATTACTGCAACAACTATATCAAGTTTGTTTACTTTTGGTTCTGCTTCTTAGTATAGTTCCTGAAAATAAAGTAATGAGAAGGCTCGGAAAACTGTTGTATTCTAGAAAATGTAACAGATTGTCGAACAATAAAATGCGTCAAGGGAATCTACCACACCGTGGCAGACTAAATCAGCTGCATAGATGTGGACACCATCAAATTGTATTGACCTTTGAGAAGTCAAAAATGGGCTTCCTAGCAACTCACTTCAAACACAAGGTCAAATCATTCATCTCATGCTTCTCAACCCAGGTAGGCAAATGGCACACTTGACCTGAGTTTTAAATCTATTTAATTTTTAATTAATGTTTCCCCTTTCTAGACCCTGCATTTCTGATACTCATAGAGGAGACTCTTAATTGGCCCAGGATACTCTTTTCCTTGGATTCAGTCATTCTGTCAACATCTCTACCATAGAACTTCCCGGTATCATAAATCTGCTAAGTCAAGAGTTAGATCTAACTACCCCAGATGAGTACAACTAAATGCTGGGAAACTAAGTGGAGCCTTCTCACAATAACAAAATGACTCAGACCATCCTAGTATCCTGAAAAGTTTGTGGTGAGTCTTTTTTAGATAGGCCAGAAGAAATGGAGCTTCTCCAACATCAGTGTTCAACACATTAGTCCTGTCCTTTCTTCAAATAGGCCATGACAATTCTTGAAACCTTCACCATCATAGATTGACACCATCTTTGTCCTCATTTTTATTACTAAAAGATTTCTAAAAAGACCTCTCATTAAGAGCCATTACAGGACCTCGATTTACAACAGGTCACATAGTGACCATTCAAAGATATGACAGACTTTTCCCCAAAGCTATTTATATCACAATCCAGAGTTTTGATGGCTGCACACACATTCCATGGTGACATGACTACATCATGGGTGCTTAGAAACTGGCTTACCTTTATAGCTGATTGCAATGTTCTGCAATCACATGACCACAGTTTATTACAGTTGTTGCCAGTTTTCAGCACAATAATGCCCATATAAATACACTGATTCATTTAACAACCATTGTATTTTCTTAATAAACATTGCATTCATTAAATGACCTCTGCAAAAGAAGTTGTAAAATTGGGTCTGGTCATGTGAGTGCCTCAGCTTATGACCATCATGATGTGCAATGAAAATTCCAGTCTCCTTTACAGTTGTAAGTGGAGGACCACCTGTACTATGCCCAGGTATCCATTATGCGTTCTTCAGCTAATATTTCAAACTCGAACTCAAATCAAGCTACAATTCTTGCTTAAGTCAGCCTTATAGCATCTAGCACGGAAAATGACTTTCCCGGCAGCCTATTTTGATCAGGCAAGTATCCAAAATATGGAATCTACCAGGAAAGAATTTTGCATCAACCAACCAGATACTGTCATTCTGCATCTAATCTTGATGACTAACATAACCTCAATCTTTCACAGTGCCAGGAAATGACCCTTCCTTTCTTCTGTTCCAATCCCAAGACCAAACTGCACAAACTCAATGTCAGGAGAGATAACGAGAAGAATACAAAAAGCCTCCTGATCTCCTGAGCTGCAAACTTTACCAACCATGATCTTCAGATGCATCAATGTCTGTATCAAAGTAGCCCACAAGACACAAAGTAAGATTAGCCCACAGGGAATTGAGGCCCACTCCATTAGAGGTACAAGTATCCTGGCTGCCTATGACATTCATATTCTTCTAAGAGACTTCTGTTGGACTGTTGGATATGATATTCTCCTTTTAAGGCCAATAAGTTTATGATATGCTTGGGTGAAACCTTTGACAAGATGGTGCTGAGAAAATAATTCCTAGTTAGATCCCTCATTTAGGAACAGCACTGGCATGTCCCATTATAAAATGATTATGGAGATTTTCAAGCATTCAAGTCATAGTGGTCCCAAAAGGTGTTTTTTCAAGAGGCAACTGGACTTTCTAGTTTTTCTTTGAAGCTTCTCATCTAAGAAGCTTCTTCGGCTCCAGAACTCTGGAGCTGAAGAAGCTTCTTGGATGAGAAGCAAAATGTCTTCAAAGAAAAACCAGAAAGTCCAGTTGCCTCTTGAAAAACCACCTTTGGAACATTATAAAATGACTGGCTCCTCTGTAGCAAAATGGTGCATTGGATTAACCATGAAGGTACATATGTTCTACAATGGAGAAAGGATATCCTGTCAATTTCAGCTATCATTTGTATATGTTTTATATACTTATCTTTCAATTACCATTTCTCAAATGACCTTCCTTTGAATTCCTGGATTCCTGTTCTGAAATTAGCGGTGGAGCATCTTATTACAAGAAGGAAACTCCTAGCTCTTCCTCCAGGAAGAATTGGAGGGATGTATCCCACTGTATAATGCTGTCTTCACCTTCACAGTAAGACCAAACATCTGAAACAACAGCTTCCAAATATTTCCTAACGTGTCATTTTCCCCTTTGACTTTATAGCAAAACATTGGTAGAATATTTATTGGGTTTATTGAAACAGCATTTAATGTTTGGTCAGAAGCAAAGCCACAAATTCAAATAAAATATAATTTATGAAACTAAGATTCTACCATCACTGGCTTAATAGTTGTCTTGTTATTAGACGAATGGGTATACTGAATTGCTTGCTTATTTCAAACATAGCCAACTGTCTCCTTATTTGTAGCTATTGTATTAAATGCTGACTTTTTTATTATTCTGCTTGAGGAAATAAATCAGAGTCCCATTTAGAATGAAAACAAGGCACAATGTAACTTGCATATCAGCTCTCCATTTCCTGTTTCTTTGTCTACATTGCATTCTTTGAAATGAAATATAGTAGAAGATAACACAATCAAATTATTAGACTATGAGGACTTCCTCAATAGGGATTCTAAAATAATGACCTCAAGTGGACTTGCAGTGACTTCAACATGTCCCTCCGTACCCAGGATATATTTTGGTATAGTTCCAGAATATTTCCCCTGAAACAATCATACACGCAGGCAAATCTTGTGTTGCGTACAAGGGAGACTTGGGGTGAAATGGAATCACTTTTCTCAAAAACAAAGTGATTATGGTTAATGCTGAAATTCTTGCTTATGAGGGGCATCATACTTTTAAGGTATGCCTTTATGTGGCCTTCAGACATCCTAAGCTAGGAATTCTGGAATTGAAGCTGGCTAGTTGGGAGAAGTTGCTTTAAGGTAATCCAAATCACAATGGAGATGGAGATAAATGCAGACTTTAAACTGTGAAGAAATTTAATGTCCAAGCTGTTCTGCCTACAGAGTGGCACACAAGAAACATTACCCTCCTTTCTCTTACAAATTGTTTGAACTAGTGCAAAGCTCCCTGGGTTGTCAACACAATGATTAATGTGTCTAGCTGGTAAATGGGTTTATGCTGCTATTTGAGGAAACTGGTGAGGGCATACTCCTTCAGTGCTTGAGTACTGTTTCACTTCTTTAATAAACAATCTTGTTCCTTGTCCTTTCACCAGCAATACCATTTCCATCCTCTAGAAACAGGGAACTTAATATTGTCCTGTTGCAGTTCTGAATTTCCAGATGTAATAAATTGATATGGATTTGTAGCATGGCTACCTCCCTCACTTCAATTAAGAAAAAACTATTATTCTAATTGTTCAAAACAATTAGAATTTGTATTCCTTGCCATTGGGTTATTTAATTATTACCTGATTTTATAAACTGCCAACTTCAAACCAACGCCCGGTGATTTCCAACCGTTAAAACAATATAAAATCCTAACATAATCAGAATAAAACAGTAACACCTTCAGAGACCCAGGCTTTGCTTGAAAGTACACAGTTCATTGTAGCTGCTCAATCTGCTCCACTTGTTAATATATGTATGAAGTTAAATCAAGTCTTTAAAAAACTTCAATGGATGGAGACCATTGATTGCTCTTTGCTCCAATTCTTTGTTGCTGGAATCCTAATGCACACATTTTAATTTATACTTTTTAAGAGAGGCTAACATTCAGTGCTGCCTGCAAACTGCAACCATGCAAATATCACACCATGCAAATATCACACAGCAGCCATTTGTATTCCACAATCAAAAATAGCCTTCTGACCTTCCAACTACTTACAGGGTTCAGCAGAAACTGTAAGAAGGAGGGAATCTTATCAAGAATACTGAGAAAACTGTGATGCCCAGTACTTTTCAAGTAATCCTACTAATATTTAGCTGTACAAAGGCAGGGAAGATGTTTTATATTAGATTATGGTTTTATTCATTTATTATAATGCAATATAGTTGTGTATATTATAATGATTTGTTAATTACTAAATTAATTATAAATTAGTTAATTTCTTCTGTCTTACAATAATACACTTACTTTCCTTCCTCTCTTCCAAGGTGAAACTGGAGCAATTACTGCAGTGTATAAACAATTGAGAAGTGGAAAGTCAGTAAATCCAAAACAGAACAAGAAATCATGGAAGTTAGCAAAATGAATATAGTAGCAGTGACTCAGTTTTAACTTTAAGCCACCTACTACCAATAGCAAATGATGAGCAATATCTCAACATCCTTTTCTGCCAAAGACTGATACCCAGATTATAAATTTTATAATCTGGGTATCAGTATCCAATCCATTGTATTCCTTTTAGCATTTTACCCATTAAAAGATGACACAAGTATTCAACACAAACATTTCTGTACAGAAAGTACAGATAATTTGCACTTAGTGACCATCTCATTCAATTAGAATTTGAAGTTATGGCTAAAAAATAATATATTGTTTAAAAAAAACAATATAGAAAGCAGTCCTCCCCATTTATGACTTTCACAGCATCTCTCTGCTCATTTTCACTTGCTTATTTACCTCACACCAAGATGTCCTCAAAGAGAAACAGAAGAACCCCAGTTCAGCTGACGGAAGTAGCAAGAGAAAAAGGAAAACTGAAATAAAATCATAACTGTGCGAATGTGACTGGCAAGATTGAACCGCTTTGCTTCTTTCAAACCTTATCGCTATCCAACTTGCCACTGAACTGTGGGGAGGGAAATATGTGTGCATGGACAGTGAGAGCCTGGCAATCATCAAGGTCACAACTGCAGGTACTTGAGAAGGAGGTGGACTGTTCCCATAAAAAGGACAATGTTCCCATAACATTGTCCCATCACTGGACAATGTGATCATCCAGGGATGAGGAGAAAGGGAAGTACTGTTTAACTAGACAAGTAGTTGCGCGAGAAAACCACAGCTGGTTTTGATTCTTCAGTACCAGAATGGTGTATCCTATAAAGCAGGGGTTGCCAACCTTTTGGACCTCAAGGACCACCAAACTCATAATTTTAAATCCTGCTGACCAGAGACCCTGGGAAAATCCCAATAAAAGTCAAGTACTTTTCAATGCTAAAATGCATAACTCCAAGGCAGAGACTGGGCATTGGTTATTACCTGACACGCCATTTCTATGAGAGCTGTGAGGATCGTCCAGATAGTAGGTGGAGCTTCAGTCTCTGCTGTTGTAGGCTGAGCTTAATTTCTGAGGAACGCTCCTCCTTCCATCACGTGGCTCGCCACAGCGTTCCCCAGTTTATGCAAAGACGAGAGGAAAAAACAGGCATTCATGCCCACCTCTTACTAGACTTAAGGTGCATTGGCCGAAACAAGATCCCACCAGACAGTGAAAGACAGAAAAGGGAGGGCCTGGACGATCCTCACAGCTCTCATAGAAATGGCGTGTCAGGTAAGAACCAACGCCCATTCTCCTGAGAGCTGTGAGGATCGTCCAGATAGTGGGACATACCAAAGCTGGGGCCTGTCCTATGGGGGGGATACTGTCTGGTCTATAGAATCCTCGGGTTCCCTGATTACCCTCTGAAGGACCCTTCTACCGAAAGAAGCCTCCGCTGCAGCATACCTGTCGATTTTGTAACGCCGAATGAAGGGTGACGGGGAGGCCCACGTTGCTGCCCGGCAAATGTCGAGTATTGGGGCCTGGGTAGCCCAGGCGGCTGAAGTTGCCGCACTCCTGGTGGAGTGAGCCGTGATACCCCTGGGTACTTGGAGGGCCTGGGCTTGGTAGGCCTTGGAAATGGCCGCCCTTAGCCAACGGCCTATGGTGGTTGAGGATACCTTGAGCTCTTGTGACTTTGGTTGAAAGGATATAAACAGGGCCTCGGATCTGCGGAAGGTCTGAGTACATTTAATATAGATCCGCAAGGCCCATCTAACGTCTAAAGTGTACCATAATCTCTCCCTTTCATGACTTGGCCTGGGACAAAAATTGGGGAGGATAAGTTCCTGAGCCCTGTGGAAAACCGAGTTAATCTTGGGTAGAAAGGAAGGGTCAAGTCAGAGGACCACCCGGTCGGGATGGAAGACACACAGATCCTTCCTGACCGACAGAGCAGTGATCTCTGAAATCCTGCGGGCTGATGTGATAGCCACCAAGAACACTACCTTGTAGGATAGGAACTGGAGAGAGACCTCTCTTAGGGATTCGAAGGATGGCTTAGTGAGAGAAGTCAGGACTCTGTTGAGGTCCCAGATCGGATACCGGTGAAGGGACAGTGGCCGTAAGTTTGTGACCCCTTTCAGAAATGCTCGGATGCGAGGATGATGAGAGAGTGAGCTGACCCCCTCGCAGGCAATGATGGTGGATAAAGCTGCCACCTGATGCCTTAGTGTGTTGGGGGACAGTCCCTTGCTGAGACCCTCTTGAAGAAAGTCGAGAATTTGGGCAATAGATGGATCAGTTGGGTCAATGAGGAGATTGGCACACCATTTGCGGAAAATGACCCAAGTGGCGTCATAAATCCTTCTGGTGGAGGGACGCCTGGCTGCTAAAATGGTATCAATGACTTCAGTGGAGAAATTTTCCCTCTTCAGACGTTCCCGCTCAACCTTCAGATGGCTAGATGGAGCCATTGGGGGTCCGGGTGAAGGAGGGGGCCCTGCGACAGGGATATCCTGTCTGCTGGGATCCTCCAGGGAGGGGCTGCAGATAGGCTGCGGAGATCCGTGAACCAAGGGCGATGGGACCAATAAGGAGCTATAAGAAGCAATTCCGCCTTCTCGAGGAGTAGCCTTTGAAGAACTCTGGACACCAGTGCCAGAGGGTCGTAAAGGAGGCCCGAGGGCCACGGGCATCGGAGAGCATTGTGGTTCTCTGCCTCTAGGGATGGGAATCTCGAAACGAACCTTGGAAGTTGGGTATTGAGGGGGGAGGCAAACAGGTCTACTACTGGCAGACCAAATATTGCTGTCGCCTCCCTGAACAGGGCTGGATGGAGGCGCCACTCTGACGGGTCTATGGTGGCCCTGCTCAACCAGTCTGCTTGGGTGTTGTCGATCCCCGAAATGTGGTCGGCCCTGAGTGAAAGGAGGTGAGACTCTGCCCTCCGACAGAGGTGCTCGGTCTCCCTCATTAGGCTTAATGACTGAGTGCCCCCCTGACTGTTGACATGAGCTTTGGCTGTTATGTTGTCGGTGAGAATGAGAACGTGGCAGCCCTGTACCTGAGTGAGGAAACTGCGGAGGGCCAAGTGGATGGCGCGAAGCTCTAACCAGTTTATATTGCGCAGCCTTTCTGACGCTGACCATCTGCCCTGAGCTGTAAGGGACTGTAGGTGGGGCCCCCCTTCCAGACAGACTGGCGTCTGTGGTGATGGTGCGTCTTAAGGGGCTCCTTGAGGAGGCAGCCCTTGTTGATCAACACCCTGCTCCACCAAAGGAGGGAGGTGAGAACCCTCAGCGAGACCTTGACCTTGCGCCTTGAGTTGCTTGATCCGGCTCTTTGGTACGGGAGCAGGAACCACTGGAGAGATCTGGAGTGGAAACGGGCCCAGGGAATAACGCAGATACAAGAGATCATTTTACTTAGCAACTTGGATAGTTCGAGGAAGGAAACCCTCTTAAGTTGTCTGACAAGTTTGACTGAGTGTTGGATGCTGAGTATTCTCTCGGAGAGATGAACACCCTCCCTTTGACCGTGTCTATTATAGTCCCCAGGTGGGATAACCTAGTGGAAGGGACCAATTGGCTTTTCTCCAATTGATGAGGAACCCGTGTTCCTGGAGGGCGGTAAGGGTAATTTGGGAATCCCTGACGGCTTGTTCCTTGGAGGAGGATAGGATGAGAATATCATCCAGGTAACAGTGGAGTCTCACCGGGATGGTTCTGAGGTGGGCAGTCAGAGCGGCCAGGACCTTGGTAAAGGTCCTGGGGGCAGAGGCCAACCCAAATGGGAGGCCCACGTATTGGAAGTGGTGGTTATTGTAGCTGAAATGCAGAAATTTGGAGTGGGAGGGTCAGATTGGGATGTGAAGTATGCCTCAGAGAGGTCAATGGATGACAACTAGTCTCCCTGTCTAACTCCTAAGAGGGTGGATTGCAGCGTGTTCATTTTGAATTTGCGGTATACAAGAGGGCGGTTTAGCCGCTTTAAGTCCAAAATCGACCTCCATCCCCCCGAGTGTTTGGGAACCACAAATAAGTGTGAGTAGAATCCCTGTCCCCTTTGGGACGGAGGAACGGGTTGGATGGCCTGTATGTCAAGTAGGTGCTGGATTTCTGAATCCATGAGGTTACGTTTGGTGTGGTTCTTGGAGATGGGACATGTCATGTAAAAATCGGGGGGGTGGAGAAGAACTTGAGGGCAAGGCCAAACCTGACGGTGTCCCTGACCCAGGCGTCTGAAGTGGAAGAGTCCCACTGGCTGGCGAAGGTTTTAAGTCGCCCGCCGATGGGAATTGAGTCAGGTGGCTTATCTGGAGCGCCGGAAGGGCTTGCTGCCAGAGCCGCGAAAGGGCCTCTTGAAGTTACCGCCTCTCCTGTGCCTGTCAAAGGGGTCGGACCTGTCCTGGGGCTGTCCCGAGCCAAAGGGGGGGGCTTTGGTACCTGGGAGGGAAGGGGGTTTGGGGATAGGGACAAAAGGGGGCCCTCCGAAAGGGCTGCAGGGATCTTGGTTCTGACTTATGGGTGAGGGATGGGAGGAATTTCTTTTTGTTCCTTCCTTCGACTAGGAGAGGATCCAGGGAAGGTCCGAACAGTTTATTTTCCACGAGAGGGGCAGAGGCTAGTTTCACCTTATTCTTGAGATCCGCCTGCCAGTGCCTTAGCCAGAGCAGGCGCAGGCCAAGATTTGGGAGGAAATGGCACGGGAGGAGAATTTTACTGAGTGAAAGGTGGTGTCTGCTGCGAACTCCGCCGCGGCCGTAATCTTGGCTATATCCTGATGGGCGCGGGTATTGGAAGTCGGGACATGTTGCTTAAGCTGGCAAAGCCAGCGAATGGATGACCTGATGAAGAAGGAAGCAGCCAAGGCCGCCCTAATCACCCATGCATCCGACTGGTGAGCTCGCCGTAAGGCCAGCTTTGACCATTTCTCCTCCGACCTCAGAGCCTCTAAGGGGTCGCTGAGGGCAGAGGAAGAGGCCAGGCTCATGACGGGCTCATCCACTTCCGGGGTGCTCAGGAGGTTGGAGAGCTCTGGGTCAAGGTTGAAGAACCTTTTGTCATGAGCCGAAGGGGCCGGGGGCAGCTGAGGAGGCCAGTTGCTTGGACACCAGATCCAGGAAGATGGGGGGGGCTGGGATGACCTCGGCCTCCACTACAGGCTGTTTAAACATGGAGTCCTCTAGTCCTTCCGGAGCCAGAGGAGTGGGATCAGAGGGGCTCTGAGTATTTAGACCTGAGATGTTCCTGGCTTTGAAGAGGAGGGATTTGAATAGCTGGGGCTTGAAGAACCCTACAAAGGCGGGTTGGTCGGGGGTGAGCCCTTCGTCCTCCGACATCTCCGCCTCTGATGGTTCTGAGTCAGGAAGGGGTTCGTTGTATCGTAAGGACCCCGGATCAAATTGTTCCTCCTCCTCCTCCCTGCACAAATCTAGGTCCCCTTCCGCCACCTCCTCGTCCTCCCTGACTGAGGGGGAAGCCTCCCCCTGAAGAGGTACCTGACCATGAGATGGTTCCAGAATGAGTGGGAATGATCTTACAGATTCGGTGGCCTGCGGAGGCAACCCCGGCCTAGCCAACTGTTGGAGTCCTTCCGCAATTCCTTGGTGGATCGCCATCTCCATCCAGGCTCTGAGCTGCTCCGGAACCGCCTGAATGAGAGGTTCCTCCTGGCGCAGGCCGGCAGCTGTGGGTGTGAACGTAGCCTCTGGAGTTCACCTGGCTGGTGTTCCAGGGGCCTGGTGCCCTTGGGAGGGCGAGCTGTGCCTGGATAGGAAGGAAAAAGTTACAGGAGGGGGGGAAGCGCAGAGATAGAAGGAGTGGCTGGTGCTGGAGGCACTGAGCCTGCCTGTCTGGTGCGTTTGTCTATTTCTTTTTCTAGCGCCTTGTGTCGTCTTAGGACGTCCCTTTGGGAGGCTTTAGAGGACTCCTTAGCCTGGCTGCCCAGGTGGTGAGTTTTTGCTTTGGCCTTTAAAGAAGGGCCTCTTGATGGATTGCCTTCTGCCATTTTAGATAATTGAGGAGGATAAAGGATCAGATATGAGGTGGTTGGCGCGCCTAGGGGTCGACCTACAACAAAGGCCGGGAGCCCTGGGAAAGTCTTTTATCCCCCCCACCCATTTATTAATCGTTTATGATTAATCTTTGTCCTATTTGTTCTTATTTCTTAGTGTTTTTATTTTTATTTATATGTTTTTATTTATTTATTTATTTATTTTTGTAAACTTATTCAATTAGGCCGTCTTTCTCTGCCTCTTAATTTTCTACAGATCTTGAATTGTTGAAGATCTCCTTTTTTTTTTTTTTTAGAATGACTGATCAGGATGACCAGGGCACGACAGAGGCCTTAAGGGCGAAGCCAGGCCTGTACCAGGCTGCCGACCCAGGCGGAACCAGGCAGAAGTGGTGAGGAACCGCGGCCGCTACAGCTGGCTGTGGGGGAAGCCAACAAAGGGAGGTGGTAAATCAAGCCTCCAACAGAGCAATTCAATTAGAAAGTAAGACGCTCCTGAGCAGGCCTGTCAGTCCTGCTGCTTTAATTATGCACGCTGCAGCGATCGGAGAGATAAGGAGAGAAACAAAATGGCGCCCGGCCACGAGGCAGCGCTAAAATGGTGGCCGCTTGAATGTGGACTTACAGGGGGTCCTGTTGCAGCGACCAGATGACTCCCCAGGGGCAATCCAAGGTCTCCAGGGGAAGGACAAACAGAAAGGAACCAAATGAAGTAAAAAACGGCAGAAAATGGAGTTCGGGGGTGGGGGTGGGAACGGAGCAGAATGGAGCGTTTTAAAGCTATCGAAAATGAAAAAATGGCAGTAAGGCAATGGGAAGGGGTGGGGGGACAGCTTGTAAGGTTTGCTAGCCTTCCCCCTGACACCCCCTGGGGCCGGGAGAGCCTCCTAGGGGCCTCTAGAAATTAAGAGAACCAACTGCGCAGGGCTAAGAACAGAAAACAATTAAATGAATCAAATTACAACCTGGAGAAGAAGAAATATGAATCAAATAGGGCTTTCTTGAAACGGCCAAGAGCACAATCGAAAACTGCCTACTCTGCATGAGGGCTGAGCATAAACTGGGGAATGCTGTGGCGAGCCACGTGATGGAAGGAGGAGTGTTCCTCAGAAATTAAGCTCAGCCTACAACAGCAGAGACTGAAGCTCCACCCACTATCTGGACGATCCGAGCAGCTCTCAGGAGAATGAGGCAGTCACATATGAATTACAGCATTTTCATAGCAGTTGGTTTTATTTGGATTAACTGATAAATTAACTTCTAAATTGGAATATCAGACATCCAGATATGAACTGTAACCTAAATCAGTAATGACACTTCACACTTTAAGTATATGGTGACAATGAGTATTTTTCCCCTATATTTTTTTAAAAAATATTTGTACATAAAAGCCTTCATGCCTAGAAGGGTTAAATCCTGTCTATTTCTGTAATTTGCTAGTTATCAACATGGATTAGTTTTTTCATGGAGAAATCCCACCCAATTTCAAAGGTGGCAAAACACAAAAATTAATTCGCCCCTTTATCTGTTATTGGCCAATCTACTGGCTGATTTCAGAGTAGCCCTCTGATTCCATGTCAGTGCTTCTTCACCTCTCATCTTCTTCCTTGATGTGTGGTCCCAACCACACAATTCTGTGGAATTAAAGTCCACACATCCGGCACTTGCAAGAGATAGGAAATTCTGCTTGTGAATTGTCAAATTTCAGCTCTGCATTCAACTAGCTAGCCAAGCAGAAAGTTATCAGTCACAAACTGATATTCCACTCCATGTCTAAATTGTCATGTTAGCTTTGTAAAGAGCAATTAACTACCCTGGACTTTGAACTATAATCATGCAGCTAAAGGCACAATTAAGAACAGATGAGAAGCTACTGTATCTGATCCATGTTCTACAAAGCTTTGCAGTTACTTATATATTTTCCCCTTCAGGAGAGCTTTGGAGAATCCCTTTTTTTCCACTCATTTCTTAAAAAAAGAAAACCTTGACTAGAGTCCAGTTCTATGATAATTTTATGTTACATTCATTTTTTTCAAGTAGTTATCTGCTTTCCTCTCAAGAATTTTATTGCACTATTAAATTTGTGTATTTGCTCTTACTCCCAAATAAATATTTATTTCAAAAATATTTTGAAGGTTTCTGTACACCCCTTTAACCACAAAACAAAGCTTACAAGTTTTTATTTCTGTCCTCTTTAACTCCCTTTCTCATACCCTGCTGGTAAGTATTTATAATCAAAGGATAAAATCAGCTTATTTCAACAACCTGTGGTTAAATAAATTCGAAACAGAAATTTCTAGTTCTACCAAGAAAAGGGAGCAGAGATAAATGGCAAACCAAGATATGGTCACATCACAGTCTGGTGCCATCTAGATACTTTGCGAATAAAGTTCCCAACATTCCCAGCTTGCAAAACAGATAAGAGAGGGCAAGGCCACCATAAAACATGATTTATATTGATGTCTGAATGTGACTTATGATTAATGAGGGTGGCGTGATTGTTAGGAAAGAATGTACGCTGTTATATACAATGTTCAGCCAACAAATTTATTTTCTATAATATCAAGGAACGGACCTCAAAGTTTTTAGAAACAAAATATCAATGAATGTTGGCTAAATTTGGAAATGCTTTTTACTGAGCAAAATGTAATCATGAGCAACTATTTGGTCAGACCTGATAGCCATTTTAGATTAGCTGTACAAACAGATATATTTTGTTTGCAAATTGCCTGCCTTCCTCTCTAATTTTAGTATGAGCTGTTGTTAAAATGAGTACTTGAGGCCTCCAGACTCTTTTTTGAAGCCAGTCAACTCTGAGCATCTATATGCACAGGTTAATGTTCCAGCACAAGTATCATAGAGAGAACAACATTTTATCTTGAGCAGTTCAAGAAGCATTATAGCTCCATTTTAGAATGGAGTGCTACATGCTCTTGAACTCCAGTAGTCAAGAGGACATCTGTGGAGACTCATATGCATGGAAACTTCACCGGTGCCACCAGGTTAACAGCCCCACCTGACTTAAAAGCCTTTCCAATTTTAATCTTAAGGGATTTTGCCATGCTACAAAACAAGACCTCAGCCCCAAAAGCCTGCTATCCTCCCTTCCTTCCTTTTCTCAGAGGTTGATCCTCTATTTACTTCCTAACCAGAAAACAAAAAGCTATTGTTTGCAACCTACTACTTTGCTTGGAAGCAGAACATCTGAACAGAAAGTAGGCAGAAACACATTGGGGTGGCTTACTAGCAGGATAGAGAGGGGCCAAAAGGACTGACGGATAACAAATTGAACAGTTTGCCGTTTTATCATTGCGGGCTTTGTGACTAGCCACATCTTTTGTGGGAGCTATTTTTAAGAACACTTGTGACATGTTCTTGTACCAATGACTTTTAGAGGAAAAGAGCTGGATCAGGTTTGTGCTGGCAAAAAATGATGGACTCTGAAAGTGAGTCCAAACCTTGCTTTTGTGGTCTGCAGCTCATTGTAGTGATGTAGGATTTAAATTGGGGGGGGGGAGAGAGAAGAGAAAGAAAAGTGTCAAATAATCATTTAAAGATCTGCCATGAAATATCCTAGGAGGCTGAAATGCTCAAAACAAGGACTTCAGGTGTAAACAAACAAATCCTGGAGACATATACCCCATTTTTTTTTCATATTGTATCATTAAATTTAATGTGGCATGATGTCTCCATGGATTAATGATACTGGAAATGGTTTCTGCTCCAGTGGTTCAAGTCCTAGCACTGTGTGTCGGGGTGAGCTCCCACGGTCGCCTCAGCTTCTGTCAACCTAACAGTTCAAAAACATGTCCTATAAGAGTAGATAAAATAAGCACCATGGTGGTGGCGGGAGGGATGAGCTGGTGCTCCATGCAGGCAGGCAGATTCCTGCCCTCTGAACCTCCCGGTTGTGGCACCCATTTGCGAGGCAGCTGAGGTAGGGAGGGAGCTTTGGACGATGCTGCAGGAAAAACTACAGGTCTTTCTTTCTGGCGCAAAGCCAGCTCATCCCCTTGCGGTGCACCATGGGAAATGTGTGAGTGTTTCCTACAGCAAAGCTGGTACCTTGGCAGCCAAACTACTACTCTGCAATTGCATTGTAGTCTCCTGATTAATATAACAATGCCCAACACTAATAATAATAATAATTAAATTTAATACAGGTGCCTTGCAGGGAAAGGTCAAAAACTTTAGAAAGGGGATACAATTATACATAAACATGTATAATGTCAACTCGCATACAAACAGTTGTGGCTTTGATTCTGCAGCCATGTCCATTATTTTAATTTTTTAAAATCTCCTCGCCCAAACCATGGATACCTTTGGAATCTAAAAGATATTGGTGCTTCAGTTTATTTCACTGTATTTATTTGTCATCTAGAACCCTCCAAACTTTACTTATCCTATCATCCCAGATTAAAAAAGGATGGTGTATTGTCTAGGATAGGGTGAACAATAAGCTAAGGATTGTTTGCCAGAGATAGTTCCTCAGGTATTTCAGTGCCCATCCCTGAAAACTGAAATAACCTTGAATTATTTATCAAAAGACAGAGGCTTATGCTGCAGCTTATGCATATATTTGCTATTTTGCCAAGTAGAACTCTACTTCTTATAATGTTCCCTCTCCTGCTTGAGTGGGGGTTAGACTAGAATACTTCCCTTCCAACTCTGTTATTCTGTACTCTATTTAACCCAGGAGAAATCCAGAGAAAGTTAAACTGAGGAATTAGTTTTTGACATTATTTATAGAAAGTGTGTAAACTGTTTTCTTTTACAAACTGATACCCATAGTACTTTCCAACTATGATTTCTTGGATTTAAAGAAGCCACATTCCTGTTTTCCTTTTCTACTCCATATCTTCCACTGGTTTGGCTTTCTATCTTGGCTTCTAATTCACAATTGTATCAGTTTCTTGGTGTACATATATATATATACTATGGTTTCATGAGCCAGAATTCACTTACCGTATATACTTGAGTATAAGCCGAGTTTTTCAGCCCATATTTTGTGCTGAAAAAACCCCCTCGGCTTATACTCGAGTCAGATTCCCCTCTGAAAAAAAAATGGTGTGGAGCTCCGGAGCTGGGCAGCCACTTCCCTGCTTCCATGTTTCCTTTGCAACTTTTAAGCATGGGGGTAATCGGAAGCAGAAAAGTTCTTGCATGAGGATATATTGTTTTTTCTTTTTTTAACTGTTTTTAGGGGGGGGGGAAGACCCACTGCCATGTGAGAATGTTCAGACATGAAATCTATCCGACCGAAAATAAGTGTGTGTGTGTGGGGGGATTTTAACGGAGGGAAGATGTAGGGAGAAGGCAAAAGCGACGGAAGATCCTTCAGGGGAAACTGAGGGGGAGTCTCACCCTTGGTCCAGATGAGCCCCCTTCCCCGCTCCTAAGGAAGCAGAGGCAGCCAGCAAGGGCAGGCAAGCCCCACTTCACGGACTCCATCCATCCTCGCTCCCACCCACCCAAAGCGACGAAGTCCCCCAATCGCGCAGCCCAGAATTGCCCTCCCCTCAGGGGGCAGCAACGACGCCCGGTGTTTCCCAAGACAAGAAGCTCCGCCTTTAAATGAAAGCGCCCTGGCTCTAGGCTCAGAAAACAACGCGAGCCGAGGTCGCTTCGGCTCCGCTCAGCTTCGTTTCCTTAGCTCCAGCTACTTTCAGTCCACTCGGGAGGAGGGGGAGGTGGTGGCGGCGGCGGCTTGTGTTTTTTTCTGAACCCGCGATCCTAGAGCTCAGAAAACAACGCAAGCCGCCGCCACCACCTCCTCCCCCTCCTACCGAGCGGACTGAAAGCAGCTAGGGCTGAGAAAACGAAGCTGAGCGGAGCCGAAGCGACCTCGCCTCGCGTTGTTTTCTGAACCTGCAAGCCTAGAGCTCAGAAAACAATGCAAGCCGCCACCACCACCTCCCCCTCCTCCCGAGTGGACTGAAAGCAGCTGGAGCTGAGGAAACGAAGCTGAGCGGAGCCAAAGAGACCTCGCCTCGCGTTGTTTTCTGAGCCTGCGAGCCTAGAGCTCACAAAACAACACAAGCCGCCGCCACCACCTCCTCCTGAGCGGACTGAAAGCACCTAGGGCTGAGGAAACGAAGCTGAGCGGAGCCGAAGCAACCTCGGCTCGCGTTGTTTTCTGAGCCCGCGAGCCTAGAGCCAGGGCGCTTTCATTGCACGGCGGAGCTTCATCTCAGGAAATACCGGGTGTCGTTGCTGCCCCGAGGGGAGGGCGATTCTGGGCTGTGCAATTGGGGGACTTCGTGGCTTTGGGTGAGTGGGAGCGAGGATGTTGACTTTAAGCGCTGCCAACCAAGTGTTTCACAAATACCAGTGGGACCTCCGTCCACCACCACCCCTCCCTCTTTTGCCTCCTTCCTTCTGATCAATCAGGTTTTCCTCGTATTTGCTCACAGCTGCGTTATCTCTTCTGCTGTGCTAGGCATTGAACGCGGGGATTTCTGATTCCCCTTACACGCGCGTGGATATTTTCTTCCAAATGGCATTTTCTTCCCACTGGCAGAGAACACTGACTTTCATGATAGTGAGATCATTTCCCAAATTAATTGATTCACTAACCCAAAAGAAGATGTTGATGACAGTGGGAGGCAGGAGTCACTCTCTCCCTTGCAAGAATAAAGCAAGAGCCATTCTTATGATCTCTCTCTCTCTCCCCCCGTAATACAGTCAAGCCCTTTCCAGCATGCGGGATCCGCCCCCGCCCCTTTGCACCTTGCAAATGCAAAAACCCCGGGATTTTGCATTTGCAAGGTGCAAAGCGGCGGCGATGGATCGGCTTGACTGTATTACGGGGGGAGAGAGAGAGAGATCATAAGAACGGCTCTTGCTTTTTTCTTGCAAGGGAGAGAGTGACTCCTGCCTCCCACTGTCATCATCATCTTTTGGGTTAGTGAATCAATTAAACCTTTCATGATAGTGAGATCGTTTCCCAAATTTCCCTTAAATCAGGGAAGAAATCAGACACAAACCTTTGGACTGAGAATAAGCCTGTTCCTATGATGCCATTTTTGTTCACTGCAGTGTGAAAAGTGTGAAAAAACACACTTCTTTTTCTTCATCTTCTTGTTACCTATTTACTGATCTCTTTCAAAGAGGAAATTGTGAACATCAAACTTATTCTCAACTGTCCTAGTGAAAGTTTTTATTGGTATCTATTTTTATTTTTGAAATTTACCAGTAGCTGCTGCATTTCCCACCCTCGGCTTATACTTGAGTCAATAAGTTTTCCCAGTTTTTGTGGTAAAATTAGGTGCCTCGGCTTATATTCGGGTCGACTTATACTCGAGTATATATGGTAATTTAATTTGCTGGGTAATTTCTTTCCCGGGAGTTGAGCCTGGGCTAAAATAACAATTTGTTTTATCATATCAAATTTAACAATCTGGTCTAAACTAAGCCATTCTTTGACACAAAATGTAGAGCCCGAAAAACTAAACCAGCCGTATATAAGGATCTTTGCCACAACACCCTGTATTTCTGAAGTCTTAATCTTTCCATTTAATTTTTATTCCATGAACTAACAGCATGGGAAACTCCCAGGCTGGAATATTCTCTAGTCGATAGGGTAAACTTGGCTTTAACCCAAGCACTCAGAAATACCTGGCTATGAATAGTACATAAACAAGCAGCATTTTTTTTTAAAAAAAAGGCACTACATATCAATAGTACAATTACTGAAGAAGGTGAAAAATATCACTGTGGGAATTGTTTTCACAATATATGACCGTGTTAAAGCAATCTCTTCTGTTAGGCCCGAGAATAAACAGCATTCACAGAGCAGGGATGTCTAATGCATTATTATCTTTGCAACAGAAGCTGATTTATTACAAGATTAAAAAGGATTTGCTGAGATTTTCATAGCACACTGCTGTATTGTCTATTCTTTGGGTTTTTCTTATCCTCTTGTATCCATTAGTCAGACTCTGACAAAAGGATGAACACTAGTTCAGAATCTTTGTAAATCAGTTATTAAGATGATTCCATCAAACTAGAAGCTCAACTTGCTGTTATCTCTTTTCACCTCAAATCTTCTCATGTCAAATTGCATATGCAAAAAGGAATGATGGAAACTTTCTTTCCCACCCCACCCCGTTTCCCCCAAGAGCAAATAAAGGAAATAACTGACCTAGGAAAATGGGGAACATCTCATTGTTCCATACTGAGCTCATGAACCAGCATGCAAAAAGGTTCCCAGTTTAACATCAGGGATTCTTAAGTTAAAGACCTGCAGGTAGGACTAAAAGAAATAACAAAGCTGATAAAAATGTCTTTACAAGCAAAAAGGGGGAATATACATTTAAAACCTTCAACAGCTAATACCTCTCAGAGTAGGTAGTCATGAACTTTAACCTGGTACATTCTGCCTGGTGATAAGAGATTCTGGAAGAACATCCATACCTTTGAAAACCAGAGTTTGAGAAAGTTTGGATTACATTGCCCAAAACAGCTTCATCTGTCCACAAATTATTTCAGTGTGCAACAAGCAATACAAAGGGCATGATGATAATACTAAAATTCATCCATATGGGCTCAAAGGCTGGATCAACATGTACAAAAATCCATACCAGATCTTAGATACATATTCAGCAATTATATTCTAAAATAGCTTTCTTAAATCAAGTGTCTGCCAGGTATGTTGACTAATTCCCAACAAGTCTGTTTTGGATGCCAATGGTCAGATATTAAGGAAAAAGTCAACGTACCTGGATGGCTCCAAGTTGGGAAGGTGATGTTAAGGTTTTGGTGAAGAAATGCCTGCTCCTATCTTACTTCCTGCTCACTTTATATACTGAACAGAATCTCCTTATTCAATTTGTGTTTATTTCCATGATTTTGGAAATATAACTTCCATTTTCAGTAATTTTCAACTCTCATTGCAAATCCATTAATACTGTTTTAATGATGCTCAATCTCTCCAAACTCCATTACTGTCCTTGGCCTCATTTGTTCTGATCACCTTTTAGTTTGATTGGCAGGGTAATCCTATATAGCTTTGTCATAATATTGCTAAACAGTATTATATACCGATTTCATTAACACCAGAGGTTTTTCACAAAAAAACCATGTGATTGCCCATGTCATCTCAAACAAAGGAAAAGTGCTACTCAAGGCAGACAAATAGACAAGAATGAGAAAAATACTATAGAATGAGGAAACTTCAATTTGAAACCCATCAAGATTGTCTCAAATGATGCAAACTTTGGCAGGAAAAAATATTTATTTTGCAATTACCAAATTTAAAGCTGACAATCCAGGCCTGTTCTTTTGTCAGTAAAAGAGAAGGGCAAACTCTGCTACATATTGCTAAAGCAAATTAATCCAAAAATATCAGTTTAATTTGACAGGCTGCAACTGCCTTTAACCTACAAATACTTTGATTGCAGGACTCAATCAGCTGCCATGTCATGTACCAATCAAAAATCATGCATTTACCCCAGGACCTTCATCATAGGAAACTCCTCAATATATAAACTAATTGCAGTTAATTATGTACAGACTGATAAATTTCTCTAGCTCTTTGCCATCCTCCAGCAATCCTCCAGATTTTTGCAGTTACTTATGGTAATTCCAGTCATGTGATACAACAGGAATTGTTAACACCTCATCTCTGCAGCAAAAACAGCTTATAGAAATCATTACCTATACACTGTACAATTCAAATATTTCAGATCTCAAAAGACATTCAGTCATGGAAATATAACACCACGCTTGGTGATTGGACAATGTGACAGATGGGGAAAAAAATCAACTGTTAATTTTCCTAGTTCTTCTTTTTTAATGTTATTTTATTATTATTGTTGTGTTTTCAGATGTTGCAAATGGTGGGAAGGAATATAAAGTCTTTATACACTAGGAAGCTAATGTAATATGTTGGCCTGGGACCAGGGAGAACTAAAATTAATCTTTGCTCAGCACTGGAATTCAGTGGTTGATCTTGGATCAACCACTCTCCATTAATCCAATCTAACAACACTGGTTGCTGGAATATATCAAGGAAGTCTCCTGTCGATGCTGCCTTGAGCTGACAGTAAAAATGTAGGATAGATGCATTATAGTAATATAATAATTATAGTAAAAAGCAAACTGCTTCCTTATAATCATTTTATTTACATTATTAAATGTGTGTCCTGTCTTTCCACCTAATTACATTTTAAAGTATTTTAGTTTTTTAAATATATATTCTATTTTTCCTTCAGTTCACGACACTGCACCCATTTTTCTCACAGCCTCAAGGTTAGTTAACATCTCACCAGAGCTAACTCAATACTACATACACTACACCATGCTGCTAAATGACCTAATTACACAGTGTCTGTTAAATGTGAAAGTAAAATCAGAATTTGGATTCTCACCTGCAGAAATGAAATGGATATTTAATGAAATCTAAAATTCAATTTAAATAAATAAAAGTAATAAAAATCATCAAAGCAATTCAGAAGGCTAGAGGATGAAGAGATGGGCTCAATTCCTTTAAATGCAATTTCCAGAGGAATATAATCCACAGTGTAGAAATGACTAAGGAAAAGGCACTTTCATGTATATCTAACCAATAAACTTCTTCTGTAATGGAATCCCTATACTGGCCTCTCCTATATTATGAATCTATAGAGATCTTAGTATCCCTACAGGTTCATAAGAAGCAGTCCTTTACTTTAAGCTATTTAAAATTTTAGAAGTTAAATCATCAGCTTAAAAGTGCTCACAAAAAATTAATAACCAGTCTGAGTTTTTAAAAATCAAAAGATCTAAGCCATGCTTACAGAAATAGTAAACAGATAATTGTTAGAAAATATCATTCAATGTTAATTTAATATAATTTGAGGTGTGTAATAGACACTGAGAGCAGAGAACAAATCATCTGCCCATTAAAAAATCCAACATCTCTGAAGTCAATCATACCTTCATCTAATTGGAAGACCACTGTAAGGGGAGAATATACATAATTTTGCCATCCTGGGCTCCTTGTAGCAGGGATGTGACAAAACAAAAGCAGTAAAACTTAAATGCCATTGTTTGGAGATAAGTTCTGAATTTTTATTAGACGATCCCTGCATTTAAAGGAGCTTAGCCTGTGTCTGGTTGAGCAGTTATTTTGGGGAGTAATGCAGCTACCAAACTGCCAGCTTTGACTGCAGGAAAGGGAATGGTAGCAAAATGGTAGCAGCGCCATATTAAGTGTTAGACACTCAATCAGTATTTTCAAAATAGCTCCTTCCTTTGAGACCCTCCTTTAATTATAGTCATTAACAGATAAGGAGAGAAAGGCATTAATCTAGAATATACCTGGGCTGCCTCCACTTGCTATTTTAATGACCACACTGGGAATATAAATTGTTCTCAAGTACATTAACACAGGCTCAGAACTGCCCTAAAAATGGGCAGAAGAACAAGCTAGTGTAAGTCCAGACTTATCATCCTACCATGTTTAATTCTGTCCAACACTGTCACCTGAAGATCCAACAGATATACAGCTGTGAGAGGTTTTTTTTGTTTCTGTGCCATCAAGTCATCTTTGACTCTAGCAACTATTAAATTCTTTACCCAACCTTTCAACTTTATATCCATTGCCAAGTTCATCCACCTTACTATTGTGTGATCATCCACTTTCATTCTACTTTTTCCAATACTTGAGCCTTCTTCAAAGGGGTGGGACTTTGCATAATGTATCCAAAGTAAGATAATTTTAGTCTGGTTATTTTTTTCCTCAAATGACAAATTCTGGTTGATTTGTTCAAAGATCCACTGTTTTCTTTTTCTTGGCTGTCCATTTTCAGAAGACTTTTCAACACCAAAGTTCCAAGGTGTCAATAGTCTTTCAATCCTGTTTCTTCAAAGACCTTCAAAGGTTGAAGCATGAAAACCCCTGATAATCACTAGATGGCAGCAAAGAATTAGTTGCTGCCATCTAGTTGTTACTCTGAACTCAGGTAGCCCTATACTGCAGATGTAGACTAGGCAAAGCCACTTCCAAAAACTGTTATTTACCAAAGCAAAAATGTAACCATGTAGTATGTTGATCAGCTTTACTTCTTTCCACAATAAAAATAAGGCCGTCATTCGATTATATTTGGTACAGAAGTTGTCCATTTGTGGAATACTGGTACCCACCATAAGAAAGTAGACTTGACTTTTATCCTTTGGGTTGCTGACAAGGAACTCTTGTATTTGATACTGCTTTTTCAAATTGTTTTATGACTCAATAATTTTTTTTCATTTAATCTATAAATAATGTTGTAGACCAAAGCTAATAGAAATCACACAAAAAATATTCATAAATACTGTATCTTCCTCTGGACAATTTCCCAAAGACATTAAAGATTCAAGAAGACAGCGTTTACCTTGGATATAGGGAAAAGTAGCAGAAGGATGCCTTTCCTCTTAAAAAAAAAACACTGCTCATTTATGTGTAAATCTTAATCAGACTCTTGTACAAGTGCTGTCATTGTCACAGGCATACAGAACACCTCTGAACCCTGTGAGATCTCCTGGGCATCAGGAAAGAAAGAAAATGTTTTGTTTGCCTGTTTTATTCTCCTGACATTTGTTCATAGACAAAATCTTTAATTATAAGCCGGACAGGATGGTACAGAGAGAGAGGGGGGGGAGGGAGGAGGGAGGGAGGGAGGGAGGAGAGAGAGAGAGAGAGAGAGAGAGAGAGAGAGAGAGAGAGAGAGAGAGAGAGAGATGAAAAGAATTTAACATTTTTGTCAAAAATTAAAAACAGGTCAGCATGTTCCAATTATAACTGACAACATAGGTAGTTCAGTTCACTTTCTTTAGCAGAAGAAAGTTACCTATTGGTTCTGTCCTACAGAGAATTCCCGATTATACCTTTTCTCAGCTCTGCTATTCAAAGCTCCTGCTCACCTTCTCACCATTTACCGCACAGAGGTTTCTACTATCAATCTCAAGAGCGAAGTTGAACTTCATATTTAAGGACTATGAAAACACTGGAGAATTCCAATAGCCTTCAAACCTACAATCTGCTCAAAGTATTTTGCTGATTGTAACTATAACGCAAAACTGGCCAGATGCGGAAAAAAAACAATTATTTGCAATCATGTGCATCAGCAGGGGAAAAGGAGAAGAGGAGAGAATGCAAATGATGGAGTGTGCATAATGACAGCATTGTGCAAATGCTGTGACTTGTCTATTTGAAACAACAATCAGGACACCAATCTGTAATAGCAGCATTTGTGTAATAATGCCATTGCATCTGTGATGTTCTGGTCTCATTGCCACTTGTGATGTGAAAGGAAGGTACATATAAGATCCAAGTGTTTAAAACAACAAACGCATGCACCAGTATCAACTTTAGTTAATACTTTCTAGTATATTTAATAAAGGAGGAAAATTTTCCTTTCTTTCTTTTCTCAGCCTTTTAGTAGATGAGAATGACCGGAAATGATATGAGACCTCAACATGATGAATTTCTTTCACTTTTATACCATTTGCCTGTCTTCTGGACAGTGCAGAGAATTACAACTGAGTGAGGGCATAGAAATTTCTGCCACAGAAATTCTGAATAGCTCCTTCTTCCTTATCTACTCTGATCACAGAACTACAGCCTTTAAGGAAGAAACTGTCATTCCATTTCTTTCAGTGTTTGGCAATAGCAGCCGAGGAAGGCAATTGGGCTCATATAGAATTGATTACTAACTCTCAAGAAAGTGTATGGCACCCAATAACTGGGAAGATGGATCTTCTGCTCTGTGCATTGATGTCACACTTCTTTTAATTTTAAAGAATAAACTTGGGTATAATGAGATAGCCAATCTTGAGGCTCACCCTATAAAATATACGTTCTCTCACCGTATAAAATATATGTTCTATGATTATCAGTGAGCTTGATAAGATGTTAGCAACCAAGCAGCATTTAACAGGCAATAATAAATAATAGGAGTGTGGAAAATGTTATTTAATACTTCCAGATCTAAATTGCTTAAGACTTTAAAATATACAGAAGCATAAGAAATTGGGTGTCACCAAACCAAGAGTACCCAATTAATTTTCCCAAGGAACAACATGAGAAACTGGGATTGTTGGAGAGGGCCAAACTAATAGGGTTATGAAGGTTTGTAAGCATGCACAAATATACGTTGGATGAAAACAGTAGTCACCTTCAAAATAAAAGCAATGCAGTTGTGCATGGCATACTTATTTACATTTGATATCTAATTTCCAATTGATCTCACACAGATGGGACAGACAGCAAAAGGCCCAGATCTGCACTAAAATTTTGAGAATTCCATCTTGTAGACTTCCAGTTCCTGCAGAAAGTTTTGCAAGCACCATGAGGGAAGATTACTTGCATCCTTGCATCTGGGAAACCCTGATTCCACGTTGGGGGATTTGCTTCAGTTGTTGAGACTGTAAATGTGACAGTTGCATCTTCTATCCAACTAGATATATGCTTGATCCTTGCCTATTTTTGCTATGGAGTGCAAATACAAGGTGTTTGACAAGTGAGATCAGGGAGTGGTAGATGCTCATTACACAGCAGAGGGAGGTGTGTAATAAGCATCTACCAACCACACCTAGTTTGGATGTTGCTATGGAGTGAATGAGGGTCAATAAGCCATGAAGATATCTTGATAAAAGGCACAAACACTATGGAGTAATGGCTTATGAGTCCAAGAACTGGATAAGTCTCTATGGATGATTTTTCATTCCCTATGAAAAGATACGACATTTTAGAGTTCTTGTTTATTCACTTCTATCTGTCATGGCTGCCATTCTGCTAAGCCACGCCTCGCAAGCTGACAGTTGGACATTAGTAATGAGAGAAGGAAGCAGCAAGGTAGGGATGCTGGGTGGGGGAAATAAAGAAGAAGCAAAACCAAGCCATGTTATCCCGTGAAAAGTTCCAGGCATTTCAAGATCATACCAAAAGAATGCAGAATCTGTGAGCTCGTGAAGCCAGGGACCATTTCCCAAACACTTCGTTAATACCTAATTAAACAGTCGCAGATAATCAGGGAGTTGGCCAGGAACAAGGGAAAGCTAACTGTATCATTTGTGCATGAAAGACTCAGATCCAGCTTTGCTCATTCTGTAACCACTTTGGCTTTAGGAAAGTATACTTTTGGTTAACCATGGGCCAGAAATCCTTCTTTCCTAATTGACCAAGTCAGGACAGTTGACACTATTGCTTGAAGCCCTGGTACTGTTGGTAATCTGAAGCATATTCGACAGCAGTAGTTGATCTACCAGCTGTAATATTTCCTTGATTAGGATTAGGTGGTCAGACTAGGTAGTGTTCAATGGACAATCTGAAACTGCAACTGGTGTAGAACCCATTAGAGGTAATGGTGTCTGGAACATTTCTTAGAATTTTTCTAGCATCAATGCTAACATTCTGACATGGCCTATATCTTACTGGCATTTCCAATAAGGAAGAGGAAGATGCATTAATTTGGAACAAGGGAAAGTGGGTTCTCTGTTGTGGCAAATCAACTTTGGAATGTCCCCCTGGATGGCTAGCATCAATTCTTTTAACTGTCAAGAAAAGATCTGGTTTTTAGGCTAGTATTCAGAATTTACCAATTATAGCTGGCCGTAACATCATCCCTAGGACAATCTGTGCCTCTTTATTATTGCATTAAATTACAGTACTATTGTATAAAATCTTTTAAAATACAGTTTATTTTTATTTTACTTTATTCTATATAACCAATCCTAAGATCTGAAGGGTGGGCTAAAAATGTTTAAGTAAATAAATAAAAGAATTACCCACTGCAGTTTATAAGCATCAATCAGAGCAGCTGCAGTTTGGATTTGCTGAACTTTCAAAAACATGTTCAGCATGTAGCATTTTAAGCAGCAGAATAAAAACTTTAAATCTGTACTAAAGCAATATGAATCCAGGTCTTCTCCAAAACATGTTTGCTTGTTTTGTTTCCTTGGGGGGAAGGGGGGGGAAGAACACCGAGCGAAAACTGCATTACAAAATTAGTAATTCTAGCTCAGAGTGCCCTGCTTGTAAACAACACATTTTGACGAGTTATGGAAAGCCATATATACATATTGGCACTGTCATGAGATTGGTTTTATTGCTACTTCCTCCAAAAGACAACAATAAATGAAATGAAACAAGAGATCCTGTTAATCTAAAGCAAAAAAGATAAACAGTTATGCCAGTTATTGCGTGCTACAGAACTTGTGTAATTTGGCATCAGACACCACTTAGTGTTGTTCAACCATTCAGCAGAAGGAGATCACTATGGACCAGCACACTGATTTCCCAAGTGCATTTACATGTTTAATCAAATATAGCTTTTTTATGACTGGGGAGAGGCTCTGTGGGTGGACCAGGGTGCTTTTATCTCTTTCCTTCTAGAAGGAGGAGCATCACAGTTCTATAAAAAAACAAGTCCTTTCTTTGATGGGAGCAAAGGAAAAAGAGAAAGAAAAGGAATAAGAAAGTACTCTGGACAACATAATCAAGAATTAGCACATTCTATGTAATGAGTTTTAAAATATGAGCGTTGAAAGCAATGTAGTTGTTACCTCTGTAAAACATATTACCCAATACAATACAGGTAGTCCTTGACTTACAACTACAAACGGACCCAAAATTTCCATTGCTAAGTGAGACAGTTAAGTTAGTTTTGCCCCATCTTTATGACTTTTGCTACCACAGTGGTTAATCAAAGCAATTGTTAAGTTATTAACATTCAGGGGTGGGATCCTACCAGCATAACAACCAGTTTGGTGAGCATGCGCTTTGCCCTGCGTGCATGTGTGCACTATTTACAAATTACCAGCTCCGGCAAGCATTCACCTTCTCCTGCTGACGAGCGGCACTTAGCTATGCTGTGCAAAGCAGCTGAGGAGGAAAAAGCAGGGAATAAAGCACAGCCTAGAGCAGGGGTCTCCAACCTTGGCTCCTGGAAGCCTGGCGGACTTCAACTCCCAGAGTTCCACAGCCAGCTGGCTGTGGAATTCTGGGAGTTGAAGTCCACCAGGCTTCCAGGAGCCAAGGTTGGAGACCCCTGGCCTAGAGCCTGGGCAGGCAAGCCTGGGCAGAAGACCAGAAGATATGTTGCAGCGAACCGGTTCGGTGTCACCTGCTCTTCGGAGCTTCTGGTTCTATAGAACCGGGCTGAACCGGCAGAATCCCACCCCTGGTAACATCACTGTAAAGTAAATCTGGCTTCCCCATTGACTTTGCTGGCTAAAAAGTTACCAACAATGTTCACATAACCCCTATGACGGAGGTCCCCAACCTTTCCAGCTTGGTGGCCTGGCCCAGCATGAGGGAGAAGGGCAGGCACATGTGCACGCACATTTGCCCATCTCCCCTACGGCCCGATCTGAAACAGGCCGTGGCCCGGTAGTGGGCAGTGGCCCGGGGGTTGGGGACCCCTGCCCTATGAGACATCTTCCTAAGTCTTTGAAAGATCCTGTCGTATCTCCCCTCAGTCATCTAGAGACAACACTGAGGAGTCCTCGGTGCTCTCTGCGCTTCCATGTTTTCTTGCAGACATTTCCTCACCCAAATTAACATCATCAGTGCTAGTTAAGGGATGGGATTAATTCTCAGTTTATATTCTAGTGGCTTGCCCTGTCAGTGTTGGGAGGAGTGAAGTTCTTTGGGTTGTTTACTGTAAGCATGACTGGAAGTTCCTTCCTTGGGGCATTGTTTACTTCTTGTTAGTTAGATGTTAATCTTGGAGTTAATCTATGCTCATCTGGGTGTTCATTGCTGGTGGAGAGATGTTTGGGTCTTTTCGTTCCCTTTTTGTCTGGTTGAGACAACACTTCTCAGAAGCCCATCCTGTTTGATATGCTAGATGAGAACTCCAAAAGTTATGGTCCTAACACAGTTAGGGGATATCAACTCATTATCATAACACTAATAAACAGTTACAGTGGCAGACCATAGAAGATAAAAAGTCCTGCTTGGATTTTGAAACCCATAAATAGTTCAGCACATCCTCATGACTACAGTCAAGGATAGCCCAACATTTGGTTTCCAGCAATAGGTCCAATCTGTGACCAAATAAACTCTATAATGTTTACTCAGCATGCAATTAACAGCTACAGTTAATGGCATGGACTCAAGGCACTGCTGTTGACTCGACCCCAGGAGGAATAAAAATAACATTCCAGAAACGTTCCAGCTTTATAAGAAGAGCCAGGCAGGCTACAACAGATAACAAGTTTTGACTTACTCCCAGTTTACAAAGTAAAACAAGGCGGCAAATTATATTGTTGGTTTAACCCATCTAAGAAATGGCCTGATGGGAGAAAGTTCACATTCCAGATGTGTAAACATCCCATGATAATTTGCCTTTCTATTTCTAATCTTAGGCCATTTCCTCCCTACTGCTATGCAACAGTTTCTACCACCATCAGATCATTGCTGGACTGCTTGCTATATACTGTTACATTGCCTCAATGATGCCTAGTTAACCAAGGACCAGAGGGGAACAGAGTGAAATAAACAGAAGGCTGATACTTACAACCCTTCATTTAGTGACCGGTTACAACCGTACTGGAAAAACTGACTTCTGACCGTTTTTCATACAAAATTCGGATGCTTGGCAACTGATTCATATTTATGATGGTTACAGTGTCCTGAGGTCATGTGATCACCTTTTGCGACTTTCTGACAAGAAAAGTCAAGGGGGAAGTTACTTAACAATCTTGTTACCAACTTAATTGCAGTGATTCACAAGAACTATGGCAAGAAAGGTCATAAAATGGGACAAAACTCACTTAACAACTATCTCACTTAGCAACAGAAATTTTGGGCTCAATTGTGATCATAAGTCAAGGACTACCTGTAATCTGGTCCCATGCCATATGCAGGACTACCTGTAACATCACGTGAATGCCACATATGTTCACTGGAGATCATGACAAACATATTTAACTGCAGCGTTGTGAGATGATGTCATCGTATCTGTGTTGTTGTTTGGACAGTACTGCGGTGTTATAAATATGGCTGCATTGTGGTGACGCAGCAATATGGATCATAAATATTCATGAGGAAACAGCCTTAGTAGCCATCCCACAGTTATATATCTTTGTGCTTCAGCATAAGGAATTCACTGTTCCCAGGGCATTATCTGACTCCTTTCTAGATGTCATCCAGTGGGATCCAGAACCCGTGTTTTCTGTCAATACACCTGCCCCATAAAACATCCTTCTTTGACCCACCCACCAGCCCCTCCAAGATCTAGATATTTCTGACCTTCTCTTCTTTAACATCAGTCCTATACCCAGATTTTCCCCAGTATGGGGTCAGATTATTTTGTGAACCTGTCTGGATTGCTTGTTTTTGATTGCTGCGTTGCCTCTGGTGTAATTGCTTTATGTCAGTTTATGTTTTTCTTACAAAAATCTTACCTATCGTTGTAAAATTCTGTAGAATTGCCATTTAACAATGGCAGAAACATAAGATTTTGATGCCTACTGCCGCTACAATTATTTCTCTTTAGTCCTTCAAATGTTTTAAAAGACAAACTTTGTCCACCAACAAACAGATCAATAGCCTCTGCCTAATACTGTCCATTTATGAGAGGAGCTGCATCATTAATTAGCTTTCTTTGTCCCAAGGAGAATACTCAGTTTATAGAGATCAATCCTAAAATGTATTATTGCATTATTGCAAGCACAATATAACCACTATAGATTTAATTTTTATACTGCCACCAAATAAATAGAGCATACAATCATTTGTGATGAGCTTACAGAAGTGAGCATGTATATTTCTAGAGAAAAATCACATCCAAAACTTTTCTATCTGGAGAAAGCCTCTACTAACAACTATTATTTTATTAATATTTTACTTTTTCTCTGCAACCTCAAGCAGGAATACGTGATGGTCTGTCTTCATTTCATTCCCACAACCACTATGTGAAGTAAGCTAGGCTAATAATTGCTGGTTCAAAGCCATCTTGTCAAACCTGCATTTGTATTGGACTTGAATCACCACATTTCATTTCTTCTATAGAATAATGATAGACATTTATATATGGAATGCTATCCCCTTTTAATGATTTGGTAATCATGGGACGGATAAGTTCTCACAGCATGCTAGCCTAGGCTAAAATAGGGTTAACTAGACGGTAGCTGTAGCGCCCAGACATCTGAGCATGCTGTGTGGCTGAGACCATCAAATGAAGACAGCCAGTCTGGTCTAGTAATTAAGACACCAAGGCTAGAAACTGGGAAGCCATGAGTTCTAATCCCAGCTTAGACATGAAAATCAGCTGGGTGACTTTGGGCCAGTCACTCTCTCAACCCAACTCACCTCAGAGGGTTGTTGTTATAGGGAAAATAGGAGTATTAAATTCACAATTTTGAGTTGTGTATGACAAATTGATAAGTGTGAGGTGTAAATAAATAAATAAATTATTAAGCAATAATTAGAGGGGTTTTTTTTTTGTTTGGGCACAGGTGTATTATAAGAATAGTAACTATGTTTTATTAATTTAAAAAGAGCATTAGCTTTCATGAGAACTTTGCCAAGGTTCAGTGTCTAAACTAATCCAAGTCAAATTTTAGTAGACCATTTAGTAGGTCATTTGACCATGAAAAAAATAACAGCTTAGCTTATGCAATTAAATAATTAGAAGCTATTTAAAAGGATTGATTGACAAAAATATTAATTACTTAAACAAGCAAGAATTGTGAAACTATGAAATTAGACTCTTGAACATGATTGTTTAAAGCTAACAATATACCAGTACTAACATAAAACTAGAAATTAACACGTAAACCTTTGAATTGGTCAACTGTGAATTTTATTACAATGCTACCACAACTTGCTAGTACTGGATATATATAATCTTCAAGGCATTTGGCAGCATGGATGTCTGCAACTGACCGTACTGATAACCCCCACCCCCCAGCAATTCGTAAATGAGGATGTCCCAGTGCAAATCCCACCTTATATCCTCAGTTCCGATCTTAGCATTTATTTCAGAACCACAAGTATCACCCAAGTATAACAAACTCAGATTGGAACACAATTTAAAAAAAAAAAAAACGTTTAAAAAAACTGTTCAAACCAACAGTGGTGTGAATTTCTTTGATGTCAGCAAAAATTTCTTCCAAATCCCTAATCCAGGAACTTCTTATTTCTACGTCAACTAACTGAATAAAATTAAGATCAAATTTAAAAGGCAGACTATATTTTTATAATGTAGTACATAATTTTATATTTTAAAAGGCAGACTAATATCCATTGCTTAACAACTTAAGATTAGTAAATGATTAGCATCCCACTCATCCTTATCGGCCCATGGAAACTTTTCTTTTATTTATTTACCATATTTATACAGCAATTCATCACACAAACAGGAGACTCTGGGAAGCATACACCATAACTGCACTTTAAAATTCTGTAACAATTTTTACAAACAATTAAAATAAAATAAAATGCAGATAAAGCAAAACAGATAAAATAGGTAAACTCAAGAAAACAGGAAAACAAACATCATTTAATCTCGTATAGCCACTTGCGGGCTCTCCCTGGGATCCCCACAGCTGGTTAAGATTTTTTTTTTTTTTAAAGATGTTTTAAGGATTTTCTAGGGAGGCTAACAGAGATGGGGGCTAACCTCATGGGAGGGGGGAGACGGTGTTCCAGAGGGCAGGGATCACAGCAGAAAAGCTCCTCTGTCAGGGTCCCATCAGATGAAGATGGAGACCCATAGCATCCTCCTTCTACCTAATCTGGTGGAATCTGTGGGTGCAGTACCTCAAATACAGGTAGTCCTCGACTTTTAACATTTCATTTAGTGACCTTTCCAAGTTACGAGAGCACTGAAAAAAATGACTTAGGAATGTTTTTCACCGTTATGACCTTTGCAGCATCCCTGTGGTCACGTGACCAAAATTCAGACTCTTGGCAACTGACTCATATTTATGATGGCTGCAGTGTCCCAGGGTCATGTGATCGCCTTTTGTGACCTTCTGACAAGCAAAGTCACTGGGGAAGCCCGATCCACTTAACAACTGTGTTGCTAATTTAATGATTACAGTGATTCACTTAGCAACTGAGGCAAGAAAGGTCATAAACTAGGGCAAAACTCACTTAACAAATGTCTCACTAAACAGGAATTTTGGGTTCAATTATGATTGTAAGTCAAGGACTTCCTATAACCTGGCCTCATGCCATGAAGGGTTTTCATATCTTTTATATCCTGGATACTAACATAACTTAGAGAATGGCTTCAACTTGGACAGAAAGTCAGTCAATCCTGGTTCTGGAGAACAGGAATATTCTTAAACCAGCAATAAGCTTGGTGTTAAAACTCTCTCCTTATCACTATTTTGTCTACTTGTAGTAGAGATGTTCCTGAAGCAAATGCTTTTATCAAGCAAGATCCAGAGAAAGGGGTTTTTTTTTTTACAACTAGTAAATGGTTTGTCCAACAGCTTCCATACATTTCCCATATCAAAAGAACAAGAAGTCACACTGCTGACTTCCAACAACTGTAGCTTGAGGGCATTCCAGGGCTACAGAAAGATGAAAAACAGACTCAGATGCTACAAGTACTCCTTGGAGCTCGTGGGCTGCTCATAGCTTGCATGGAAGAGGAGTCCCATCATATATGGGAATCAAATCAGAGCTTAGCTTCAAAATCAGCAGAATTGCTATAAAGTTCACAATGAGTTCATATAATACGCATGTGTTGTTAAAGCCATTATCTCTAACCATTAAATCTCAACAACTCATTTAATAATACTCATTTTTTAAAAAACCAGACAATTCAACATCAGATTAATTTGTTATTATTCATCAAAGCATTACATAAAGCTGGTAGTCATAGGAATGATTTCTTTTCATACAAGAGATAAAATAATTTTGATGAAAACGTGGTCAACAAAAGTAAAGAAACTAAATGAATCCAGTGGTGAGTTTTCCCACAGCAAGTTGGCCATGGCAAAAAAGTGATGAATTGGCCGTGGCAAGTTGGCTGTCGCAAATTAGCTGCTTCAAATTAGCCGTGGTGAGTTGGCCATGGTGAGTTGTCCCATTCCATTCAGAAAGGGGCAGGTGGGCTTTTATAACATTCTTCATAAAGGTACCCATATTACAACTAGGTTGTTTCAAATGAGCATGGGTTGTGGGCAAAAGAGACACCACATTGTATTTATTCTCACACATGAAAAGTCAAGAGCACTGAAGGGGGGGTATTGTGATACAGGCCTTAGTAAAAGGTCTAAATAGCTGAGAGGGTGGCTTGGATAAGAGAAGAGTTGTAAAACAGAGCCACATGGTGATGCAGCTGTTTAGAAATGGTGCTATCAGGCTCTGCCCAGAAAGAGGACAAATCTGAATAAAAATGCAAGCGTTGGAAAAGAAGATTGTTGTCAAATCTCAGGTTGCCAGGAAAGCTAACAATAGATTAAAAGTATAGCATCATTTACAGATGTAGGTTTGTTTTAGACTTTCAGAGAGCTCTATTCCAGGGCTTGGATCTTTGTATGATACATTTTATATTCCAGGAAACTAATAATTATTCTGTTTTACAAGATGTGTGCCCAAATAAAATACACTAAAATAATATTCTAACAAAAAGTACAATATTAAAGCATACATAGAATAACATAGCATCTGCAACATGGAACATTTGTTGGTCATGTACAATCATAAGTAACCTTATACCTTACTCTTTAGCAAAATGAATCAAGAAATAGCCACTGAAATCTCACCTAAAGAAAAACTATAAATGAATTTAGGATCCCTTTTAGGATAGGTTTTTGAAGGGAGCCATGGTAAATGATTGTAAAACAAGTTCTCTAGGCTTGGAAAACCAAGATGTATGGATCACAACATAATGCATAATTAAGTATACACTTTTTAAAAATAAAATGGGATGGTTTTTTTTGGCTTTATTGTTCCTAGTAAATCACGTGAGCCAACACACCTGAGAAGCTGTTCAGGTTATGGCTATGAAATCAAACAGAGGAAGATTTCCTGCTGAGAAGATCCTTCAACCAACACTGCTGGGGGAAAGGAGCAAATGCATCCTGCAAAATCTGGAATAATTTGGAAATCCTTAATATTGAGGTTTTTGTGGGACACCACCAGAGAAGTCCAGTAATGCAGAGTTTCTGAGCCTTGGCCACTTTAAGATGTGTGGACTTCAACTCCCAGAATTATCCAGCCAGCATGGCTGCTGGGTAATTCTGGAAGTCCACAGATGTTAAAGTGGCCAAGATTCAGAAACCCTGCACTAAGGCAACATTGGGTTTCATCCACCAACCTTATCTGCATGTGATGCTGTCCTAGATTAGTTTACCCACAAATAGAGTGGAGAGGTGTTATTCCCATGAAAATAGAGGCATGTCAGAACTCCGCAAATGTCGGACTTCCGGTTTGAAGGGCTTTGGCGACAGATAGAAATCCGCAATTGTGCGCGGTTTCTGTCTGGGCTCGCCGCTGGAGCACCCCAAGCCGGCTGGTTTCGGGGCTAAGCCACCCCATAGAGGTGGTGAAGAGGGGGGGACCACCAGCAGGGTCAAGGAGAGCTGCATCTCTCCTCCTCAGTTGGCCATTACTCCCTTTCCCAAAGGCAGGTGCAGCAGTGGTCAGAAATGGTCACCACAAAGAACTCGACCGGAAAAGAATGTGCAGGAGGAAGATAAGAAGTGAAAGTTTTGGCTGACCGGGTTAAATTGTAAAAGCAATAACCAAGGTGCCCTGGAATTTAAACTTACAAAAAATAACATCGCTCCCAAAGAAGAGTCGGAAGCAGCAAAAGAAAGTGAAAAGGGAAAGGTTTGGCTTTTTTTTTTCTTCCCTCTCCTTCCCTATACTGACAACTAAGAGACTTAAATAAGAAATTGGAAAAATCCGCTTTGCCATCAACAGGCAATTAAGCTGAAAATAAAACAAAATGCCAAAGGGATAATAAAGATTTCTGGACATTAAAAACTTTCTTTTTCATAAGCAGGAAGGGAGAGAAAAAGAATAAGGGCAGGATCTGGAAGAGGGAGGAGACTGCCTGGAATTAAAAAGAATCTAAAGTAAAACTTCAACAAGATTTCTAAAAGATACATTTTAACTGAAACTTTGCAACTAAATAGTAACCCCAGGAAGAGAAAGTGAAAAAAGAAAGAGCAAAAAATAAACAGCTTGCGTGTATTTGGATTATTTGGTGATCTTTCAATTTTTGGTTATTATATTTGAATGACTAAAATCATTTGTGGGTGGGTGGTTGTTTAAAAATTTATATAATGGCACCACTTCTGGATGAATTGAAAATGGAACTTAAAAAGTACAAAGAAGATGCACAAGAAGGGAAGGGTTCTTTTAGCTTTGTCTTTGAATTTTTATAAATGGAGATTTGGAACTATGAGAAACAACAAGAAAAGACTGCAAAACAAGACTGGGACAAAGAAGAAGCCATCTATAATGAACAAGTAATTCTATGTGGGAAAGAAAAAGGAAAGGGAGGAAAGAGAATGGAGAATTTAAGACTTAAAAAAACAACCAAAGAAAAGAAAAATAATTCAAAAAATAAGTATAATACTACAAAACAACAGAAAAGGGGAATACAGAAGAGAGAAATAGAGGTAGAGAGACAAAGGGGTAAAAAGGGGAGAGAGAAGAAGAGAGGGAAGAAGGAAAGGAAAAGAAGTTACAAAGGACCGAAGCAAGATATAGAGAAACAGGACCTATTTAGAGATAATGGGTGAAAATCTAATTGAAAAAGGGGTTCTGTAAAGGTACATAAGATTGTATTGTTATATTAGTAATAGAAATAACTTTAGAAAATTGGAAACGTATGATTAAAATGAGGGATAAAATAGTGTAATTTAGTGAAATGTTTGTGAATAAGTGAAATAAAATAAATGAGAAAATTGAATTAGGAAGGAACAGGAACATTTTAATTAGTTAATGTTTTATAAAATATAAGTGAAGGGGAGGGAATTAACTATGGAAAGCTTATAATTGTTGCCATAGAAGTATGATATTTAATTGAAAAGTAATGTTAAAGATGTTAAGAGTTTAATGAATATTAATTCCAATTGAATTGGAATGGAATGTTGTTTTAATTATATACATTTATAATTTTTTTTCTTTTTTTAAGAATACAGTGCGTATTTTAAGAATGTACCAAGCAGAATCCGAATGGAAGTTATGTATTATATTGAATGTTTAGGGAACTTTAGGGAAAAGATATAAAGGCATCATACTCCAATCAGTAACTACAGGAGAAATTTTGTTTAATGAGAAAAGATAATAGATCATTGAAACAGGACAGACAAAAAATATAAATACAATGATTTGAATTGAGATAATTAAAATAAAATTGAGGAAATTAAAAGAGGGGAGAAGCTATGCAGAAAATGTAAAATAGTAATAAGATATGGAATAGAATATAAATATGAGCATGAACCTGAATTTGTGTCTGTACGAAGAAATGTAACCCGGGATTACGCTACTTTAAAAAAAAATGTTTTATTTGTATTTTTTTTTCTCTGTGAAAACTCAAATAAAATTTACAAAAAAAAAAAAAAAAGAACTGTGCAAATGTCCTGTCCATATGGATTTCATTAGGAAAGAATGAAACAAAAACTGAAAATAACGGAAAATTATTAGAATAATATTTAGATTTGGTCCATTCCCATGTTTTCTACCCCCACCCCAGACTTTCTTATTTGGAAGAAAAAGGAAGGATATGCATCAGTGGGGCAGTGTCAGAGAAAAATAAGATTTCTATGGTAACAATCTACAGTCCAGGTAATAAATGGCCTGTTAAGTTGTGAGGTAGTTGCCAATTTAAATTTTAGTATCAGATGGCTCTAAATATAAGCTTCGTTTATAGTTTGAAAGGCAACATTTTAGACTAGCTATCAACTCTTCTAACAGAAAGAAGAAAAGGTGTGAAGAACTAACCTATAATTTAAAGTAAATTAAAAAATAATCTAATTGTAGTACAAATAATTCATAGGATCTAGCTGGCTAAAAGTTTCAAGCATTACAAACACTTTATATTCTGAGTCACTTCACAATTAAACTAAACCACTAATTCAACATAATCCCTTTTTCTTTATGCATGCCAGTTGATTTACAATTTCCTATTCTATCTGTGAAACGATTCTTTCACTTCAGGTGTTAGTGTATATGTGATGTGTGCTAAACAGGAAAATAAACAAGGGAATCAGGTAATGTGATAGGAAAAAGCACAAAATTGAAGCTCAATCAGTCAGTTAGTAGAAAATCTTACAAGAGTCCAACAAAGTAACCGAGAATTATCATCTTCATTTTGCAGATAATCAGTGGGAGAATCAAGGACATTTATTTAAAGTTTAAGTAAAACCTCAACACAAGTTGTAGCAGCAAAAGTTTGAAACACAAAAGTGCTCTGAAACGGAAAGCTTTACTAGGCTCCTTCTGAGGAAAAACAAAAAACAGTTTTTGAAAGATTTTCTAAGTTAAGTTTAAAAGATAGAGGCAAGATATGACAGCCCTCCTTGCCTTCTTTGCCAACTAATTTTGTTTAACAAAGATGAAAGTGTTGTAAAATTAGGAAATGATCTGCCGAAGTGTTATTTTAGCAAAACTGCACAACTTTAGTAATTCTCTTAGTAAGTTTCATGTAGCCCCTATGCACGTAATCTTATTTCACAGGCTGGTTGTTCCAAAAAATATTAATGAAGCTATTCTGTTACTATTACTATTTAATTTTCATGCTAATACGGCAGGAGAAAATTAAATAAAGTAACCACAAAACTACAGTCATGCTTTAAGGAATCTTTCGCAGCAGAACTTAAGAGTTTCTCTATCTGGATTGAAAATGTCTAGATGTACACTAAATGATAAAATCATATGAATTTTTTTTAGTCTAATGGCTATTATGATTTTTGCAGCACAGATATGGTATACTTTTGGTATCAATTCCCAAATGAAAGCACTGGGGGGGAGTATAATAAATATGGATATGCAAAGTGAGATGAAGTTAGAACACAAAGCCCCTATTCATAAAATACAGTCCTGCATAACATGTCCAACTGATGTAACATCAGACATTCTCTTTAGTTATAAACTGATACTCCAGAGGAATCTAAGCACCTGATTCCTATGTTCGTGAAAGGAAAGTTTACATATAAGAACGATATATAACATTCAAGATTAAATCATGTTTTATTCTCTGGTCTTGACAATAGTGACATAACTATAAACAAAATCCTCCTTACACCCACGCAAAGAGGAAACTGCTTTATCAGAAAGAAAATTTCCTTCCAGAGCAACAAGCTAATTTGGGAGGTTTGCTATGCAATATACTTATTAGAAGCTTTTTTTTCCTCCACAACTTTGTGGAATTTCATTGGGGGAAAAATTAATTCTGACAACTGCCACAGAACAATGCAGTTCTTGGTAGCATGGTAATCATGTATTTCCCAATTGTTTTCACCTCTTTAATTAACAATGCTATTGTATCAATAATCAAATCCATAGAATTCTTTAACAGCAAGAGGCTATGTTTCCCTCCTATTGGCCAAATAACCCATGCCTCAACCCCCTTTCCAAGTGTTCAGTTAAGGTCAATTAGGCATATAAATAAAAAGAAATGCAAGGAAATCAAACGACAGGGAGCATCAACACAGAGAAAGAACTAAGCCTGGAGCCAGGCACTTCCAAAAACAATCCCCAGGTATTGCAAGTTCTCAGTCCGAATTAGCAGCCACACATCCAACAGTTCAGCCTTACCTGCTGTAATAAGACTTTGTCTTCTGCATTGATTTTGAGAGAAATGGCCAGGTGGATGGCAGACAATACCACACCACTGATGACTGCTGCCCTCATCCTGATAGGTAGCAAAGTGTAGATGCTGTAGATAAAAAAGATGGTCCACCAGATGCCCTCTGAGGCACTTCTGGGCTGCATTAGCAAGCAGCCAACCACTTGCACAGCTAACACCACAAGGATGACAGAGTAGCACATGAGCCACATGTGGTCCTGGTGGAAATCATTGCGGTTGCAGATGGCCCCCAGGGACACCATTAGCAGGATGGCCAGGGACAGCACCACCACGTAGGGCACTTGGTAATGGCCATGACCAGTGTGGAAGAGCAGCATGACCAGGCACACCAAGACTAGCACTGCCATCAGCATGGTCAGGCTGCTCTGGTTGAGACGGAAAAAATACCGCTGGTAGAGGTGCTCCAACTTCTCTGACTGGAATTTCTTAGACCTGAAGATCTGCAGCAGGCTTCCACAACAGCTGCCCATTGAGAAGATCATCTCGGAACCCACTTCATCACCCCCCTGCTCCTCCTCCTCGTCCATCTTGGCCTTGATCCGTTTCTCCTTGAGTCCCAGCTCCACAGAACGTGGACGCACCTCACCCTGCTCACTACCATAGTGTCTTGGGGCAAGGGAGGGATCTCCTGCCCGACAGGAGTGCTGTCTGTTGTCTCCACTACGATCCTGCCAAGCAGATTTGGACCTGAAGCTCATCATCCTGCAGCCACTTACCCCATGGTTCCTGCTAACTGGCAGATCATACTCCTCCTCATTCCTCCACCTGCTCACCATTCTGGAAGATTCCTTGACTGAGGCCCTGGTAGGGAGAGGGTAGGAGTAGCCATTGGCTCTGGATTCAGCTTCTCTCCAGGCAGAGCGATGTGGCTCTGCCCCTCCACCCCTGGGCGCAGCAGAAACTCCAAACCCCGGAGGGCTTACACTGTTGGAGCGGGACATGCCCTGCTGGGGCAGCAGAGGAAGGACAGGAATTCCAGGAAACCAACAAGAGGGTGGGAGGGAAATCAACTAGAAGACATTGGGTGATTCAGGACACAACCAAGCAGCATCTCTCCGGCTCTTCCAACGGGAGGGTGGAAGCAAGGGCAGGAGACCAAACCTCAAATCCAGAACCAGATCCAACAGAGTCCCCAAGGATACTCAAATCTCTTTTAGTTGCCAGCTGGAAAGCCACTCGGGTCTCCTTCCCTTCCCAGGAGTCCAGTGTTTCCTCATGCAGGATTTATATAGCCACATAGAGAGCTGGCTGGGAAGCAAGTTTCCCTCCCCTCCCACGGAAAGAAAGGTGGGCTCTCTGGCAAGGATTCCCCTTCTGTCATTTCCCGCCTCCCCCCCCCACCAAGTCCCCAGAGGTTTTGGCAGTTCGCTGGCGGATCAAGAATTCAAATCCACCACACCAGCATGCGTAGAAAACGGAGACAGAGGAGGAAAAGGCACCTGGAGTGTTGATTTCCCCCCCCCTCCTCGCTTTAAGCCACAATCACTCGACAACCAGAACGTAACTTTGTAAAATCATCACTGTGGAGCATCTTGGCATGTCTCTCGCTCTCTCTCTCTTTCGGGATCTCCTCCCCGCGAAAGACCTGGCTGTCCAAAACGAACTCAAAGAGGCGGCATCATCTCCTCGCGATCTACTCTCCATGAAGCGGAGTAAAACCATGCAGAATCGTCATTTTTAATTTGGCCTGGAGGCAACCCGCCTATGCGTTGGTCATCTGGGCAGCGGCAGCCCCAGAGGCAGCGCCCCAGGCGCCTGGCAAGCCCCTGGCTCATTGTCCGATCCCCTCCAGTTTCGAGAAGGGTTGCCCTAAGGATCGGCCTGAGGAATCGCGAGCGAGCCAGCCGCCTCTCCGAAGCCCCTTCTCGGTTCTTTCCCCAACCCCCCCCCCCAACCCCTCCTCCAATTGCTCTTGCTCAAGGCAGCGGCGACATTGCTGCAGTGGAAAGGGTTAGCGAAGCACCACCAACCCCGGAGCCGGCACTTGAAGCGTTATTTATTGGAAGCGAATCGGCCGCCAGGTCGGCCCGGGTATCTCTTCCCTCTTCTCCCTGCTTGGAGGGAGCAAAGTGGGTGGGATCGCTGACGCTTTGCCGGGACGGGCGCCGCTATATTGCCCTTGGAATGATGGAACCAGGAATCCGGTGGATCGAAGGCAGAATCAGGCGGGGTGGAAGCAAAAAACCAAAAAACAACCGGCAGGGCGCAGGCGGAGAAAGCGAGAGGCTCCTTTTTTCGACCGTCACTTCAGCCAGCGGTGGCAGGGAGTTCTTTCTTCGGCACACACAAAAAAAGCCGACGCTTGCGCTGCTGCCTCTTCCAGGCGAGGATGCGCCGTTCTCCGCTGCAGCCAAGGAACCACAAGCCGTTCACCAGCTGTAGCGGCGGGGCAAAAAAACCCGCACAATCATAGGCTAATTGTGGGGCTGGGAGAGGTTTGAAGGGGAGAGGTTGACGAGCGCGCAGGAGCTGCCTTGTGGCGCGACTTCTTCGGAGACCATCCGCCCGCCTGCCGCCGCGCTCGACCTCCCGTGCCTCAGCCTGCAAGGCGCTGCGGCGGTCCGAGGAGAGGCCACCTTCCCCTCCGACAACGAGAGCCTAGCAGCGGCTGCCCGATTCTTTTTGCAAGAGGAAAAAAGGGGGCCTTTCCCGCGCTACAGCTGGCTTCTTCGGCGCCACGCTGGAGGAGCTTCCCCTCAGTTTCAGCAGCAGCTCCCTCGCCTTCGCCCCGCGCTCGCACGCTCTTCTTGCGGGGAAACGGCAGCCCGCCCCTTTCAAACCAATCTTTGTACGGCCCCTCTTCCACCCGAGCTGCCGCCTGGCAGAATTCCGCCTCGGTCTTGAAGCTATTGGCTGGTCGGTCTGCGGCCGCGATGTAGGATTGGTTGGCTTCGCGAGTTACTCTGCTGGATTGGCTTCTCCTCCAATGGGTAGTTTAGGAGGCGGGGCAAAGTTGATCTGGTGCCCTGCTACTCATCACCATTACCAAAGCCTAACCTGGTTGTGGTTGAATTCTGGAAAGCTTAAAAAAAAGAAAACGAGGGAAAAATAATCATGGCAGTTCCAGAACCAGCCTTGCAATACAATCAAAGCCAAAACTGAATAGTTTTCAAGAATACCGAATGTCTGCTATGTAGAATCAAGGGCAAAACTGGAGATCCTCTAATGGGTGGCTGTAGTAAAATTGTTCAAACAGTATAAACCTGGTAGGGTTGCAGAAATGGCCCACTAGAGGTTACAGGAAAAAAATTCTGTTGCACTGTTTGCCAGAAAACCATTGACATATGATGTACCTGAAAAAGTTTTGCAAAATGGGCTGATAGAAATTTTGTGAAATTTCAGAAATCAAACAAATAGACCATAATACAGTATAGCCAGGGGTGGGATACGACAATAAAGGCAGTATATTAGTGGCTTTATCATTGTTGAAGGCACTGAGTCATCTGGCAAGGAAGAAATTCTTCTCTGGAACCTTCAATTAAATTTCCCTCCAAAATATGATTTTTTAAAAAACAGTGATGGAAGGATGAGGAAACCACTCAGAAGCTTGCTGATTTGGGAGGTGCTGACAGGAAGGGGTACCCTGGAGACACATCAGAGAGCTGGGATGCAATTTTCTTTGCATTCTGTAGCTCCTTTTATCCCCGCAACAAAGTGTCAGGCAGTCCTGTGGGTCAGCCAAGGACGAGGTGTAGTTTCTGATGCTGCCTGCCAGCTTCCCACAAGCAAAATCAATGGGTAAGCCATCAGGAAGCCACTGCGTTTTTGTACACTTGTGGCCATTTTGTTTCTCTGTTTAGGTAACGAAATATCTTTGAAAGTTTGACCAACAGGCCATGGGTTGTCTGGTAAAACATATGCTGATTAAAAATTGGTCTTGTCAAATCCATTCAGTTTGGAATTTCTAAATATTTGCTAAATCCTTTTAATACTGCATTAAGAGTTTCAATTACAATAGGTACGATAACAGATTTTACTTTCATAATTTTCAAGCTCAATTTATAAATCATTATATTTTGATATTTTTTTCCATTTTTTTTTCCAAATCAGCTTCACTGTCTTGAGGCATTGCCACATCAGGGAACCATTTGTTCTTTTCTGCAACAGTAATATCTGCTATACTCAGGGGTAGGGTTCTACCGGTTCTGTCCACCTCTGTAGAACCGGTAGCTTTGAAGACCCCCCCCCCATCCCTGGGAGTCTGACAGCCAATGGGATACATTTCTTGCACAGGAACAGGAAACACTAAGGTAGGGCCCAACAGAGGGTATATAAGGGTCTCAGTATCTTGGCCAGCCCCTTTTTTCTCTTTTCCTTTACCTTGGAGCATGTGATCATCCTTCTTTGGAGCTTTGAGCCATGTGGTCCTGTCTGCCATTAAACCATCTTTCCAAATAGCCTCCATGTTTCCAGTGTCTTTTTCCTCACTTGGAACTGAGCCCAGAAGGATATTTCTTCCAACATTGGAAAAGTGATACATTCAGAGATATATTTGAAAACAGCCCATATCGAACTGAATAATTTACCTTTATCTAAATCTTTATCTAAACCTTTATCGCTTTTACCTTTATCTAAATCTTGGAAGTGTCTGAGATACTTTCTAGCCCTTCTGGGTTTGTGCAATGTTTACCTGCTCATTGCCTTGGCAATGGATCATCCCTCTCTCCATCATGATCATCCTCTTTAATCTCTACGGGTACATGCCATCCTTAGGCTAGTCCTTTTTGCCTGATGGCATCACCTCTCACCAATGTGAAAATTTGCATTTTCAGAATAATTCTGGAAGACCTGAACAAGCAGCCTAGTGTGACTTGTCAGAGTTTTTTTGAAAACTGAACAAATCCACTGCCTCCAAACATCACAGGAAGGCCCCCCTGTCACCACCTGTTCTTTTGCAGACACCTCTGCCCCAAAATCAGAGGTGCCATTCAGCAGGTTCCAACCAATTCTGGAGTAGTGGAAATTTTGAGTAGTGGAAATTTTGAGTAGTTTGGAGAACCGGCAAATACCACCTCTGACTGGCCCCACCCCATCTATTCTCTGCCTCCTGAGTCCCAGCTGATCGGCTGGGTCTTCTTTTGTTGCCCTGCACAGGAGAACGGAGCTGGAAAGCAGGTTAGTGGGGTAAGGAAAGGATAGGATTTTGCAGTATCCTTCCCCTGGAGTGGTGGAGGGAATGGAGATTACACAGTATCCTTCCCCTGCCACACCCACCAAGCCATGCCACGCCCACAGAACTGGTAGTAAAAATATTTGAATCCTACCACTGCCCAAAATACACACTGACAAACAACTTTAATACCCCACATGTCACTGCCAGTTCCATAGCTCCAATCCTATCATTGCATCACTGCTGCCAAAGAAGGACTGGCATGCCAAATATTCCTTTGGAACCAATGATTATTTTTTCAGGTATCAATATGACCTTTTTCCTTTTATGAGTTGTTCAGACCTGCTCTAAGCTTTGGCACCCTAGGCTTTTGCCTAAAGCTGGCCCTGTGCTTATCTTGATGGCAAGCAGATACTCACCTATTTTGATTTCATGTGGCAAAGTTGAAAAGACTAAGACTAAGTCAAGTTGGTGGATAGAATTAGAGACATTATTGAAATGTCCTTGGAAAAGCTACTGATTGTTGCTATGGGGACAAGTTGCAATCTGACTGGGGATGCTGTGATGGTCATTTCTGCAAGGACCAGTCATAAGTCACCTTTTTCAATGCCGTTATAACTTTGGACAGTTATTAACCAAACGGTTGTAACGTATGGACTACCTGTATTTAGTAACCTTCTCTCTAGCTGGCATTCCTCCACTGGTTGTATGATCAGGAACAAGTTTGGTAAGGAAAAACGTCCCCTGATTTCTGATCAGATTAGAAGTCACAATTCAGCACGGGTTACTAAAATAGAAAATCAAATGCCAGGAAATGTATACGCTGGCTATAAAAAAAGAACTATTCTTGTAGTTTTAAGCACCATATATGCCATGCTGAGCTCAATCTCTTCATACAAATTCTCATTATTGCATCCATAGAAAGCAGAGGATTCGTGAAAGATACAGTTGTATAGTTCTATTTCAAAAAAAAAATAAAATCAATGAATAAACTCTTCCAAATATTTTCTAGAATTTGACATTCTCATTAAAACTATAGACATTTTTTTAAAGGAGAGTAAATACACTTGGGTGTATTTACAGTACAAAAGAGTTACTGTGTTTTTTGGTGTATAAGACACACTTTTCCCCCCCAAAAAAGTGGTGAAAATGTCTGCATCTTATTCAGCGAATATGGGTCCATTTTTGGCCTCCAGACAGAGGCCTCTGCAGGTCCCGTTTTTGCCCACCCCGACGTCCAGAAGCACTTTGCAGGCCCAAAATGTACCTGTTTGCCCCAATGGGACTTGCAGAGGCCTCTGGAGGCCAAAAATGGGCATGTTTTTGGCCCGCAGAGTGCTTCTGGACATCAGAGAGTGCAAAGATGGGATGCGCGGAGGCAAAAAACTATTTTGTCTTGTTTTCCTCCTCTAAACCAAGGTGCGTCTTATAGTCTGGTGTGTCATATTTTGAAAAATATAATACTACAGCTTATTCATACATTGCTCTAAACCAGTGTTCTTAACAGGTTTAACAGATGTGTGGACTTCAACTCCCAGAGTTCTCCAGTGAGAAAAGACCATTCCTGAAAATTCTGGGATTTGAAGTCCATGTATCTGGAAATTACCTCTATTGGGAAACACTACTTCAAACCATAACCAAACAGACCATTTATGGTTGAATGTAATATGTGATAAATGTCCCAGAGCATACTGTTGGGGAACAGCTGCTGTTTCCTGGGCTGAGGAATTGACCTACTTTCTGCCTTGCTTCTGGAGAGCTTGTGGGGTTTCTTTGTTGTCAGTTGCAACTGTGATCACTAACCTCTACAAATCAGGTCACAAGCAGTGAAACTGCCATTATCTAAGTTCCTGATTGGCTTTTGGATAAACGTTCCATATCGAGTGAGCCGACCTAAACCCAAGCTTTATGTGTTTGTACTTTATGTGTTTTGAATCTGTGATTTTATTTAATGTCAGCTTCATCTGAACTGGATGATTTCTGAATTACTTTGAACATCCTCTGGTATATTTTATGTGAAATTATTCACTACATACAATGCTAATGAGAAAGAACTGTAAAGGGTAAAGAGTTAGCCCAGCCATTTCCAACTTCAGAAGTTGCCTTCCAGAAGTTTTCAGTTGCAGTTTCCAAACTGACCCTGTTGTCTAGATAGAATGGCAGATCCAATCCAATTAGATAGGTGCTAGATCAGATTGGGGAAGGCAGGGAGAGTAATTCTTTTTCATCCCATTACTAAACAGGACTCAAGAGCATTTGGTGCCAATGTTAGATAAAATAACTTAACAATGTCACATTCATCAATGAAACTTATTACCTTGTTTAAGTGGTGAGCTCCTTTTTGCAAATTATATTTAAGTGGAAGGTAGTCAAGCATCTGTTATAAATATGAAAAGGCAAAACTGAACAATACACAGTTCATTGAAAACTAGGATTTTAGTCTATACATCTTAAAAAACAGTTCAAAACCAGCAGTTTTAGACATCACTTCACATGGTATCATACAGTAATTATGGCAGTTTTGTTTCAGAAATACTCTGTGCTTCACAAACTCATGATGTTTGTTTGGTTATATTTTATTTATCTGAAATTTAGTAAACATTGTCACTATCATTTTTTCTTTTTTGTGTATATTTCCTTTATTTTAGAGTTGTCTGTTTAAAAACTGATTATGACATCTCAAACACACAAACTGGCAGTTTTAAAATACATATTATTTTAAAATTCATATTCTCATTGTTGCAAGAAAATATCTTTGCTAATATAGGTGTTCATCTCAAAACAGCAAACATTGTGCTTTCATTTTTTTATTGCAAAGGTTTGATAATCAATCTTATGAATTTTAAGCCATTAATCAAAATTATGTAATTGAGCAATAATCCTGAGCAAATAAAAACAAAAACCTTTGTTCAGGCATGTGCAGAAATCTATTTAGAAACTAATTCAATTATATTTGGGTATAATAATTGTGTACAGTATGTGAACCAAATAATCAAAACTGACCTCAGTGGAATATCTTCAAGCTCCGTGTTCCGTAAGCAAAGTGATGAACAGACAAAGCTCCGTTTTTCATGCAGGTTGAATTGACCTGAAAAGAGCCTTCAGAGGTGACTTCAACATATAGAAGCTTGATATGGGTAATTATTCCAATTGATAGATAAACACCATAATTTTCAACTAGTCCTAGATATGGAATTGTTAAAAGCTTTGTGGGCTAAAACATATTCCAACAACCAGTTCTGGTAACATCTGTAACAACTTTGTGTTGGAAGGTATTTCTGTCCAAAAATAACTATTTAGCAAACATCACTTTTTAAACCCTTTCCCATCAGGATTTGGAATTCTGGGAGGCTCAAAAAAGCATATATATTTATTTGTTTGCTTGCTTATATCCCACTTTTTAAAAAATAACTCAAGGAGGCAAACATAACCAACATACCTTCCTCCTCCTGTTTTTCCCACAGGTGGGATGAGCTGAAAGAGATGACTGGCCCAAGGTCGCCCAGCTGGCTTTCATGGCTAAGGAGGAAGTTGAAGTCATGGTCTTTGGCTTTCTAGCCTAGTGCCTTAGTCAAAGCTATCTCAGTAAATTGTTATTGCAAGGGAAGCATCATGGGTAGGATCAGATGCCTTTGAATTGCTTTGAGGGCAGTTCAAAGATTTGATCAAATTTTCTGTGGCTTTTTGGCTTATGGCATCTCAAAGCACTATTGCTACTTTCTTTCCATGTCTGGACACAGCTGAGTAGGATGGAGTTAGAAAGAAGGAATGAGGTAATGGTATCTGATATAGACAGCAGTTGCTGACCAATGAGCTTGCTGCTCTGCTATCTGTTAGAATTCAATTAGGTAGGTGCCGTAGGAAGTGTCTATGGAGATTCTCAATCATCCAGGTCATGGTTGTTCCAAAGGTGCTTTTTTCAAGAGGCAACTGGACTTTCTGGTTTTCTTTGAAGATGTTTCACTTCTCATCCAAGAAACTTCTTCAGCTCTGACTGGATGGTGGGGGAATGGAAGGAATCCAATCAGAGCTGAAGAAGTTTCTTGGATGAGAAGTGAAACATCTTCAAATAAAAACCAAAAAGTCCAGTTGCCTCTTGAAAAAGCATCTTTGGGTTCTCTAGGAAGGCAGTTTCAAATCCATTCATGGCTTTTTGAAAATAGAAATCTATTTTGGTTTTTTTCCCCAAGATCATCTATGTCAGGGGTGTCAAACTCAAGGCCTAGGGGCTGGATCCGGCCCATGAGGTGTTTAGATCTGGCCCTGGAAACAGCAAAGGACCTGCCCATGGTGCCTCTGTCAGCAAAAACAGAGCTGGGGAGGGCTGTGTGAGGCCCTCCCGGGTTCCATTTTCACTGCCAGAGGATTGCAGGAGGCTGTTGCAGGCAAAAATGGAGCTGTTTTCTCTGGCAGAGTGCTCGAGCCACTATAGGTGCCCTGACACGAGTGACATTGAGCTGGCCATGCCCACCCCAGTCCAAGGTCAAACACAACCCTGATGCAGCCCTCAATGAAATAAAGTTTGACACCCCTGATCTATGTTCTGCAAATCCTTTCCATTTTATCTTTACCATAACCTTTTAACCCTGACCCTTTCTTAAGCCTCAATTTGTCCCACTTTGTTTCTGTACCCAGTCTGCCATCATTTTGTCATCTTGTTCAGTCCTCTCTTCATTCTTCTACTCCCCTAAAATTTGAACAAAAATAAATCATCTGTTGTCTTTGGAGCAATTTAATGTGTCTTGTTTTATACTGAGTGACTGAAATGTCACTGAAACTTCCTTCTATGGACAAGTCTGAGGTAGTATGATTATTGTTTGGTTATTAAGTTTAATACAGACTCTTCATGTTACAATGCATTACATATTAAGACAGATACACAATCCTGGGAAAAGATGTTAACTATTTTTAAGTTTTTCAAAATTTCAAATTAAAAAAAAAAATCGGAAAGACAGAGTATCAGGACCGCTATATTCTGAAGCAACATTTCCTTTTCAAATCCAAGACACCATATCGATAGTTCAAAATACATCTCACAACAAAAACATTTGTTTTACTAACAACACATAGTAGTTGTAGCACATAATTCCCAGAAACTACTGAAGTAACCTTGCCCATAATCTTATTCACAAACCCTTGCATTTTAACGGAATGGGGTCAAGAATAGTATCTTTATACCTGTCAAATACTGATTGTTGGCTTATCCTTTTTCTGGCTACATTCCTTCTCCTTAATTCAGCACCACACACAAATAGAAAGGGTTGGATTTATGTGAAATCAAGGAATTAGGCACAATGGCACCCTGCCTGTTATATGGACTCCTGTACTGATCGATTAGTAGTCCTTCTAATTAAATGTATTATTAAGATGGAAATGGCCATGGAGTCCGTCAACTATAAGAGGACAGGTTGCTAAATTCTGCTCTATTGACATAGGTTTCAGCAGAAATCTTAGCATTATAAACTTGACTCTTTGCTAATGCTTGGGTATTGATATGTAATGCTTTTTACATTGATCCATGTGAACAAGATTGTTGTCAAAGAAAAACAAACTATCACAATATGTGATGGACTTTCCCCTTTGTTATGAATGCCTACTTTTAAAATATTCCTTGGTACTCAAAGCCAGAATTGAATATTTTGGACATTGGTTCTCTATGTAGATACAGCTTCTCAAGTCAGCTCTTTGCTGGACAATTTGGATGATTCTACGCATCCTTTTCTCATCACTACTAGTTCTGCCTTAACAGCATCCCTTATAGTAAAACTGCATTTAGCCATCTGAACTTGATAAAATGATTTCTATCCTATTCTGTCCCCCCAAATGAAGTGGTTCCATGCATATTTGTGCTTAAGTCTAAAATTTTATTCTTGAATTTTAATTTATTTGCATGCCTTTCTTATTTTTACAAATAACTCAGGGCGGTGAACACATCCAGTATATTTTCCTTCTCCCGTTTTCTCCACGACAACCTTGTGCGATGGGCTGGGCTGAGGGAGAGTGGTTGTCCCAACGTCACCCAATGACTTTCATGGCTAAGGTGGGACTTAAGCTCATGATTTCCCACTTTCTACTCTGCTGCATTAACCTCTAGAGAAAACTGGCTCTAGTCCATTTAAAACAAATTTTATTTTTCTATCCTGAAAAGCTATGTAAACAAGACAGTATCCTGAATTCTCTTCTGAAGCTAATTCACACTATTTTATTTTGAAAGGGTAGATGTGACCAATGTATATGTGTTTGTACTTTGTACTAGCTGTAACTTTCACATAAAGCTTTTTTTGTTTGTTGGGGCAGGTTCCATACAGGTTGGATTACTATAGACCTCCAAATGTGTAAGCTGTACAAGAGTGACTAAACCACTTCATACAAGGCCAGGAATCTAGTGTGACTCAGCCAATGCTAAATAATAGGCAACTACATCCAGCTATTCTAGGTAATAAGGGATCTCAGAAGCAATTCTGAAAATACTTCTTTGAGGAGAGCAGGCAAGGGTTAAATTATACTTTGAATACACATTCATATAATAAAGCCCCTACCTTTTTTTAAATGCAAAGTAGATGCAGAAGCCAGAGATGTTTAATTGAATAGCAGTAGCAACAATGCACAGACTAGATATTTGATGGATTAATTACAATTCTATATTTAACTTTGCAAAAAAGTATGTGAAAACATTCATAGAAAAACCATCTCAGGTTCGAGGATGATCTTAAGTAGAAAATTGGTTTCACATATGCAAATAACAGTAAATTACATTCAACATCTTCTCAAGAGAAGGAAAAGACAACAATGTAATTGTGTAGAAGAAATCATCCATACAAATTAGCATGCTTAAGTTAATGTATTTGTCCTAGCTTAATGTCCTAGGAGCATTTTATTTGGATTATCCTGCTCCAGTAATATTGATTACTATTTGGATTATCCTGCTTCAGTAATACTGATTACTATTCCAAATTCAAGCAGGCATAATTACTTCAATACTACAGTACTGAGGGAAAATGTACTCAGTCAACCATTTCACTACACAGCAAGTACAATTTTTTTATCTTTCAAATGCACGTATATTGTCTCTCAAAGCCCCAGTTATTATCAAATTTCAAAAATGTTTGAAAACATTTGTGCTGTAAAGTATTTATTATAAAATTACAATTGTATTGTTCACAACATTTAAAAAAATTACAAAAGTCTACAATTTCTATCAAATTCTATTACAGGAATATGGATTAAAAATCCAGTTGTATATCAATAACAAACATGTTACTTGAAGCATAACAATTTTATAAATTGGCCTACACATACATGCTCCAAATCTTTCCTGCCAAATTAAATGAAATTATGATTATTTATCATAATCAATAGAGATGAAATTGCCATCTGTAAGTTCAGTATAAGATGCAAACTAGATATCCTGTTTATACTATCATTATATACATCACAAAAATTATCCCAACATAAGCACATAGCTTCTGCTGCAGCCTTAATATACATGCAGAAGAAAAATTAATAAAATATATGAAGAACATCCCAGACTATTGTACAGGAGGAAAATCCTCCTAACAGAATCCCATAAATAATTCACTAAAATATACTTCAAAAGACAAAATTCAACCATTTCAAAAAGTACAACTCAAACTTAATTTCTGATGATTGAGAAACTAATATTGAATTTGTGATATGGTTGAAGTAAAATGTATTTTAATAAAGCGATATTGCAGCTTAATCCAGATTCTAAAGATTGTCTTTACAAGAATTGAAAAATAAGGCAAATTTATCTTGAAATCAAGTCATCTTAACAGCCATCTGGTAAATGGAAATAGTATAAAGGTATTAGATTAAGGATACTTAACACTCAATAAATTCTCATTTGGGATACATTAACCAAGGTGCAGTTACATGTGTATATTTGGGTCTGGTAATCACCATTGGTTTTTTTTCCTTCAAGGAAGCATGCATCATATAGACAATTAACCTAATTAACTCTTCCTTCACAAATACAATGTGCCTAACCTCAACCCTCCACAAAGTATTATGTGTGTAGAGCCTAGTTGCCATTTACATTAATGAGCACAGTGCCCATGCACAGCACTAATGACTGAAGAATTCATATGGCATTAATTGATCAACTAAGCAAGAGCAGAGCAGTTCAGCCTTCTCCTTCTTCTTCTGCAGCTCTCTGCAGTTCAACCACAACTCTTCCAGAAATTTAATTGAAAAAGTCTTGCTTACTGCATTGTTGTATCTTAAGTAAATAGTATTGAAGGCACTGATACACTGTTTTTGCCTTAGCTCATTATAAGTAAACCATTCAAGTCCTAATAGCAAATCTATAATGGAAACCAATGGTACATAATTCAATGCATTTTCCTCCTTAGTGATGTTCTTCAACAACCTAGCAGTTGTCATTGCTGTGGCATGAGAAGCAGTGCAGTGTTTAAATGTACAGAATCCATGGATTTAAGGGCTGGCTGTAGGTTAAATGCAGAACGCACGCCAAGGTCTCTTTCTTTCAACACAAAGAAGCTCAAAGGTTCCAAATATTTTTGATACAAGAGAAAAATTAACATCGCCTTTCCCTATTTGCTTTCCCCTTCCACCTGGGTACCCATAACTCTTATGCTTCAATGGGAAAATGCTTGAAGTAGCATGGACCTCAACTGTGATTTGGAGCACCTAGCGGGTTCAGGAGTTTCTTAGAAGGGAGTCCCACTTTTTTAAAAAAAAATGGAAGTCGAACTCAGATTTTTGAGTATTACCAACACAAATTGAAATCATCAATTGCACTAATTAGTTTAACATATTAGGGGGTCATGTATCCCAATTTATAACCACTGGCATAACCAGTAAATGTTAATAACTCTACTACACCATTCCTCCTATTCTAGTAGTTGCCTTCAGAGAGTAATTTCCTTACACATACAATTAACACTATTGTACATATTGTATCTGTTTCAAACGTATTTTGGCAGTGTGATGAAATGTTGAGCAGGAAATTTTATAATAAAACAAGGTTCCTTTGCTGCTTTTTGAACAGCCTTAGTAACAACTCAGCTTTATACAATACCACAGCTGGCAGCATTTTTCATTAATTACTGGAATGCATGGAACCAATATATAGGAACTTCAAAAGTCAACTTCTAAATAATTGGTCCTAGAAATCCATTTTCCAGTCTTACATCCTAGTCTGGCTTCTCCCAAGCTTTGGTATTTGCCTAGTGAAAAAGTCATTTCTAGCTGACCCAATGGGTAGACTAATTTCCTCTAATCACAAGTTAGATGCTGCCTCTCCCTTTTTTCCTATCCATCTCTTTATGGTAAAATCATCTGAAGAGCCTGAACACTAGTCTATCAGAAGGAAAAATGAATCTAAATGTAAGTGAATTAACTGCTTGATATCCTTCTCTCCCAGGAGAAACTTGCCATAGCAGTGCCCCAAGGTAATAAGTTTGGTTAGATGGTAGTAAATAATGCAAAGCAGGAATATAAAATATATGGTTCAAATTAAAATGACATTTCTAATCTAAGGTTAAGGCAGACAAACACAATTTCTATCTTTTCTGTTTTAGAATTAGGCCCAGACTAATGCTGTTTATGAAGATAGGTGTTTATTAGAATTACCTTGAGGTGAGATGGACAACCAATCAATTTTACAAATGAATATATTGTGGAAAATACAAAGCCAGCCATCTTACTATGACCTATTTTTATGGCCATTATAACATGCCATTCAGGTGTTCTCTAAGAGCCTCTTTGATGCCACATTTAAAGGGTAAGCATAATCTATATGGGTCATTCAGATACATAATTCCTTATGCCCTGATTATATTGGTTAGGTAAAGGTCTGAAATAGAGGCTCTTTAGTCTAAACTGGTAACATAAGAGCAATACTTTACACAAAAATGGATTTGCCTCTCAATAGCTGTGGGTAAAATGTAATTAACAGCTGTTTTACTCTTTTAGGAGTTTTCCATATACAGTATTGGTCAATATGTTTTTTTACCAGTAGCTGGGATCAAATGACCTTCAGGATTGGTCTTTTCTTCCGGGAATTCACAATAGAAGGGATATTGAAGAATGTTAGTAAGAGTCAGATGGGGTGGGTGTAAAAGCTCAAAGGTGTATAAAACCAATAGAATTAAGAGTTTGAAATCCAGTGATTCTTCAGCCACAATTCTTAGACCAAAATTATTTTAGAACACGATTTTACAAAACTTTACAGAAACCTTATGTCGGATGTGGTCACTTCTTCACAATTTCAAAAATTTGTTCTACATTTATTAGAAGTTCAAAAGGTGGGCATTAAAATGTTTCTGAACTGGTTTTATTTCCTAAGGATGGTTATGTTTCTTTTCTCCATCAAGGGCTTCAGAAACAATGTATTTGGACTAGAAAAGGAAACAATTGAATTTGGCATGTTTCACCCAACTGCTACAAAAATATCTTATTAAATTCTAAAACCAAACATGTTTACATTTTCCTTTTTATTACAGGGTGGACAACTCACAGCCAATCTCCATTGCAGTTTTCGGAATCCAAAATACCCTAAAACAAACTACGTATGCCTATCTTTTATTTGAAAGGATTTCTATTCCACCAAAATGGAAAAGAAATTGATAAAATCCTGTCCTTTGTTCAGTGGCATTATTCACGGTATAAGTCATTTCCCTTATGGCTCTTAATTGCAAAGCAAACAAATACAGAATAGCTCTCAACAGTAAAGAAATTACCATTCTCTGCTGTAAACTACCAGGGCAATTTTCAAGCAGCTTACAAAATATCCTTATTGAACCTATGCAAGCAAAGATGACAGCAGGAATAGCAGAAGCAAAGCAGCTTAAAGAAAGGACTGTTAAGGATAAAGTAAAATCAATCACATCAGTACAATGTGTACTGCCATATAAAAGTGGGTAAATCTGTCTAGGGGGTAGAACTAACCTATCAGAAATAAAATGTTGAGCTGTTGTCTTGGGTCCAGTTTGGAAGAACTATGGAATATGTAGAAACATTGATGCATAGTGCTTCTCAGTAGTTCAACAGACACATCAATTTCCAAGCTCCTAGAGTGTAAGGATTGGAAAGATAATCCTGGAGATTATTTAGTCCAATCTCAGTCTGATGTAGAAATCTATCAAGCAGCAGCTATGCAATCCAGGGGCAGATGTAACTATTTTCATGAGCTGCATGGTAGCTACACCTGCATTCTGGTGTGCTGAGATTTTTCCTAAATCAAATGTAAAACATTACATACACCAACTGCTGCCCCGTATCATGCAAAGCAGCCTTTAGAACAGCAACAGGGATTTAGAGTTATTTGTGCCAATGGAAAGTACTTGACCAGCAGCTACAGCTAACAGAGGTAGTAAAATATTCCATGCCCTTTTTTCCTGCTGAATAGATGTACGATGAGCTGAAAGGAGAGGTTATGCAATATTTGCCAGGTTCCTAAAGCCCTTATAAAGTGGGCTAGCAGTGAAAAGCATTTTCATAATTCAGATGGACTCAAATTTTATTGCATTGTCTTATGACCAAGTTGGCAAGAACATACCATTCTAAAGTTAATCACAGAACCCATGATTTTCATAAGATAACCTGAGCTTATGCACAATCACAAGGATAAAACTGAACCAGAGTCTGGTAGAATCTTTTTTCCCCAGTTATAAACATAAAATGGCTAAGTGTTGAATCTGGAAATCAATCCCCTGAATCTGTGGATATGGCTGCTTTGTTAATGGCCAACTATCAAAAATTCCAAGAAAATGCACACTCTATAATGATCCTGCCAAACGTGGGGATGACAACATTCCCCTTTTCAGTATAGAACTGATGTGCTAAGCTGGTAGCATGCAAAGGGAAGGAATAGAACGAAATTTGCTGCAGGCTTAAGAATGATTCAGATGGCACAACTTGTTCTCAATAAACCACCATATTCCCAAAGGAAAGGCTGTCTCATCCGCACACCAAATGGATAACTGAGGAATGAGCTAAGTGTTGTTTTTCTTCCAACCTTCACACAAATGTATGCTTATGTTTGCTGCATAAATTTGGCTATGAACCATTTAATACAAACCACTATTTGATGAAAAATTGTTACAGGCAAACCATTAGGGCAAACTCTTTAACATGTTGCTTGGAGGAAATAATGGGACCAAAAAAAAAATATCTTTCTACAGAATGATCAACAAGAATGCCAAAGGTTTCTGTAAGGCATTCCTGGCACCACCAGCACCTCCATGGTAGAACGAAGTAAAAAGTGGCAATGAGATACAAAGTAAGTTAAAGCAATGGAGTAAAGGATATGCTTCTTCTCCAACCATGGCAGTTTTAAGACCTGTGGACTTCAACTCCCAGAATCCCTCAGCCAGCAAAGCTTAGAGTTGCCAAGATTGGAGACCCCTGTATTAGACTGTAAGTTAATGTATATAAATTTAGTAATAGGGAGGATGAGCAATACCAGCATCATTTTTAGCAATAATAAAGCTTATCCCCTTACAATGATGGCTTCTAATTTAAAAATATAAATGACAATTTGCATTTTCTTCAAGACTATCAAAGCAGTTATTTAATAAAAAGTATTCAAAGATTCCTCAATAATTTTCCATATAAAATGTCAATTTTCCAAATGAGTTAGCTTTGAAACACATTAAACTTTCATGCAATAGCATGAACTTTAAGCCCAAAATTAATGGAGCCTTAAAATGTTTTGAATTTTACATGAACAGATTTTAAGAAAAGTATCTTCAATTTCTCTAAATGCTTATTTTACTAAAAGTATCAATATTTCCTTAACATGTTGCATTTGGATGAATTTGGACAGCAATTTTAAAGCCGTAACAAAAGTTTTTTTTATCAATATCAATCACAAATTACTTAAAGCTACTAGTGTACTAGTTAGGAATACAAAGGAAAGAAAGGAGGAAGATGTACCACTAAAAAGTAATTTACTTTTTCTACTTTTCACTGTTTTTTTATCTTGTTTTCCTATCTTTGTATATTTTCTTTGTATTTATTCTCTTTGTACTTGAACAATTAAATACAGATTATAAAAACAAATTACCTATAATGTGTGTATTTCAATAGAACAGGGTTTTGGTGCGGAGAAGCATTCAAGAATAGCAAGAGAACATCCAAGTTTGAGGTATTAAGATTACGTTGCATGTTTAAAACACTCATTCACTCTTGTGCAACAATGCAGTATTTTAAGGCCCAACTACATAAAAAAAATCAGTTGTGCAGATTATGCAACTGGTTACAGATATTATCATGGTAACACTGTTTGTTTAGGCTTGTTGGATATGAATATGATCTTCTCTAAGATCAGGATCAGCAATCTTTAAGAAGCTGATGGCAGTTTAGGCAAATGTTTAAAAGCATTCCAGATAATATTGTTATGATGCAATGTCAGACATGCAAATTTTGAAATAATTCTAATTCTAATCTAAGCATAACACTTACTTATCTATGACCTTAATTATCAAGGATGTGATGGTAGTTTTTAATCAACAGATTATAGATTCACAAAAAATAAAAAGTTTCACTCTAACAAGACATGCTGAAAATGCAATTTCATAGAGTAATGATTTTACCCAAAATTACTACTGTTGATAACTTTAGTAATATTTGAGCAGTTGATCAAGTATTTATTTTGAGTTTCTCAAAATACTACTATTCTGTATTATTTATAACTTGGATTGAGTGTTCATATTTGGGTAGGTTCCTCTTTGCACAAATATTTGGGCACAACTCTAAATAGAAGTTGGAATTATTCAGATTTCTTGTGTTCTTCAGTAACAGAAAGTACTTTTCTTCTCTGATGTAACATGTGAAAATACAGCTGAGGGAAGCCTGAAAAACAAAAGAATTGGGTAATTAAAAGTCAGGAGCTTTATCTGTGCACATTTTGATTAGTTTCATATATCCAAAGACTCTCACAAAAAGACATTGGTGCCTCAAAACATGCATTTTTGGTCTTTTTCAATATATCAAGGTAAAAAACTATTCAGGATATGCTAATTTGCTAAACAGTTTTTCTTTGGACACCTTTTATTTCAATATTCAATTTACTGTATTTTTTTCTCTATGGCACACTGTATGCTTAAAGTAATTAATAAAGTAATTACTCTTTAATTAATAATCTTTAATTAATTTAGTAATTACTTTAATTAAGTAATTAATCTTTAATTAATAAAACAAGTCAAAGCAAAAATAAAACAATAGCTTCTAGCTTCAACATTCAGAAATTAAACTGTCCTTTCCTCTACTTCCTCTTCTTTCTATTATTCACTTTTATTTGGGCACTGTAAATCTGACCTTCTTTCAAACAAATCAGTATCTCACACAACAATTATCTCATTCTTGATGTAACAGCTGCAGAAAGTTTTTGTTCAAATAATTTCTGTTTCTCCCCATGAAAAAGCACTGGTTTGATAAGATTTATGCTTCAATTACAGCACAATACAATAAAAATGCTGGCTGTCTAATATTGTATCTTCTTCTTCTTTTATGCCTTCGAGGCAGTGCTGACTCCTGGGGGGTTCCTTAGAAAGATTTTCAGAGATGGTATCGTCTAGTAATAGCAAAATGAAATTTGCAATGTTTGTTGTTCAATCAGTGCACCGATTATTACTTTCTAGTTCTAGGAAAACAAATGACAATGGGCTCATCCACCTGACCCTGATTCTGAGATGGACTGCTTACTGTTTGCTAAGGGCACATGTTTATAGTGCAGGCCCCACCTTGTTGCCAGTTGCTTCTGAAGAAGAATGAAGTGGAATCGAGTGATCCAGAAGAAAAGTGATGTTCTGCTAGGAACAAGAACATGGAGCTACCCTTGGGGACTATTTGGAAGCTACAATTGGTCCAAAATGCAGCAGTGCAGACAGTTTGGTAGGATTCTAGATGGCACATGTAACACTGCTCTTAAGTGAGCTGCACCAGCTACCGATCTGGGTGCAATTCAATGTGTTGGTTATTGCCTTTAAAGCCCTTTGTGGTATGGGTCCAGCATATCTGCGGAATTGACTTTCCCTGATGGAATTGGTCCATCCCGCTTGTACTGGCAGAAGAGGCTACTACAGATCCCATCAGCCAAGGCATTTCAGTGGATGAGATCCAAGAAAAGAGTTTTTTCTGCCACGGCTCCTGCTCTTTGGAACATCTTGCCACAAGAGGTAAGACCTGCCCCTCTCTTTTATCCTTCAGAAATGTCCTTAAAAGCTGATTCTGCAGACTGGTCTCTCTAAAAACTGGTGGTTTTTTTTTCCACAAGGTGCTTTTCTTGATAAGTGCTACACAGCCCACTGCCCATTCCACTCTGCCAATCTCAAGCACTGTGTAGCCTGTCCCGACCTTCCACAAAGCCTGTCCCCTTCCTTTTCCATAAAGGAAATCCACCCTCATGCTCCCTTGAGGGTGGCTTTCCTTTGCCACCCTCAAGGAAGCATGTGCTTGGATGGGGAGAGGGGTCTCCAACTAAAACTATAGGGAGAACAGTCTCATTCATCATCTTCAGGCTTGGTCTTCAGCTCTGTGCTTCTCAGAGTGATGTGAGCTTGCAGCTGCTTCTTCCTTTTAACTGCTAGTGGGCGTGTGACTTGATTGGGTGGGGGCTTGGCTGTGTTCTGATTGGGTGGGGGTGTGTTCTGATTGGTTGGGGGTTTGGCTGTGTTCTGATTGGCTGGAGGCGTGTTCTGTTCAGGTGGGGGCTTGATTGTGCTCAGGTTAGTCTTAGTTGCTGGAGGGTTTGAGCTGGTGAGCTGTGATCTTGCTGTTTGGCTTCGAGTTCTTGCCAAACAGCAAGATCACAGCTCACCAGCTCAAACCCTCCAGCAACTAAGACTAACCTGAGCACAATCAAGCCCCCACCTGAACAGAACACGCCTCCAGCCAATCAGAAAACAGCCAAACCTCCCACCCAATCAGAACACAGCCAAGCCCCCACCCAATCAAGTCACACCCCCACTAGCAGTTAAAAGGAAGAAGCAGCTGCAAGCTCACATCACTCTGAGAAGCACAGAGCTGAAAACCAAGCCTGAAGATGATGAATGAGACTTCATCGAAACGTTGCCTAGATACTTCCAATCTTACGCGGGAGAAAACCCGAATAACCAAAGATCCACATACAAATACCCGCGAGAACCTCAGAAAACACACACACACACACACACACACACACACACACACACATATATATATATATATATATATATATATATATATATATATATATATATATATATATATATAATTTAACTTGATATTTATTCTATCATACCAAGATGTCCATGACGAAAGGAGGGTGAGAGACATTCTTGATGTCATCCAGAAATAGGTAGTAAGAAACTCTTGCTGGACAGCACTGCCTTTAATAGCAGCAGTGGGAGCTGCTGCTTATTCACCCTTGAGGCATGAGATAAAAATAATGCTGATGGGGGAGGCCATCAGTTTTGAAAATGAGATGCTTTCCTGGCTTCCAATGATGGAAGGAAAAAACATGTAAGGAAGGGCCCAATGTGAAATCTGCATATTCCAGCTAATGTGGAAAGTTACCAGAACAAAATGAAGGAAAGAGAGGTTTAGGAAGAGTTTTGTATGTTTAACAGATGTATAGATATTCCATGCAGGGCTGACAGTTCTGAGCTTTAGCAGATTACCATTATAACAATTGTTGCAGAAACCCCCTTCATAGATAAGGGATCTTTACATTTATGTTCACTGTGGTAATCTTAAACATACACATACAAGTTGGTGTAATGGTTAAGGGGCAGAACTAGGTTGTGGATTACTAGTTGATTTTCAGCCAGAGAACCTTACTAGATAACTGGGGTATATTTTTCACATAGAATTCAGTTATGGAACAACTCCAGGAATACAGGTCTGAAAATAATCCCGCCAGGCTTTTTGCAAGATTATTCTAGAATACCAACACACAAAATCTTTAACTGCAACAGATCACAAATATTTTCAAATTGTTTTAGATAAATAAGGCAAGAAAATATGAACTGAGTCTGTACTTACTTGGAATGTAAGTTAGCATAACCAGGATCAGAAATGTGTAGTAGTCAAATGAAAAATTATATTTGTTAGGTAAACTAATAGAAAATAAACCAGATCGCTTGACAAAGGGCAGAGCAGCATACATTGTGAGCATTTCTCCAGTAACTCCCATTGGATATAGTATGATGAATAAAGTATACCTACAAAACCAAAATAAATATTCACATGGGGATAAAAGTCAGCGAGGCAATTCTAGATATTGAAATTTCAACTTAAAGATACACACATTTTATAACCAAATCAATATAAAATTTGTTATAATTGATTAGGATAAATCAATTATTATCCTTGTTTGAGGATAAAATATTCAAAGTTAAATAAACTGCAAATTTTTCACTTCTAGGAACTCAAGATATAATCCAATACATATTTACTCAGATAAAATTTCATTAACAACACTGGGAACTTCTAGACACAAAAAAGAACTGCTTCATAAGTATAGGTTGTTGCTTCAGTAGGATTCTGCAAAGGATTTCCTGAGCATTTCCTTAATCAAAAATAGCAAGACAGTTGAAAGAGGGGACAAACAAAGAAAAGGGAGAGAGAAGTATGAAGACAAATGGAAGAAGAGTCATTTGACAGGTTAAAAATAAATGAAAGGAAAAGGAGTCCAGTAAGGGAGACTTTTAAATAGAAACAGGTTAAATACAGTACACTAACTGGCTATATGCTTTTGTGCTATACCAATTGTTACTGCAAAATAAAAATGCAATTGTTCATCAATTAGTTCTCTGAATATTCAAAAGAAATAAAATAATGCATGGGTATAATCTAAATTAGGAAGGAACTGATTCCAATAACCAGTTGCAACTTTTCTTCTCTCTCCAAGCATTCCTGCACATGCCTTATGAAGCAAAATTGATCCAAATCTATTGACTTTCTTCCTTTCCAAGCAAAAAAAACAGCAACAATCCTAATCCCCCTTCTCCTATCTTATAATTAATTGTAAGAAACTGAAAGAGGAGCAAAGGGTATTTTGCAACCCAATCAAACACAACTTCTCCAAGTTCAGCACCCAGATGTCCTTAATGATCTTCAAAGTCAGAGCAATTATAAGGCAGTCAACACATTCCCTATGCAAAGGGCTTTAGATGCAAACCATTTTAACTTCAAATCACCTTCTTTGAAATGCTAAATGGGCTGTTCCAATCTTTTTGGAAATATTTCAAATTGGACCAGACCTGTTTTGAATAGAGGTAGTCCTTAAGTTATGATGGCCATTGGGACTGATCTTGCTAAGTGACATAATTATAAAGTGCAACAACACATAACCATGTGACTTAGCAATAGTATTTTCGTCTCTCTTGTTTGTCATTGTTAAGTGAGGCCCTCACGTGGCCAAGTCTTCTGATTTCCTGCTGGCTTTCTCACTGACTTTACTTGTAGAAAAACAGCAGGGAATGTCAGAAGTCACAATCACATGACTGTGGCTCACTGCAATCTTGTAAATCACAAACCAGGTACTCAATGTACCAAATCATAATCATGTGAGCATGGGGATGCTATAACAGCCAGTACTCCAAGAATTGGTTGTTAAGTCCTTGTTCAGTACTGTGGCAAGTTTAAATGATTGTTGGGTGAGTGAATGATTGTTGGAAGATCACTTATAGAAGACGCTCTGCTTCTGAGCTTGAAATATTACATTACAAAATATTTAAAACATTTCACATCTGGAACAGTATTTCCATGCTCAAAATAAGTGCTTCAAATCCAAATGTTTTTCATGCTCCCATTAAACTCTTTCCTTACATAAAATGCCTAGTGCATTGAAGATGGTGTTTGATTTCGTTGTACGAGGTGCAATGGCAATAAAGTAAACTAAACTAAACTAGTGTCTGCTTGTTTCTCTTCTGCTTCACTGAGCTACTGTTTCTTAAACTGATAATTATTAAGTATTTAATCACCTTACCTGGCCCACTTGATAAAATAAGGAAGGTGGTTTAGTAAACTAAATGTATAAAAAGAGTAACGGATGATCTCTGTGATTGTCCAGGCGACCACAAAAAGAAGAATGCTGTCTTCACTTTGCACCTATAAAAGATAAATGCAGCTATTGAAAGTGGAAAATAAATTACATATATAATCTAAAATATTAAACCGTGCTTATATTCTTTGACCCCAAGCAGGTGAATCATACCATACAAATGAGGGATAATCATCCTTCCAATGATTTCAAGCTTTGCATATATAATCACACTAATTCATTCTTGTTTTTTTAAAAGCCATCTCAATTCTCCCTCCAGAACAGACTACAGGAAAATAGTTTTAAAATCTTCATTTTTTTAAAGTATCAACTTCTAATTTGTATTATTATTCTAAAGTGAAATAATTAAAAGACAGCAAATGCAGCAGAAAGAAGAAGTCTATGTAATGCATTGTTGTAAAGAATTCTGGGTGACTTCAGATCAACACAGCTCCTAGCTCTACCAGTCAAAAGATACTGGAGGGTTATTCTGTCTTTACTTAACAGATTTTCTATAATAAGAAAAAAAAAAAAAGAAATCGTGTGAATAAAAGGAGGGTTCAAGTGGAAAACATTCTTAATAATCCCTATAAAACTTTGTATTAGAGGCAATTGCATAATAAAAGCTTCATCTAGAAACTATTTCTGTTGTATTACAGAAAAGGATAAAGATTAGGAGAAAATTACATCTTTGGACCAGAGGACAGTAACATTTGCTATCTTTTGGGAAGTGCTGCACACTTGGATGCAATGGCTCAGGTGTACAAAAAAAGGAAGGAAGGAAGGAAGGAAGGAAGGAAGGAAGGAAGGAAGGAAGGAAGGAAGGCGAGAGAGAGAGAAAGAAAAAGAAAGAACTGGTTGTTTATTTGTAACTTTGATTTTTGTAAATTATTATCTCTGACTTTACATACAATAAATTGTATCTGTGTCCGGTTAATAACCTATCCAGAATGTTCTACAGACTAAAAAATCAGGAAAATAACTGGATTCTGCTCCTCAATATTTAAGTAAAGGTAGAACTGCTGCCATTTCTCTCAATCTCTCTGAGGACTGCCACTGCATACCGAAATATACTGCATATAGGTAGTCCTCAATCAACCACTATTCATTTTGTGACTGTTTGGCCCTGAAAAAGGGACTTAAAATTGATACTCACACTGCTGACCATTGCAGCATTTCACAATCATATGATGGCCATTTGCAACTTTCCAAGCCAGCTCTTGACAAGCAAAATTAATGGAGGAAGCCAATTCACTTCACAAATACATGATTCACTTAACTGTAGTGATTCGCTGAACAAATCATGGCAAAATGAAGAACATGGGGGCAGAATCTCAGACAGGAGGGAAGTTCAAATATCAGAAAGCATTACTTCGTAGAAAGAGTAGTGGAAGCTTGGAACCAACTTCCAGCAGAGGTAGTTGGGTCAGTCACTAGTAACTGAGTTTAAACATGCTTATGATAAACATATGGCAAAAACTAAAAATAAATAAAACATTTAAAATAATAATTAATTAAAAGGAAACAAAAAATTCAAAGGGAAGACTTGATAGCCTGCTAGGTTTTCTTCTGCCATCAGTTTTCTGTTTCTAAAAAAAAGATTGCAAAATTAGGCATGACTCACTTAACAACTGCCTTGATTAGCAATTGAAATTCTGGTCCCTATTGTAGTTGTGCAGGTTGACTACCTATACTGAAACTCTCCTGCAGGGAAGGAAGAGAGGAAGGTAACCTTAACCTTAGCCCTAATTCTCATCCCTATTCTGCGTTGTGGTATCTGTGACATACATATGGGGAATCAGCCAGCTAATCTATCAGAAAGAAAGGGACAGCTAATATAATAACTTTTAAAATGTGAGCCTTGCAATCCTACCTTGTTGAAATGAAGGCTGAAACTAGGAGACTGACAGATCTTGGATAAAACAGTACCCCCCCTCCCCAAAAGCTGTTAAAATGACCCAAACCTATCTTATATAAGTGATGGTTCTTGAACTGTTTGAATGTTCAATATTTCTACATAAATATGACCTATAAAACATGAATATTGAAAATTCAAATAGGTTCTTAAACGTTTAAGTGCTGCTGTAAGTGGCCTTGAACTTTCATAGTCACTTAATGGAGATCAAAGAAAGGATTAAGAGCTGCCATCACTCTTCTTAAAAAACACTGAAATGAAACTGAAGTACCTTGCTTTGTGCTAATATAGGAAATGAACAAATGTGGGGTTCTTTTAGAAAGGATATGTTTCTGCTGAAGCAAAATGCAAAAGACTTCCTAGTGTCAAAGGCTTTAAAATATTACTGAAGGAGAGCTGTAGATCTATGAAAAAAATCAGTTATTCATGTAGATGAATCCTGACACTCCTTTATGCAAAAAGGAAACAATTGGTCATTTAGTCCATGTTAAAAAAAATCAAAATTACAGTTGTATGATCAAAAGGAACAAGGCTCAATGGTATTATATGTCACTCCAACATGGAGAGAAAACAAAGTACAATCAAGCTTGCAAATTTATTATGTCTCAATAAAGTATCATTCTAGTCTTCCTGAGGAGTCTGTTTCCTGATCAACCATGTAGGGTTGGCATAAATTTTGAACACCTGATTATGTTTTACTTCAGAAGCCTGCCTGTGTATCTTCTCATATGATCTTGTTTCCCAGGGATCTTTTAGCCCTCTTTGTTTATGTAATTGTTGTCTATTTCTCTCAAGGTTCCCTCACTGACTCTCCAATAGAAACATGCTTATTCTAGGAATTTGGACAGTTCTCCCTCTGAAATAGATTCAATGCTGAAGATATTTGGGGAGCAGATTTTACAGCTGGTTATCTCACCAAAGCATTCTGATAGTACAGAAAAGAGGAATGGGGGAAAGAATCGAGGGAGGAACCATATCACTTGGTACCGATAAAATTGGATTGATGAGGAGTGTTCTAAGGTAAAACTTGGCTGATGCAGACAAAACAATATGGACTTTACCAAGGCAGAGAAGATGAGATAGATGGGACAGTTCTTTCTATAAAAGAATAGCTCAAACAACATCATCCAAATAACCATGTGATAATGTTTGAATAAAGAACAATGCTTTATGATTGGTTTCTGTGCTAGAAAAGAAGTAAATGATTCTATCTTTGTGATGGTCAAAAGAATACTTTGCCTAAAGTAATCAATGCTTTATATCAATGACATTACTATTAACAATACAAAAAAAGACTTGAGTTTAAGGAGATACCTGCATTTTCAGAAACAACATGTAAATTAACAAATTACAGGTTCTAATTTCTTGCAGTATTAAATACATCAATTGTAGTATCATTGCATTAACTGCATTGTGCAGAGAGAAGAGACTGATATCCCTTACGTTACTAGTAATTATTGAAAAAGCTTTTATTTGCACTGAAAACTTTCCTCTGTGCTATTTTTTTTAAAAAAGAAAAATCTTTGTACAAAACTGCAAACAGTACATTTCATATCATATTAGTCTTTCATTATAAATATTTTGTTAAAGTACATCTTAGTCACCTACTGCCATCTCCTGGGCATATGATGAACACTGTTTTACATTCTTCTCTTCCAATGACAAGAGTAATGAACTAAACAATGGCTACTCACAATCAGCTAATGACTGGAAAACCATTTTTAGCATCATTCAAAACTAATAGAGTATCGGAGCTATTATAAATAATTAATGCTGTTACAACAGCAAATAATTCATAGCTTAAAATGAAACACAGCTATCCCTCCATCCACAACCAATTGCTGGTTTAATTTTCTCTCCAATGTCCAAGGTACATAAATATTCTTTCTTTTAAAAATAGTCCTCAGTAAGGAATTCATTTTTTACTGTTGCACAAATAAAAAAAAACAATACATCTATCAAAATTTAAACATATTTATTTTACTTATTTCTATTCTGCCTTGATTAAAAAAAACTTGGTGGCTTACACAAACCAGTTAAAACTTTCATCGCATAAACTTCTCAGTAAGAACAATAAAACAGTACCCAGCATAATATGAAAATAATAAAAATAGTAGTTTCCAATTGTGTGATAAAATCAGGGGAAGGCTCTCCAAAACAATTCTGTCTTTAGTAGCTTCCAAAATGTCAACTGGGAGGGGGTTAGAGCCTCATCTCTACTGGGAAGCTGTCCCACAGAGTTGGTGCTGTTACAGAAAGGCAGAGCCCTCCCCTTCTCAAAAATATGTGATAAATAACAATCTCTCTCTTTTTATCTGATCAGTTGGGCCAGTACTGGTTGGAGTAGGTGATCATATAGATACTGGATACCAATAAAGAGCTTCATAGGATAAAACTAGCACCTTTAATTACACCTGGAAAACTATTGGCAAAACCTTCCTATTTGCTGATGATATTGGAAGACAGGAAGTATACAGCCTGCTTGTTTTGGACCAACTTAAAGTAGTCTTTAAGGCCCAAGAGTCCGTTATAGTCATCCAATCCAAGTAGATGGTGATGATAGGCTCTCTTTAGGCACTCCTGCTACAGGTAGGGTCACAAATGGTACACTAGTTAGAGCCATGAGTTCAGAAGGGTCTCAAGTCATGAACTTGCTCCCTCCCTGACAGGTTGTGCTTGCTCATCAAGGAACAATTCTGATGGTGACAGAAAACCTTAATGTATCAACACCAACTCTGACTTACCAGAATTCAACTTCAATCTATTCTCTCTCATCCCAGATTCCCACAGCCTGCAGGAACTGGTAGGTAATATTAACAGTATCTCTTTCTCAACTGATACCAAACTCCAAACCATCAGATGATCTCTCTCTCTCCCAGCAGCTTCATATAGATATTAAATAGCAGGGGACAATAGCAGAGGAGTGACCTCTAGGGAATCTACACATCAAAGGCCACTCAGCCAACCTCTCCACTCCCACTATTGCAGATTGGAACTGTCCACTGAGGAAGAAAAAGAACCATTACAAACAACATATCCTATCCTAAATATTTGCAGACAGTCTAATAAGGTATTATGATTAATGGCATCAAATGCTGCTGCTAGGTCCAATAAATCATATCCAATAAAGGGATAGATTATCCAAGTCCTGATAAAGATCTTCTAAGAGAGTGGAAAATGTTGCTTCAATACTGAACCAGAATGCTTAGGTGATTTCCTTCATCAAGAGAGCTGCAAACTTGTTCTGCTACCATCAGCTCAACAAAGATCTCACCAATTGTCCATGTTATTATTAGAAACAATAATCTTAGCATTGCAGACTCTCAGCATGGGTAGCCATGACTGGAAGTTTTGTTCAATAACATCTGAAAGGGAGATTCACTTGCTTTTTGAGTCTTTCAGCAATACCAAGTGATTTTTTTTATTTTTTTTTGCTAAGGAGGTTAGTTGTCAAGATGCGGATTAAGCTATTAAATCGGTGAAATCTCTAAACTCAGTTTTTTTAAAATCATAAGATCTGCTGGGTTCATTCTGCCACATGAAACATAAATTGTCCATCAAAATAATATGCAGAAAGCTAATGACATATCAGTGTTCTGAATAAGAGCTTTACAGTACTGGACCCTAAGCTTTTCCCCACCAACTAAAGATTATGAGAATAATGTAAAGATATTAAAGTTAAGCAATGCCTGACACATTAAGAAAACAAAATGTAATCAAGCCTGATTAACTCCTGGTTTGCAATACCCTTGAATGCTGGCACATTGTCTTCAATCTGGCACTACATCAAGTTTTGGCTTTAATTCACATTTGCTTGCCATACTGATTTAAAGGGAAATCACACAAGGCACTCCTATCTTTGAATCACTTGTCTTCCCTAATGAAAAGTAAGAAAGCAGGATTTAAATTTAAGATTTGGCAGGTTTTTTTTTTTCTTAAATTCAACTTTTAAAAGAGGGGGAGAAAAGACAGAACACGTTAACAATGTTATCATCTTAGTAGAACAAGCACACTCCTCAAGCATCACTGGACTCATGCAATTAATATTATGCACTAAACATCAGAAAGCATCCAAGAAAAGATTAGAAGAACAATCTGCTATCATATATTTGATACAAATATATGATACATTTGAATATATGATAAAAAAGAAATATAAATTTGATACAAAACAAATAATTCCTTCATTAGACTGGTAAATAAATTAAGATAGCTTTATCCTGGTTTGAGAGAAAATTATATTCAAGAGAAATCTGATCAAAATTATTAAAGAGTCTCTCACTAAAAGACTTGAAAAAGACATGAAAGATTTATGCAAGAGATGAAACACATGCATCTTACAACATTCTCAATAGTTGAACTTGTTCAAAGAACTCAGGTATGTAGACAGCCTTTCAAAAAAGAAATGTAGAATGCTTTCATAACAATGCAAGTAACTATTTTTTCAAAGAAAACAATACATCCTTTCAACTAGCCTGGGCTACTTAAGTAATCAATCAATAAAATTACACTCTATTACAGCTACAATTTTAATTTTGGATGTTTGTGTTCTACAATCCAGTTCTTACTATGCTATAGTTAAGATATTGGAATTATTTCTAATCATATGTTTAAATTATATTAATACAATTGTATATTCCAATGGAATCTACATCAAAGCTGTTTAGTTTTGAAAAAATAGATCCTCTCTCAATTCTTCTAGCAGACTTGCTAGAAATCATCATCATCACCATTGTCTTTTAACAACCTCATTATCCCTTGAGGGGTGAAGTCTGGGCAACTGAATGGAGCTACTGCACCACCCCAGCAGTTACTTAAAAAGATTTTTTTTTTCTTGATATAGATTTTTTTATTGGGAGCTGCTCAAAGTCACTTAGAAAGATATCTGGCCATACAACCTGAATAAATAATAATGATAAGTTTGGTTTATGGAAAATTGAATGCAATAAATGAAACCAATGAAGTAAAAAATGAAACTGTTCATGGGAATGTTGATTGTCCTTTCCAAACAATGAGTTGGATTATGACCCTTAGTTTTCTTCAAGCCTACTGAATCTCACTTGAAATATATTAAATGGCAACAAAACAATGTCTACCAAAAAGCATTCTAAATTACATGTCCATGGTGTTGAAATATGACATTAAAACTAACAGTACTGAAAAGGTTATTTGTTTACCACATGTCTACATACACATCTATTATCAGCAAAAGAGATTATATAGGTGTCCATAGTGAACAGAGATAGGAGCTTCATGATAAAGGATGAATAAAATAGTTCAATCTCAACTCACCTCTTTTACACTGTGGGCTATACCCCATGTCAAAAAAACTCTTGACATGATTTGGAAAGCAGTCAAGACAACAGAAGAAGGAACAATCCCTGTAAAGACAATTTAGATTTACTACATTTTTGAGCTCCTAAACTATCCACCCACCCTTTAATAGTAATCTAATTTGGAAAGAGATAGTGTTATGAAAATTAATTTTAATGTTTTAATATTAAAATATTGTTAAATATTCTTTTCTTGGTTTCAAAATTTCTTTCATATCTGAATTTTGGATCGGAGATGAAAACACAAGGTTTGCTATAAGTAACAAATTTGATAAACACATGACTAGTTTCCCTTCTGATTATCAGATGCCAGAGCTAAAAGAACAACAGATATTATGTTCCATGTAACATACTTGAATGAGATTCCTAGATGCTGGTGCCAAGCACAGAAGGAAACAAACACCCAGTAAGGCAATTACAACAATAGCATTTTCAAATGACTTTTTTTTTGCTGAACAGCAAACTCTTGTTTATGAAACAGCACTTATCTCTGATAGTAAAGGGACAATGTCAAATCTGAATATATGACTGATGAATATTCAATTGCCTGTGACAGATGTTGAAGGAAATATATATTTTCCCAGTACTTTTATTTTCATGACACCAATGATTGTTTAGGGACAATAATTAAAATTCAAACGTTTCCACTGAAAGGTCTGAATAGCATTAACTAATTAATAACTCTAGAAGAGGCAATACATGAAAGATTTTTCATGTGTAAAACTCATGTCTTTCTGTAAATTAATTCAGTTTAACATTAGTAAAGGGATATCAGTTCTCACTTGTAAACATTTGTGCATACGTAAAGCACTATCTCTAACTAATTTCTCACAATCAAATTTTGCTTTAGATTTTGTCACTGAGTTATTAAATACATACATGTAGATTGTTTTTATATTAATAATAATAATAACAACAACAACCACTATTGACCCTGCTGAGGAACGGATCTTCAATACAGGATAGGGAAAATGCATCAATGGCAGCAATCCCTTTGCTAAAGATTCCAGGAGTACTGGAGTCAGCAAGCCCACTTGTTGTGATAGACTCTGCAAGTTCACAGGATCCCTCAACTGTTTTCTGATAGCAACAGACTCAGATACTGTATTCAGGCCCTTGGCTTAAAGCAGAGGTCCTTCATGAAGATCCAGTCAAGAACTGCACAGATCTGAGACTGGCCAAAAGGCATTGGGGCTGGGGGCAAGAGGAGAGCAGACTACTATCCTATGAGTCTCAGCTGTGGATTAGGCAGAGGTTCACCATTACTTATTAATGGCCATCCTTCTCTTTGGGCAATGCTGAGGACAACTTAATTAAAACCTATCTCTTGCCTGTGACTATCCTGATCTTATTAACTCTTCCTTCTCCTTTGGATTCCCCTTCTGACTCGTCTCCAACCCTGTTTGTCTGTTTGTCCCAGGACAGTGATCTCTTCTCAGAGGTCCTGCAAAAGGACTTTTTCCAGCTAGTTACAATAAAACCTAAGCTTGATTATTTCTAGCCTGACAATTGAAATAGCATGCTCATTTGCTTTCTGGCAGCCAGATCAGCTATTTAAAAAAAAAAAATTGTGTGTGTGTGTGTGTGTGACTTTCCTGTGATGAGGCTAGAAGAACTGAAAATTGGATCACATTTTCAACTTATAAGTAAATTGCTTCAAAATGCTGAATTTTATTTTGGCAAACTTTAATGTTTATACCTAACAGTTGTTCTATAAGCAGTATGAAGCAGAAATAGACCAATTTTTATTATTAAATAATTAACACCATAACAAAAGCTATATTCAATACAAGCAATAAACATAAAATGTTGAAATAACTTCTGTTATATGTAATTCTTACTTTTGAAAAAATGATTATATTTGCATATTCAAATGCATGTTTAAAACAAAAATAAAGAAAATCAAATGCTGAGAAACTGGATGTATGTCATGCTATATATAGTTGCAATTCCTTTAAATGACTGGGCAGAGAATATGAGTAGAATTCTCTCCTTGCCTTCCAAAATAGAGAAATTAAATATTTAATTTCAAAACTTACCTACTGCACAGTGCACGATCTAAAAAAAAGGTCAGAAATAATTAAGACTTTTCACATTTATAGCACATTTTGCTTTACCACAACAGCATCATGATTATGATTAAGAACATTGTTCTTGAATAGTATCTCTACCAGTCATTTTTATTATTACATTCTTACTTGTTCAATAATAATTTTGTGAAATTTTAATCTCACCAATGACTAATTTCCCCATTTACAATTCTGCTGTGCTGAAAAGCCACCTTTTAGAAAACTATGTTATGAGAAAAAGATTGACTTTTATCTCTTTTAAAGGAGATTCTGGGGTTCTCAAACATCATTCCTCCTCGTTCATGAGACAATGATCATTGTCAGATCAGAACTTATTTCATGAAATAAAGCAATCCCTCCTTTGTATGCATTATTGGGAAGAGAAGTAAATGACAGGTTGGGCTACTGTTGAGCTATCAGAACCATCTTTAAAAAGTATTTAATTTTCTCTGATGAACTCTCTATCAATAGAATATTTCTTCTTTATACTGTGATAAAAAAAGCATGAAAAGTCTCTAATTTGACATTTTTACCAAATATGTCAAATGTCTAAACTTTAATTTCAAAGGAAAACACATTCACTTGAAAGTAATAATTTTATCATGTCAGTCTTTCTTTGTTGCACCTGATATCATTATGCTTCCTATTATGCTTATGTTTTATCAATTTTTTTTCATTTGACAGAATAAACCTTGGAAAAAGATAATGCATTTAAAAGGGATAGTAATTAATCAAGCATTACAACAAAGGAATAAGTTGAAATGCCTAGGGAAGTGATGGCAAATCTTTTAGGCTTGGTGTGATAAAAAAAAAAATAATAATCAGAAAATGCCTATCTTGACTCTGCTGGCATCCTGGAGAAAAAAAAAAGGTCTCTCTGGACCTCCTCTTCAAACTGTCCTTTCCACTCCAGACCCTCTGGAAATTGCACAATTTTTGGACATCTCAGAGCTGTGTGAGTTCAAAGGCCTTTCCACATCCATTGAAAGTCATGGGAGAGGGTTCTGCTTTTGCGAGGCCTCTGGTGCCTCAGGAAATTGTATGAAAATGAGAATGTGCAATTTTTGGATGTTTCGGGCTGCACAAGAACAAGGCCTTTTTGCACAACTTCCAAAGGGCTCCTGGCATGTCACCAAAAATAGCATGTCATGTCATCTCTGACATACATTTCACAGATTTGCCATCACTGGCCTAGGGTTTGAAGACTGTGATAAACCTACCTCAAGCAAAGCTCCAGTCTGGAAGAATTTCAAAGGCTTTTCTATTGAATGATAGAGTTTATGATAGCTACCTGTTGCAAGGTATGCTCTGACTAAACCAACTGCTATAACAAGCCACCTAGAAGAAAAAGAGAGAAAAACACGATGATGTTTTTCTTGATGTAGCAATAGCAATAGCACTTAGGCTTATATACCGCTTTACAGTGCTTTATAGCCCTCTCTAAGCGGTTTACAGGGTCAGCATATTGTCCCCAACAATCTGGATCCATGCAACAGATACTATGAAATATTTTGAGAGTAATATAATAAAATAAGTAATTCAGCATTATATTCCATCAAGAAAGAAATATATTTTACCAGTCTGATTATTGAAAAAACTGTGAATTATAGTCAACAGTTACAACTGCAAAGCTAAAAATGAGTTTCTTTTAAATATTTTAAATAGCAGCAAATAGCACCTGTATTAATTGAAGATTAGAATAAAACTGAGTCTAAATCCATTAGGTTTTGATCACTTCACTCATTTATCCAACACAGAGCTCTCCTATGAAGTTTAACAATGTCATGCAATGTTGTATGAAGAGCAGAATTCAATATTAAATGTCTCCAAGGAAACAAAGTACAAGTGCACATCATCAAATAAATTGTGTTCTACTACGACTATTTTACTAGCTACTTTTTACTGGGATCTAGTAGATCCAATAAGACTTGCCAAGTAATTATATACACTTCAAAAACTTATTTTCTCAGAAAGTTGGTGACATGCATTGTTTGGTGTTGGTGTTATGCATGTCAGCCTTTTTGTAAAAAAATATCTGGTAGGACCTGGAAACAAGTGAGTACTTGCAGGCTTAACATCAGTGGGAACTAGACTGGGAATTATCTTAATTTAAAATTACTATGTGAATTATTTAGCAAACTCATAATGAAGCAACTTAGTCACGTTCATCGTTATGTATGGCTAAGCACCCATAGGGGAAATTCAGGAGTTGTGCTGGCTTTAGATTTCTGCACTTTGTAACTTGAATTCTTTAAAACGATATGGTTAAAGGCATAAGGTTCCTGCCTTGAGCAGGGGCTTGACCAGAAAACTTCCAAGGTCCCTTCCAGCCTTATGATTGTTTCTAAAAGCAGAATGTGTGCATTTGATGTTTGAGATAACATTGCTAGAGAAATCTATTCTACCCAATTTAAAGTATCACAAAATTGTTACTGAAACACATCTTTAAGAAACATCCACTAATCCCTGGGAAAGTAGAGCACTCTAGAGATTTAGAGACAGTTTTGGAATGAATGAAAAAGATCTGCAACTTAATATAGACAAGACAGAAACTGATGATGGGAAAATACATTTTAGCTAGAGCTGTTCATCCAGTTCTGAATGGAATTGCATACTCTCTGGAAGTTCCAGATCATCATTTGGGGTCTTGCAGAAATTACAAGATTGTGGTATCACATGAAAACTGTGATAATGACTATACTTGTAGAGTTAGGCTCACTAACATGCTTCCAGACATTTCCCATTTAATACCTTCTGACCTAAAGTTATAAACAATCCATGAAGTTTCGTATCCTATCTTTTTTTTTACCTTTTACTTAAATAAACTGAATGGAAAACTGGCACACTACAAAGTAAAGTACTGGCTTGTAGATTTACCTTTACTACAATTCTTGTATTAGTATTTTACAAAAAAAAAATTTTTAAAAAAGGGAGTGACTATAGTTTCAAATTTTTTTTGGAAATATATCCACCTACCCAGAAAATAAGGCAAAGATAATCAGATAATTGATGCAAGGAAAAATTCTTATGAGAAGCATTGTTCATAATTAACTTTTCTCACTATCATTCTGCTTCTTCAAAAAATCCCACTTATTACTCTCACATTTATTTGCTGCCCATCTTGCAGTTCAAAGCAACTCTGAGCAGCTTAGTGACTTAATTTTTTACCTTGTGGATACATGCATGGATTTGTGGTGCATCAGCATCAAGAAACAGCACCTATTTCTCACCCTGTGCGAATACATCCAAAGCAAATGACACTTTAGTTCAAGGGTCTTCAAACTTGGCAAGTTTGAGACTTGTGGACTTCAACTCCCAGAATTCCTGAGCTAACATGACTGGAGGAGGAATTCTGGGAGTTGAAGTCCACAAGTCTTAAAGCTGTCAAGTTTGAAGAGCCCTGCTTTAGTCAACAAGCAGTTCTATAGTGACAGTGATCACTGAGCACCGATCTCTTGGCTGTTCTCTTTCTTTAGATAATGATAAGGTGATAGTAAAGTGATACAATCCAAAAAATGGTTGCAAATGATGCTGATTATACTGAAAGACAACCTGCTGACATTTAGAACTGACACACAAGTTCAAAAATCAACCAATACACACCTCATATATTCTGAGTATGTTCCTACCACATGTATGCTCAATCCTGGAACCTTAATGTTGTATGTACTGTTGTAACACAAAAATTTGTAATGTACCCCAAACATCAGATTCAAATGATTGCTTTATTGTGATTAGAATCGAACAATTATTTCTACAGTGCAATTCTATAAGCAAACAGAAAGAACAAATGCATTTTAACAAACATGGCACATAGCTATCTTACAATATTCAGGTGATAGTTTAAGAAAGTGATGATGAAATAGCCCCAATCAATGTAAGGAGCTAACGAAGAAGTTATTCTGCAGATAATCCAAAACATTACCAGAATTTTAGAAAATGCCAAATGCCCATTGTTAATCAGCATAATACTATATTTTAGACTTCAAATGCTTTAAAAAAATCAACGGCACTACTTACAATTATTTCCAGCTTTTGTTACTGTAAAATCCTAATCCCTCTACTTTCCCCCACCCCCACCCACCAAAGGTGTGTTTTACCTGTGATGTCTCCATCCCTAAGAGCTGAACCTGATATTTCTAAAGGGAATTGCTCAAGGATTGTCATGGGTGCAAGCTTGGATGAGCACAGCATTCAAAAATCAAGGGCACTACTTACAATTATTTCCAGCTTTTGTTACTGTAAAATCCTTATCCCTCTACTTTCCCCCCACCCACCAAAGGTGTGTTTCACCTGTGATGTCTCCATCCCTAAGAGCTGAGCCTGATATTTCTAAAGAGAATTGCTTAAGGCTTGCCGCGGATGCAAGCTTTGATGGCTACAGCATTTCCCAGAGCCTAAGCTGAACGCTTCAGCCTCCATAATCGCCTCCTAAATGTACACGTCAAGCCTCGAGAACATTATTACCACATGAAAAGCAAGATAAAGAAAGCTCTTTGGGGAAGGAAACGCTCGCATATTATACAATGACCTCCGACTTAGAAACAAAAATATTTCTTATTAAATCACCAAGCTGGGGTCCTGAGTAAAGGATCCCCAAGAGGAGAGGCGCCTGCTTATGTGCATCTCCAACCTTTGCCCGGGGAAAAGGCAGAGAGGCACGTTCAAAGGAGCAAAGGCCATTACGCCCAAGGGAGGGAAAGGAGAAATGTCAGGGGAGGCAGAAGCGGCCCTCAACACACGCCCTCCTTCCCGCGCCCCGAAGCCGAGCCCACCCACCCGCCAAGAGTGCGCCGGCGCTCACTCACCCGGCGGTCATGACCACGTTGTAAAGGACTAGATAGGCCGTCGCTAAGGCGCCGGGGCCTCTCCGCCGCCGGCCGCCGGCTTGCTGAAGCTGCGGGCTTTTGCTCTCGGAGCCGCTCTCTGGCCGGCGGCCGCTCTCGCTGCAGCTTCCGGACGCCGCCATGGCGCCGCTTCAACTGCTTCCCCTGTGCCAGGAGAGCGCGAGGCCAGGCGCGCGAGGCGGAGCTTGAGCGAGGCGGCCGCCCAGGAGGGCCTCGCCTCCCGCGGAGTCACGCGGGCTCGTCTTGGGGAGGTGGGGAGAAAGAGAACGAGGCCGCACGGTCAGGGGGGAAGAGTAGCGGCTGGGGCTGCTTTTCTGTGACCGGAGGCTGAGCGGGTGCATCGGGAGCCTGCAACAATGCACTGTAAATCCTCGGCGTGCATTTTGGCTGGCCTTATTCTTCACCCCGGCTTGACTCGGATGCCTCCTTTCTTACGACCTTTCCGGCGTCTGTTATTTGGACCCTATCTAGTGGATCAATAAGTAACAATAACAAGGGACCTTGGAGGTCTTCTAGTCCAACCCTTGCTCAGACAGAAAACCCTATATCTTTTGAGACAAATAGTTGTTTGTTTATTTATTGATTTGGTTTGATTTGTCAATCACAAGATAATAGGTATAAGTATAAACATAGTTATGAATACATGAAATGGATACATATAAGAAAAATAAAAAGAAACAACAGGACAGGGACGGTAGGCACATTGGTGCGCTTATGCACGCCCCCTACAGACCTTTTAGGAAAGGGGTGAGGTCAATAGTAGACAGTCTAAGGTTAAAGTTTTGGGGGTTTGGGGAAGAAACCACAGAGTCAGGTAGAGTATTCCAGACATTGACCACTCTTGCTGAAGTCGTATTTCCTGTAATCAAGTTTGGTGCGATTAACTTTGAGTTTGTATCTATTGTGTGCTCTTCTATAGTTATAGTTGAAGCTGAAGTATTCATTGACAGGTAGGCCACTGCAATATATAGTTTTATGTACTATATTTAGATCGGACTGAAGGCAGCGTAGTTCTAGGTTTTCTAGAATTTCGAGTCTGGTGGCATAAGGTATTCTGCAATGAGTAAAGGAGTGAACTCTTCTTGTAAAATATTTCTGGATTTTCTCAAGTGTGTTAATATCAATTAATATAATTATATATATAAATATGTAATTAATATAATTGTTTGGTCTCTTCTTGAAAACTTCTAGTGTTGGAGCACCCACAACTTCTGGAAGGAAAGCTCACCAGATCAGACATTTAAAAAAAGAAATAATGTTTTATTTATTGATGTCTTTGTTTATTTATTAAATGTATACGCCTACCCCCTTTGCAAAGCAGCTCTGAGTGGCAATCGTAAATATTAAAATCTTAAAAATATTTGTAATAGACTTTGCCTGTCTTCCAGGTCTCCCTGAAAAGGAAGAAACAATGTGATTCCACCAATTTACTGCAAGGCTGGCTGTTAGGAATGGACTGGTTTCTCTTGGGTAAGAGCCAGAGAGGCTGAGAGGTAGTGAAGCTATAATGCCACGAGTCGCCTGGCTTCTCCCAGGGACGGTTGGTGAGGACAACAGGAAGTTCCCTGTTATTCCTGATCTTTGGGGATCTGGTTTTGGGGATCAAGCTTCAGGGGGCCCTGAATAAAGTGAATTATCTGGATCTTTTTCAGTCAGAACTCAGACCCAGGTATGGGATAGAAACAGCATTGATCATGGATGGTCTCTGGCATGGGCAGGATAGAGGTTGCTTATTGACTTTCTCAAGTGTGTTGATGGCAGCTTTCAGTGCCATCAAATGTGGTATCCTGGAGTGGCTCAGAGGATTGGGGGCAGGCAGCCTGGTTACCTGCCTCCCTTATTTGTGGTCAGTTATAGAAAGTGGCAACTAGGAAGGAGAGGCACACCCTTGGCCACTACTACATGGGTTGCCACGTGGTTGAGAGATCTTCCTTTTCTTATTGAACATTTACTTACATGAGACTGTTTGGTGAGCTTATCCTCTGCCACGGGATGAGGTATCATGAGCATGCTAATACATCCCTGGTGAATTAAATGAGGCCATGAATGTCTTCTCCCAATATCTGGAAGCTGTGATGGCGGACAAAGGCTTCAGCTGAACTCTGGCAAAAATGAATGGACCTACTGGTTCTAGGACTATGCCATACCTGGTGTTCATTATGGATGACCTTGGGGATTGAAGAGATGCTCCTGAGGAAACAATCAGATAAGAGAGGGAAGAACCCCCAGTGGTTTAGCAGTCAGAGAAAGAAATTTAGAAAGGATCTTCTCTAATAGATTGAGCAGTTAAAAGTGGAGGCAGGTAGTTTGTACTTTCAGAATTGCAAGATTCTGTTCACATAACTTTACACAATAAAGTAGAATTAATTCATTCAGTCCCGTTTCCTGTCTGGTTTATCTGGGAGGGCTGTCATCCAGACAGACCCAGTGCACAATTGGGGGGGGGGTGTCCTAGTCCCACAATTCCTACTCAAAAAACCAAATGGCGGTTGTGGCCTTTGCACTGCCTTGTAATTGTGCACCAGTTGTGCTCTTTCCTGAGTCAGTTGTGCTCACAATCACTCATACTCCGGTCACCTCCATATTGGACTACTATAATGCACTGTACTTGGAGCTGTCCTTGAAGAGTATCCTGAAGCTTCCGACGATGCAGAATGCAGTGGCCCAGGCAATTATGTGTGCTCCCAGGAAAGAAGCTACTCCCCCTCTGCTCCACAGGCTGCATTGGCTGTCAGTCTGCTTCTGGGTCTAATTTGAGGTGCTGATTTTAACCTTTAAAGCAGAGGTCTCCAAACTTGGCAACTTTGAGATTTGTGGACTTCAACTCCCAGAATTCCTCATCCAGCATAGCTAGATAAAGTCGCCAAGTTTGGGGAGTTCTGCTTTAAAGCCTTTCATGGTATGGGAGCAGGTTATCTAAAGGACCGCTTCTCCCTGATTACATCAGCCTCTCCTATCAGAATGGGCAGAGAAGGCATGTTGTGGTTATCATCTGCCAGAAATCTACATTTGGTGGGTCACAGGAGCGGGTCTTCTCTGCTATGGAGTCCTCCCTATTCTCACCTCCGAAGTGAGGTTACCTCCATCCCTGTTATTATTTCAAAAGTCCCTTGAGATCCGATTGTATTATCAGATCTGGGGGTCCCAGGGAACCAGAGATAGTCTTAGGTAGCTTCACTGGGATCAATCTTTTTACTGTCCCCATGTGGTTTGTATTCTTTATAAATGCTTTAAATTTTTATATGAATTTTTATATTTCTATAATGATTTTTATATTGTTTTATTGACAGTTGAATGCCACCCAGAGTAGTTTCTTATGAGATGGGCAGGCATATAAATGGGATTAATAGATAAGTAACTGTGTGACATTAGAGAAAGAGAAAGGAAATCCTCAAAAGATTTCCACAGGGAAGTCTTGGAATCTTCCCTTCTCTGTTTGGGAAAAGTCACATATTTTATTTACTAGCTTCCTTTTAAAGGTAATCAAGGGAACGTTTTTCAACTCTTACAAGAATAACTGGTTTCTCTGTTAGAATTTTAGCTTTGAAGCTGTACTTTTTTCAGAAGGAAGCCCTGTTTAACAAGGCTGTGAATAATGGGGGCGTGGCCTGTGGATAATTTTGTGTGTGAGTGCAGTTGTGGTTGCACATGTTTAGGAAAGCTCTTGGTTTTATCAGAATTCTACACAAGTTTATTGAGAAGCAAAGTACTTAGTTTTGCATTGGAATTATGGAATTGCATGACAAGTTTCTTAGTTCCTCCCAGAATTATATGCTGAAAAGATAGTCAGGATTCTGTGATTTACAAAGAATCCAACACTATACTTGTTCCTATTATGTGAGTGGGTGTGAGAGAAACTTTTATGCTTTTTCAAAATGTTGATTTAGAAGGAGTACTAGTGGAAAAATTAGGCCTCTGGAATGTCAGCTTATTGTCCTAATAGCTAATATCAAATCACATTTCTGTTGGGAAATGTTAACACGAAACACATATGCCTCACAATTCTTGGTTCACTCCAGTGCATGAATAGAAATATTAAGCACTTGAGCATTCTGTCTTCCAAAGAGCACATCTTTCCAGACATCATGCTGAAGAATTGCTGAAACTAAACAGAAGCTTTCAAACTTTTCCAAAACTTTAGATCGTACATAAAAATACTCTCTGAACTAATTGTTTTGGTAAAATTTTGCCATTATTCATTTATATTCCCTTTATTGTTTTTATAAAGTGGAAAATGAGTTGACCCGAGGCAGAATGACTGACTCAAAGTCATCCAGCTAACTGTCATGCCCAAGGCGGGACTAGAACTCATCATCTCCTGGTTTCTAACTGCTGAATGGACTTTCGATTTGTATTTCATATATGTTCAAAAAAGAGGGATTTGCAATTATAGTTTAAATCTTGGAATTCCAGTCTTGAGCAGAAGAAAGGTATCCATGCAGTAGAAATCAATTTAAGTCTCTGTGCATGTATAAGTGTATGGAAGTTCAAACTGCAATCTAAATTGCAATAAAAAAATCAGTTTTGCAGAATGCCCATAGATGGCTAATTTAACCATAGTTTATTCAGCTTGCCTTTAATTCAGAATATGCATAGCATTGACTGCTCTGTGAGCTCATAATTCACACAGGGTGAATTATCATATCGGTTTATAATAGTCTGTCTCCTGAAAAGAACTTTCTCTCTTCCCCCACTTAGCACAACCTGGAGGGATATTGTGTATAGGAACTACACAAGTAGTTCTGTGCTATTTGAAGGCAGAACAGTTGGGAATGGAGAAAAACTTCATACCATACTTCTTAAGGAAGAACTATCAGAAATCAAATTCATGTGGAATTGTTCTTCCTGCCTTTTCGACCCTACCTCATCCAGATTGAACACTGCAAATATTAGCTATTTTGCAACATGCTCACAACTGTAATGGATGACAAAGGGAAGTTTGGGGAAGAGATTAAGCATTCTCATCCATTTATGTTGGGTTTTTTTTTATAACTTCAGAAAATACATTGATTTACCCAGTGGAAAAGGACTTTTTAAAAGCAGTCTAGCAATAACAGTAGGACTTCATAGTGCTTTACAGCCCTCTCTCTCTAAGTGGTTCACAATGTCAGCGTAATTGCTTCCAACAGTCTGGATCCTCATTTTATCAATCTCAGAAGGATGGAAGACTGAGTTAACCTTGAGCTGGCCAGGATCAAACTCCTGGCAGTGAGCTGAATTAGCCTGCAATACTGCATTCTAACCACCACAGCTCTTTATCACAGCATGGGGAAACAAAACTGCAAACTTAATTCTTAAAAATGTTTCTTTTTCATCCTCCTTGGCACTTGTTCATTCCTTCACAATGCTGGATACCAGGAAATAGCAGCCATGAAAGAAAAAGTAGCACACCTTCACACATCACGAAAGCTAGTAGATGGTTCCTGTCATACTCCAGTGTGTAGTAATGTAGTCTATATGGAAGGGAAAAGAAGGGAAAAAAGAATGAAATGCCAAGGAGGTGGAGGCAAAAAAGAAGAGGTACTGAAGTGAGTTAGAAGGCAGTGGGCAAAGAAAGAAACCACAAAAGACCAAGGCAGAAGACAGGAGAGCAGGCCACCATTTTCAGCCTAAGGTATTTCCTCCAGGGGGTTGTGTCAGGTGCAAGAGATGAGAAACCAGAATGGAGTTTAAAAGTACTACAAGTTTATTTCATGCTAACTATACACAACAATCTGATCTAAGTCAAGATGAATTGGTGCCAGATAAGTCAAGCTTCAAGGGGGACTGTGTCAAAACCTGCTGGGGTTTGCCATACCTGGGGGGAGGGTGATTGGGGAACAGCATAGCAAGACAACCAGCAGCAAACGGCAGCGGCAGTCCCAGCCTCCTAGAACAGGTGATCGGCGGCGTGCTGGGCCCCCGAGAGCTGCTCACGGGTGAAGTCTCCAGTGCCTACCAGGCGAAAGCGGAGCATGATGTTTCCAGCCACCCAGACCAGCTGATCAGCGAGGCACTGGGATGCTAACAATCAGCTAACCAGTGGCTCAAAAAGCGGCAGCTGAGCCCTGGAAGGTGCTGGACGACTGGTTCCTGGGGAAGATCGGAGCCCTGGAAGACTCTTTGCTGTAAAAAGACTGCTAGCTGAAGAGGGTCAGTTGGCTACCAGATGGTGGCTGAATGGCTGGGGGCATATCCAGGCGGGGAGGGCGTGGACCCTGTCTACCAAAGATGCTGGGGGACAGTGGCTCCCAGCACTGTCTTCCTCTCAATGGGTAGTTTTTACTAAGCTGGACCTGCTTAGTACTTTACTAAGCTGGACCTGCGGGAGCCCTACTACCAGCTGACCATTAGCCTTTAGGAGATTGCTTAACAGTAAGGCTACCCTGGCAAATAAGGGGATAAACTGCCGGTAAAAATTGGCAAAACCTAGGAAACCCTGCAGTTGTCTGCGTGACCTCGATGCCTGCCACTCCATAACAGCCTGGACTTTGGCTAGATTCATATCCACCCTGGCTCAAGTCTCTTATGGGACGTAGACCCCAAACTAATGATTAATTTAACCCAACACCCCAGGCTCAGTCTCATCATCTCCTGAAGGTTGCCTCCCTTTTCCTTGCCTCTACCATTTCTTCCCATTTCACCTTTCCTCCTTTTTGGGAACCTGCAAATAATTCACCAGTTGTAAGAAAAAGTGACTAAAATGGGTCTCGAGGCAGGAGGTTCATATGTTATTTTTCTTTCCTGTACTTTTAAGATTTGCTTTTTTTTTTTAATTAAGCATGTTAAAAGAATATGTTCTTTTCTCCAAAAATGTTAAATAAAGTAGGTGTGCTTGTTTGCCTTCAAGCAACATTTCAAGGCTTATAGATTTTTAAAAGAGAACTGTTAGTAGAGTCATTTTGCAAACAAACACAACCCCTTCCTTGTATGAGTTAAAAAGATTCATGGGCCAAGATGAATAATTTAGTTCTCAGCTAAATTCATCATAGTTATGTACTTTTACAACTCAAATCTCTAGGTAGAAAGTTATATAACTGTGGGTATATGCAAGCAGTATAATTTATAAATTTATCAGGGAGCAGTAAAGTTCTCAAACACTCACCTTCGATGAAGAAAGGAAAGTAGAACTTAAATTGAACAAATGAACTAGTAGCAACATGCTTTGTGATATGTATTTATTTAAAAATTGTGAGTAACTACAGCTGTAGTGTTCACGAATATTCCCTCTCTGTTTAAGACACCAGAAAACATTAGCATATTTTTTTAATTAAGATATACAAAAATACACCCCGTTGTTTTCTTAACACATTGAAAACATGTGAAAAAATGCCTTGTATGCACTAAATAATATTAAAATTGCCTTATAACAATGTGTGGCAAACTGGCAATGACTGTGTTTTATTATAACAAAAGTTTCTCATCCACTTAAAAAGAGGACATGCTGATAACTAAGAAACAGCAAAAGCAGTAATAAAAAAACCCACAGCAAATGTGAGTACATATCATAAATGGAATTTTGAATATCTGCATTCCAACAGGCAGACAAGCAAATACAGAACATGTAAGACTACAGTAATAAGATCAAACATTCTAAAGATACTTTATGTATCTACATTGAAGTATTGTCAATTTTCCTCTTCTGCCTTGAGAAGCTAATGCAAAATTTGTTTTCTGTGTTCTTTAATGAAGCCAATGTTATGCTGAAAATATTTGCATCTTGCAGAAGTAGTGGAGAAAAGCCACAGAGTTGTAATGATACACTAAGTGTAGACAGATACTGTTAGGTATTCTGAATGACAGCTGTGAAAGGAAAGCAATATCTGAATGTGTTAATCAATTTGAGGAAGGTACATATTTTTTAACCATCGGGTGTCTCTTTTGTATCAGGAAACTTTCTGTGGTACTCTTGTATTTCCAGTGGGCCCCTTGCAAGTAAAATTTTATTGCTCCAAATGTACTTCATTCATATATAATTCAATGGTGTCACAGGACACCAAAGACGCATTTTTGCTAGCTATATTGCTTGATGAAACAATTAGTATACTTATCCAGTTCCTCAATCCTGATCATACGTTTATGAAAGAAATGGTTAATTCTAGCAGATTAGCTTCATATGGTGTGTTCACATTCATTGTCTGGGCTATGCAACTGATGTTTTAACTTAAACTAAATCCAAGCACAACAGCCAACTAAAGTGCTTGTTAATTCAAGTTAATGCCCATAAATAAAACAGGTGTCAGCCACACTGCTGATAAAATAAATCAAGAAAACTATAACCTAGTGTAATACTACATGAGCATTAAAGAGTCTTCAACTGAGTGATTTTTGTCCTCTTCTGTTGATTCATTCTTCTTCTTCCTCTTCCTCTTCCCCCATCGTTTCCACAATAAGTTCTGCTGTACAAGTTGATTCTCCCAAACAGTTAATTGCTTTGCAAGTATATTTGGCATCATCATCCCCACAAACTTCAGAAATAATCAAAGAGCAATTGCCATCTTCATCATAGTCAATCTGGAAGTGCCGGGATTCCTTGATAGATTGCTCATCTTTGTACCAAATCACTTCCGGGTCAGGGTAACCTGAGAAATACCAGATGCCAAAATGAAAGATATTTTATTTGTTAATTTTTTTAAGCAATAAGTGAATATAAAAAAGAAATAGACAATCATTTGAATTTGCCATTAAAAAAAACAGGCTATGATGGCCAGGGGATGTAGATGTGCATCTATCAACTAAGTTACCTTTAACAGTTAATAGTGTACAAAAAGTGCAGCATAAATGGAGTTTTTAGAGTAAGTCCAATTCTACGAAATTGCAGGTTATGTAAGAGAATCCTGCGGAATCTTCATAATCCAGATGTCACTCTTTAACAGCTCACTTCAAACGCTGCATAGGTCATTAGCAGATATGGCATAAGCTCAGTAAATACAAGATAATTACCATGTGAAATGTAAAGTGGGTAGATGTATGATTGGCTTTAGAGTGATTATATATGCTTGTAAAAATTTACACCCACTTACCTGTAACACATGTACTCAAGATTTCAGCTAGAGTCCAACAGCAACTGTTTCATGACATGTCTTAGTTGTACAATTATAATTAAATAGAGACACTAATGTCAATCAATGTATATATTTGTAAGTCTGCAATTCCAGTAAGTTCCCAATTAATTTGAAATAGGCAGATAAACACACAACGTTTTCTTTACATGGCAGGTATAACTAAAAGCCAGATGTGGACATTGATAACCTGAATAAACCTGTGTTAAAAATTCTATCTTGTCGCACACCCAGAAAATGAGAATGAGAATTAGCAAATAAGATACATCAAACTGCAAGAAGATAAGAAATACCAATACACCAACCCCAAAAGGAAAATGACGGGTGGTTAGCTGAAGATAAAGTCTTCTGAATTAGTGAAGAATACCTTCAATTTTACAGTCAAATCTAGCAGCACTGCCTTCCACAACTTCTATATCTTGAATTGTTTTAGAGAAATAGGGCTTCACATGAGACCTTTCTTCATCAACTGCTTCTAAAAGAGAGCTGGCTGTTTCATCTAGAAAAAACAACAACAACACAGTTCTGCTTTATCACAGAACAACTGTCTGATAATAATTCTTATAGCCTAATAAATGTCAAAGCTTGTCTTTCAGCCACAACATAGCAGTTTTCAGAAGTCTACTTTATATTTTTTTCCATGGCAATCTTTAATGACTGCTAATTTAGAATTCAAATAGGAATATTTTATTCCTTTTGGGAAAATTCATGTGCTAAAGCATCATGGATATACATCCCTGCAGTTCAGACATCAATTGTGGTAAAAGGACAATGCACATTGTCCTTTTAGACAATAGACTTGGAAGGAACCCAGTGTTTATTGAAACTTGCTTCCTGCTCAAACTAGATCCTTGCTTAAGCAGAATTTAAAGTATCCCAGACAGATGATTATTCAGCTTTGTTTGAAAACACTCAGAGAAAGAGGATGTTACAATTATCTGGGTTCCATTTCAAATTACTCTATACTAGAGGTATCAAACTGGATTTCTTTGAGGGCCAAATCAGCATTGCAGTTCTCTTCTGTGGGCTGGCAGTGGGAGGGGCGAACGGGGTGGGGTGGGGGCTGGAGGGATGTAGCACCCTGCCAGCCAAAACGCAGCACGAGGGTCCAAACGCAGCCCCGCTGCACCTCGTTTTCACCCTCCTTGGCTTCCTGCAGCACTCTGCCGTTTTCGGGCCTGTTTTCAGCCTGTTTTATACTCATTTTGGAGCCTGTTTTTAACCATTTTTTGCCTGTTTTCAGCCCATTTTTTGGCCTGTTTTGAGCCCATTTTGGGGGGCCTATTTTGGGCCTGGTTTTGTTAGGCAGATTGCTGCAGAAGGTCATGAAGGGTAAAAACAAGGCACAGGGTCCCCGCATGCGTCTTAGGCACCAGAGGTACCCTGGGCTGGTCCTTTGATATTTCCAGGCTGGCCCCACAGGCTGGATTTAAGCAACTCGCAGGCCCAATCCGGGCCGTGGGCCTTGAATTAGGCACCCCTATACTATTATGAGTAACAGCAAACAAAAATCAGAATCTCATTTCCTGAAACTTAAATTCATTATCATATCTTGCACTTTAAAGCAATGAAGGACAAATTGTAGCCTTCTGTATGACACTTCTTACAATATTTTTAAAGTGCTTTCACAGTATCTTCTCAAGGCTAAACATTCCCAGTTCTTTCCATTTTTCCTCCATAGAACTTAACTTCTAGTCCCCAGTTCATCCTGGCTGCCTTTCTTTAAATTTGCTCCAATGAGTGGTATAATTGCTCAGAAATGAACAAAATACTCAAGATAGGATCTGACTAAGAGTCATAAAATAATGTTAATTTATCATTTCCTGTGATTTGCAAATTAAATGTCTGTTGACACAACCTTAAACAACTTTTTATAGCCATACAATAGAGATAATTTATATTCAGTATATAATCAACTCAGTATCTTTTTCACAGGTATTACTGCCAAACTGAGGTTCCCCCATTCTAGATTTGCATTTTTCTATTGTTTTTATATGTGCCTCTGTCAAATTTCCTTTTCAATCTAACATATTGGCCATTTCACCCAATTCTGTGCCACCTATATTTTTAAAAGATATTTTTCCACTTCCTCATCCAAGTCATTAAAATTTTGATTGGGGGGGGGGGTAGTACAAGGCCTATAACTATTCCTTGTAACATTTAATATGCCACTATATTCTAGTTTGTTAAAAAAAAAAAGACTGTGGATGAATATTCTTTATATAATACAATTTTCAAGCATCTGTTTAAGTGTTATGCCACAGTCTATACTTAAATAATGTGGCAATCTGAATGTCATGGAAAGGTTTCTCAAATACATTTTTCAAAATTATAAGATACCCTACAATATTCAGACATTTTTGTGTCCCATCTGTTTGACATCTGTCTTAACTATCTGTGAAGCTAGTTGCATCAGTTTTATTTTAATTGAAAGTTGAAATGGTAGTAAAAGATGCTTCCAAAATATGGAATGGTAATTCTAATGTTTGGATTATTTACATGGCAAACTCTGACCAATATTTTACTGGTGAACAAATAATCAATATGCAGAAACAGACTCAAATGTGCTTAGGCTAAATGCAGGCTGGCTGTTAGCCTGAGCCACAAAAGACTATAGATTTCTGCAAAATAGTGATTAACCATATGTCCAAATTAGGAAAATACCAATAATGATAGAAGGAAAGACACCACAATATTTTTCTATGATGAGTTTTGGAACTAACAGAATCAGTCTTCTCCAATCTTATGGCCTTCAGATGCTTTGGACTTCAGTTTTCATAATCTTCTGTCATTGTGCTCAAAGTTGGAAAGGCTATGGTGTACCACTATACCTCCACTTCATATCAGAATGTCCATACCTCCAGCTTCAATCTCCGTATTAACAGGGCTGGTTGGTGAACTTGAAGAGGACTTCCGTCCACTCAGGCCAGAAATCATTGCCATAGAAGACAGCCTTCCTATGGCACGAACAGCATTCCCTGTTTTCTGTAACATAACCAAGAAATGCTGATGAATTCCTTCTTACTATATGCTATTTTTGATATATTTGTAAAAGATTGAGAAAAATACAACAGTTCTATTTAGTGCATTGAAAGCAGACTCTAGAGATGGGGGTCCAATAACAGTTGACCCAGCGAATGGAGGGTAATAGGTGTCTGGTAAAGATTTCAACCATAGAACTTTTGGGCAACTTGCATTATAGCCTGGCAAGGAAACCTGTGAAGCAGCTGGATTTTTAGGAATTTCCCCTCTCACAAGAACAGAGGAAGGAATGAATATCAAAAAGGGCAAATCAATATTGAGTATCCGCCCAAATGTAAGAAAAAGTTACCAGCCATGTTTCAAAATGGTGTAATCACTATGCCTTACATTTGCTACACCATAATAAAATACTTTTAAAAAGTTATTAATTTGTTTAAAATAACAAATAAAAATCCCCCTGAATACATCCACAATTATCTCAGCAGAATTTTCTTATAAGCGTTGCGAAGGTACAAGTTTGATCAAAGCCAACATGATCATTAATCTGTTATTATTAAATTAAATGTACTAATAGAAGAGAATATAAGTTACATGTATTTACTTTAAGGACAGGGATTGGAATAAGGCAATTTAAGATGTCCCTCCTTTATCCTGTACAGATAGTCCTCAACTTACAACCACAATTGAACCCAAAATTTATGTTGCTAATTGAGGAATTTAAGTGAGTTTTGCCCCATGTTATGACTTTTCTTGGCACATTTGTTAAGTGAATCACTGCAGTTGTTAACCTAGTAATATAGTTGTTAAGCGAATGTGGTTCCCCCATTGACTTTGCTTGTCAGAAGATTGCAAAAGGTGATCACATGACCCTGGGACACTGCAACCGTCATAAATGTGAGTCAATTGCCATGCATCCGAATGTAAATCACATGATCATGGGGATGCTGCAACAAACATAAAAGTGAAAAATGGTCATAAGTCATTTTTTCAGTGCTGTTCTAACTTCAGTCAGTAAACAAACTGTCGTAAATTGAGGATTACCTGTAATAGTTTTCCTGCAAAAGATGCATTGTTTTCTTAAACAAATGGCCTTTTATTTTCACATATCTTACAAATTCATGCACTTTAGAACGTACAAAGAATTTGTTTCATATGTTCTTGACCAATTTAACCAATTTCATTGTATACATGATGTACAATGACAATAAAGGCTTTGAACTTTGATCACTATGCTTACCTGCCCCAAAGGTGCTTTTTGAAAAGGCAACTGGACTTTTTTTTTTTTTTTGAAGACATTTTGCTTCAATTCTGAACTGAAGAAGTTTCTTGGATGAGAAGCAAAACATCTTCAAGGAAAAACAAAGAAAGACCAGTTGGCTTTTGGAAAAATGACCTGGATGATGAGAATCTCCATAGACATCAGTTACCTGCCATTTTCTTCTAGCCATGTATTTTTTCATCCTATCTTTGGAGAGCTTTTTCGCTTCCATGTGTTTGGTATCTTTTTGCAGCCACGGATGCTGTAAGCACTGAGTACAATTCAAGCGGTCCCTATGAGTAATAGAGATAATAACTATTATACTTACATAAATAAAACTTAAGATTTTAATGAGCTCTGTATTTAATAATATGGCATGTTAGACTACTGTACATTTTTATTCAGTTGCAATTCCCAAAGTCTCAGATGTTTTATTTCTAGGATTATATTAGGAAGACTGGAAAGCTGCTTGCTTTCTTGAGGATGTAAATCTTTTTACATTGGGATATGTCTACCCAGAACCATAAGGGCCTCCAAAATTCCTTATAAATGCTGACTTTTATCTTACACTTCCAGATGGCACAGGGCAGCTGACTGACTGCAGAGCAGAGAGCTACCTTAAATAAGCCATGGGATGAGTTCCAGTGGTAATTATACATCAATAAATAAATTAATTTTAATTCATAGAATGATAAAAGATTTATGTCTTTGGAATAATATGACAAAAAAAATCTAAATTTAATTCTTAAAAACCTCTGCTGTAAAGTATTTGAATATTTCATTATTGTGTTTCATATTTCTTATTCAGATGTATTTTCATTACTTTCTGATATCTTTGGAGCAATAAAAAATGGCAACTATACCATCTTTTTCTTGGAAACAGTCTACATTTGTTACTTATTAACACATTATTTGTCACTAAGTTTTCTCATAACTGTTGTGCAAAAGCAATGGAATCACATAATGAGAAAAATATCTATTATTAATGCTGCAAAAAATCTTCCGTTATTGATTACATCTTATTTTTTATTCCTAAATCATGGGTGGGAAATGCAACATTTAGCATCTGTATGCAGGTTCCAGACTTCTTTTTGTAGGCCACACAGATTCTCTGGATTATGCTGCCAAAATTAAAGTAGTATTTTGAAGCTATTTTGTAATCTCCACAAATCAACATGGGGGAAAGGTGTGATTTTCAAACATGCACACAATTATCCCTAGAGATTTGAAGTTTTTTTTTTTTTAATTTAAAACCATCAGTGCAAAGTGCACATAGAATATTACATTTCATAGGATCAGAGGATCGGAGGTTTTCTAGCTCAACTCCCTTAGGACAGGCATCTAAATTAAACATATTAAACTATATTTCATATGTAGTTATATTAAGAATAACATAATTACACTACACATTGAGTTAAGCATTTTTTGGGGGGATGCATCTATCTGCATATTTCTATGATTTCTCTCAGTAAAAAAAAATGTTGTCCTAAAGAGGTACTACTCATGGCTGGACTGCTTGTGTGGAAAAATGCCAATACATTAATAATTTGAGCAAACCTGAAATACCTAAGAATTTTGTTGTAGATCCATTTGCCTTGATTTACAAACTGTATGTGGGTGTCAGTGTTTGGATGAAAGGGTTATGGGGTTAGCAACTATTTAAAGGAGTAATCTAAAATTACTAGAACTTAATTCTTTCCTTGACCTGCTCCTTTGCAATTCCCACACAAGGCATTAGAGCCAAGCTGAATGCTAATACATATGGAAAGCAATGGACTAGAATAGGAAATGTTAAAAATATTCATACCTTAAGAGTCATTACAAATTTATAGAAGAGAGTTGGATTTATTAATTGTATTTATTTAATCAGGTTTATAGGCCATAGATTAGGATTATTAGATCAGTTCCAGAAACGCAAAGTGAACATAGGCATGAGTCTAAATTTATCATGCACATTAAATTAGTGCAGAAGTTCCACAATACGGATACCTCTTATGCAATTATGCTTGGGTAAAACAGTGTAAGAAATTTCTTCAGGATAATTATTATGCATTCATATTTAGAGTAGTATGTGAACATTATATGAATGTAATGTATCCTTACTTCATATCTTTCTTTAAAAGGTTGTTTATGAAGTCTTTAGCATCATCTGATATCTCATCAAAAGCTTCATCATCAAAATCCCAGGTGGCTGAGGTAACATTAGCTAAGGTTTCATTGTCATTATCACCCATGAAAGGGGAAAGTCCACTGACCCTGAAATTAAGGATGAAAACAGTGAATGGTAACATTTACTTGAGAGTGTTGATAGCGTCTGAAGGAAAAGGAAACATTATTTTTAAAAGTATGCATGGTTTGCAAATATGTAGATTTAATGATTACATACAAGAAGGCACCATGTTAGAAATAAGTTTTCAAAAGAGTCCAATAGCCTGATAAACCAAATATTTACTATACTAGAAGCAGAAAAGATCTCATTCTCAATAAGATCTCAATACTTTAAAACCAAGGAAAAAATAAGGTGGATTTGTTTTTGAAATGCATAGAAGTAGTAAACAAAATAAATAGTTCCATTATTTAGTCATTAGAGGGAGCCAGTAAGCTAGAGGTCTTTTAAAAAGAAAATAAGTGATTTTTGTTTTGTTTTAAAGGAAATTAGTATATTAGTGGAAGGGAGCTTCTGATCCAAAGGCAAAATAAAAATATTAATTTAGAAAATGGAATAAATGCATGCCATTACAAGCAACCCTCATTTGAACAATGTCTATGCAATATTTAAGTTTGTTTCATTTGCAGAATAGTAGTTGTGCTACTCTTAAAGAATATGCAATGCAAATTTAGTTCATCAAATTATTGGTGAAAGTGTACGCGCTTTAAAATTACCATATTTTTTGAAGTATAAGACACCCCCCCCCAAAGTGGGTGGAAATGTCTGTGTTTCTTATACAGTGAATACAGGCCCATTTTTGATCTCCCAAAGCCTCTGTGCTTCCCATTTTTGTCCTCCCTGCAGGTTAAAAATGTGCCCATTTTTTCGTGCATCCCGTTTTTGTCCTCCCCGGTGTCCAGGCCAAAAACAGCCACGTTTTTGGCCTGCAGAGGGCCTCTGGAACCTGGAGAGGGCAAAAACAGGACGTGCAGAGGCAATTTTTTTCTTCTTATTTTCCTCCTCTAAACCAAGGTGCATCTTATAGTCCAAAAAATACAGTATGTTCTGTACGGTCATTTACACTCTTGAAACCCCGCGTTTTGATTGGCCAAAGCGCAGGGTAATCCAATTGGTCTAGCGAGCCAGGCTGATTGGCCCGCTGAGAATCTCCCGTGATTGGTGGATATGAATCGCGGGAGATTCAAAGCGGTGCCATTGGCCGCGGCAGCCACGGCTTGAGAATAAAAAGCCGCTGATTTTCCCTCGGAGCCAGACCGGTTCCGGGGACCAATAAAAGAGCTGAACTAAGTCACTGACTCCGGGTCTCCTTGCCACGACGGACACGACACTGGCGACGAAGATGGGATACCGAGGCTAACCCCATCGAGCACGTGTCCGAAGGAAGCAAGACTGACGAGATGGCCAGCATCGCTCCGCCCGCGCCCTTTAATCCCGCTAGCAAGGACTGGAAATCATACACGGACAGATTCCTCATGTTTCTCGAATGCAGCGACATGAAGGACGCCACCGGGCTGAAGAAACAAGCCATCTTCCTGACACACTGCGGGCCCGCAGTGTTCAAGATGGCAAAAGCCCTAGCGAAACCCGCTGACGTCAAGGAGATGGACTGGGATGACCTTGAACCATTGCTCCGCAACCACTACGCCCCCGCCGTGCCCACCCTCATCAGGCGGCACGACTTCTACCGGAGGGACCAGAGACCGGCCGAAAGCATCAGCGATTTTGTGGCGGATCTGCAGAACCTAGGGGGCATGTGCGGGTTCTCCGATATGGATGAGGCCCTACGGGACCGCATCGTGCTCGGACTTCGGGACCTAGTCCTACAGAGTCGGCTGATGGCCAAAGGTGACATCGCCCTCACCGACGCCATTGCTGAAGCCACCGCAGCCGAGGCAACCCGGAAATCAGCGAACCGCATGTGGAGACCGGACGCCGGAGACCGCACCGTGACCGCCGACCCAGGATGGGCGACTGAGGCCCAACCAGAAGCAAGTCACCGCGAGACCACCACCCACCATGGCGAACTCCACTCCGCCTCCGACACCACAGATGAGGAAGAGGAGATCCACCGGCTCCAGACGGGACGGGACCAGCGAAATCGGTGGGGTCGTAAGTCGGGGACCGCATGTGCCGGGTGCGGAGGTGACCACCCTTGAGCTGAGTGCCGTTTCTTTGATGCAGTCTGCCGGCACTGCGACAAAAAGGGTCACATCGCCCGAGTCTGCCGATTGAGGAAGGCCTACAGCCCCAGATGGCGGGACCACAGCGAGCAGAGACAGGATAGCACACCCCCCAGAGCCAGAGATCACCAAGCCGACAGCTGATGGGACTGGAGCGGGCGGAACCGACGAGGTGGCGAAACCCGGCAGAAGGAGGAAACCCACCAGACAGTCATCATCAGCCACGCATCAACCACCGACGCCTGAAAAGTCTACGTGGAGGTAGGCATCGAAGGCGAGCCATGCAAAATGGAGGTGGACTCTGGGTCCTACCTCTCCATGGTCGCCTGGCGAGAGATCAAACGCTTGGTGCCTACCATCCATAAGAAGGGACTGGAGAACCAGAGACTAATCATCAAAGACTACCAGGGAAACCGCATCCTGGTAGTCGGAACCGGACAATTTAAAGTGACATTTAAGGGCCGCACTGCAAAGCTTCCCCTGACGATCGTGGACCGAGACCGACCCAGCCTGTTGGGGCTGCAATGGCTTGCACCACTCGGCATCGAAGTCACAGGCATCAACCACATCGCCAAGACCGATTGGGAACAGCAACTGGCACGGGACTTCCAAGAAGTGTTCGACGGCACCCTAGGCAAGTACCGAGGGCCCCCCATCTCCTTCAGCCTAGACCCCAACATTCCCCCGAGACGCCTAAAACCAAGGCGGGTACCCTTTGCACTCAAGCGAAAAATAGACAAGCAAATTGACAAGCTCGTCAAACAAGGGGTCCTGCAACCCATTGACCACGCCCGGTGGGAGACCTCAATAGTCACCCCAGTCAAGCCCGATGGGTCGGTAAGAATCTGCGGGGACTATAAGGCCACCCTAAATTGCGCCTTACAACAAAGCGCCTACCCCGTCCCAGTAGTGCAGCACCTTCTACACTCACTGGGGGGAGGCAAGGTTTTTGCGAAACTCGACCTGGCCCAAGCATACGAACAGCTGCCGGTCGACGCAGAAACCGCGGAGGTGCAAACCATAGTCACCCACTGGGGACCGTTCCGATGTAACCGACTCCAGTTTGGAGTCAGCGTGGCGCCTGGAATTTTCCATAGCCTCATGGAGAGGCTTTTGCAAGAAATTAAGGGGGTGGTGCCCTACTTTGACGATGTGCTGGTGTCGGCAACCAACCAACTAGAACTAGAGGGTCGGCTAAGGGAGGTGCTAACGTAATTCAAGGAAACCGGGCTAAAAGTGAAGAGAGAAAAATGCCAGCTTTACACAGAGCGGGTCGAGTTCCTGGGGTACCTCCGGCACGGCATCCACCCAACTGCAAACAAAATCAGAGCCATTAAGGAGGCCCCCATACGCAGGAATAAAACGGAACTGCAGGCATTTCTGGGACTGCTTAATTTTTACAATGTTTTCCTGCCTCACAAGGCGACCGCGGCAGAGCTTTTGCATAGGCTCTTGGACAAGTCGGCCACCTGGACTTGGGGGAAACGCGAGGAAGTCGCCTTCAGGAAAACCAAGGACCTGCTCACCTCGGATGCCATCCTCATCCAATACAATGAGACCCTACCACTCGTCGTCACATGCGACGCCTCACCCTTCGGCATTGGCGCCGTCAGCCACACACTCCCAGATGGAAGAGAAGCACCCATCGCTTTCTTCTCGAGGACACTCACAAAACCAGAGATGAACTATAGCCAGCTGGACAAGGAGGCCCTAGCCATCATCGCAGCAGTGAAGAGGTTCCACGAGTACCTCTACGGCCGCACGTTCACAATCATCACAGACCACAAGTCGTTGCTGGGCATCCTGGCAGGGAACTGGGCCACCCCGAACATTTTATCTCCCAGGATGACAAGGTGGTCCGAATTCCTTGCCGCCTACAGCTACCGGCTCACACACCGACCCGGTAAGACTATCACCCACGCAGACGCTTTGAGCCACTTGCCATTACCCGACCTAGACACTGTCCCAGCACCCACGACGGGCACCCTCAGCATAGAGACTCTGCCCGATCTACCCATAACCGCGTCAGACATTGCCCGAGAAACTAATAAAGACAAGCGTCTGGCGTGGGTGTTACATTGGGTAGAAAAAGGGTGGCCGGAAAAGGACAACGATGAAGCACTCAAAACATTCCGGAACTGGCAAACAGAACTCTCACTACAAAAAGGGTGTGTACTGTGGGGGGAAAGGGTTGTTATTCCGGAAAAACTGCAAGGGAAATATTGGGATTGTTACACGAGGGGCACCTGGGCATAGTTAGAACGAAAGCCCTGGCCAGAAGTTACGCTTGGTGGCCAGGGATGGACAAGCAAATCGAGGCCTGGGTGGCAAGGTGTCAACACTGCCAAGAAACCAGACTGATCCCTCCCGCGGCATCGATCCTGGAATGGGAAACCCCCAGGGGACCTTGGTCTAGGATCCACATAGATTTTGCCGGGCCCACCAAGGGACACACATTCCTAGTAACCGTAGATGCTTACTCCAACTGGCTGGAGGTAAGCAACATGAAAACCACCACCACAGAAGCTGTGACCAAGGAACTTAGTAAACTATTCGCAACCCACGGCCTCCCGGATGTCATCATGTCAGACAACGGGCCCCAATTCACCTCGCTAGAATTTGAAAAATTCCTAGTGGAACGGGGCATACGACACACACTGACAGCTCCGGCACATCCGGCGGCGAATGGAAGGGCAGAACGGATGGTTCAATTCACAAAAAAAAACCATCCAGAAAATCGAACACGGGGAAATCCAAGAAAAAATAAATAAAATGCTTTTTTTACAACATATAACCCCAAACACGACAACAAACAAAAGCCCGGCAGAGCTGCTAATGGGGAGAAAATTAAGGTCCCCACTCGACAGACTGCACCCCACATACAACCTGGAAAACCCCCCAAACTCCTCCAGCAAGCACCGGTCCTTTGCGCCAGGCGACACCGTCTACGCAAAGAACCTTACTGGAAACCCACTGTGGGTACCAGCAACCATAACCCAACTGACAGGTCCCCGCTCGTACCAGCTGCAAACAACCGACGGACAAGCGTGGAAACGCCACATCGACCAAATAAGATCGAGAACAGCCATAAGAAACACAACCAACATGCAACCAGACACAGACAAACCCCTTAACACAAGCCAAGAGGGGAGGGAATACCCCGAGAACCAAAACCCAAGAGAAATAAACCAGCCATACTCACCGGCAAGCAGCCAGCCCGAAACTTCACCAGGGAGAAGCAGCCAGGCCAGCTTGACCAGCCCGGAAAGACCAGGCGGGAGCGGCGAGAACCGCAGCTCAACCAGCCCGGGTAGACCGGGAGGGAGCTGCGACAAGCGGCCCAGCAGGGCCTTTCAGACGGTTCCAACGACGAGACCAAGAGAAACAGAGAACCCGACCGAACCGGCTGGGAGCCAACCAACAACTGACCTGTGCAGGTCCAGTAGGCAAGTACGGAGCCCCGCCTACTTACGGGACTATGTCACGTAGGATCAAACCAAGAGTGGAGGGGTGTTCTGTACGGTCATTTACATTCTTGAAACCCCACATTTTGATTGGCCAAAGCGCGGGGTAATCCGATTGGTCTCGCGAGCCACGCTGATTGGCCCGCTGAGAATCTCCCGCGATTGGTGGAAATGAATCGCGGGAGATTCAAAGCGGTACCATTGGCCACGGCTTGAGAATAAAAAGCCGCTGTTTTTCCCTCGGAGCCAGACCTGTTCCGGTGACCAATAAAAGAGCTGAACTCAGTCACTGACTCCGGGTCTCCTTGCCGCAACGGACACGACACAGTAGTTGTGAACATTTTACTGCATGGTTTGACACCCCCCCCCCCAAATTTCAGTTCTACAGTATGCAGTTAACACAAATGCTATTAAACAAAAAGTACTGTGGATTTCACAATTTTATTGGGTAACCTGCTTCAGGAAATCTACTGAAACTGTAGATGAATTACATAGTAACAAACTGTCTCTCCAACATCAGAAGCACAACTGATCATTGCAGAAGGTATTTTCTGTGACCATGTTCAGGTGTAAAAGTTCCCATGCTCTCTCTCCTTCACTGATTTCTCTTTAACACTGAGCAGACTTTTGGATCTCCAAGTTGCTATGTTCATTTTAATTGAGATCACTGCTATATTAGCTTATTAATGCATTTTACCTAAGCCATTTTGAGTCATTTCAAGACAGAAAAGCTGGAAAACATGATATAATAACTGCTAAACTTCATTTCAGAATATGAGTCAAAGAAGAACCGATCAGTTCACTCTGGATCTGCAAGACCATAGAATAAGATACAAAGAATGAACTTTTCAATTAATTGCCTTGAAAATAATGGTAAGAAAAACAGTATTCCTTAACTAGTTTGGGAAGGAATAAAGTGTTCAGGAATGGAATTTGCTGGCATGCTTCATAGAGTGTCTTCATTTTTTCCACAGATCTCTGTAACCTTGATCTGTGATCTCTATTATATTCAATAGTGAAACAGTATCTAATAGCTAAACAGAGCAGTATTTGTTTATGGAAACTATTTCCTTTCTGCAGTATCATTGTCAAAATGAAAATGAACAGCAACCTTGAAGGAAAAAATAATTTGGAGATGAAGGTATGCAGCTACTTAGAGCTAATACTGAGCTGCTTATTGGAAAGGTTTCTTCAGCTATTTAGAACCAGCATCTTCTTCATGTATGGTATGCATAAGCCCAGGCATACCTTAAAAGTCTCTGACAATTCTACTTTAACCGAGCAATTAAAAAATGATGTGTGCGACTTTCAATAATGATAGAATGAAATCAAGGTATCCTTCCTATTAACACTTATTCTAATTTATACTATCTGAAATTGAGTACTCAGCTCCTCTAAGATGGCTTACGGAGAAACTCAAGACCTAAGCAATGGACATAATCCTGGGCTTTCAGCTTGGTACTCTACAGAGTTCACAACAGTTGGATGAGAAGGGTCTCAGGAAGTGTGGATACTTTTTCCCTTAGGACACTCTATTCTCATGCCAAAAGATCATTGTGCAAAATGTGCAAATCTATAAAAACTCTTGATATGTGTAAGTTTGTATTAGCTCAGTGCAAACTGAAACTTTACACTACTCTTATTTACCCCCAAATAGTGCTGCTTGGGGGAAATCAGCCTATTTTTGCCCCAAGTAAAGTATTTATAATCCTTTACCTTTATCTCTTCCTTTATGTTTTAGAAAATAATTTGTCTTTCCTTCCATAAACTTGCACAACATAAAGGAGTATGTTTATGTAACCACACTGTTTGAACTTTGGATTTTTCCCAACTGAAACAGAGTAATGCAGTTTTACGTCTTTGACTTCCCTTACCTATTTGTTGACCAATAACATTTGCTTCATTATGTTTTATCCTTGCGCTCATAAGTTTTTTAAGTGTAAGCTTCCCTAAAAGATAAGCTATTGTTCATATAATGGCTCATTACATGCTAAAGGAACATTTAGATGTGATTTTTCTGCTAGAAAACCCAGAATTGCTTTCCAATGTAGGGTTCTATGGAAACTGTAATCTAAAAATGCTGTTGTGATTTAACAACAAAATATAAATTTCATGCCCCCATGTTCTCATACATTCAGCTTAAGAAACTGCTTTGCAGATATTGATGTAACAAAAGGAAAACTCTAAAGGAAGGATTAAATATTTAAACGTGAAACTGTAAATCAGGAAAGAGACATTCTCACATACATGAGAATGAATAAAATAATTTTGTATAGGGTTAATTATTTCTATTGTCTATTGTATCATTTCTCAGCAATCTTCACAGTGGTTAAATGACAATTGAACTTTTGTATCCTTGAAGTCAACAGGATTCAGATTTAGTTTAAAGGTAGTTTTAGGCAATTGTAAAATTCAATTAAGACTAACTGGAATAATTTACATATTAGGACTAGGATAACAACACATATTCTTCCCTAAGTCTTAAAAGGACATTAACATATTTACAAAACTGTGATCTAATTAAATTCTTATATTCTGGGAAGTTTTGCATTTAAAGAGCATGAATGTACATTTAAGGGGAAATAATTTCAAATAGAACAGTTCTACTGTATATGGATATGTTTAGATTGGTATGTTTTCGGAAAGTGAGGATCCAGAATGCAAGCAAAAAGAATGAGATATTTTAAATGTCTGAATCAATTAATTACTTACAAGATGTAGCAGATGACTCCTATGCTCCACATGTCAGTAGCATAGCCAATAGGTTCATAATTAATAACTTCTGGAGCCACAAATTCTGGTGTTCCAAAGAGGACCTTCAGAGAACCTGCATTTTCTAAGAGTACAGAGAAGGTTAAAATGCTGTGTGTTCAATATAGTGTCTCTGAAATTGCTCTCTGAAGTTAAGCAAATTCTCTCCAAATTTCAGAATTAACATAGAAAAATAATTTTAAGGCAGTCTAGGTAGAATACAAAGGCAATTAGGAATGTGAACCTTGGGTGATTATCCAAATTTACATTAGTACATACATTCCTCTACTGCTGAACAGTTTTATATGAAGACTGCAAAGTCAAGAAAAGATTCCTTCCCTCTTTCCCTGCCTGCTCTCTCCTTCTCTATACAAAATGCTTCTAATCCATTATATGTACTTTTCCTGCACAGTGTGTGAGTATGCATGTGTAAATATATCTACACACTCATCAATATACTATAATGAATGTGTACGTAATACAGATAAAGAAGCTACAGTTCTTCAGATGTTGTACAAGTCCCATTGTCACTGGTAAGGGCCATGTCGGCTGGATAATGTAAATGGAAATAGAAATTTTAAAAAAATATTGGAAATGCCTCCATCATTCAGTAACGATCCACAATTAGTCACAAGATTCTTATTTCAAAAATAATACTGAATTTCTAAATATGTTAAGTACAACCTCTTACTTGGAGTAGGAGAAAACTAGTCAGCATTCAATGAAGATTCAATGTGAGTGAGTGACCATCTACCAGAGAATTTGGGAGATAATAAGTATGGTGGGACAGTTTCTACAGGAAACAGCATAGAACTGCATCTATTGAGATTCTAATCTATTCTCAATTAATTTCACACATATTAATCCTTCAGTACAGTATGTTCCATCTTATTTCTTTATTAATCTGTTATTTTATTAAAACATATGCCTTTCTAAAAGCCTGTTTCATATTTTTGTTGAAATGCAAGTTGGCACAAGGTTTTGAGTTGAGCACTCAAAAGTTCAAAAAGATGAAATTAATAAGTAATTATCCTATTATCAAAAAGTAGTTTAGGGGCTATTAATAAAATCAGTTCTGACTGGGATCATAAATTCTGCTTCCCTGATTCTCCTTAAAATTATGATGATTTGCCAGATATTTATTTCAGTTTATGAAATCTATACACCTAGCATTATTGTTTGGAGATCAGTCAAAGCCTATCAAATGACTTTTCTCAAGTTCTAGAATTTATGGATGTAATCATCTTCTGATTGATGACAGAAGGAACTGTATTCATCTGAAGGGTCCACTGTAATGGATCTCTGGCAAGCTATAATGCTAATTAAGCCATACAGAAAATGGGACAAGCCAATTTTGAATTAAATAGTAGTTCCAAGTACCAAGTGGTTGCAATTACTATACATAATAAAAATACACTGTATCTGACAGTTTTTAAGATAACTTAGAGACTTTACCTAATCTTCTTGCAAGTCCAAAATCAATCAGCTTGATTCTTGTACCAGTTTTGTTGACACACATAATATTTTCAGGCTTCAAGTCCAAATGAACAATGCCTTGTTTATGAATGAATTGTACACCTTCTGAGATCTGTTTCATGTATTTAATGCATTCCCTCTCTGTCAGTTCAAAGTCCTCATCAATGATTCTTTCGAAGAGCTCTCCTCCAGAAACACTACAGCAATATAACAAAGGGAAAACAGACTGCATGGAAAACACATCCTTTACATGAAGGAAAGTCAGATCACCTAACTCTGATTATTCTGAAGGACAATTCTGAAGGACTAAGGTGGGATGGGCAATAGGAAAAATGAAATGTATCCATGCAAAAACATTCCTTTGTCCCAACACTTAAACCTTTGAACATCTCAACATCTGTCAATGCAAGACAAAATGACACTTTCTATTTTGAAGAATAATAGAGTTGGAAGTGAATTTGGAGGTCTTCTAGTCCAACCCTCTCCTCAGGCAAGAACCCCCCCGGCCTATACCATTTCAGACAAATGCTGGCTAATCTCTTCTTTAAAACCTCCAGCATTAGAGCACTAACAACTTCAGAGGCAAGTCCTTCCATTGATGAATTATGCTAACTGCCAGAAAATTTCTCCTTAGTTCTAGGTTGGTTCTCTCTTGATTAGTTTCCATCCACTGTTTCTTGTCTTGCCTTCAGGTGCTTTGGAGAATAGGTTGACCTTTTCTTCTTTCTGGTAGCCCCTTAGATATTGGAACACATTGTAATAGTGAACGAGTACTGTGGTCTCTTCAGGAATTCATACCTTTAATGTTTACATTTCATTTTGTTCATATGATCCAATATGATATTAAATACATTTTTTTAAAAAGAACATGTTTGGGTAAAACTTTTAGAGAAAAAGATACCAACAAACAAACAAGAGAAAAAGATACCAACAAACAAACAAACAATGAATTAAAAAAGCAGAGCAAATTATATACTTTGGGACCAGTATTGTATGTAACCACCTTACAAAAAGGACCATGATTAAATGGATTAGACATGAGTACAAATGATAAAAATCTGCTTTGTTAAATGGAAATGCTTTATTGAAAACATACACTCACATACTCTGAATTTCATTGATTTGATGTTTATATATATATACACATACACACACATGTATACACAAACACATACACACACATAAACTATTGAGACAGGAAAAACATTTTCCCCACATATAGTGTTGAATTTAAAACAAAATGACAGCAGTGAAAAATTGGATCTGCAAATCACTTTTGCAAAAAGGAAGAGTTAACAAATCTAGTTAAGTACTATTTACACTAATTTATTTAATATTTATCACTCCTCTCTGTTTTTAAAATATTAAAAGAATCTGACAGCAATTGAACAAGAAATTTGATAGTCAGCAATGTAAGACTTTGTATTAGTTATGCTTTAGGTAACAGAAGCAAAGACATTTTGGAGTCCTACTCTGAACTGCTTTATTTATTTATTTTTGTCAATTGCTTGAACTGCTTTATTTATTTATTTTTGTCAATTGCTTACAAGATAATAGGTATAAATAAAAGCATAGTTATGAATACATGTAAGAAAAATAAAAAAAATAAAAGAAACAATAGGACAAGGGACAGTAAGCACGTTGGTGCGCTTATGCACGCCCCCTATAGACCTCTTAGGAAAGGGGTGGCATTTGTGCTCCTGCCTGAACCCAACCCAGAATTTAGTTGCATAAAGTGGTGCCTGAAGGAAAAACTATGAAGGTTGGAGTAATAAGTGGACAATTTCAGATCGTAAGAAAAGATGAAGACTCATTTGACCAAACAAAGGGTGTGCTACAATGGATGGTAGAAAAAGCAATTCTACTTAAGACAGTCAAACAGAGCAAATTATATAGATTAAAAGGCTAACAGGGTAAGGGATATATAAGATATTTAGTATTGCAAGAATTTAGAAACTGCTTTCAAACCCCCACAATAGAAATAGGTTCTGAGTTTGCAAAAATGGGAAAAAAATCATACTGCTAAACAGGAGATAGGAAGATGGAACCCAGAAGATGCAGCTTTGTAAAAAGGTGAAGAAACAAGGTAATTGGTGACTGATTCTCCAAGAAAACAAATTTATATCGATTGGAACTATTAAGTATCTGATCATGGATATGATAGATAAATCTCAAAGAGAACTGATAGTTATCCCTTTCTGCTAGTCCAAATGGACACTAGTGATGTTGCCAAGAGTAGTTATAACTTCATGGACTATGAAGATTTGAAGAGGTTCAGAATAATAGTACTCAACTGATATTCTCATCCATCTTCTCTACCCAGATAACAGAGCCTTAAACAACCAATCGAGAGATAAACAGAAGATTTTTGGTTTCTTGGAACACAGACTGAATTTTTCAATTATGATTACAGGCGTGAAATGGTTGGTACCTGACCGGACAAATACTATTTGATTAAAGTATGCCAGGTTTAATTAGAGAGACTTGAAACTGAATCCAGGAGGCTGAAGATTAAAATGCTGAAGAAAAATTATCAGGTACAGAACTGTGCAATACAGAAGGATGTTAGGGGGTTGCTTTAAGGGGATCAATTAAATCCTTAAATTAAAAAACAAACAGAAGAAATATTGGCTCATAAAAATCATGCTATTTATTTCCCATGTTCGTGAATCACTAAGGCAAATAAGACCTAATATTAATAATAGATCTAGTGGAATGATTCCTGCAATTACAATACACCCACTCTTTGTTTAGCAACTTCTTCATTTAGCACACATTTGCAAATATCGCAACAATAAAAAAGCCATCTTATCAATATGTGCCTGACAAAAATACATTCCAGAATGAGAGTAACACTGGCATAGTTGTATGAGAACTTAATTTGTGTGAGACTGTAATACTATTCATTCAAAAGGACTGCAAAAACATCTTTTCAGGTTTCTGAACTCTTAAGATACTGTGTCATTATCACTTAGACCATAACGCTTTAAAAGTCAAAATAAAATCGGGGGATTTTCAGGCTTGATACAGCTGGAGTGTGCATGGAATTATTAGCATTCTTCAGTCCTCTGATTTCTAAAACCAGAACATAATTCTCACATTAAAGGTGGGGGGGAAATGCATTAAAAGCTTGCTAGATTCATATAATCTCAGATGAACTCGAATTATGATGGGATAAATCAAGCTTGAAACGCTATTTTAAGAGCTTTCATTTGCAGGGCTGTTCTTTCTGCTTCTGGGAAATACTAGATTGAACTAAAAGATAAAACAGGAACATACAATTGAATTCAATTCATCCTCCACAGAAGTTGCCTCATTTTGTTCAGTGAGTTCATTCCCCCATAAGCCTGCAAACTATCAAAATGCTCATGTTGTAAAAACACCTTGGATTGGAACAATCACCGTTTATCAGTATATTTAAAGGGAAGGGAAATAATATTGAATTGTTTAAAAACAGTGGACTACTGTGTTTTGTAGAGCTGAATTAAGTATTCTAAATTGCAAGATGTTACTTAAAGCAGTTACTGCAGTCAAAGCTGAGAAGACAGAGAGTGGCTGTACTGACTGTACTGTTCCAATGTAATACAGTAGTCTATTAGTCTGCTTTGAGACCTAGGTAGAACTTAAGGGGAAATATGTCATTAAAAATAATAAACAAGTTCAGGATTGTTAGGTAAGAAAATAAAGATTATAAAAACTTTGACATGGCTATTAGTCCTACTACAGTCAACTTTTTACTTACATTTCCAATACCATGACAACGTTAGCTTTCTCTTCAAAAGCATCTACCAACTGGACAAGTTTTGGATGGTGCAGACAGTTCATTATGCTGATTTCTTGCCTTATGTTTTCTTTATCCTTAGCTGAATACGCTTTAAAAAATTTTCCTGCCCAAACTTTTCCACCTTTTTTCTCAACAAGCCGGAAAACTTGTCCAAATTTACCTCTGAAAAACATAGAAAAAAAATCCCAATGAAATGAAAATATGCAACACAGGAAAACATGCTTTCTGGATGCCCCAGATTCTAGGGTTTAAGATGATTAATGTGGTTCTTATGCTCGGTTGACAGGTATTAGCCAGAATCAGCATGCTTGGATTCACAGGCACAGACATGAAAAGGCAAGAGTTATTGGAATGTGGAAACTGCCCTACAACAGCTCTGATGTTTTTGTACTTGCCTATATAGCACACTTTTTTTTACAATAACTAGCAACAGCTCTCCATGCCCTTGCAATACTTAATATCAGATATCTTAAAATTAGCACACCAAGTATTGAACTTGGAGACCTTAATGTACAAAGCACAGACTTTTCTGTTAAGCAACACAATAATTAATCTAGTAATAAAAGGATTAAAATGTAATTTGAATATGTAGGAAATTTCCCGATTACAAAAGATGTGGAGAAACAAAAAAAGTCCTTTGATCATTGAATATTCTGAGTAAACTAGAGGAGAGGAATCCTAAACAATTTCTTTGTGAATTCTCTACCATGATCTTGAAATCTAGCAGATTTGCCCTTCTACAGAGAACTGACTTTTCAGAAAGAGTGGAGTTGCAAATCTGATAAAATGGATTAGATTTCAACAATAGGATGCATGTCAGAATATAGATGGGTGCCAACCAAGGAGATCCATTTGGACTCACTAAATCTTTCCTTTCTCTATGAATGATGAACAGTTTTTCACAATAGCTGTTTATACATTCTCTTTAATTTAAGGGAAGAGAGATTGTAACTTTATGGCAATAGAACTACTTATCTTAGGGTAGTATTTAAAAGTTTGCAGAGTACTTGGAGAGTTCTTGAGACAAAGAATAAGAGCCAATGTCAGGGACCTGTTTCATCTTGTCATGTTTGTCACTGGGCTAAGTCTGTTTCAGGAAAGTCAACCAACTTGTTCCAGTCTGCGCCTTCTGACATCAGAAATGCATTACTGATCTTCCCTCTGTGCAAGGCTACACAAGAATTCCAATAGTGGTGGATTTATTTACAAAGATGGCTTATTTTATTCCTTGCAAGGGCCATTTATTGGATATGGAAACAGCACTTTCAGATCATGTTTTTAGATACAGACCATGCTTTTAGGTGCAGGAATTGATTAATTGTGTGATCTCAGATTGCGGGTCTCAATTTATATCTAAGTTTTAGAAGTTTCTTCCACCTGTTGCCGTAGACATTTAAGAATCATTTGTCATCTTCAAACCATCCAGTCTCTAAAGAGTTGATAATGAGCCAAATATGAGAACAACACTTGAGGGGCTATGTTTCTTATCAACAGGACAATTGGATTAAATTGTTACCTCAATTGATTGTAACAACTGAGTGTATTTCTCCATATGTATATGTGTCTTTCAGGAAACCTACATCTAAGTAGCTAACCCAGTATATGCTGTACAGCAGGAGAAACTTTCCAGTGCCATTTGATGTTGTACAGCAAGATTTGTCTTTTGGGTAGCTAAAAGGTTTGGGTAGGTGTTACGGTTTATGTAATAAGTGCCAATCACACTGTCATTAGTGTGAATATATTCTCTGTTTCTCCAAAAGCTGAACTGTCACTGGCAGTTGCCAAAATGATCTCTTCTATATTTAGTTTCAGAACAATTCCATAAAGTTAAATCAATTGATTGGTAAATGAGGAAGATAGAATGTTTTTTTTTTTTTTTATTCTTGTTGATATCTGGGAAATCTATGCCTTCTTACATCACAAACTATAGCTTAATTTTTTAAAAATAGTATCAATAAAAAATAACTCATACCTATATCTTTCACATCATATTGAAAAATTGTCCATTTGGCAATATAGGAAACAAACCTTATGGCAGCAAGGCTGTAGAATCTGATTAAAAAGCTAATTACTGAAACAGACCCAAAGGTCCAATTTTATTGTTCCCAATTAACTGTAAAATTATTATCATTTGATGACTGCAAATATTAAGATGGCACACTCATTTGGTAGAAAATTATTTGAGTATGAATAATAAGATATACCTTAGAGACTCACTTAACATGCATTTAAAATAGAATAGCACTGACAATAGATTTTTAATGAGTCAATGTACTTTTTCAGTAAAAAGGGAAAACACATTGTTATACTTACGATCCCAATCTTTCTTCAACATGGTAGAATTCTGAAACTTTTTGTTCTGTATTGATAGATACTGTCCGATAATCAATTTCTGTTTCTTTCTCTTCTACAATTTAGTACAAAAATATTTAATTACAAAAAATTCCCTTATATACTATAAATCCCATATTTTGCATTAGTCAAGGTCTTACCATCATCAGATCCTTCAGCTTCTTCTTCTTCTTTAGGGCCTAAAAAAACAGACATATATGTATATATATGCCACTTTAGAGTCATAATCCACCTTGTCTACTTCCCTGTTTTATTTCAAATGCCTTGTGACTCCTTTCTGGAATAAGGCACTTATGCACACTGAACTTGTTCTGAAGTTTGGAGGTATACAATATTGTTGAACTGCTTTCCTATGTACTGTGATCCGCCCAATGACCGATCCATGAACATTTTCATGGTTGCCAATGTGCTGGAAATACTGAAAGGAAAAATTCTAACTCCTGATCATTTAATGGGAACACCTAACTCCTGGCTATTGTTGGCAATATAATTTGAATTCTTATTTGGGCACTTCAGATTTGTAAGCTTGACCTTTTTTCTCCCAACATATGCTTTGCAAATAGGTTCCCAAATTGAATTTTCCTTCTCTCTCATCTTACAAATTTATGTTGTTTTACCAAAATAATATATATATATTAATGCAAGATATATTCTTTTCCTTATATTATTCCTCCACTCCAAGCAGAGACATTGTATAGCAGCTTTACTAACAACATATTATTTGTTTACTTTTTTTTAGAAGAAAGCTTTTGGGTTAACTTTCTATAAGCACTTGGTATTTGTTTTTAAAAAATTAGCTTCGTTATTGCAATTCTCATCCTATTTATATCTCTTAAGATACCATTTATGGGAAAGAGCTACACTACAGTGATAGAATAGTGTGATTTGTATGCAGGTTAGCAGTCACCAGTTATGAGGATCAGATGGCTATTCATGAGAAAGCTTCTGTTTGGGACAGTCAGAGCAGACAGTAATTATCTGATCTAGCTTAAGACAGTATCTTGTGAAACTACAGACTGAAAATAAGCTTTCCAAATTCTTTTATGAGGTTTATAAATTAATATTTGGTATTTATTTTAATAAATGTTATAAATATAAAATTGTCACTATCATGTAGAGGACACCTGAAGACCTTCCACTGCTCCAAAACTTCTTTTATTGCCAGGCATGATCAATCTTCATGCCATTTGCATATATCTGGCAGTATACCTGGAGTCTTATCCTCACTTTTGAATGCAGGAACTAGTAAATGCTACACCATCAGTATCTTCTGAATGTTCCAATGTTAATGTAATAAATTATAAATAAAACTTGTATCTTGTATCTGAATGTTTATTTTATTTCATTATTACAGATTGTTGTGCTGAAGCAGAGCTATAATGCATGGCCTCCAAAGAAGGCTGGATTCAGATTAAACACATGCCTCAGGCTTGCATACAAAGTATAATCACATTTATTACATTTCCTTTTATAACTTAAAAAGTTTGCAATTTTTTTTCCACTGACAGGGTTGTGGGGAGGTTGCAGCACAGAAGAATCTTTCCTCTATATGGACTGTTCTTTAAAACAGTTGTTTTCCATTGCTTTCTTTCTTGAAATGAACACATTTTTGACAGTGCAATTATACAGTAAGTATTTCAGTGAGATTCCCTTAATGAAATCCTGAGTGATCAAAAAGTGAAAGAATCCTACAAATATATAAACTATGTTTATATGTTTATATAAACATATATATGTTTATATGTTTATATATGTTTATATGTTTTACTCTAAAATAATACTATGAACTCTTTTATTTGGACTCAAATCTATAAAGAGGGCATACAGAGTGTATCTTAAAAAGGAAACTGGATATTGAAACACATGATCCATTGTTTATGGGCTGAATGTAAAAAAAAATTCCTTTAAAAAATAAAACAACTTGTTATTTCAAGTGCTTAAGCCTGGCTTTCTGGAACTCTTCAGATACATTGGATCTCAATATTCAATCTCCAAATGGGGCTCTGCTGGTTGGCATTTTTAGAAATTGCTGTCCAAAACAGACAGAAGAAAGTTAACCTAAGATACTATTTGGGGGCTGTATTATCTTTGTTCAGCAAGTTATATAGTATAAATCATAAATGCATTTGAGTATGATTGAAATTTCCTGGAAAAGATGAAACCTGCACAAAAAATTTCTTCTGTGAAAAGTATTTTATGGCAAAAGACTGACATTTTCAACGTGCAATTGATGAGGAACTTCATAATGAAATGAGAGATCAGAAGTTTTTTCTTCATGTTTTCAATGATCCTTCCTCTTCATGATTAATTTTGTTTTGCTGCACATTTACAATGTAATCTTACATAGGTAAAGCATTAAAGGAGCTACTTTAATCCTATGAACCAATCAAATGATGCCAAGGTATCTAAAAGCTAGGTACCTGCTGTGGAATATAAGCTTTGGAAATATTTCTTGTTCTATTCACCTTAAGCAGTAAAATCCTGTTGGGCTTAAGAAGTTGTGCTGTTTGTCATTAATTTTAATGAAATTTTCACCTTTTAGTAGAATAGAATAGAACATAGTTGAAAGGGACCCTGGAGGTCTTTTAGTCCAACCCCCTGCTTAGGCAGGAAACCCTACACCACTTCAGATAAATGGTTATCCAACATCTTTTTAAAAACTTCCAGAGTTGGAGCATTCACAACTTCTGGAGGCAAGTTGTTCTAACTGTCGGGAAATTTCTCCTTAGTTCTAAGTTGCTTCTCTCCTTCATTAGTTTCCACCCATTGCTTCTTGTCCTTCACTCAGGTAGTTTGACTCCCTCTTCTTTGTGGCAGCGCCTGAGATATCGGAACACTGCTATCATATCACCCCAGTCCTTCTTTTCATTAGACTAGACATACCCAGTTCTTGCAACCATTCTTCATATGTTTTAATCTCTAGTCCCCTAATCATCTTTGTTGCTCTTCTCTGCACTCTTTCTAGAGTCTCAACATCTTTTTTACATCGTGGCGACCAAAACTGAATGGAGTATTACCACTGGCCTTACCAAAGCATTATAAAGTGGTATTAACACTTCACAATTCTATCCCTCTGTTTGTTTATGCAACCTAGAACTGTGTTGGCTTTTTTGACAGCTGATGCACACTGCTGGCTCATATTTAAATGGTTGTCCGCTAGGACTCCAAGATCCCCCTCACAGCTACTACTATTAAGCAAGGTACCACATATACTGTACCTGTGCATTTGATTTTTCTTCCCTAAATGTAGAACCTTACTTTTTTCACCATTGAATTTCATTTTGTTAGATAGCACCCAATGTTCAAGTCTGTCAAGATCCTTCTGTATCTTAAGCCTATCTTCCGGAGTGTTGGCTATTCCTGCTAGCTTGGTGTCGTCTGCAAATCTGATGAGTTCCCCATCTATCCCTTTGTCCAAGTCATTGATGAAGATGTTGAAGAGTACTGGGCCTAAAACAAAGCCTTGGGGTACTCTACTGCATACTTCCTTCCATGTAGATGCAGTTCCATTGAGGACTATGCATTGAGGCAGTTGGTCAGCCAGTTACAAATCCATCTGGTGGTGATGCTGTCTAACCCATATTTTTCTGCTTTATTTAGTAGTAGGCTATGGTCTACTTTATCAAATGACTTACCAAAGTCCAAGTAAATTATATCGCAGCATTACTCTGGTCCACTAATTTTGTTACTTTGTCAAAGAATGCAATAAGATTAGTCTGGCATGATCTGTTTTTAACAAACCCATGTTGGCTTTTGGTTATTACTTTGGATTGGATTGGATACTTTGGATTACTATCATTGGATTGTATGTGAGGCTTTTTGCTCCAATGTGTGATGGTTTTATTCCATCATATATTGACCAGGTAAGCAGGAGTATTATTTATAATAAACATAAAAGCAAAAGCATTTTGTGATTATCTTTTTCCTCTGCCCTGTGCTAGATTGTTTTCTAAATAAACAGTCTTTTGAAAACAATCTGCTTTCAAGTTTTGGAGAATCAGACTTCATATACAGAATTATATTTTCAACTAAGCTGCAATACCTTGTTCTCAAAAACAGCTATTATCTGTCAATTCTTTGTTGATGTACATATAAGGAAATGGCACAGTCTGTACCACATCCTGGTCATGATAATCTAAAAATACTGTACTGTAATTCATAAGCCTCCCTCCATCCCAAGATCACAAAGCAGTCCTTTTTGAAAGATGTACATACCCCTTTTCATTAATAATTTAAAATATTTTATGCTTATTGTGTCAGTTACCATATAAAAGACCTGCAAAGTAATTCAGAACAGCATTTTAGAGATGGGAATTCAAGTTGTAAGGAAGAGTGGTTTATTATTATAAAATGCCTTATGGGCAACTGGTCCATAAAACTCAGATTTGTCTTTGCCAAATATTACAGAGAAAACAATATAACCTACTATTTAAGTATAGTTTACTAACGCCAAGCTATCTAATAACTCATAGCCAGACTAATGTTTAAATGATGAATTACGAGGAAGAAAGTGATGAACTGAATTTTTGCACTCTAACAGCAAAACTCTTACTTTGCTGAATTTAAAGTAGAAAGATAGCAACAAAGATTCAACTATAATTCATAAGACTAAAGCAAATATATCTTTCCTAAGACAATAACACTCATTTCCAAATACCAGTATTCATTATCAAACCAAAAAGTTTGGATCTTGTAACTAACTGGTTCATATTGAGATACAAATAGATAAACCTCCACTTTATAATTTTATTGCATTTAGAAGTACACAATTCCTAAGTGACTCTGGGCAGCTTATGTCTTAAAAGAAACAATAAAATGAACGAAAAAAACTTCATACTTCTGAAAAAAAAAACCTACCTCACCAAAAAAGCCAAAACCAAACAGAGGGTCAACAACCATTCTAACTCCAAGCTGAGCCAGGTTTTTGAAAGAATTACAAATCAATTGTAGGGTGGGAGCCACATGGATTTCAGATGTGAGGGATGCTCTTCCAGAAGGCTTTCATGTGTGTTCACATAACCCACCCTCACTTCCTCATTTTGTGTAAAGGGATTGGATGCACTTCTAGTAACTAGCGTTTCTGTGATATAGAAATATTTTAAAGCATAATCCCTTGTAGTACTTACCTTCTTCTTTCTTTCCTACTTTTACTAGCTCAGATTCATGACTTGGCTCACTTATCCCATACACATTAGCAGCTCGCACCCTGAATTTGTACTCCCGGTCAGCTAGAAGATCATGGGCATTGTATGAAGTGCTGCGGCAAGTGGTGAGATCTGTCCATTTCTTGTCCACTGTGTCCCATATTTCCACACTGTAGGATTGCACTGCACTCCCACCATCATACGAAGAGCCATACCATGAAAGGGTGAGGGAAGAACTCCGAATATCAGATGCACAGGGGGTTCCTGCTGGAGGATCGGGCTTATCTGCAGATAGGGAAATGTATGTGCAATGTATTATTACTGTTGTTGTTCTTGGTTACTTGTTGAATTTATTTGCTGCCTATCTTTCTGTGGGGCTACTCTAGGTGGCTTACAATAATAAAAAAAGAAAAAGGAAAGGAGTGTGAACAGAATAGAATTAAAATAATAGAACAATAAAATACAAAATGAAAAAGAGAACACAACAAGAATACATCAATATGATAATCAAAAACAATCATTACCTCAGCAAATCCACTTTCTTATTTCTCATACAGAGGAAAGGCTAAGCTTGAAGTAAATTTGAAAAATTTAGTTTTTCTCAAGACAGCAAGTCACACTTTAAGACTTTACCTACATAGTGTGGGACACAAACTTGTTAGATTTGAAGAATCCTAGAGTGTTTCTGTAATCCTACACTCATAACTTACTTAAATCATGGATTCAACAATGATATTTTATACTCAACACTCCTTACCTTTCATTTATCATTCTGATTTAGAAGACAGTAAGGGACAGAAGTGATTTGTCAGCAGGCGAGTCTTTGGTCATGCAATTATTATCCATCGTAGTACTTTATGCTACATGCCAGAATCAAGAGATTATGTTTGGTCAAGATACTGAACTGATATAAATCAGCATATTAAGGTCTGTGTTTCATGTGGGGCTGTGCTACCTCTGATATTTGCATGCAGAAAAAAATATATGCTACATGAATACACATTTAGTAAATCACACATTCACAGCACACATACACATATGGTTTTCTGCCATAGTGCCACACCCTAAAATGAAGGTAAGCATTTTCTTGTCCAGAGATAACAGAATCTTTCATACTTTCTCTGTTGGATGAACAGATATTTTGTTGAGAAGCATCATGCCTATCTATTTGTGTATGTATATGCATATGCATATGTATATAATAAAAAGCTAGCCATAATTTAAAATAAAAATTCAATTTCTAAGAGGGAAGATTAAAGTTTGGAACCCAGCACAATATATAACTGTAAAACTAAATCAATTTAAAAGAAACATAAATCTTCTGTTACTTGTATAGGTGCACTAACAGCAAAAGAGCAAACCATTTTCAGTCCTAAAAAATTAGGACTGAATTTTTCAAGGAACTGAATAAAATGCTTCCACACATAAAAGCTATTTTACTAAACAGTACAATCCTAAATATATTTACTAAGCTAATATAACCAGTAGTAATAATGGAAGTTAGAATTGCTAGGTCAAGACTCATTGTTCCTTATGCTGCATACTATAACAGGCTGCAAAACCATCATTCCCTAATTTATGGCCCATATTGGAAAAGTTGGACAAAGTCAATAAGGTGCAGATGCCATGGGGTAGGGTAAGCAACGGGAACCCTAACAATGGCTACCACCAAAGGCAGCCACCAAATTGAGAAGCATCATGCCTTGAAAACATATGTTGAGAGAGACAAAGACAAGGTTTGACTCCTTAATGTGCTTGCCAGCTTCCCAGAAGAACTGGTTGGCTGCTCTGGGAAACAAGATGCTCTATTTGTTGAAACATCAACTAGAATCACTGCAAATCTCTATTTTTAATGAATGGACTGTAAATACTACTAACTTCAATGGAATCTGTTTTCAAGCATCTATATTTGGCTGCAGCTTTATGGCAAATGCTATTAATTGATATCAAAATTAATGGATTGTGTTCATGTTTATTCAGTAAGGGAGAAAAAGATTGGATATAAGAAGTGATATTTATGAATGGGCTCTGTGTGTTACTGTGTATGAATGTTAAAACTTTCTTAAGGCATGGAAAAAATCATTACAGCTGGAAATATTGCAGATAAATACTGGTAGATTTATGTTTGGTACAATTATGTCATATTCATAATGTAGTGTTAGTGAATACCCATTACTGGGTCTCTCCCTTGTGTTTTAAAAACATGGATGTTTTGTTTCCCTCTTGGCAGGTCTGATCAGCTGTAGTAGTAGCATTCACAAGTAATGTTTCAGTTTTTATTTAAGAAGTTCTTTAGTGTTTAATCTTCAAATGTCAATATGTTATTACTTTTAATATTTTGTGCAGTATAAGCAGTATTAGAAAGCATTTGGAAAAGAAAAAATGCAGAGAAAATTTCTCTCTCCACAAATTTGTGTTTACTTTGCCAGCAATATCATTATTATTATTATTATTATTATTATTATTATTATTATTATTATTATTATTATTATTAAATTTATCAGCATTATTATGACATAGAATAGCATGAAAAAGCATTTGATAAAGTGACTAAATTAGTGGATCAAGGAAATGCTGGTGATATAGTACATTTAGATTTCAGTAAATCATTTAGTAAAGTAAATCTCAGCCTGTTTCTTGGTAAGACAGAACAATGTGGGATAGACAATACCACCATCTGATAGATAATTGTAGTGGGCTGACCAAACAGATTCAGCATATGGCTGTCAATGGAACTACATCTACATGGAAGGAAGCATGCGGTGGAGTACCTCAAGGTTCTATCTAAGGCAAAACATCTCTCAACATCTTCATAAATGACCTAGATAAGATAAACAAAGGGGTGCTCAGCAAATTTGCAAATGACACCAAGCTGGGGGGAACTGCTAACACTCAAGATTTAGAAGACTCTTGACACACTTAAGCATCGGGCCCTATTCAACAAGATACAATTCTGCACTTAGGTTGGAAAAACCAAATGCACAGGTACAGAACAGTTAGAACCTGGCTCAACAGTAGTGCTTGGGAGAGCGATTTAAGAGTCTTGGTGGACCACTACTTAAATATGAATCAGGTGCCAAAAAAGCCAGTGCATCAAGGTTGTATTAACAACATTCCCTATTGATGTTGCTTGTCAGAAAGTCACAAAAAGTGATCAAATGACCTCAGAACAGTGCAACTGTCATAATTATGAGACAATGGTCAAGCTTCTGAATTTGGATCACATGATGCTGCAACAGTAATAAGCCTGAAAATGGTTAAAATTCATTTTTTTCAATGCTTCAAATGGTAACTGAATGAACTGTCATAAGTTGAAGACTACCTGTACTTATTATACATGTGCAAGCTTGTTCTGGATCACATTGTTTCTAAAAAATGAACACAAATATTTCTATGCATGCTAAAAATTTATATATGTAGCCATATATACCTGCACATAATTATGCTCAGAATTTGACAGCAGAAGTCAAGGGCAGAATGTAACTTGTTTTAGTTCCCTGCAACCAGGTCACCAATTACAGCACTTTAATTTTTTTCTCATGAGCAAGGAAAAAAAATTAAAAGAGCATACATGGACATAAGTGAAATAGGAATGTCTAAGCCCTTCTTTCTAAGGATCTAATAGATTTATTCTATCTATCCTATGAATGGGCAGTAATTACTACATTCCGTTGCTTCCAGGATGATATTGAATTACGTCTACATGAATTCTACAGCCTTCCAAACTCTTAACTGATTCATCTCCTTGGAAGTACAAGAGCTAGTTTTGCTATGCCATCCCTCATTCTAATTACAGCCTGTGTATTTTTATTGTCACTTATGCATTTATTTCTATTTATATCCCACATTTTTGCCCATAGGAACACAATGTCCCATTATAGAAGCAGGGTGCACCCAGTAAAACCTGGACCCAGACAAAAATGCTGTATTAATTTTAGTCTACTAAGCATTGGAAATATTTAAAATATTGCCAGTAATTTCAACAATTTAAAACAGACACCATGGCCTGGAAAGGTTAAGCAAACATTCACACTGGACTTCACACTTAGATGCTCATATCATGCCAATCCTATGCTTCTTGAATTTCATTTTTCTAAATAAGTATTCCCATGCTTTCACAATCTGTCATAATTAATTTTCTGTGGTGGTTTCTGAGATACAGCCAGAGTATGAAACAGAAGGGACCAACAAGTGAGCTTATCCAGCAGTTTTAAAGTTAGTTGTGTTTATTTGGTTCATTTCTATATTCATAAAGGATGTAATATGGCCTAACAAATGTGTAGGAGGACAATTATGAATGCATCTTATCACTGAAAACTTGAATTACATCAGGAAGAAGAGTAAGCTTCAAAGCTTCAATATGCTGGCTTTTAGATGTTAATATTACAACATGCAGTGGCACGTGACTATTATTGCAAAACTGGTGTATTTAACTTTATTAAAACTGGTTCAAATAAATGGAAATGTTGCTCATTGGGCTTTCATAGAGGAGGCTGAGATCTTTGAGAAAATCCCTTTTGTCATAATTAAAATGTGTGAGGGTGACTGCTTTCAGATTTTGAAATGCTTTGCTAAGGATGCTCACACAAGCCTCCTTTCTTTTATTTTTTAATCAGTTTGAAAAATATTGTTATTAAGGCAAGTCTCTATTATCTAAGATAATTTGCTAGGTGGTGCTGTTTGTGTTGCAATTGTGTTTTCAGTAATGTTTTCATTATCCTTAACAGTAAGAGCTTTTTAAAAAGTAATTGATCTTTTTGTCAAAATCTTGAACACCAATTGCTGGTGTAAAGGCAAACATAAATAAAATAAAAATCAAATAACTCTGGGTGGACAATAGTAATATGGGATGTGGGTTCTTCCTTGTGCACATTCTCAAAATCAGTTATCCAGAGGCATTAGCATTCATTTCAAAATTCTAGCTTCACAATTCCAACAGTTTACTCACAGACTGTTCTCCATTCAGGATGGAAGCAGCTTCTCAAGAAAGTTCTCTTTAGATACCTTGGCTCCTTTTTGAGTGATCATATTACCATTCCACAGCATTATTAGCTATTGAGAAACTTGCCAGCCAGATACAGAGCAGGCATAAAGCAACAATTAATTCTTTTCCATGGGCTCGTCTGTTTAGCCAGAGAAGGTATTTAATATACTGCTAAAGCTGGCTGGCTGATGTCCATGCCGACATTACTGGCAAAGACTGCACTTGAGATTCATTTGTGGGAGAAAAATGAAACCATAAAAGGCCATAACTGAACTCTAAGTTACTGCTCTCAGGGCTTGGGGTCACTGTAAAACATCTCTGCTTTCATTGGAAAAAAAAACATTGTGTAGCTTATATTTTCAAGGGAGGAAAGAACTGTAATTTAAAGGCATTATTCTACAATATATAGATGTTAAAGAATTCTATTTTTAGAAAAAAATTGGATTTAGACAAGAAATGGGTAGGTTTTATTTAAAAAATCTTCATATAATTAAGTTCCATAATAAACAGAACTTTCTCATAAAACTGTATCTTTTTCAACACTGAAGCTACAGTGAACTTTAATTCTCTATGAGAGCTTCTTTGCTTCCTAAAATGTGTCAGTTGAGTAGACAAATTATCTAATGTGGCATCTTTGATTATGTTATTTTACAACACTTTCTCTAGTTAAATCTTATAGCTAAAATAAATAATTATTGAATGACAATATTGAATTCCAGTGATTTCTTATGCATTTATGAAAATCTTGGAAAGTATCTTTTCATCTTCATACATTATTATATAACTTGCTTTGATAATATTTAGAAAATTTTAAACACTGAATTATATAATGTTTCCAATTTTTTCTGCAAAGTTGAGAGACTTTCATCAAGGCTCATTAAGATAAAAAGGTATAAGGAAGATGAGCAACATACTGGGTAATTAAAAAAACCAAACCTCAATGTAAAAAAATGCATTGTTTTTGCAAATAAAGTTAGTATCAGAACCATGAAATAGATAGTGGCAGCTATATTAATAAATTTTGGAAAGGAAAGTTTCTAAAATCTTTTATTGACTCCTTTGAAGTTACCATCTCCAAGCCAAAAATTCCTGAAAATTTAACGTACTTTCAATATTTTGTAAATTTACCCATGTCTTTATGCTATCAGATAACAAGGATCAAACTTTATGGATTTAAGATTAATATTTTTCCAGGGAAACAATTTTTTAACTTGAGTAAAAGGTGTCAATTTCCAAATTTATCGGACAAACAATTTGCTTTTCTCTTAAACAATCTAAATCACTCATTATTTATGTTTTGTTTCTCTGTCTTTGTAGTTCTTTCATATGTAACCTGGAATATCCCAACTCTACTATTTTACTTGCTGATTTTTCCATCAATACATTGTTTTGGATCTGGAATAACCTGAAATATGCTCAACTATAGGGGACAAAAAGAGGAAATTATCTAATACCTTTAGTCAATCAATCAAATCATCTAGCCTAGTAAAGCTGCCATTAATACACACTGCTTTCAATTTCACATTTGAAAAAAAAAGATGATCAAAACTCACACCAATGGTTATTATAAACAGGCATTTTATTGCCTGTACTATTTCCTGAAATTTAACTATTTTGACAGCTCATGCTAATTTTCCCAGTACAATAATAAAAAACCTCCCTGCAACAACCTGACCTAGCTAAGAAAATATATTCTACCATAAATTAAAGCCATGTTTAAAATGATAGTAGATGGTTGTTGGAAATAACAGATACAAATTTACACAAATTTATTAAAGAGATACAGATAGAACAGATAATTGTTGCTTAGGGAAATAATGCTATCTGTTGCTGTGCTTCTGGCTAAACGTCCACCCTCAATGGCTTAAATATCTTGGCATCCTCATGAAAGGTGTTCCTCAAAATCTCATACCTTCTTGAATACTCTGGGTAAAATGAGAATGGTGATTCCCCTTTTGTTATCTGGGCATTCTCAGACAACAGCATTGCACACCATTCTAGCTATGAACAAGATCCTGACACAGGTACAGTCCTGTCAATCAAGACAAAGAAGTGCAGAAATAAACAGTGCAGTAGTTGGGCTTCCATTAATCCTGTTTTGTGTCATAGCATTAGCTGCTCACATTATATTTATCATTGTGGGAGAGCCAAATACAGGAGATTGCTGTGTTAAATCTTTCTATGGTACACTTCTCGAGACAAATTACTAAGGGAGGTCGAGTAACATATAGGTGGCCTAGGAAAAAACACAACATTTTTGTAGTGGAATGTGGGATAGAAAATAGATGAGGTAACTTGAAGGTCAGGCTTTGGGTTTGGGGTTTTCCATTCTGATATGCCAGTTATAGCACTTGCACTTTAATCTGCTTCTAATAACAAAATAGTGCAAAGTTTTGATCATAGAAGTCATGATCAGAAAGAACCCCAAGAAACAAAAGGGCCTCTGGGGTCATAGTGCTCCTGAATTTACAGGTTGTTCATTTCTGTTCTTGAACAGGAATACTTCACTAAAGGTGATCTCAGTCATGTTTACTCAGTGCAGGAGGAAACTATTCAAAGTGAATTGAGGGAAGACGGCCCAGAATAGAAGCTACTGTTAAAGACAGAAGAAAGATGAAAATGAAAGTGCAAACCTACTGCTGCTGAAAAGCATGGGTGTTTTTGAGAATTGGATCAGTAATAAAACATTATAATTGTTCTGTACGCTCATTTGCATTCTTGAAACCCCGCGTTTTGATTGGTCAAAGCGCGGGGTGATCTGGTTGGTTTAGCGAGCCGTGCTGATTGGCCCGCTAAGAATCTCCCGCGATTGGTGGATACAAGTCACCGCGAGACCACCACCCACCATGGCGAATTCCACTCCGCCTCCGACACCTCGGACGAGGAGGAGGAAATCCATCAGCTCCAGGCGGGATGCGACCAGTGCAGTCGGCGGGGTCGTAAGTCGGGGACCGCATGTGCTGGTTGCGGAGGCGACCACCCGAGATCTGAGTGCCATTTCTTCGACGCAGTCTTCCGGCACTGTGACAAAAAGGGTCACATCGCCCGCGTCTGCCGATTAAAGAAAGCCTACAGCCCCAGACGGCGGGACCACAGCGAGTGGAGACAGGACAGCACAACCCCCCAGAACCAGAGATCGCCCAGCCGACAGCCGATGGGACCGGAGCGGGCGAACCTGACGAGGTGGCAAGACCTGGCGGAAGGAGGAAACACACCAGAAGGTCATCATCGGCCACGCATCAACCACCGATGCCTGAAAAGTCTACGTGGAGGTAGGCATCGAAGGCGAGCCATGCAAAATGAAGGTGGACTCTGGGTCCTACCTCTCCATGGTCACCTGGCAAGAAATCAAATGCTTGGTGCCTACCATCCACAAGAAGGGACTGGAGAACCAGAGACTAATCATCAAAGACTACCAGGGAAACCGCATCCTGGTAGTCGGAACCGGACAATTCAAAGTGACATTTAAGGGCCGCACTGCGAAGCTTCCCCTGACAATTGTGGACCATGACAGACCCAGCCTTTTGGGACTGCAATGGTTCGCACCGCTCGGCATCGAAGTCACGGGCATCAATCACATCGCCGAGACCGATTGGGAGCAGCAACTGGCACAGGACTTCCAGGAAGTGTTCGACGGCACCCTAGGCAAGTACCGAGGGCCCCCCATCTCCTTCAGCCTAGACCCTAACATTCTCCTGAGACGCCTAAAACCACGGCAGGTACCTTTTGCACTCAGGCCAAAAATTGACAAGCAAATTGACAAGCTCGTCAAGCAAGGGGTCCTACAACCATTGACCATGCCCAGTGGGAAACCTCAATAGTCACCCTAGTCAAGCCCGATGGGTCGGTGAGAATCTGCGGGGACTATAAGGCCACCCTAAATTGCGCCTTGCAACAAAGCGCCTACCCCGTCCCAGTAGTGCAGCATCTTCTACACTCACTGGGGGGGGGGCAAGGTTTTTGAGAAACTCGACCTGGCCCAAGCATACCAACAGCTGCCGGTTGACACAGAAACCGCAGAGGCGCAAACCATAGTCACCCACCGGGGAGCTTTCCGATGTAACCGACTCCAGTTTGGAGTCAGCGTGGCGCCTGGAATTTTCCAGAGCCTCATGGAGAGACTCTTGCAAGGCATCAAGGGGGTGGTGCCCTACTTCGATGATGTGCTGGTGTCGGCAACCAACCAGCGAGAATTAGAGGGTCGGCTAAGGGAGGTGCTAACCAAATTCAAGGAAACCGGGCTAAAAGCGAAGAGGGAAAAGTGCCAACTTTACATAGAGCGGGTTGAGTTCCTGGGGTACCTCTTAGACTGGCATGGCATCCACCCAACCGCAACCAAAATCAGAGCCATTAAGGAAGCCCCCACACCCAGGACTAAAACAGAACTGCAGGTGTTTCTGGGACTGCTTAATTTCTACAATATTTTCCTGCCCCACAAGGTGACTGCGGCGGAGCCTTTGCATAGGCTCTTGGACAAGGCGGCTACCTGGACTTGGGGGAAATGCGAGAAAGCCGCCTTCAGGAAAACAAAGAACCTGCTCACCTCGGATGCCGCCCTCATCCAATACAATGAGACCCTACCACTCACCGTCACATGCGACGCCTCACCCTTCGACGTCGGCGCCGTCCTCAGCCACACAATCCCGAATGGAAGAGAAGCACCCATTGCTTTCTTCTCCAGGACACTCACCAAAACGGAGCGGAACTATAGCCAGCTGGACAAGGAGGCCCTAGCCATCATCGCAGCAGTGAAGAGGTTCCACGAGTACCTCTACGGCCGCACATTCACAATCATCACGGACCACAAGCCGTTGCTGGGCATCCTAACAGGGAACCGGGCCACTCCGAACATTTTATCTCCCAGGATGACAAGGTGGTCCAAATTCCTTGCCGCCTACAGCTACCGGCTCACACACCGACCCGGTAAGACTATCACACATGCAGACGCTTTGAGCCGCTCACCTCTACCTGATCTAGACACCGACCCAGCACCCACGACAAGCACCCTCAGCATATAGACTCTGCCCGAGCTACCCATAACCGTGTCAGACATTGCCCGAGAAACTAATAAAGACAAACGTCTGGCACGGGTGTTACATTGGGTAGAGAAAGGGTGGCTGGAAAAGGAAAACGACGAAGTATTCAAAGCATTCCAGAACCGGCAAACAGAACTCTCGCTACAAAAAGGGTGTGTACTGTGGGGGGATAGGGTGGTTATTCCGGAAAAACTGCAGGGGAAGGTATTGGAATTGTTACACGAGGGGCACCCGGGCATAGTTAGAACGAAAGCCCTGGCCCGGAGTTACGCTTGGTGGCCAAGGATGGATAAACAAATCGAGGCCTGGGTGGCAAGGTGTCAACGCTGCCAAGAAACCAGACCGAGCCCTCCCACGGCACTGATCCTGGAATGGGAAACCCCCAGGGGACCTTGGTCTAGGGTCCACATAGACTTTGCTGGGCCTACCAAGGGGCATACATTCCTGGTAACCGTAGATGCTTACTCCAACTGGCTGGAGGTAAGCAACATGAAATCCACCACCACAGAGGCCGTGACCAAGGAACTTTGCAAACTATTCGCAACCCACGGCCTCCCGGATGTCATCATGTCGGACAACGGGCCCCAATTCACCTCGCTGGAATTTGAAAAATTCCTAGTGGAACGGGGCATACGACACGCACTGACAGCTCCGGCGCATCCGGCGGCGAACGGAAGGGCGGAACGGATGGTTCAATTCACGAAAAAAACCATCCAGAAAATCGAACACGGGGAAATCCAAGACAAAATAAATAAAATGCTTTTTATACAACATATAACCCCGAACACAACAATGAACAAAAGCCCGGCAGAGCTACTAATGGGGAGGAAAATAAGGTCCCCACTCGACAGACTGCACCCCACATACAACCCAGAAAACCCCCCAAACTCCTCCAGCAAGCACCGGTCTTTTGCGCCGTCTTCGCAAAAAACCTAACCGGAGACCCACTATGGGTACCAGCAACCATAACCCAACTGATAGGTCCCCACTCGTACCGGCTGCAAACAACCGACAGACGAGCGTGGAAACGCCACATCGATCAAATAAGATCGAGAACGGCCACAAGAAACACAACCGACATGCAACCAGACACAGACAATCCCCTTAACACAAGCCAAGAGGGGAGGGAATACCCCGGGAACCAAAATCCAGAAAAAAGGAACCAGCCATACTCACCAGCAAGCAGCCAGCTCGGGACCTCACTAGGGAGAAGCAGCCAAGCCAGCTCGACCAGCCTGGAAAGGCCAGGCGGGAGCGGCGAAAACTGCAGCTCAACCAGCCCGGGTAGACTGGGAGGGAGCTGCGACAAGTGGCCCGGCAAGGCCTACCAGGCGGTTCCATCGACGAGGCCGAGAGACACAGAGAACCTGACCGAACTGGCCGGGAGCCAACCAATGACTGACCTGCGCAGGTCCAGTAGGCAAGTGCGGAGCCCTGCCTACTTATGGGACTACGTTACGTAGGACCAAACCAAGAGGGGAGGGGTGTTCTGTACGCTCATTTGCATTCTTGAAACCCCATGTTTTGATTGGTCAAAGCGCGGGGTGATCTGATTAGTTTAGCGAGCCACGCTGATTGGCCCGCTGAGAATCTCCCACGATTGGTGGATACGAATCGCGGGAGATTCAAAGCGGTGCCATTGGCCGCGGCCACCGTGGCTTGAGAATAAAAAGCCGCTGTTTTTCCCTTGGAACCAGATCGGTTCTGGGGGCTAAATAAAGAGCTGAAACCATAGTCACTGCCTCCTGGTTTACTTGCCGAACGGACACGACAATAATAGCAGCCTTGGTTCATCATTCACGCTAAAAGCATGTTGGAACAAACCTTTAACAACCTTAGAGAAATTAAATCTAGTTAATATCAGGACAATTTCATTCTACAATCTCAATCTGTATATAGACAGTAGAAGACAGTACTCCAACTTCTTATTGAAACAATTCTTCTTATTTGTTATATATTAATAATTTCCCTTTGAATTAGAATTGCTTTTTAAAGTTAATTTATTTTACAACATCTAATTATATAGCTAATTATCTATAATTAGATAAATAGCTTAAGTACTCCAAATGAAAACACAACCTGATTCTAGAAACATGAAAAACAAAAATAAAACCAACATTTTTTATACTTACCTACAACTGTGAGGTTAACTTGGGCTTGCTTACTACCCAGCTTGTTTTCCACTACTAAAGTATAACATCCACAATGTTCCTGCTTTGTGGAGGAGATGGTCAGCATACTGCTATTCTCAGCATTCTCAATTTTGATGTGTTCATTTTCTTGGAGCTGCCAAATTAAAACAGGTAGATTAATATAGATATTCTAAAAATATAGTAAACTAGGATTTCATAGGCTAAATATACCAATATTAATAGGAAATAATAAAAAAAGTGTGTTTGGCTGATTATAATATCCTGTCTTATCTTGAGATCACCCCTGTATATATTCTCTTGTGATATTAATCTCATTTTTAGTCAAGAAAAGCCTTAGAGAAGATATTCCTATCCCACTGATAGACTTGACTTTCAACCCAATCTCATCTAAGAATGCTTAGAATCAAGAAATTATGAACATCTCACCCAATTCAATCAAAATTTAAATTTAAAATTGCACCTTTGGCGGGAAAGAGAGAAAATGAAATTTGATTTTGTGTTTTAACAATTAAAGTAAATTATTAATATAGAAATGACTAGTAGTTACTATTTTGTATAACTAAAAAGTTGATACTGTAACTTTATTATGTTTCTTACTGCACCAAAAATTGTCTGAAGTTACTGCTTGTTTCTTTTATTTCTTTTTCCTCTCCCCTCACTTTATCTCCTCTATCCCCTTTCTTTTCCCTTTTTTTCTATCACTTTTATTTCTATTTGCATTTTATATTAAGAAAACACTTTTAATAAAAATATGTTTTAAAAAAATTAAAGCTATGACATAGATTTTTTTTTTTTTTGCTGTCAAAGTAAGCCATATCCTTAACCAAAAGTTGTTAATAGTCCTAATCATAAATTTTCTTGGAGACAATCAAATAAATATTGCTTTCCTTTGATAGTAGTTCTACCATTTGGATTTGCTTCAGTATTACATTTTTAACCTAATTAATTGTACTCAGCAAGAGCAAATGGCTGTAAGTACAAACAATGTATTAAATAATATTTAATATTAAATGCTAGAAAGGCAGTTTTAAATTGCATATACATAAAATTAATGCTAACATTTAATACTTTGCTCATTTCAATATTCTGATTTTTAACCAAATTACAAAAAGATATTCAACCAGTCCTTAAAAGATTTATTGTGGATTTTATTACTTCATTTCTTTTTCTAGATTAACATTAACAGAAGAACTTGGAGCATTTACATTTGTTTGTCTTCTAAATTTGGAAATATCTAGTGAGAATTCCATATCTACTTATATGCACACAGGCTTCTTTCCACTAGTTACTGAAATCACACTAGAGATTAAGAAACTCTTATCATATTGGGAAGAGGCATCATTGGCAGCTTACACAAGTAGCATTTATTTCATCCATTACCTCCCAAGTAGCATTTTGAAAATAAGCTCTTGAGTTTTCCCAGTTGGAACTGTTGGTCTTCCCAAATCTTACTCTGGATTCCATTACTTTAGATTGGGAAATATCAGTGAGAAATTGATATGCATAAATTGGAGTCAGTAAAAATATTATTTAATTATAAGCATATAAAGAAAAGCACAGTTTATTCTAGATGTGAAAATACTTGGGTCAATGACTTTTATGTTATTCCATTAATTTCCTGTTAGAGAATAGTTTTTCCAGTTCATCCATAGAGTTTCATAAGAAGTAAAGGCTATTTAGTTTGGCTTTTCTTTCCATAATTTTTGAGATCATGAACATTGTAAATCATGTAAATTATGTAAGTTGATCCAACAGAATAAGTCATATATTCATAATTATCATCAGAGAAGACAGTATTTTCAATTTGCATTGTTTTGTCTTTTCTTCAAGTCCCTTCATTTCTTTTATTAGTGCTCAGCAAGTGTTCCAGATATAGAATCCAGATGTTCCATGTAACCAAAGAACTAAATACCCATATTAGCAGTATTTCATTTGCAATTGTGCATTAATACAATTCCTGTATTAGGGATCTTGTGATCAATGAAATTAATAATAATGGTGTGGTATGATGATACTGCCAAATTCTGGAAATCCTTGAAAAAGATATTGATTTTAAAAAAACATTCAACATTGCAAGTTTGGCAACAACTGTTCTGTGTTAATGCATATAATAGTTTGATGTTATTGTGTGTCCCTGAATTGGATTTCATGATTATGCTGCAGCACATTTTCCACTACAGATGATTTTTTTAGTTGTGTGTTATTTCGGTTAAGTGCGGAAACTGTTTTGTGATACTGATATACAACTGCCAAGTGGTAGACTTAGGATGCTGTGAGTAGAGTCTCTGTTGTCCTTGGCTTTCCTGGATTTTTTTAGTCCACCAAAACAATGCTGATCAAGCACAAGCCAAGAACCAATCAGAGATAAGCCCCTACCTGCACCAATGAGAAATCCTTTTGGCTAAAGACCAATCAAAAGTCAGGTCACCTGGTTATAAAAAATGGTAAGTTTTGCTCTGTTTCTGTGGCCTGAATCTCTGAAGATGCCAGCCAAAATTGCTAGTGAAACATCAGGAAATTATTGTCTAAACCACAGTCTCTAAACATCTGAAGTTCAATATTATCTAACAGGCCATTTTACATCAGTATGATGAAGAATATAGCTTTCTTCACCTAAAGGTTATTGTAGTTTAAAAAAAACCCTATCTATTTCTATTAATAACCTTGGCTCTAAGGTATGGAATTGTGAATATAAAATAATGATGCATAAGCCTCAACATTCACCAAGGTTATATTTGAGTTTGGGACTTATAGCCTGAGACAATAATAAAATATCAGTAGCTGTCTTCCACTGTCTCCATAGTAGGCTAAGTTCAGAGTCATAGTAATATACCAAGTCATCCAAGTCATAGTAATATACACTGTACTCTGTGAGAAATATCAGAAGAAGTTGAGACAGGGTGCTCAGCTGTTATATATTAGGGTTAATATTATATATTTACCTCTAATAGTGTACAATACTGTCAGTTCAACTATACATTATATTTTAGAAGCAAAAATAAAAAAGGTTTTTCAATTGTTGTAAAGAGGGACAAATATTAAGCTATTTTGGATATAGTTAACTGTGTTATTTATAGTTCAATGAATATTATTTAAATAATGAGGTGATTAAAATCAGGATTGGGATATAGTAGGTCAAGAAATTTAACATTTTTTACAGCTGTAGAGGGTTTTTTTTTTTATTCAACCTACATCTTGCACCAGTGTAAAAAAAATTAATCTTTCTACCAGCATATTCAATTTTCAATCCTTGAGAATGGGATTGTTGTGCCTATTTCCCTTTTTTAAAAAAATCTCATTTTTTTAAAAAAACTAGAAAGTATCCACATAAGGCCAGCAGCATATTTAGTGCTAAATTAATATGTCCATTTCTGTGCCCCAAAACCAGAGATAGTGCTAGCACTTACTTATATACTGCTTTACAGCCCTCTCTAAGCAGTTTACAGAATCAGCATATTGCCCCCCAAAATTTGGGTCCTCATTTTGGCCACCTTGGAAGGATTAAAGGCTGAGTCAACTTTGACTTGCAGGCAGTTGGCAGTCAGCAGAAATAGCCTGCAGTACTGCACTCTAATCACTGTGTCACCGGGGCTTATATTAATTAATTAAACATATATCACAAGGGCTTCCTTTTCCACAAATGCATTCAGCTGGCTGAGGATTTTGACTGAGGAATTCTGGAAATTGAGATCTACATATTTTCAAATTGTCAAGGTTAAGAAACACCGGGCTAGAGAGTTATTATTACCAGAATTTCATAGCTTTAAACCATTTTGCCCTCTCCAATATATATTTGTTTACAATGCAGCTTTTGGTTATTTACATACCACAAGCAAAACATTATTTTCAATCTTGAGGAAAATTCCATAAATGTAAACATCTTTTTTTAGATTCCCTTTTCTATCATACAATTTATGATTAAAAGAATAGTAGCAACAATTCTATTACCTGCTTCCGAAATTTCATCCAAGTACATATTAAAGGTGGGGTTCCTGCTACTTTGCACAACAGCTCTACTGATTCACCAGACCTTACTTTCTGGTCTTCTGGGAACTGAACAATTTGAGGAGGAAGAGCTGATAAAAAGAGGAAACACTTTTGAGTATTTTTTTTCAGAGGTAAAAATTACAAAAATATTGAAGCGGATATATAAAATAGAAACCAATTGTTTATCCAGTCCCAAAGCTAGATCTAACAAAAATAAAGGATCTGGTTTATGGTTATGCTAATATAATCTTTCAACTTCTATTTAATAGTTCAATGCCTGCGAGCAAAATATGTATCCAAACTAAGGAATCGATAAACCTCTTTTGAGTCAAATTCATGAATGATCATTAGTCAAACCTCAAAGGACGGAAGAAGCTTTACAAATCTGTGCGGATAAAACAGTCATGGAAAAGAAACCTGCCAGTGTCCTTGCCATACAATTGACCATCCAGATCCTTCCTGCTTATCCAAAGCTCACTTTGGATAGTCATGGTGAGAATGATAATCCACTATAAAATGCACTAACAACTTTGCCAGACTGTAGAAACTAACGTTCTAAGCCCAGTCCAAATTCAGAGATTCTTTACAGGGGAAAAAAGTGTTCCAAGGTTATGCTGGCTATCCTATACTAAGTAAAGATGTGGAGGCTTCCTACTTCCATAGAAAGTCCTCTTGATCTTAGGATCTTTTTGGTTTGGACTTAGAGAGCGTTTTATCATCCCTGTTTCAGATTTTAGGGGAACAAATCTGTTTTAAATTAACCTATGTCTTGGAGTAGTTCATTTATCCTTTTCCAATTGTTTTAGTAGAATAATAGGATCACATGCAAACCTTTCAGCAAAATACAGGGTTTAAACATTTTCAGTAAATATATACTGTCCTGAACTACCTACTCATGGCTCACAGTCTTTTCCATACTAATACCAATTAATGAGCAATTAATACCTGCTTTAGGTGGAGTTTTTGGAGCAGGTTTCTTCTTTACAGTTGCCTCACCTAGTAAGGAAAAAAAGTGCAGCTAGTTTAGTTGTTGAATGTTGAAACTCTTACTTATCCAACAAATATTATCATATCTTATCGTAGACAACATCCGCTTATAAATTATGCTTTAAGAATGAGACACTGGTAATTTCTACCCAAGAAGAGTTTCCTAGTGGGAAATAAATGTGTACACAGGTCACTGTATGAGGTAGCAAAGGTAAATTGCATAGCAAAGCTTATGATGAAACTCCCAAAAGCTCTCACAGCTTTCTAAGTTCTTTATTTGGGTAGGGTTCAGGGGAAAAGTAAGCTCTAACACAGAGGTGTCAAACTCATGGCCTGTGAGCTGGATGCATCTTGTGCTGGCCCTACCCCTTCCCGGTTTAGCGAAGGGGGAAAAGTCCTGATACGTTACATAACGCTTCAATGATGATGCAAGTTTGACACCCCTGCTCTAACATATCTCTTTTTATTGAGGACCTTTAAATCCACACTTTTTAACCAAAAGGTGAAGCTTATGCATATAAAACATTAGGATTCAACACTTTCCTCAGCACATCTGCAGAAAATAGAATTTTGACATTGAGGCATTGATAGAAATATTTCTATCCTTTTCCCTGTGATTGTCTCCTGTTCAAACTAAGTGAAGGAGATATATTTACTTTTTTATAACACCAAACAAAAAACAAAATAGGAATTTCAGATATGGAAGTTTTCAGCTTAAGATAACAGGGAAAGATAGAATGAATTCATAGAAACTTGAGCCATGACAATAAATATTTTCAGTGCATAATGTAATAATAAAATAAAAAAGAGAAAATTCCCCCCATAAATATTGTGCTTAAACACATTTCTGCAATCAACAAATTGACCAAAATACCCAAATTAAAAACTGAAAATTATCCTAATTCATTTTCTTTTCTATATTTTGTGCTAATGTCCAGTATACCTGGAAGTTTGTGAAAGCACAGGAAGGATATAAAAATTGTGGCAGGATGGACCACACTCCAAGGATCACATTGAATGCATCTTAGGCTTATGCAGGGTAATAATTAATTTGGTAAATATATTTTTCTTTCTGTCTCACATATGCACAAAATCCATACCTCTCTTAAAGGGGAGTGTCTTTAGTGATTAAATACTCATGGGATATCAGAACAAGATTGAAGAAAAACTTCCTTTCTTTATTTAGCCTTTATTATATGGCCTCCCATCTCATAAAAAGTGACATCAGTAAAAATAAAAATATATAATATAAACACATAAAAAGTCATTATTAAAAATGAAAAACCCTACAAATTATATATAGCATAGAGTAACCTGACTTAGTATTTGTCTTTTTTCCATCAAAAAACAGGATGAAAATAAAACTTCATGTCATTAAAAGACTGTAGCTTTAACCTGAAGAAAAGTGCATACCACATGGGAGAAAAATCTACCTCCTGGGCCTGCAGCTATGAAACTTTTGTCATGCCATTTGCTACAATCCCATAAGAAGAGATGTTCTATGTTTGTTCCTGTGAGAATTGAAACAATGTAATGCTATTTCTGCTTCTGTTAATCCGCTTACGCTTAGAATTGGTTACAAAAGCCTGCATCTTGTAACCTTTCGGGAGATAAGAATCAGGATAAAACAAACATTGTTGCATGCATGTATGTTTCAAAAGCAGTGTCTAGACCTATAGAGGGACCATCAGCAAACAGCTGGAGGTCTAGGAAATACCAATAACTAAAACAATCAAAAAGCCACTTGATGGACCGGGGGAATGTTAATGGGCAATAAAGTATCCCCGGAGGGTATGAATTCCAATGACAAACCGCGAATCAAGCCCTCATACAATGAGGCATTTAGGGTATAAATATACTGTGTAAAATATGCTCGGGGTTCCATCCTGCTGCCTTGGATGTGAACCCGCTTCTGCAGAACCGAAATAAACTCAGAGAGAGAAAACTCAGCTCCGTGTCGTGTCAGTCTCTCGTGTGAACGCAATCTGACAGCTGGCGAGCCAGGCAGGAGATTCCACGGCGATCCTCGGTGTTTTGGGGACTGGTGAGTAGTGGCCACTCCGTCTCGTTTGGAGACATCCCCACTCCCCATTGATCGAGAGATCCCAGGAATCTCCGATCCAAAACGAAGCCTCAGAGAGAACGAGAGAGAGCGAACGGACTGAGTGAAGGTACCTTGCGAGTGATCTGGGATCACGGGAAAGCCTGAGTCGGGGACGCCCGCACATCCGCATACCTGGACTGACGACTGGTCCCCGGAGTGATCAGGTAAATTTGTTCCTTTTTCAAGAGAATAGGGTTTTTTTGATAGAAAGGAGTCCTTAAATTTTCTCTGGGAGAAAGTCCAGCGCCTGCTGGAGGACAGGTCTGGTGACGAGAATGGGGAAAGGACAAAGCAAGAGGTTATTGGAAGCCTCAAGGGGAGAGAAGATAGAGGAGGAAGAAGGTAGAAAACCTATTCCGGTAGATTCGCCCTTGGGACAACTACTAAACCAGTGGTTCTCCCCGAATCTAAAGCATTTTACCCGGAATCTGGAGAAAAAGCACATGATTTATTTGTGCAAATACAGGTGGCCAAAATATCCCCTTTCAGATCCAAAATTCCCTTATCATTGGGCACCGGAGGGAGAAACCAGTACATACTGGATGAAACAATTAAAAATTTACCAATTGGCTCACAAATTAACCGCAGAGATACCGTACCTGGAAGTATGGTATCACGTTGAATTTGAAGGACCCAGCCTGCCACCGGCTGATCAATTCGTGTCCAAAATTAAAAATCCGGAGTCTGACGATGAGTTCTATCGTCCTCCACCAACGGTTCCTCCGCTTAATCAGCAGGATTTATTAGCAGCAGCGGCAGCGGCTCCATTGCCTCCCTCCCCGCCGCCAACACTCCATGCACGCTTGCGGAGAGAGTTAAGGGGTTTAGAACAAAGCGTTCAGAACTTTCCCTTTCCACCGGCACAGTCAGCGCACGCTTATCCCTTGCGCGAAGTGCCAAACGGTCTGAACGCTCAGGGACAGCCCGTGGCTATGTATGCCGTTCAACCTATGAGACCTGGGGAACTGAGAGAGTTAAAGCAATCACTTCCCCGGCTTCATGAGGATCCACAAAAAGTAAGCCTAGAATTAGAACTGTTTCTGGGACCAAATGATTATACGTATGAAGAGCTGATGTACGTTTTGGGGCATCTATTCAGCAGGGAGGAAAGAGATTTGATTAGGCAGGGAGCAATAGAACATTGGCGAGTGTTACAATTGGGAAATGACCAAGCAGTTGCTGGGGATGTTAAGTTCCCTTTGGCACTTCCCAATTGGAATATCCAAAATGCAGAACATAGACAAAATATGAAAGATCTGAAGACCATGATCATTGAGGGAATTAAAAGTGCAGTCCCTCAGGGTCAGAACTTAACAAGAGCTTTCGAGATAACCCAGGGAAAAGATGAATCCCCAGGGGATTATTGTGCCAGGCTAAGACAAAGCTTAGAAAAATCAGGAGTAAAATCAGACACTCCTGCATTTGAATTCATGTTAAAGATGCAGTTTGTGGCAGGAGCCTGGCCGGATATTCAAAAGAAGATCCAGAAGATAGATAACTGGGGGGCACAGGGAATTACTGAATTAATCCGAAATGCCCAACAGACCTTTGTAAACAGGGATGAGATCAAGACCAGGCAAAAGTCTCAAATGATGCTGGCAGCGGTACAGAGCGCTGCTAAAAATGAAGTGAGGAAAACGGGAGAAAGTGATCAGCCAAGGAAAGAGACGTCTGGAGGAAGGGGGAGAGGATTTCCTCCCAGAGGGAGACCTTTTAGAGGGAGAGGGATGAGCACTAATAGAGTAGGTATAGATCGTAACTGTTTCAGGTGTGGCAAGCATGGTCACTTTGCGCGCGAGTGCCAGAACAGCCATCCTGAAAGAAGTTACGCTCTATATGAAGACTAGGGAATTTCCGGCTCCTTTAAGAGGACCTACGGGGAGCCACTGGTAAATATAAAAGTAGGTCCAGACCATCAGGAACTAACTTTCCTGATAGACACAGGGGCAAGTCGTACCTCAGTATGCGAGCCCATAAATAAAAGGATGAAGGGAAAGGAAACAATTTTGGTAGCTGGAGTGAGTGGAAAGCAGAATAGAGTGAGAGTTTTGGAAGAGGTAGAGATGAGTATGGATGGAATAGAAGTTTGTAGCAAGGTGCTGTATATACCAGAGTCAGGGGTGAATTTGTTGGGAAGGGATCTCATGCCAGCGTTTGGATTCCAGTTGAGGGATAATAGTGGAATAAGGATGTGTGTTCTGAAGGAAGAGGATGTAGAACGGATTCATGATGGTGTTTGGGCAGATGGACAAAGTGTGGGGAGGATGGAAATAAAACCCATCGAGATCAAGGTACAGCCAGGGATCGTTAAAAGTTGGACACCTCAATACCCAATGAGTAAGAAGGGTAGAGAGGGATTGAAGCCTGTAATTGATCAGTTGTTACAGCAAGGGTTATTGGAACCAACCATGTCCCCTTTTAACTCTCCTATCTTGGCTGTACAGAAGAAGGATGGAAAGCACAGGCTAGTAATGGATCTGAGGGGGATCAATCGACTTGTAATACCACGTTTCCCGGTGGTACCTGATCCCTATATCATTTTGGGTCAGATACCCCCCAAGGATGGGTGGTTTACAGTTATTGATCTAAAGGATGCTTTTTGGGCATGTCCGCTTGAAGAGGGGAGCAGAGATTTGTTTGCCTTTGAGTGGAGTGATCCTGAAAGTGGGAGGAAACAACAATTGAGATGGACAGTATTGCCCCAAGGGTATAGAGAAAGTCCTTTGTTGTTTGGCCAGGCTTTGGAGGAAAAGTTGCAAGCTTTTCCAAAGGAGCCAGGGGTAAGTTTGATTCAGTATGTAGATGACTTGCTGTTGTCTGGAGAGAAGGAAGTGAGAGTTAGGGAAAGTTCAGTAGCTTTATTGAACTGGCTGAAGGAGCAAGGATTGAAGGTATCAAGGGAAAAGATTCAATTTGTAGAGAGAAAAGTGAAGTATTTAGGACATTACATCATACAAGGAGTCAGGAGTTTGGATCCTGAAAGGGTGAAGGGGTTAATGAGTTTAGCTCCACCCAGGAATAGGACGGAGGTTAGAAAAGCCTTGGGGTTAGTTGGATACTGCAGAGCTTGGATAGATCAATATGCAGTGTTAGCCCAGTTCCTGAACCAGAAGTTGCAAGGAGAAAGGGAGATTATTGAATGGACAGAGGAGGATGAGGCAAGGTGGGAGGAAATCAAGAAGGCATTAGCCACAGCACCAGTGTTGGCTCTGCCTAACTTGAAACTCCCATTCCATCTATATGTTTCTGCAAAATCAGGAGTTGCAGTAGGAGTGCTTGCTCAGAAGATGGGGGGGCGGTTTCAGCCCATTGCCTTTCTGAGTAAGACATTAGAACCTGTGGTGAGAGGTTGGCCCATCTGTGTGCAGGCAGTAGCTGCCACAGCTGTTTTGGTGGTAGAAAGCAGGAAATTGACCTTTGGGGGAGCTATAGTAGTACATTCCCCACATCAAGTAACCTCAGTGTTGAGTCAGTTGGCTTCCACTTGGATGACTGAGGGAAGGATTTTAAAATATGAAACTATTTTGAGAACAAGTCCAGATATCATTATCGGGACTGATAAAAATTTGAACCCAGCAGAGTTTTTGGAAGGGATCAGAAAAGAATGGGAAGCTGAAGATCATGATTGTCTGTTAGAAGTTGAAATTATGACAAAAGTGAGAAAAGATTTAGAAGAGGTTCCATTGGAAAAAGGGGAGAAGTGGTTTGTGGATGGCTCAAGCAGAGTTGAGAATGGCATGAAGAAAGCAGGATATGCAATAGTAACTCAAACTGGGGAAGTGATTGAGAAAGGATCATTACAAAAAGGATGGTCAGCTCAAAAGTGTGAGCTATACGCTCTCAAAAGGGCTCTGGAATTGGCTGAGGGAATTGAGGTGACTATATGGACTGATTCTAAGTACGCTTGGGGGGTGGTTCACACTTTTGGGAAGATCTGGCAAGAAAGAGGGTTTATAAAATCAGATGGGAAACAGATAGAGCAACTCCAACTAGTAGAAGAAGTGTTGGAGGCTTTACAATTACCACAGCAGGTAGCCATTGTTCATGTGAATGCACACCAAAAGGGGAGTAGCCTGGAAGTTGTTGGGAATAGATGGACAGATAGGTGGGCAAAAGAGGCAGCTGGGGAGGTAACTCTACAAATGGTATCAGTACCCATGTTGCCTGAAGAGCCCGAAGACAACTGGGAACCAGATGGAACTATAATAGAAAGATTAGAGAAGGAGGGGTGCAGAAAAGCAGAGAAAGGATGGGTGACTGGGAATGGAGAAAAAGTTTTGTCAGAAACACAAATGAGAAATGTCATGCAGTATTTACATGAGGGGAGTCATTGGGGGACTGAAGCATTGGTACAAGCTGTCAAACCAGTGTATTGGAGTCTAAACATGTGGACCATTGCCCATTCCATTTGCTGGAAGTGTTTGATATGTCTGAAAGTTAATAAAAGTGCATCCAGAAAAACAGAGAAGGGGGGGCGGCCCTTAGCAGCTTGGCCGTTCCAGAAGATACAAATTGATTACACTGAGCTGCCACCCAGTGGTGGATGGAAATATCTGTTAGTAATTAAAGATCACTTGACAGGGTGGATGGAAACTTTTCCCACTAAACAAGCCACCGCTTCCATGGTAACAAAAATTCTGCTAGAACAAATAATACCTAGATATGGCATGTTTGAAGTGATAGACTCTGATAGAGGCACTCACTTTACACAGAAAATTCTTCAAGAAGTAATGAGGGCTATAGGGGTGAGATGGGACTTACACACCCCTTGGCATCCTCAGTCTTCAGGGAAGGTTGAAAGGGGCAACTCAGAAATTAAGAAACACTTAACAAAATTGCAGTTGGAAAATGGATTACCTTGGACTAAGAACTTACCCCTAGCTCTGTTGAGAGTTAGGACTTGTCCAAGAAAGGACATGGGGGTTTCACCTTTTGAAATGTTAATGGGTCGCCCCTACTTGACAACTTTTGGGGGACCTATACCTGAATTCAGGGATATGTTTGTAAGGAAGTATTTCAAGACGCTGTCCAGGTCTTTATTGTCTCTTCGCAAACAGGGACTGTTAGCACAACGACCACCACTAGTAGGAAGTCAACATCCCTATGAAGTTGGTGATTGGGTGCTTGTGAAAACTTGGAGGACTGAGAAACTGCAACCTAGCTGGGAAGGACCATACCAAGTACTTCTGACGACTGAGTCTGCTGTCCGGACAAAGGAAAGTGGATGGACTCATCATAGTCGTGTGAAAGCAACTCCAGAACCTGAGAAGCCTTGGAGAAGCCACCCAGTGGAAGGACAACCTTTGAAACTGACTCTTAAAAGATAAAATCATGCGTCTGTTCCTGTGTACTTCAACTGTACTTGTAAGTATTTTCATCTTACAACAGGTTAAAGAAGCAGGAACCGAACAATCTCGGCATGTTCAAAGAGCAGGGGACCTTGGAGAAGACCTCTGGACAGACAATTGCTACATTAAGAACATAAGGACAACGGCGAAAGATCTAAATATCACCAACTGTTGGTTATGTATGCATTTGCCTGGGAGAGCTGAAAGGGGGGTCATTTTACATGGAGTGCCTTTGACAAGACAAATGATGGCGTTTGGGGAAGGAAATAAAAGAGAGTTTGGGAGAAACATGACCGGGAGGGTATTCCTCCAATTGCGAGAGACAGCTCATGTTTGTTTTAAAAGGAATGTTACTGGGGGAGTCTTCCTGGGAGATTGGGAAAGGTGTAATAAAACATTTATAATGCCTGCAACATGTTTCAATACCAGCAAACCAAATTCAGGTGACTGTACAAATGATCTTTTACCATTCCCTACATATTATTGTCAAATGTGTATGTATTTTGAGGGAATAATCAATTGGACAAGGCTTTCTAATGCTACTTGGGCAATGGATGACAGCAGGTGGATGTTATGTGGAAAATATGCCTATAGAGAAGTACCAAAATTGTGGTCAGGGACTTGTACCATGGGATTTGTGCTACCAGTAATATATAAAATAGATAAACTACCCAACACCCGGATCAGAAATAAAAGAGAGCTAGATTCCGGAGTAAGTAAAGGAGCCTGGTGGGAAGGTATGGGAAGAGCCCTTATCGCACCTATAGGCATTGGATTAAATTACCAAGACATTAAACGATTGAATAATTTTACCATCACAATGTTTAATGACACCATAAAAAGCATAAAAATGATTAACGAAGAATTGTCTGAAATTAGACAAGTTGCATTACAGAATCGCTATGTTTTAGACATAGTGCTTGCCGCAAAAGGAGGTGTCTGTGCCTTAATACATTCTCATTGCTGTACATATATTCACAATTATGAGCCAAATATAACCAAAACTGTACATGAAATGGAAACCAGGATAGATGAATACCAGAAACAGTGGGATAGCGGTTCAGGATCATTGTGGGATATGTTATGGTCTTGGCTTCCTGATGGATCTTGGTGGAAATCGATAGTGACCACTCTAACAATCATAGCAGTAATTTTGATTAGTCTATGCTGTTGTATCCAATGTATTCCCAACGTAATCAATATATGTATACAATCTTTAAGGAAAATTAGGTTCACAAACAAAAAGAAAGAACTCATTTTATACAATCAATCAGAGGAAATGTTAATACAAGTTAGTAAAGATCTTTGTGCTTTTGAAACAGAATGTAACCAGAAGAGGAGGGATTGTGAGAATTGAAACAATGTAATGCTATTTCTGCTTCTGTTAATCCGCTTACGCTTAGAATTGGTTACAAAAGCCTGCATCTTGTAACCTTTCGGGAGATAAGAATCAGGATAAAACAAACATTGTTGCATGCATGTATGTTTCAAAAGCAGTGTCTAGACCTATAGAGGGACCATCAGCAAACAGCTGGAGGTCTAGGAAATACCAATAACTAAAACAATCAAAAAGCCACTTGATGGACCGGGGGAATGTTAATGGGCAATAAAGTATCCCCGGAGGGTATGAATTCCAATGACAAACCGCGAATCAAGCCCTCATACAATGAGGCATTTAGGGTATAAATATACTGTGTAAAATATGCTCGGGGTTCCATCCTGCTGCCTTGGATGTGAACCCGCTTCTGCAGAACCGAAATAAACTCAGAGAGAGAAAACTCAGCTCCGTGTCGTGGTAGTCTCTCGTGCGAACGCAATCTGACATTCCTGTCCCAGTCTCTTTCTCCTGTTTCCCTTTTCAGGCATTTTACTAAAAATAGAAATGCAGAACTCTCAACTCCTCTAACCTCTCAATGAATAGCTCTCTGTGCAGTTCTGGTCAGAGAAAATCCACAAAAATGGGGGGAAAGGCATGCAACTGCAGAGTGACCATCTCCTCCACATATCCTTAAAACTCTGTTCCACCAAGATTGCTTTACCCAGACACAGGTTCCCCAATGGGAAGTCTGTGCCACGAATGTATTTGGCTCTATGTACTTTTGGCCCTTTGTACCTGCAAATGTACTTTTTTTTACTAACCATTTCTATTTCATGCAGAAAAAAGGCAAACAGATAGTTCAAAGCAGTGGTGGGATTCAATTTTTTTTTACTACCGGTTCTGTGGGCATGGCTTGGTGGACATGGCAGGGGAAGGACACTGTAAATCTCCAGTCAGAGGTGGTATTTGCTGGTTCTCTGAACTGCTCAAAATTTCTGCTACCAGTTCTCCAGAACTGGTAAGAATCTGCTATATATCACCTCTGGTTCAAAGGCAATTCAAGTTGTTTGTTCACAGAGTGCCAGAGTAAATTTCTGACAAGATTTACCATCCAAAACAAAAGAAGACTGAAGTGAAAATTGAGATAGGTGAAGGCTAGTAATATGAGAAATAAGTAGCATAACAGTAAAAATAAGAGGGTTCTTGAACACTGGTAGAGCCCCAGTGGTGCAGTGGTTAGAATGCAGTATTGCAGGCTAATTCTGCCAACTCCCAGCAGTTCAATCCTAACAGGCTCAAGCCTTCCATCCTTCTAAGGTCAATAAAATGAGGAGCCAGATTGTTCAGTGCAATATGCTGAATCTGTAAAATTGGAGAGGGCTCTAAAACACTGTGAAGTGGTATATAAGCCTTATTGCTATAGTGTGAAAAAGCTGCTGTCAAAAAAAGAGGCCAAAATCCCGGAGGTGGAAATGGTATTTTCCTTATTTTCCCATCTAGCCACTCATAGATATTATCAGACTCCTGCAATTTTTTTTCTTGAAAAAGTAATTCTTGAAAATTTATTGCCTTGTAAGAAAATGTGGCGTTTATAAGCTAGATTGAAGTGAACATATAAACAAACCAGATTACCCTCCTTAAAAGAGCAATCATGTTGCTGATGCTTGGCCATCTGTCCTATTCTGCCAGGTAGTAAGAGAAACCATTCCACAAAGTGTCTGAATGGAAATCATACAATTGTAATAATTGTACAATTCTTATTATTTTTATCAAGGCAATTCTTCCTAATACACACAAATGCACATATTTCATTTTGAATGTTTCTGTTTTTTAGTATGCTGATACATTATTACTCCTCTTCCCATTACATAAAGTGAAAATAATCAAAACAAAATGAGAGTGAATAACACAGAGAGAGATTTTAAAATGCTCCAAATAATTTAATATTTCAGTAATGATCAATTGGGTTAAAAATTCTAATATCAGATGAAGACTCCATTGGGCTGAGCTCTATTCCTTGTGACCACGTGATTATGTCTATTACTTTACCAAACAAAAATATGGAGGTGGTCTACCATTTTCTACTATTTTCCAGGAAGTTTTTTTTTTTTCCAATTCTTCAGTTTAACTCTAGCCCACGGTTTTGTGGTAGTCTTCAGTATGATTATAATCCTATTAATAATATGTTGGTCGTCCCCTCTGTCACTTGAAGATGGTCTTCTACAATGAGTTCCTATCTCTGACAATTCAGATCTAAGTCCTATGATGTTCAGTAAGACTTAATGCCAAGCAAACAATGGCCAGTATAAATCTACCTCTGCCACAAAATAAACAATACAAATCCAAAATACATCTACAATCTGCCTTCCAGACTTCTTATTTTTCTTTGTGTTTCTTTTTGTCTTTGGGCACTTTTTCAAACAAAACCCTGGGATAGAAATGCCTACAATATTTTATTTCTTAAGAAAGCCCATAAAGCTGTAGAGGTTTTCTTATACACTAAAGATATTAGATATCATTAATTGTTCTGCAGCATGTTAATTTCATTTTAAAAAATAATTAGTTTAAAACAGTTTTTATAAAAAAATTAAATGTGATTCAAGGAACCTGGCAGAGCCAAGGCAATTATGTTGTTCACTGTGGATTTCTTCCTGTCATATTTACTACTGCAAAGTGGTGTAGTTTATATTTATGTTGTTTTGAAAACAACATAAAGAGGCACTGGAAATCATACCACAATGAACATGTGGGGTAGAGGTTGTGCTTAACCAATCAGCTTCGAGCCTCTCCCATTTACCTCCATGCAATCAAGAATTTCAGTGAAATCAATTGGGACATAGAGCTGCTCCTCCAACTGACACATCCAAGTTGCCTCACTCAATGGAATGTTTATCAGATTCAAAATTCAAAAACATCTCCCAAAGCATTGAAAGCAGAAGGGAATGGAGGAGTTAAAAACAAGGGAAAAGCTAATTTTAGCATGAAAAAGCAACTGTGTTCAAGAATTTGATTACATATTTTGTATCTTTACCAAAAATCTACTTTAGAAAGCATGTAAGGAACTATTTACTTAAGGGTTTCTTCAGTTTTCAGATGAAATAACTGCTGTTGTGGGAAGCTATATCTCTGAATGAACTCCGATTGTAATATCCTTAACTGAGACTAGCCAAGATTTGTTGCTTTCTAAGTCATTAGTCTTCTCCCCACGAACTGCTCCCCATATTCGTATACAGTATATTGTAGTCTCCACCTCCTAGAACACACGAACATATTGCTGTGTTACATAAATAAAGGAAGGGCAAAGTCTTCTGGTTAAATTAGCAAAAGAATTTTCATGAATCCTGCTTTGACATACTTTCTTTCTTTCTGATCCCAACAAGAACCTCTGCCTTCCAACTAACTTGCCAACATGCCTTTTTGGATTGTCCTGCGAGTCCTCCTATTTGCTTCTATTACCTTGTTTTACCTTACATTATAGGGTGGAAGGCAGTATTCAAGACAGCTCTTCAATTTTGTATAGGAAATTAGTTCTGAATAATAATTATGAATCTTGCTGCAGGTAAAAAAGTCAATATCATAAAAGAAAAAAACAGCTTTAATTAAAAATCAGGTAAGGGGGGGGGGTGGACAGACATTAGACAAAATCCAGATTCCACTTTCCAACCTTGCATAGAAAAATGAGTGTGAAAAAGAAAGAGGGTTGAGAGGGAGGAGGTCAAAAAGAAAAGGGCTTATTCAGACTGCTTCTTCCACCACTGAAAATAGGCATGTAGAAGAGTGAAAGAGGAAATGACATAAAAAGGCCCCACATCTTTATCTTTTCTATTGTCAACCGTATGCAAATCACTTATCAAGATTTGTGATGGCATGATTCCTTTATGAAAAATCAACCATTCCTTAATGAAAGACCTAAATTCCAAGTTTAAAGCATAGGCCTGGGACAACCAGGTCTCAAAATAAAAAAAAAGATAGAGAAGAAGAAAGAATTCCCACCCTAAACTATTCCTCAGTTATTGCTGTTCCAAACTCCATAGCAGAGACAGGGAATATTTACCTCCCTATATTAAGAAAACTCAGTTGTTTAAGTCACTTCAGTAGAGATTACAGAGTTCTCCCCCTAAATCTAATCCAGGAACCATTTGCTATTTAAATTTGCCACAACCACCATCTCAGATGTTCTGGAACAATATACTAGATTCAGAATAACAGCTGCAGATGTACTGATGTAAGATTTTGCTGATGTCCTTGGAAACTTAGATACAAGGGTCCTAATCACTTTTCCAATCACTACCAAGTTTTGGTTTTGAGATTAGTCTATAGGTTGTATACAAGATTGTCTGATGAACACCAGAAGGTCATTAGTATGGATAAAAACATTGAAAATCCTATGCAACATTGAAAACCCCTGCTGAGCTTGCAGCAATAAGCAATGGGACATAAGTAAAGTGATACAGAACAATTTATAATGTATATATAAGAAACTGCTGTACAGCATTGTTGTCATTGACCATGCCAACCCAAAATTCCAAACCCTCCACTACCAAACAACAAAAGAATAATATCTCCCAGACTCCTGCGCATGCTTCAAATGTCTTGAAACTATCAATGAAAATAACATTAAACGCCACCTATGTGATAATCAAGCCCACCTTGCCTGCTTAAACTTAAACAAAAACCTAACTGATCTCCTAAAAACATCAGATACATTCCCTTGTCTATGTCCATCATGTTTACCTAAGCTAAATAAACTAAGTACCCTGCCTGACAGAGTTGAAAGCATAGAATCATTCATTCACTCAATAGAAGAATGCTTACTAACATGTTTTGAAACAATTATACAAGCAAGCCTAATCTCTCTTGAAAAAAAATACAGCACAGATAAGTGAATACCTATCAACTCAAACTCAAATCCCAACTCAACAACTACTACCACAGCTACTACCTCAACTACAATCACAACTACAAGCAAAAATAACCACCAAACCACAGCCACAAATAATCACTATCCCATCAAATAATTCCACAAATGATAACCCGTCACTCATCAGAGACATCATGGAATGTGATCAGAAACGTCCAAATGCCATCTTATTTGGTCTTGAAGACACCAACGAATCAAATGGTATCACCAAAGTTCATAATATCATAAGCAACTCAAATACAACAAACATCTCTCCTGAAGATATCATTGAAATAACCAGAGATGGCCCTGAGTTCAAATACAATGATGGCTCGGTGGCCCCAAGATTTTATAGAGTTGTTTGCAAAAATGAGTCCAGCAAACATATATTCATTCATACAATAAATGCCATTGCAAAAACCAATCCCAACCATAACAAACTTTGCTCAAGACCAGACATATCCATACTGCAAAAAAAGCTGCTCCCATGAACTTCGCACAGAACTCAAAAAACGTCTAGACAATGGAGAAAAGGACCTGTACATTGACGTGCTGATTGTACCAAAAGTAAGTCACAAAACCCACAACTCCACATCCAACCCTACCTCATCCAAACCACCATCACTCAAAACTAGGCACACATGCCCCTAACTACCTCAATTTCAACTACAACTGGCCTTAAATTCAAACTACTCAATGCAAAAAGGCTTGTTAATAAAAACCTGAATTTCTCCTCTTATTAAATACCGCTAAATTCGACATCATATTTGTTTGTGAAACATGGCTCAACACAACTCTCCCTGACTCCATTACCACAGTAAGAGACTATCATGTTCACTGATCAGATCACAAAATCCGTAGAGGAGGTGGTGTTGCTATCTTCTACAAAAAGTTCCTACATCTAAAAAACATCCAAGTTGCCCAGGAGCTTGCTATTCCTGAGACCATCATCTGTGAATTGTTCTTAAATATCCCATTTCGATTCTTATTATGTTACAGAGCCCCTGATTATGACATTGAACATGTAAACAAGTTAAATTCACTACTAACATGGGCAACATCCTGCCCACATGCTTTTATCTTTTTGGTGACTTCAATCTACCTCATATTAATTGGACCCTAAACAATGTAAAATTGAACCCATACATGCAACCTTCTACAATGCTGTAACAAATCTGGGAGTGGAACAACTAGTAACAAATAATACTAGACTTAACAACTGCCTCAATCTCATCTTCTGCAACAGTTTGAATTCAATTTACGGAATACAAATTAAAAAACCCTTTTCCAACAGTGACCACAACATGATTGACTTTTGTCTCAACATACTTCCACACAAAAATCATCATAACGATGGGATCCCCAATTATAACTTCAAAAAAGGCAACTATGATCTTATAGACAAAAATCTCTCATCTCTTGAGTGGCAATTTCTATTCACTGGATGCAATACTGTTGAAGACCATTACAACATATTTTTACTTGAAGTCAAAAGAGTCATCAAACTATATCTACCAATAACAACTGCCAAAACCAGGAAAAACAAATTACCCATAACAATAAGGAAGTTTCAATCCAAAAAGAAATCACATTGGCGGAAAAACAAATCTGGTCATGTTGCTAACTTCAAATGCCACCAGATAAAAACTGAATGCACCAAATTATCACATTAAACAAGAGGAAAACCATCTACGCACCAATTCCATCCGCACTATCTACAATTTTGTAAACAACAAAATAAAAGACTCAAGGTCCATCTCACCCCTTAAAGGACCTAATGATAAAGGCTGCAACGATGACACCATTAAAGCCAACCTCTTTAACACATTCTTTGGCTCAGTATTTGTAAACAGCAATGGATCATGTCCAGTATTTCCTGGTTGAACAACTAGGAACAACTACTATGATCTAATACATATCGATTTTACAGAAGACAATGTTGAAAAAGCACTATGCAATCTAAAACCATCTCTATGTATTGAACTGGAGAGAATTTGTGCCTACTTCTTTAAAAAGCTATCCACTGCCATAGCCGAACCTCTAAGCATAATCTTTGAAAAATCTTTCAGGACCAGCTCCTTGCCAAAACTATGGTCATAAGCCATGGTCATCCCCATCTTCAAAAAGGGAGACCCAGCCTAGTTGAAAATTACAGACCAATCTCTTTATGCTGCGTCAACTGTAAGTCATGGAATCAATTATTACCCAATCCATTATCCTCCACTTAGAGACAAACAACCTACTCTCTAAAAAACAATTTGGTGTCAGAAAAAAACTATCCTGTAATTTGCAATTCTTACACTGCAAAAACATATGGACTACACAACTCGATCAGGGCAAAGCAATAGATGCAATTTACATAGACTTCTGTAAAGCCTTTGATTCAGTGGTACATGACAAACTACTTCTAAAACTAAACTCTTATGGTATCTAAAATCTTATGGTAACTAAAATGTTCTAGACACCTGCATGACTGGACAGAAGCATTCCTATCAAACAGACAACAAATGGTCACAATTGGGAGCATCCTATCAAATTCTGTACCTGTCAACAGCGGTATCCCCCAAGGCAGTGTTCTAGAACCAACTCTCTTTATACTCTACATAAATGACCTCTGTGATCATATTAAGAGCAAATGCGTTCCCTTTGCTGATGATGTAACTAACTAGAGCATACAAAACATTTGCTAGACCAATACTTGAATACAGCTCATCAGTCTGGAACCTGCATTCAACACCACTGACAATACTGCTACCCTTCAAAAAGACCTCGACTATGTATCAGAATGGTCAAACAAATGGCAACTTCAAATCTCAACAAATAAATGCTCTGTTTTACATATTGGCAAAAAATAAATAAATCAGAAAATAAATACAAGCTGAATAGTCAAGATCTTGTTGATGATCCAAACTCTGCCAAGAACCTTGGAGTACTCATCTCTAATGATCTAAGTGCTAGAGCCGACTGTAACTACATAGCAAAAAAGGCATTAAGAGTTGTTAACTTAATCCTACGTAACATTTTTTCTGGTAATATCACACTACTAACTAGAGCATACAAAACATTTGCCAGACCAACACCTGAATACAGTTCATCAGTCTGGAACCCGCATTATGTATTTGATATTAATACAGTTGAGAAAGTCCAGAAATATTTCACAAGAAGAGTTCTCCACTCCTCTACTTGTTGCAGAATAACTTATGCCACCAGACTTGAAATTCTAGACCTAGAAAACCTAGAACTACGCCGCCTTCGGTCCGATCTAAGTACAGTACATAAAATTATATATTGCAATGTCCAACCAGTCAATGAATACTTCAGCTTCAACCATAACAATACAAGAGCACTCAATAGATACAAACTCAAGGTTAATCGCACCAAACTTGATTGAAGGAAATACGACTTCAGCAACAGAGTGGTCAATGTCTGGAATTCTCTACCTGAATCTGTGGTTTCTTCCCCAAACCCCAAAAACTTTAACCTTAGACTGTCTACTATTGACCTCACCTCTTTCCTAAGAGGTCTGTAGGGGGCGCGTATAAGCGCACCAATGTGCTTACCATCCCTTCATTACCATTACCATTATTCAGAATTATGAATAATTTAATTTTTAAAGTGGCTGTTGCATCGCAAATGAAAAAAAGAATAAAGCTTGTTAGTGCAACTGCAAAAAAACTTATGTGCTTTGTGTATAGCACAGATAAGCTTTCATAATCTACTTCTGTAGTGGCAATCAATAACAATCATGCTTTCCTTCTACCTGCCCACAGATAGCAGTGCAGAAAATAAACTGTAAATAAAACCTGCATGGAAAAATTCTGCTCTTTGCCAGTATTAACTAAGTCACAGCTTGTGTCCGGATGGCATAAACTATAAAGCATAATAATCTGACTGAATCTCAAAAGCATACCTTGCAGAAGCTTTAACTGGATGCCAAGAAGGAATGATTTATTCAACTAGAACATTCTCCCCATTGCTCTACACATAACAATTGTATTCCACAGTTGCACAACACTAACCTAAAGAAAATGCCTAGCTATAAGGAAAAAACATAAGTATACATCTTCCAGAATGTAAAAGAGAAGATGATTTATCTGCCAAAATCAGGTTTTTCTCCAATGCCATGAAATTATTACACTGTAATTGAAATTAATCTTTCCAAACTGTGGGTAGTGTTGAAGTCAGACCTTCTTAAAGCTACCTCCTGGGCTCTTTTCCTCAGTGTGTGTTTCTGTGTGCCTGAATTTAATAGCAATTTCTCCAAATATGTAAGCTTTACTATATCAGGTTTTGGAATCGTACCAATGCTGCTTTTTTCTCCTGACAAAAGAAATGAAAAATACATTTAGACACTTGATGCCTTGGTTGTATGCTATCTAACAGAGATTGTAATATAAATATTTTTATAAAATGTAAAACATTTTTAATACAATTAATAGACAAATAATTCCCCCCTTTCCCTACTAAAAAGTGCTCTATATCATTTCCACTTTGGAGGGGGCGGGGGAAGATACAAAACACTGGTCATATTTATTTTGATGACAATCTATTAAATTAAAGCTGTAATATTCTAGTCCAAATGCTAGGATTTTAGTTGGGCACAAAACCTCCCATTCTTCATAAATTGGAGATTATTAAGTACTGGGGAATGAGTACATTCAAAAACAAACACACAAGCACTTGGATGGGGATGGGGATAGGTTTATTTCTAAATGCAAGGTGAATTAGTGTTATGCCAAGCAGTAAGTCCTCAAAAACCTGATATTGTTCCATTTGATATTTTGAATAGAATGCTATGCCATAATATACTTTTCTTAGAGGTAACTCTAATTTAGAAATCCAGACACTGCGCAAGGTTCCATCTTCTTCTTTTTTGATGAAATGAAGTCAACATACTGTATCAGGAATGATATTTATTAACCTCTTTCTCCAGAAAAGTAGACAATCAAGGAACACATTTGTTTGGCCTAAAAATCAAGACAGATCGTATGCAATAGCAGGCATGAGGATCTATTTCCTCAGGATTCGAATACTACATTGTAGTAGTACATTGTGTGTGTTTTTTAAAGATGCTGGAAGAAATACAGAAAGAGAACTGCACCATAAACTCTGAAACAGCTGAATTTTTCACTCAGCACAGAAGGGACACATTTCCTGATCAACAATGTTGCAAAAAAGAGAATTATTCTGGCTACATTCCATTATTGGATAAAACTTTTTAAAGGTACCAAGTTATTCCTTTGGTTAGTATGTTTCATAGATAAATGGTTTTTTAAAGCTATCTTGGTGGATTTGTGAGCTATATCAGTAATAAAGGGAGTCCTGCTGCTTTCCATACGTTAAAAATCATAGCAGCAGTTGTTCTGTGGAACAGTGGGGTGGGGGGTACCAGGAATCGACAACCTGGGTAACATCCCTATTGTTTTCTAGGGTCCCTTAGAAGTCTAAAGAAAAAACTCTACATATTAGCAATTTTAACACTGAGTTAAAAGAACTTGTTCAGGAAACACGCACAAAAAAACTATAAAGAATTAAATAAGTGGCTAGCAATGTTTGAAAAGTATGTAAAAAAACCCCAACAACTTGTTTTATATTTTAAAAAATGACCTTTGCAAATAATTTGCAAAAGTTAAGGGTAGCAGGAAAATCCTTGAATGGAACAGAACTGATTTTCAAAAAGAAATGGCCAAAAATAGTCAAGTATCTCTATTAAAAGATGCATTTTCTTTCCACACTAATTTTCATTCTAGATTCTAATCATCATTGTCATGTCCATGCTTTTGGAGTATTGCAATACTCCCAAAAATGCTTTTTTCAAGAGGCAACTGGACTTTCTGATTTTTCTTTGAAGACGTTTTGCTTCTCATCCAAGAAGCTTCTTCAGCTCTGGCTCCCCACCATCCAGTCAGAACTGAAGAAGCTTCTTGGATGAGAAGTGAAAAGAAAAACCAGAAAGTCCAGTTGCCTCTTGAAAAAAAGCATATTTGGGACAACCATGACCTGGATAACTGAGAATCGCCACAGACATATTGTAATACTCTTTTTCAGGAGAATCATTGGAAAAGGGGGAACATAAATCAATAAGGACAACATGCTGATTTTTCCATAAAACGTGAAAGAAGAACTTTCCCTAAAGTATTTGGAGACAGAATCAGTCCTTTCATTTTTGCTAATCCCTAATAAAGTCCAGGATTTTATAAAGGAAACAACAATTTCAAGGATGAACTTGAAGACACTCAGAAAATTCTTTTGAAAGCAGAAAAAACAAAAAAATAAATTCTGACTTAGCACCACTACTGAATAGTATGTGTGAGTGAACTGATTTCATCAGGCTTTTGCCTAAACATTGTGAGGAATATTTCATGTAACAACCTGAAATGCATTAAAAAATTTACTGAGAAAGTAGACTGGAAAATGAGATTTTATATTTATATAAACTCTAGAAGACATATCTTGAAGAATATTATTAGCAAAATAGCATAAATATTATCATCAGCATAAAAACCTCTACTCATACCAAACTGAATAACATTTAATAATACTTAATGTGAGTGGATACAGCCCTTTTTAATCAGTAAATCCAGAGATTCCCCAGTTCATTTTTGTTCATTTTCAGAAAAAAATCCACAAAGAGCTTCCAGTCTTTTCAAAAAGTAGCTATTGCACCTTCCCTAAAAAAATAAGTCAAATTTAAATTAACTTTAATCAAAACTATCTGTGAGAAGCTGATCAAAGTACTAGATTAATGGCTGCATCTTATATTTTCTGTATAACATATCTGCATTTATTTGGAATAGTAATCTACAAGTCAGTAACTCGCATATTGTGTGTATTACACTCATGACTATGAGCTCATTCTGCTTACTACGGCTGAAAGATGCGACAATAAGCATATTTAAAGGACAAGTTGTCATGATGTCCACTGTCTCCTCCCTAGCCTTCTACATAAATATTTCCTCTTTAGTTGCTCTGATGTGAAAAAAATGTTTTTCTTTCTCCTTCCAAAACAAAACCTGTTATAAGGACAACATAAGACACTAACTACAAGTAAATGGTTAGTCCACTAGTGAGAAACAATGGCAAGAAGGAGATGGGCAGCAGGGAGAAGGCAGAACTGCTTAATTCCTTCCTTCCATCTGTCTTTTGCATCTGGAAAAGATATTCAAGAAGCGGATTTATGAGCACCTAAAAATACAAGGTTATTCTTAGAAGCCAGCGTGGATTTCTTAAGATCAATCTTATTGCCTTTTTTAACAAAGTGATTAAATTATTGGACCAAGGAAATGTTGTGAATGTAATATACTTATTAGATTTCAGTAAGACATTTGATAAAACAGACCAGAGCCTGCTTGGTAAGATAAAATAATGTGGGATAGATGGTACCACTTCCAGATAAATTTGTAGTTGGCTGACTAACCACACTCAGTAAGTGGTCTTCAGTGGAACTATGTGGAGAGAAGTATGCAATGGGGTTAATCAAGGTTTTGTCCTGGACTTTGCAGAGGGAGATCTAGCCTGGAAATAAGAAGGAATTTCCTGACTGTGAAAATAATTAATCAATGAAACAGCTTGCCTCCCATAGTTGTGTGCGCTCCACTGCTGGATGTTTTCACGATAAGACTGAACAATAATTTGTCTGGGATAGTTTATTAAGTAGTATCATAGCTTGCCTCCTAGAGTTGTAGGTGTTCCATTGCTGGAGGTTTTCAAGGAAAGATTGGATAATCATTTGTCTGAGATGGTATAAGGACTCCTGCTTTGGGCATCAGGGAAGGGCATTGGACAAAAGACAGTGAAGGTCCCTTCCATCCTATGATTCCTACGGAGTACAGGTATAATGAAGTTAGGTGGCTTAATGTTACAGTGTCTTAGCTGTGAGAAGCCGAGAAACTTGCCTAATTTCTGTCTCTCTCTCCCACCCTCGCCCGTCTTTTTTTAAAGGGAAAGATCAATGCCTTACTATAGGGATCACAATACCTGTGAAACTCCTGATTAACAATTTGATGCCAGTACTAAATTCCCCTCCTTACGGTCTTTTCTCAATATTAATTTAGGAATAAAGCTAGATACTTATTCAGCAAATCAGAAGTTTGGTTTTCCTCAGCCAACTCCCAAACCCCAAGTAAGCATTTACATTTTTGTAAGGGAGAAAAATAATCAGCCTGTAACATAATTGCAAATTGGAAAGAGGGAAAAAGCCATCACAGAAGTTGATTTGTAAACCCCTGCTTATATTATGGTGGAACATTTATGTGCAATGGTTCATAATTACATTGGATTGTCCTCCAAAATATATGTATGTCAAAGCTCGTTTGCATCATAATTATCACAGCTAGTCAATGTCATCAATGAAAGTCACAAGAAATTGATAGGCACTGAAGTTATTCAGAAAAGCAAGGCTATCCAAGAACTAGTGGCTACATGTACAATAATTACATTGGCAGAAGATAAAAAGCAATTTCATTAATTTTTTCATTGCACTTTATTCCTTAAGCATCTAAAAAATATCAGGTAATATATCACATGTTCATTCATCATACAGCCCCCAACATTCTCTTGTCATGGATTTCTGAGCACACAAGGTTCAAACTGCTAAAATTAGCCATAAACTGCCAAATTACAGGACCCTGATTTATCTGTTACTTTGAATAATATACACACACACACATACACACACAAACACACACCATTTCTTAGTGCTTTACAGTCCACTCTAAGCAGTTTACAGAGTTGGCATATTGCCCCTCAACTATCTGGGTCCTTATTTTACCGACCTCGGAAGGATGGGAGGCTGAGTATATGAGCTTCAGATTGGATTTATATACTAACAACAACAACAAAATAAACACTAGTTATCCTCTCTGCCTCTCTAAAATAATCGATCACATAATCTCTCCTTGCCCACTGGTACAATGTCAGGATATCACAGATACCTTCCTCAAAACAGAAGAGAAGCTCAAATTGTCAAAAGGTTGCCCAGGATTAAGATTAAGGTAAAATTAAGATTAAAGGTAAAAGTAGGATTAGGGGTGGTTATGAGGCTGCAAGGGGAACCTGTGAAAGTTATTTGCTATAATTGGAAGGTGTCTTTTTTTTTTTTTTTTTTAATGGAAAGGATCCTTTGGATGGGTTATATCTATGGCTTATCTCTGGATGTTTCACAGAAGGGAGGAAGGTAATGGAAGAAATAAAAATAAAGGGATGGACATGGAATTCATTCATCACAGTATCTGAGCTATATCTGAGTAACTCCAGTATTTTTATCAGGTTTCCAAGTTCAATACAGAAAAATTGATACTGGGACAAGTTAAGTAGGTGCAAAGTATTCTGAGATTCTCTCAAACCACCTACTTAGATGGTGAAATTATTACAGAAAACAACTTCAAAGCACCTACATAAATTTCACAAAAATGAAGAAAAAAGAAGATACATACTTTCTGTTCCATGCACAGAACCCAGTGAAGTCTTTGGCTTTTTGGTCTTCGTTTCCGTTGACTTTAAAGACTCTAAGATTGGAAACAGATTGCAGGGAGAGGTTAGAATAATTAAGAATCAAATCTCCATTTTGACTTAAAGAGCAATAATTGAAATGAAAAAAGAGTTCTGGTTTGTGTTTCACTTGATTCTGATTGGGCTAGAAAGCAAATGGAGCTTGTTGGCTGTTGTGATATTTAAACAAAGAGTACTTGGACAAGCTACATTTTGAAGAACAGAATGAAAATAGTTTTCTTTGCTCCCCAGGAAATGTTACGATTAGAACTCTTTAAATCTCTAAATTTTAAACATCCATCTTATTACTTTACTCAAAGTGTGCATGCAGGTTATTTGAGTTATGTCCCATGTGGAAGGTTGTTTGCTATGAAAACATAGGAATCTGCTGAAGAGGACTAAAATGAAGGAACTTAGGAAAAAAAGTCTATTGGGCTAATGCTGAAAGAACTGATCAAGTTTCAGTTTTTGAATAGAGCCACATAAACTGAAATTAGGGTTTTATGCTAAAAACTTCAGGAAAATTAAGACTATTTGCATAAAGATACACATTGTGTATGTTCTACCCAAAAACAGATGTTTGTATCTCTGTAGCATTGTAAAAACGTATTTAACCAAAAGCAATAGTGAAACCGACAGTTTGTACATATACTATTGGAAGGTATACTGTATTCAAGGAAAACAAAATTATTTTGGTATCTACTATGTCTTTTGCCTTTTGAGGTAATATTGCATCTTTGATTTCTCATAATAGTTACTGGTGTGCTTACCTGTGGCAAATAAAATCAGTTTAAAACATTTAAAACAAAACAAAGCAAAGCAAAAACACAACACAACATTCTACTGGATGGAAATGACTAATCTAATATATAGGTCTGGTCAAGCAAGTTACTAACAAGGGCAAATGCTATAATAATTTTGATGAACATGAACTGATCTAGGTCTGGTAAGTGCTGACTGGAAACACTGATACTTGTAATTTCAAAATGTGGTGTCTCTTTGCAAAACAATAGCTGCCTTTATTTCCAGTACAACTTTACAAACAAAATCAGGAACAAAATACTGATATTTGTAGTCTAAATTTAAACAAAAGTGGTGATTATTCTGGGTATGAGTTACTGTTAACTTCTATTTCAATTTCTATTTCAAACATGGCAGGATTGAATTTGGCAGAATGTACTAGGGTAGCAAAAAAACCCCACCTCTTACTATTAGCAGCACTTCATTATACTGGCTGTAGTAGTAATCTATAAATATGAATCTTTGTTTCTTTGTATGGTAAGTGACTACCTAATCACCTTATAATAAATTAATGGAAACTGAAGAGTGAAGTGCTATGGTACTTGTTAAGTATTTCCTTATACGGTCACAAGAGTGGGGTCTGATATCAGACTCCGCTCATTGGACCGGCCACTGGTGGGAGAAATGAAGTCCCGTCAGTGGCTGAAACTTTGGACAGTGCTGGTGATATAAGCCGGCGCTAGCCGTGGCTGGGCAGCTATTACTTAAACTACACAAATAAAGCTGTTACCTGTTCCTGCCGTGTCCTGCCTCTTCAATCCGTGCATCTAACACTACTGTTCTAATTTCATCGTGAGTAAAGGTGGGCGATGTTCAAAATAAATTTGCATTTAAACTGCAAGAGCTAATTTGTTCTAATGATGCAACATAACCTTAAAAAGACACTGAAGATCTTGCAACATATCATGCAAAAGCTAGGCTTTTATCCAATGCCCTTTGCCAAGATTTTAAATTATCCTCAAATGGCTTAAGAGTTACATGTGAACAGAAAGAAAGAAAGATGAATTGGGGAAACTAAGGAAGGAACAATGGGGACAACCAATATATCTGTGGCTAATAACTAGATATTGAGAACTGACATTCTATCAATATCTTTGGAATTTAGGGACTTCTGGTTTGCAAGCTTTTGGCGGCGGCAGGGATTCGCGACCGCGCGATCCCTGCTGCGTTCGCCGCCAAGGTTCCCCTGATCCATCTGGATTTGGGGGATATAGCTGCCCCGTAGAGGCAGCTGAAGACAGGGGGGATCTGGCAAGGGGTTTGGGGGTGTTGCAAACCCCCTCTCCAACTGGCTAAACCCCCTTTTCCCGAGGCGGAGGAACAGCGGTCAGCAATGGCCGCCACGAAGAAAGCTGCAGCCAGGTAAGCAGGTGCAGGAGGGAGAAAGCTAGAAGAAAAGTGAAAGCTGCTTCTAACCGGGACAAGACGGGAGAAAGTGACTTGGAACCTGGAAGGCTGCTAAGTATATATTGTTCCTTATGAGAGTTATAAGCTGCGAATACTCTAAAAGGGAAAGTTTTTTCCTTGTTCTACTCTCCTTCCTAAAGTGACAGCGGGAAAAAAAAAAAGAAAGAAAAAACCTTTTGGCTGTGAGTGGGAAGGGAGAGTGAAAAAAATAAGAGCCAAATTTGAAAATAAGGAGAAGATTGCCTAGAATTGCAAAGAGTTTAAAAACTTCCAAAAAATATATTTGAAATGGATTTGTGACTACTTTAACCCCAGAAAGAGAAAGTGAAGAAGAAGAAGGTATCTAAAAGAAACAGTGTGTTTGGATTGTTTGGTGATTTTGGAACCTTTGGAAATTACTTCTGATTAAATCATCTGGGTGGTTGTTTGGGAAAACTTTTTCTCTACACAATGGCATCATCTATGGATGAATTGAAACTTATATATCAAAAATATGAAAGAGAAAAACAAGGAGGGGAAGATGGTCTTGGCACTATTTTTCAATACTTAGAAATGGCGGTTTATATTTATGTGAAGCAGAATGAGGATGATGGGGACAAAGAAGAAGGAGCCATCTTTGATGAACAAGTGACTTTGACTGGAGAAGGGAAAAAGAAAGAGAAAAAGGAAAAACGGTCTTTGAGATCTGGAAAAACAGCCCCAAAAGAGAAGAATAAGGTGAAAAGGGGACATTGTGTTAAGAAACAACAGAAAGGGGGAAAGCAGAACAAAAGGCAAGTGGAGTGACAAGGGGTTAAAGAGGACAAGGAGAAGAAGAAGCAAGGGAGAAAGGAAGGGATGAGAAGTCTTAATGGTGGGGAGCAAGATGTTAAGAAGCAAAAGTTTTTTAGAGATAATGGATAAATTTTATTGCTAAAGGGATTCTAGAAAGGTACATAAGACTGCATTCTTTTACTTGTATTTAGAAGTAATGATAGAAAATTAGAAATAATATGTAACTTAAAATGTGATAAAATATTTAACATAAATTGGTGAAATTTTTGGTTAAGAAAAGGGAGTACTGTAATGAAACATGATTTAAGATTGTGATGGGGGTGGTGGTAATAATCTTTGGAAAGCATAAGTGTTCCCACAAAGGTATGATATTTTATTGAAATGGATAAAATGTTCAAGATATAAATGATTGTTAATATTAATGATTAGCAAAATCTTCATGAAATGAGATTTGAAGTAGAAGAAGGAGGAACATTTTAATGAAATATAGCTATAATATGTGATGGGGGGGGAATAATTATGGAAAATAGGGCTCCCATAAGAGTATGTGATTTAATTGAAAAGCAATGAGTTAAATGTTTAAGATATGAATGAATATCAATACTAATGAATAGATTTGTATTATTTTTGATAATATAGTATAATTTTAAAATGTACCAGACGGAATCCCAATGTATGTTATGTGTTTTATATTAAGTATTATAAATATAGGGGAAAGAGATAAAGGCATCATACTCTATATAGTGTACAGGAGAAATACTTCTTTTTTTTTAAAGAAGAAAAATAAATGGTTGGCTGGAATAGAACAGACAAAGAATAATAAATATTATGATATGAATTGAGAGGAGATAAATAAAATAAAATAAAATAAAATTGAGAAAATTTAAAGGAGAGAAGAAGTTATATAGAAAATTGAAAATGTTAATAAGATATGAAATGGTATGTAAAGTGAATATGAATTTGAATTTGTGTCTGTATCAAGAGTTTTAACCCGGGACTAAGCAACTTTCAGAAAAGAGATTTTTTATGCTTTTATGTTTTGTGTTTATGTCTATTTATGTATTGTTTGTTTTGAAAATAAAACTTGTTAAAAAAAAAAATCTTTGGAATTTAGCATGTGGCTGTTCATTGTCCAATAGTGAGGAAGATGGAAAGGCCACGACCTGAAATAAAGCAATTGTGATGAACGGAACAACCGATTTTTTAAAAAATCAGGGATTTTCCCCTGATTTCATATATTCAATTTGTCGCAAATTAGTCAGCATGTCTGAAGAATGTATAGCTAGAGGACCTTGGTGACTTCAGTGGTATTGTTCTTCACACAGAATGATCTCTGCTGACACAACAATTTTTCCTTCACTTACCCCTAAGGCACTTCAGAAACCTGTAATCCATAGGGAGAATCAAAAATTTATTCAGAGCAGGTTTAGGAAGCCTATAAGGGTTGCAGCTAGTATCCCACTATAGGAGCAAAAATCTATAGATAGTCTTCGTTTAGCAACTGCTTTGTATAATGACAGTTTGCAGATATGACCAAGATGAAACAGTAACTTGATCAATCATTGCATTTACAACCTTCACAGGTCTGTAAAGCAAATGAAAGCTGAACTAGGGTTTCAATACAGTTGCAATTTCACTTACCAACTACTTCACTTAATGACCAAGTTGCTAGTTCCAATTGTGGATGCTAAATGATGAGTACTTGTACTTGTGTAATGTTTTTCTTCTTCCAACAGTCCAAAACTAAAACATCCAATTATACTGTCAATGAATTCAGAACAGATAAGAGGAAATCTAAAATGTGTAATTAATCTACAAAGTACAGTGCCGTTGGATGTGATAAGGGGTTTAAAAACTAATTAGATAACTAATTAGTGAAATGCCTACCATTAATTATGATGATGATTATATGGAACAATCAGATTTGAAAAAAATTAGTTGCTAAGAACAAATTTGGAGCATGATTTCATATTGGGATTTACTTGGTTTTACATTAATTTGTTGTATCTTTTACTTTATAAGCAGTGTATGATATCTGAATCCCACCAAACTGTCCTGTTTGAAACAAACAATATCCTAGTTTGATGAATCAAGAGTCCAAATATTAGTTTTGTAATTGACAGAGTAGCCACCGCCAAACACAGTCAGTCTAATAAACCCCAAAAGAGAAGATGAGTGAAAATGTCAACCTTTTGAGCTAGATCAGGTCAGGAAACAGACACCAAATGAACTACTGAAACTCTTATTGTTTTAGGTTATAATAAAAGTGTTGTGAATGTATAAAGTTTTAATAAAGCGTGAGCTTGGAGTAAAGTGCAGGGTTCTGGCCCTGCACTTCTGATTGACTGTTAAACGGCTGGATCGGATTGGCCCGTTCCAGGGAATCCGATTGGCCCTTAACAGAGAGTTCCTATTGGTTATGAGAGCTAGCGCTCCTCGTTGGTTATTGGTTAATAGTTACGGGGTTTGCCTATATAAGGCGGGTTAAAACTGCTATAGAAGTTAGAAGTCACTATGTAAATAAAGAGCTGAAGTTCACCGTTCAGAGGCTTGTCTCCTTTCTTTCTCGCCCATGCTCCAAACATAACACTGGCGACGAGGATGGGATATGGAGACATCTGAACCAATGAAACTTTGAAGAACACCGAGCACGTGACAGAAGATGCTACACAACGGAACCATGTCCGGCGGCTTCGTACCACCCGCTCCATTCGATCCAGTACAGGAGGACTGGGAGTCCCACATGGATTGCTTCCAAATGTTCTTAGAAACCAACAACTTAAAAGACGCCACACCAGGAAAGAAACGGGCGGTGTTCTTAACGCATTGTGGTCCAACCGTATTTAAGATGGCTAAAGCACTAGCAAAACCCCAAGAAGTGAAGGCGATGGATTGGGACGACCTTGAACCTCTCCTACGAGATCGCTATGCACCGACCGTGCCTACGCTCATGAGACGGTACGAGTTTTATCAGAGGAGCCAGCGAAAGGGAGAAAGCGTGGCCAACTTCATAGCAGACCTCCGAAATTTGGGAGGCCTCTGCGGATTCGCCGATTTAGAAGAAGCACTAAGAGATCACATAGTTCTGGGACTAGATGCACCAAAGCAAGCTGATGGCGAAAGGCGACATCAGCCTTGCCGACGCCATCGCCGATGCTACTGCAGCAAAAGCAACCAGGAAGTCGGCTGCACAACTACACCGAAACCATGCTCCGATACCACCGACAAGCGACATCTTACCCAGGTCAGAAGGGCAGCTTGCAACGACGCACCACGAGGGCCTCTCTTCGTCGTCAGACAGTGACGAAGAAGGGGTCCATCGACTGCAGTCCGACCGGGACCACCACCCGAAGCTTTTACGCCCTTGCGCTGGCTGTGGGGCCAACCATGCCAGGTCCGAATGCAAATTCCGCAACGCGCTTTGCCATGAGTGCGGGAAGTGAGGCCACATCGGACGGGTCTGCCGAAGCTTACCAGGACCGGGCCAGGCCTCAAAAGGGACTAACTATCCCCAATCGACAGGAAACTGTCCTGTACGGCGAGAGCCAGTAAACCACTCCTACAGAAATCGAGTTTTGCAGAGAGAAGAGGCTCACCATACTATCACTATCAGTCACGCCTCAGCTTTAGACACCAAGAAAATACGAGTCACAGTAGCCATCGAGAACCAGCCTTGCCACATGGAAGTCGACTCGGGATCGTCCCTCTCAATGGTGTCCTGGAAGACCCTTAAGCAACTCATCCCCACGATTCAATGCCTAGATCTCCGCTCCCAAAGACTCATCCTCAAGTACTACCAAGGGAATCGAATCCCCGTCATTGGTTCCTGCCGAGTCCAAGTCTCCTTCAAGAAGCACACAGCGTACTTACCACTAACTGTCATCGATAGAGACAGGCCTAGCCTACTAGGCCTCCAATGGTTCACGCCACTCGGCATTGAAGTGGCCGGCATAAACCGAGTCAGCGGAAGTGACTGGGAGGGAGACCTCATCCATGAGTTCAGGGACATCTTCACGGACAGCTTAGGCGAGTACAAGGGGACCCCGATTTCATTCAGTCTAGACCCAAAGATAGCTCCCATCCGACTTAAGCCCCGTCGAGTTCCATTTGCCTTAAAGTCGAAAATCGACAAACAACTCGACAAACTGATAGCTCAGGGGGTGTTAGAGCCCATCGATCACTCCCCCTGGGAAACCCCAATTGTAACACCCATTAAGCCAGACGGGTCGATCCGAATTTGTGGGGACTACCGGGCCACTTTGAACCACGCTCTACAGCAGAACGCATATCCAGTGCCGGTGGTGCAGCACCTCCTCCACTCCCTGGGGGGCGGGAAAGTCTTCGCTAAATTAGACTTAGCTCAGGCATATCAGCAACTACCTGTTGATGAAAAGACGGCACTGGCACAAACTATTGTGATGCACCGAGGTACCTTTAAATGTACCCGGCTTCAATTCGGAGTTAGTGTAACCCCGGGGATTTTTCAGAGCCTTATGGAGAGGTTATTACAAGGGATTAAGGGCGTGGTCTCCTATTTTGATGATGTATTAATTGCGGCCCCTACAAAAAAAATCTTACAGGACCGGTTAAAATTAGTCCTAAAAAAATTCCAAGAGGCCGGTCTTAAAGTAAAAAAAAACAAATGTAAATTGTGTACTGACAGTGTTGAGTTTTTAGGGTACCTAATTGATAGCCAGGGTATTCACCCTACTGAAAGTAAACTAAGGGCGATAAAAAACGCTCCCAGGCCACGAAACAAGGCCGATCTCCAGGCGTTCCTAGGCCTCATCAACTTTTATAATGTATTTTTACCGCATAAAGTAACGGTCGCTGAACCCATACATCAGTTGTTAGATAAGAAAGCAAATTGGTTATGGGGTCACCGAGAAGAACAGGCGTTCCACAATGTGAAAAAACTGCTCAATTCTGACTCTGTACTCATGCAGTATAATGAGACTTTGCCGTTAAATATAACATGTGATGCTTCGCCTTTCGGAGTGGGCGCCATTTTGAGCCATGTACTGCCTAATGGGAACGAAGCCCCTGTTGCATATTTTTCAAAGACACTTTCAAAAACTGAGCGAAATTATGGACAAATCGATAAAGAAGCCCTTGCAATTGTGTCAGCCGTTAAAAGATTCCACGAGTACGTGTATGGCCGGGCTTTTACTATCGTGACTGACCACAAACCATTATTGGGGATAATAGCCAGAGATAAGCCGACTCCCTACATATTATCCCCTAGGATGACTCGATGGTCAGAATTCTTAGTTGCTTATAACTGCCCGGGGAAAGCCATTCCCCATGCCGACGCATTGAGCTGAGCACCGCTTCCAGAGACTCTCGACGATCCTGCACCAACGGTAACCACGTTGCAAATTGAGGCACTCAACTCGCCGCCATTATCTGCCCGAGATATTGCGAGAGAAACCAAATGTGACTCCACCTTAGCGCGAGTCCTAAGCTGGGTAGAACGCGGATGGCCATTGGACCAATTATCAGATGACTTCACACCATTCAAGACTCGATAAACTGAGTTGTTCTCCCAAAAAGGCTGTGTCATCTGGGGCGATAGAGTCGTTATCTCAGAACGACTCCAGAAAGCGCTTCTGAGAACCTTGCACGATGGCCACCCCAGCATCGTGCGAATGAAAGCCCTTGCGCGAATCTACGCATGGTGGTCGGGCATTGACAAACAAATCGAACATTGGGTTAAAGCTTGTCCAAAATGCCAGGAAGTGAGCAACGCCCCACCTAAAGCCATTCCTACTGAATGGAGACACCACGGGGACCCTGGTCCCGAATTCACTTGGACTTCGTGGGGCCGACCAAAGGCCACACCTTTCTACCTATTCAAATTGGCTCGAGATTCATCGCATGACAACTACAACCTCCGAGGCGGTTATCAAAACCTTGGAAAGACTATTTGCAACCCACGGACTACCAGACGTCCTGGTATCTGATAACGGGCCCCAATTTACAGCACTGTCGTTCGAGCAGTACCTCGCTGACCGCGGCATTCGGCATGCGCTCACCTCGCCTGTGCACCCAGCGACCAATGGCAAAGCAGAACGCATGGTACAATTTGTGAAGAAAACCTTACAGAAGGTAGACTACGACAACATTGACGACAAGATCAATCGAATCCTTTTTTTACAACACATCACACCGCATAGCGTCACCAACAAAACTCCCGCCGAACTGCTAATGGGACGAAAACTCCGCTCCCACCTCGACCGGTTACACCCAGCTTACGACCCGGAAAAACCACTAGGACCCAGCAGCCACTGACGTGCCTTCCAGGTTGGAGATTTGGTATACGCTAAAAACCTATTGGGCGACCCATTGTGGGTGGAGGCGACAGTAGTTCGTGTAACCGGCCCAAGATCCTACCTTGTACAATGCCTTGACGATAGACTATGGAAACGCCATATCGATCAATTACGATCGCGGCTTCCGGCGGGCAGTCCTGAACTCCCCTATGACCAGACTGAGGGGGGGGGAGGTACGGAAGAAGATGAATTCCAAGGAGAAGAAAACCCGTTCGAAGGGAACGACGGTATAATAGAGACTCAGGAAGTGGAACCAGAGAGGGAAACAGTTGCACCTCAGGGAATTACAGAGAACATGGGCAACGATGGGGAAATGAACTCTGAACCAGAAACAGCCCCACTGCCAAACAACGATCTACTTCAGCGTGATTACAGCCAAATGACACAGCGAAAATCAAAGAGACTAAAAAAACAACCGTCCTACCTAAAGGACTATGTAACTGCGCCCTGCAAACAGAAGCCAGGGGGAAGGGGTGTTGTGAATGTATAAAGTTTTAATAAAGCGTGAGCTTGGAGTAAAGTGCAGGGTTCTGGCCCTGCACTTCTGATTGGCTGTTAAACGGCCGGATCGGATTGGCCCGCTCTGGGGAATCCGATTGGCCCTTAACAGAGAGTTCCTATTGGTTATGAGAGCTAGCGCTCCTCATTGGTTATTGGTTAATAGTTACGGGGTTTGCCTATAGAAGGCGGGTTAAAACTGCTATAGAAGTTAGAAGTCACTATGTAAATAAAGAGCTGAAGTTCACCGTTCAGAGGCTTGTCTCCTTTCTTTCTCGCCCATGCTCCAAACATAACAAAAAGAATCTTGAAAACTGATATAGATTGTCCCTCTTCCTACGTATACTAAAGGGAATCAAGGCAAGGCAATCTTAAGTGCTTTCCTTCCCCAATTCCTTTTGCTTATCTGGGCTAAGTTGAGGTTTATATGAATTCCTTCCGCAGGGTCATCTCCAAATTACTTTATGGAACACAATAATATAAATTTCCCTAAGTGAACTGGGAAAAAGGCTGGATTTAAGTAAAATAAAATTAATATACTGACTAAATAAAAAGTCTTAGGGATAATCTACACTGCAACCAAAGTTACATGTGCTTTGATTTAAGCTTGAGTTAGTTTTGTCTGCTTGCATTAGGAGTGGTAGATGAAAACTAGCAAAGAAACAGCTGTGCCCAGAACAACAACAAAAGCACAAGCTCTATTCATTATTTTCTTGGTTGATAAATTTCTATCACAGTTCCAATTCAACAACAAAGCACTAAAACAAGAAACATTAGACTTGTTTGTTCTTCACATCACCTGTGCTATTAGTTTATTAATATTAAATCTTATCTTGTGTGCAGTAACTCATCATTTGGTTAAAATGGTTCAAATATAGATGTTCCTTTGACACAGAAACAGTATTGCATAATTATATTACCATAATAATACTGAATACTGAAGTAAATTCATATTTGGCAAACTTTTGGCAGCATGGAGGACCTTTAACCGAGGCACAATACAGACACATGATAGTCTGGTTTAATGTCACATTCAAGAGCCAGTTTACTATAAAAGGCATATGGACCAGGAAGAAACTAAAAAGAAACCCCCTCCCCCTTTTTGCATAGTTTTAGGAATGGGAATCAGACAGGAAGGAATTGGAATTTTGACATAAACAGAATCAGAATAGCACTACCTAAGGCCTCTTAAGAACAGTTCTGAATCTCGGGTCAATTTACTTACCTTGCACTAAGACGCTGCAAATGCATTCTGATTTTCCTGCAGTATTCTCAGCTATGCATTTGTACTGGCCCTCATCCTCAGGAAAGGCCTTGTCAATGGTGAGGGAGCACAATGAGCCTAAAGAAAAGCAAGAGAAAGTCACAGAAGTGTGATGAATTAAATTAAAAAGAACTCTACTCAATGAAGAATTGATGACCAAAATCATAATCTAACCATAGTTTCCAACATGAGAGTATGCCAAAAGGTTGGTCTTACTTTTAATTCAGTGAAATTTAAATTGCATGGAAATAGGTTTTCAGAAATTAATAATGGTGCTATGATTAAGACATCAAAAATTTTAATTCCTGCCTTTATCTCTTTTCCAGTGAAATTTCAAGTCAAACAACTTGGGTTTAAAACTATAGATGTTCAGTCAGAACACAGAAAAATATAAACAATTCAAATAACATCCTTTGCTCTGATTGGAATTATAGCACCCAGAAATTCCAAATAACATGACTGTTGACCATGAAACTATTCCTATAGATTTTGCTTCCTTCAATTTGATCAAGTTTTTGGTTTTGGAAATCAAAATTTACAAATCCTATTGTGTTTTCACCAGTGTTCCAAAACCTAATAGCCTTCAGATTTGTGGGAGCATCTATCAACATTAACTATGTTCTTAGGATTGCTAGGAATTATAGGTTAAGAATATCTGGAGATCCATATGTTTTGCATCGCTACTCTAGAAAATTCATGTGAACAATATGTCATTATGTCATATTATATATACTTTGTATATATATTATAAAAAGTATATTATATATACTTTGATTAAAAAAAATCCACTATTACCACCATCACCACTCAATCTAGTTCAGAAATTAATAGAGTCAAATCAATTCTGATTGCTCACTACATTACAAAATACCAATTTCTCTCTCTCTTCAAAAGTCAGAGCAGAGGATGTTCACTTTAGAATTAAAAATATCTGATGTTCCAAGCTTTAATCATGCACAAGTGTTTTCCTTAAAGTACTTCAAGTAAATGTACAAACAATAAGCAAAGCTAGCTATGTTTACTTAGGACACAACATTTTCCAAAAAGTCTGTGACCTACGCAATTGCTTCATTCCCTGGGCTGGGAGAACATATGTCTGTCAATGAAACATTTGGTATTTCCTCCACAAAAGCCCTTTGTTGACCTCCAGAGATGAGATTCTTTTCTCATAGTTCTGAGAAAACTCTGTCTGGTGAATCCAGTGTGGAATTCTGAATTTCTTGGCACCTTACAAAATAAAATCCCAAGAGAGAACAACAGCATTGCTGCAAAAGCTGATCTATCCCTTCCCCGATCTGTTTATATAGCTGTCAACTAACTAATAGTGTGTTATGAAAGTTATACATCTAAAATGAGCACTGCAATATTTTGAAGCAGCAACTTCAGTGCATTAGGCACAACATGGTCAAAATGTTTATAGCTGGGATTTTAACAGAACATGTTTCCCAAAGCTGTGGGAAGGATCCAGTTCTTTCATAGAATGTATAGCATAGGCTATAGATTCAAACACTCTTAAAACACTCTTCAGTTTTGGACTTATTTGAAGGTGATGTTTAGTTTAACTGAAATAATGCAAACTTGGCAAAAGATTTCCAGTTCTTGTCAGCTTGATAGTCAGTTGTCTTCAAAACAAATATGCAAACTATCAAAACAGGGTAGCTCTTGTGTTTTACTTTCCTATCATAAGTCAGCAAAACATGTTCCCTCTTCCAGCTGTAATAACTCCTGCTATGTACCTCAAGAAATATAAAAAAATTATTGGGATGGTGAGATCTGAAAAAACAATCAAGGCTGAGGCATACAAGTAACCAAAGTTGGGAATTTAAGTTCAGCTATCTTTTCACATTATGCATTCCTGCCGAAGTATGCTACCTTATTTTACCTCCTACTAATAGTAAGTATCTGATATACTAGTTTTACAATACCCATTTTGTATTCTGCAAAAACACATTAACGTATTAAGGCCACCACAATATACTGTTTCATGAATTAATAAAGAACAATATTTTTCACAAATAAGGTTCCAGGTCTGGACCCTAAATATGGCTGAGTTTTCAAAAGTCAAATGTTCCTTCTGCCATTTCTTTCTTGGCTTTTGATGGTGTTTTCAGTGGATAAAGCATCAGAGTTCTACTTGTTACAAAAGACTGGTTATAAAACTAAAGAAAAAGGAGCAGCAAATGAGCACTCTCATTTTGTACATTATTGATGCACTGAGACACAGTTCCCTATTCTCCAAATTACAATTTGGTCATCTTAGTAGAAGTGTAGCTTATTTGTCCTGCATACTGATTTCTGCTATAACATTGGAATCAGCTGCGATGTCTCTTTTTCCACAAGGACTATTCCCAGATCTACTCACCCACAGATTATGGGAAGGAACTCTAAAGAAACTTTTATGCTTTTTTTTTTTTTTTTGCTAATTGTAAAATACTTCAGATGAAGGGCAGAAACATCTGTTCAGTAAAACTAGAAACATCAAAGAATTTAGAAAATTATGCTCCCAGCTGGTCAGGAACCAGAGCTACCCTAATTCCCACTAAGAAAGCATCTGGCAATGCAAGCAAGATTCTGAGAATGGGCAATTCATCATTACATGTGATATCCAGTGTTTCTTAAAAAAAAAATGAGTTTCCAAATGTGTTTAAAAAAAATCTTACTATTAAGATTCATTTGCTCTTTTACAGTAAGTGCTAGGGTAAAATTGATGCATAAATGCAGAACAAAATTCTACATGCTATTTTTAAAGCTACTAGCCATTTCTTGTATATGGTGTACAGAATATATAAATATACAGAACACAAAGTTCACACATCTAACAGTTTCTGTAAGAGACTATCAGCATTGGAAAAACAAGTGGTGTACTGGAACAGATACATACTGGGATTATTCCACACACACACTCCTTCAAAAAAGCAAGGCAATGCAGGAATATTCCCAGATCATTTTTGAATAAGAAACATCTCTCAGGTAATCTTTAAAGCTACTAAATGGTATGACTAATCTACTTTTATTTCTTTAAAAGGCTGCCCATCTTAAAACACAACTTTGGATGGCTCATGACAATAAAAACCATAATACACAAATAAAACCATAATATACAACAAAAATCCCAGATATTCCCTTGAGATGCCCCAACAACCAATCCAAAACACTTTCTCTGTACCCCTGCCTTTTACCTGGGTAAAAAGCTAAGTCTGGATGATCTTCTGGAAGGTTAAGAGAGAGGAGGCCTGCCAGATCACCAGGGGGAGGATATTCCAAAAGGTAGAGGCAGCCACACATAAAAAAGGCACAATTCTGAGGTCCCACTTAATGGGAACATTTCAGGAAAGGGACTGGAGCATGCCTATCCTATCAATCTGCTAGAACAGGCAGACACTCTCAGAAAAGTTGAATAATCATGGCAGAATAGAAATTATAATTCTATTTTCTCCAGCAATCATTCTGCAGTTACTGATTACTAGAACAATTATGTATAGAAGACATCTGGCTAAGGAAAGACTGGCATATGAAAATTGACAGCAAAACCTTTGACTTATAATTTTTCTTAAAGGAGTTGGCATTATTATTGGAATTGGATCAAATAATGTGGGTAAGTAGTATGGGCTCTGCTATAAATTGAATATTTTACTTAGTTAATAAAATATCTTCTTTTATAGATAAAGATAAGCTCTTTCCATTTTAGGCTTCCAGATAAATTGGCAAAGCAGAATCCATGACGTTTCTACAAAGCTTCCCCTAAACAGGGGAAATGAACAGAGCTGTGTCATATTTTGCAGCCTATATTCCAGAAATGCTCTAATTTATTCACAATGTAAATTCTCTCAACTAAAAATTAAAGTAACAAGCCCAAACCAAAGGAGCACAATAGCATTTCTTTTTTAACTTTCTCTATTCTATTTGTCACTCCAATCTGAAAACCCTGAGGGTCTTATGTAATCCTGAATACAGGAGTAAATTAAAAATAGTAATAACTAGGAACAAAAAATGACTAATACCTGTAACTACTTCTTACACTTCAGGCATTTTTCCCCAAATGTCCTCCAGAAGAGCTGTATTTTTCAGTTATTGACAACTTAATAGAGAATAGTTTGAATGTTGCAGGGAGATTATTCCAGTTGAGTGGGGGACACCTTTGAGAACACTCAACAATGAAGATGGCATTCCTCTAATGCAGGGGTCTCAAACTCAATCTACCTGGGGGTCGCTGGAGGCAGAGTCTGGGTGAGGCTGGGCCACATAAGGGATTTCACAAAAAACGTTAAAAAAATATCCTCAAATGTCATCAACAGTTAATGATTTCTCCAATACATGAACTGTCCTGAACACATGAATGGAACATTGAATGAAGATCATGAACAGTTCCTCAGAACATGGCTTCTCCAGCTTACTCCTTGCTGCCAGAGACTTGACAATGCTTCCTCTCACATATCTGAGCCATATTTGGCTTGAGAGAGGAGGCACTTGAGACCCTCAGTATGGCTTGAAGATGATCATCAGTAAGTCTGGACCTGTACTTGGACTTGTTAAAGTTCAGGGTGGAGAAGAAGCCACGATGAGGAATGGCGGGCGGGACTTCCTTCAGAGGTCCATTCTCCCTGCGGGCCGCACTAATATTATACTTTCATATCATGGTGGGCGCCACAGGAAATTGTCCTGCGGGCCGCAATTGGCCCGCAGGCTGCGAGTTTGAGACCCCTGCTCTAATGGCAGATGTCACTAGATAAGAACATTCCACTTAAGAGGAGGCAGCTTCAGAAGTACCCGTGCCTTAAGTCATGAAGGGCAATAAAGAAAAAAGAACCTTGAACTGAACCTAGAAGCTATCTAGCAGCCAATGCACACCAATAACAGTATGACCTTTGCACACTGTGCTAGTTGCAGTTTCTGAGCGGTCCACTCAATACAGTACAAATTGCAATAATCCACAGATGAACATGAGTAACTATCAGGCAAAACTTCATGCCATGTAAATAGCTGCAACTGGCCATGTAATTGTGCAAAAAGCTTTTGGACGAGGCCTCCAATTGATTGTTCTAGCAGTAAGTATGAGTCCAAGAGATCTCAAGTCAACTCTGTCTAGGGCGAACATATCCCTATGCAGAACAAAACTGAGGCTAAAACCAGAATCTGTTAGCTTCAAATCCACAGGCAATCCATCTTGCTTGGATTGGGCCAAAGTCTATTTCCCCCTTAGCAGCTTTCAGGCACCAAGACTTTCACTGTACCTCCTCTATGATATGAAACAACATTGATGATATTTCATCCAAAGACCTTTCTCAGTGGCTTTGTGTATGTTAAGCTGAAAGAGGAGAAGGGGTATGCATTGCAGCACCCATAACCAAGTACCAAAGGGTTTAATCTACCCCCCTTTCAGAAACATCAGAAGTAAGGCTGCTGCAACACAGCACTGTTTTTAACCTCGTGCAACTATTTCTCACAAGGCTACAGTGGTTGATGGTAGTGAACACGACCTGATAAGAATAGAATAAGATGATGAAAGAACTGGACAGACAACTTTGAACAACTATAGTAATGACTACTGTACTGAAAAATATGCATTTCTTTGAATATTAGTCATTGAGAAGTACTTTTCCAATAAATTTAACTCATTTTGTGACATCTAAACAGGACTACTTGCTCTTTTCCTCTCCTTCCCTATTCAATAATGTCTTCCTTGGTCTTCATTTCTATCTAGTTCTGCTCCTCTTACTGTTTAGATCTTCTTTTCGGGTGGCTACCTTGTTACTTTAACTCATTTCTACCATGCTTTCTACTATTGGAAGATAGGAGGGGAACTCTATGTGTGTGTATGAGAGAGAGGTTTGTTATGTGAGATAGAAAGGCTGCCAAATACAGCTGGTAGAATCAGACAACCATACAGGATACTATATTTTACAGATAATTTTAATCAATTACTATTAACAACATCTATCCATACCTACTCTTAAGAGGACAAGCATAGTAAAATAATTATTATCTGATGTTTTATCAATCTTGTTTTAAACATAGGATTTTTTTTTTTAAAAAAAACACCTCTGCAGAATATAGTCTAATCAAACTATATATAAAATTGGACTAATTACCAGAAAGCAATATTAAAAATGAAAGCAAGTGTGTGATAATGTTACAACAAGCATAGGCCTGAAGCTTAATTCTCATTATTCTCTTTCTGCAATGGATAACGCATTAGCAATTCAAAAAGAGCTTTTGTAGAAATTAAATTAAGGTAAGTTAGTTCCAAGTAACATTATTTCATCCTCTCCATGCTGCGCCAAACTTTTCAATAGTTGAGATCAGTATTAAATGCAAAGCTTATTGAGAGTTGCTACAGACAGATTGAAAGAATAGTTATATAACATTGAGTGCATAGGAAATCCTCAATTTATGACTGGTTGTTTTATATTTGGAGTTACAATGGCCTCAAAGCAGGTACTTTACAGCTCATAAAGCACTTCTGTCCATCATAAATGTTGTGGGCTCCTCCTGCAGTCATGTGATTGCATTTCAGGTACTTGTCTTGCTCTCTTTTTTTGCTGATTTCCGGCAAAAGAAAAGAAAGGAAAAGACTAATTCTGAAAAATGTTTTTGCTTAATGACCATGGTGATTCACTTAACAATCACAGCAAAAATGTTGAAAAAATGAATCTGATTAGGTGGGTGCCTTGACTTATGACCTCAATGACTTACAATTGGATTTCCAGTCCCAATTGTGGTCATAAATCAAGGACAACTTGTAATTTTTTCCCTCCTATACCAAATCTGATGGGATGGAAATAACAGATGTTGGTTTACTTGCACTAGTGTACCAGATTCAAATTCCGACAATTCTGTATAGGAACTGGGAAGCAGTCCTATCATGGGCAGCCACTGTTAATCAGTAATGAGCTGGCTGGATCAATGCTCAGAATCAGAAATTTCCTATGTAGTTCATGAAATTACCATCCAGTCCATCCCTTACCATCTTGTTCCATGTTCCTTATTTTTCTTATCATTAGCTAAAGTACAGGGTTATCTGACTATTGATTTTTATAAGCTGCCTTTGTCAGCCTTGGAAGCCATTTTTTACTTGGAAGTTTTGAGGCTGCCCTATTCAGTGCCTGGGAATTTGGGAGGGGAAAATTAATAGTGAGGTAGAAGATTAAACACAACATTATTCTTTCTCAGAGATTCAAGGACATGTTGCCCTGCACCTGGAGGGAATGACTTGGAACGAAGATTTGATTGGGCCATGCGATGGACTGATGGATTGCAGGGGATGGATCTTTGATTTTCTTTTGGAAAAGGAAAACCTGGAACTCTCAGATTCAGGTTTTTCCAGATGTGCCAATATGACAACTCTAATAAAATGGAACTTTGAGAAAATGTTTGTCTCGGAGTTTATTGGTTTGGAGTTGGTTAGTTGGAATGCTGACAGCCTTTTTTGGCTAAAGAATGGGGTAAAAATTGTAGAATTATGAATATACTGCTCAGCATTTAATCAGGATTCCTTATTCTATGATTGATGTCTTAAAGTTACTAAATTATATTCTTGCTTTGGGCACAGTACTTATTTAAACTACAAAGGTCATCTAAGTAGAAACTAATGCTTTTTGTACTCCGATCTGTAACAGAGCAAAAATTAGAGTAGCAAAGCCAAATAAATAACTCTGGGATAAGAAAAAAATTATAGTGAGAATATATTTTAAGAGATTAATATAGTTATTAAAACAAACTCAATCATTGCTTTTTAAATATCCACACATGCATATGGTAAGTAAATAGTTAAAACCAGTGAAAGAATGATGACTTCCTAACTTGGTCAAATAAATATTTTACTGCTTTTTTCTAGTGTTGCTATTGCATGAAGTGAATCCCAATTCCTCTTAAGCAAATTTATAGTTTCGAAGAATAACATAGCTGAAACAGTGGACAATGGTGTTACATAGATTGCATCAAATGTACAAAATTATGACAACCCCTGCATACTTAAAACCAAGAGGAATGGCTCTAAATTGAAGTATTATTTAAGTAATAATTGATCTAGATCTCATTTTCTCTCCCTATACTATACATTTAAAACATTCAAAAGTTGCCTTTTGTTAAGGGACTTATTCAATAGGTCATGGGGGGGTAATGAACATAAGTTTCTATACCTGCAATCAATTTGTTTTTGTGTGTGTGTCGTATAGGTCACCTTCAAGAAGTGAGGGGAGCCGAATGTCAACACACAAAACATTTTCTATACACATTTTATAGTTGTCAACAGAAAGAAGGGGGATGGAGTTTCAAAGAGCAGGCAGCAGTGTGGAATCAAAAGTACATTCCATTCATATTTTTTTCAGAGACTGATTAGATGACTGAAGCTTCCGCCGCATAAAAATCTAATTGGAGAGCATGATTGATGACTCTTGGTTATCAACATGTTTCATTGGAGAATATGAATTATGATACACCCAAAGGGGTGGGGGGGAAAGTAGAGTCAAGGGTGACAGTGAATTACATGTCTCAGAGTCAGCTACGCCCAGGTCATGCCAACCTGTTGACTTCCAGTAAATCCTTTGAAGTTTTCGGAGTGTGGCTCAAGACTCATGATTTAATTGGGGTAACTGCTGGAATCCTGACAGAGGGATTAATATATTGATGATAATATATAGAGAAAAATAAATCAGGATCTCTTTACTCTAGAGCTACATACTGATATTTTATTTAAGTCAGATTAGCAGAAGATATATTTTTCAGAAATTTGAGCAGGAGAAATTTAACTTAGTTTATAATGACAGGAAACAATGTTTTAATAAAAAAATTAAATTGCTATTAATAGAAATTGATTAGCTAAAAGTTTAAGAGTATGGGATTATATCCCTCACTGGATAGATTCTCTGTTCTTCATAGGAATTAAAATTAATGTTAACTGTAAAATTAATTGATTAATTGCTTCAAAGTACATATGCAAGAACAGGTAAAGGACACATGTAAAAATCTAGTTATAAAAATTAATTTAGTCATTATTTTTAAGTTTATTTAATTTTAAAGAATATCAAGCTTTTAGGACTAACAAATCAGGATTTTCAAAACCAAGCTGTTGTAAACCAGCATGGAAATTCAAGTTAGACAAATCTGTTCACAGTATATTTTTATGTATGTCATAAACAATGCCCCTGAAATGCAGGGCAGAACAACACAAATAGCAATCATTAACATTTATTTATTTCCACATCAGTTTTCAGGAATGGCAGTACCTCAAATCCCACTGCCATATGTATGTCAGTCAGGTGCAATTCACTGACTGATTGTCCAGGCAATAGATTCACTTTCAATCATTGAAGCCTTCAAGCACTGCAATGCAATTGCAAACCAGGAGAAAATTTCCTCCACCCTCTTTGACTGGACTCTTCTGGGTTCTGCTACATCTGTATTTTAATTTTAGGAAGATTGGGTGTTTAAGATGCTGGAATCCATGATTTCTATCAATTTTTCTGCATTGGTTTTTGTAATATATTCAAAGGTTCCTTGAAAGATAGCCTAGAAATATCATAGCCAATGGCTTGATAATTTGATTGCAGACACTGAATGAAGCAATATAGGTACAGAGCTGCCTAGAAAAAACTAAGGCCTAGTCCTTCCTATATCTTTGACTTCACTTATATGATAAAATAACCCAAGGGAGGGCCAATTGGGGGTATAGTAGTTGTTAAAGGCTCCAGGATAGAAAGTAGGAGACTGAATTCTAGCCCTCTTCCATTGCTAGGAATCAAAGTTGACTTGAAGACATGTTTGGGAGCATAAAAATAAGAGAGCCAAGGACAATGATATTTTTAGAGATCTGTTATCACCAAACCATGCATAGATGAATAAGAACTAGCTTATTGCTATATGCCCTTTAGATAGACTCTCTGCCTTCTGTTAACTAACAGAAACACAAGTACAGTGAATTGTTGAAATCAACACAGTGGTCTAAGTAGTCTTGAAGATTCATACCCTCTAAAGGCCCCACCTCTGCTTTGGCTGTAGCTCCATTTCTCCTCATCGTCGTCAAGGTTTCGGCCTATGTTCTTGTTCACCTGTGCTATTGGTACAGAATGGACGGGCCCATGAGTGGCACTAACAGTGGTACTCAGGAGGATGCATCAAAGCCAGTGCTGTTCATTTGACTACAACTTCTCTGACAACCAGCTAACTGTGGTGATAGTGGGAGGACAGAGACCCATGGAAAAAGGAACCATCCCCTCTTGATCTTACTTTTCCCCAAAATTACTCTAATCATTAAGCTGGAACTGTGGCTAATATGGAGAATCTGTGATTCTTCAATGATATTGAAGTTTAATTTCCAGCAGCCAGCATACCCAATGTCGAGGAATGACAAGTGTTACAACTCAGCAACAAATATAGTGCAATAGGGTCCTGAGAATAAAAAGCTATCTTCAAAACCATGTATGTATTTTTGATTTTTGTTAAAATAATAGCAAAGTGATTATTACAATTTATCCCTTATACCTTTATTTGCCACAAGCTCACAAATTGTGAGTGACAATTTTAAATATCGATTGCAGAATTCAAGTAAGATATAAGATAAACCTTATAAAATATATTGTTATTAGTTCATGGTTTATCACTTCAAATATTTCAGTATATTACATCTCTTTTGTGCTCCAATGCCTTTTGAGGCAATATACAATCATTTCTCTCCCCCCATTTTCCAAGATATAAACAAAGCCTTTATACTACTTTCTTTCAGTTGATCATGTTATGTAAAGACCAGAAAAAGAGCAACATATAGTTAAACAAAAAAAGTGAAGAGAACGCAAGACAAATAAATACAACTAGAATTATTTTACATCATGAGCATTCACTTTCATCTTAAAATGTATGTAAAATGTATATGTAAAAGGGGGTCTTAATTCAGCCTCCTTCAACCTGGGCCTTTCAAATGGTTGGGACTGTAACTTCCAAAATTCCCAACCACCATGCTCTTTAGCAATCCCGGGATTTCCCCAATAGACCAAGTAAAGGTTAGTCTAATATGTGGCAAAGAATGTTCTGACTTCTGAAGTGAGAACTTGGTTAGATAACTTTTACATTATAATTTAATCTTTAGGTTTGAAGAAATTAGCATATGCTTATTGTTTAAGTATTATTGACTTCTCATATCCTTGTAGAATAGTAGAAGCTAAATTATAAATAATATCAGTGTAAATTAATATTTAACTAGAGCAAATTGGGAATTAATTTTCCTATATTTTGTTTCATTCTGGATTAAAGAACATGTTTAAACAATATAAATCCTAAAGCAATTAGTTGCTGCTGTTTCAATTTCAACACAAAGCAAACTTTTCATGTAATATGGTAATTATGCCAGGATTTAGATATTGAAAATGAAAGGAGCCAATTGCTATGAAGGAGTTCCTCACCTGAAGCTTATATTTATATAAAACATAAATCTGAATTTAAACGCACTGTTGTAATACAAATTTGCCTGATGTTTCTTAAGTTGGAGAAAATGTTTTAAAAAGACTATTTTTTGCTCCTTGCAGAAAATCAAAATCCTGACAAATTTTGAATCAATTAAAGGGATAGAAGTAAACAAAATTAGAGTGAGATATCATAGTTAAAAATAATGAAATCAAAGAAGTAGGTTGTAACCAGCAGCATGCAATGGGGTTTCCTTGCTGTTTACATCAATTTACCTTCTCGGGAAAGAACAATAAACTTTGATGATTTGATGACTTTGCTGTCCAGAGTCCAGATGATAGTAGCAAGTGGATCTGAGGATACCTGACATTGCAAGACCAGTTTTTCACCTTCTACTACTTTGGTATCCTGTAGCTTTTCAATAAAGGATGGTGCTATTCCCTCAGGCTCTATTTTGTTATCTTTTCCTCTATCTTCAGTTATCCGTCCATCTACTTCTGGTGGGTAGTCACCTTTGCAATTACTGTCATTCTTATTCTCTTTCTCCCTTGATTTAACATGTGACATTTCAGAGCTGGAGTTAGTAACTTGGTTTTCATTCTTGGTGCTAGCATTCTGTATTTTATGCCTAGAGCTGGTATCCTGGGACTCCAAAACAGTGCTGGTCTCTGGCAGTTTAGAAGTAGCATTGACAGCGTCCAACTTCTTGGATGTCACAGGATTTTTAGAGGTGATGCTGATATCTGGCACTTTATTGATGGCACTAGATGTCTGCACTTCAGAGTTGGCATTCACATTCTGGACTTGAGTCCCAGGGCCACCATTTTCAGTTGGTGTTTTTTTCTTTGCAGCAAGCACAGATCTAAAATCTGGGGTGCTTGGCTTTGAACCTGCTGCCTTGTCTGGTAAAGAAGGTTTGGGAGTGCCCTTTTTTGCCAATACTCCACGAAAGTCTACCTGTTGTGGAGCATGGACCTTCCTTTCTTCTTCTGACAAGGTTTTCGGCTTGACCTGCCGTTGCAGGGTACCACGGAAGTCCATTTGTTTGGCTGGGATATCCTTCAACTCCTCCTCAGAAAAAGTTTTGGTGTTAACTTTCTTTGCCAAAATGTCCCGGAAGTCAATCTGCTCAGCCTCCTGTTGCCTTAGCTTCTCCTCTGTGCTCTCTCGGGTTTCTACTCGTCTTTTAAGCACTCCACGGACACTTTCCTGCTCTTCCTCAACTTGCTGGCCTTCCCCAGTATTCCTCTTGAAGGAACCACTGATGTTTCTGAATGTCAGTGCATCCTCTCCACAATCAGCCTCTTGTCGTACTTTCTGCCTCCCACTGTAAGCAGAGAAGAGTTTGAGAGGGAGAGAGGAAGGGGCGGGAAAAGAGAAAGAGGGGGAGCAAAGAGCTGGTTTAATGAATTCAGGAATCACCCCCTCAGAGAAAGGACAAAATATGTTTATAGAAGGGAAGGCTGATTAGAGGAATAGTTTATTGCATCAATGATGACTTCAGGAACCATATAAGGGAACTAAATTTTTTAAAAAGTGCTCCACATTGTCAGCTGTATGATAAAAACAGCTTGTTGGGTCACATTTGGGGATTAGATTGAACAGCAGCCAACCCAAGTCTACAAGGAAAGAAAATTAGCTGAGCAAAAAATAAAACCCACCCACATAAGTCCCTGGGAACTGTACTCACTTTTTTTGCATTCCTTCTTTGGAAAATGAATTTTCTCCCAGCGTCAAAGATACCTGACAGTTGCATTCTCCAACTGGGTTTCTGAAAAAGTACAACAAAGTGAGAGTCAGCCAAAAAAAAAAAAATTGCTCTCTGTTAGATAGTACACAGAAGAGATCAATCCTACAGTATGCTGATTTTTTTTTTGTTCCCCAGCCAAGCATTCTAGTAGTAGATAGTTACTTCATCATTGGCCAGAAAGAAACATTATTCCTCATCCCACCCACTCCAAACTTTTCTCCTAAAACTAAAGCCACAGGTGGGAATCAGAAGAGAATATACCTCTAAACAAGTAACTTGAAGAAATTTCGCCGAAGGGGTTGGGTGGGAAGGAAAAGAGCTGCTTTACAGCATCTACACTCTTTCTAATTCTTGTCCCAGTCGTTGTTTATACAAGACCAAGCTTTCAACTTTCCTTGCACTGAGGCATTAAAAATAGGGTCTCCTTTCCCTGCTCCTCCTTTTCCCTCCCCCATCAAACAGTATAATCAACCCTCACAGATTGTTTCAGCCTGTGCATGTTTATATTTAAAAATAATAATAAAAGTGTCACCATATATGGTGCTGAGCCCTTATTCTTCCTTTTGCAGAGGAATGCCAGAGATGCTTGCAGAAAATGACTCCCATTAAAATCATTAAAATACTTTCCCCTCTTCCCGCCCGCCCTTAGTACCATGTTATGCTTCACAGCAGATACATCTTCAAATGGTTCATCTCCCCAAGAGATGTAAAAAAAAAAAAAGGGGGGGGGGAATGTAATTCAGATTATGTAAACATTGCTAGCACATCCTAAGCAGCTAGCCATTTTATGGAAAAAAAAGGGCTTTCTCTACCAACTGCTGAAGAAGAGGTAGACAGTATATCAGATGGATTTTCAAGATTTTGCTATCCCAAACTAGATCTAAAAGTAGTTTTTAAAATTGTTTAAGAGAAATGCCGGTTCTACTTTCAGGCTTGCTGTACTTCAACAACCTTGTCAAAATAAAATACAAGGCTAAAAAAAAATAAATCTTAAAATGACTGAATAAACTATAGTTTGATTGATCCATAAGAGCATAATTTCTAAACTAGGAATGAGAAATATACTGATAGGAAATTTACTTATTTCAAACTGAATGCTACCAGAGTTTGCATGCTGGAAGACAGGTGGTGCAAATTTATATAAATGTGAATAAAAACAATAAAACTAAAAATATAACTACTTGTAGATTAACCTTAGCTTAATTTGAGAATGAAATTATCAATAGGGTAATCAATAGATGAGAGACAGAAAGGAAGAAAAAATGTATAATTTGTCCACCTGGGGTTTGGGACAAAATTGAACTCCACACAACTACTTCATTGTCCAAGAGAACTTAGCCTTTAGCCCTAAAAAAAGGATCCAGCACTCTTTACACTCTTAATAAAAAGACTTCTCATCATTTTTATCCCATAGGTATTTATTGCAATATTGGGAGAAAAGCTGTTGTGAAGCAGGTATTAATTGGTACTAGTTACATTAATTACTTTATGCTGAGAGGGTTTAGGACAGTTGACAGCACTAAGTTTTATTTTAAAAAAAAGAATTGCTTCATGTTATGAAGTTTTGAAAACACGAGATGCCCAGCAATAACTAATTATCAAGTTTAGTAATTAACAATTATCCCACAATTATCCCTATTCTTAAACTTTGAAGCTGTGGCTTTTAACTTTGATTCAAGCTTTTGTTACATATCAGCTGTCACAAAGAGATCCACATACTATGCTAACCATAGGGAGTTTAATCATTGTTTGAATAAACCACAAGCAGCTTTGTACCTGCAGCACTGCAAATTGCTAATGGTGACTCACAAATAGAAATATCTAGATTCAGAAAAGACACCAAAATCAAGCCAAACAAACAACTTTATATCTTAGCACAATGTATTGTAGACCAATGAATCCTGTGGGTGAAAATACAGAAAACAAACAGATTAACCAATCTACTAGGACAGGGGTGTCAAACTGGATTTCTTCAAGGGCCAGATCAGTATTGTAGTTCTCCTCTGCAGGCCGGGGTTGGGGAGGCAGGGAGCAGGGGAGGAGAAGACAGGACGGACACTTCCTGCAGCACCCTGCCAGCAAAAATGGGTGTTGCGGATGCCGAGGTGTGGCCTGTTTTTGGCCAGGAAAGGCATCGTGGACCGGTCCTTTGATATTTCCAGGCCAGCCCTGTAGGCCAGATTTAAGCACCCCATGGGCTAGATCTGGTCCACAGGCATTGAGTTTGACACCCTTGTACTGGGACAATCATATATTACAAGTGAAGTAGCTGTGCTTGCAATGAAAAAGTTCAGTGAGCATATTGCAAAAGAGGGATCCACAAGAAATTGATCCTTAAAATTAAGCAATGTTACAATTATACAAACTAGTAGCTAGCAGAGTCCATCAACTACATGGTAAATATTAAACAAAGTAGTAATATAGGTGTCTAATACCCATATAATCTAAAAATATATTTTCATATTAGTCATAAGAACCACTAAGGACTGTAAGGTAGAGCCTACTGGTCCTACCTTCTTCCCAGGAGGGACTGTTTTCATTTCTTATGATGCTTAAGCCCACAACTTTGAAGGTATAATCAATTTGAAACATACTGATATCAATCCATACATCTGTATTTTATGTTTAAACCACAAGCACAGTAAAAGCCTCTTGTCCACACAATCTCATTTTTATTCAAAATAAACATCAAATATAAAAATAACCTTATTTCTTTATATTTATAATTTATATACCCATACATCTCACATAAGTGACTTTGGGTGAGAAACTCACCCAAACACAGAAACTCACTACACACAACTCCCTAGCATCAAAGGATAAACTATGATCCCATTTATCATAACTAGTACCGTGTTTCTCCAACAATATGGCCTCCACCAATAGGAAGGCCCAGCATGATTTCTAGGCATGAGGTGAAATTAAGCCCCACTCCCAAAATTTAGGCCTATTTAAACCATGCGTTTCCCTGCCATTTCTCACATCGTTCGTTAGAACTACACGAGGTGAAGAGAAATGGGGGGGGAGGGCAGGGGGTGGGGGGGAAGAAAACTTGCCTGCAGGCTATAATACCCTGATCTACTACCGATAGAACATCAGCTGATAGAAGCTTCCCGAAGGCAGAGTCATCAGCTACTTCGATCTGCTGGTAGAAGTTGCTTTGGGGAGAGTGCCCACACACAATCCCCTCTCCATGAGGCCATTTCTATCGGCCAACGAAAGCTCCCCAAAGGCAGAGTCTCCAGCTGCTTCGGGGCAAGGCGTGGCTGCCTGTGTCCCCTTGCCATCAGGGAGCTTCCATCACCCAAAAGACACTGCCTAATGGCAAGGGGACATGGGCAGCCACATCTTGCCCCAAAGTGGCTAGGGACTCTGCCTTCGGGGAGCTTTCGTCGGCCGATTGGCCTTGCGGCAAGGGGAGTATGTGTGTGCGTTCACCCAGAAGTCGCTTCTACCGGCCGATCAAAGTGGCTGGTGATTGCCCTTGGGGAGCTTCCATAGCCCGAAAGACACTGCCTAATGGTGAGGGGACATGAGCAGCCACGCCTCGTCCTGAAGCGGCTGGGGACTCTGCCTTCGGGGAGCTTTCGTCGGCTGATAGAAACAGCCTGGTGGAGAGGTACATGCACATGGGTCACTCTAGGTGGGGGAGGAAATTAAGTCACCCCCGAAAAGACGGCCTAGCCATTTTTTGGGGGGGTCAAAAAAAAATAAGGCCTGGCCTTATTTTGTGAGAAACACGGTAATAACAGCAGAAGTAACAATTATTTGAATATTAACATCAATAAAGAGAACACATAACTGTGAAGAGTAAAATGTAAAGATTACTCTGAAGTTTGCAAAAACAGGCATCCTTATTCTATAGTAAAGCCTACCAAATATAGTGGAACACTTTTAATGTTCCATTCAGAGATGGAAAAAAATGTGATTTTTCCCCCCAGTCTGAACATTTTTCTAATCAAATAAAAAAGGTAGCATATGATCCCAGACCAAAACAGCCATGTAGGTTAAACAAAATAAAAATAATTACCCAAATAAGAGAATACATCTCAGTGCATTAAATAATATGTAATAATATTATCAGTAAAAAGATATGCAATTATATTTTTAAGACCATACCAGATAATACAGTTTTGTAACTGATTAGTCTTGGTTAAAAGGTTTTTTTTAAAGTTACTTAAAACATTTCATATTTTTGGACTTCCAGTTTGCCAGGCTTCGGTGGCAGCAGGGATTCACGATCCTGCGCGATCCCTGCAGCGCTAGCCATCTTGGTGCCTCCGATCCCGATGGGTCTGGAGGCTAAGGCTGCCCCGTAGAGGCAGCCGAAGATAGGGGGGATCCGGAGAGAGGTTTGGGGGTGTCGCAGACCCCCTCCCCAGCCGGCAAAACCCCCTTCTCTCAAAGCGGTGGAGTGGCGGTCTGTAATGGCCACCACAAAGAAGCCGGCAACTGGGTAAGACTGCGCAGGAGGAAGAGGGAGAAAGTTTTGAAGAGAAAGTTTTTTTTGGCTGATCCAGGACTTTAAGATACACCTAACATCCTGAAAACCATGACTTTTTAAATGATACTTTGTTTCCAGAGGAGATTTTCTAGCGGCGAATTTGAGGTGCTGAAAGGGAAAGTTTACTCTCCATCCCTATGGAATCAACAAATGGACATTGAGAAACCTGTCTTTTTATAGAAGGTAAAAATTTGGCTCCTTGTTATAAGTGGGAAGGGAGAGGACAAAGGAAAAAAAAATATTAAGAACTTGTTGGATGAGATGCCTTGAAGATTTTGAGACTAGAAATTAATTGCAACAAGGCTTTAAAATACAGATTGGGCTTTTTTTTTCTTTTTATTGATATTACCCCAGGAAGAGAAAGTGAGAACTTTGTGCGTTGTTTGGACTGATTGATGACCCTGGGACTTTGGGGAACTGTTTTAACTTTTGAAACATCTTGGTTGTTTTAAAAAGAAGAAGAGGGGGGGAAAAAAAGAAAAGGTTTATAATGGCTTTACCTGTTAATGAACTTAGAAAGGAATATGGAAAAATAAAGAAAGAAGGCAAGGACGCTGTGAAAGAAGCCTTTCATTTTTTAGAAATGGCGCTTGCTATTTGTCAGCAAACACAACAACAGATGGAGAAAGCAGAAGAAGAAAAAGAAGAAGATGCCATCTTTAATGAATCCAAAAGTTTAATTAAGAAAGAAAGGAGAAAGAGAGGAAGGAAAATGAAGGACTTAAGACCTAAAAAAAACACCCAAGAAAGAGAAAAATAAGATGTAAAATCAACACAATGTTAGAAAGCAAAAGAAAAAAGGAATACAACAGAGAGGGGAAGCTAAAAAGGCGGAGGTTGGGGGGGGGTAAAAAGGCCAGGTGGGATAAGAAAGGAAGGGAAAAGGGGGGAAAAAGCCACAAAGGTATGAAACAAGATGGGAAAAAAGGAATTTTTTTTAGGGATAAAGGGTAATGTATAATTTTTTTAAAAGAAGATTCTGCAAGGTACATAAGATGGTATTGTAGTATTTGTATGAGAAATAGAAAATTAGAATGTTATAAGAATTAATAAAAGATTAAAATATTGAAATGTTTAGTAATGATAGACTTTAAAATTTAACAAAATATTAAAGGGAATGTCTAAAATATTGAGTTTAATTAAAGAGTTTAATTGACTATTGTACTGATGTTATAATAAACTTATTATTGTAGCATTTGTTTTTGAAATAGATAATTGGAATGTTACAAGATTTAACATTTAGATTTATTATCTAATTATGTATTTAATCATTTTGGATTTATTATTTTTTCTTCTTTTTAAAAGTTAGTAGGTAGAATGTACTAAGCAGAATCAGATTGGGTACTCGGCGTTATTTTAAATGTTAATTTAGGGGGACGATAGAAAGGCATCATACTTTGATTAGTGATTCCAGGAGAAATCCCTTTTTTTACTATAGGGAATGAGATAAATGGATAATTTGGAAAGAATGGACAAAAGATACAAGTATAATGATTTAAATTAAAATGAAATAAATAGAATTAAGAAGAGTGAAAAGCGGGGAGAAGCTATATAGAAGATATAGAATGGTAAATAAGATAGATAATGGTATATAAGATGAGCATGAATTTAATTGAAGTCCGTATAAAGAGAGGTAATCTGGGGCCAAGCTACTTTCTAAAAAGAAGTTTTATGTTTTTGTGTTTTTGTGTTATGTTTGTTTGAGAATTAATAAAACCTTGGAGGAATGTTGGATGAGAATAACAGTAAACAAGTCAGAGAGAAAAGAAGATGATGACTATAAAATGGATAAATATAGAAAATAATCATAATAATAATGAAATTGAATAAGAGTAAAGAGAAATAATGAGAAATTTGCTAAAAGATATTTATATGTCCATATGGAAACGGGGTATAATAGAATTATGTTGTATAAAATAATGTTTTATTCGACTTGTAAAAATTTATAATGGAAAGAGGTTTTATGTACTCAATGGTTAATGATGGTTTGTTTGTCTTTAAAATTAATAACATTTGATTAAAAAAAAAATTTCATATTTTTAAAGTGTAATTTTTAAAAACGATCTAAATTCAAACTCTACAGATAATTGCAATGTAACCTTATAAATGCTTGATAAGGCTCCTTGTAAGAATATTGTACAAAATACCTGAGTGGAAGTCTATTTAACACAATGCATTGTTATATATTTGGCAGATGAGACAACAAACTGTCCTCAGCTGCCTTTTCCCCCTGTTCATTCACAAATCCCTTGGCAAGGTTTTTCAGAGGTGGTTTGCCATTGCCTCCTTCCTATGGCTGAGGGAAAGGTCACCCAACAGGCTTTGTGCCTAAGGCAGTGCTAGAATTTATGGTGGTCTGATTTTTAGCCTGATGCCTTAATCACTACACCATTGACCTCCAATAAAATAAAAACACAGCTTGAAGGTATTCTTACATCCTACTTCCTTTCAGCTCCAACCCTTTCTGGACTAGTATAAATCCAAGTGACTCTAAGCTTAGTAGCTTTGCATTGAATTCCTATAAAGTACTTTATGTATAATCATTTCGTCTTTCTTGTAGACCACCTTGGTAAGTATTATTATTATTAGTTGTAATACTATTAAAAGAGCATTAAAATATTTTCATACAATAATTTTTATTTGGGTGTGTGTGTGTTGATGAACAATCCAAAACTTCATGAAGGGGTCAATGTCCCTGTCCTATTGTCCTCAATTATTAGTTCCTATTTCTTGGATTTAAACTTATGTTTATTCTTGGCTTCCGGTTTGAGCTTCTTCAGTGACAGACCAAAACCTTGTCTCTGCGAGGCTTTGATTTGTGCTTGCTGCTGGAGCGCCCCAAGCCGGCTGGTTTCAGGGCTAAGCTACCCCGTAGAGCTGGTGAAGAAGGGGGAGACTGCCTGCAGGGTTGAGGAGAGCTGCATCTCTCCTCCCCAGCTGGCTATTACTCCCTTTCCCGAAGGCAGTTGTAGTGGTGGTCAGAAATGGCCAACACAAAGAAGAACTCAACTGGAAAAGAATGTGCAGGAGGAAGATAAGAAGAGAAAGTTTTGGTTGACCGGGTCAAACAGCAAACACAACAAATAAGGTAACCTGGAATTTAAATTCAATAACATTGTTCCCAAAGAAGATTTTGAAGCTGCAAAGGAGAGAAAGAAGGGAAAGGATTAGGTTTTTTTTTTCTTCCCTTCGTTATACTGACAGCTAAGAGACTTAAGCAAGAAATTGAAAAAAATCCACTTTGACATTAATAGGTATCTAAGCTGAAAATAAAAGTTAAAGGGATAATAAAGATTTCTGGATATTTAAAAGTTTTTAAAAGCAGGAAAGGAAAAAATAAAGAATAAAAGGGCAGGATCTGGAAAAATGGAGGAGACTGCCTGGAACTAAGGAATGGAACTGTAACTAAAAGGAACTTACAGTGAAATTTCAACAAGATTCCTCAAAGATACATTTTAATGGAAACTTGGTAACAAAATAATAGAACCCCAGGAAGACAAAGTGGAAAAAAGAAGCAAGAAACAGCCTTGGATTATTTGGATTACTTGGTGATTTTTGGTTTTTGCATCTGGATGACTAAAATTAACCGGGTGGTTGTTTAAAAGTCTTTAAAATGGTATCACTCTTAGAAGAACTGAAAATAGAACTTAAAAATGGAAAGAAGATGCACAAGAAGGGAGAGATTCTTTTGGGTTTGTATTTCAATTCTTAGAAATGGAGATCTGGAACTATGAGAAACAACAAGAAACGCTTGCAGAACAAGAAGATTGGGACAAAGAAGAAGCCATCTTTAATGATCAAATAATTTTAAGTGGGGGGAAAGGGGGGGAAAGAGAGTGAAAGGTTTAAGACTAGAAAAAACACCAAAAAGAAGAATAATAATTTGAAAGATAAGTATAATATTAGAAAGCAACAGAAGAGGGGATTACAGATGAGAGATTTAGAAGTAGAGAGACAAGGGGGTGAAAAGGGGAGGGAGAAGAAGAGGGGGAAGAAGGCAAGGAAAAGAAGTTGTAAAAGACAGAAACAAGAAATGGAGAAACAGGGAAAAGATATAAGGATTGTAACCATAAGCTTGTTTAGAGATAATGGGTGAAAATTTAATTGCAAAAGGGATTCTGCAAAGGTACATAAGATAGCATTGTTATGTTATAAACAGAAATAATTTTAGAAAATTTGTTTAAAATGATGGATAAAATATTTACTGTAATGTAGTTGAATGTTTGGTAATAAATAAATGAATTAAAATGATTGAGAGAATTAAATGGGAACATTTTTAATTATTAGTAATGATTTATAAAAATATAAGTGAGAAATATGGAAAAAACAGAATTAATTATGGAAAGTTTATAAGTGTTCCCAAGGAAGTATGATATTTAATTGAAAAGAAATGTTAAAGATGTTAAGATTTTAATGAATGTTAATGATAGAATTGAATTGGAATGGAATGTATGCTTTATTTACATATATATACATAATTTTTTCTTTTTAAGAATATAGTGTGTATTTTAAGAATGTATCAAGCAGAATTTGATTGGAAGTTATGTATTATATTGAATGCTATAATCTTAAAGGTATACATTGAAGCTTAAATAAGAGTTTGAATGGATAAAATTAAAAGATATAAAGGTGTCGTGCTCCAATTGGTAACTACAGGGAAAAAATTGTTTAAGAAAAGATAATATGAAATTGAAACAGGACAGACAAAAGTATAAATATAATGATTTGATTGAGATGAGATAATTAAAATAAAGTTGAGAAAATTAAAAGAGGGGAAAAACTATGTAGAAAATATAAAACGGTAATAAGATATGGAATAGAATATAAAAATAAGCATGAAATTGAGTTTGGTGTCTGTATGAAGAAGTGATAATCTGGGACCATGCTATTTTCAAAAAAGATGTTTTATTTGTATTTTGTTTTTGTGAAAACCCAAATAAAACTTTCAAAAAAAAAAAATTCAAAAAAAGAATATGTTTATTCTTGTTTCTGTTATATTGTAAGTTTTTGACAAAAATAAATATAAATAAATAAATATAAAATGAGCTGAAGAATTTGGGCATCCAAACTTTCAGCTGGTACCAGCTAATTTCACGGGGGACTAGACTGGACTTAAACATATTTTTCAGATGTTTCGCTCTAGAAGCAACCTGAATAGAGACACCTTCTATTCATAACACAGTTGTTCTCAGTTGCAGCATGTTAGATGTTTCATTGGGTTTTAGCTTTTATGATAAAAGGATACATAGGAAGAGAGCCACCATGTTACTTTCTGGTGGCAAAAAAGTCAGGATATTGGTAACACCTTTTATTAAAAGGCAGGGACTTTTATGAATTGCGGTTGATTTCATCCAATACATGGAGTGGTTATGCTGATGCAGGAAGTTACACTAGAGTGAGGGGGGGGGGTTGATTGTACAAATGGTAGAATGTATGGAACTTGATAAGTGAAATCATGCAATTAATGATTTTAGAAAATCAGCCATTCAATATGATGGAGGATCAGAATTTCACCACAATTTGTATCTGATTTCCTCTGATTGCCAGGTTTTATCTGGTAATCACCAAAAAGTTTAGCTCTCCAAACTCTTCAGCTCAATTAACTTAACTTTCAGTGATGCAGGAAGATGTGTCAGAATTGCTAAGAGCATCAGGTCCTAACTTTACATCCATGTCCCTTCAAACATTTGGTTCAACTGAGTGTGCACCACTCTCTCCTTTCTCACAATGTGCACCAATGGGACAGAATGAGGGGATTTCTTCCACTGCTTTCCTTATCAACTGCATATTTCCTGGCCCAAAGTAGCCCACCATGTGAGCCAGGAAAAACATCAGCTTCATTAAGAAGCCAAATGATGCAGCAAGAGTACTTATGCCAGATCTAGAGATCCAAATATGGCATCCTGTTAGTCTTTATATACAGTATAAAGTATCTTCATCCTCAAAGGCACCCTCCAGGCTCCATAAAACAGGACAAAAGAGTGAGTACAATACATGAGCAGCTAAACTCAGTAAGCCATCATCAACAGAATTTGACTTGACTGCTTTTCAAAATGTCTATATTAGTGGCTTATTTAACCTGGTCAACTCATTTTGCAGTTTTTGACTTTGAGTCCATTTGAAAAGCAAAGAGTAATTTTGGCTCTTGGTTTTCTTTCTTTTTTTTAAATTTGGTGTCTGCCCATTCTGCCCCCTACATTCTCTCATGCCCTTTTTGTTTACAGAGACTTCAAAGTGCACTTAAGAATATAAAAATACTCTCTATGGTTGGCTATTTAGCTTAAATATGTATTAACTGAGAGCAGGCTGTTGATGAAATCCATAGTATGGCTTATAAAAGCTAGTTTTAACTAGCTGATTTGACATGTTTCTTAAAATTTTGGACTTTAGTGCTTTAAGCCTGAAAACAAAAGAGGTTTTGCTGAGCAAGGATATATGCATGAATTATGACTCCTATTCTTTTATTCTGAATGCTACTGAGAATGTCCATTTCAGATGCAAATGAGAGAAGCCAGGGAGGGCTCTTCTCTCCCTCCCTCCCTCTGTGTGTGTGTGTGTGTGTGTGTGTTGGGGGAGAAATCCCTCTTTTGCTTTTCTTTCACTAATGCTTGTTTTATCAAATTAAAAGGTTATCGTTTTAATTTATCAGATTAAGAAGTTTTTGTGTGTACAACCAGTGGGGAGAGGGGGAAAAGTGACCATTTAAATACCGGGGAAGAGGGAGAAAGTTGACTAACATTTCTGGCTCTCTGCAAGACCTGGTACTTCTGTGTTCCCATTCCTTTCAGTTTCAACACTTCCAAGTTGCAGGTAAGTGAGAGGTAAGGTTACCTTGCAGATCTCCAGCCAATCAGTGAGGGGGTAGCAAACAGATTACTCTTGTATGACTTTTAGCTGGTCCAGATTTTTTGCAACTCAAATCCTGAATCCCACTCTTCCCATGGCAGAACCCTGGGTTGTTCTAGCAAAAATGTAGAATAACCAAAACATTCAAAAAAATATTTCTGAACAAATTGTGTTTATTTATAACAAGTAGACCATACTTCTACCATGCAAAGTTTTGTTCAAATATGATGTTTTGTGCATCACAATTGCTTCCAATGGACAATGTTTCGAAGCATTCTCCTGAGTGAAGGATTTCTTGGTTGTGGGACCTTGGCTCTAGCACCCACCTTCGAAACATTGTCCATTGGAAGCAATTGTGATGCACAAAACATCATATTTGAACAAAACTTTGCATGGTAGAAGTATGGTCTACTAGGTGTGCCTGTTTCTTTCAAGATTTGAGTTGCATAAAATGAAAGCACTCATTTTAATATAAGCCTTTGATTCTAATTGACTGTTATATGAGAAAAGAAAGAACAAATAAACATACATGTGAATTGCAGATTGAATGTTAAAAAAATTATTAGAGGTAAGCAAATTAATAAAGAAACTAAGAATAGGCCAGGAGAGCAACTGCTTGTAGTGAGGAGAATATTGACTGTTTCAATAGTTTAATATGAAATCCATAGGCAACTAATGTAGGCATTTATATCCTAGGAACCCACAGGCAAAATATATAATGAACACTTTCTTGAAAGCAAAGCCCAATAGAAATAAAATGCCTTATTCATGTTTAGACAACTGAAAAAGCTACTCTTCCTATAAATATATACTTCCCTCAACATACCTGAGTTGTATTTCATACTGGCCAGCATGACAAGGTTCAATATTCCTTATAATCAAGGTAAAGATGTCTTCATTTTGTAGGAATTCATACCCTGCTTCTGTTGTTAATTCCTCTCCATCTTTGAACCAATGAACTGTGGGGAATGGATCTCCAGCAATGGCACAGGAAATAATAATGTTCTGCCCCACTACTGCTCTCACTGACTGTGGTTTGCTAATAAACCATGGCTGAATACCATCCTGAGGTTCTGGAACACAAAGAAAAAAAATGTTAAGATGGACAATTTAATAGCACTGGTGGAATCAATGTGTGCTGAATTTCATTTAGCTTCTGACAAACCATTTTATGGATATTTTGCTTTGGATGCATATTCTGAATTCAGAACCTACTCACAATATTCTGGCTAGTGCAGCAGCAGAGGTAATAATCTTTAGCAATTCTCTATATAGCATAAGGAGGATACTTTCCTCAATGGCCATGCTTACCACAGCAGCCATTTGTGAAAGTGTAAACAAACTTACAAAATGCTGTGTTCTGAAATAAGGGATCATGTCACTTCCTTTTAAGTTTTCTTTCACTTTTTTTTCATCACAAGTTAATAGGTCATTCTTCAGAATACTAAAAGTTTAAATTCAGACTTTATCATAAGTCACTTCGCACAACACGCAGAAAACTTGCATCTTATATACATATCCATCCATCCCTTTTCCTGAGGAAGCTAACAATACTCAAATAATTTCAATCTGAATAGTTAAGTGTTTGCTGTAACAAAAGTTTCCATAATAGCTACAGTGACAGCATGTCTAATATGATTACAAAGAAAAAGAAAAGAAAAAAAAAAAGGGGGGGGGGGAACAAAACAAACAAGGTGATCTATAAATACAGAAGGAAACATTTTAGGGAAAAAAAGATGAGCGAACACATTATTGTGTCTAGGTAAAGAGATGGTAGCTCAGTCATTTCAGATGTGTTTGACTTTATAAGAAGTTTCCCGGAGGATCTCCATGTTTCTTTTGCTTCCAAAAATCTGAAGTCTTTAAAACAAAAAGCAACAACCCAGATGGTACTTTGTGTATTTCTTTTTTTTTAAAAAAAGATCTGCTGTGGGCTGGAGAGAATGTTTAAGTAAATAAATAGAAGAAAGATAAATATAGTCCACGGTTGTTTTAAATATCTAGACAAATGAAAAATGAAGCCATGAAATGTCCCCCAAAAATCAGTACCTGGCATCCTAAAATTCTGATGTGAAATTTACGATAATATATTATTAAATAAAATTGAGATTGCTTCACATACTCTAGAATGAAGACACAAGGGATCTCAACTTGAGAGTTATTCCTTTGTATAGAATTATCTCAGGAGAAGACAGTTAGCTTTGTAGCTGTTCATTTGCTATTTTTATAGTCTTAGTAATAAATAAATCCAAAAAAATGCAAATTTTTCAAAACCCGAGAGCAGCCTTCTTTAACCTAGTGCCCTCCAGATGCATTAGATTAGAATTCTATACCTGTATGGACTGAGGACTGGGATTTGTCTATTATATCTGAGGATAATAGGTGGGAAAAAAACAGTGTACAATGTCATTATCAAGCTCTGAACCTTTACACAACATATTTAATCATAACCCATTTGCAGATAATTATATACATATAAGAATGTTTATGCAAGAGTTTAATGATTAACCCTTTCTCATCTACTGCGAATCTTGGGGTATGTTCCATAAACTATCTTCACTGTTTCATTATTATTTACTCCATCAATATTCTCTGCAAGGAGACTGTGCAGCCAGAAGTAGAGAAACTGAGAAATGGGCTTTTGAAGAAAATGAGGGAGAGTGGGAAGAAAGGGAGTGGCTTCATTCACTTTGCTTTGGAACTCCACTCCCATGCATGTGAACCACAGTAGAGTATTCCTAAAAGAATTTGGACCTTGATAAAATAATTCAATAGAAATTTTCCATCCCTGCCCTAATATGTAATATCCATGGATGCATGCTCGAATAAAGCATTTGTGTATAACTTTACCCTTTTCATATTCCCATAAGCATATTCATGCATCTGGGTGTCTCATTTTGGCTAAATAGCATTTGCTTTCATTATATAACCTTAAGTCTCTTTTTGGAAGTGCTACATCATGAATAGGCCCATTCATTACTTCAGATCTGAAGAGGAAAATGATGCTTCAGGGGTCAGCTGTACAGCACCCTCTGGTAACCCTTTAAAGTGGCAGCAGCAGCAACTTTTCCCAGAACTGCTATCATGCAATTCTGGGAGAAGACATATTTGATTTCTGGAATTGCTGACAGACACTATGTTTGTGTCCATGCATGCAACATATGGGCTTCCTCCCTCTTTGCTTGTTTAGATTACTCAAAGCTATTATTTTATGGCCTGGAGTTTTCTAAATACATGAAATGTCTAAATTAGGTCATTAAGTACATGGCAGTATATTATTGCTATTCTGGTAATTAATATGCATAATTTCTATCTTTAAATATTCCATTCCATCAGGTGCTTGAACAAATAAATGTAACTGCTTATAATTATACACACACACACACAAGCACATATATAGTTTCACCCATAAATAAGGAAACAATAGAATATACTAAGTGTTATGAACTAATAAAAATGCTTAAATAGTTTATCAAAGCTTAAAGAAAAAGCAGGGTTCTAATCCTGCACTTCTGATTGGCCGATAATAGCAATATCGGATTGGTCCGTTCTGAAGAATCTGATTGGCTGTTATCGAGCCACTCTCATTGGTTCAAGGGTTTAATACTTCCATGTTCTCATTGGTTAATAGGTCAGCAGCCTGCCCTATAAAAGGGCTGCTGCTGCCCCAGGTTTTTGCTCTGTTCACGATGATTAATAAAGAGTTGAAATTCACTGTTCACTGCCTTGTCTCCGTTCCTTGCACCCATGCTCAGAACATAACACTAAGTGTAACTTGAACTTAAAATGTTATATTCATAATCAAGTTTCTGAACGAACTATTCAGTCGAATAGTCACATCCCTAAGCTTCTACCCTCAACACTACAGAAACACTTCACAACTTTTTATAAATTTATGTATTCTCATTTAATACTTTCTTTTCTGGTTATAGAAATTAGAGTACATTTTTCCGAGTGAAGCAGAATGGCAATATCCATTAAAATTGTATCTAAAGAGAAACTATGGAGTTTCAGAGAGACAGGGAGGTTCTCAACTTTTTGAATACTTTCCAGTGTAGCTGTTAAACAATGCAGTAAGTGTGTGTGTGTGTGTGTGTGTGTGTGAGTGTGCGCGCATACCTGTCGGCATATAGATATAAAATCTTTACCTTGTACAGTCAGGGTTGCTTCAGTATGAATTCCTCCCAAGTCATTCCAGGCCTCACAGGTGTATTCTCCTGTGTCCTCAGGAAATACCTCTTGGATACAGAGGCGATACACATTGCCCTTTTTCTCAAAGTGAAAATCCTCTGTTTCCTGGATTTCTTTACCATTGTGAAGCCAAATTATTTCAGGAGGTGGATTAGCTGAGCCACAAATAAAACAGAAGTCTTTGAGATAAAACAAAGGCAGCAGGGGAAGTCATGAACTATTCTATTAGGCCAACTGCAACTATAAGATAAGGCAGAACAAGAAACTCACATGGACTTCCTGTTGCCATAACAATATTAAAAAGCCCTATTCTCAGTAAAATACAGGGATATAATATAGAACATTATAGAATATTAGTGAATTCTTATCTGCACATACATACATGCACACACAGACCAATTCTTTGGCTTTAGTCACATCAGTGCACCTGTGTCTGATCAACTGTTATATTATGGCTTCCTATCAAAAGCAAAACATGTGTTCAAACATACATATTATGTTCCAGAATTAGTGGAACTGTCCTACCCCATTCTTTTTTCTAATCTTCTGAAAATGTCTTTTGCAAAAAATAGAAATAATAGTTTCTTCACATGTGCTCTTGGCACTTTTCTCATTGTGTGTTTTATTGTTTTGCACCCCATTTAATCCTATTATTTAATAGACAAACTGAGTTTTCACAAATCATTTCTCACTCTTTCATAGATCTAGATAAAGGGTTCTATTTATTTGTTTGTATTAGTTTTATAGCCTAACCCAAACAGGGTCTGGACAAACTACAACAAAGCCCAAAGAAATGCACAAAAATCATATAATATAATTAACATGTTAAAGTTAACATATGCATATTCCAGAAAAAGAAGGCACTTCTTTATTCTACAATGACAGTAGAGCCATCTATTTACCTAAGATTCTACTGGTTTCCCTGGCTTCTCCAATGATAAAAAGTTAAAAAAAAAAAAAAGGGAGTAAACATGAGCCAAAGGCAAAAAACTGCTCAATTACAAACCAGAATATACCCTTGTTAAAATTATGAGCAATTTATTATTTCTTATTTAGTTCTATTTCTATATTGCCTTTTCCCCAAGTTTTCCCACTAGAAAACACAAATATTTACCTGAAACCTCTACTGTCATAATCACTTGGCTCCCATCCATTATCTTGAGATCACTTAGGCCTTTCAGGAGGATTGGAGGAAAGGTTTTATTGGCTGTAACTGTCTGTGCACTTTCTAGTTTAATTCTGCTCCTCTTTTCTGCTTAAATAGGAGACATAATGGTTTCCATAAGGAACTCTTGTAAAAAAATGCAATTACACTTATCAGAACACAACTTAATAGGACAGCACCATTTCCAATGTAGAAAGACTCAACACTTAATCAGAAATCATTATCATAAAGTATAACTCCACATTTGCGGATTATTATTAATCAAACATTTTAATTTAATTAATTGTCATGCAAAAACTTCTGAAATAGTTATAGAACACATAACACCAACTTTATTATTTATACATCTTTGCTAAAGATGCAAGAAAAAATAATATTAAATCACATCCTAATTTTGGATTACTCTGTTGAGAAATTTTCTAAAAGATCTTTGCCATTCATTTATTTCCCTAGAAAGGTTATATAAATAATGAGAACAATTATTATTGCCTAAAGTATGCTATTTGGCTCAAATGTAACTAATGGCAAATTGTTTTTATTGAGCAGCTATCTTCGGAAGTGTACTGAAAAAAAATGTCTAGAATATTGAGATCGATTTTTAATAGCTATTAGAATAAGAAATAATAAGAGCAATGCAGTGGTCTGGAGGTGAAGGTGCTCGCCTCCCACTCGGAAGTTTGACAGTTTAGTCCTAGGTCTAAAGTCTAGCAGGTGTTTTTCTCTCAGGGCGCAAAGAGAAAATATCTGCCGCTAATTCTGCATAGGCATCAGGAAGGACTCAGCTCCATTCAGTTGCCATATCTCCACCCCAAATAAAGGGTTGTAAAAAGAAAAAAAGTGTAAGAAATAATAAAGACAATGAAAATTGGAGTGGGGATAGAATGGGGGGCTGGGAAATGATTCATACATTAGAGCACCAAGAAGCATTTTTTTTTAGAAAGGGGAGGATTATATATTATATTTATACTATATAATTACAGTATATAGTACATAGACAAGCTATGCCTAAAATTAAAATCTTATGGTATAGCTGGACACCTGCATAACTGGATAGAAGCATTCCTGTCAAACAGGCAACAAATGGTCAAAATTGGGAGCGTCCTATCAAATTCTGTACCTGTCAACAGTGATGTCCCCCAAGGCAGTGTTCTAGGACCAACTCTTTTCATACTCGACATAAATGACCTATATGATCATATTAAGAGCAACTGCGTTCTCTTCGCTAACAATGTAAAGCTATTCAACACCGCTGACAATACTGCTACCTTTCAAAACGACATTGACTATGTATCAGAATGGTCAAACAAATGGCAACTTCAAATCTCAACAAATAAATGCTCTATCTTACATATTGGCAAAAAAATAATAATCAGAAAATAAAATACAAGCTGAATAGTCAAGACCTTCTTGATGATCCAAACTCTGTCAAGGACCTTCGAGTACTCATCTCTAATGATCTAAGTGCTAGAGCCCACTGTAACTACATGGCCAAAAAGGCATTAAGAGTTGTTAACCTAATCCTACGTAGCTTTTTCTCTGGTAATATCACACTACTAACTAGAGCATACAAAACATTTCCTAGACCAATACTTGAATACAGCTCATCAGTCTGGAACCTGCATTATGTATCTGATATTAATACAGTTGAGAAAGTCCAGAAATATTTCACAAGAAGAGTTCTCCACTCTTCTACTCATTGCAGAATACCTTATGCCACCAGACTTGAAATTCTGGACCTAGAAAACCTAGAACTATGCTGCCTTCGGTCCCATCTAAGTATAGTACATAAAATTATATATTGCAATGTCCTACCTGTCAATGAATACTTCAGCTTCAGCCATACCAATACAAGAGCACACAATATATACAAACTCAAGGTAATCTGCACCAAACCTGATTGCAGGAAATATGACTTTAGCAACAGAGTGGTCAATGTCTGGAATACTCTACCTCACTTCCCCAAACCCCCACCTTAGACTTTCTACTATTGATCTCATCCTTTTCCTAAGAGGTCTGTAGGGAGAGTGCATAAGCGCAACAACGTGTCTACCGTCCCTATCCTATTGTTTCTTTTTATTTTTCTTATATGTATCCATTGCATGTATTCATAACTATGTTTATACTTATACCTGTTACCTTATAATCGCTTGACAAAATAAATAAATAAATACAATACAATACAATGTAGCTTATACTATATTTACATTTATATTTATATGTTGTTAAAAGAACTTAATAAAGATAGATATTTTATTGTTAGGAAAAACCCAATTCCATGATTGTTGCAATTGGTGATTAAATCCCATCAAGTTTGGGGAAATCATCTTCAGGCAGCCAAATTGACTTTAGATCAGGATAGAAACAGTGTAGCCTTAGAACCACATTCAGGTCATTAGCATCTCTTCTGGGCCTCCAGAGCACTCCTATTATCATGGTAATGAATTCAGGAGCAAATATTACCTCCAACTTGCAAGTAAGCCTTATGTCCACTTAAGGACCAAGACCTGTTTTAATCTCATCTATTTTTAGGATACAACCATTGATTTGATTCTTGTGTAGACTGAAATTGGGAGCTTTTGTTTTAATGAAAGGAAATGGTTTAACAAGCTGCTTTTTCTCCTCATATTTTCAGGAAGGAATACAGCAGAAAGAATAACCTGACCTAAAAATTCCGGAATATAACTTCACCCAAATAAAAACATCCATGTAATTAATTTATACTGTTCTCATTTAACACTTAGCTAGTATTTAAAACTGGCACACATATTGCATGTTAGGCTGACTGGTATGTCTTCCTAGAATTTCCTGGATGTTTCAGTCAGTATGGCTTAACTGGGCTCTTGGCCCAGGCTCAGCCTTTATGGCATGTCTAGCTAAGAATTTTTATTTGCATACTACAAGAAGACACTTAAACAATTCACTGTCCTTTGTCAAGATGGAGGTACAATTCTCTTTTTATACACACTATAATTTAATTCCAATAATTCTTTCTCTTAGCCTTCCTATTGTTTAATGATTTTTTCTGCCCTGAGCTACTTAGCTTTGAAGCTAGATGATAAGAATTGTTGACATAACTGTCATCTCTATCTTAGAAACTATGGATCTCAACATCCACAAACTATTAATAGAATTGGGTTATAATCTTTATATGATGTCCAGGAAGAAAAAATGTGAGTATTTTACACTTATTTCATGAGCACTTAAGCAATGAAGCTTTCCAAACATTTTTTAAAGCTTTAAATATTATATGGACATATAAATGAACAGTGTTAAATGATGCTTTTATATATTTATATTTATATCTATCTCGCTTGGTATATGAGAATGTCAAATCTGCATCTGAAAATATTTTCTCTTTATGCACCCAATCTTTATCTAAGGGGAATAGGGGTTTTGGGGTTTTATTTTTGTAAGTTGCTCAGAATTGGGTGGCAATATAATTGAGTGAATTGGGTAGCAACAATTATAATTATTTTTTAATAAATAATAAATGAAGCCAATGGCCTATCAATAAATATGTTGTTTTTTTAAGATACTAAAGATATTTTAAGTTCTACTGCTATAGCTAGTAACAGACATGACTCTTTTCCAATTTATTTTGTAACAGGTTTTAATTAATAATTTCCATTATTACTTAGCCCATCTAAATATATTAACTAAATATTTTTGTTCTGTTCTTTGTAGGAAATTCTTCACATCAAAGAATTGATGAATGTTGTCAGTTGCCTGTTTTGGTCAGTGGGTATTCTATATATTCTTACCACATTGAAATGAGCAAGGCAATTATAAATGTGCTATGACAATGATACAATCTTTATTCCAAAACCCATTGCTCAAGAATAAGTGAGTTATTCAGTAATAACTCACCAGTAGACATTGAGAACTGACACTAAAATCTATATATTTTGCTTCTGAACTCAGTACAATTTACTTCTGACAATAAAGGAGCAACATTAATAGAATACAGTTTTAACAACAGAACAGGAAAGATTAATCCTAATTTTTTTTAAAATTGTACCTGTCAATGTGTTATTAAATTTGCCCACTCCCCCTTGCCCCATTTATATATGTGTCTCTTCCTTTCAGTTTTAATACTTTGCACTCCAACCTTGGGAAGCTATAATAACACAGGATGCAGATTCCAATGAGAAAACAAAAAGCAGCTTCTCCAATTACTAATCTAAAAATGACCATGCTTAGTTTGAATGGTTAGAAATGGAAAAGGAAACTTCTAAATAATGAAAAGCATTTTTATTCCACATAAAGTTCACAAACAACTTTCCCACAGCACTCCTTCTTACTTAATACAGCAGCTTGATCATGAATGAAAAGGGCCATCTTTTATTAGCATCCCGACTGTGAGTGGCAAACAATGCTCCTTGAGTCAGCTCCCCAGAGATTTAGGTTCAAGTGCTTCTTCCAGAGAAATATTTTTTTCAGAATGTAGAAAGTGCCCTCTGCTCTGCTTTACTTTCTTCTGCCCATATGACAGTTTCCCATGATCACAGCCAAAACTATCAGGAAATTGAAAGGGTATTAATTCATGGGCCAATTTCAAAATTCTACATTCCCCCTTCTGGAGACTGATGTACTAAAATGGGAAGAATGCATTCAAGTACTTTTCTAACGTTTCTTCATTTGCTTAACAATATACTTCAAGGACTCAAATTAGTATCTGACTGGCCAACAGTCTGATTCATTCAGCAATACAAACAGGGGAAGCCACCGATCATTGCTGCTAGCATCTCTTAGCCAATCAATGAACTTCTAGTGCTCTTAACATTACAGTATCTCATCAAAGAGTTAAGATCTCAAATACCCATGGTCTGGTTCAAATAGAATAGAATAGAATAGAATAGAATAGAATACTTTATTGGCCAAGTGTGATTGGACACACAAGGAATTGGTCCTGTTTTGTAAATACTCTCAGTATATACATAAAAGAAAAGATACATTCATTAAGAATCAAGAATCATAACGTACAACACTTAATGATAGTCATAGGGTACAATCAGCAATCAAATCATACTAGGAACAGTCAATATAAATCATAAGGATACAAGCCACAAAGTTACAGTCCTACAATCACAAGTGGGAGGGGGTGGGTGATAAGGAGTGATGAGAAGATTAACAGTAATAGTAGTGCAGACTTTGTAAATAGTTGAACTGTGTTGAGGGAATTATTTGTTTAGCAGAGTGATGGCTTTCGGGGGAAAACTGTCCTTGTGTCTAGTTGTTCTGGTGTGCAGTGCTCTATAGCATCATTTTGAGGGAAGGAGTTGAAACAGTTTATGTCCGGGATGTGAGGGGCCTGTAAATATTTTCACAGCCCTCTTTATTCCCCACTCCATTCCAACTTTCAGCACATCTTACATGGTAGTTCTTAAAAGTAATCTCTCATTCATTTCTCATACGGCTATGTAATGTTAGGTGCCTCGAAATGTAAAGTATCAAGGAGAGGGCCAAAGGAGAGGAAAAACTGCTATATATAATATGTAGAAAGATCTCCTTCCCCACACTTTTTATTTATGGATAAACATTTAACCATGATGGTGAACCTATGGCACGTGTGCCAGAAGTGGCACACAGAGCCACTTCTGCTGGCACATGAGAGGTCACCTGGAAGAGCCCCACTGCACATGCATGTGTGCCGCCCACCAGCTGTTTGTCAGGTATCTGGCGCGCATGCATAGGGGTGCATGGGAGATGTGTGTGCATGCACAAGGGCATGCTGGGTGTAGGCGCATTGACTTCTGGCTGCTGGCACATGAGCGGGAGCGTAATTTTTGGCACAGGAGCCAAAAAAGATTACCCACCACTGACATATAACATAGTGTAAATGTGGAATGATTTCTAAGAATAGACAGAGAAAATGTCTCTCTCTTTTTTTTTAGATTTGAGGAATTCCCTGTTGTGCCCAAGAATGGCCAAATTTCTATTCTTAGTCTTCAAAAATTTCCTAAGAATATTGCTGTCATAAGTCCTTCTGTTCTCAAAACTTTAAGCAGATCCTGAAAGCCTGAGAAATTGGGCCACTTTTTTGGACATTTTTGTAGAAGCCTCTGCACATATTAAAAATACAAAAGGAAGGGTGGGGACACATGCATTCATTTCTTAATACTTATTCACAACTTTCTACACATTTTTCTTGTATTTGTTCTGGTATCTTGAATGACTGTGTTACCTATTTGCCTGTCCGTCAAACAAATTATTGTCACTTAGAGAATGAGGTCAATACATTTTCTCTTTTTATAATAGAAAACTCACAAATTTAAAACTAATCAAATAGTGGCTTTATTTTCACATCAGTAAATTCTAATAAAAATAAACTAAATTCAAATTTAGTACAATGGGGAATCATAATCCCTAATGTTTAGTTTCGGGAAAAGAGATTTAAATCAGCCAAAGGAGTCTGTTTGCCAGAACTTTAGAATAAGGCAGCCAAATAACGCCTAGCCTGAATCCTTTGCAGACACACACGCTCAGCAATACTGACCATTTATGGTGATTAAAATATTGTGTTGGCTCCCAGTCTCATAAATCAACTGAGCCGCAGAAAAACACTTAACTCTCAAAGAACTAGTTTGCGAAGTGTGCATTGAAATAGACATACAAATATCCATGAAGCCAAATCACTCAACCAGCATATTTCAAATAAAATGTTCCACATTAGAGTTCAGCTCCATTCTGGTTACACACACACAAACACATCTTACTTGTGATTTAACACTGTTAATTCAAAGGGAAGAAACAAACTGCTTAACAGGAATCCAAAGTGATTTGGTTTCTGTTTTTTTGCTACAAAAAGTGTTTTTAAAACTGCAATCCCACAAACATAGCTTGAAATGAACAAGGTGTGATATGTGTAAGTCGTATTACAATCAACATAACATTCATGAATTTGTTTCCCATCAGGGAAAGCATCTACTTTTGCTATGTCTGGAATTGGACAAAAGGATGAGACTGAGAGAAAGCAAACCTTCTCAGCAATTTTGTATATACACAAGATAATCCCTAAATATAACCCAGTCATAATGGCTGTGAAATAACTTTTTCAGTCTAGCAAGAAATAGATACATTGCTTATCTAAATAATTGGGCAATCCATGCTTATCATCCCATTGGCTTAAATCAAGAAAAATGCAATTAACCCCAGATATGGTCATGTCAGTTGCAACAACTCTGTCAGACATAAATAAAGCAGCTTTTCTTTCAGCTGAAGTACTTTCAAGACTTCGTGTTAATATTTAATGATATAAAACGTGCTATCCAGCAACAATTCCATCTCCTTAAATGCAACCAAATTCTGCACTGTTTTTCCCCCTTAACTGCAATATGGAGAAGGTTAATCTAAGATGTTATTACATTCAAGGTTGATAATAATTGTTTCTTGCATTAATAACAGGTTTCTTAAAGGATCTTTATACATAGTCAAAATCACAATCAAATCTTAATTTGGGTAATAGAGATTGGTAAAGGAGGTAGGTTTACCTTCCCAGTAGGACACTATATAGTACAATAAACCAGGCATGGTACATGGAAAGAGTAGTGCTGACACTGGAAATCCTCAAAATTAGTGTTAATTGACCTCAATGTTAACTTTGATGTGGCTTGTCTGGGGCAACTGAGGAGTACAGAGCAGCTATGGTAATCCAGATTTGTCAAAGATTTGTCAATATATGATCCAGGACACATAGTCAATGTGGCCTATGTTATGATGGACAGGGATGTTCTGATTGTCAAGGAGTGCTACTATCTTGGACTTCTGGTGGAAAAAATGCCAGTTTAGATGCTCTTAAAGATAATATCACAGCTTATTTTGTTCCCTGTATAGCAGGAAGCCTTTCTTCCTCCAGATCAAAGGAGAACACTAGACATTTATCCATGTGGCCCACACAGTGCTGCTTCTCATGAGTTAAGATGAATGATGGCAGCGGGGAGGGATTTTCATTAAGTTTACAGTTGTGATGCAGCCAAATTTATGGAACTAGAACTGATCTTTTTCATTTCTAAACCAATTTTTATATTTATTCATCTTTGCAGCTAAAGAGAGACTCTTTGGAATAGATAAGTACTTCTCTTTGGAGTTTTTTCTTTATTTCTCAGGCTACATTTAAATTAAAATGTTGGAAAAATTTACTGGTATTTGTTTGACTCACAAATTTTGTAAATAAAAGAGACTAAAAGTATTTAAACAGAATTAATTTTATTTTTGAAGGGTTGAAATTTGAAAATATACTTAATGAATCTGCATTGTGAAATTATATCCTGAACTTAAAACAGGCTTTGGGTTTTTTAAAAATCTACTTTGCCAGTTGGTTGAACTTATAAATGAAGGATTTCCTTCTTTGAATTAAAGGCTGCTATTTTTGGCAATTCCTATTAGGATTTTCCATATGAGAAAAAATGTTTCTTCTTAACACATATTTTTGAAGCAGAAAGGGATTCCATTTCACTGGGTTAAGTTCAGGGAATAATTTGTACTTTTCAACAATAGTGAAAAATCCCCCACCCAATCTTTTCACTATTTGAGAAAATTAAAACAAGACAAATTTGTTTCCAAGAAATAATAAAGAAAATAATAATCATAATAAATGTGAAGTATCTGATCTGTAAGACTTTGAATGAAGAATTTATATCAGCAAGTTTAAAAAAGATTAATGAAGTAGTTATATTAATCCAGACTTAAAACCAAAATTATTGACAGGTGAACATAGCCTCAAATGAGGCTAAAATGTAAGGGATTAAATCTGTAATTGTTGGCCTCTATTTTCCAAATGAGGATAAAGCAGAGCTTTTTAATAATCTTATGGACCAATGTTTTCATATGAGAACTGGTGCATGATGAGGGATTGGATGAAGTAGTTACTCTATGGTTTTATAGAATTTCAGATAAGGAAATCAAATTTAACTGAGGCAAATTACTAAAATCTTTTTTAACATATGATGAATAACCTATTCTTGTTGGACAATTGGAAACAGAGGTATGGTCTTTCTAGGGAATATATTTATTTTTTAGAAACACATAGATCCTTTTAAAGAATTGATATGATATAGATTTCTAAGAATCTTGCAAATAAGTTCTCTAAGTTAGAGGTTCTACCTAAGGCTTCTTCTGATCACAACCCTATCAATTTGATGCTGAAGAAAAAAATCTACAATTTTTAGATGTATATTCATGAAGGCTGATTACAGAAAGACTTGGTGGACAACTGTAGGAAGAAACTCACTGAACTCTTTGGTAACAAAGGAACAGACTTAAAGACCATTTGGGATACTAGTAAAGGTTTTATGAGAAGTTATTTTAATCCAACTTAATCAAGAGTTAAAAAGAGAAGTCTCAAGAAAAATCACAGACCACTTTGGATGAAATTAAAAACAAAGAAAAAGGTTTATAAAAGTCATTGACAGATACCACTATTATATATCAGATTAAACTTTTATAACAATAATTATCAAAGTTAATAGATATAAAGGCAAAATTAAAATATTTGAAAAAGAAGAACTTTTAGTGTGCAAATAAACTTGGGAAATGAATGACATATAAATTGAGAAAGGAAAAAGAAAAGAAAATGGTAATGAAAATTCAAAAAGGAGATAAAGCATTTGTGGATAATATGAATATGGTGAAAATACACACTCTTGGAAATGGATGAAAACCCCCACAAATTAAACGCTCAAGACAATATCATAATATTCTAGAAAAGGATCATACCAATTGGCACATGACAGGAATATAATTACATTTTTCCAGATAGACTTCCCTACTATGAGTTATTTTAATGACCAGAAAAATGTTTAGGGCAAATAGAAATGTGTACCACAGCTTTAAATATATGTACTGATATGTTAGAAATATACTTTAAGAACATACCGAGTGAACAGCAATCCTAAACAGTCATATCCTTAAGGAGGGAAAACTCATGAGGGCTCCATTTTGGGTTTTGGGGCCAAGAGCATAAAATGGACATCATTTAATCATAGTGTCTTGTGCATTCTATTGCAATTGCATTCAAGGCAACTTCATCACTCTTCCTTAACATGTGGACTGATTCCATGATATAGCATCTGCTGCCAAGGATATTCAGCCATGACTTAGAAATGCTGTAACTAATGTGCAAGAACCATGTGAAGAACACACTACATTTTGAAGTGGAAAATTTCAATTTCAAGGAGCTTCTAAAGAATAGTCATGCTAAAAGGCTATAATTTTTATTTATCTATACCTACATCTATAGCTAGTCTGCCCTCCAAAAGTTGAAAACTTAACTGTAGTTTTAAATGGTACAGAGCTTATTTTAAAACTCTTAATAAATATTGACTGAGCAATTAGATGAATCATACCATAAAGGTATTGTAATTTTGTTCCATGGTACAGCATTCCAAAATTGCTATGATTGCAATTTTGATTATGCTGCTTGATAATTCTAAAAGTCTCAGCTCCAAAATATCTATAGCATACCAAATTATAATGGCTTTCATATTGGATGTACAGCATGCCTCTATCTCCCTTAGTCATACCAACCTAAAGAAGCAGACATACTTAATTTTTTAAAAAAAATTAAACCCTTTCAGAAAATCAATAGTTTACACAATTTCCAGAAATAGAGAAGTAGCTGCAAAAATCTGTGGTGATTTGATATAGCCACTTCCTAAATCATCAAAAGTAATATTTACCCTGTCTTGAGCATCCTCAAAGTTTAGATACAAATTAATTAAACATTGCAATAAAACAGAGTTGCTATGGTAATACTTCCTATGTTTATAAATGTTACAGCCTTGGGTTACTGTTAATTTTGGTTTTATTAAAATAATTTGCATACTATAATTAATGGGCAGGACCAAATTGATTTGTATAAGGCAGGCCTACTAAAATCAATATGCCGAGTTATGAAATAATACATGATTGTTGAAATATTTTTTTCTAAAATGTTAATAATTTAGACAAAATTCACCCATCTCCTTGAAGTTTATGTATCAAGCAGAATTATGCTTAAAGTTACCAACCAATAATTACTGTGTAACTATCACCTTACTATCTATAAAGAGATATGTTTATGAATTTATACATATATAACCACAACAAATAAAGCTGCCAGAGTTGTTGGATATGAGATGGGTAGCAAATAAAATTTATAAATAAATAATTAGTTACAACAAATAAACACATTCCCTTTTAGAGAATCCTACCTGGGACCCCCAAACTGTATTTTGCAGCCAGCATCTCTGAGTTGAGATAACCTGTTAAGAGCAGCTGTTCTAAAAAGATTTTAGATGATTCTAATCTGGTAGCCTGCTGATCAATGAATGGCTGCTATAAGCAGATTATGAGAACTATGGCTATCTAACAAAAAACATTTAATGCTTAAGGAGCCTACATGAATTATCCATATACAAAGATAAAAATATTAAATTTCTCTCATGAGGAAAATTTTCTAAATTTTAACTCTAACGTTTTAATATTTATATACTGTTTTATATTTTGATGTTTTATTGTACAGCTCCCAGAGTGTCTCTTTGAAGGAGAAGGGAAACCTAAGTATATGCTATCAGCTGCTTGGCTTTTCACCAATAATTAAACAAGGAGATTAATCAAAGTACTGTAAGCAAAACAGTACAAATGAAAGGATGTTCACATTAGTAAAAACTGGTTAATTCCAAGATGTCCTGGTGGAGATAGGGAAATCTTTATGACAAATCATCCAGTTATTTATAAGATGCAAATAACACTTCTGTTTGATGCTAATAAAATTTTCGCATCAAACACTTTTGAGTAAATTTAGGAGACATGGGATTAAAAAAAAAAGTGGTCTTTTTGTGGACTACTAATTGACTAAAAAACAAATAAATAAATAAATAAATGGGACATTTTCTCAATGGAGAGATGTAAGAAGTGAAAAAACAAGGATTGTAACAAACGGCAGAAAAATATTTTTAAACTGGCTGATTAGAGAACCCAGGGGCAAATCAGACTGAATTTAAGAAAGTGAAAAGAGATGCACACTGGGACACCTATAACTTCATGTATAAACTGATGGGATCTGAGATATCCACCTTAGAATGTCTTAGAAAAAGACATTAAGAGCCTACTGCATATCCCAAGGGTCTTCAAACTTGGCAAGTTTAAGACTTGTGGACGTCAACTCCCAGAATTCCTGAGCTAACATGACTAAAGGAAGAATTCTGGGAGTTGACGTCCACAAGTCTTAAAGCTGTTAAGTTTGAAGACCCCTGGATAGCCCAATGAAGATGGAAACTCCGTGTAGCAGTTGTAAAACATAAAAGCAAAATCGACACTTAGGAATATTATAACAATTAAAATAAAAATGCCAAAATTGTTATGCTCTTATATAGATCTGTGATACATCTGCAGTTTGATTTATGCAGAATGATTTATGTTTATGTAATTGAAGAGGAATGTAGTAGAACAAATAAAATTGCACAAGAGGACAATAAAAATTATTGGTGACCTAGGAATTAATAATCAGAAGATATATAAGGGGCATTAACATGGATAGCTTTAAAAGTCCAGAACAATCCCATTGGCCACTGTGAAAAACTCTCCCATTGGAGAGCCAAAGTAGTACAGTAAGTCAAGTATTGAATTAGGATCAAGGAGATCAAGTTCAAATACATTCTCAATTATGAACTATTACTGAACTTGATGCCAGAAATTTGCTCTCAGCTCCATCTACTTAATAAAGGAAATGCTATAATTGCTGCCAGAATAGACTAAGTGTAACCTGTAAAGTGAAGTGAAATAAAATGGAACACAATACAGTACAACACAATGCAACCTGGCTGCATTAGTAACCGTGAGAGGGATCTTGTAGTCCTAATGAACAATCACTTAAATATGAGCCAGCAGTTACTAAACTGCTGCAGTTACCAAAAAGTCAACACAGTCTTAGGCTGCATTAAAAGAAGGATAGAATCAGGATCATGTGAAGTGTTAATACTTCAAAATGTCTTGGTAAGGCCACATTTGAAATATTGCTACCAGTTTGGTCACCATAATATTAAAAAAGAGGCTGAGACTTTAGAAACAGTGCAGAGAGGAGCAACAATGATGATTAGGGGACTGGAGGCTAAAACAGAAGAAGGTTGGAGGAATTGGGCATGTCTAGTTTAATGAAAAAAAGGATTAGGGGTGACATGATAGCAGGGTTCCAATAATTAAGGGACTGTCACAAAGAAGAGGGGGGGGGGTCAACCTATTCTCCAAAGCACCTGAAGGCAGGACAAGAAGTAATGGATAGAAACTAATCAAGAAGAGAACCAACCTAGAACTAAGGAAAAAATTCTTGATAGTGAGAACAATTAATCAGGGAAAGGACTTGTGCCACTGTGCTCCAAACTCCGGACAACCAATAGTCTGAAATGGTATAGAGTTTCCTGACTGAGCAGGAAGTTGGACTAAGAGACCTTCAAGGTCCCTTCCAACTCTGTTATTCTGTTATAGATAATGCTGGACTAGAGGCAGGCAATTTCTTTACATTTGCCATGTTTGAATTCAAAAACAGCAGGTCTGGGAGAAAGAAATTTGCTGGAAAGGTCAGCTGGTGTACAAGTCATGTAGAAGAGGAAGGGAATGAAGAGCAAGGTGTCTTCTCTTTGTCTTACTCATCCTGCAAGGCTTCTCTGGAGCTTGTCTCTGTCAAAATTCAGAACAACCAAACTGTTTCAGGTTTGGGTTGTGCTAGATTGCAACCTACCTGGAACAGTATGCCCAAGTATTGAGCCTCAATATGTTTGTTTCAGGCACAGAGAGCAACACATTTTTTTCCTTTTCACTCACATAGCTAGTAGGCCTTGAAAAATGAGTATCTCTTATTCCGTTCAGATTTGTGAAAGGTATCTTCCTTAGTCTGTGTAAGGTCTGACAAAGCAACACCCAGCAGTTCCCAGGGTAGAGAGGACTATTATCTAAATATGTCTGAAATTATCAATGTCATCAAATGAAGGCATCCATTAACTCAGAAGCCTAGTCTCTATATTTTGGATTACAAACCTGTATAGACTGTGATTTTTTTTTACCTCCACAAAGAGCAAAAATCTGTATGTATATGGCATAATTCTTCACCTCAACATAGAATTTAATTTGGTTGCACCATACCTGAAAGTCTTCTATCCATTCCTGAATAAGGTTTTAAGTATCTGAAGCATGAAGATTTACTGCCAAACTCTGATACTAAGCTTGACAGCTGGGGAGTCACACAGTAGAAAACTTGAGGGGGGAGGTCTTCAGAAGGGACTCCTTTGCTAATCTAAGTAATGGAAAGATTAGCAGAAGAGACAATCCTTCTTTTAATAAGGACCTAAAATTATTTACAATGTTAAAGGTCAATGCCATCACCTTAAATTGAGCCCAAGAGGCAATAATCAGCTAGTGCAGGTCTTTTAGAATAAGCTTCACATGATCCCTATACTCCAGTTAAGCAGCCTGGCATTTTCCACTAATGGCAATTTCCAGATACTTTTTCAAGTTTAACCCTACATAAATTGCACTGCAGTAATAAAGACAGCATGCAGCCATTGCTAAATTAGACCAGCACAGAAAAGATTGCAGCTGTGGCTTCCAACAAATATGTTGCACTTTACCAGTGCCTCTGCAAATCCAATGGCAGTTGGAGATCAGAGAACAATCTTCAACTGCAAACCTATCTTGCAGGAGAACAGCCTCTTGATTCAAAAGAGGCTTCACTTCTCTCCCCAAGAACCTATTTTTCTCCTTATCAACAGCAGCTTCTTCTTCTCTAGAAGGCTAGCTTAACAGACATACAATGTAGGGAGGATTTTATTCCCAGGAGTAGCAAATCAGCAACAGAGAATATTCTACATTCAAGATATTTCTATATCCAATTGACAGAATATCTCCTTTTGGGCTGGTAATATGCTTTCAGTTTTCAAATCTGATCACATAATCCAGTGGAATTTATAAAGACACACTTGTCCCTTTAAAAAAGAAATTCCATTTGCTTTACAAACTCTTTATATACAATAATCTTTTTACAAGACTGTTAATGTCAAAATCTCTTGGTTGGGTTTGATATTTCTTGTTTTCTTCAATAATGTATTTTTAAGGGGAAAGCTCCAAAGGATTTCTGGAGAAAAGTTGTGTGGGTCCACTTCAAAGCCATTTAGTGCCAGGTAACTTTTTCAAATTATTTGCTTCATCATAATCCATTTGTTTGGAGAAGACAACCTATCGTTCTCCAGAACTGTTGGATTTCAGCTCCTGTCAACCTCAGCCAACATGGCTGATGAAAGGGGTTGATGCAAGTTGAAATCCAAAACTTCTAGAGAACGTTGAATTGTTTATCCATGCTAATTTGCATCAGTTAAATATGAAGTGTGTAGACTGGATGGTTGAAGGTATAGTTGTTCTGTAGTGTGTACACTGGAGAGTTGAAGGTATTTTTGTTGTTCTTTACTAGCTTGGAATAGTACACCGAAGAAATGAAATTTTGTATTCTCTACAGAGAGATAGCAGTGATTGTCTAATGACATTTCCAAGCAATTATCTGTGTTTTGAGAACAGCAGATTCAGATCAATAACACAGAGGATTTGCAAAGATGGTGCTATACCCAAATGTCTTTAAACACAATACTATAACTCTTTTTTATTATTTTTCTAAAATAACCCCCTGGTCTGTCATTTTGTTCTGTTTCTTCACTGGAGCTATATAATGTACATTCATTCAAAACAGCAATAGATACTTGGAATCATAATTAAAATGTTACTTTGCAAATACTATTGAAGCTAAGCAGATTTTTGCCTAGATTGAATCTGGATGAAGAATGCTTGAAGATTAAGATAAATGTGAAATTAAAAGCTTACTATGTCCGCCCACAGAATATAGGAATTTTAAAAGTGGAGTAATGAAGGAGTTCAGTCTTTTCACCTGGAGGCAATTCATGGTTCCTCAAATTGTCATTCTTATTTCTATCTCTTCTCTACACTAATTTATCTTTGTAGAATAGACTTCTTCAATTAGACAGACTTTTATATGTTGGAGTTAAAGCTTTCAAAATCCTTTGCCAACATTGTCAAAAGCTGACTGGAAATTTGGGAATTTACAATTCCAAAATAATTGAAAAACATGAGATTGAGGAAGTTTGCTGTAAAATTAATCAAGATTGGAATCAAAATAGTAGTAGTAGTAGTAGTAGTACAGAAGGAAATAATTCCAATTACAGACAACTGCAGTTTACCATAATTTACTGAAATAAAACTCATTAATGTTTTTCAAATCGATTGAAAGATATCATGCTACTAAGTAAAGGTCAAACATATGGGCAGGGGTTTTTAAAAGCAGCAGGATGCATAAAACTCTGCAGAAGCTCAAATACACCTCTTAACGGATAAGTAGATTAAGATATAAGAAGATACATCTGTCAAACATACAACAAGATCAGTTCATCAATGACCACTGATTGTATTTCCACTGAACAGTAAGAAAACAAACAAACAGAAAATAAAGTAATTAAAGTTTTCAGTTCAGTCCTCAAAGGACAGATCAGCTGGACATTTATCTTCATAATTACCTTTAACAGTAACCTGAGCACAGCAGGAAGCTTTTCCAGCAGCATTTTCTGCCATACACGTATATACTCCATCATCTTCTGGTAAAGCATCTTGAATAGTCAATTTTGCAATTCCATCTTCAAAGTCAGAACACACATACTGAATTGGTTGATCTACAGAAAACAGAAGAAAAAGCAAGAAATTTGCTGAAGTTCTCAAATGTGTAATGGAAGAGTTTTCCTCAAATATGGACCCAAAATAAATCTGTATCATGCACAATCGTTGACCATTTGATAAAGCATTTATAACAGCCCCAGCAATAAATTATTATGGACACTTATAAACTAGATGAGCAGATTTAAAAACAAAAGAGCACAGTGATTTTATACATATAACAGACTCTTTGGCAAGTGCCTAAAACTGAAAATAATTCTTTCTGAGAATTATTCTCATTGTCTCTTTAACATGTTGCATTGAGAAAAAAGGATGACATTACAAGAACTCTAGTAAATGACTACTTCCCACTTAGAACCAATGTGACAGAATACAGAATTTAAACTCTGCCTGCCATCTGTCATATAATCTCTTGAGTGATAATGGGTAATTTTGAAGCTGGCTATTTACATAATGATCTCATGAATCTTTATCACTCTGAAAATCATTTATTTCAGCAGACATAGATACAAAATGCGGTAAAATCTAATTTAATTTGAAAATTAGAAAAAAAAAAACCTTTCCTTCATATAAGGAGCCATCTTTGCTTCACAGCAACTTTGAAAAGTCAATTCATTAGATAATGAATATAATACTTCTGCTTATTTTCCCAACAAGAACAACCCTCTCAGTTTGGCTGAGAGAAAGTGATTGGCCTAAAGTCACCCAACCTAAGGAAAACCTACTACTCACTGTTTCTGGGCCAGAAATTTAACCACTACACCAAACTATAGAAATAATATACTGATGATAAATGACTTCACCAAGATAAAGAGATATAACACAGCTCTTCAATTTGATGCACATGATTGGCACCAATATCTTATACATATTTAACATTGTTTACCCTAACTGGTTTAGGTAAAATAATAAATATGTAATCATATTTGTTAGTTAAAGTGTCTGCAACTTTAAATATAGGAATGTAATTAAGGGAGTGGTTGTGAAAGCACTTTAAAAGAAGCAAGACGACAGCTTGCTCTCTCTCTGGCTTTGATGATCCCTAATTACTGCATGGACTCAAGACTGCATTACTCGAACGGGAGAAATAAACAAAGGACTGATATGTAAGTGAACTCACATAGGATATTCTACACGGACTTTGCTAACCAAATATCCTTGAATGGACTGACTAAATGAAACATGACTAATGGACTGTTATTTTGACTATGCTATAAATGGAATAAACTATATTTTTGATAGCACAAGCGTATCTGTTATTTTTACTGTATGTTAATAAACATACAAGCTTATCTCACTCATTTATCTGTGTGCCTATCTGACTAATGCTGCACATTCTGTTTAGCTTGTCTCCTTAACCCTGGTTGGGGAACCCAGGCTTAACACTGGTTATGGGCCCAGCAGGCTTAACACTGGTTATGGGCCCAGAGGCTGCAAAGTCATTTTAACTAGGATAAAACAGATTTATGTAAAAGTGAGAGTTTGTGTTGTTATACATTACAGTAAACAGACAGCTGTGTTTTATTAATTATAGTTTTTATATCGATATAAAGAAAACATGGCACAAGTCAATCTACAAAGTTTGTCCCTTATATCCAAGTTGGATGGAACAAACTATGTATCATGGTCTATGAAATGTAGTCTACTTCTACGAAGAGAAGGTCTGTGGAACATAATTGAAAACCCACCAAACGTAGAAGAATGGGATCCAGAGGATGATGAAGATAGACTAAAAATAGAAGAATTTATGCATAAAAATGAACAAGCTATTTGCATAATAGGTTTAACACTGTCTGACCAACAACTTGTTCATATCCACGGAGAGCAAACAGCTGTTGGGTGTTGGCAGAAGCTGAGGAGGATTTATGTCCGAGATAACGTTGGTGCTCACATAAATCTAACACGGAAGCTTTTCAGGACGCATCTCCAGATGAATGGTGATATGCTTAGTCATTTGGAAACTATGCAAAGCATTTTTCAAGAACTGCACGAGAAAGAGCTTATTTTCTCTGAACTACACCAAGTCTATATAATTCTATTTTCACTAACTGAAAGTTATGACAACTACGTCACTTCCCTTGAAATTTTGCCTGAGGAAAGTTTAACTTTAACTGATATAACTGGCAGATTGATTGAAGAGGCCAGAAGAAGACTTGAAAGATATCAGTTAAGGAGGGAGCAACCTCAAAAAGAAGATAATGAATCTCCTACTGCATACGCAATTAAAAAGTGTTTTAATTGTGGAGGAAGAGGACATTTGGCAAGATTTTGTAAAAAAGCAAAATGCCAGAACACTGGCCAGAATACTAAAAATCATCAAAAGATAAATAAAAATTTAGAGTTATCCATGTATAGTAACGGAGCTGTAAAAAATAATTTATGGGTGGTTAACAGTGGAGCATCCCACTGTATAACAAATGATAACAAAAATTTTATTAAAATGTCCAAGAGTACACAGCAGATATCATTAGCCAATGGCTGGAAACTGAAAGCTAAAGGTCAAGGTATAGCATATTGTTCTTTTATAAAAGAGAATGTAAAAATGTTATATGTACCACAACTTAAGTTTAATTTAATTTCAGTTAGAATTTTGATTAAACTAGGATATGTAAGTTACCTTTAAAGGAGATAACTGCATAATTGAGAAAGAAGATAAGAGAATTACTGCATCTTTAAGAAGTGAATTATATGTGTTAAATGATGACGGTTTTGAAGTGGCTAACACGGTTTATAATAATAAGAAACCTCATGATGAATGTATTCACTTGTTACATCGAAGGCTAGGGCATTTAAATTTTAAAATGCTTAAGAAAACTGTTGAATTATCTAAAGGAATAAGTTTGAAACCTTGTAATAAGTATTTGCAATGTAATGCTTGCAATCAAAGCAAGAGCAAGGTCAAACCGGCTAATAGAGTTGATGGATTTACTACCAAAGAGCCTTTAGAGGTAGTATTTGCTGATTTAATAGGTCCGAAAAAACCAAGTGTAGGAGGAGCTCGTTACATACTAAGTATAATGGACCACTATTCTAGATATGGGTTTTGCTATTTAATGAAGAGCAAAACTGAAACGTATCTAAATCTCTTTAATTGGATTAAATTTGCTGAAAAAAAACCTAAAAAGAAATTAGTAACTCTTATAACAGATAATGGTACGGAATTTACAAATAATAAATTCCAGAATAGACTTAGAATGTTAGGTATTCAACATAAAAAGTCTGCACCATATAGGCCACAACATAATGCCTTTATAGAGAGACAAGGCCAAACACTACAGTCAATGGCACGAACTATGATGTCTGATTCAGGATTACCTGACAATTTATGGGGAGAAGCAATCATGTGTGGTAATCATATATTAAATAATGTTGTTAATTCAACAACAGATGAATTACCATTCACATTGTGGCATGGTACAAAACCTGATTTAAGTTACATGCACACATTTGGTGCACCAGCATGGGTGCATATCCCTACACAACTCAGACACAAAGAACAGCATAGAGCTAAAAGATTATTTTTTGTAGGATATAAATCTAATCATAGATCTTATAGATTCTGGGAACCAGGTACACCTAGAGTTTACATCAGTGCTAGTGCTAAATTCCTAGAACATGTAGGATGGAATAGATTAGAGCAAGACTTAAATAATGAAGTAATTATTGAATCCTACAAAAGACAAAAAGATCAGACTAGTTATAAGAAGAGTCCAATTAAAGAAGAAGTCCAAGAGCAAATAGGACCAGAACAAGAGGAAACAGTTGATCAGGAAGAGTTAGATAATCAAGAAGAGTTAATAAATGAAAGTCCACCTGTAAGTCCTGTAATACCTAGACGTACTACACGTGTAACTAGACCACCTGATAGGTATCAAGCAAGTATAGTTTGCCAAGTAACTAAAATTCCAACTAGTGTAGATGAACTTAGGATGTATCCTGCTAAGGATCAGGAAAATTGGCAAAAGGCAATGGAAAAAGAACTAAATTCATTAAAGGTAATGAAAGTATATGAAGATGCCATATTACCTCCAGGAGAAAAATCCATTGGGTGCAAATGGATATTTAAAGTAAAAACAGGAAATGATGGGACTGTTACCCATAAGGCTAGGTTGGTAGCTCAAGGATTTAATCAAACTGCATCTGATTACGATGAAGTTTTCGCACCAAGCCTTAAAGCAACATCTTTGAGAGCAGCATTAGTGTGGGCAGCTAAGAAAAACTATGTCATTAACCATTTAGATGTAGAAACTGCTTATTTCCATGTACCATTGCAGCACACTATATATTTGAAAAAGCCAATTATTTTAAAAGACAATAAAGTAAATAGTAATGATTGTTGGAAACTCAAAAAGATTCTTTATGGGTTGAAACAATCTGGCTTTGAGTGGAACAAATATATTGTGAAAGAGTTAAACAATATAGGTTTTAAATCTGGTTTAGCAGATCCATGTGTGTTTACGAACGGTGGAACGGTGTCATTATTGTTATTATTTACAGATGATATTGATTTGATAACTAAGACTAATAATGAAGCTAATGAGATTATATCATTATTAGCTAAAAAGATAAAATTAAAGCATTTAGGTGAAATTAAAAAGTATCTAGGATTGACAATTAACAAAACAAAAAATGGATTTAAGATATCTCAAGAAGATAAAATTTGCCAATTAATTAAAACATATAAAATGGAACTTTGTAAACCGGCAAAGATTCCAATGAGTCAGAAAGTTTGCCAAACTAATGATCAAAGTCCCAAATTTGATAAGTCCATATATCAATCTTTGATTGGTAGCTTATCATATATAAGCAATTGGTCAAGGCCAGATATAACTTTTAGTGTTAATCAGCTGGCACGTTTTAATTCGGATCCACATCAATGTCATTGGCAATCATTAAAGAGAATTTTAAGATATCTTAAAGGAACAATGAACCATGCATTGTATATTGAACCAAAGGGTGATTTGAGTCTTAGTGCCTATGCAGATGCAAGTTTTGCAACTGACATAAACACTAGAAAATCAACATCAGGAATGGCTATATTATTTGGTAAGACACTAATAGGGTGGAGGTCAATCAGACAACAGCATATCAGCTTGTCCACGATAGAAGCGGAATTTTCATGTCTGTCATTACTATACACTGACTTAATTTTGTACAAACAGTTATTATTAGACATGAGTGTAACTGTTAAAGATTCCATTATTGTGTACGAGGACAACCAGGCAGCCATAAAGTTAGCTACTAATATTGCTGTAAAAACTAGATCAAAGCATACTGATTTAAGATACTTAAATGTTAGAGAATCTGTAAAGAATGGGCTAATTAAATTGGAATACTGTATGACGGAAGAAAACATTGCAGACCAATTTACAAAAGCTCAAGGAGTAATTAGGTTTAAAGAGAGTTGTAACAAATATGATTTAAAAGTGTAAATAGTTATTATTATTATTTCCTAAAAGGGGAGAATGTTAGGGATAACATTGTTTACCCTAACTGGTTTAGGTAAAATAATAAATATATAATCATATTTGTTAGTTAAAGTGTCTGCAACTTTAAATATGGGAATGTAATTAGGGGAGTGGTTGTGAAAGCACTTTAAAAGAAGCAAGACTGCAGCTTGCTCTCTCTCTGGCTTTGATGATCCCTAATTACTGCATGGACTCAAGACTGTGTTATTCGAACGGGAGAGATAAACAAAGGACTGATATGTAAGTGAATTGACATAGGATATTCTACACGGACTTTGCTAACTGAATATCCTTGAATGGACTGACTAAATGATACATGACTAATGGACTGTTATTTTGACTATGCTATAAATGGAATAAACTATATTTTTGATAGCACAAGCGTATCTGTTATTTTTACTGTATGTTAATAAACATACAAGCTTAGCTCACTCATTTATTTGTGTGCCTATCTGACTAACGCTGCACATTCTGTTTAGCTTGTCTCCTTAACCCTGGTTGGGGAACCCAGGCTTAACACTATTCAACTTCAGTTTGTATTTTATCAATTTAACAGAATCTTTGATAGAATTTTCCTTTCTTTAAAAGAAAGTTTCAATGGGGGGGGGAGAAAGGATTAGAAAAAGGGTGAAGTTGGGAGTTTAGGAAAAGAATTTCAGACCTTCTTTGCTCAATATACTGTAGATATAAAGTACATTAACATCTTACTCTAAGATTAACAATAGTACACAGTATTTCTATAATCATGAATAGTTCTAATTGTCAAATCCTAGAATTAGAGTTTAATTTCAGTTTCAAACAAAAAGTCCCAAAATGGTCTCCAATAGGAAAAAAAAAAAGTCTTTTCCTTAATCAAAGTGGTCAGTTTCACCATCTCAGCCAGCTGAAAACACAAAGGGATGATTCTTTCTTTCCATAAACCCTCAACTTGGTTTACAAATTGTTCTTGACATTGTTTATCATGAGCTGCATGTTGTTTTTATTATTTGAAAATGTATATGGAAATATAAGCATAACTAAGGACACAATGTAAAAATCAGTTTAAGTATAATGACAACATAACTTTGAAAGAATTTGAACAAGGAAGGTGCTTCTATCACAAATCATTTAATATCTACAAGTCACTCTGGGGTATAACATTGTTTCCTGAGATGTCAAGTTGTTGGTGGATGAGTGAGGATGTGTTGTATGTTGGCGTACCAAAAATTTCTGTGTGGATCTTTTCTTACTGTTGTGAACCACCCGGGGTTATGTTGTATCAGATGGGGGGAGGGCTATATAAATAATTTAAATAAGTAAATAAATAATCTAAAAATTCCTTTCTGTGACTGAATAAAATTTAATGCATAGGATTACATTAGCAATCTTAAATATTTCCTTGAGTCTATTTTGACTATCCTTTTGTTGTTGCTGTTGTTCCTTCAAGTCATGCTTGATCTCTGGCAACTGTCTAGTGGTTTTCTTGTCTAGTGGTTTTCTTGCCAACATTTTTGGAAGTGGTTTGCCACTGCCTTCTTACTACGACTGAGAGACAGTGAAAGGTCAAAAGTCACCTACATGACTTCAAGCCTAAAGGAGGACTGGAACTCAGAATGGTCCTGGTTTCCAGCCTGTTGTCTTTAACCACCAAACTGGGTCTCTAATTATACACAGGCCTTTATTAAAGTCTATTCCTGCCTTTGGTTTCATGAATCCTGTCTTTGTTTATAGAATTCAAGCCTGTACAGGTATTTAGCATACCCTCGTATACTTTTAATCTTGTCTCCTAAACTGGAACCTCTAACAGACACAGTCTGGCCTAAGTTCAAAGAAATAGTTAAGTACTATCTGTGTACTATGGAATCATCTTTAAAAGCAACCCAAGGTTATTTGAGGCTTGAAAACCACGATATCCATGTTTGACCCAATATGGAAATATTCTAAATTCTAAATTCCAAACATCAAGTTACAGCCTGCCAGCTGAACAATATTTTAACACAGTACTGTCCTGAGTTGCCACTTAGGCAATGTACCATAATTAAGCATGTTGGGTATTAGCAATCATGAATCAGGAATGCAATTCTCGCCTTTATTGAGTAATAGGCAACTATCCTTTCCTGCAATGTAATCATCATTTACTGAATGTTGTTTGAATTCACAAGGATAATGTAATTACCCAATTTGATTCTTAAATAAAAATGTCCTAAAATGTATATGGTGAGAAGCTACATGAAAATGTAATGTTTGGTTATAGTTTATAAACTAAAACAAGCCAGTACCAAATGATATATAAACAGCTCTGCACCATGATCAGAAGTGAGAGAGGGTTATTTGTGAGTGCTGCAACTTAGGAACAAAAGTAACTTGTTTATGCCTTGCAGATAAAACACTAGGTCTCCTTCATAATTATAAATTCCTGACACTTCTATTAGGCAAAACCATCTTCTGTTGGGTTACATTTAGGATTTAAGTTCCAAAACCCTAAATGGATTGAATTTTTTTTAATAAAGAAAAAAATCCTGACTTTTCCTCCAGATCCTTTGAATGAACCCAGTTCTGAATGTGCCATTAAAAATGTACATTCATGGTTTCTGGTTTCGCGTGGCTTTGGGGCAGCAGGAATTCGCGACAGCTCGCGATTCCTGCTGTGCTAGCCGCCGAGGTACCCCCGATCCAGATGGGTCAGGGGGATATGGCTGCCCTGTAGGGACAGCTGAAGAGAGAGGGCAGTGGGACAGGGGGTTGGGGGTGTCGCAGACCCCCTCCTCCTCCGGAAAAAACCCTTTTTCCCAAGGCGGTGGAGCGGCGGTCAGCAATGGCCGCCACGAAGAAGCCAGCAACCGGGTAAGATTGCGCTGGAGGAAGTAAGAAGAGTGAAAGTGCTGTCTGAGCCGGGTCAAGTAACATCTTTCAAATTGGTTGAAACTGAGCTGTTTGAGTTGCTGGAGGATACATTGTATCTCTAAGAAGATTGAAAGCGGCGGAGAAGCTGTTAAAGGGAACTTTTTTTTTTTCTTCACTCTCCCACCCCATGGAAACAGCAGATATGTTTGGACATATTGGACATTGAAAGTGAATTGTTTTGACAAAAGGGTTTTTGGACATTGAAAAACTTAAGAAATTGGAAAACCCTTGTTGGAGGTATGGATTTCTGATTATTTAAAATTGATATTGCAAGTGGGAAGGGAGAGGAAAAAAAATTGGAGCAGAAGCTGAAAAAGGAGGAGATTGCCTAGAATCCCAAAGAAAGGAATATGGTAATTGGACCTCTTTGATTAAACATTAACCACAGAAAGAGAAAGAAGAAGAAGGAAGAAAAGTATTAATTTTTAGAATTTTTTTTTTTGAATTATTCTTGATTAAAAATATTTGTGGTTGTTTTGGGAAAAGTTTCTTTTTTCATAATGGCATTGCTTGTGGATGAACTAAAGACTGAATATCAAAAATATAAAAAAGAAGATACTTTGGGCACTTTGTTTCAATTCTTAGAAATGGCGTTATGTACTTATGAAAAGTTGACTACGCAGCAGAAGGACTGGGACAAAGAAGAAGAGGAAGAAGAGGGAGGGAGGAGGAGAGGAGGAGAAAAAGGATAAGAAAAAGGGGATTTTAAGAATTATAAAAACAACCAAAGAAGAGAAAAATGAGCGGAAAGGTGGAGGCAAGGTTAGAAAGCAAAGGAAAGGGAGTAAGAAAAGGGAGGAGGAAAGACAAAGGGGTAAAAAGGGCAAGGAGAAGAATAATCAAGAGAGAAAGGGGGGGGAGGAGAAGCCTCAATGGGGGAAAGCAAGATCTAAAGAAAAAAAATTTATTCAGAGACAATGGGTGAATTTAATTTAGGATAAAAGAGGGATTCTGGAGGGTACATAAGATTGTATTTTTTATATGTGTATTTAGAGTATAAAATTCATTGTGTAATTTTAGAATCTTTTAAACAGAATCCCAAGAAAAATTGTTATATGAAGTACTTTTAAGTTAGGGTAATGAGTTATAGACGTTACTCCAATTGGTGTACAGGAGAAGTATAATAAAAGAAAAAAGATGAATGGATAGTTGGAAATAGAACAGACAAAGAATATTATTGAAAATGGTAATAAGATATGAAAGGATATATAAAGGTTTTGTTATGTTTTTTTTTTGGATGTTGTATATTGAAAAAAGGCAAAAAAAATTTAATTAATAAGAAATAATTTGGATGAAAAGGAGAAGTTGGGATAAGATATGAAGTTAAATAGACAAAGTATTGATACTATAATTTGGAATTGTTATGTTCTATTGGTTTTCTTCTTTTATTATTTTTTCTTAGAAAAGAACTTATAAGCTGTTATGCCTTGTGCATTGTTTATATAAAATTGATAAAAATGGTTTATATATATATATAAAAAAGAAAATGATAATAAGATATGGAAGGATATATAAAGTGAATTTGATGTTTGAATTTGTGTCTGTGTGAAGAGTTTCAACCCGGGATCAGACAACCTTCAGAAAAGATCTTTTAGTTTTGTTTATGTTTTATTGTGTTCTCTGTAAAATTAATAAAATTTGTTTAAAAAAAAAAAAAGTACATTCACATTGCAGGGCGAGGGGATGGACCCTGAGATGCGCTGAAGCATATAGAGGGTATCCTCCATTTACAATCATAATTGCTCCAATTGTTCTCACCTCTGAATTCCATATATCCTTGCCATCTGTAAATCAGATTTAAATTTTTTTTGATCATAATAAATGCAAAGAAACAACATAAAGTACAATCACATTTATATCACCTACACCAAGGATGTTAAACACAAGGTGTTAGGGATAACATTGTTTACCCTAACTGGTTTAGGTAAAATAATAAATATGTAATCATAGTTTGTAAGTTAAAGTGTCTGCACCTTTAAATATGGGAATGTAATTAGGGGAGTGGTTGTGAAAGCACTTTAAAAGAAGCAAGACTGCAGCTTGCTCTCTCTCTCTGGCTTTGATGATCCCTAATTACTGCATGGACTCAACACTGCGTTACTCGAACGGGAGAGAGACAAAGGACTGATTTGTAAGTGAACTGACATTGGATATTCTGCACGGACTTTGCTAACTGAATATCCCTGAATGGACTGACTAAATGATACATGACTATTGGACTGTTATTTTGACTATGCTATGAACTCATAATGGAATAAACTATATTTTTGATAGCACAAGCGTATCTGTTATTTTTACTGTATGTTAATAAACATACAAGCTAAGCTCACTCATTTATCTGTGTGCCTATCTGACTAACGCTGCACATTCTGTTTAGCTTGTCTCCTTAACCCTGGTTGGGGAACCCAGGCTTAACACAAGGCCCGGCCGCGATGTGGTTGGTTCCGGTCTGCGGGCCATCCTGGAAAATATAAGGGGTTGACCCACATCACTTCAACCAGTCTACCCAATGCAAAGAGGAAACATCAGGCCAGTGTGGCTTCAGCCCAGTCTACCCAATGCAAAGAGGAAATATGCCAGCAGTTTGGGGAGTGGTGTCAAGCTGGCCACACCCACCATCGGCCACACACCCACCCGAAGTCAACTAGAGCCCTGATGCAGCCCTCAATGAAATTGAATTTGACACTCCTGATCTATGCCATAGAGCCGTGGTGGAATATGCTGACTCTGTAAACCACTTAGAGAGGGCTGTGAAGCACTATGAAGCGGTATATAAGTCTAAGTGCTATTGCTATTATAGTTTATATAGAAATTGATTTCTATTGTTTCTATTACAAAATAAGAGCATGAATCAGAATCGCCTATGTACAGTAAGAGTAAAAAAGTAAGCCATGGTTAATATGCATAAATCAGTAGGCATAGTTGGTCAGTGACTTAAAAGACACCAGGATAAGGTCTATACTTCGAGTCCTAGCACCACATGACGGAATGAACTCCCATCACTTGCCTCTGTTCCTGCCAAACTAACAGTTTGAAAGCATGTAAATGCAAATAGGTAAATAGGTGGGAAGGCAACAACGTTCTGTGTTTCACCACACGCTTTGCACTGCAGAGTGATGTTATGCTGGCCACAAGTCTTCAGACAGCGCTGGATCAATGGAAATGGAAATGAGCACTGCCTCCTAAGGTCGACTACAATTAGTGGAGTAAAACTGCAAGGATACCTTTACCTTTCTGCAAAGAATCAATGTGCATGAAGAGTTACATGCAGGTGAACTCTAGTAGTAACTCTTGCCGAGTATATGACCGTGGAAGAATAAGTACAAGTATTTCCCTAATTTTTCACTGTCATTCTCAGAAATCCTGAAGATGAATCACACATGAAAGGGGATTCTTTATCCTTACTTCAACAGAATCCCATTTTCATAAATACTGAATGCTTAAGAATTACCATTTTCGACCTTCAGGAAAAAAATGAGAAGAGTACAAAAAGGTGCCATAAACCTCATTCAGTTGGTAATTAATACATTGTTCAAAATGAAAGCTTATCACTTGAAGTCTATATTAAATTGAAATAAAGCCTATTCTTTGGAGCCAGGAGTATGAAATGCAGCCTTGTCATTAATGCTCCCTGCTGGACAGCTTTTAAAGACTAGCACAGCTGCTGCCTTTTCTCTCTTGTAGATTAGACTCCTCACACAGGAAAAGAAATTAATATGCAGGTAGTCCTGGTTTAGCAATCACAACTGAGACTAGCAATTCAGTTGTTAAATAAATCGTTTACTAAATGAAAACTGAGACTGTGCTTAGAAGCTTACTAAGATTTCCTTTGCTTTGCAGTCCTGTGAAGGTTGTGAAATTAGTTTTTCACCACCATTGTAATTGCAAATAGTCACTAAATAAGAACGTAGTTGAATGAGGACTCCTTGAAATTGAGAATTTTAAGATAATGAAGATAATTAATCTGTCCTACTGAGTTCTTCAAAGCTGTTCTTGAATTCATTGACAAATCAAAGAAAATAGCTTTTTAGTGACTCTCAGAACCTGAAAACCATAGAGCACACAAAATCAATCAGTGGCCTGGGATGAAACTATTATGTGATGAATTTTATTTTAGTTAAAATATTGGTGAAACCAGACACTGTGGTTTGCAATAAATCATTTATGTCTTAGTAGGAAAGAAGTACGAAGTGCTCTGATAGTAGTTTATTAAATAACTTGTGATTTAGCAAACCATAGTTTAGCGTGATATATAAGCCCATATTTATATGTTCCTGTCAAAAGATGAGGCATTACAAACCTCTTTTCTCTGCTTGCCTGCTCCAGGTCATACATAAAAGTGAAATAAATTGTCCATTTGTAAAATGTGAGGACAAATTTAGATAATTTGGAACCCATTACTTGATTCTTTATGTGTATGGACAAGTTTTCTGATCGTGACCTTACCGTTAAGGAGCCAGGTGATCTGAGGAACAGGTATCCCCTCAACTGAGCACCGAAGGGTAAAATCCTGCCCTTCACTCACATGGCAGGATTTCAAGACCCGGAGAAAATGGGGAGGTACCTCCTTCACTTTAGGCCCTACAGATCAAAGCAAAAGGCAGTTAATAAAATTCAATGCTAACAGAATAAGATATTCTAGACCAATGACAAAGGTAATCCTTAAAGAGAAAAACATGTTTTACTAATGTGTCAGAAACATAGTCAGCAAAATTAACAGTTTAGTTGCTTCTAGTCAAGAACTTCAGATATAATTCATATGAATGGAATTCATTCTAAAATGAGAACGCAAATTGATATGTATACATTATTTTCATTCATATTTCTAATTTTGCTTACTTCTTGGTGACTCTAGGTAGCATACAAATTTAACACCAAAGAAGTAGAACAGCAGCAGACAAAAAAAGAAAAGAAAGAAAGATAATATTCTAGTGAAATAGACATAAAACACATCATGAAAAAAACCCTCATATCCCACCCTAGCCCAAAGCTTGGAGAAGAGTCAGGTCTAAAAGGATGTAGCACTGGCATTATTTAGTGTGTTTTATACTATGAAAGGGAGTATCTTTTTTTTCCAGGTGAAGAAACTATTACATACCTAGACAGTCACCTAGGCATACTTTGCAACTAAAAAATACTTACTTTTTACTGTTAATAGCCACCTGGTTGAAGCTTGTCCTCCAGGATTGAAAGCTTTGCAAGAGTAAAATCCACTGTCTTCCAGCTGAGTTTTTTTCAGGCATAAACAATGGACTCCATCTTCTTCATAGATCAGGATGCTGTCTCCCGTTTCCAGGAGGGCTCCTTCTTTGAACCATTCAACAGTTGCCTGGGGTTTCCCTGAAACTAGTTTATTACAGGTGGGTTAAGCATGGGGATGGTGGTCTAAATTTTATAATTTCACAATGTCTCAGTATTTTTCTTGGCTACCACCAATCCCTAGCTTTGCCCTTTAAAGAGTAACCATAATTTTGACAATGCTAAAAAATTACTCAACTATTCAAGATTAGATTTGTGTTGTTCATTTTTGACTGGCCAATGACCAAAATAAAATTCTGCCTGTCTAGATTAAGTTTTACAATAATAATTTAGAGTAATAATCTTAGTTGCAAAACTATAATATGATATGTTGTTTGGAGAAAGTTGAATTTGATTTTTTTCCAACAAATAATCAAGGCAGAATATTTTCTTGGCTCATCCAATTAATCTTAATCAGCAGACTTAAAAAAGATTTTGTTTAACTAGATCTATAGGACAGTACTGTATAGAAATATCTTCCAAATTTTCCTTCAGTTTTTTTAAAAAAATGAATGTAACTGAAAAAGCAATGTCACATTATTTTTCAGTTTTTAATTTTCAAAGTTAAAACAAACTTACATTAAATCAAAATCCACTAGACTATGGTTGCATTTAATTAAGAGATTTAATGATATAAAAACATTGAACTCATTGTTCTAAACAGTTGAAACATTGTCCTGTTGTGAATTTGGCATCTCTGTCTAGCCAACATGTGGTAGCAAGATATTTTTGAATGCTCTTCCATGTTAAAGAAGTACAACATAACAATAATTTTAAATCAACTCTGCTAATTCTCCTAAATTCCTATATAAGTAGTCCTTCAGTTACGACCACAATTGAGCCCAAAATTTCTGTTGTTTGAGAAATTTGTTAAGTGAGTTTTGCCCCATTTTGCCATCTTTTTTGTCTCAGTTGTTAAGTGAATCACTGCAGTTGGTAAGTTAGTAACCTGGTTATTAAGTGAATCTGGCTTCCCCATTGGCTTTGCTTGTCACAAGGTCACAAAAGTTGATCACATGACCCTGGGACACTAGAGGTAATAAATATGAACCAGTTGCCAAGTGTCTGAATTTTGACCACATGATCTGCAAAGGATGCTGCAAAGGATATAACTATGAAAAACTATTTTAAGCCACTTTTTTTCACATGGAAAGACTGTAATGCACCTGATTTTCCCTGTGAAGTATAAAGTAATACAATCCATTCTTATTCTATTCCCTCATGCTTCTGCACACATACCCATGTGTTACTAATATAACTATTGGCTTTCATTATCAAATTCTGTAGCTGAAAGCAGGAGTATTATCTAGCCAGTTTGACCTATGTGATCTGATTATAATGTGTTTTTTTTTCAGCTCCTCCATTGGTTTCCTCCAGAAGGGGCAGTATGCTGGAGACTAGAGCTGAACTTGTACACCATTCTAGGCAGACTGAGTATTGTGTCTCTTGCATTTCATCTACTTTTTGCTGAAGACAAAACCTCATAATGGGGGATGGTAATGCTGTACAAGAGAAACTAATCACACTTACCTTATAGTTACAGTAAGTGCAGTTATTTGTCTATGCTTGTCTAGGGAAACAAGAGGCCAACCCCCATTGCCCATGCTACGTAAAAGCTCTGGCTGAAAACATCTCAACCTTTGTCAATGGTTAAAAAAAAACTCCTTTGATATCCATGGTGAGATGGCCATCCATTTTCTGTTTAAAAACATCCCAGAAAGGAATCAGTAAATGCTTTCTTACCTCTGCATCTAAATGTAATCACTTCTCCTTCTAATGCTTCTTGGCTTTGAGGCCGACACTCAAATTGCGGAGGGATTCTCTGAATTTTTATTTCTGCTGCACTCTTCTTTAACTCAACATGATTTTCCAATTCTTCAGGGGTCAGATTTTCTGGCCTGGTATACAAAGCAGCCTGGCAATCTGCTGCCAGTAATTGCTTTGTTTTTTCTCCATTAACTTCCAGTTCAGAGGAAACTGCCTTCAATTCTGCCTTTAGTCTGGGCTGTATTTTCACAGAGCGAAGAGTTATGGTGCTTGATGTTTTCTGCAGAACCTGTTGGCCTTTCTTGTCTTCTTTAGGTGGCTCTCTGATGGGTTCCTTCACTTGTTGTAATTGAGTCTCTTTCACTACTTTGGATGGAGCAAGGTGAATTTCTCTCTTCACCAATGGCCTTTCTTTGGATTCTAGCAAAAACTCTGGAATAGTTGATTTGAGGTCTTTAACTATCCCATTGCTAGTGGGTTTTCTGATCTCTGAGGTTTCAAAAGCTTTGGTAATAATGGTGGATTTTGTAGAGGCACTGGGATTTACTGATGTGCTAAAGGGAAAATATTTTTTTAAGCCAAGAGAACAATTTGTAAAAGTAAATGTATTTCTTAAAAACCACTTGCTTAATGTTTGAATGTTGATTTTAGGCAGATCATTTGATTTCTGTTCCATGACATTGTTTCATATCTAATGTGTATAATATTTTATGTAAAAGGAACAGAACTGCATTTTGATAAACAAAACAATTGTGGATGAGACAAGCCACTCTTTATAAGGCCAGTGCATATATTATGAAGCAAACCAAGTAAAAATCCCACATTTATTTTTCAGTAACTTCAGTAAAAATAATTTCAATAAACAAGGCTTGAAACATTCAGTTCCAGCTAACTCACTGTGGGACAGCTCACCATGGACAACTCAGCACAGGACAACTCACTGCAGGACAAGAGTTACACTAATATCAAAGAAATGGTGGAATAGAATCATTTAAGAAAGGATGAAAAAGGAAGGGCAGAATGAAATATGAATGGAAAAAATTAAAATTAATTTTTATTTATTTAAATAATTAAATAGAATTGTTAAACTGTCCCACAGCAAGTTGGCCAGTGGCAAGTTGTCCAGCAGCAAGTTGGCCAATGGTGAGTTGGTTCTAATGAGTTGGCTGTGATGGGTTGTCCCATTCTGCTCTCAGAGAGTCAAAAGCTGAAATGCTCTATTACATGACAACCATATGTCATGTTTGGCTATTGAAGATTCAAAGACATACATAATTGACAGCAGGTAAGCTGAAGGCTTAAACAATAATAACTAATAACATAAAATGTGTTATCTATGTTGTTTTTAAAAGGTAAAACCCAAAATAACGGAGGAAGGGATGGAAAATACATACCAAAAAGATTGAGGACATGCATCCCTTTTTAGAGAACCTGAAATGACAAAAGATTAAAAATGAAACCTAACATTTCAAGCTAAAGTATAAATTGCAGTTTGCTTTAAGATAGAACTATACTTCTTGATCCCTGGTCTCATGTTAACTTGTCCCTGAACATAGACATCTGCAGGGAAGAGAACACAGGTCAAATGACCTTGTTGGGCAAATGGCACAGCTTTAATAAGTACAAGTACAAAATAGCAGCATTTGTATGATGACAAAATCATGTATACACAATCATTTTAGCACCATTACAATTTAAACCAGATGTAGTTTCCATCCACAAAAAGAGAAGATGAAAAGGATAAACTTAAGAAATATGGAAGATAAAAATATTTTTATTATTTCTCCTTTCCTTTCTTCCCTTCCCTTTCCTCCCTTGTGAAATAATAATAATAAAAAAAAAGAATACTAATTACTTTGAATTATGGATTATATTGCACTAATAACATCATGAGGTTCAGGTAGAACCTATCATTTGATCCTGAGTGAAATAAACACTGATGGCATTCTTGAGGCCAAGATCAGAAAGCAGAAGTTCATGTGATTTAGGTATTTGATGAGAGCAAATCAAGGCTAGAAAAAAATTATAATTGGCAAGGTTCAGGTGTACAGAAGAATGGGAAGATGATCAGTAAGGCAGATGAATGAGATCAGGGAACAGAATGAAATATCCTTGAAAAGTGTTACCATGATAAAAATGGCAGGAATTTCTTGGAAACAACACAATAGCCACTAATTAAATTGTTGGCATATAACTAACTAGAGAAGGAAATCAAATGTCTCTGTAGATATATGTTCTTTTATTTGATGTGCTTTGGCGTTCTGCAATGCACTTTGCTTGGCTGCTGCCTTTCATCCTTAATCTTCTTGGCTAGAAATTACCTTCTGGTCAGATTTGAGAAGCTCAAATTCACATGAGATCATGATTCAAAAAATGTACTGGTCTTTTTTATTCCTATCACAGGTTGATCTACTCTTGCCTTTCGGCTTCTGCTTCTTTCTGTCCCAATCTTAATAATCAATGCTCAGTTAGTTTACAGTCTGTAAAAATTAGAAGGGAGTGAGATTTGCTCTCATTTTATATACTGATGGTGTTAATCTTGGTAGTTCCTTGATTAGGCTGTTGTTTATTATTAGCTTGTTTGTCTGATGATGTAGCACCAGGCACAGGAATCAATTATGAAGTTAATAAGATGACATTGGGCCAGTCTTTTATGTAATCTTTTTTACATGGTTAGGGTAATGATTAAAGGGAAAACCATACTCTCTTATGAATCTTAACTCCTTTAAGTATCAGATAGTTTACAGGAGCAGAATCAACAAAAGAATAACATTATTGTTATCATCATCTCTACCACCACCATTTTCACTCACAAGATGTCTTCTATTTTTTAAATGTGACTAGGAAGAAGAGAAAGGAGCCTGGATTTCACTATAATTTGTTTTTAATAATTTGAAAAAAATAAATAAACCTGATCTGTAAGTTTGGACCATAATTTAGGAGTCACTCTGAAAAAACAGGAGGATGGAAAGAGTTTTGAAAAATCAAAGAAGAACTGGCCCAACTTTTGGAAAACATTTAGTTGGCAAGTCTGCATTTTTTCCTTTTAATCTGTTTTGACCATACCTTGAACCATTAGTTCTGCAGTCACAGAAGCCTTCCCAGCATTATTCATCAAGGTACAAGTGTAAATTCCAGCATCAGCCAGCTGAACATTTTGGATTTCCAAAAACTGGATGCCTGCTTTCTCAAACATGTTAAAGTGATCATTTTTCTGCACCTGAATTTCATCCTGCGTGCATCAAGAAATAAAACTACATGTTTAGATGTATTCATGAAAAGAGAAAAAATATATCATTTAATTTCATGTTTTATTATTTTCTTTAGTTCACAATGCAGTGCTTTCCTTGCCATATTCATATAATATTAAAATGCTCCTCAAAAATAAACCACTCCACCAGAAACAAAGTAATTGACAACTAAAAAAGGCCAAAGAAGTATTTTTTTAAGTTTTTTTAGCAGGTCAGAGTCCTGACATTAATACTCAAAATACGAGCATTATAGAGTTAGTTTCTTTAAACCAGGTCAGATATTTACCTTCTAAACACTGGATCAAAAGATATTTTTATTTGAAAAAGACATGTCTGAGCACGACATCCTTAAAGGTAACTTCTAAGTGTTTGCTTCTCTTAGCTTTCTGTTGGACTTCTCAACATTAAAGCAGGCAATGAAAAAATATATGATAAAGTGGGCCAAAACTGTAGTTATAATATACAGATGGAACAATGGAAAATATGTGGTTGAAAGGACTTAAATTTATATTATACTATAATCTTAAATATAATTTCTATAAAATGAGGTACCAGTGGTGCAATGGTGTATCTCAACAGAGAGGTTACTTAGAATATTTAAAGGCAATTCAAATTTATGTTGGAAATGTGAGCAACAAGAAGGGACATTTTACCATGTTTGGTAGATATATAAAAAAGCTAGAATTTAATACACTGGTTCAAAGGATTTTAAAGATTAATATACAATGGAAACCAGAGGTTTTTCTTGTGGGGTTGATGGACAAACAGTTGAAAAACCTCATAGAACTTTGTTTTATACATAACTGTAGTGAGATGATTGTATACCCAAAGATGGGTAGATTCGGCACTACCCACAACAGGGAATTTTGCAGAGATGGCTAAATTGACTTTGAAAAGATAAAAAACAGTATCTATGTTTATTGCTGACTGAAAACCCCTTATGGACTTTTTGCATGAAACAGAATAAAATTAACTTATGATTTATATTTTTGATGATGACAGAATATAGAAAGAAGAGAGCTAGCTATTAACCACTGAGTAAGAGGTAATATTGTAATTGTACTTAAAACTCTTGTAAAGAAGATCAGAAGCTACTTTTACCTTTCTTGATCTGTTTCTTATTCTCTTCTTTTTCTCACTTTATATTAATTTTTATTAGTTTATATCTTCTTAAAATTATGTAATAAAACTGTGTATTTTACATACACATACAAACAAACAGGCCAGAATTGAAGGGCAATGAGTGGGTAGAGTGGCCATGATCTATAAGAATTCCATCTTGCTATCAAGATGTTCCATCCTATATGCTCTGTCAATTTGGAGTGCATATGTTTAGATGGGTGGAATATGTACGGCTACTGTTAGCTACCATTCATCCTGCTACCTTTTCCTCTTCCCTAGATGGGTTACCCATTCTGATGTAATTAACCATGTTCAACTAGGATCTGGCCTATGATTGTTGTATGGCACATGCTGGATTTCACTTTCTGTTCAGGTGGAACTTCATCATCGTGGACAAAGCAGATACTCAAGAGTTTTACCCAGAATCCATAAAATTTTATCCATAAAATTCTACAGGGGTAAAGGTCCCATACAAGAACCCAGGTACCCAACAGATTTGAATGATTTATTGATTATGCTTCTTTATCATTATTTGCAATGCTGTTGATGGAAGTGAGCTGGTACTTGATGCTACCCTACTATTTCAAAGCATTCTCTTCCTTCTCATAGAGCCACATGGCATAGTAGGGAACGGACACTGATGAAGTGGATAAGACATCAATTACAGCAGAGCACAGAAATTCTCAGGTGTAGTCAGATTAAGTGAGCAAAGCACATCTAAATAGTTCAATAGCAGTGGAGACAGAAATAATACTTATTTCTTTAACTCCAAAGCATCTATATTGAACTTGCCAATACAGCTTTTCCTAACTGTATGACATTTCTTCTACCAAGGGAAAGCTCTGGGATAATTTATATTGTGATCAATCTACAGTATTCTTTGTGGTCAGGATAATTAAATCTGTCCACAATGTGACATTGGGGTAGATCAGAGAAATGAAACTTTGGTATGTGCTTCTCTCTCCCCCACTCTCTCTCTCCTCATTTGTATTGCTTCAAAATTATGACACACATTCTCAAAGGACTTGAATTTGACTCCCAACTCTCTTAGCATTCAGAAAATCTATAGAGACAGATTTCTTTTACTGGTATTTTCACTTGTAATTGATTCTGTCAACTATTCTTAATTTTAATAGGTTTCACTTGTAATTGATTCTGTCAACTATTCTTAATTTTAATAGGTTTAATTTTAGCTTCATGTTGCACAGAGACAAAAAATTATCTGATCATTTTATACCATCAGAAGTCAGAAGTATTACATACCACTAAAATTGGAACACTTTGAGATGGCAACATTGACTTGTTGGGAAAAAGACATTCTTAATAACCAGAAACCCTATGTTTTGCGAAAATCGAAAAAAAATGAACATGTATTTTATAGTTTGATGCTTAAAAGGGATAGAATATGGAAAAAAAGGAAGCCAAGATGAAACCTTGGAGAGAAAGAGGATAAAATATAAATGCATTTATAATTTAACAGATAACGGATAATCCGAGTTGGAAGGGACCTTATAGGTCATCTAGTCCAACCCCCCGCCCAAGCGGGAGACCCTACACCATTTCTGACAAATGGCAGTCCAATGTCTTCTTGAAGGTCTCAACTGATGGTGCTCCCACAACTTCCGAGGGTTTCTGTGAAGATCAGAAGCTACTCCTTTATATCTTTCTTTTTTCCTTTTATTTCTTTTCTATTTACTTATGAATTTTCTGTTACTTTATTTTTTCCTTATTATTTTTAATTTGCAAAAAACTTAAGTAAAAATTAGAAATTGAATAAAGTTAGAACATTTTTGTATGAAAGTTTGTCTTTCAATGTTACTGAAAGGATACATTGTGATATGCCAAACCACAATTTTACTAGTGATGCAAATGGGTTCTAAAGGATCTATTTCCCCCATAAATATAATACTAGACTAGGAAAATGAAAAATGAACCAGGATTGAAGATCCTCTCAATATACAAGTATAATCAACTCTTCAGAAAATCTGAATAGTTGTGAAAACAACTATACCTTGAACCAGATGACCCGAGGCTGAGGTCGCCCTGTTATCTTACAGGAAAATTTACCACTCTGTCCTTCTCGTACAATAACCCGGTTGGGTTTTGTAGCAAACTTGGGTGGACATTCACCCCAGATGCTTGGCCGTTGTTCTATAGGTAGAACAGCAGACTGACCCCTGGAATGAAGTAATCAAATATTATTACTGAATCATGCTTCTTCCTGAATTTCAGAATATTGTAGGCAACATATAATATGGTACCACTCTAGAAATGAATTCCAAACATATTGTCCTGGAATACATGTATCTTCAAGCATTAGAAAACAAAAGCTTGCTTTTTTCCAGTTGTTAAGTTCTGCGCATGGGTGCAAGGAGCGGAGACGAGGCAGTGAACAGTGAACTTCAACTCTTTATTAAGCATACTGAACAGAGCAATCACCTAGGGCAGCAGCAGCCCTTTTATAGGGTTGGCTGCTGTCCTATTAGCCAATGAAAACCATGGAAGTGTTAAACCCTTGAACCAATGAGAGTTGGCCCGTTAACAGCCAATCAGATTTCCCAGAAAGGACCAATCCGATGTCGCTATTATCGGCCAATCAGAAGTGCAGGATTAGAACCCTGCATTTTACTTAAGATTGTTAAAACTTTATAAAACGCCTTTATTAGTTCACAACACCCCTCCCCCCTAGGTTCTGTTTGAGGAGTGCGGTAACGTAATCACGAAGATATGCAGGTCGTTTCAATTGCCTATTAGATTTGCGCTGTCCCACCAGTTCCTGTCTGTAGTCCGGTTCCGGTGGAACGTTTTTTGATTTATCTGGTACAGGTGGTTCTGCATCCCCACAGGACGCCGCTAATTCTGTCATCGTTGTCCTCCGGTTCCTGTGGGCTCGCCTCCATTGAGGTATTTCTCTGTGGCGAGGCACACCCCCTTCCTGATTCTTCTTCATTGAATGCGCCTGGCTGCTGACTTTCTTCGATTTCGTCATCCAGCATCTCGAATTCGGTTCCCTCGACATCCCCTCCCCCCTCAGTTTGAGGGTCACCGGAGTCGTGGGAACTGGGTTGCAACCTAGAGCAAAGCTGATCTATATGGCGTTTCCATATTTTCCCGTCCCTTGTTTGTACACGGTACAATCTGGGCCCGGTGGCTTGGGTTACAGTTGCTTCGACCCACAACGGTTCGCCGGAAAGATTTTTAGAGAAGACTAAGTCGCCTACTTTGAATTCGCGGCACTTTCCGCTAGATCCACAGGGTTTCTCTGGTGCATAGGCCGGGTGGAGACGGTCGAGGTGGGAGCGAAGCCTGCGTCCCATCAACAGTTCAGCTGGCGTTTTGTTGGTTACGCTGTGCAGGGTGATGTGTTGGAGTAGGAGTATTCTGTTCAGTTTGTTGTCAATGTCCCCATGGTCCATCTTGTGGAGAGTTTTTTTAAGAAATTGGACCATGCGCTCGGCCCTTCCATTGGCCGCAGTGTGCCCCGGGGCATGGCGGATGCCCCGGCTCGCTAAGTATTGTTCAAACGCCAGGGCCGTGAACTGGGGGCCATTATCAGAGACTAAAATGTCTGGCAGTCCATGTGTTGCGAATAGTTTATTAAATTTGCGAATGACTGAATCGGTTGTAGTAGTCTTCATCTTGTGGATTTCGAGCCAGTTAGAATAGGCATCCACTGTTAGGAGGAACGTATGTCCCTTAGTAGGTCCCGCAAAGTCAATGTGGATGCGGGACCACGGCCCCCGGGGGGTTTCCCACTCTGTTGGAGTTGCTCTAGGTGGGGCACTGCTGACTTCTTGGCACCTTAGACAAGTCTTCACCCAGGCTTCGATCTGCTTATCGATGCCCGGCCACCATGCATAGCTTCGTGCAAGCGCTTTCATACGCATGATGCCGGGGTGACTGTCATGCAATGCTTTCAAAACTGCTCGTTGTAACCGCTCTGGGACGACGACTCTGTCTCCCCATAGGATGCAGCCTTTCTGCAAGAAAAGTTCTGTTTGCCGGTTTCTGAAAGGGGTGACGTCGTCAGGGGTTTGTTCTACTGGCCACCCTCATTCGACCCAGCTGAGAACTCGCCCCAGGACAGGATCTCATTTCATTTCGATAGCGATGTCTCTGGCTGTTAGCGGCAGTGAATGTAGTGTTTTAATCTGGAGTGTCGTGAGGGTTGGAGCTGGGTCATCGAGGGTTTCTGGAAGTGGGGCACGGCTCAATGCATCAGCGTGGGGAATGGCTTTCCCCGGGCGGTGTTGCAATTTATAATTGTACGCAGCTAAGAACTCCGACCAACGAGTCATTCTAGGTGACAATATATATGGGGTTGGCTTGTCTCCTGCTATAATCCCCAGCAAAGGCTTGTGATCGGTAATAATAGTAAAAGCTCATCCATACACATATTCATGAAACCATTTCACAGCAGATACAACAGCAAGAGCCTCTTTGTCAATTTGGCTACAGTTGCGTTCAGCCCTCGATAAGGTCCTTGAAAAATAGGCAATAGGGGCCTCACTACCATTTGGTAACACATGACTTAAAATGACTCCTACTCCAAACGGTGACGCGTCACATGTAATGGTTAAAGGCAAAGTCTCGTTATACTGCATTAAAACAGCATCGGAGGTTAGTAAGTTTTTCACTTGTCAGAATGCGTGCTCCTCTCGGTGTCCCCAGACCCAGGTGGCTTTTTTGTCGAGAAGTCTATGTAGGGCTCAGCTACGGTCGCCTTCTGGTGCAAGAAGATGTTGTAAAAGTTAATGAGCCACAGGAAAGCTTGGAGGTCTGTCCTATTCTTGGGTCTTGGGGCGTTTTTGATTGCTCTTAGTTTGCTATTAGTGGGGTGAATTCCTTGCTTATCGATTAGGTATCCCAGGAACTCTACTTTCTCTGTACACAGTTGACATTTATTTTTTTTAACCTTTAGGCCGGAGTCTTTAAATTTCTGGAGAACCATTCTAAGACGCCTCTCTAGTACTTCTCTATTTGGGGCCGCAATTAAAACATCATCAAAATATGGCACGACCCCCTTGATCCCTTGCAAAAGTCTCTCCATCAGACTTTGAAAAATCCCTGGGGCCACGCTCACTCCGAATTGGAGTCGGTTGCATTTAAAAGCGCCTCGGTGTGTAACGATTGTCTGTGCTTCCGCGGTTTTTTTATCTACAGGCAGTTGTTGGTATGCCTGCACTAAATCCAATTTAGCGAAGACTTTTTCACCCCCCAGGGAATGGAGAAGGTGTTAAACCACCGGCACCGGGTAAGCGTTCTGTTGAAGGGCGTGATTGAGGGTGGCCCGGTAGTCCCCACAAATTCTTATCGATCCATCCGGTTTGATGGGTGTCACGATTGGGGTTTCCCAACGGGCGTGGTCAGTTGGTTCTAAAACATCCTGGGCTATTGATTTATCGAGCTGCTCGTTGATCTTTGGTTTTAGGGCAAAAGGTACCCGACGAGGCTTAAGGCGGATGGGGGCTACTTCAGGGTTAAGGTAAAATGATATCGGGGTCCCCTTGTACTCGCCTAGTTTGTTTGCAAAGACGTCCTGGAATTCCTGGACGAGGGCCTCTCCCAGTCGTCGCTTCTGGTTTGGTGAATGCTGGCTACCTCGATCCCGAGTGGGGCAAACCATTGAAGGCCTAGCAAACTAGGCAAGTTGCGATCGATGACGGTCAGCGGTAATGACGCACTATGATTTTTGAATGATACTTGGACTTGGCTGGAGCCGACGACCGGAATTCGGTTCCCCTGGTAATCTTTGAGTGTATTCTTTGGGCTCTGAGGTCTTTACGCCAGACAGCAGGGATTAACTGTTTAAGGGTCTTCCAGGAAACCACCGAGAGGGACGACCCTGAGTCAACTTCCATCACGCAAGGTTGGTTCTCAATGGCGGCCCTCACTCGGATCTTCTTTGCATCTAACGATGAAGCATGACCGATGGCAATGGTTTCCCATCTCGTTGAAGTGGCCAGTGTTTTATTTCTGTAGAAGTGGTTGTTCCATTGGTGGTTCAAGTGTTCCCGACTTACAGGACGATTCCCTGTGGTCTGGCGGTAGTTGTTTTCCCTCCGAATTGGGCTGGATCCTCGCTTGCTTCTACAGACCTTCCCGATGTGGCCTCTTTTCCCACAGGAATGGAAGAGCGCGTCGAGGAATTTGCAATCTGATCGCGGGTGGTTTGCCTCACAACCCGCGCATTGGTGCGGTAGTCTTCGATTCCGCTGGTTGCGTTAGGCGCATTCGGACCGGAGCCGGTTGACCTCCTCCACATCACTATCTGATGGAGATTCGAGGTCCTCGTGGTGTGTCACTGTTGTATGCCTCTCTAGGTGAGGTGAGGTATTGTTGGCGAGTTGACGAAGCGGTGTGTTGGTGCGGCGCATTCGGGCAGCCGACTTCCTGGTAGCTTCTGCTGCAGTAGCATCTTTGATGACATTGGCAAGATCGATGTCCCCTTTGGCCATGATCTTGCTCTGCACCGTATGGTCATCTAATCCCAGAACTATTCGGTCTCTCAGAGCTTCTTCGAGGTCTGCAAACCCACAGAGGCCTCCCAGGTTCCAGAGGTCCGCGATGAAATCTGCAACGCTCTCTCCTTTCCGTTAGTCCCTCTGATAAAACTCATATCTTCGGACAAGCGTTAGTATGGCGGGTGCATAGTGGGCCCATAGAAGGGGCAAGAGGACGTCCCAGTCCATGGATTTCACCTCAGCCAGTTTCGCTAGTGCCTTGGCCATCTTAAAGACGGCAGGCCCGCATGGGTCAGGAACACTGCTCTCTTTTTCCCCGTAGTTGCGTCTTTCAAGTTGTTGGTCTCCAGAAACATCTGGAACCAGTCCATGTACAAGTCCCAGTCTTCTTGTGCCAGGTCAAATGGAGCGGGTGCTATGGTGCCGCCAGACATGGTTCCCGTTGTTGATGCGCCTTCAGCCACATGCTCTGTTTGGTGCTCTGTAAGTGTTTAATCACCACATATGAAACGAATTCCAGCCTGCCAAATCATGGAATCAGAAGACTAGCTTTTTGGATGATTAATGTTACCTTCTGTATCAACCTGAATTAATGATACCTTCATACAGTTACACTGCTACAAGTGTTCAAGTTTTTCTTCATGCTGCTAGCATTTAGGAACATTAAGATTCTATAACTAAAGATATTTCATGCTAAGCTATTACATAGGAGATATTAGGAAGACGACAAATATATTTAAAGTTGGATGTTAAAAAATGGAAGAGAACATCTGGCTTGGAGCCTATTGACAAGGATGAAAAGGGCCCCAGGATTTATTTTGCAGTTTTCCATGAGACCATTGCATTCTAAGTAAGAGATTGCTTCCTTCCACTCATTTTACCGTTAATTAAAAACAATAACAGCACAATGGCAATGTGCATGCCTAAAGAGGATACATCATCTATGAACCTGTAATGCAGTAATAAACGCATAACGCCTTAAGACCCTGAAAGGACAAAATTACTTAAAATATGAAATACCTCAAACTCAAACCGATAATGGATTACATTATGACGGGTAGAAAATACAAATCCTCATAGTTTTAAAAGTAAGGGGATGAGAGTGAAATACTGAAGGAAACATACCACATTAAGTTTTCCTCAAGTTCTGCCAACCCTAACAAGTCTATCACACCATTTACCCCCCCCCCCCAGTTCACAACAGTCACTAGTATTGCAAGTGTAATTAATCATAAATGAAACAAGAAATAATTAAGGCTAAATAATGGATTCAAGTCATTTATTCCAAAGCAGGTTTTATTTCATTACTTCATAAGAAGCCCCAAAGTTTTCAATTTTTTTGTTAAGAACAAACATATGGATAGATATACTTAGCATAGGTAAAATAGGATATTATATTAGCAGCCCTCTGAATATTATTCCTGAGATTCTTCACTTTTTGGTTTAGAAAAAGCAGCTGTGGATAACCCTGTTATTGGAGAAAGAATAGACAACCTCTCGGAGTCATTTTTCCCCCAATGAAAATGAATTTCTCAAAATTATACATTACTTCAATATCAAAATGTTTTAAACTTATATTCTTGGGGCTTTATCACTTCCTTCCTCTTCTAGTTCAGTCCTTTCTCTTATGAGTTTGGCCTAAGCCATTCAGGTATTTACCTGATGAGATTGACTCTCTTTCCAAGACAGGGAAGGCATACTGTAGGCTCTTAACAATGGACAGACATAAGGCATTTAACTCATGCTTTTCCAGCATCAAGTTGTTTCCTAAATAAGGCTTGTCTTTATTCTTCTGTCACACAAACACCAGCCTCAAAATTATTTTTTTATAAAAAAAAAATTATACTTCTTGTTAAGCCTGGTCCCCCAACCAATGTTAAGGAAACACGCTAAACAGAATGTGCAGCATTAGTCAGTTAGGCAGACAGGTAAATGTGTGAGATAAGTTTGTATGTTAGTTAACACTCAGTAAAAAGCAGATACGCTTGTGCTATCAAAAATATAGTTTATTCCATTAGGATTTATAGCATAGTCAAAAACAGTCCGTTAGTAATAGACAATCGGAATGTTATGAGTTAATATTTAGATTTATTATCTAATTATATTAACTATTATGAATTTATTATTTTTTCTCTTTGAAGGTTAGTAGGTAGAATGTACTAAGCAGAATCAGATTGGGTATCAGGCGTTATTTTAAATATTAATTTAGGGGGAGGATAGAAAGGCATCATACTCTGGTTCCGGTTCCGCGTGGCTTCAGTGGCAGCAGGAATTCGCGACCGTTTGCGATTCCTGCTGCGCTTGCCGCCGAGGTACCCCCGATCCAAATGGGTCAGGGGGATATGGCTGCCCTGTAGGGACAGCCGAAGGGAGAGGGGAGCCGGACAGGGGGTTGGGGGTGTCACAGACCCCCTCCTCATCCGGAAAAACCCCTTTATCCCAAGGTGGTGGAGCGGCGGTCAGCAATGGCCGCCATGAAGAAGCCTGCAAACGGGTAAGATCGTGCTGGAGGAAGCAAGAAAAGTGAAAGTGCTGGCTGAGCCGGGTCAATCAACATCTTTTAAATTCGCTGGAACTGAGCTGTCTGAATTGCTGGAGGATACATTGTATCCCTAAGAAGATCAAAAGCGGCGGAGAAGCTGTTAAAGGGAACTTTTTTTTCTTCACTCTCCTACTCCATGGAAACAGCAGATGAAGATTTGAAATTTGTTTGGGCACTGAAGGTGAACTATTCTGAAAGTTGAAGTTAAGGGACAAAAGAGTTCTTGGACATTGGACTTAAAAATTTAAGAAATTGGAAAACTCTTATTAGAGGTATGGATTTCTGATCATTTAAAAATTGATGTTGCAAGTGGGAAGGGAGAGGAAAAAAATTGGAGCAGAAGTGGAAAAAGGAGGAGATTGCCTAGAATCTCAAAAAAAGATATATGGTAATTGGACCTCTTTGATTAAACAGTAACCCCAGAAAGAGAAATAGAAGAAGGAAGAAAAGTATTAACTTTTGGAACTTTTTTTGAATTATTTTTGATTAAAAATACTTGGTTGGTTGTTTTGGGGAAAGTTTCTCTTTTCAGGATGGCATCGCTTGTGGATGAACTAAAGACTGAATATCAAAAATATAAAAAGGAAGAACAAGATGGAAAAGATACTTTGGGCACTTTATTTCAATTTTTAGAAATGGCGTTATGTACTTATGAAAAGTTGATTACGCAGCAGAACAAAGAAGAAGAGGAACAAGAAGCCATCTTTGATGAACAATGGATTTTTTCCAGGGAGGAGGAGAAAGAGGATAAGAAAAAGGGGATTTTAAGGTTTGAAAAAACAACCAAAAAAGAGAAAAATGAGAGGAAAGGTGGATGCAAGGTTAGAAAGCAAAGGAAAAGGAGTAAGAAAAGGGAGGTGGAGAAACAAAGGGGTAAAAAGGGCAAGAAGAAGAATAAGCAAGAGAGAAAGGGGGGGAGGAGAAGCCTCAATGGTGGGAAGCAAGATCTAAAGAAAAAAAGTTTATTCAGAGACAATGGGTGAATCTAATTAAGGATAAAAGGGGGATTCTGGAAGGTACATAAGATTGTGTTTTTATATGTGCATTTAGAGTATAAAATTTATTGTGTAATTTTAGAATCTACTGAATAGAATCCTAAGGTAAATTAAATGCTATATGAAGTACTTTTAAGTTAGGGTAATGAGTTAAAGGCGTCACTCCAATTAATGTATAGGAGAAGCATAGTAAAAGAAAAAAGATGAATGGATAGTTGGAAATAGAACAGACAAAGAATGTTATTGAAAATGGTAATAAGATATAGAAGGATATATAAAGGTTTTGTTATGTTTTTTTGGGTTTTGTATGTTGATAAAAGGCAATAAAATTTTAATTAACAAGAAATAATCTGGATGAAAAGGAGAAAGTAAATATTGATATTATAATTGGGAATTATTATGTTCTATTGGTTTTCTTCTTTAATGATTACTATTTTTTTTAGAAAAGAATTTATAAGCTGTTATGCCTTGATTGTTTATGCATTGTTTTTGTAAAATTAATAAAATTGGTTTATAAAAAAAAAGAAAATGATAATAAGATATGGAAGGATATATAAAGTGAATATGATGTTTGAATTTGTGTCTGTGAGAAGAGTTTCAACCCGGGATCAGGCAGCCTTCAGAAAAGATGTTTTAGTTTTGTTTTTGTTTTTTTCTATGTTTTGTGTTTTGTATGTTTATGAAAGGCAATAAAATTTTAATTAGCAAGAAATATAATTTGGATAAAAGAAGAAGTCTGGATAAGATATGAAGTTAAATAGATAATGTAAATATTGATATTACAATTTGGAATTATTTTGTATGTTCTATTGGCTCTCTTCTTAATTATTATTATTATTATTTTTTAGAAAAGATTTTCCAAGTTGTTATGCCTGGATTGTGTATTGTTTTTTGTAAAATTAATAAAATTTGTTTAAAAAAAAAAGGCATCGTACTCTGATCAGTGATTTCAGGAGAAATTCTTTTATTTTTCTTACTATAGGGAATGAGATAAATGGATAATTTGGAAAGAATGGAAAAAAAATACAAATACAATGATTTAAATTAAAATGAATTAAATAAAATAGAAATAAGAAGAATGAAAAGCGAGGAGAAGTTATATAGAAGATATAGAATGGTAAATAAGATAGATAATGGTATATAAGATGAGCACGAATTTAATAGAAGTCCATACAAAGAGAGGTAATCTGGGGCCAAACTACTTTCTTAAAAGAAGTTTTATATTTTTGTGTTTTGTGTATCTATGTTTTGTTTGAGAATAAAACCTCGGAGGAATGTTGGATGAGAATAATGGTAATCAAGTCGGAGAGGAATGAAGATGATGATTATAAACTGGATAAATATAGAAAATAATAATAGTAACAATGAAATTGAATACGAAAAGAGAAATAATGAGAAATTTATTAAGAGATATCTATATGTTTATATTGAAATGGTGTAAAACAGAATTATGTTGCATAAAATAATATCATACTTGACTTGTAAAATTAATAATGAAAAGAGGTTTTATGTACTTAATGGTTAATGATGGTTTGTTTGTCTTTAAAATCAATAAAATTTGTTCCAAAAAAACAACAACAACAACAGTCCATTAGTCATGTATCATTTCAGTCAGTCCATTCGGGGATACTCAATTTGCAAAGTCCGTGTTGAATATTCAATGTCAGTTCACTTACAATAAATCAGTCTGTATTTGTCGTGTCCGCAAAAAGACGCTCAGAGTCGGTGACTTTCATTCAAAGCTCTTTATTTACAATGGGGAACCGAACCGGCGAAAAGCAAAAAGCCCGCAGCTTTTATACTTTTCGCTGCGGCGGCCGCGGCCAATGGCAGCAATTCAAGTCTCCCGCTCTCGGTTTGAACCAATCGCGGGAGACTTCAATCGGGCCAATCAGCGCGGCTCGCCTGGCCAATCAGAAATCCCCGCGCCTTAGCCAATCAAGGCGCGGGGATTTCGAGTATTCAAATTCAGGACATAACACCCCTCCCCTCTTGGTATGGTCCATCACGTGGTGTAGTCACGCAGGTAGGCGGGGCTCCCTCGAGTCCTAGTTGACCTGCGCAACTCACTTGCATGCTGTAACTCGGCCGGAGCGGTCATCTTTTTGGCTGCTCCTGCCTCTGTGCGAACCGGCTGGATGATCGGGCCGGTTCTTTCGCCGTGGCTCCCGCCTGGGCCTACCGGGTCGGTTGAGCTACGGATTTCGCCGCTCCCGCTTGGCTTCTCCGAGTCGGTAGAGCTGGCCAGGTGGTTCTTCTCCGGAGGGGACTCGCGATGGCTGTGTTCCGGTGAGTATTTTTGGTTTATTTTTTCCTGCGATTGTCTATCCGGGTATTCCCTCCCCCCTTGGTTCGTGTCTTGGGGGTTGAGGTCAGTCGCTGTTCGTGACCTGAGCTGGTCGATATGTCGCTTCCAGGCTCGCCCATCGATGGTTTGGAGCCGGTACGACCGTGGACCAGTGACTTGAGTTATGACGGCTGGGATCCATAGGGGGTCCCCCGTCATGTTCTTTGCGTAGACTAAGTCACCTGGGTCAAATGTCCGGTACCTGGAGCTGGAGTCTGGGGGCCGCTCCGGGTTATAGGTCGGGTGTAACCTGTCGAGTGGGGACCTCAGCTTTCTGCCCATTAGAAGTTCTGCAGGGCTCTTGTTAGTTGTGGTATTGGGAGTGATGTGCTGTATGAAGAGGAGTTTGTTGATTTTGTCGCTGATCTCCCCGTGGTCCATTTTCCGGAGGGTCTTTTTCGTAAACTGGACCATCCGTTCCGCCCTACCGTTCGCCGCCGGATGCGCCGGTGCTGTTAATGCGTGGCGGATACCCCTCTCCGCCAGGAACCGTTCGAAATCGATGGAAGTGAACTGGGGCCCGTTGTCTGAGACGACGACGTCTGGGAGGCCGTGTGTGGAAAACAGTTTACACAGTTCTTTAACGACGGCCTCTGTGGTAGTGGATTTCATGTCGCTTACCTCCAACCAATTGGAGTACGCGTCAACTGTGATTAGAAAAGTATGCCCATTTGTGGGACCAGCAAAGTCTAGATGGATTCTGGACCAGGGCCCCCGTGGTGTTTCCCAGTCCCGGATAGGTGCTGCGGGTGGGCTGGATCTGGTCTCCTGGCACCGGTGGCATTTGGCGACCCATGCCTCAATTTGCTTGTCCATCCCTGGCCACCAAGCGTAACTCCTGGCCAGGGCTTTAGTCCTGACGATGCCAGGATGACCCTCATGTAGCATCTCTAAGACCCTCTCTTGCAATCTGTCCGGAATTACCACCCGGTCACCCCACAGAATACATCCTCTCAGTAGTGAAAGTTCGGTCTGGCGCTGACGGAATGTTTTAAAAGTCTCGTCATTGTCTTTCTCCGGCCAGCCTTTTTCTAACCAGTGTAAGATTCGCGCCAGATGCCTGTCCTTAACGGTTTCTCTGGCAATGTCTGATGCGGTAATAGGTAAACTCTCGATACTTAGGGTGTTTGTTGTTGGTGCTGGGTCAGGTTCAGAGTCAGGTAAAGGCGAGCGGCTTAAAGCGTCCGCGTGCGAAATTTTCTTACCTGGCTTGTGTAGCAGTTCGTAACTGTAGGCTGCCAGGAATTCGGACCATCTTGTCATCCGGGGTGACAAGATGTTCGGCATGGCTCGGTTTCCAGCGAGGATGCCCAGCAATGGCTTATGATCCGTCACGATGGTGAACGGGTGGCCTTACAGGTATTCGTGGAAACGCTTAATGACGGCAACTATAGCCAAAGCTTCTTTGTCCAGCTGGCTATAGTTCCGTTCCGGTTTAGTCAGAGTCCTGGAGAAAAAAGCGATGGGTGCTTCTCTCTGGTCTGGGAGGGTGTGGCTGAGGACAGCGCCGACGCCGAAAGGTGATGCGTCGCAAGTGACAGCTAAGGGCAAGGTTTCGCTGAATTGCATCAGGACGGCGTCGGAGGTGAGGAGGTCTTTGGTTTTTTGAAAGGCGGCTTGCTCTCGTCTCCCCCAAGTCCAGGCTGCCTTCTTGTCCAGGAGTCTATGTAAAGGTTCCGCCGCCGTTGCCTTTTGAGGTAGGAAAACATTATAAAAATTTAGCAAGCCTAGGAACGCTTGTAGTTCCGTTTTAGACTTTGGGGTGGGGGCTTCCTTGATGGCTTTCACTTTTTTAGTCGTAGGGTGAATGCCATGCCGGTCTAGGAGATAGCCCAAAAACTCTACTTGCTTTGTACATAGTTGGCATTTTTCTCGTTTGACTTTAAGTCCTGTTTCTTTAAATTTTGTTAAGACTTGTCTGAGTCGGTTTTCTAATTCGGCTTCGTTTGGCGCCGCCACTAATACGTCATCGAAATAGGGCACCACCCCCTTGATGCCCTGTAGCAAACGTTCCATCAGGCTCTGAAAGATGCCTGGTGCCACGCTGACTCCAAATTGGAGTCGGTTACACTTGAAGGCCCCCCGATGGGTCACGATTGTTTGGGCTTCCGCCGTTTTCTCGTCCACAGGTAGCTGCTGATATGCCTGGGCGAGGTCGAGCTTGGCAAAGACTTTGCCTCCTCCCAGTGAGTGCAGTAAATGTTGCACTATTGGGACTGGGTAGGCGCTTTGTTGCAACGCGCCATTTAGGGTGGCCTTATAGTCCCCGCAAATTCTCACGGACCCGTCTGGCTTTACTGGGGTCACTATAGGGGTCTCCCATCTGGCATGGTCTATCGGTTGCAATACCCCTTGTTTGACGAGCTTGTCGATCTGCTCGTCAATTTTAGGCTTTAAGGCGAATGGTACCCTTCTAGGTTTAAGCCGCTTAGGGGGAACCCTTGGGTCTAGGTCAAACGAGATAAGGGGCCCCTGGTACTTGCCCAAGCCTCCATCGAAGACCTCCTGGAACTCCTGGGCTAGCCGCTGTTCCCAAGCTTCGATGGTGACGTGGTTGACACCTGTCAGCGCGATGTTAAGCGGGGCGAACCATTGTAAGCCCAGTAGGCTTGGGCGGTCGCGATCGACGATCGTGAGTGGCAGTTGTTCGGTGTGGCCTTTGTAAGTTATATTAAAGTTCTTGGTGCCCACTACTGGGACGCGATTCCCTTGGTAGTCTTTTATGATGATCTTTTGGGCATGTACGTTTCTTTTTTGTAGTGTAGGCACTAATCTTTTGATTTCGCGCCATGCAATCATGGAAAGGTAGGACCCGGAGTCCACTTCCATTTTGCATGGCTGGCCTTCAATATGGACTTCTACGTGTACCTTTCTGGCGCCGTCGGAGATGGCGTGGCCGATGGTCACCGTCTGGTGGGTCTCTTTTCGCCGACCGTCGCCGCCTCTTTGAGATCGTTGAGTACGGTCCCATCGACCGTCTGGCTGGCGCTCTCTGGCTCTGGGCGGGGAGCTTTCTCTCCTTCTGTCGTGCTGTTCCCATTTGGGCGGGCTGCGGGTCTTCTTTTGGCGGCAAACTCGGGCGATGTGACCCCGTCGTTCACAATGCCTACAGATAGAGTCAAAGAATCGGCATTCTGACCTGGGGTGGTCGCCGCCGCACCCGGCGCAGTTGGTCCTCGACCTACGACTTTTTCGATTTCGTTGTTCGCCGCGTCCCGTCTGCACGCGATGTATGTCCTCCTCGTCTTCCGACGTGCTGGAGGTTGACTGGTATTCTCCGTAGTGTGCGGTTGCTTCGTTTCTTGTGTCGGCCGACCTTGCCGGGTTGTTGTTTCCGCCCTTCGCGTCAGATCTTCGCATGCTGTCCGCTGACGTGCGGGTTGCTTCTGTGGCTGCGGCTGCGGTAAGGGCATCGGCTAGGCTGATGTCGCCCTTGGCCATAAGTCGGCTCTGGAGTGTAGGATCCCATAAGCCGAGTACGAAGCGGTCTCTTATGAGACTGTTCAGACCTTCAAACTCGCAGAGTCCTCCTAGGCGCCGTAGCTCTGCGACGAAGTCGCTCAATTTTTCGTCTGGTTTCTGGTTTCGGCGGTAGAACTCGTTGCGCTGTATCAGGATGGGGACTTCGGGGGCGTAATGGCACCGCAGTATAGGTTCGAGGACGTCCCAGTCCATGGCGGTTGCGTCTGCCGGCTTGGCCAATGCTTTGGCCATCTGGAAGACCTCTGGTCCGCAGTGAGTAAGGAAGACGGCGTGTTTTAGCGGGCCCGGGGCGTCCTTCATTCCGGCGCATTCCAGGTACATACGGAACCGATCTGAGTACGATTCCCAGTCCTCGGCGGCGGGGTTGAAGGGGGCGGGCGGTGCTATCTTCGCCATCTCTGCGCTGGAGCTGGTTCTTTGGTGGACACGGGGTTCGGTTCAGGGGCGAGATCCCACCCTCGTCGCCAGTGTCGTGTCCGCAAAAAGACGCTCAGAGTCGGTGACTTTCATTCAAAGCTCTTTATTTACAATGGGGAACCGAACTGGCGAAAAGCAAAAAGCCCGTGGCTTTTATACTTTTCGCTGCGGCGGCCGCGGCCAATGGCAGCAATTCAAGTCTCCCGCTCTCGGTTTGAACCAATCGCGGGAGACTTCAATCGGGCCAATCAGCGCGGCTCGCCTGGCCAATCAGAAATCCCCGCGCCTTAGCCAATCAAGGCGCGGGGATTTCGAGTATTCAAATTCAGGACATAACAGTATTATCTCTTCTCACCGTTGAGAAATCAACACTCCTTTCTCTCTCCCGTTCCAGCAGGAAAAAATGCAGTCATCAATCCATCCAGTAATTAGGGATCATTCAGCCAGAGAGCGAGCTGCCATTGTCTTGCTCCTTTTATGGTGCTTTTACAACCACACCCTTAGTTACATTCTTGCAGTTAAAGTTACACACACTTTAACCAACAAACCATGATAACTTATTACTTTACCTAAACCAGTTAGGGTAAACAATGTTATCCCTAACAAGATAAATGGAATGTATTTTGTTTCAGGTACATGCTGTAAAACTGTCATTATTTGGCTTGGTTAATTTGGGGAATAATTCCTGGCATATTTGTAAAGGTGCAGGGAGAAACCCTCTTGTTCTTGATGGTTCAGTCAACTGGTACATTTACTACCTTATGAGCACTCTTTTTAAATTTTAAGCACTAAAAGTTATTTAAAAAGTAATACTAAGAAGCTTGTAAGAATTTTGTGCTTTGAGAATGAGCAGCTGGGGAACAACATTCGTTTTTATCCTTTATCTATTTTTAAAGATGATGAACATGTTGCCATAAATATCTCAGAACAAGGCCTTTCAAAAAAAGATCAGAATGTGTCCCTTGCTATGTATGATGAATTAAATTAATTATATATATTTGCAATGTTCATCAAGCTCTGCTTGTATTTCAGAAATTCAAAGGTCAAATAACCAATACCAGTTCAGTGAGTTCATCACTTAAAACTGTGATAAAAAGCCATAAAATAAGGAACAGTAATAGAACATTCAATATACACTAAGCAATACCTATTTAGTCTTGTTCATACCAGTTCTTCACCAGTTCTGGTGGACCTGGATTTTTATAAATTTCCAAGCCAAAATACTGTTGGCTAAATTCCAAAAAATGTCAAGCACAGAAGGTTAGAATTAGGGTTACAGGAAGTCTGTTCACTTTGATGGCAAATATCACCATCACACATAGTAGTGAATAATCAACAGTGATGAAAATGAAGCTGTGAGTTTCAAGCAAATTTAAAGTCATGGTTATGGCTCTGCACAAAATGCTAACCCATATGCAAACAAGTTTGCTCATCTTCTGCAATATATTACAATGCTAAAATAAACTTATGAGATTTCAGCTTAAAAAGTAAACACTATATTGTAAACAATGTAATATAGGGAAACTTAATATGTAAATTATAGTTAGGTGATAATCAATTAGCTAAATAAATTAAAGGGCAAAGGAATTATAAAAGTTGGGCCACCAATGACTTCTCTCTATTTCTTGCTTTAAAAAACACCTAGCAGATAAATATTATAATCTGTACTTCCTAGTGAAATAATAGTTAAAGAGCCATATTAGAAAATACATGAAATACATGAAACCCCAAAAAAGCAAGTTTCTATTGGCCACACTAGAGATGCTTAGATTAGATCTAATAGCAAATTTAAAAAGAAATAAATTTGTGGAATACATTACTTATAAATTTGGTTCAAAGTTCTGTCAGCTGAACAGAGTAAGTACAAATGAGGCCAAATGGCTTACAATTCTTAACAATACTGAATACTGTAAACAGTAAAGAAGATGAACTTGACAGAAATGTACAGGAACCATTACCTAGGGAAATGAAGCCAATTTTTTTTTAAGTTGAGAGAAACAAGATTATTTGGAAGTGGCTCAGGCACAGGTCTCCCTAATTCACAAGAGTATAAGAAGGAGAAGAAACACCGCACAACCAGATTTGCATCAGTAATATGAACTCCATTAGTTAGGCTAGACAGGAAAATATATTAACATTGTCATAAATATATAGTTCCATGAAATGTTTTGAATGCAGAATTATTATGACTAAAGCCAAACAGAAAATCTTGCCTTTTTTAGATATTTCAAAAGCTCTGCATGTTATGGAATAGATATCTGCTCTTAAGTATATAAATGCCTCCCAAACTCTTACCCAGAACTTTTGGAACTGGAAGGCAAGTTATATTTCTTCAAAACTTTTCCTAAAAGAGAATAGAAAAATGGTCAGACATAAAAAAATACTTTATCAGGACCGCAAATCATTGGGATTCTTAATTGAATTTATGAATTTTTCTATCTCTATATCTCGCAACAACATATTTGTTCATGATATTTTTTTAAAAAATACACCATTTGTTTCTCCATCTGTTCATTCTCCACCTGAAAAACACATCTAATCAAGCTTTACTTACTTGTACCCATATGAGGTACAGTAATTGCAGCACGCTAACAGCTATTTGCTGTGGAGTACTTTGAGAAGCAGCCCAAGCTACAGTCCTATACACCCAAATAAGAAACTTCTACTGAAAATATGGTTTATCTCCTTTGTCCACATAAACAAATAGAACTGCTTAATTGTTTTTGCTATTTCAAAAACTGCTCATAGTCTTTCAGTGAGAAGTTTTTATTTAGTTCCAAGTGACTAGCTTGAAGCCATATATTAATTCACCTGCCTGCATCTATTACTTTAATATATCTAAGACATTTCTATAACACATTCTTATGCAGAAGCAATCCAACCAAAACTTTAAATCAGGGTTGAAGGTATTATGTTGTGAGTCTGTAGCACCATCTACTGGATGTGAGCAAGTGAATTTTGTGAACTTTAATGGATGGTACAGTTGGTTTCTGTAAAATATAGGGAACAGCATAAAATATTGAAAAACATTAATGCAATTTAATGCAAAATTTAGTAAATAGTCATTTATGCTTATCTCAACAGAAATCATGGTGGTTAAGTCTGACATTTGTACCAAAATGTCCTCAGATCAAATTCTCCCTATATCATGGGTTTCTTCTAAAGATGCTTATGCAAGCGGTAGGAGGATAACCGTGTTCTATCCTTAAAAGTAATTGTTACAAATTACCTAGGTTAATCTGCTTTGAAATACCAAAGTAGTCTTCCCACTTGGTATCCTGCAGATGAGAATTCTGTATAAAAATAGCTGTGCTGGATCATGTTAAGGCAAAGCCTTAGGCACAGCTCAACTCAGCATTCTGTTCCCAGTCAAATGCCTTTGGGTGCAGGAGGCACTGAAACCTCTTTGGAGAGATACTTTTTCAAATCTTGGAGGGAAGATTGAGTATTTAGGGTAGATGGTATTCAGTTGATCCTCCATTAATTAATTCAGTTTCCTATTAAAGCCTCCAAGCTCTCAAAGACAATTGGTTAGATTAGGATGGGGTAACCTATAGCTCTCCAGATATTGAAAATCTACAGGTCCCAATAGCCCAGGTCACCACAGCAAATTTTGAAGAGACACAGTTTTCTTAAATCATAGGTTTATTGTTCTTGATTTATTCTCAGAGTGTTTCATGGCTAAAGGCCTTGTCCCTCAAAGTCTTTGCCGCAAGTACACATTTCAACTTGTGTATTTTCAATCGCTGTGTTCCTTTCTTCCACTGAGTTAGCCAAGGCATTAAAAAAAAGGGGGGGGGGGTAGCCAACTGGCATTCTATCCTCAATTTTCCACATTTGCTTTTTCAATCAGGAAAAAAATAAACAAAATTGGGGTCATTGCATAGAAAAAGAAAGAGCTTCCAGAATGGAAACTGCTAGACTGCTAGTATTCTTACCTTCCACTGTCAATTCCACAGTCACCTGGCAAATCCCACCAGCATTTCTGGCCTGACATGTATACAGACCACCATCTTCCTCCTTCACCCCTTTAATCATCAAGCTGAAAATCCCTCGGATGCTGCAATCTGCTACACAGCGCTCTCCTGTGACAAGGTGCTCATTTCTGTACCACGTGATCTGAGGTTCAGGGTTGCCTCTCACCTAAAACAGTTCCATATAGAAATAACCAGAGGGAAGAAATGGGGATTGAGGAAGGAAAAAAAAACAGAAAATGATTTTACCTGGAACAAATGTAGAACACTTTGCAAGCCAGTGGAAAAAATGTATTGTCTGTTAAACACATACAAATCACCAAGCGCCAAAAGGCAAAAATTCGAACAGAAAGAAGAGAATCTACAGATGCATCATGCTGTTAAACTAGCAATGTTGATCCAAGAACTTCTTCTGCCTGTTGAGCTTTAAAAGCCAAAATTGAGAAATTTTGAGAAATAGTTTCAGATGATAAATCTATGACCCCTTTTTTCAATCTGGTAGGGCAGACATATAACAGTGTAAATTAAAACAACCATATGTAGGTTGAAAAATCACAGGATATAATTTATCAGATGAATTCTCCTTGAAAAGTATTCAAAAACAGCATTGTTCAGACAATTCTATACCAACCAGCTGCAAAATAAAAAGCAAGCAACAGTAACACTGGTCAACAACATTTTTCTGGTCAACAACATTTTTCACAGATAAAAATCAGATCTCCCAGATAAATTTTATAAATGTAACTATTCTTTTCCCTTTTGGATATAGTCCATGAGCCAAGACCTGAATTTTCACATATTGGTACCACCCGAGGTGACTAATAATCTTAGGTGTTTTTGGCTTCTTTTATGTCTCTAGTTTATGTTTTGATGTGATAGCCCTTGTTAACTCGTAGCTTAATCGAGGTTATCACTCTTAGAATAGATGCACCCTATGTACACGGAAAGAAAGGGTGAACACATACTTTGACAATATTCTCTATTCTGAACATCACCACGTTTATGCTAATGACCAAATATACTATCCAAAATATCTCCAGAACCCTTTCATTGTTAGTATGCATGAACAGTCTAGTCATGGGCGTCCGGAGGGAGGGTGGGGGGCAAGGGGGGTCATTTGCCACCACCCCCCACGTGGAAAACATCAGCTTCATCTCTTCTTATCCTTGGCAGCTGTAGGTCTGGATGATGGAAGTCAGTGTCATGCTGACCTACCATGTTCCTCAGTTGCCTCAAGTATCTACTGCGGTACTCAGATGTCAGATAGTACCTTGCCACAGCTCCACCTTTCAGGCTGAAGCCCTTGGTGCCTCCTGGTGTCTGCGTGTCTTTGTTAACCGTCTCCTCAATTGTCTGGTCCACAGGTATCCGCCCAAATGGGTTCTGACTCCCAATCTGGACAGAAAAACCTCCCTGCATGAAGTGGGCATGCACTTCAGGGTGCTCTATTGGCAGTCGAGACATTTTGGCATAGTAGTAGGTCAAGAAGCGGGCATAGTTCACCTTGTCATAGGCAAAGCACCATGGGATCATCTGCCTGATTGCTGCCAGGTGAAGCATCCAGTTGCCCTCTCTGGATGCTCGGATCAGGCACAGCATGATCTCTGCCATGTCCAAGTAGGACATCCAGAATGCAGAGAGGTTATCTGCATTTCTGAGAGACTCCAGGTAGACTTTAAACAGCTTTATTGTGTGCACACATGACTCGTTATTAAGCAGGTCTTGCAGTGCAGCCTGAGAGACACCGTCGTGGAAGCTGGCAATCTTCTTCAGGGTTTCATCAAGGTGGTGAATGTCTCTTGCATGGTGTTCCTCCAGCCATCGGAGGAATCCTTTCCAGGCAAGCCTCAATAGTGCTTCATAAACCAGCTTGTGACATCTTACTGCTCTGTTGTACTTGCGACCATCCATCACACCATTCACTGAGCCTTCTGCAATGACACAGCTTCAACACAGAGATCCCTGAGCCCTGCATCTTGAAATCGCTTCCCTATGATGGAGAGCATATTGCAGATTGTGTGGAAGTCTCCCATCCTGACGACGATGCTGTTGAACTTGTCATGTTTCCATACTATCTCAACAGCCTTCGCATAAAGCGCCTGGTCAAAGACACAGACAATCTGGTTCAGCTGAAGGGCCTGCATGATGTGTAGGGTCCGCTCCAGCACTTCATTGACCGTGGACATGTCTGTTGCAGGAGCATTGATAGTGGGCAGGTAGCCCACAATGTCTTGGTTCACCGTGACATCATTGCGGACCATGATGTTGAACCCAGTCCAGCTGCTGACAGTCTGGTTCTCAGGGTCTGACAGTCGAGTCAGTAACCAGATAAAATTCTTCATCTTGGCTTCGTGGACCTCCTTCATGCTGTCAACATCTACAGTCTCGGTCTTTGGAGGCTGGGCTCGCTTACCAACATTGTAGGTTGGTAACATTGTTGGGGCTGGACTGATGCTCCTTTTCTTGGACTTGCTGACAGATGGGAAGAGATTCTGTGGCTTGGGGCCTGCAATCTTGGGCTGGACAGCAATGCCATTGACTCTGTGAGAAGTACCTTCTCCGCTGAGTGTCTCCTCAAGTCGGTCAATGTTATCCCATGCCAGGGTTGTGAACACACCTTGGCAGATGTCTGCTGGCAGTGGGATGTCTTCCTGTGCACGCTCCAGCTTCTGAATGCACAGTGCTGTATCGATCTCCTCAATCTGTGAATAAGAAATGCAGTGGCCCAGGCGATTGAGTGTGCGTACAAGTTCTGTATTGCCTGTCAAGGTCTTCACAGCAAATGACAAAAGTACGTGCTTGGATGGCTTTGTCTTGCCACATGTGACAGCAAATATCAGATCACTGGCAAGAGAAGTGGCAAGCCTTTGGACTCTGTCAGAAGGATCTGCACACTCACACTCTCCAGTGAGCACGGTATACAGGAATTCAGTGACAGATTCAGGAATGACATTCTGCTCTGTGTCAGGGGGCCATGTCTGGCTTACATCTTGCTTCTTAATCTGATTCCTCAGCTGCATTGCTGCTTTGGCTAGGACATCCCCAGAGTTGGCAGCCCTTGCTTCGTGGAGTTCTTTCCCTAGTCTGTAGGCATGCTTGACAAGCTCATCAAATGACAAGCTCTCTGGATATATGAGAAGCTTCCCTTTCTCATCAGAAACGAAGCAAAGCGATCCTCCTATCTCACTTTCAAGTTTACGACGGACATGTTTCTTGGTTGATGGTCTGATCTGAGAAATTCCGCGAGAGTGCATGGCTTTCTCAAGTCTAGCTGTCAGATCTGTCATAGGCAGCACCTCAGGGTTGAGAATGAGTTCATTCCTGATATATAGGAATAGCTCTTCGTAGGATTGTTTCTCGGCTTCCTCGTATACTGCCTGCTCAGACTGCTCCTGCTCATCGCATGCACCAGAACTGGTGGATGCCCCTTCCTTTGTATACACTTTGTAGCACGACTTGTGGTAGTGCCCCTCTGCGGCAACAAGGTCTCTGCTTAACAACGCGAGGATTCGCTGGTCCATTTTTTGGGTTGCTGCACTGCGGATTCTGTCATCTGCACGTAACTCAACACACTGGATGATAGGTTCCCTTGTCTGTCTTCCTTTCAGGTACTTGCTTGATTGCAGCAGAAGATGCATGTCTTGTCATACATTCTTGATGTACTCGGTGCATCCCTAGATGATCTTCTGACACCATGGACACCAGTCTGTTCTTCTGCACTCGGCCTGTCTTTAGAAAGGATGGAGTCGAGAGTCTTCTTCATGGTAAAGATGCTGCGACATTTGCGATGATACTGGATCTGCGGTATTTGGCCTTCTTCCAAGTCTTTTGCAATGTCCAGAAGTGGAGCATGTTGTCTAATCTCTGCTGCTCTTAGCAGTGTCTTCCATGAGTCCAAGTCTTTTAGTAACACGAAGGTAGACGTGTCTTCACCAGAACAGTGAATAATGCAGCCTGGCCGCACTCCTTTCTTTGGCAATGCAGTGGCCTTGTCTCCACTTGAATCCATCATGTGGGCCTTAGTAGTTTGTCACAATATAACAGAGAACTGCAATTATTCAACAGTAGTCCGCATTGAGAAATTGAGTTCAAAACTCTTTGTAACGATGTTGGAAGAGAAAAAAAAAACATATTAGCAATTTACGAAATACATTTTAATTTGCTATGATGCTCTACATTTACCACAAAAAGTCTCTGCACATGATTTTAATAAATTATCAACATCAATTAGGTTTAATTCTAATGATTTACAGCTTCATTTCGCAAATATATGTGTTATCATGTGATATCACAAGGCCGCTATTCAGTCAAATTGATGGTTTCTTAAAAAACATACAAAGCTACATATCTGAAAAGGCTATCACATCTTAATGTACTTGGTATGGACCCATAAACATTTTAGTACCATTAAGATTTGGTCACCCAAGATGGTACCGATATCTGGCCTGGCCCATGGACTAATAGTAGTGAATAACGCAAAAGGCCAAAACATAGTAATTATCATCTGTGGAGTATTTCATGCATTCACATTAATCCGAGCTTGAGGAAAAATTATATTTGAATCTGATTTTCAAACATTCATTCAAAGAATATGTATTTTCAACAAGGTAAACTGGGAAATAATTTATCTGATATTGAAAAAGAGCTGTTTCTATATAACATATGCAAGTTAAACACCAAGATTTACTGAATTATCTTCCTTGAATTTCGAGTTTGCAAATGATCATGCTCTCTTCTCATATAATTGCATCCAAGAGAAGTACAACAGCTATGAATATATTTAAGATTGTTCTCTAAGGACACATTCACACACACACAAAAGCATCCTCAAGAAGCAACAGCTTTCAAGCATAATTACCCGTATATACTCGAGTATAAGTCGACCCGAATATAAGTCGAGGCACCCAATTTTACCACAAAAAACTGGGAAAACTTATTGACTCGAGTATAAGTCGAGGGTGGGAAATGCAGCAGCTACTGGTAAATTTCAAAAATAAAAATAGATGCCAATAAAAACTTTCACTAGGACAGTTGAGAATAAGTTTGATGTTCACAATTTCCTCTTTGAAAGAGACCAGTAAATAGGGAACAAGAAGATGAAGAAAAAGAAGTGTGTTTTTTCACACTTTTCACACTGAAGTGAACAAAAATGGCATCATAGAAACAAGCTTATTCTCAGCCCAAAGGTTTGTTTCTGATTTCTTCCCTGATTTAAGGGAAATTTGGGAAAGATCTCACTATCATGAAAGGTTTGATTGATTCACTAACGCAAAAGATGATGATGATGACAGTGGTAGGCAGGAGTCACTTTCTCCCTTGCAAGAAAAAACCAAGAGCCGTTCTTATGATATCTCTCTCTCTCCCCCCCCTCCTCCCCCTCCTCCCGAGTGGACTGAAAGCAGCTGGAGCTGAGGAAATGAAACTGAGTGGAGCGACCTCCACTTGCGTTGCTTTCTCAGCCTAAAGCTCAGAAAAGCCTCCCCCTCCTCCTTCCCCTCCCCCTCCTCCCGAGTGGACTGAAAGCAGCTGGAGCTGAGGAAATGAAACTGAGTGGAGCGACCTCCACTTGCGTTGCTTTCTCAGCCTAAAGCTCAGAAAAGCCTCCCCCTCCTCCTCCCCCTCCCCCTCCTCCCGAGTGGACTGAAAGCAGCTGGAGCTGAGGAAATGAAACTGAGTGGAGCGACCTCGACCTCGGCTGGCTTTGCTTTTTCAGCCTAAAGCTCAGAAAAGCCTCCCCCTCCCCCTCCCCCTCCTCCCGAGTGGACTGAAAGCAGCTGGAGCTGAGGAAATGAAACTGAGTGGAGCGACCTCCACTTGCCTTGCTTTCTCAGCCTAAAGCTCAGAAAAGCCTCCCCCTCCCCCTCCTCCCGAGTGGACTGAAAGCAGCTGGAGCTGAGGAAATGAAACTGAGTGGAGCGACCTCCACTTGCGTTGCTTTCTCAGCCTAGAGCTCAGAAAAGCCTCCCCCTCCCATGCTTAAAAGTTGCAAAGGAAACACGGAAGCAGGGAAGCGGCTGCCCAGCTTCGGAGCTCCACACCATTTTTTTTTCAGAGGGGAATCTGACTCGAGTATAAGTCGAGGGCGGTTTTTTCAGCACAAAAAATGGGCTGAAAAACTCGACTTATACTCGAGTATATACGGTACATTCTATCTGGTAAATTACAGCATTCAGGCCTTCTGTTTATAATCTGATCAGATGAAGAAAAAAATCCAGATACATTCTAAATCCACAACTAAGACTAAATTTTTAATCTAACTCTGAGACCAGCAGATTTTTCAAGATGTATCTAAAATACAGTATATAGACGATTAATTTCTGAAAGAAATTGAGTGCTATAGGTCATAAGCACATAATTAAGAGTAGCCATATAAAGTCAAATCACTGTTGTTTTTCAAATGCTACAAATTTTTTAAATATCACTCCCAAAGAATAAAATTGCCCCACCAAAAAAGTACTGTGGTACATTAAACCTAAAATTGCAGAATATTCTTTATCATGCTAATAGTTTACTTTATAATCTAAATAACAAAACTTTTATTACAGAAGTCAGCAATTCATGATCATTAAGCAAATATTTCAAAGTTAACATCATTCTCATGGATAATGAATAGCCCTAAAACATTCTCATGAATAATGAATAACCCTAACAAATTCTCGTCCAACTTGGTGCTCTTGAGAAGACTGTAATTTTAGCAGGTTTACTAGGACAGGTTTAGTAGATTGTGATTTTCAATTCTTAGGATTTCTGCCTCAAGAATTCAAAGCAGAGCCAGTATTTTAAGTTTTAATTGCATTATTATTACAAACTTATTGTTCTTAAAATTTAACTGCAGAATTCATCTGGCAGCTACCAGAAGGGAAATTTAGAGACTTTTCTCTGAATAGGAATGGAATTCAATAAAATATTCTAATTATGAAGTTAAATGTACATTATTTAACTATAAATTCCAGATTTTAATCAAATTTCAGGAAGAACAAGTTATATACAATGACACACCATAGCTCCCATATGTTTGCCAACAACAGAAAATGCTGACACGTCATAAAGAGATTGCCACCAGTGTTTCGTCTAGAATCCCAGATGGCTTATTAACTAATAATAAAAAAAATGAAATCAAATTCATTCTAAACTACTCATGTATTTCAAATAACCAAATGCAATTTTCAACTACAACACAAAGAAATCACATTTTGAAATTCCACATCTGGTGATGTTTAGGTTCTTATTCCATATGCAAACAGTATGAATAAGTAAGTTATTTTGGAATGATCTAAATAATCTATTATGCAAAGACAATATGCTTCATATTTAGACACTCCCCCCCGACAGTGATCAAAATAGCAAAAAAAAAAAAAAAAGCCAACAATAAAAAATGCTTTCCAATTCTCAGTTGACTCTAACAATTTAACTAGAAACCTTATCTTATACTTAGTTGCTTGCAGACCTTTTCAAACCAGAGCGGTATATAAGTCCAATCAATCAATAAACAAATTTCACTAATCAAATACTTGTATCCTTATCAACAGTATAATATAGTAGCTAAAATGCTGGATTGAGAACAAGGAGTTACAAATTGAAGCTCCTATTTGACCAAAAAGCTCAGTGAGTGTATTTAGGCCAAACACACTTCACACTTCTGTCTTGCTCTCACTCTAGTCTACCTTATAATATTGATTTGTCAGAATCAAATGAGGGGAGATCTTCTCTCATCTCTTTAATATGCTACTAAGTGCTCAAGAGAAAAAATACGATATAATGCAACAAATAAGTAAATTTCATGACACTTATCTTTAGAAGTGGTGTGTTATCTATTTTTCATCCCACAATTAAAAAAAGGGGGAGAGGGACACTTTCAAGCTACAAAGATCTATTAACCAGATCAACTAAACAGAACATCTACAGCCATTTGAGGTAGTCCAAGAAACCAAAACCATGAGTAATAAACTACTTTTTATTATCAAATTGTAGGAATAGAATATTGCAAGTGTGAAAGCACATCTCTCCTGCCTTACCTTTACTTTCTAGGGAACTTCTGAGATGTTTTCTACACCTCAGTTTCTTCTGTGGTCTGAGATATATCTTATATGACTATTGCCCTGGCTGTGGTTGTCTTTCAAGGATATTCCCAAAGTCCATTACAATATCCATATTGGAGGAATCATGCTAGTGATTAAAAAGGAACGTGAAAGCCACAAAAAATGGAGATACTGTATTCCGCCATTATAGTTCTAATAGCCACAATTCTACCCCCCCCCAGAGTGATTAAAATATGATGTGTCTCTAGATAAAATGGTTTTCTAAGGACACTGCTATTTTTCTCCAGATAAATTTATACAATCATGTAATATCACTCTGAAGATCTCTTGGAATAACAAAAGGTAATTTCATAAGTACTGTTAAAGTAGCAATCAGATTTCTTCCTGTACAATTGAGGTGCCCTCAGCTGAATATCTCCCTTCCACTATCTTCAAGTGGTACAGTGTAAGTAGACTGTGTACCTGAATTTAGAAAATACTGAAATGTAAGTCAAGAGACTGAATTTTTTTAAAGAACTTCAGATTTTTAAAGAACATCTTTGCATTATTAAACAATGCAGTAATGGAGAGAGAAATGACAAATAGAGGTAGACAATAACTATTTTTGTAAAGCACATTTGGGAGTACAGTACTAAACTTTAGTTTACAGTACTAAAACAATTAAAAGTAATGAAAAATCATTATAGAAATTATAGTTTTTCCAAAACAAAAGCAAAACAAATACAAAAATCTGAGATCAAAAATCTGAGATCAAAAATCTGAGATCAAAAATCTGAGATCAAAAGATAATATATAAAAATATGTTCAATAACTCTTTAAACATGGGCCTAACAAATCTCCATAGTTATGAATATTTTTCAAATTTGGTACCATCACCAAAACCCTCTGTCTTTTTTTTTTTTTTTGCATGGCTGATTTGTGAAACAGGATGGGAAGCAATCTTCTGGTTTCAATCAATGCAGATAATCTTCAATTTACGATCATAGTTGAGCCCAAAATTTCTGTTGCGAAGCAAGACAGTTGTTAAGTGAGTTTTGTCTCATTTTGTGATCTTTCTTGCCACAGTTTTTAAGTGAATCATGGCAGTTGTTAACTAAATAACATGGTTGTTAAGTGAGTCTGGCTTCCCCATTGACTTTGCTTGTCAGAAGGTCATAAAAGATGATCACATGACCCCAGGACACTGTAATTATCATAAAGCACATGCCAGTTGCCAAGTGGGCAAATTTTGATCACGTGAGCATGGGAATGCTACAGTGGTCGTAAGTGTGAAAAACAGTCATAAGTCATTTTTCCAGTGCCGTTATAACTTTGAACATTCATTAAATGAACTGTTGTATTGTAATTGAGGAGTACCTGTACAGATTCAATGAATTTCATAAACATAACAATTATTCTGATGAAGATTGAGCACTAGCAAAACTCTATTAACATTCATTCTTCCTTTTCCTATGGCACTGAAGGCACTATGCCAATGATGGAGTACTTTCCGTTGTTGCTGGTGAATATATTAAGCCCCTATACTCTTTCATGACACAAACTTACAATTATCTGTTGTATTTTATCTGTATTCTAGACCATCTCAGATAATTCTGTGGTAATAAAATTCAGTTCTCCCACCCTTTGATTTCAATTCTTCCTGATAATAAGCAATGACATCTTTGCATTATTAAACAATGCAGTAATGGAGAGAGAAATGACAAATAGAGGTAGACAATAACTATTTTTGTAAAGCACATTTGGGAGTATAGTACTAAAACAAATCTCACCCAACTCAGAAGGGCAGCTACTAACGACGCACCACGAGGACCTCTCTTTGTCATCAGACAGCGACGAAGAAGGGGTCCATCAACTGCGGTCTGACCGGGATCCTCGCCCTAAGCCCTTACGCCCTTGCGCTGGCTGTGGAGCAAACCATGCCAGGGCCAAATGCAAATTCCGCGACGCACTCTGCCATGAGTGTGGGAAACGAGACCACATCAGCCGGGTCTGCCGCAGCTTACCAGGACCCAGCCAGGCCTCAAAAGGGACCAACTATCGCCAATCGACAGGAAACCATCCTGTAAGGCGAGAACCAGTAAACCACTCCTACAGAAATCGAGCTTTGCAAAAAGAAGAGGCTCACCATACTATCACTATAGCTCACTCCTCAGTTTTGGACACTAAGAAAATTCGAGTCACGGTAGCCATCGAGAACCAGCCTTGCCACATGGAGGTCGACTCGGGATCGTCCCTCTCGATGGTGTCTTGGAAGACACTCAAGCAACTTATCCCCACAATCCAACGCCAAGACCTCCAATTTCAACGCCTCATCCTCAAGGACTACCAAGGAAATCGAATCCCCGTGGTCGGGTCCTGCCGAGTCCGAGTCTCCTTCAAAAAGCATACAGCGTACTTACCTCTAACAATCATCGACAGAGATAGGCCTAGTCTATTAGGCCTCCAATGGTTCACGCCACTCGGCATTGAAGTGGCCGGTGTGAACTGAGTCGGTGGTTGTGAGTGGGAGGAAGACCTTATCTCTGAGTTCAGCGATGTCTTCGCGGACCGTTTAGGCGAGTATAAGGGGACCCCAATCTCATTTAGTCGAGATCCAAAAGTAGCCCCAATTCGCTTGAAGCCCCGTCAAGTTCCATTCGCTCTTAAAGCTAAGATCGACGAACAACTCGACAAGCTAATTGCTCAAGGGGTGTTGAAGCCCATCGATCACTCTCCATGGGAAACCCCTATTGTAACACCCATTAAGCCAGACGGGTCAATCCGAATTTGTGGGGACTACCGGGCCACTTTAAACCACGCCCTACAGCAGAATGCGTATCCAGTTCCGGTGGTGCAGCACCTCCTCCATTCCTTGGGGGGCGGAAAGGTTTTTGCTAAATTAGATTTAGCTCAAGCTTATCAACAACTACCAGTGGATGAAAAGACGGCCCAGGCCCAAACGATTGTAACGCACAGAGGTGCTTTTAAATGTACTCGATTGCAATTTGGGGTTAGTGTGGCCCTGGGGATATTCATGGAAAGGTTGTTACAGGGAATCAAGGGCGTGGTTCCGTATTTTGATGACGTATTAATTGCAGCCCCCAACAAAAAAATCTTGCAGGATCATTTGAAATGTGTTCTTAAAAAATTCCAAGAGGCAGGACTTAAGGTGAAAAAAAATAAATGTCACTTATATACTGACAGTGTTGAGTTTCTAGGGTATCAGATTGATAGCCAGGGCATCCACCCTACCGAAAGTAAATTAAAGGCGATAAAAAATGCTCCCAGGCCACGTAACAAGGCCGATCTCCAGGCATTCTTAGGCCTCATTAATTTCTATAATGTATTTTTACCGCACAAGTCGACTGTTACTGAACCGTTACACCAGTTATTAGATAAAAAAGCACTGTGGGTATGGGGTTACCGGGAAGAACAAGCGTTCCGGAATGTTAAAAAATTGCTCACATCTGACTCTGTACTTTTGCAGTATAACGAGACTTTACCATTAGTTATAACCTGCGATGCCTCGCCCTTCGGGGTGGGCACCATTTTGAGTCATGTACTGCCTAATGGGAACGAAGCCCCTGTTGCATACTTTTCGAAGACTCTCTCACATGCAGAGTGGAACTATGGACAAATTGATAAAGAAGCTCTCGCAATTGTGTCAGCTGTAAAGAAATTTCATGAATATGTGTATGGAAGGACATTCACCATTATAACTGACCACAAACTGTTGCTAGGGATAATAGCCGGGGACAAGCCAACCCCCTACATATTATCCCCTAGAATGACCCAATGGTCAGAATTCCTAGCTGCATATAATTATCGCCTTCAATATCGCCCGGGGAAAGCCATTCCCCACACCGACGCATTAAGCCGAGCACCGCTTCCAGAGACTCTCGACAATCCGGCACCAACGGCAACCACGTTGCAGATCGAAACACTCAACTCGCCGCCTACGACCGCCCGAGACATCGCGAGAGAAACCAAACGAGACCACACCCTAGCTCGAGTCCTAGGCTGGGTAGAACACGGATGGCCATTGGACCAAGTCCCAGATGACTTCATGCCGTTTAAAGCAAGACAGACTGAACTTTTTTCCCAAAAAGACTGTGTCATCTGGGGCGATAGAGTCGTTGTCCCAGAACGACTCCGGAAGACGCTGCTACAAATTTTGCACGAGTGCCACCCCAGCATTGTGCGGCTGAAAGCACTTGCACGAAGCTACGCATGGTGGCCGGGCATGGACCAGCAAATCGAGCAGTGGGTCAAAGCGTGTACCAATTGCCAACAAGCCAGCAACGCCCCACCAAAAGCCATGCCTACTGAATGGGAGACACCACGTGGACCCTGGTCCAGAATCCACCTGGATTTCGCGGGGCCAACCAAAGGATATACCTTCCTGCTGACAGTCGACACATACTCCAATTGGTTAGAAATTCATCGTATGACGGCCACAACTTCCGAGGCAGTGATTAAGATCCTAAATAGACTCTTTGCAACCCACGGATTGCCTGACGTCCTGGTGTCCGATAACGGGCCACAGTTCACGGCATTGATGTTCGAGCAGTACCTCGCTGACCGCGGCATCCACCATGCACTCACCTCACCTGCGCACCCTGCGACCAATGGCCGAGCAGAACGCATGGTCCAATTTGTTAAAAAGACTTTGCAAAAAATGGACTATGACAATATCGATGACAAAGTCAACCAAATTCTCTTTTTGCAACACATAACTCCACATAGCGTCACCGGCAGAACTCCCACGGAACTATTGATGGGACGAAGACTCCATTCCCACCTCAACCGGTTGCACCCTGCTTACGAACCGGAAAAGCCAATAGGATCCAGTGGCCGCTGTCGCACTTTCCAGGTAGGAGACCGCATTTACGCACGAAACTTATCAGGTGATCCTTTATGGATAGAGGCAACGGTAGTGCGAGTGACCGGCCCCAAATCCTATGTAGTGAAATGCTGTGACAATAGACTGTGGAAACGGCATATCGACCAATTACGGTCATGACTCACAACGGCCAGTCAACAACTCCCCCATGACCAAACCGAGGGGAGGGAGGTACAGAAGAAGATGACGTTCCAGGGAACCTGCTCGAAGGGAACGACGAATCAAGTGAGACTCAGGAAATGGAGCAGGAAGGAGAATTGTTTGCACCGCAAGAAATTGCACCTGAGCAAGAAGCAGAGACACTGCCAAACAACAATCTACCTCAACAGGATTGCAATCAACCAGTCCAACGAAAATCCGAAAGACTTAAAAGACAACCGTCCTATTTAAAGGACTATATAACTACACCGTAATTAAGAAGCCAGGGGGAAGGGGTGTTGCGTATGTACCATAGTTAATAAAGTATGAGCTTGCGTTAAGTGCAGGGTTCTGGCCCTGCACTTCTGATTGGCTGTTAGGCAGCCAGATCGGATTGGTTAGTTCTTAGGAATCCGATTGGCCCTTAACAGAGGATTACTATTGGTTTAAAGAGCTAGCGTTCATAGTTTCTGCTTCTATATATTGTATTAAAAATCCTCTAAAATGTCTTATGGCTGCTAAAAATGTACTGTGATGTCTCGATGCTATTTTTTATAATAACATACCACTACTGAAGTGTAATCATTGATGTGATAGATTGGGTTTCATTCTTTTAGTACTACTTGGTGACTAACTAAATGGTAATGACTAAATGGACATTAACATTTTGCAGGTGAAATTGTACATAGATGTATAAGTAGGTACTTGAGAGATACATGTGACTTCCACCTACAATCATACATTTAACCTCCATGTATATTTGAATTCAGTGTTAAAATATAGCCGCTGTAGCCGAGAACATCGACAACTCCCTGTATTCTGCCTCCACACCTATGTTTTCCAAAAACTTCGCCACCCTCATTAATGGGATTTCCCAAAGCAATGTTTGTTCTTTTATATGATGTACATGTATGTATTATGCACACATGCACATCTCATGCTGATGAGCATTAATAAAACAGACTAGTATAATTCTGCAGGGATGCATGTGTGCAGCAATTATTTTAAAATGGGGAAAAACTATAGTGTGAATTGTTAGATGTATTCATAGAACATTGCAGAGTCTGTGACAATTCAGTTATGATCACTAAACAATTAGAGTCCAACTCTTATAGCAACTCACATTACAAAAACACAGGTTGTTTATCCATATTCTTGTGCATTATAACTCTTTAAAAGTTTCCCTTTACTTGGTAAGAGTCAATTCTTACTTCAAATACATTTTCCCATTTAAAATGAAGAATTCATTTTTCACACTTCATGCAGAATCCTGGAACTGTGGCATTATTTTGCATTTAGCATTCTGTGCTATCAGATTGGTAAGCCTACTGAGAAAGGACTTGCTATGAAGGGGCTTTATGGCAACCATCTATCTGTTTCCTCATGACATTCATGATTTTGCGGGGGGATGTGTGCCTTTGAATCAGTTTTTGAGTCAAGGTGATTGCCTGGAGAAATTCTTGCAGTTTTCTTGGCAAAGTTCTTTGGAACTGTTTTGCAAGATGACTTGTGGAAAATATGCAGTGCCTCAGAATGAATATAAAAATTGTGGAAAACAAATGAAACCTGTCTTGATGTTTTACGACATGTGGCTGAGGTGGCATTTAAGCAAGGTCAATCACCTTGACTTGCAATAAAAAAATGTCATACCTATGGTGTATACAGACACTGTTTCCTATGAGTGAAGTGAATATGCATAGGCACCTCACTTTTCATGTAACCACTATGAGATAAGAAGAACGTATCTTGTCTTTTTCTTAAAGCACAGTGCCTGGTCCTTGTTAAATCCCTATCATGCTGTAGCCTATCACATTCCCCACTTTCTCTCCATTGTCATTCTCTTGGCAGAACAAGCATCAGCTTATAGATAGTCAGAGCTTTGCACAGAGACTTTTCGTCTCTGGGCAACAGTACAACTGAAATGCAAACACAATGTATTCAAAAAGAACATTCAGACTTCATGCAGGTCCCTGGAACTATTATGTTATTTTGAATTTGGGATTCTGTGGTATCAGACTGGTATGCCTACTGAGAAATGACTTGCAAGAAAGGTGCTCTATGGCAACCACCTATCTGTTGTCTCATGACGTTTTTCCACATCATATTCATGACCTTTTTTGAGTGTGCGCCTTTGAGTCTATTTTTGACTCCTGGCAACTGCCTGGATAGTCCCTACAATTTTCTTGCCAATTTTCTTGGCCTTATCTATTCTCTAGAACTGAGAGAGAATGATTGCCAGGTCACCCAACTGGCTTTGTTTCTAAGGTAGAACTATAACTCACTGTTTTCTGGTTTCTAGCCAGGTGCCTTCATGACTACCCCAAAATGGCTCTTGTGACCTACATTTTGAAAAATGCAAAGGTAGCCTGAAACAAATGTCTTTTGATGTTGCCCCAATAGGTGGATGGAGAAAGAGGCCTTGAAGTACAGGGAAAAAATGAAATATACCCTTTTCTTTACACTTCAAGAGTTTGCTGAATGGTGATGATATAGTTTTAATGACTCTGCTATCCTTGACCAAGCTAAATCCAAAAATGCTAGGGAATGCCTAGAAATATATAGTATGTTACAATATATTTTCATAATACACCACTCAGTAACTTCTTGAGAGAGGTCAGCCATTTAAATTTGATAAATGAATAAAATATAACAAATAAAAGCTTGGCATTCAAACAAATCACCCATCAATAAACGCAGATATCACTCACATTTACACAGATAACCATGGAGGGATTAACTTCAAGGAAACAATCAAGCAGAAAACAATAATCAAGAAACTACTTAGGAAGAAAACACATCCCTATCAACAGTAGTCAGGGTAAGTTACTGTATACAACCCAGGAGCAAACCCCACACTCACTAGTATTAATGATGTTACCTAGTAAGGTTATAAAATATCTGCAGGCAAACAACTAAGCTCAGAGAGCACCAAGTTCAACCCTGAGATAATATATTCTATTAAAATTGGACAGTATTAAATAACTTTTTGTGTGTGTGCCTTCAAGTTCATTTTCTGAGTGCCAGTCACTGCCTGGACTATTCTTTATAATTTTGGGGGGCAGTGTTTTCAATAGTTGTTTGCCATTGTCCTTCCTAGGAATGAAAGAGATCAATTGACCTAAGGTGACTGACTTCATGCCTAAGGCAGGACCAGAACTCACCATTTCCCAGTTTCTAGCCAGATGCCTTAACCAGCACATCCAATCTGGCTCTCTAAAGAACTATCACACACTCCTCCAAAAAACCTTATACTTATATAGAATGGCACTAAGAATGAAAAGCAAGTCCCAATTCTAGAAACTTAATCATCTCTGCATATAGAAATTAAATATTTAACATCACTGAGCACATTCCCTTAATCAAGATTCTTTATCCTTTGGCACATTCCCTGCCTCACTTTTCAGACTAGCCTCTTTAGTTTCTTTGGGAATGGGGAACACATATATCCTAACAGTCCATCTCTCAACCTAGACTACATATAAGCTCCAGATCTGTTACACTGTTTTTTCTTTCTTTCCTTCATTTTCCAAAAATGTAGAAAAAGCAATCTTAATTTCTGCTAACACACGTTTTAGAAAAGTTCAAAGAAGAATTCAATTTCAATTCACAGCAAATCTGTCTTCTTTTGAAATAAACAATTTAAACATAATATCCTTATTGGAATTTTGATGAGCCAACACGAAACTTCTAACAAGTACATATCTAACCGAAAACCAGAAATACCATTCTCTCACTATGCCAGAGCTTAGCTCTGCAAAGCTTATGGTTAGCTTTGCAAGGCTGAAATTATTACAATTGTATTCAAAAGGCAGAAAGGTTTTAAATGAAAATGGTAGCTGAACACTTCTGAAAGATATAATAGAAGTTTCTTTTTTGGACTGCAGCTTACCAGGGATACAGTTTGTGGTCTTTTTTAAACTTGCCACTTGCAAAATAATCATAGCTGTTTAGCGAGCATGATTGCCATGAGTGTTCTGGAATTAGAATCAATAGGATTTACTGAGCCATTTATTTATAGTTACCCAGTATCAAAACTTTCAGAGCAACTCATAAAGAATAAAACAAGGAATTGTGCTCCTGAAAAGTTCACTTGAATGAAAGACAGTAGATCGACTATTACAGATTGTCAACTAAAAATTTAAAAAGTCAAATCAGTACCTATTTAACTAGTGGCACCTGAAGAGGAGAAAAGATGTATTTATTGCTCAATATATTATAGATATAGGTATAGGTAGATAGTTACCTATAGTTACAGATAGATAGTTTGGATCACACAATCACTGCTGCCATCTTAATTGTTTTTATCGTCTCCTTGCAGACACTGTTAATTATAAGCAATACTATAAACATGTTGAAGAGAGATGATCTCTAGCCACGCTGAACAATATGCCACCAAACAGGCTTGTGTGGCTTGCCAACAAGTTGGTTTTTTTTTTTTTTAAATAAACCACTGACTATGAATGTCACCACTAGGAGAAATAATTTGTTGTCTCCAACTAGATTTTTGCAGACTATGACCCTAAAAACATACTGTCAAGCAGCTCTAAAACCTCTATTGACACAGATAGCTAGGCAGTGCTAACTGCTTTTCCAAAATATAGGTAGTCCTCAACTTATGACCACAATTGAGCCCAAATTTTATGTTGTTAAGGGAAAAATTTGTTGATTTTGCTTGTCAGAAGGTCACAAAAGGGGATCACATGACTTGGGACACTGCAACCATCATAAATATGAGTCAGTAGTCAAGCATCTGAATGTAAATTTCATGACCATGGGGATGCTGCAATGGTCATATATGTGAAAAATGGCCATAAGTCACTTTTTTCAGTGCTGTTGTAATTTTGAATTCTCAATGAACTGTTGTAAGTCAAGGACTATCTGTAGAAACAGAAAAGGTTCACAAATACCTTAATGACTCTGATGCTACACTGGAAAAAAAACCTATACTTCAAAGTATGGAACAGAAAGGGTGGAAACCTACTATATATGCATTGTCTTCTTACCTCATAGAGAGGCTATTGGCAGGTTCTAGAAAAGTCAATTATAATATGCAGCCTCAATATAAATTAAAATTAATAGCAAGTTTGAGGTTTTCCATTTCCTGGTAGACATGAAAATAATGCTTGTGTGTAAAGCTGGCTTTGTTTAGCCTGTGATCAGATTTATAGAATCAAGGCCATCACCCATGCCAGAAAGACAAAGGTAAATGATGAAAATGGCATGTTTCCAAGCAAAGTGCCTCAATGTAATGTAATGCATGATACCATTTCATACTTCCATTCTAAATGATAAAAAATAAACTTCAGCTGATCTAAAAATTTTCCAAAGTGCTTTCATTGGAGCAGAATGATTTTATTTCTCAAACATCAGGAATACATTTATTTTGTATTCCATAGTTAGTCTGAACTATACAGAGAAGAGAATGCAATTGATCAGTTTTATGAGCAGGTCTCTTCATATTGATCCTTGTCAAAACAAAGTAAAGGGCTCAATAAAATTCTAGCTAATGGGCAACCATAGGAAACATGCTTAATTTTGCTCAAATGAAACATAATATCAACCCAAGGAAGCACAAATCAATGAATTATGTTGTGTGCTGTTAAAAAAAAAATGGAGAACCTTTGGGGCTTGGCATGTCAAGAATTCCGAAAATGCCTAACTTTACTCTGCTGGTGTGTTATTCCCCCCTCACCTGAACAAAAGAGAAACAATTCTCTGTCCCATACACCCCATTCCATCTAGGACATCTGAGCAGCAGCACTCAGTGGCAGCCCGAGACTGGGCCTGAAATAGAGGCTGGACCTCGACTTTGATTCTAACATCACCGCTGGCACTCAAAAAGGTGGCCTTGCAGTCCCAGGATCTGCCACACACTGCTTATGTCCCCACACTGCTTATGTTCAGATGCTTATGCTCTCTTTCTGTTGATAGGCCTCTGCAGCCTATAATCAATGTTGCTCCAGGTCGCATGTGGCCTTCATTCTTGAAGTGGCTTTAGAGAATGTTCTTCCATGACCTCTGTGACCTCTGAAAAACACACAAAAGTACGCCCCATTCTTGCATTATTTTCAGAGGCTCCAGAAGCCATATGAAAGCACATCCTGTTCTTCTGCAACCTCCACACACGCACCCCAAATCATGCAAGAATGGGGCGTGCTTTTGAGAATAGTTGCTATTGGGTATTGTGAATATTGGAGTGTTACCCAAAATATTGTGACCAACAAGGTTTTGAAATAATGTATTCAGACTCCAAAATGGATAATCACTAGTATCCAAATAGAAAAAGAAAAATAACTGAGAATAATTAGATACTGCAATTTCAGTATCAACAGTCTACTCTCGTAAAAAACCCAAAATACCATATGTGGAAACATTACTATCAAGGGAGACCTGCTGTTTGCTTTCTTTTTTCATAACATTGCTAAAGTATTTTAATTGGGAAGAAACAGGAATGAATCAATATTTTTAATACACAGAAACTAAAAGTGTCAAATAGTCGATCTCGACAGGGGCTGGACCTTTGAATACTATAAAATACCAGACAACTGGATTAAACTGCCTTTGATCTATTTCTTCATCATCTTTGCAATTTTAACTCATAATTGTAAGCAGACTTTTATTACTATAGTTTACTATTGAATATCAAGGGTAAAGCATTAATTAATGCTTTTTGCTGGTATTTGCTGCACTCAGAAGTTACAGGAGTTTATAGGAAAAATAAAAAAAGAAGGAAAATGCCATTCCTTTTCTGCTTTTTGGAAAAACAAACGACACCCTAAATCTGGTGTCTGATGATCAGTCTGGAGAAGATTAAGTTTTCAAGACATGTACCAGATTATAAACACAAAATGTAAATTTGCCTCCCAAAATAATTGTTTAAAATAGTGTTTAGAATCTTATTATGAACATATTAGAGTAAACACAGATGAATGTTAGATGTAAAGAAAAAGGATTAGGCCTCAATAGAAAAAGTGTGGAAAAAAGAGGATTAGGAAAACATTTCTGTACTGTAAAATAGGAATTAGACCTCAGAGAAAACTAAGTTTTGAAACCAGGTAAAGCTTGAGCATGTACAAATTAAAATGCCAGTTGAATTCCTATTCTGCATAGCCACTGCACTCATTAGTCTGGATAGGTTAAATTCTTTCCTGCTTCGTCAAAGACGGCACCCAGGTTTTGTTAAATTTCTTTCTTCACAGTTACAGTAGGTGCCATGTCCAGGAAAATTCAGAGAAACTAAAAGCCTCTAGCAAATCTCCACTTGCTATTTAATTTTAACCATGGTGTTAATTTTTTAGAGATATTAAAGATTCATCTAAGGCCAATTGTGACGCATTCATAGTAGTAGTATAGTATTTCTAGAAACTTGCATTTCTAGAAATGTTCTTTACACCCACCAATTTTGCTAACAATTTTTTATACAAGAGAATATGTAGAGAAAGGCTACTACACCCTATTCCATACAGGTACCTTCAATTAATTTTTATGAATTTAAAGCACTTTTCTTCATAGACATTCATTTATATATTCATATTTTTATATGTTTCATTTTGTATTTTAGCACTACTATAGCCAATTTTTATGAGTAACCTAGAAAGATGCACTATACACTTTTGATTTAAAACAAAATGAATTTACTCATAAAGATGTTGACCTTTTCCCCAAATGTAATTAAATATTTTTCTACTTTACAATACTTGCTATGAATTTATGCCATTTTCTAAAGCTCCATCATTCTTTTTCATCCAAAGTGCTTTACAAGCTTTTTATATATTTAGGAAAGAATAAAGCTTTTCTTTCTGAAGTATTCTTACTAGATATTTCTAAAATGAGAACATAAGGTCTTCACAATATTATCCTTATTTTCTGTCTTGAAATGTCAAGGAGTTTATTCTTTCTGATTACATAAATTCCAGTGGAAAAAGTTATTTGAAGAAAATTTATTGTCTAGCCATTATTTCTAAAAATAGTTTTAATTCAAGAATACTTCAATATTCTTAGTATTTATATTATGTGATGAAGGCAACATTAACAGCCAAAAATCTATCTAACATTCATCTATGGCTTCCAGATAACTGAGAAAAAAATAAGAAAACTATAAACATCTTGTTAATATCTGATGGTACATAAATAAATCCAGAAAAAGCACAAAGTTTCTGTTTATCGAGAAGTGACATTTGCTACCACAATCCTAATTAGCACTTTGGAAATAAGATCTTCAAATTTACATGGTTAAGGCCAAAATAATTGTGTTGTCTTAAAATCCCTCATGCATAAATGAAAAAGGAAAAATAGATAATCTAAAATTAAATAGAACAAAAACTATGCCTTGGAATAAGGACAGAATCAGGACAGAATAAAAATGAAATTTACATTAACTGAATTAATAATATTTAATTCACAATAAAAGAATCCGTTTAATGTAATGGCTAAGGTACTATGGTAGAAATGTATGTTCTGTCTATAGGCATGAAGCCAGCTAGGTGATTTTGGGTCAGTCATTTTCTTAAAGCCCTAAAAAAAAGGCAATGGCAAACAAATTTTCTTGCCAAGAAAACTGCAGCACATAGTTCTGGAAGTTGCCAGGAGTCAACATTAAACCAATATACAATGATAATAATATCAGCAACATCACATTTAATGCCTTTCTCTTACTCTTGCACACAGGTGACTTTCATATATAAAATACATAGACACACACTTTCTCCATTCTCTTCAGAATACCAGAGAACAGACTGCATTATTGTATAGTATAGCTCTGCTTACCTGTCCTTCAAATTTTGCTGTGCCTCCAAATGGCACCTGGATATTTCGTGGAGGTAGAATAAATGCTGGTGCTTCTGTTGCAGTGGGAGTTCTTAGAGAAGAATGGTTCAAAGTCAAGGTGGCTTTGGAGATCTGAGTCGATACCAGCTTGACATCCCCCATATTAAGACCTTCAGAAATATTAAAAAAAAAAAAAAAAAAAGAACAAGATGCTCAAAAAAAGAACAAATATGAGCTTAACAAGCCTTATTAGAAGGACAATCCAGTTACTTAAATCTGCAAACTATTATAATATAATTAAAAGTATACTGCTCTAAATGTGATGGGATCAGAGAAGATACCCATGAACATACAATATTTACAAATAAAGTTCCATTTATTTAAGTGGGAACTGAAATCACTAAATTATGGCTCGATAAAGCCCAATAGTAAAATACAGGTAGTTCTTGAGATATGACCATAATGGAGCCTGCCCATTACATTTTCATATTGCAATGGTCATTAGGTGGAGCATTTCATCTAATAAACCCTCACCCCTGCTTGCCCCAATGAATTGTTAAATTAATGCCTGGGTTGTTAAGGGGAGTTCAGGGACCTCAGGGATGGAGGAGACCCTTGGAGGCCTAGCCCAAGCCAACACCTGCCTGTTCTTCTAAGGCCGCCCCCACCACTCCGAGATACCCTGTGCGCCACTTCCCACCCCTGGCTTCCCATGGGTCTTTTTCTAGCCTTAGGCCCAATTCTCATCCTACCAGGCCAAACAACTGCCTCCTCATTTATTTTTTGAAGGGCTTTGAGCCTTCCAGAATACTGGAAAGAATTGCTTTTCTGTGTAGCTGCATGGTGCAGTTCCAGAAGCGGCCACCATTTTGTCCTACACACTTATAGTAGACCCATTCAGGTTTCCACTGCATGGCCCAGGGACAAACTGCTTCGTTTTTCTGCCTTAGCAAGGTCTGCATGGTACCGCAAAAACTTTTTCCGATTTGTACAGACCACGTTAAGTCAGCAAAATGAAGCAGTTTGTCTGGTAGCTGCCATTTTGTCTCTGCTCACAAGCGAGTGGAAGAAAATGGCAGCCATGTTTGCGCCATCACCACATGCCCAGGGGAAAAATTGGAATCTTCCTTTTCTCCCTGTTGCACACAAAATTAGCAGTGTCTAAAATCCCAACCACAACTGCACATGTACTAACCTCACATTAATTGAATTTTTGGTTGCATTAAACTCAACCTGCTATCAATTTACAATTTGCACTAAACTGAATATTGCATTATTTGAACTTGTATTAATTGTGACCTAGCTGAATATTCTGATAATTCACACCATGACATTTATTAAGAGCCCGGAAACTTTTTAAATGTTTGAGAAAATGTTCATTTACTGTAACATAAGAAGGAAAATCAGTTAACTTTTGATGATATCAAATATACTACAATTAACAGGAGGTTAAAGTTCATTATCTATCTTCCTTCATCGATACAAAATTAAACAACAGCATTCCTGTCACGACTAACACATAATTCTAGGTAAGTCTCAGTTGATCAAGAGCAGGACAAATGTGTTCATTGTAAGGAGTAAAGTGTTGTTTAATAGGGACATACTTCTTTAAGAATTTATTCCTTTTTAATTATCTGATAAATTAAATCTGGATTACATTAGTTGGGTCAAATGATGGGACTATCTTGTGAAACTGGGCAATCCATGTTCATTTTACTAAACTGGAAAGTGGTTTCCATTAATCACCACATATGAAACGAATTCCAGCCTGCCAAATCATGGAATCAGAAGACTAGCTTTTTGGATGATTAATGTTACCTTCTGTATCTACCTGAATTAATGATATCTTCATACAGTTACACTGCTACAAGTGTTCAAGTTTTTCTTCATGCTGCTAGCATTTGGTGTTCTGTACCTTCATTTGCATTCTTGAAACCCCGTGTTTTGATTGGCCAAAGTGCGGGGTGATTTGATTGGGTTAACGAGCCGTGCTGATTGGCCCGCTGAGAATCTCCCGTGATTGGCGGATATGAATCGCGGGAGATTCAAAGCAGTGCCATTGGCCGTGGCCGCCGCGGCTTGAGAATAAAAAGCCGCAAGTTTTCCTTTGCAGCCACATCGGTTCCGGGGGCCTAATAAAGAGCTGAAACCACAGTCACTGCCTCCTGGTCTCCTTGCCGAATGGACACGACACTGGCGAGGAAGATGGGATACCAAGGCTGAACCCCATCAAGCATGTGTCCGCCGGAAGCAAGACCAACGAGATGGCCAGCATCGCTCCGCCCACGCCCTTCAACCCCGCTAGCAAGGACTGGGAATCCTACACGGACAGATTCCTCATGTTCCTCGAATGCAGCAACATGAAGGACGCCACCAGGCCAAAAAACCGAGCCGTTTTCCTGACACACTGCGGGCCCTCGTGAAACCCGCCGACGTCAAAGCGATGGACTGGGATGACCTCGACCCCTTGCTCCACAACCACTATGCCCCCACCATGCCCACCCTCATCAGGCGGCACAACTTCTACCGGCGGGGCCAGAGACCGGGCGAAAGCATCAGCGACTTTGTTGCCGAGTTGCGGAACCTAGAAGGCATGTGCGGATTCTCCAACATGGACGAGGCCCTACGGGACCGAGTCATGCTCGGACTTCGGGATCCAGTCCTCCAGAGCCGACTGATGGCCAAAGGTGACATCGCCTTCGCCGACGCCATCGCTGAAGCCACCGCAGCCGAGGCTACCCGGAAGTCGGCGAACCACATGCAGAGATCGGACGCCAGAGACCGCACCGCGACCATCGACTCGGGACGGGCGACCGAGGCCCAACTGGAAGCAAGTCACCGCGAGACCACCACCCACCATGGTGAATTCCACTCCGCCTCCGACACCTCGGACGAGGAGCAGGAAATCCACCGGCTCCAGGCGGGACGCGACCAGTGCAATCGGTGGGGTCGTAAGTCAGGGACCGTGTGTGCTGGTTGCAGAGGCGACCACCCGAGATCAGAGTGCTGTTTCTTCAATGCAGTCTGCCGGCACTGCGACAAAAAGGGCCACATCGCCCGCGTCTGCCAACTAAAGAAAGCCTACAGCCCCAGACGGCAGGACAACAGCGAGCGGAGATGGGACAGCACACCCCCCAGAGCCAGAGATCGCCCAGCCAACAGCCGATGGGACCGGAGCAGGCGAGCCCGATGAGACGGAGAGACCCAGCGGAAGGAGGAAACCCACCAGACGGTCATCATTGGCCATGCATCAACCACCGATGCCCGAAAAGTCTACGTGGAGGTAGGCATCGAAGGCAAGCCATGCAGGATGGAGGTGGATTCCGGGTCCTACCTCTCCATGGTCGCCTGGCAAGAAATCAAACGCTTGGTGCCTACCATCCACAAGAAGGGACTGGAGAACCAGAGACTAATCATCAAAGACTACTAGGGAAATCGCATCCCGGTAGTCGTAACCGGACAATTCGAAGTAACATTTAAGGGCCGCACGGAAAAGCTTCCTCTAACAATCGTGGACCGAGAGTGGCCCAGCCTTTTGGGACTGCAATGGTTCACACCTCCTAGACCGGCATGGCATTCACCCCACCGAAACTAAAATCAGAGCCATTAAGGAGGCTCCCACACCCAGTACTAAAACAGAACTGCAGGCATTTCTGGGACTGCTTAATTTTTACAATGTTTTTCTGCCCCAGAAGGCGACCGCGGCAGAGCCTTTGCATAGGCTCTCGGACAAGGCGGCTACCTGGACTTGGGGAAAACGCGAGGAAGCCGCCTTCAGGAGAACCAAGGACCTGCTCCCCTCGGATGCCGTCCTCATCCAATACAATGAGACCCTACCACTCGCCGTCACATGCGACACCTCACCCTTCGGCATCAGCGGCGTCCTCAGCCACACAATCCCGGATGGAAGAGAAGCGCCCATTGCCTTCTTCTCCAGGATACTCACCAAACCGGAGCGGAACTATAGCCAGCTGGACAAGGAGGCCCTAGCCATCGTCGCAGCAGTGAAGAGGTTCCACGAGTTCCTCTACGGCCGCACTTTCACAATCATCACGGACCACAAACCGTTGCTGGGTATCCTGGCAGGGAACCGGGCCACCCTGAACATTTTATCTCCCAGGATGACAAGGTGGTCCAAATTCCTTGCCGCCTACAGCTACCGGCTCACACACCAACCCGGTAAGACTATCGCACATGCAGACGCTTTGAGCCGCTCACCTCTACCTGATCTAGACACCGACCCAGTACCCACGACAAGCACCCTCAGCAAAGAGACTCTGCCCGATCTACCCATAACCGCGTCAGACATTGCCCGAGAAACCAATAAAGACAAACGTCTGGCGCGGGTGTTACATTGGATAGAGAAAGGGTGGCCGGAAAAGGACAACGACAAAGCATTCAAAACATTCCGGAACCGGCAAACGGAACTTTCGCTGCAAAAAGGGTGTATACTGTGGGGGGATAGGGTGATTATCCCGGAAAAACTGCAAGGGAAGGTATTGGGGTTGTTACACGAGGGGCACCCGGGCATAGTTAGAACGAAAGCCCTGGCCAGAAGTTACGCTTGGTGGCCAGGGATGGATAAGCAAATCGAGGCCTGGGTGGCAAGGTGTCAACGCTGCCAAGAAACCAGACTGAGCCCTCCCGCAGCACCGATCCTGGAATGGGAAACCCCCAGGGGACCTTGGTCTAGGGTCCACATAGACTTTGCCGGACCCACCAAGGGACATACATTCCTAGTAACCGTAGATGCTTACTCCAACTGGCTGGAGGTAAGCAACATGAAATCCACCACCACAGAGGCCGTAACCAAGGAACTTTGCAAACTATTCGCAACCCACGGCCTCCCAGATGTCATCGTGTCGGACAACGGGCCCCAATTCACCTCACTGGAATTTGAAAAATTCCTCGCAGAACGGGGCATACGACATGCACTGACAGCTCCGGTGCATCCGGCGGCGAATGGAAGGGCGGAACGGATGGTTCAATTCACGAAAAAAACCATCCAGAAAATCGAACACGGGGAAATCCAAGACAAAATAAATAAAATGCTTTTTATCCAACATATAACCCCGAACACAGCGAACAAAAGCCCGGCAGAGCTACTGATGGGGAGGAAAATAAGGTCCCTACTTAACAGACTGCACCCCACATACAACCTGGAAAAAAACCCCAAACTCCTCCAGCAAGCACCGGTCTTTTGCACCAGGCAACGCCGTCTACGCAAAAAACCTAACCGGAGACCCACTATGGGTACCAGCAACCATAACCCAACTGACAGGTCCCCGCTCGTACCGGCTGCAAACAACTGATGGACGAGCGTGGAAACGCCACATCTATCAAATAAGATCGAGAACGGCCACAAGAAACACAACCGACACGCAACCAGACAAAGAAAATCCCCTTAACACAAGCCAAGAGGGGAGGGAATACCCCGGGAACCAAAACCCAGAAGAAAACCAACCATACTCACCAGCAAGCAGCCAGCTTGAAGCCTCACCAGGGAGAAGCAGCCAGGCCAGCTTGACCAGCCTGGAAAAACCGGGTGGGAGTGGCGAGAACCGCAGCTCAACCAGCCCGGGTAGACCGGGAGGGAGCTGCGACAAGCGGCCCGGCAAGGCCTACCAGGCGGTTCCATCGACGAGGCCGAGAGACACAGAGAACCCGACCGAACCGGCTGGGAGCCAACCAACGACTGACCTGCGCAGGTCCAGTAGGCAAGTACGGAGCCCTGCCTACTAACGGGACTACATTACGTAGGACCAAACCAAAAGGGGAGGGGTGTTCTGTACCTTCATTTGCATTCTTGAAACCCCGCATTTTGATCAGTCAAAGCACGGGGTGATCTGATTGGGTTAGCGAGCTGCGCTGATTGGCCCGCTGAGAATCTCCCGCGATTGGCAGATATGAATCGCGGGAGATTCAAAGCGGTGCCATTGGCCGCGGCTGCCGCAGCTTGAGAATAAAAAGCCGCAAGTTTTCCCTTGGAGCCACATTGGTTCCGGGGGCCTAATAAAGAGCTGAAACCACAGTCATTGCCTCCTGGTCTCCTTGCCGAACGGACACGACATTTAGGAACATTAAGATTTTATAACTAAAGATATTTCATGCTAAGCTATTACATAGGAGATATTAGGAGGACGACAAATATGTTTAAAGTTGGATGTTAAAAAATGGAAGAGAACATCTGGCTTGAAGCCTATTGACAAGGATGAAAAGGGCCCCAGGATTTATTTTGCAGTTTTCCATGAGACCATTGCATTCTAAGTAAGAGATTGCTTCCTTCCACTCATTTTACCGTTAATTAAAAACAATAACAGCACAATGGCAATGTGCATGCCTAAAGAGGATACATCATCTATGAACCTGTAATGCAGTAATAAACGCATAACGCCTTAAGACCCTGAAAGGACAAAATTACTTAAAATATGAAATACCTCAAACTCAAACCGATAATGGATTACATTATGACGGGTAGAAAATACAAATCCTCATAGTTTTAAAAGTAAGGGGATGAGAGTGAAATACTGAAGGAAACATACCACATTAAGTTTTCCTCAAGTTCTGCCAACCCTAACAAGTCTATCACACCATTTACCCCCCCCCCAGCTCACAACAGTCACTAGTATTGCAAGTGTAATTAATCATAAATGAAACAAGAAATAATTAAGGCTAAATAATGGATTCAAGTCATTTATTCCAAGGCGGGTTTTATTTCATTACTTCATAAGAAGCTCCAAAGTTTTCAATTTTTTTGTTAAGAACAAACATATGGATAGATATACTTAGCATAGATAAAATAGGATATTATATTAGCAGCCCTCTGAATATTATTCCTGAGATTCTTGGTTTAGAAAAAGCAGCTGTGGATAACCCTGTTATTGGAGAAAGAATAGACAACCTCTCGGAGTCATTTTTCTCCCAATGAAAATGAATTTCTCAAAATTATACATTACTTCGATATCAAATTGTTTTAAACTTATATTCTTGGGGCTTTATCACTTCCTTCCTCTTCTAGTTCAGTCCTTTCTCTTATGAGTTTGGCCTAAGCCATTCAGGTATTTACCTGATGAGATTGATTCTCTTTCCAAGACAGGGAAGGCATACTGTAGGCTCTTAACAATGGACAGACATAAGGCATTTAACTCATGCTTTTCCAGCATCAAGTTGTTTCCTAAATAAGGCTTGTCTTTATTCTTCTGTCACACAAACACCAGCCTCAAAATTATTTTTTATAAAAAAAAATTATACTTCTGACCTCTGTATTTCTCTCTTTCTCTGTATAAGCCTACAGAGCCCTTAGCCCTCTCATTGGGATGGAAATATGTCTGGTTTCCTGTCAATCTATTCTAGATTGTTGAAAATGACTTTCCTTGAGAATCCTCTTCTGCTTTGTCTCTCCAATTCAGGACCAGAAGTTTCGTTTCCTGATCTGTACGTGTAGCCTTCGTTCAGCAATCACTCATTCAGCCACCATTTGAAGTTACAAAAGTACTGAATGCAGTCCATTTCTTGTAGTTGTCTATGGAGATTCTCAGTCATCCAGGTCATGGTTATCCCAAAGATTCTTTTTTAAGAGGCAACTGGACTTTCTAAGTTTTTCTTCAGCTGAAGATGCTTCTTGGATGAGAATCGAAATGTCTTCAAAGAAAAGTAGAAAGTCCAGTTGCCTCTTGAAAAAGCACATTTGGGGTTTCTTACAGTTATAGCCATTGCAGTATTCCTGTGCCAACATTTATTGAAAATGGGTGTTGGTAAATTTATTTGCGAACGTCCTTTCTATCTATGCTGCGAGAGAGCCCAGGATGGGTAGACTCCTTCTTATGACATTCTTAATTCCTTCTTCTTAAGCTGAGTCTGTATTTGTATTTAAAAAGCCAGGCCCTGGGAGAATCCCAGCTTTGGCCAAGATACTTGACAGACTGAAGAAGTGTCTCTGAAAGCAAATAATCCAATATATTAACATGCCTTACCATCTATGGATGAACCAAAGGAAGGGCTGGGCTCTCTTGCAGCATAGATAGAAAAGACGTTCACAGGTAAATTTACCAACGCCCATTCTCCTCCATGTTGCAGCGAGAGCCCAGGATGGGACATACCAAATCTTGCATGTCCACGGGTGGGTCCTCGTCCAAGCAATCACTCCGACGGTGGAACCACTCGCTGAAGAACCCATCTGCCAAAGGCTGTTGTCGCCGAGGCAAAGGAATCCAGACGGTAGTGTCTGATGAAGGGAGATGGGGATGTCTATGCGGCTACTCTGCAAATCTCTTCCAAGAATGCCTGGGTGGCCCAGACAGCTGAAGTGGCCACACTTCTGGTAGAGTGCACCGTTAGACCACGGGGTACCGGAAGAGCCACTGCTTTTAAGGCTTGTGTGATGCACGTCCTGACCCACCTGGTAATAATAGGGGAAGAGACCTTGCTCCCCAAGTGAGAAGGTAAAAAGGAGACAAACAAAGGAGACAAAGTGTGCTTGATGTAAATTCTAAGAGCTCTTCTGACATCTAGAGTATGCCACTTGTGCTCTAAGTCATGGCGTGGAAGGGGACAGAAGTCAGCTAACACAATGTCTTGGGACCAGTGGAGCCAAGTGTTAACCTTTGGGATAAAAGAGGGGTCCAGACGGAGAACAGCTCTATCATTGTGAAAGATGCAAAAATTCTGCCTGATAGAAGGGCGGCCATTTCTGACACCCTTCTGGCCGAAGTGATAGAAACGAGGAAAACTACCTTTAAAGTTAGGAATTGGAGAAACGCTGTTCTAATAGGTTCAAAGGGGGCTTGTAAGGGCATTAAGAACCAAGTAAAGGTCCCATGAAGGATACCTGTGCACCACAGGAGGATGTAGTTTGTAAACCCCTTTCAAAAATCTCCTGATTGAGGGGTGATGGGAAAGGAAGGAAGCAAACCCCATGAAAGAACTGAGGAGAGAGCCGCTACCTGGTGATGTAAAGTATTGGGGGCTAAATCTTTCTCCAAGCCATCCTGAAGGAATCTAAGAACCTCTGCTAACTGGGCTGAGGAAGGAGAGAGACCCTCCTTGAGGTACATTGGCAGAAAACCCTCCAGGTGGCATCATAGAGGTGCCTCGTAGAAGGTTTGCAGACTCCTGGATAGTAAGGATAACCCGCTCTGGGAGATTAGCCTCCCTTAGCCACTGCCACTCAAGCGCCACATGGTCAGCTTGAGCCACTGGGGCTCTGGATGGATCAGGGTGCCTTGGTGCAGGGAGATAAGATGGGCCGGGATCCTCCAAGGGGAAGCCACAGACAGGTTGACCAGGTCTGCAAACCAGGGCCTCCTTGGCCAATAGGGTGCCAGGAGAATTAGCTCCGCTCATTCTGCCAGCAGCTTCTGTATGACCGCTGGAATGATGGGAAGAGGGGGAAAGGCATAGAGGAGACCCGCGGGCCATTTGCAACAAAGAGCATTGGTTCCCTCCGCTCCCTAGCAAGGAAACCTGGTGAAGAATCTGTTGACTTGGGCATTTTGAGGAGTGGAGAAGAGATCTACCTCTAGAGTTCCAAATCTGAGGGAAAGATCCCTGAATAGGGACAGAGGAATGGACCATTCTGCCTGGTCGACTAATCTCCTGCTCAGCCAGTCGGCTTGGGAATTGTCGACTCCAGAAATGTGATTTTCTGAGATCAACAGCAGGTGTTTCTCTGCCCATAACCTCAAACGTTCTGCTTCCCCTCATAAGTGCCTTGGATCTCATTCCCCCCCGTCTGTTGATGTGTGCCTTTGCAGCCATATTGTCCGTCAACATGAGAACAGGGCAGCCAGTCACTGAGGCTCTGAAATGCTTGAGAGCCAGAAAAATAACTCTGAACTCTAACCCATTCATGGGATGGGTGCTGTCTGATCTGGACCAAACCACTTGAGCTATCTGACCCTCCATATGGGAGCCCCAACAAAGAAGGCTAGCATCTGAGGTGATTACTAGCCTGTCTGGATCCTTGAATTGGAGTCCCTTCCACAGGGACAGGGAAAGCCACCAATTGAGGGACCATCGGGCCTGTTGAGAGAGCAGGACCTTGATTGACGAGTGGCTGGTTCCTGCTCATTGAAAGGGGAGCAGGAACCACTGGAGCGATCAGGAGTGAAGCCATACATCTTCCCCAGTAGTTTGGACAGCAGCAACAGTGGAACAGTCTGTTGTTGAATCTGGCTGATGATCTCTGCAAGGCTTTTCTCATGATCTGGAAACAGGAAAACCTGTCACAAAGTCATGTTGATGACTGCTCCCAAGTGTAGCAGTTTGGTCGTGGGTGAGAGATGGCTCTTCTTGGTGTTGATGGAAAATCCGTGGCTTTGGAGGCAAGACAGGGTAATTTTTAAGTCCCAGTGGATGGAGGAGAACAGTATCAACATGTCGTCCAAGTAGCATTGGATCCTCACTGGAACAGAACGGAGCGAAGCCACCAATGCTGCTAGAATCTTTGTGAAGATCCTTGGAGCCAATGAGAGGACAAAGGGAAGGGCTTGATACTGGAAGTGGGCATCCTGGTCACAGAAATGGAGAAACTGGCAATGATGAGGCCAGATGGGGATGTGGAGATCAATGGAAGAGAGAAGGTTGCCCTCCCGAACGGTCTCTAAGATAGAATGCAGTGTCTGCATTTTAAATCACCTGTATTTGACAAATTGATTGAGAAATTTTAGGTCAAAGATGGCTCGCCACCTCCCCCCCAAGGCTTTGGGAACAACAAAAAGACAAGAGTAAAATCCATGTCCCTGTTGTAAGGTGGGAACTGGTTGAATAGCCCTTATGTTGAGTAGGTGTTGAATGGCCGAATTCATAAGAGCTCTCTTTGAAGTGTCCCGTGAAATGGAACAAATCAAAAAATTTTCTGGGGGTGGCGACAGAAATTCCAATTGTAGCCCTGACCTAACAGTGTTGAGCACCCAGGCATCCATCGTTGACTCCTCCCATTTGGAGGCAAAGAAGGCTAAGCAACCTCCGATGGGTGGGAAGAACGAGGTATTACTTAGCGCGACGGAAGGTATGACCCCATCCCCACTGAAAGGGCCGTTTACCAGCAAAAGGTTGTTGTCTGCCAGGTAGTTCTTGACATTGGTCTTGGCATTGAGAATATGCCCTCTGTGGCCGAGGAAAGCGGGAGGTGGACTTTGCCCAAAAGGCAGGTGGGCGATAAGGCAAAACCTCCGTGTGTACTAGTGGCTTGGAGAAGAGCGAGGTTCCCCTTGTGGTCCAGGTGCTGCTTCCTCAGGTGACAGCTTGGCAGTGACCAGGGCCTTGCTAAATAGGGGTTTATAAAGGGCTGGTTTAAAAACTAATGCAGAGGAGGGCTGATCTGGATGAGAGTCTTTTTCCTCTGAAAGATTGCGGTCACAGATTTCGCCCTCTGAACGAGAGGAGCAACTGTATTCAGATGGGGAGGCACCCTCTTCCCCTTCATACTCCTCCAATTCTGCCTGTGAAGAATGGACCCTGAGGTCTTGGGGTCTGTGGAAATCTCATTGCGGAGATACGGAAGCCATAGACTGAGAAGGGAGAAGGGCCTGAACCCTTTTCAGAGGCCGAAGAATAAAACCTTCAGCCAATATCTGTCTAATGGCTAAGAAAACAACATCTTGGATCTCCCTGGGCCTGTTATCTAAGGTAATGCAGGGCCGAAGGCCAGCTATAGTGGGTGTGAAGGTGGCTTCCAGCCTGATCTGGGAGGCCTGAACTCTGGAGGGAAGAGAGGGGCCATAGGACCCAGAGGTTTGCTGGAAATATGGCCCAGACCTGCTGAAATCCTGAGATTGTTCTCAAATGCCTCAGGGGACCAGACAGAGGGGGTGTCCAAAGGCTCGATGAACAACTTCCCCTCCCCTGGGGGGGGGGCTTCTCTGGAAACCCTGATGTTCGGCTGGCTGGGAAGCCTGTTGCAGTTGCCCTCTCATTTGTTGAATAGTCTTGTTAAATTCTCTCTCTAGAGCCATGTCTGTGTTTCTCTGTCTTCAACTCAGCCTGAGTTGTCTTCTTAGGGGCTAGAGCCTTAGCTCTGATTTTTGCAGCCACTTCCCTCTGAGTAGTATGTTGTCTGCATCTTTTCCTTTTAGTGGGTTGGAGGGCCTGTTCCACTGGGAGGGGAAAGCTCTTCATGAGTACTGTCCTGATCCATTTTAAAATAAGCAAGGCTCAAGCATTGAGAGAATGGCTCTCAAAAGTGCTTAAGGATGGCAGAAAGTAGAATTGGCTCTTTGGAGCCCTGAAAATGGCCACCAAGCCACTTAAAATGCCTGCTCACCTCGTATCTGAAGAGACTGCACTTAAAGATGGCCGCTGCTCATCGATGGCTCCGAGAAGTGAATTCCACTCCTTAGGCTATTGCAAACCCTGAGTGATCAGATCATCCAGAGAAGGAAGAGATCACCCCCCACGTGATCAGCTGGCTGGCTCTGTTATCAGTTTGTCGATCAGTTTTACAATCGGACAAACTGCGGCTATGGGGAAGGTCTCAGACGCTTCCCTGCTTGCCTAGCAGCGCTTGGGAAAATGTTTATCCCAACATTGCAGGAGAACGGAGCCCCGCTCTCCTGAAGTTGTAGCTGGCCGGATCCCCAGGAGCTGATTGAAGCAAGGGTAGCTTCTGTAGAAAATCGCTGAATAAAACACTAACTCTTTCAGAGACACAGCTTGTGACTTAAAGAAGCTGAGTCAAAGCTGGGGATTCTCCGGGGGCTGGCTTTTTATATACAAGTACAGACTCAGCTTAATGACATCATAAGGAGTCTACCCACCCTGGGCTCTCGCTGCAACATGGAGGAGAATTCAATAAATCCACTGTCACAAAAAGTTGTTATCACCATTATTGCTACTATACCAAAAGATGCAATGCCACACACCTCTGTTGCTTCCAGGCTTCCTCAACACTGTTTTGGTATCAGACTTATCTGTAAAAACAGTACTTAATTCTTCATTCTGATTTTTTTTTTCAAAGAACTCAGGAAGATTTCATCTTAATTAATTCACTGACAGATAAAGGTGGAAATTTTGCTTATTCGGTTGCCAAGATTCTGGAACATAATCTTGAATTTTTTTGATATTAAGCCTATTTAAAGAAAATCCATGAAGGAGATGACTTTCTGGACAAATCTTGGAAGCTTGGTGTTCCCCTTTATTAGAGGTTGCCTAGTTTCATGCTCTAGACCGAGACTATGACAACTGACCCATGGGGGACCACTGACAACTGAATAGGTTACTGATACCTTATTTCAACACTAGCAACAGGTGAATATTACTAGCTTGCATAATGTTGTTATTCAGATATTACAGAAAATGGGTCAAGTCCTCCATTCCTGCTCCTCCAGCTTCTCCTTTTATTCTTTAGGATTTCTACTAGAAAGTTTAATGGAACTTTTTTGTCTATTTTAAAAATAGATTTTATTAAAGGTCTTGCAAAGAACGTAAAAACTAACACAAACTAATAAGAATTTTAAAAAAGGAAGGAAGGAAGGAAGATGAAAAAGTGAAAAAAAGAACCAAAAGACAGAAGGGGGGAAAACTTCCAATTTCTTCTGCAGCAAATACTCTTACGCTGTATTTAGAAATTTTCCATGGCTCATATTGAAGTGGTTTTGTTTCTTGGATTTTTGACATATGAAGATGTCTAGTGGGCCATTCAAATCACAGGCAACAATGATCCCATAGTGGACAATTGTGGCAACAATATTTGGAAATATGTCTGGCTGTCCTGATGTTAGTAATGACACTTTTAGGAGCCTAGACTGAAGTTACATTAAGTTTGTATCACGGTTATTGTATCATACAATTTATGATTGTGTAAAACCACATGCTATCCATAACAGTTATTTCAATTGGTTACTGATGTCCTAGTCATATTACAGCTTGAGTACTGCAATATGATGCACACTGTGGTATCTTTGAAAACTACTTCTTGGATGGTTCAGAATGCAGCACTGCAGGCAGAGATGCATATGCCCATGTGACACCTGTGCTTTGAGAACTAAACTAGTGGCTAGTATGCTTCCAGGAATGACTTGAGGTATCGGTTAGCACTTCTATAGCCCAACATGGCACAGTTCAAAGCTATATAAGGGACCATTAGTATCTGCCCAGTCACTATAATAAGGTTATAACAATGTTGATATGCTCCAAATTCCTTCAATTAAGCAGTATTATTTGTTGGGCTGCCGAAAGTATGCCTTCTTTTTTGTGGCCCATGCCACAAAGATCATCTTGAAAATCTATGTGCCTGAAATCATCTTGAAAATCTATCTACCTTTCACCTATAAAGCTTGAAGATCTGGTTGTTCTCCTAGGTCTTGGATTAAGATGCAGGGAGTGTTTTGTTTGATGTGATGTTGTCTATTTTTGTACAATATCTGACCCCACTTTTTCTTTTGTAATATTTTTACTATTTAGTATATTATGAGTTTGTGTATGTAATTAAAGAGACAGATAGGCGGTACTATCAAAGCAGAAAATCACATAAATAAATGCATAAATAATGCATATATTCATAACAAATTTAAATATATTGGGTAAAATACTTAGCTACTGACAAGGATAATCTGCACCATCTTTTAAAACTATTTAAAAGGTAGTTTAGTTTCCCTTCTTTACTGTTCTTTACTGTTCCTTGTTCATGGGATTTTTCAATATCAGTTTTAACAGTTTTGAGTGAGGATATGCAAGAAATGAGCTTTTCTTTTATTCTTAAAATATTGCTATAGAAAGAATTGGAAACACTCAAAAATAAGTTGCAAAGAAAACTGAATATTTTTAATAACCAATCTCAGTTCTAACAAACAATGTTTCTATAGGAGTTACTAAAAATGGGAACATCAATAAATCTGGTTGCTGTTATTCTGTTTCTACTTTTAAATGTTTCACATGTACAGTATTTTCTTTTCAGGATTTTATTTTGAATATTTCCAACAACCCTTCATATAATCTGGGGATATACTTTATTTGAAGCACAGCTCAGCATAATGAAATCTTATGTTTTATTTATCACATTTAGAAATCGTCCAATAACTTCCCTGTACATTTGTTTTTGTGCTTGTTTTATAATGAAGAATTTTGTTTGTGTAAGTATGACTGGTGTTAATCTAGCACCATGCATCACTATATGGGTAGTACAAATAAATAATCATCATTGATCCAGATACATGAAATGTCTGTATCTATTGGGTTATACATAGGTTCTGGATATAAATATCTTGCCTTAACAGAAGAGAGTATTTACTCTAGTTTTTATTATTCTGGCTTCAGCAGAAAGTATCACCTATTTCTGAGCCAAATCAGAGAAATTAAACAAGATCACATTTGATTAGTACAATACAAGGACTGAGGATTTCCAAAAAATTCCAAGGCTGTTGATGAAACTCCTTTATCAGAGCAGACTTTCTGAAGACAACATTTTAGCAATCTTTGTGAAAACAGCATTGAAAGCAAACTGAATTTGTGTGTTTTTCCCAATTGAAAAGATCACACCAGCATGCTATTGAATTGGAAAGGTTGAGGAACTGTGTGGGAAGATGTTTTTAAGTGATGCATGAAACACTAAGCAGAAACTGGGAGCAAGAATATTTCTTGCAAATATTTCCTCTGATGGGAAAACAAATGCTAATCAGCACAACCTATTTGTTGTAAACTTATTTTATTCCTAAAGAGAAAGAAAATTGCAAACAGGTTTTCTTTAAAAAAAAATGAACCACCAGAACTTTTCAAAAATGCAGCATTAACAAAACTTTCATATTGTGTAACTGACAAGGATGCATTCAGAATAAATTTTAGGATTAAGTTAGCTTGGTAGACCTCCATCAATTAATTTATTTTGTGTAGCAAAATGCTATTATCAATTTGTTCTCAATGTCTCTATTTCAATAAATTAAGTTGTACAAGATGTTTACTTTTAAAAACTTTATGGAACTAATTATTACTACTTTTCCCATTCCACCAACAAATTTTTTAATCTGCTTTATATTCTCCATTTTCCTTCAGGCTGCTAAACATTATTTTCATGAATGGTCAGGATTCTAGTAAAGCACATCTTCCTAATGGGCATTAAGCAACAAAAACTAATCCAGATGTTTCCAATAACACCACAGGGCACATGTGAGAGGCTGACTGTTAAGGAACAACATGAACAGGTTTCTTCTTTTGTGGCTTGAATATTGGACAATACTTAAGATTAGCTTTGTATTGATAAAAAAGTGGACACAGAATAACAAGTTGGAACTTGGAAGTCTTCTGGTCCAACTCTGCTCAGGCAGGAAACCCTATATCATTTCAGACAACATTCAGATTGGACAACATTCAGTTGTCCAATCTATTCTTAAAAAATCTCCAGTATTGGAGCATCCATAACTTCTAGGGACAAGTCTTTCCACTAATTAATTGTTCTAATGATTAGAACTATTTTTTCTAATTCCTCCTTGGTTCTAGATTGGAACTCTCCTTGATTAGTTTGCATCTTGCCTTTTTGTCCTGCCTTCAAGTGCTTTGGAGAATAAATTGACCTCCTCTTCTTTGTAGCAGCCTGGGGTGGGATAATACCAGTTCTGCCCGGCTCTATAGAACTGGTAGCTCTGAAGAGCATCAGACACCAAACCGGTTCTGTGTTGCTGCTGTTTGGCCCACTTGCCTGCCCGGGCTCTTACCTGTCCTTTCTTTCCTGCTTTTTCAACCTCAGCTACTTTGCGTGGCACAGCTGAGGTTGACAAAGCAGGAAAAAGAGATGTTTCAAATGCTGCACACCTGCACGCAGCGCTTTCCAGCTGTCCGGGAGGCACAGCTTAAGGTTTTTTACATGCGCAGGCAGCAAAATGTAGTCACCAAACCGGTAGTAACACCAATTGAATCCCATCCCTGGTGGCAGCCCCTTAGATATTGGAACACTGTTACATAAAATATCAGATATGTAATTTGCAGTTTTACTGTCTTGCTGCTGAATGCAGATTCCTTTTAAGTCTCCGTAATGGACAGAATTTGTCATTTATGAAGTAACTATAACTGTTGGTTTTCCACATGCTGATGCTCATAAAAAAAAAAAATAAATAAAGAGACTACAGGTAGTCCTTGACTGAGCCATAATTGAGCCCAAAATTTCTGCTGCTAAGTGGGACATTTGTTGTGAATTTTGTCCTATTTTATGACCTTTCTTGCCACAGTTGTTAAGTGAATCACTGCAGTTGTTAAATTAGTAACACAGTTGTTAAGTTAATCTGGCTTCCTCATTAGACTTTGCTTATCATGAGGTCGCAAAAGGGGATCACACGACCTTGAAACACTGCAATGGTCATAAATATGAGTCAGTTGCCAAGTATCTGACTGTGAATTGATCACATGACCATGAGGATGCTACAATGGTCATAAATGTAAAAGTCATTTACCTGGTCACAAATCACTTTTTTCAATGTTGTTGTAATTTCAAACAATCACTAAACGAACTGTTTTAAGTTGAGGACAATCTGCAATGCCCAACTCTGATGGTTTGTGATTGTACATCCAATTAAAATTGCCCACAGATTTTCTTTACAAATCAAAATTCTGTGCCTTAGAGACCCATTATTCCCAATTAAAAGAAAGCAGTATCCATCAAAGATTATGAAAATATACTTTCTGCATACTGAATGTGTTCATTAGAAGCAGATTTAAGATTCCTCATCTGTTTCAAAACTGTTATCTAACCAAAGAGGAATAATAACAATGGATGGGAATAAATAAAACTAATGAGACATATAAACAGAATTAATCACTGAAGAATTCTTGGGTTCAGTCATCATTAGACCTGGTTATGTCCTGATAATAACTGCCTGCTCCTCAGAGCATTTTGAAAGTTTTTGGGTAAGGTAATAGAATGTGAGTAACTGAAAGCAGTAAGCCAATGAGGACTTTTATGGCTCTACCATAAAACTTCAGGTGGTAGAGGGAAAAAAAATACTGTGGATTTTCCTTTTCCTTTGAGGTTTTATGAACCCAAGTATAAATCTATATTCTGATACTCTGTAAATCATTTGACTACATGGAAAGTTGAAGAGACTAACATAATACTCATGTAGTACATACAAGTAGAAATTTGTCATAGCAAGAATGTATTTTGATAATACGAATAGCATTCTCTTGTGAAGCTTTTAGAAGAGATTCACCCCAAACTCCCAAATTTCATTTCAGCAATAATACTCAATACTGCAACATTTAATATATAAAATGTCCTGATGTACAGTACAAAACTAGGAAAGGCACTGAAAAAAGAACTGTGAATTGTGAATTACCTGCCCAGTTCCATAAACAATCCTCAGAAATTGTACAAATTGCTACAATAAATGAAATGAGCATTGGAGTGTTTACATTCTGATGTATAAAATACTAAAAGCTATGCATGTTTTAAAAAAGTATAAAAAGCATGTAGAATCAGACTAAGACTAATTGAACCGAGAGGTTTCCTCATGCACAAATAAAAAAGGTAGAAAATGTTCTCTATACACTTCCATAGTTACAAGTGGAAATAATTCTGATTACAATGAAATACTTCTGATGCCAAGAAGGAATCCATCATATTATAGAATTTCTAGATCATATATACAAAAATCCTTTTTCTTTAATAGGTACGTTAAGCGAAAATATTGGCACATGCAGCTTTTTTCATCAGAATATTTTTTTACTGGACAGTAAAAAGGCCCAGAAGTACTAAAATAAGCCAAACCTGTCATGTCCATAGAAAGCAGTATCCATCAAAGCAGTATCCATAACTGGAGATAGCCTTAATAAATAAATCTCAAATCTTTGGCTCTACCCACTTTTGCTCTAGGCATGCCAACGAAGCCTCAACTGATTGGTCCAGCATGGCATATAACATTTGTATGGACAAATTCCAAATTCCATTTTAGCTTTCTCCTTTGTTTCTGGAATCAAATCTGTCCTACTATGCAGAAAACCAAACTCTCCTTTAGTTAGGCATCAAATATGTTAATGTTTTAATCCTTATTTCAAAGAAGTTATACATAAGGTAAATGTACACAAATCCCTTGTTCACAGGCCACCTGCAGATACAAAACATCTGGGCCTCATTTCATTTGTTTAAAAATAATCCTTCTTTCTGTATCTTCCAGTACATTAGATTCACTTGGAGAGACCCCCACGGCAAGATTGAATATACTAAATTATACAAAAAAACCCCAAACTGTTTCTTCTGTCCTCTCTACTTCATAAAACTGGTTTTCTTTAAATATTTATGCAGATTTAGCATTGCTGAATATAACTGATTTTAACTCTTTGTTGGTCTTTTAAGATATTGATGAAAACCATTGTATAGGCAGACTTTATAATGCTCTGAATTATGATTTATAGCTAACTATGTTGTTTGGCTTCTCTAATTAACCATGATAATGCAGGTTATATCTTTCCATGACCTGCAAACCCATTAACTGAATCATCAGGAAGAAAGGTATAAAGTATACCTTAATTGGCTCCCAGCCTAAAGTAATGCATCACCTACCTAAATCCATTTCAAATAGTGGAGTCATATCCTCTTTCTTAGATTAATCTTATTTATTTGTAACTTCTGAAAAATATTCACATATATGAAAGTACACAAAAATCAAACTCAAATTCTTAGCAAATTAAGAGATTTTTCAGAAAAAACTAATTCTTTCCAGCTTTATACTGCCATACCCACTGCAAAACAGCAGTACATGCTCTGAAAATGGAGATCCAAACTACCTCTCAGGCATCTTGGCTAAGTGGCTTCCAACTCCTCAAAAAGTTTCCACTCACCTAAATTAAGTTCTTAAATATCTGAGCTCTTCTTATCAACAGGATATGTTTAATATGTAATTTACGCATAACCGTTTGTACTTGAAAGCTCCTTTCTTTTCCACAGTGGAAAACAGAAGCATTTTTTCCTTCTGTTCTAACAACCTTTTAAATAAAGAAAATATTAATGCATTATCTCAAGTTTTTTTTTATACTTAAATTAAATAGACTTCTTCTTCCAGGTCGCCCTCAAGTTTTTATTTGTGCCTCAATTTTCAATTCAATTTTTTTCTATTTATTGCCATCTTTCTAGAACTGGATTATGAGGAAGGAAGACTGGATTATCACCCCTCAGTGTTTATACAACAACTTATCATTCACTTAGTCATGGCTTGTTCAATCTCATTTTCTGGATTTAGATCAGGGGTGTCAAACTCAAGGCCTGGGGGCCGTATCCGGCCTGCGGGGTGCTTAGATCTGCTTAGACCATGGGGCCACCCTGGAAAAAGCGAAGGACTAGCCCATGGTGCCTCTGCCAGTGAAAATGGAGCCAGGGGGGACATGTGAAGCCCACCCAATCTCCATTTTCACTGACAGAGGGCTGCAGACCATCGCAGCCAAAAACAGGAGCCCATTTTTGCTTGCAGAGTGCTCCGGCCACCACAGGTGCCCCCGACATGAGTGACATCATGATGGCCATGCCCACCCTGGCCCCCGAGGTCAAACACCATGACTTACTGTATGTTAAGTGGTGATGTGGCCCTTAATGAAATCGAGTTTGACAAATCTGGTTTAGATGATATACTGGGCAAACAAAAAACACAAACTACTTGACTAAAATGTGATTGGATAATTGGTAGTTATATGGTGTGTGAATTTAGCTAGTGAAAATTGGTTTCTTGCCTGTCATTAGTCTACTCTCCCAAAATAATAGTTTGCAATAAAATCTTCCTTCTTATTCTGTAATACAACAGAATATATATCACTCAAGGCTGAATCTGGCCTTGATTGAGTGTTTGAACAGAATTCATTATCTAAGTAACATCATAAATAAAAATGGCTGTGAGGTATGCTCCTTCACTAGCCAGTATTGGTTAGGGGTGAGGTTTTCTCCTTGGTAATCCCTTGATTATTGTTTTTTGCTTGATTGTTTTTCTGGTGTTTAACCATGCTTATCTGGGTGTTGGCTGCTGGAAAAGATTTGTTATGGTCTTTTTGTTTCCTTCTTAATTATTTTTATTGTCTCTATGTCTGTTGATGGCTGATTTATCTAAATGTCAAGCTTCCAGGAATTCTCTAGAATTTTTAGATTTAGTTTTGCTTATATAACTCTCACAATTTTTCAGTTGAAACTATGTTTATGTGTTGTGAAACACATCTTTGGACTGCTGGTTGGTGTTCATGGATACACTCTTACATTAAATGTTGCAAATTGCTCCTGTTTTTTGTGATGTAGGGTAAATGGAACCTGTTGATGTTTAACTGTGAAGAGGAACCAATGTTAGACAGAGAGTAGTGAGGGACATATATTGAGGTGACACAGTATGAAGGAATTGGAAGGGAGGAGTTAAGAAAAAGAAAGCAGTTTTGTATGCAGAGAACTCACGTGTTAGGAGTATTATTACAAAATATGACATTTTTCTTCTTGGGTCTTTTGATTCACTTAAAAATGTTTTGGAAAGTTTTATTTGGTTTGCTATGGTGATGCTGTATGCAATAAGCTATTGAATGTTTTTGTGTATAGTGTTGATCTTTTCATAGCTTCTATCTTGGTTCTGCTGGATTAAGTTGTAAGGCAGTTTTTAAATAAAATCGTGTAGATATCAATTTTGTTGGAAGATAATGTACTGTCAGTGGTGGCTAACTTTTTTTGGTTCCCATGCCGAAAATTGCGTGCGCGCTTGCGTGCCAGCACCTAGAAGGCAATATATGCTGGGCCCCCTCATGCCCCATGTGCATGCAGACGTGACCCCCTGCATGTGTGGCACATCTCTGCGCATGTGCATGTCTCCTGTGCCCCACCCCCAGGCATGCGTGCCAGGTACCCATCAATCAGCTGTCGGGCGGCGGTGCACATGCACATGCACATGCACATGCACAGTGGGGCTCTTCTGGGTGACCTCTTGCGTGCTGGCAGAAGTGGCTCTGCGTGCCACTTCCAGCACACGTGCCATAGGTTCGCCATCACAGGCAGAGGTGATCCGTTACCTTTTTCTCAGGTTCTGCAGTGCACCTCCTCCTGTAGGAGGTTGGTTGTTACTTTGATAATGGAGCACTCAGTTAGGGTGGGTTTTTCAACACACTTGCATTTCAAATTTACTGCCATTTCCTCTATTGATTAGGAGCTCCAGGAAGGGCAGTGAACAGTTGTTTATTTCTCTCCTTGTGAATATTATTGTTCCGAAGACATTGTTCCTGTTTCATGTAAGTTCTCTAGTTGCTTCTTTTTTTATTATAAGGGTATTGTCTACATACCAGATCCATACTTTGGGTTGCATGTGTGGGAGTGCTATAGTTCATAGATGCTGCATTAGGATCTCTGCTTTGAATTCTCAGAATATTGATCCCATGGGTATCTCTCTGATTTATTGGTTCTTAAATTTTTTGAGGGATGCTCTATCATCTGCTTTGATTTGACTCTGATTCTGCATTCTTCCACTCTGTGGTATGACCATCTGCCTTACCTTTTCCTGAACCTCTGTGCCAAGTCCTGTTGTTTTAAATGCTGCTTCTAAGACAGATTAGCATTGTCTATATTCTAGATGAGAAATTTCTGGAGGATACTGTGTTTTGTGGTGGATAGTGCTTGATTGGACATTTGGCTACCTATTTGCAGCCTACACCCAGATAGCAGGGATTAACACTAGACAAATAATTAAGCAGAAAACTACCTTAATCAAGGAACTATCAGGAGGAAAACACACCTTCACAAATACTGGCAGGGCAAGCTTCTGTATATAAACAGGGAGCAAAACTCACATTCACATGCCCTGATGTTATCTAGTTGAGTAATGAAACATCTGTAAGCAAATCTCAGAATACAAGGACTCCACAATCTTCCTATTGCTTATCAAAGTATTGTAAAAATTCAGTTTTAACAGATATTGGGTACATAGTGCATCCAGCAGAATAAATTCTAAAACGGCTGATATGACACTCAATTGTAGAAGTTAGTTTCTAAATTATTTTGCCAGTATTAACATTATGTTTAATACAGCTTTTTCAGGCTAGAAGGATGACAATCACCAAACAGACATTACTTAATATATTTTCAGAAGGAGCTACTACCAGGGCTGGGCAAATGTCAAAAATAGCTTGGCAGAAGTGCTTTAGAACAGCAGCATTTCTCTGGTATTTATTAAATAAGCCTGTCTTTTTATAAACTTCTGGAAAAAAAGTTGTGAAATATAAGAATCATGTTATGAATCCATTCCTTAAACCTGTGGCATCTTGTTTCATGTTTACATGGGAAAAGACATATATATAATCCTCATTTAGCCAGCACAATTGGGATTGGAAACTTGGTTGTTAAGTGAAGTGGTCATTAAATGAAACTGTGACCGTGGTTATAATCTTATCCCTTCCGAGATATGGCGGCGCGTGCAGATGCAGCGGCTACTCGCTCCCCTGATAGTGCGATGTTTATGTGTTCTTCGTTGTGTATGTATAAGTGTTCGTCGCGTCCCTGTGTTTCTAGGCTAACATACAGCCGTAAGAGACTTTTAGATGTCAGTAGAACGGGTCTTATCGAGTTAGACCTGGCGTGCGTGGAGATGCTACGGAGCTACGGTCTTTTCCAGCGGCTCCAGCGGCCTGCTATGCCGCCGACCCCTACGGGAGTTACACGCCCGCTTTGGACGCGCCGCAGGCGGTGCTCGAGAAGGAGGAAGCGAGGCAAGCGTGGAGGTGTCCGAGCGAGGTTAGCGGCTAATCCAAACAAGCCAGCTATTCCTTCCATCCTACTTGCTAACGTACGCTCTTTGGACAATAAACTGGATCACATACGACTTTTGCGAGCATCCCAGCAGTCCGTGAGAGAATGTTGTGTTTTTGTTTTCACTGAGTCATGGCTCAACGACGGCGTCCCGGATTCCGCCATCCAGCTTGAGCAACTAACATGCTATCGGGCTGATAGGACTCTCACTGGGAGAGGTAAGACCCGCGGCGGCGGGATCTGTGTTTATATTAAAGACGCCTGGTGCCAGGACACAGTAGTGTTACGAAAACACTGTTCAGCCCTTGTAGAGTTTATGTTACTTAAGTGTCGGCCTTTCTATCTGCCGAGGGAGTTTACAGCCGTCTTGCTAGCCGCTGTTTACATCCCTCCCTCCTCCAACAACAAGGACAGGGAGGGGGCTCTGTGGGAGCTGAACAGTGCTATCGGTGAACAACAGATAGCACATCCAGACGGGTTTCTCATTGTGGCGGGGGATTTTAATCATGCAAATCTTAAGTCGGTGTGTCCACAGTTATACCAGCACATTGACTTTCCTACAAGGGGAGTCAACACACTGGACCTTGTTTATACTACTCAGCGTGGAGCCTACAAAGCCTCCCCTCTCCCCCATTTGGGTGCTTCTGATCATATTGCAGTTATGCTAATGCCGGCGTATAGACCAAAGATTAAACTCAATAAACCGGTTCAGAAACAAATTAGGGTGTGGCCAGAAGGTGCTTCCTCTGTGCTCCAGGACTGTTTTGGAACTACAGCCTGGGACATGTTCAAAGAGGCAGCCACCTTTAATGGCCACACTGACATTGAGGAATACACAGAGACTGTTACTGCCTACATCACCAAGTGTATTGATGATGTCACGGAAACAAGGACTATTACTGTACGGGCCAATCAAAAGCCTTGGCTCACAGGAGAAGTCTACAGGCTACTGCGGGCCCGGAATGCCGCCTTTAGAGCAGGTGATGATGTTGGCCTGAGAACAGCCAGGGCTAACTTGGACCGGGGTATCAAAGAGGCAAAGAGGCAGTATACCAGGAAGATAGCCCATCATTTCAGTGACAGCAGAGATACCAGGAGCCTGTGGCAAGGTCTTCAGACCATCACGGACTACAAACCCCGGCCTCGGACCTGTGATAATGACATCACTCTGCTGAACAATCTGAATGATTTCTTCGGTCGTTTTGAGGCACAGAACGGCACTCCTGCACGAAAGTCCGTACTTCCACCTGGCGACCATGTGCTGCGCCTGTCTCCAGCCAGCGTGAGACGATCCTTTTCCAGGATTAGTGCCCGCAAGGCTGCGGGGCCGGACAACATTCCTGGTCGCGTACTAAAGGACTGTGCAGAGGAACTCATGGATGTCTTTACAGACATCTTTAACATCTCTCTGAGCCAGGCTGCGGTTCCTACATGCTTCAAACTAACTACCATCATTCCAATACCCAAGAAGGCTTCCCCTTCCTGTTTTAATGACTACCGCCCTGTTGCACTGACTCCCATCATCATGAAGTGTTTTGAGCGGTTAGTCATGCAGTATATTAAATCCATCCTTCCTCCTACCTTGGATCCCTTCCAGTTTGCATATCGGGCCAACAGGTCCACCGATGATGCTATTTCTACTGCCCTTCATTCAGCTCTCACCCATCTGGACACTAAGGACTCACATGTCAGAATGCTGTTTATAGACTTTAGCTCAGCGTTCAACACCATTATCCCCCAGCAGCTTATACGGAAACTGGATCGGCTGGGTGTGAATACCTCATTGTGCAACTGGTTGTTGGACTTCCTGACTGGGAGACCTCAGACAGTCCGGGTTGGCGGCAACTCATCGGGAACTATTATTTTGAATACGGGGGCCCCCCAGGGATGTGTGCTCAGCCCTCTACTTTTCACTCTGCTGACCCATGACTGCACACCTAAGCATGGTACCAACATCTTCGTTAAGTTTGCGGATGACACAACTGTTGTTGGTCTCATCCATAATAACAACGAGTCTAACTATAGGGATGAGGTGAGCCAGCTCACCACATGGTGTGGTGTTAACAACCTTTCTCTTAATGTTGATAAAACTAAGGAGATCATTATCGACTTCAGGAGAGCACGTACCCAGCACCCTCCTCTGTCCATTAACGGTACAGTTGTGGAAAGAGTGAGCAGCACTAAATTTCTGGGCGTGCACATTACAGAAGATCTTACCTGGAGTATCAACACCACATCACTTTACAAGAAAGCACAACAACGTCTTCACTTTCTCCGCAGACTGAGAAACGCCAGAGCCCCTACCCCTATCATGCTCTCTTTTTATCGTGGGATTATTGAGAGCATCCTGACCAGCTGCCTCACTGTGTGGTATGGCAGCTGCACAGCATTCTGCCGTAAGACCTTGCAGCGCACAGTGAGAGCAGCTGAGAAGATTATTGGTGTCCCCCTCCCACCCATTCACAATAGTTATAATACACGCCTGACCCGTAAAGCTATTCAGATCTCAGGCGATGTCTCCCACCCCACACACAGCTACTTCAGCCTCATGCCATCAGGCAGGAGACTGAGGTGCCTTCGGGCTAGGACTTGTAGATTAAGGGACAGCTTTGTCCATCAGGCTGTCAGGCAGTTAAATTCCCTGCCAGTTCTCCCCCCTAGTCTGTTTCCGTTGTCTTCGCATTAATACTATATACATACATGAACATTCATTGTGTTTTAATTGCTGCTTTTCCCATGCACTTTAGCACTCACAGTACTTTTAATGTTTTAACTTTTATCCTGCATTTCTATTGCCCTCGAATCTGCTGCACTAGGGTTACTGTTAGTGTTTTATTGTATTTTATTGTTCATTGTATTTTTTTATTGTTTTTATTGTTTTTATTGTTCTACTGTATTTTATTGTATTGTTGTTACTTTTTTTACTGTACTGTGGGAGAGTGGGAACGTAATTTCATTCCTATATATGATTTGCTTGTCATGTATGGAGTGACAATAAAGGAACCTTGACCTTGACCTTGACCTTATTTCAACTTTCCTTTGCTTTACAGATCTGTGAAGATCATAAATAAACTGAAGTTACTTTTTCATTATTGCAAATAGTCATTGGATAAGGCAGTTCTATATTGGGTTTAATGAATAACATACAGTAGAATAGAATAGGCCAAGTGTGATTGGACACACAAGGAATTTATCTTGGTGCATATGCTTAACATACAGTAAGTGGTGGACTATTTGTATTCATGTGAACTCCAAAGTATTTGTGGTTTAGAAAATTTGAAGTGTACAAGAACATGAAAGATAAGAACTGAAGGGCCTAAGTGGCCCATCCCAACTTTGATTCTAAGATGAACAGAAGGCACCAAGTGCAAGGATGGGGAATTTATGGTGCTCAAGAAATTCTCAACCTACAATAATAACAATAATATGGGAAGTACTAAACTGGTGGATAAAAATGCCAAATCCAGTCTGAACATCTGATTTGACTATTGCTGAACCATAATAATTTGTTGGCTGAGACTGCTGAAAATCTCCATAGAATTTCGATTAAAAGTTTCTCATGCTTGATTTGTGGTGAGCAGAAGACATATCAATGCTTATTCCTGCATTGTTGCTCTGCATTTGCTTTTGTTCTGACCCAAGCCTTGTTCAAATTAAACAAACACAAACTGTGTATAAAAGCAAACCTTTTTTAATGCGGCTGTAACTGTAACTAAAAGGAATTTACAGTGAAACTTTAACAAGATTCTCCAAAGATATATCCTAACTGACACTTGGCAACAAAAAATAGAACCCCAGGAAGAGAAAGTGGAAAAAAGAAGCAAGAAGAAACAGCCTTGGATTATTTAGATTACTTGGTGATTTTTGGTTTGACTAAAACTAATCAGGTGGTTGTTTAAAAGTGTTTAAAATGGCATCACTCTTAGAAGAACTGAAAATGGAACTTTAAAAAATGGAAAGAAGATGCACAAGAAGGCAGAGGTTCTTTTGGGTTTGTATTTCAATTCTTAGATATGGAGATCTGGAACTATGAGAAACAACAAGAAACGCTTGCAGAAGAAGATTGGGACAAAGAAGAAGCCATCTTTAATGATCAAATAATTTTAAGTGGGGGAAAAAAAGGAAAGGGGGAAAAGAGAGTGAAAGGTTTAAGACTAGAAAAAAAGAAGAATAGTTTGAAAGATAAGTATAATATTAGAAAGCAACAGAAGAAGGGATTACAGATGAGAGAATTAGAAGTAGAGAGATGAGGGGGTAAAAGGGGGAGGGAGAAGAAGAGGGGGAAGAAGGTAAGGAAAAGAAGTTGTAAAAGACAGAAACAAGATATAGAGAAACAGGGAAAAGATATAAGGATTGAAACCATAAGCCTGTTTAGAGATAATGGGTGAAAATTTAATTGTAAAAGGGATTCTGCAAAGGTACATAAGATAGCATTGTTATATTACAAATAGAAATAATTTTAGAAAATATGACTAAAATGATGGATAAAATATTCACTGTAATGTAGTGGAATGTTTGTTAATTAATAAATGAATTAAAGTGAATGAGATAATTAAATTAGGAAAGGATGGGAACATTTTAATTATTATTAATAATTTATAAAAATATAAGTGAGAAATATGGGGAAAAAAATTATGGAAAGTTTATAAGTGTTCCCAAGGAAGTATGATATTTAATTGAAAAGAAATGTTAAAGATGTTAAAATTTTAATGAATATTAATGATAGAATTGAATTGGAATAGAATGTGTGATTTATTTACATATATATATAAAATCTTTTCTTGTTAAGAATATAGTGTGTATTTTAAGAATGTACTAAGCAGAATTCGATTGGAAGTTATGTATTATATTGAATGCTATAATCTTAAAGGTATACATTGAAGCTTAAATAAGAGTTTGAATGGATAAAATTAAGAGATATAAAGGAGTCATGCTCCAATTAGTAACTACAGGGGAAAATTTGTTTAATAAGAAAAGATATGAAATTGCAACAGGACAGACAAAAGTATAAATATAATGATTTGAATTGATGAGATAATTAAAATAAAGTTGAGAAAATTAAAAGAGGGGAAAAACTATGTAGAAAATATAAAACAGTAATAAGATATGGAATAGAACATAAAAATGAGCATGAAATTGAGTGTGTGTCTTTATGAAGAAATGATAACCTGGGACCATGCTATTTCCCCAAAAAGATGTTTCATTTGTATTTTGTTTTTGTGAAAACCGAAATAAAATTTTCAAAATAATAATAATATAACGTTTACCATGTTAGCCAAAGAGGCCAAGTACCGCCAAAATTGTACTTCAAATTAGAAAAACTTTCATAACCTAAAGTCAACATTACCTTAGATTAATGTTGAGGCACCTTCATTGGTAAGGATATCAGTGATAAAATAAAATATTTTAAAATAAGGAAGATTTACAGTAGATTATTCCTTTAATTAAACTGGTGGGCCGGGGGTGGAGGGAAATCATCCATGTTTCTACTATGCTGCTTTTCTTCCAGGCTCACTTTAAAAATCAGAAAAGACGGCACTCTGTCATATGTGTGGACACAAATAAGAAATTGCAAAATCTACTCTTAATGTAATACTAGGCATACAGAAAGCCTGAAACAGGAATAATGAAGGCTCTTCAACATATAGCATATTGCATCTGTCTAGTCCAGTCAGAAATGTCAATGATACATTAACTTCAGAAAATACATATGTTAAAAAGTATAAATTAATTGCCTTAATTTATTCCTGACAATACATTGAAAAAGCAAAAAGTCATATTTTAATGTTGATTTTAAAGAATATATTTTAATTTTAATAAAATGGTCTCAATAAAAAATAGTTTAGTTCCCAATTACAGAATACAGTGCTTCCAGTTCAGCAAACCCCATACTTTCTTTTCTTTCTTTTTTTTTTTTGCAGAAAATCTAATCCCTAATAGCTTTGTTATGGTTGTCATCTGCCTGTGAATTTTCCATAGTACAAAGAAACATTAATGTACAGAAGAACTGCTTGTCTTTCTCACCCTTACCCACATTCTAATTCACCTTTTGTTCCAAAGAATTTAAATTAACTGGATCCATTGGGATATATGTTATATAAAGTCAACTGTGTCTAATCTAAAGCCAGGGCTCTTCTAAAAGTGAAAAATAACGAGTAGACAAATTATTCTCAAATTATATTTTCAGGACTCTATATTAACACATATCATTCCTTATCTATGGCTATTGCCCCACAACATTCTTAACTCAGCTAGTATTAGTGTAGGATTTTTTTTAATTAATTGACCAGGTTAATTAAACCTGAGCAGATTAGACCTAGCCTTAAATTGACCAATCTTGCCTAGGATTAAATTCATTCCTCATTAGATGACAATGAAGTTAATGAATTCTTAAATCCTCCTGAAATTGAAAGTCATAGAGAGGCCTGTGAAAATGGGCCCTCTCTAGGCACTCCTTCTTTATGGCAGCCAAAATCAAAAGTAGATGAGAGACGTATCACTCTCTGCCCTCAACTTATACCACTATTATACAGTATTGCAATTCTCTTCCCACCGAACATTCCACTACAAACATTTTTCTTGTTTCTTTTTTGTTGTTGTTATTTTGGCTTTCAGAAAAAGCCCCTATGTTAGAATGAGTGTCAACCCACTTCAATTGATTGTTGGCTGCTTGGCTTTTGAAGGTGTCTTCTTTTCTCCTGGTTGCTTCTGAAGGCTATGTAGTGGGAAATTTATGCAATTGGTTGGCCACTGTGAGAGCTGGACTAAGTGGACCAGGTCCAATCCAGAAGAACAATGCTTATGTTGCATACCATAGGATAAACCATGTCTATGAAGTCACTGAAATAATTTGCAACCACACTAATATGTATGGAACTCTGAAAAAATACCAAAGCCTTATGGGAAACTTCTTAAGACTATGTGCCATAGTAAATTGAACTAGTGACACTGTGACACAAGCTGTTTGCTCTATGGCAAGTTGGCTGCCTGGATCATTCAGGCTTCAGAAAGCAAATATCACGGAAAAGGATGGTGATGATGATTCTGATCCTTTCTATTTTGTTTTTAACATACTACAGAATGAACCAGAGAGACCTTTTGTCAGAAGCATTTTTAAAGCAGGCTCAAAATGTAACAGCATTGCTGATACAAACATTTTTAAGGAACAGACAGCTTGCCAATATTTGGTAATGTGGCTAACTTCCCATGATCTTCCAGCTATCCACTTACAAAGAATTCAACAGAGTGGTGATGATTTTGAACACTGGAAAAATACATTAAGTTCTTGGAACTAAGCAACGTGTTCACAGATTTTTCTGCTCCTTGGAATCTTTCACTTCTCCAGGACTTTTAGTATTTAACAGCAGCTGACCATTGCATCATCCTGTTCAGCGGAGAAACAAAATTCACTTCTGGGTTTGGAGAATACTGGAGATAGACTTATTTAATCAACAAAATTAAATTAAAAGCAATGTGTTTTTATCATGTCCCACAGGTTCCATTTTAACTGTTGAGATGGAACCAAATGTAGCTGCTGGAACTCTGCAAACACATACAATTCTTCTTTTTGAAGATGGACAAATCAGATCAGAAAAGAGATTAGATTCCTATCATTACAAAATTACTGTATATTCAATGTATCTCAAGACACATTCAAATAGAAAGTATTTCATGCTAATTAAAGCTTAAACAGTCTTGGCTTGGTTTTATTGTATTGTTCTAAAGTGGGTTTTTTTCTAGCTTCAAATATCATGCTAATCGGAGGGGGGGGCTTAACTTTTTTTAGTCTGATGAACAATTAAGTCTGAACATCTGACTCTTATAAATGACTGTCACTATTGGCACAGCCCTTCACAAAACCACCATTCACAGGAGGCAAGCAAGATTATTTCTTAACACCCCGTACCAGCACTTCCACCAAGTTGCTCTTTAGCTCAGGGGTGGGCAAACTACAGCCCGCGGACCACATCCGGCCGTTGGTCTGTCCAATCTGGCCTGCCCCTGAAAAAAAATCGCTGCTGTTGGTCTGTCCAATCTGGCCTGCCCCTGAAAAAAAATTGCTGGGCGTGGCGTATTGCCCTGTGCCGCATGGCCCCCAAAGCTGCAAAACAGTGAGGAGCGATCTAGGGGTAGGAAAGAAAAGAAATTTGCAAAGGCCTTGCCTGGGAGTTCGAAATCATCTTCGAGTGCGACCTCTCCGAAGGTGAGTCCCCCCCGATCCCCCTTTTTCTTCCGTGGCTTCCAGGCTTAAACTTTGCAAAGGCAAAGTTTGCAGGCTGGAGCGTCTTCCCGCCAAGGAGCGGGAAGGGTTCCGCTGGGGGGGCGGGGCGGGCTGCTTGGAGCACCTAAAGCTAGGCCGCTGCTGGTGGAGCCTTGCCCTGCCTTGGTGCCCCATTTCCCGGCTCGGCAGTCCTGCTCGGGTGGCACTTTAAAAGCCTGCTCCCAGCACCCGAGCAACTTCCCAGCAACTTTCGGCTTCCTTTTAACTCATGGGCGCTCGCTCCTGGCCCTGAGCCGCGCAGCGGAGGGGAAACCCAGAGCACCGCCGGGTCGCCTCCTCCAAGCGGCCCGCCCACCCGCCGGGCAGAACCCTTCCCGCTCCTCGGCGGGAAGATGCTCCCGCCTGCAAACTTTGCCTGTGCAAAGTTTAAGCCTGGAAGCCCCGGAAAGCCGAGCAACTTTCCAGCAACTTTCAGCTTCCTTTTAACTCGCGGGCGCTCACGCTTGGCCCCAAGCCACACGGTGGTGGGGAAGCCCAGTGGACGGGCGGGTGGGCTGCTTGGAGGAGGCGACCCAGCAGCACTCCGGGCTTCCCCTCCGCCGCGCAGCTCGGGGCCAGGCGCGAGCACCCGCAAGTTAAAAGGAAGCTGAAAGTTGCTGGGAAGTTGCTCGGGTGCTGGGTGCAGGCTTTTAAGAGTTGTGCCCCAAGGAGCAACTGGCGGCCAGAGCGGCCTGGACTGGCAGTGGCGGTGAGGGGCTGACCTGCGCAGAGGGGGCTGGGGCGGTTTTCTCCCGCGTCCGGCTTCGGAGCGGCCTGCCATGCACTCTTGGGCATCTGGCTCACTGCGTCCTGGGCGCACCTTTCCCTCACCTCTTGGCCAGCAGCAGCAGCTCCACTGCCGCCTCCTTCCTCCCCTAACACCCGCTGTTGTGATGCATATTCCCATAGACCCGAGCACCAGCAGGCACTTCACACCTCCCTCTATGGCCTTCCCCTGAGGTAAGATGGGAGAGAACAGTGGTTCACAGTTTATCCGTGGGCACCAGAGGAGTTATGTTTTGGGGGGTGGGCGTTTATTTATTTCTTATCTTATAAGTGGCCAACTTGTGTAAGCTGAGGGGGTACATTCATACACACACACACACACACACACACACACAGTCGTTTATTCGTAGGGGAAGAATCTATCTATCTATCTATCTATCTATCTATCTATCTATCTATCTATCTATCTATCTATGTTGTGTTTTTAATCGGAAGAATATCATGTCTGCACATTAGGCACAGTGACTTGATTTTGCGAAGCTGTGTGCTGACCCAGCCCGTCTGTCAAATTTTAAAAGTCAATGCGCCCCCGAGCCAAAAAGTTTGCCCACCCCTGATCTAGCTGCAAGAACCATACATGTTTTTTTTATTATCATAAATGACTTTATTCCAGAAGCTGTCCTTTAGATCTATTTTTCAAAATTTTATTTTTGTCCTTTATTTTGGTCATTTAATTTTTATTATAAAAATAGTACCACTTCAAACACAGGTTTCCATGTTCGTGTAAACAAAATGGAAATTGAATTGTGTCTATGTAACATGAATTTACATATGTTGTTTGATTTATTAGAATGTCTTTTTCTAAATTCTTCTTTTGTAAAGCAAAATTATAAACAATGATATATTTTTATCCTTATTTTGCCACTTTTTCAGGTTTGTTTTTTAATTTTTCCAAGAAAATATAGTCCAGTGGTTCCCAAACTTTTTCAGTCCACTGCCCCCTTGGTGCTACAAACTCATCCTCAGTGCCCCCCACCCAAGGGTGGGATTCAAATTTCTGTGGGCGTGGCCTAATTTGAGGATGTGGCTTGCTGGTCACATGACTGGGTGGGCGCAGCTTGGTCACGTGACTGGCTGGCGCGGCTTGCTGGTCACATGACCGGGTAGGTATGGTTTGGTGGTCATGTGACTGGGTGGGCATGGCCAGCTGACTGGCAAACAAGTGGTCCTCACTTAATGGCCAGTTGTTTAGCAAGTGTTCTAATTTATGACTGGCCTCCCCAGAGATACTTGACCTGTTTTTGAGTTTTGACAGCCATGCACACACATACATACACACTCCCTTCTAACCCTGCTGGAGCAGGTCATTGGATTAGAATCGGCAAAGCATCTCTGATTAGATTCTAGTAGTGAATAAAATCTAATCAGAGATGCTTTGCCAATTCTTATTGATTTGTTTTATTTGTATCTCTTTATGTTATGTTGCTGAATTGTATTGACATGTGCGTCCCTTCTTGTGCACAATCCAGAAGCTTTTGTGATTCTTTGCAGCAAAAATTACCAACTTCTGGCTTTGCTCTACTTTTCAAACATTCCGACACTGCTGCGTTCTAGGTGCCGGCCCTGCAGGTCCACCCCATTGAGTCCACTGCACTGGAGGGACCTGCCCAAGCAAGTCAAGTCAATGGGGTGAGAAAGAGAGAGAGAGAAAAGAGAGAAAGAGAGAAGGAAGAAAAGAAAGAGAAAAAGGGACAGAAAGAAAAAGGGACAAAGAAAGAGTAGGGAATGAAAGAAAGGACAGAAAGAAAAAGAAATAAAGGAGGGGAGAAGGAGGGAGGGAGGAGAAAGATAATGAGATATCTATTCTAGTCTGATCCCCTGCTCCAGCAGGGTTAGAAGAGAGAGTGTGTGTTCTCCTTGTAATTTACCAGTACATTTTGGTTTTGCCTTCTTCAGAATTGGCACGGTAATACATTGGGGAAAAGTAATTTTTAGGGTGGAGATCTGGTCCAATGGATGCTGTCTAAAGCCTCAACAAAATGTGAGAGCTTTCTGACCATGTTTTGTCCACAAAACTTTTAATTGAAGCCAAAGATGTTTCAATGTAGAAAAGGGCCTCAGTCTAAACTAGGCCTCATTTCAATCTGATGCATCAGGTCTCTGTCTCTCTCCCTCCCTCCCGGACTGACTTTGCTCTACTTTCCCAATGTGCCTGCAGGGCTGGCGCTTTGAACATGGATGGATGGATGGATGGATAGAGAGAGAGACAGAGAGAGACAGATAGGTAGTAGGTAGGCAGGCCGGCCTTTTGGATGAATGGATGGATAGATTGGTAGATAAGTGGGTGGGTAGGTAGGTAGGTAGATGATAGATAGATAGATGTATATAGGTAGATAGGTAGATAGGAAGGCAGGCAGGCAGGCAGACAGACAGACCTTTTGGATGGATGGATGGATGGACAGACAGACGAAAAGACAGACAGACAGACAGAATGTGACAGTAGCAGCACTTTGGGAAAGTAGAGCAAAGCCAGAGTGGGAACTGAAGTCCACACAAGTTGCCAAGGTTGAGGAACATGTCTGAATATATCAACCCAGCCATTCTGGTTAGAGTTTAGTATGCTGTTTGATTCTGGCTTAGTCAATAAACCATGGCTAAGATCTTCATGCTCCTTAATGCAGCTGCCCCTCTGCCCCTTCTCCAGACCCTTGCCCCAGTTCTTTCTTTGGCATCCAATTTTGCAATGCTCTGCCCGGGAGGAGGAAGGCGTGCGGAAGCAGCCCAGACCAGAGGGGCAGAGGGAACGATCACTTGGAAAGTAAGCAAGCAAGCGCAGGGCTCGGTCAGAAGAACTGGACTACAGCGGGAGGCTAGGTTCTAGGTCCAGGCCGGCCACTTAGAGCCAAACTGAACCGAGCCACACGCCTTGTAGAGCCACAGCTACACCCACCCGCAACCCTCATGCAAGCCCGGCTGGCTGGAGAGGCGGAGGCTGGGCAGGGAAGGGGGCCCTAACACCGTAACATCCACCCCTTCCACTACTTGCCTTGGGGTGGTTTTGCTTTTGGGCCTTCTGGCGCACCTCCGCTGCTTCTACCAGAGAGGGCAGACTGCAAGCTAAGGTGCCCCCTTTCCGCCACCTTCCTCCTCTCCCCCCCAGGCTTGGCAAGGCTCGCCGCGTGCAGGTTCCACATTCAAGGCGCCGGCTACAGAGTGATGAAATAGTCAATGGGCTGCGTGGCTGGCAGTCAGTGAGCCTGCAGGGCTGGCACCTCGAACGCCCCCCTGCTGCCTCTTAGTGCCCCCTACCAGCCCCCTTGCCTCTTAGCTCCCTCCTAAGGCATCCCCCCCAGGGGGCAGTACTGGCCACTTTGGGAACCAAAGATTGTCACTGTTATCTATACTTCCATTTATCACGCACCTTTTAAAAAATGGGCAAATGGGGATATCCATAAAGCACTGGGTTATAGCTATACCATCTTTTTATTTCCAAAGAATATCTGTGGAATCTATAGCAGAACAGAAAATTCAGATGCTAAAAGGATCTAATGTTTTACTAAAACAATTTAAAAATAACACATCAGATAAAACATGAAATGGCCAATGCCAAAAGGATCATAAGGGGAGCCATGGTTCCCCACAATCTGCAGATACAGTGATAGCCAGGGTGTCATGGTCTAAGCCAGTGGTCACCAACCAGTGGGCCGGGGACCACTGGTGGTCCATGAGAAAATTTTGGTGGTCTGCAGAGAAATGTCACCCCAAAAGCAATTAATTCAGGCTGCACGGGTACACAAGGCTGTGCCACCCACATGGCCCACAGGAACACAAGGCTTATGTCGCTTGCATTGTGAAGAACACGAGGTATTGAGGGGAGGGGGAAAGGGCGGAGTGGGGGAACTTGCCCCACTTGCCTGGCCTGGCCATGGGTTGCTTCTTTCCGCTTCTGCTTTTGCCTGCATGCAAGGAAAGCAGCAACAGTCTTTCTTTCTCTCCCCCAAACTTCGCCAGGAATGAGTCTTTGGGACCCGGCAAGGCATCCTGCTCCAAGAGGTTGCGCCGACATGACAAGTCTCACAAAGACTCATTCTGGTGGAATTTAGGGAAGAGAAAGAAAGACTTTAGCTGCTTCTGCTGCTTTCTTTGCATGAAGCCAAAAGTCTTCCCCCCCCCCCCCCCCCAAGAACAGAGCTGGAGACATCCTGTGATCCCTAATAAAGAATGATCGATCGGTAGGAAAACAGGGTGGGGAATTTTGCTGCAGACTTTTTTGGGATTTTCCCAGGATCTCTGATCTGCGGGATTTAAAATTATGAGTTTGCTGGTCCCTGAGGTCCAAAAGGTTGGCTATCCCTGGTCTTAGCCATACTGTAATGTAGTTTGAGTTTGGCTTAGAATGTCATGTCACTGTGGCTTGTAAATTATGGTTGCTTTTATTGCATTAATCTATCTGATTGTAGATTATTCAAGAAATGATTGCTTAACAAATGGATTCACAAACAATACTATGTTTTAACCTGTTTTATAAGACAATAAGTCAAGATATTTGGGTTCATGTAGTATTGTTAAGATAAACTGAATTTGTAATGACATGTTCTCCTGATACTTAATTAGAATTAACTGAAGTTCACAATTTTGGGATTAGATTGAGAGCTACACTAAATTTAGCTCAATTCATGCAGGATGGATGCTCAATTGGGTTCCTGTTTTAGGAGCTTGGCGGATTGGGTTGCTTATACTAAATCAAAAACTTACAAATGGTCCAACTTCATTGAACCTTTTCCATTTTGTTCCTATTTCTGAAAAATAAAATAAAATAAAAAGTAATGCTGAAATTACATTAATAATTAAAAGGTAAGCAGCTTTAGGCTACACCAAAAACAACTTCTTGACATTTACCTCAAATCCAGTATCATATCCAGACACATCATTTTGAGCAAAGTTCAGTGGAACAAAACCTTTCCACCTGCTGTCTTCTACCTTGTAACCCAGAGCCATAAAACTTATAAAACATCAGTTACCAATTGTATTCAGAAACTCCACACAGGCTATACTACAGTCCTGTTCCCTCAGTCCTCGTTTCTCATGTTACGTCCCCTGGCAACATCACAGGTCATTTACATGAAAAAGAGTAATCGATCTTCTTTAAAACACACACACACACACACACACACACACACACACACACACACACAGAGTCCAAACAAAAGGAAACATATCTCACAGTGAAACAATGTGCAGAGTCAAAAATTGTCTTTGTTTCGATAGGAATCTTTCGACACAGTAAGATCAAACAGTTTGCAAAACCCTTTGATGGTAATTTAATTCTTTTAAATATGTACAAGGTAATTGGGAACACATTTTAAAATACTTGAGATTATAAAATGGTACCTCTGCAGCTGGACAGAATAAATAATGTTGAAATATTTTTCTTATGGGTTTATAATCCCACAGTGTCCTGCCAGCGGAACAGACAGTTACTACTGACAAATAATTTTTTCCTTCTTCTCTACAATTCATCTTCAAATTTCCAGATCTGCTTGAGAGAGTTCAGGGACACTGTGAAGTATACTTGGAAATGTGGAGAAAGGTAAAAGAGGTTCCTTTGCATGAGAAATTCATTTGCATAATTTGCATTTAGCCAAGAGTAATTCTCCATTACAAATTCAAATATCACATTAATACTCTAGTCTTTAGAGGTAGTCCTCAACTGACAACTGCAATTGAGCCCAAAATTTATGTTGCTAAGTGAAAAAATTGTTAAGTGAATTTTGCCTCATTTTATGACCTTTCTTGCCACATTTGTCAAGTGAAATCATTGTAGAAGTTAACTTAGTTGTTGAATGAATCTGGCTTCCCCACTGACTTTGCTTGTCAGAAGGTTGCAAAAGGACATGATCCCAGGACATTGCAACTGTCATGCATATGAACCAGTTGTCAAGCATCCAAATGTGAATCACATGACCATAGGGAAGTTGCAACAGTCATAAGTGTGAAAAAACTATCATAAGTCACTTTTTTCAGTACTGTTGTAACTACAAACTGTTGTAATTACAAACTGTCATTAAACAAATTGTTGTAAGACGAGGACTACCTTTATTTTTAAAATTTATTTGTATCCTGCCTTTGTTAGCTTTACGGGTGATTTAAGGCAATGAACCTATCCAATCATCCTTCCTCCTCCTATTTTCTAAACAACAACCCTGTGAGGTGAATTGGGCTGAGAGTGAATGACTGGTCCATGGCCTCTCAGTTGGCTGGCTTCAAGGTCTCCTACTTTCTAATCTGTGCCTTACCACTAGACTAAACTGGCTCCCTTTCCAAGCTAACCATGCTCCAAATATGTGGGTTTCCATTTCTAGAACTCTTAGCAATGGCCACAGTAGCAAGGAAACTTTTGGAGTTGAAGATCTTAGATTGCACCCAGGTTGAGAAAGTCCAAAACAATCTACCATATTTACATTAACCCTATTTTATTCATACTGAGATCATGTTCTTCCTTTATAAGAAACTAGCTCGATACCCATGCTTTGCTACAAAACTATGTGATCGGGTTTAGTTTTTGGGGAGGAAAATAAGTGTGTGTGTGGGGGGGAATTGTGCCTCTGCCTACCAGCATCCACCAGTATTCATCTGGCTAGCATCCTATCAGTGTATGAGAGAGTTGAGGGCTGTTTGGAAACTGAAACAATATTTGCTGTGTGAGCAAGGAGACAGCAAGGAGCCTGGGCATGGCTTAACTCAAGAGTTCTGTACTAAAGCTGGTTGCTGCTGTGAAATTAAAACTGAAACTCCTCTCCTCTGCTTGGTTTAGCATTTGAAACGGTTTCTTTTCAGGTGGGAAAGGGGAGTAGAACTCCTTAGCATCAGAGTGTGGTAATAGTAATATATAAAATACTAATACTATGATGGTGATTTCAAAAAATCTTTTCTTAGTGAGCACCTAGAAGCCAAGAGGAACATATATGCCAAATTTCAAGTTTATAGGCTTTACGGTTTTGGAGATTTTATGATGATGAGCGAGTGGTATTTCACTTATATGTATATAGATAGATAATCAAATGGAAACTATGAAATATTTCCATTATGATAGTTGCTGTTTTCAGCATGACAATTGCAAAACTTGTTCTCAAACAGGTCCAGTGCTATTTAAGACTAATATGGACACTGATTCAAACTAAGGTTAACTAACTAATGGAGGTGACTGCCATTGCCTAGTTTACCTGGCTTTATTGTGAACATAACGCTTCATGTCACATAGGCTTTGATGTACCCAGAGCCTGTATTTTTTCAACCATGATCTCTGGCATGTAAGCAAGTGCAGACTGACCTCAACCCCTTCTGCTGCTGGAGGAGTGGCTTTGTTCTTCTGGGAGAGGACAGGCAATTCTCTGGGGAAAAGGAGAAAAGCAAGAAGCAGGATGCTGGGTCAGAGAAAAGCAGAAAGCTAAAGTCATGCTCCTGTAGCTCTGGGTTAAAGGCAGGAATTCCAGAAAAACAGAGAATCCACGTAAAATGAACCAGAGGAAGGGTCTGGGTTTTTTCAAAATTTAAATAGATAATTATCTAGTTGGAATTGATATACATTTTATCTTCGTTTTGATCCATTTGCATTGCATTCATTTCATGCGTCTGCATAATTTAAGGGTATTGTTTTTTCTGTCAATTTGAACTCAATATAGAATTAGTGGTATTGATCTCGTAAAAACTAATTTTCCCTTATAGAGAACAGATCAACACCATTTCGACTTCTGCTGGAATGCTTATGTTTCTTTTTCCATAGTCCTTTGGATCTATTTTTGGTTTTCTTCTGTTCACTCATCAGACATGCAGATTGGAACAACACTTATTTTATCTTTTCCAATATTGATTACCTACCATCTAATATTTAAAGTCACAATGAGATTTTCTAGAATTTAATGTTTTTTTTAAGAGTCAGGGAATGCCACTGAAATATAAATTGAGAAAAAAACACCAGTTACCAGCACTGATGATGTTACCTAGTTTGGGTAATGAAATGTCTTCAAGAAAACAACCAAGCTCAGAGAACATCAAGGACCCCTTAATGAGGAAGGAAGGAAGGAAGGAAGGAAAATAAACCAATCCTATACATTTTAAGTAAAACATCTGATTTCTGACACTGGATGTTTAAAAATCAGCAAGAAAACCACTCCCTATAAAATTAGCAGTCATGTGGAAGGCACAAATTAAAGATCAGGGACAAATAAGCACCTTTCTTTGGGTCTAATTCTGCTTCCAATCATAATGATATGACACAGGGACTGGGATTATGTTACACTAAGCTTTAGTGTAATTCAATTTGTTTTGGTTTCATGTACTCTCCGAATCCATCAGAGTTTTATCAATTTATGGGTTAGAGTTATAAATCAATCCAGACAGCTGTGGCTTTTCAATAAATTACAGTAAAGCAAATCTCTATCAGTGTAGCCAAGATTCTTAGTGTTCATTTACAATAACTCTCTTTATAATACTCTTTTGGCTACAGCTGGATAATGCAAGCGAAATTCTACCCAAAGGAAAAATGATGGAAATAGATACAATATCTTTACTCACAATTCAGGCAATCCTTACTGTTTAACATGAAAGAGAAAATCCAGATATGACACTGCATAGAATTAACCTGCTGTTTCCCAGATTTCAAGTTACCGGTAGTTACATAGTAAGCAATTTAGAAGGCTGAAGTAACTCGTTATATCACATTACCCAGAGAAATTTGGGAACCAAATTCTCCAATTATGGAGGAAATTAGGGCATGAATGGAAGACATATCTCTGATGGATGAAGATGTCAGGTTAGCTCAGAAACTAATGGTACACCAGATGGAAAAGCTAGAGTAGGGGTGTCAAACTCAATTTCATTGAGGGCCGTGTTGTGTTTGATCTTGAGGGGGTGAGGTGGGTGTATCTGGAGTGGGCAGGGCCAGCTTGACATCACTTGTGTTGGAAGTGCCTGTGGTGGCCAGAGCGCTCTGCCAGGAAAATGGGCTTCTGAGTTCTGTTTTTGGCTGCAACAGCCTCCTGCAACCCTCTGCCCAAAAAACGGAGCTCAGGAGAGTTGCACGTGGCCCTCACAAGCCCCATTTTCATTGGCAGAGGTACCGCAGGCCAGTCCTTTGCTGTTTCCAGGGCAACCCCATGGGCCAGTTCTGAACACCCCATGGGCCAGATCCAGCCCCTGGGCCTTGAGTTTGACACCCCTCTAGCTAGAGCAACAAGGTAAACCATAGCTGCCATGAGAATGCAAATAATTAAACTCTTGTTGATATTTGCCAAGATTCTGATCAGGAGGGGAAGAGCCAAAACAGCCATAAAAAAACAGGAAGGCATTGCCAAAAGTTGAAGAGAGGTAGAGAAGTGCAAAGATGGCCGTCCCTTTTTATCCTATTAGTAAACATGAACTTAGCAAAAGAGACAAGGATGGTGTGAGAAATACAGTCAATGTTGCCTCATCTCGACTCTGTTTGGTACAAAAGGGAGGAAGGGGAGACATGATCAGAACTTCAAATAGTCTATTAATACAGCTTATATCAATAAGAGTTCTTGTAATTCTTATGGTATCTGTTTCTCAACATGGTCTACTTCAAATGACTGACAAGTTTATCTCACTGCTTGTTGTTCCATGAAGTACACACATCATTACTGAAGTTGCCCCAATACAATTTGTTGTGTGTTACCAATTATAAGATTCAGCTTTCATTTGTGAGTAACCGTTTCAAGTATCTAAGCTGGCCAATTAAGATGTCACTTTCAGATATACAGGTTGCCAAGATGAAGTTAAAATGACACATCAATATTGAGTCTGTAAAATATGGTACAAAAGAAGAGGGAGGTTTTTGCGCTATATAGTGTATGTATTCTGTATTGGGTATCGTGGTATTGGGTTACATAACCTATACTTTCCAAACTGTGAGAAGATGAAGTTTGTTGATGTGTCACAATGTTTTGCAACTGAGCTGAGAACTTTATATGAGAGGGCTGAGAACAGTTCCTCATCCAGGTATATAGTGAGAGACATACAATGACAATGAAAGCCAAAAAGGATCATCTCCAGTGATCAGAACATCAATCATCAATGGGAGAATTTTTTAAATGAGGACAGAATTGAGAGGAACAGCTGTCTTATATCCATGTCTAGGCAATAGCAATAGAAGCCCTTAAAGTAAAGCAAGAACTAAAGAATTTTTTTGAGTTGGTAGCTAGAAGAAAGGCAGGAGAAAAAACTATAAATACAGAATTGCAACGAAGATGGACTTTTCTCTACAAGAGGAGCAGCAGTGTTGTATTCCATCCATTATATGGGATAAATTGCAAAGGCTAAAAGAACTAACCATACTGCATGTTACATGAAAACAGGAGGGATGCATGAAAAACTCAATCAGTGTCACCCATGATTCAGACCATCTATTTCTTCACCTTTGTGCAACAAAAACACATCAAAAGTTTATAAAATAATTCACAAATAGCAACTTGCATTGGTTTTCTGAAAAGTATAACTGGATGAACTATTTAACCTATCCACATACTTACATATATCCACTTGAAGACACCTAATAAGCAAACCACAATAAACTCCATTCTCTCACACACTCACATACACACACTCATTGTTTAAGACTGGAGGTTGTTGTAGAGGAAGTATTCAATGCTCTGTTAAGCTTCTGTTTGAACAATGTTGCTATGGAAGCAAATCATTGATGCCCTGCACTTTTATCAACACTTCTCTATTTAAATCTTCTTGAATTTTCAACAAAGCTATTCACTGAACCTTACCTAATCTAAGATTCTGTTCAGATTCTCTCTCTTCTTTCCTAAATAGTCAAAAGGCATTTTCCCACCATTAGTCCTACAGTTGTGACACACGTTCATGTAAAATTTGTTCCTTGTCTTTTCAGATCTTAAGAGGGTTAGAACTTATATTCCTATTTCACAATCAAAAATGGCAGCATTCTGAATGTAAATTCATTCTTCAACAGCTGGCTTTTCAATTCTTATTCTCCAAAGGGCTAGAAATGCATTTATTTCATAGCTATATATCTACACTGTTTAAAAACTTCTAGCTGATGTGTTTGTTTTCTTCTTCCAATTCAGTCAAAATCTTCCTTGCCCAAAATAAATTCAATCCTTGAGATGGTAAAATGTAAAATACTATTTGGTTTCATGAATATGTTGGCCTGAAATGTTCACTTACCCAGGGAACAAAACAATTTGCATTGCAATTTGTAGAAGGGAAGGGAAAGCTATCACTAGGATTGGCACTGATCTTCAGAAAAGACCAGGAAAACAACTAGAAACAGGTCCTGGCATATGGAGAAGTTAAAGTATATATATAGTACAGTACCATTACATGAGCTAAAAAGGCAAGAACTGATGGACAGTTAAGTGACCTGACAGCAGAGGAATTAATTACCTGAGGCAAGGAGCTGATCACATGCTTTGAGGGAAGGTTTTTATTCTTTGTAGGTGACACAGAAGACAGGTATGTTTATCAGGTAGCTGAAAGAATTTAGAATCTGCCACTAGTACAATATTATGACTTATCATGTGAAAATGAGCAAGACACTATGATTTCATTGAATCTATGCATTAATTCAACTCAGTTCTTCAACCACTGTTTCTAATTTTATGGAGATCATGGTTTCTTGTACAGAACTAGTTTATAGCTCATAGCTAATCACAGAATTATCACTATAGTATCACTACAATGATAAAAACATACACTTGGGATTGGTTTTTTGTTTCATTTTATTAAACCATTAGCTATTTCCACAAATAAATATAAGCAGGTTTCATGTGTCTTGTAATAATTTACTTCAACAATAAATCAAATGTGTAATTATTTAAATCATTATTATCCAATTGTACCAAATAAAGTATATTTTTGTTAGAAGATAAAAATAACAAAAATTGGGTAATAAAATGGCTGCAAGAAAACAATCAAGTTCAAATAGCATCAAAGATTCTACTGTTCAGTCCTGAGCTACAAATCAAATCAATCTTTATTGTCAGAGTACAATATGTGTACAATGAGATTGGCTGAGTTTCCCTTCGTGCACCCCTCTAACACAACTCACAGTGAAGACAAAAAAAAAAATCCCTAACCCAGTGAATCTGACTAACAAACACACTATCTTATTGCACCATGTGAACTTATTGCACAACACGCCAGCCCTACAAGTCTATCATACTACGTTGACATGAAGTTATTTTCCATTCAGAAGTCTGACAGCCCACAGGCAGAAACTGTTCTTCAGCCTGTTGGTATGGCTGGTGTTGTGTATGCAATATAATTAATAAAGTGTGAGCTTGGAGTAAGTGCAGGGTTCTGGCCCTGCACTTCTGATTGGCTGTTAAGTGGCCGGACCGGATTGGCCCGTTCCGGGGAATCCGATTGGCCCTTAACAGAGAGTTCTTATTGGTTATAAAAGCTAGTGTTCCTAGCTTGTTATTGGTTAAAAGTTACAAGGTTTGCCTGTATAAGGCGGGTTTTACTGATGTTAAATGAGCAAGTCACGATGTAAATAAAGAGCTGAAGTTCACCATTCAGAAACTTGTCTCCATTCTTTCTCGCCCATGCTCAAACTTAACACTGGCGATGAGGATGGGATGTAGAGACATCTGAACCAACGAAACTTCGAAGAACACTGAGCATGTGACAGACGACGCCAACAACGGAACCATGTCCGGCGGCATCGTACCACCCGCTTCGTTCGATCCATCACAAGAAGACTGGGAGTCTTACATGGATCGTTTCCAAATGTTCCTAGAGACGAACAACTTAAAGGACGCCACAACCGGGAAGAAACGGGCGGTGTTCCTGACGCATTGCGGTCCAACCGTATTTAAGATGGCTAAGGCACTAGCCAAACCCCGAGAAGTGAAGGCCATGGATTGGGACGACCTCGAACCTATCCTGTGAGACCACGACGCCCCGACCGTGCCTACGCTCGTGAGACGCCACGAGTTTTATCAAAGAAGCCAGCGAAAGGGAGAAAGCGTGGCCGACTTCATAGCAGACCTCCGAAATTTGGGAGGCCTCTGCGGATTCACCGATCTAGAAGAAGCACTAAAAGATTGCATAGTTCTGGGATTAGATGCACCAGGCGTCCAAAGCAAGGTGATGGCGAAAGGCGACATCAGCCTTGCCGACGCTATTGCCGATGCTACCGCAGCGGAAGCAACCAAGAAGTCGGCTGCACAACTGCGCCGCAACCTTGTTCCGGTACCTCCACCGACAAGCAACATTTTATCCAAGTCGGAAGGACAGCTTGCGACAATGCACCATGAAGACCTCTCTTCGTCATCAGACAGCGACAAAGAGGGGGTCCATCGACTGCGGTCCGACCGGGACCCTCGGCCGAAGCCCTTACGCCCTTGCGCTGGCTGTGGAGCCAACCATGCCAGATCCGAATGCAAATTCCGCGACGCACTCTGCCATGAGTGCGGGAAACGAGGCCACATCGGATGGGTCTGCCACAGCTTGCCAGGACCCAGCCAGGCCTCAAAAGGGGCTAACTATCGCCAATCGACAGGAAACCATTCTGTAAGGCGAGAGCCAGTAACCCACTCCTACAGAAATAGAGCTTTGCAGAGAGAAGAGGCTCACCATACTATCACTATCGGTCACGCCTCAGCCTTGGACACTAAGAAAATCCGAGTCACGGTAGCCATCGAGAACCAGCCTTGCCACATGGAGGTCGACTTGGGATCGTCCCTCTCGATGGTGTCATGGAAGACACTCAAGCAACTCATCCCCACAATCCAACGCCAAGATCTCCGTTTCCAACGCCTCATCCTCAAGGACTACCAGGGGAATCAAATCCCCATCGTCGGGTCCTGCCGAGTCCGAGTCTCTTTCAATAAGCACACAGCATACTTACTTTTAACGGTCATCGATAGAGATAGGCCTAGCCTACTGGGCCTCCAATGGTTCGCGCCACTCGGCATTGAAGTGGCCGGCGAAAACTGAGTCGGTGGCTGTGACTGGGAGGAAGACCTTATCTCTGAGTTCAGGGATGTCTTCGCGGACAGCTTAGGCGAGTATAAGGGGACCCCGATCTCATTCAGCTTAGATCCAAAAATAGCTCCCATTCGCCTAAAGCCCCGTCGAGTTCCGTTTGCCTTAAAATCGAAAATCAATGCACAACTCGACAAACAGATAGCTCAGAGGGTGTTGGAGCCCATCGATCACTCCCCGTGGGAAACCCCTATTGTAACACCCATTAAGCCAGACAGGTCAATCCGAATTTGTGGGGACTACCGGGCCACTTTGAACCACGCCCTGCAGCAGAACGCGTATCCAGTTCCAGTGGTGCAGCACCTCCTCCATTCCCTGGGGGGCAGGAAAGTTTTCGTTAAATTGGATTTAGCTCAGGCATATCAGCAATTACCAGTGGATGAAAAAACGGCACAGGCCCAAACTATTGTGATACACCGAGGTGCCTTTAAATATACCCAGCTGCAATTCGGAGTAAGTGTAGCCCCGGGGATTTTTCAGAGCCTTATGGAAAGGTTATTGCAAGGGATTAAGGGCGTAGTCCCCTATTTTGATGATGTATTAATTGCAGCCCCTACAAAAAAATCTTACAGGACCAGTTAAAATTAGTCCTAAAAAAATTCCAAGAGGCCGGTCTTAAGGTTAAAAAAAACAAATGTAAATTGTGTACTGACAGTGTTGAGTTTTTAGGCTACCTGATTGATAGCCAGGGCATTCACCCTACCGAAAGTAAATTAAAAGTGATCAAAAACGCTCCCAGGCCAAGAAACAAGGCCGATCTCCAGGCGTTCCTAGGCCTCATCAATTTTTATAATGTATTTTTACTGCACAAAGCAACTGTCGCTGAATCGTTACACCGATTGTTAGATAAAAAAGCAATTTGGTTATGGGGTTACCGTGAAGAACAGGCGTTCCGAAATGTTAAAAAACTGCTCACTTCTGACTCTGTACTCATGCAGTATAACAAGACTTTGCCGTTAGTTATAACCTGTGATGCACCGCCTTTCGGGGTGGGCGCCATTTTGAGCCACGTACTGCCTAATGGGAACGAAGCCTCTGTTGCATATTTTTCAAAGACTCTGTCAAAAACGGAACGGAACTATGGACAAATTGATAAAGAAGCCCTCGCAATTGTCTCAGCTGTGAAAGATTTCACGAATACGTGTATGGTAGGGTTTTTACTATTGTGACTGACCACAAGCCTTTATTGGGGATAATAGCCGGAGATAAGCCAACTCCCTACATATTATCCCCTAGGATGACCCGATGGTCAGAATTCTTAGCTGCTTATAACTATCGGCTGCAATACCGCCCGGGGAAGGCCATTCCCCACGCTGATGCATTGAGCCGAGCACCGCTTCCAAAGACTTTCGACGATCCGGCATCAACAGTAACCACATTGCAAATTGAAGCGCTCAACTCGCCGCCACTGACCGCCCAAGATATCACGAGAGAAACCAAACGTGAACCACACCCTAGCACGAGTCCTAGGCTGGGTAGAACGCGGATGGCCATTGGACCAGTTGTCAGATGACTTCACACCATTCAAATCTCGACAGACCGAACTCTTCTCCCAGAAAGGCTATGTCATCTGGGGCGACAGAGTCATTATTCCAGAACAGCTCCAAAAAGCGCTGCTGAGAACTTTGCACGATGGCCATCCCGGCATCGTGCGAATGAAAGCCCTTGCACGAAGCTACGCATGGTAGCCGGGCATTGACAAGCAAATCGAACAGTGGGTTAAAGCTTGTCCCAAATGCCAAGAAGTCAGCAACGCCCCACCAAAAGCCATGCCTACTGAATGGGAGACACCACGTGGACCCTGGTCCCGAATTCACCTGGACTTCGCGGGGCCAATCAAGGGCCACACCTTCCTGCTTACCATCGATGCCTACTCCAATTGGCTCGAAATTCATTGCATGACGACTACGACCTCCGAGGCAGTCATCAAGATTCTAAACAGACTCTTTGCAACCCACGGATTACCAGACGTCCTGGTATCCGATAACGGCCCACAATTTACTGCAGTAGTGTTCGAGCAGTACCTCGCTGACCGCAGCATCCGCCATGTGCTCACCTCGCCTGTGCACCCTGCGACCAATGGCCGAGCAGAACGCATGGTTCAATTTGTGAAGAAAACCTTGCAAAAGGTAGACTACGACAACATTGACAAGGTCAACCAAATCCTCTTCTTGCAACACATCACCCCACATAGCGTCACCAACAAAACTCCCGCTGAACTGCTAATGGGACGAAAGCTCCGCTCCCACCTTGACCGGTTGCACCCTGCATATGAACCAGAGAAACCACTAGGATCCAGCGGCCGCTGTCGCACCTTCCAGGTAGGAGACCTGGTTTATGCAAAAAACCTATCGGGCGACCCGTTGTGGGTGGAAGCGACAGTAGTACGTGTAACCGGCCCTAGATCCTACCTCGTGCAATGCCTTGATGATAAACTTTGGAAACGGCATATCGACCAATTACAGTCGCAGCTTGCAGCGGCCAGTTCGCAACTCCCCTATGACCAAACTGAGGGTGGGGGAGGTACGGAAGAAGATGAAGCCATAGGAAACCCGTTCGAAGGAAACGACGATTTAATAGAAACTCAGGAAGCGGAGCCGGAGGGAGAAACGTTTACACCTCAGGGAATCGCGGAAAATGTGGAGAACGACGTAGAAGTGAACTCTGAACCAGAGACAGCCCCACTGCCAGACAGCGATCTACCTCAGCGGGATTGCAACCAACCGATACAACGAAAATCAAAAAGACTAAAAAGACAACCTTCCTATTTAAGGGACTATGTAACTGCGCCCTGAACTAAGGAACCAGGGGGAAGGGGTGTTGTGTATGCAATATAATTAATAAAGTGTGAGCTTGGAGTAAGTGCAGGGTTCTGGCCCTGCACTTCTGATTGGCTGTTAAGCGGCCGGACCGGATTGGCCCGTTCCGGGGAATCCGATTGGCCCTTAACAGAGAGTTCTTATTGGTTATAAAAGTTAGCGTTCCTAGCTTGTTATTGGTTAAAAGTTACAAAGTTTGCCTATATAAGGCGGGTTTTACTGATGTTAAATGAGCAAGTCACAATGTAAATAAAGAGCTGAAGTTCACCGTTCAGAAACTTGTCTCCATTCTTTCTTGCCCATGCTCAAACTTAACAGCTGGCTATGCTTCTAAATCTCCTACCTCATGGTAGGAGAGTGAAGAAGTGCTGACAAGGGTGAGTCGTCCCTGATAATTTTCCTTACTCTTCTTAGGCAGCGAGCATCTTAATCCAATGATTTGTACCACATTCAAAATTTGGGTTTTTCAATGCATAGAGTCCATATTTTAATTTTACAGGGTAAATTAAATTAAAATAGTCCCTTAATAATATGGGCTCAAGTTATTGCAGCATATAAGTTAGTAAATTACAGGATAAATTAAATTAAAATTAAATTAAAATAGTCCCTTAATAATATGGGCTCAATTTATTGCAGCCTAAAATCTTAGTTAGTAAATTACACTGTGTTACCCGTACATCTTGATAACTATTTAGCTTAAACCTTAATAGTGATTTTTAGATTTTTGAAGCCATAACATATTCCGTTATTCATGATTAATGAGATACTGGGGAAATGTAATCTCTATATTTTAAATCCCTTGTTTATTCATTCTGTTTTATTCCTTAATTTTTTTATCTGTTTAAATATCTTTTTTTTAAATGTTTGGTAATTAAAGTCAAAAAGTCAATAATAATTTGGATTTCCACATTGAGCAGGGCAGTGGACTGAATTTCTGAATGGGGCCTTCCAACTTTATGATTCTATAAAACTTCTTAAAGTATTTTGGCTTGATTAATCATTTAAAAGCAATACAAAGCTGGTCCTTGACTTCAAGCAGAGTTCCCCAACCCTCCTGGCTTTCCAGACTGACAGGGGATAGGGGATGGTTCCACGCAAGCAGCCAACAAGTGTCTGTGAGCAAGTGCAGCTCCATTTGTGTGAGCTGTGTGCATGCATGCCCATCAAGCACGCAAATAAAGCACAGGTGCACATTCACCATTTCTGTGGCCCAATTGCAAATAGCTCACAGCCCATTAGTGGGCCACAGCTCAGTTGTTGGGGACCCCTGACTTAGACCACAACTGGGAGCAGAAATTCCATCACTAAGCAATAAGGTCATTAAGTGAGTCATGCCTGATTTTACTACCTTTTTTGCCACAGTTATTAAGTAAATCATGCTGTCATTGAGCCAAATCTGGCTTCCTCTATTGAATATGTTTATTGTAAGCTCCCTGGGAAATTTGCAAATGATATTCACATGACCCTGGGAAATTGCAATCTTTGTAAATAAATGTTGATTGTCGAGCACCTGAATTTCAATCATGTGACTGCTGGGGATACTGCTGTGGTGGCAAATATGATGACTGGTTATAAGTCACTTTTTTCAGCACTATCATAACTTTGAACAGTTGTTAAAACAATGGTTTAATTTGAGGTGGGTATATAATTTACATCTCTAAATCCTTACTTGTTTGTTGTTTCCTGTGTTACAATGTTAGTTTCTATACAGTAAGGTTTCCAAGAGAAGTTTTGAGTGATACAGATATTTGTATTGCTATAAAAACAGACCATTAAAAAAGAGAACTTAACAAAGTGTGATATAAAACAGTTATGAAAGACTGCTGGTTGCAAAGGGAAGATCCTTGACCTGGTTTGTGTTACTGACAGTGCTGATGATCAGTAAATGAACAACTTTGTTCATATCTTCACATGTTCACAGTTTTGAAATCCTTGATTAAAAAGATCCAGCTGAGACCCTGAGTGGCCTGTCAGCAAATTTCATGTCCTAATCTAAGTTGTCTTCCAGCAAGGTTGTGTCTCTGGTGCCATAAAATAAGTGGCTCCTGTGGAAGCAGGAAAACTTTCAAAAAATTTGGTAAAGTGCTGAGCATCACCATTTATAACTGTCGGATCATGAAAGGATTTCTCTCCCTACAAAACAGAGCTGCTAGTAAAAAAAAGGTACCTGAGAGTGTCAATAATTCACCAAAAATAGCAAATAACTGGAGATAGAGGAAAATGTGAGGTCTTACCTCTTGTTACTGTAAGAACTCAACAGTTGGCTTAATTATGCCAAGTTACTCAATTATATATTCTGAAGCAGTTATCTTATGTACCAACAGACCTAATCATCATTTTTCCCCTAATAAAATTCCATTATGACCATCTACTCATACTATTTTCTTGCATTTTAGGAATCCCAATGTACATTAGTGAGCAAATACATAGAGAAGAATTTTATTCAAAAAAAAAAAAACCCCTGTGTAAAGCATGAATATTCCATATTGGTGTTAAAGTCATTTTAAATATTACTTCCCATCATGAAATATGTACATATCCTAATTTTTTGTCCCCTATTTCTGCTGTTCATACAGATGCTGGAGACTTTGTAAAACACTGATGCTTCTTAAACAATGTGCTTCAACTGGCGGAATCTGCTTAGAAACTGTCTTGTCCTCTAGCCCAATAATGCCAATTATTAATGTGTCCTTCCAGAAGAGCATTCTCCCACCAGCAAGCAGGATCTCCCTATTTTAATCAGTCATGGAAGGAGGATGATTTTTAGTGGGAAATTATTCACATTAATAATATATTCTGGATAGCAACCCCTCAATTATTAAAAATAAATAAATCCGGCCTTTTTAAACACATATTGTACTTTGATACTTAACAATCTTTCACATACCTCTTAAAAGTTGGATTCAGGGAGATAGTGTGTAGTTGTGGAATCTGGTCTAATTATTCTAAACATGCATGTCATTGCCTCACTCTTCAAACACAAAATGAGTTATTCAATGAGCCATTAAGTTAAAAATATTCAAGAAAAATAAACATAAGATTCCATTTCATATGAAAAAACATTTTAAGAAGAAACTCAGCTAAACCAAATGCAAACTTTATACAGCTATTTTGTTTTCACACCCATTTGGATAAGGTATAATCCCAAATGCATTTAGTTGATACAGTATGTTCTAACCAGAAATTTCACATATATTTAGACATTCACACATATTTCAAATGATATGTCATGTTCTCTAGCAACACAGTTATAGAGTATGGGCTAATACCTGAATAAGTCCACTTTCACATGGAACTGGTGATGTTCAATATTTCTACCAATGATTTTGATGAGGGACTTGAGGCTTAGCATAGTTTTCACATGGCACAAAACTGAGAGGAATGACTAACTCTATGTAGAGAAATGTAGAGGACAGAGGAAATTGAAGGACAAGAAGAAAAGCTACTACTAAGATAATGGCTAGATGAAGAAACCAGATTCTGACACAGAACTGTAACCTGAGACAGTATTCAGACAAAATCTTTATAATGCAAAGATAAAGGGAAGAAGGGGGAGGCATGTTCAAACTTGCAAGATTCTAATAAAGGAGAATATTTGGAGTGGAATGGAATAGAATACTGTAATGTCACTTTAAATCAGGGGTGTCAAACTCATCTCGTCACAGCAGTATCACATGACATATCAGGACTTTTTTCCCCTTTGCTAAACTGGGTGTGGGTGTGGCCAGCATGTGATCCATCAGCCCACAGGCCGGGAATTTGACATCCCTGCTTTAAATGAACACTAATCAGCATACGTTTGTAGCTCAGGGTTGAAATGGTGCTCCCTCAGCTTGATTGTTTTCTTGCAAATTAGGTAACATGCTAAGCTACCATGATGTTACCTAGTTTGGGTAATGAAATGTCTACAAGAAAACAACCAAGTTCAGAGAGAAACAAGAACCTCAATTGCAAGATTCTGTCATTATGCTTTACAGTAATAGTTGCATTGGCCACCATGACATTGGTTTCCTAGTCTTGGAAGGTTTCCTGGACTTGAAGGTCTGACATGGAAAGATAGATTTAAAAAGACTGACTTGAGCAATGGGCTGAAATGAATAAGGAGATAAGCAAAATTCTGCATCTCAGAAGGATATCAGAAAGGTAAAAAACAGGAAGACTTGATTTGGCTGTATCACAGAACAGAACAGAACAGAATAGTTTATTGGTCAAGTGTGATTGGACACACAGGAGTTTGTCTTGGTGTAAATATTCTCAGTATACATAAAAGAAAAGATACATTCATTAAGAATCAAGAATCATAACGTACAACACTTAATGATAGTCATAGGGTACAATCAGCAATCAAATCATACTAGGAACAGTCAATATAAATCATAAGGATACAAGCAACAAAGTTACAGTCCTACAATCACAAGTGGGAGGGGATGGGTGATAAGGAGTGATGAGAAGATTAACAGTAATAGTAGTGCAGACTTTGTAAATAGTTGAACTGTGTTGAGGGAATTATTTGTTTAGCAGAGTGATGGCTTTTGGGAAAAAACTGTTCTTGTATCTAATGGTTCTGGTGTGCAGGGCTCTATAGAGTCGTTTTGAGGGAAGGAGTTGAAACAGTTTATGTCCTGGATGTGAGGGGTCTGTAAGTATTTTCACAGCCCTCTTTTTGACTCATGCAGTATACAGGTCCTCGATTGAAGGCAGGTGGGTAGTAATTGTTTCTTTCTGCAGTCCTAATTATCCTCTGTCCTGTTGGGTTGCAGAACCAAACCAGACTGTTATAGAGGTGCAGATGACAGACTCAATCATTCCTCTGTAGAACTGAATCAGCAGCTCCTTGGGCAGTTTGAGCTTTCTGAGTTGGTGCAGAAAGAACATTCTTTGTTGTGTTTTTTTATGATGTTTTTGATGTTAGGTGTCCATTTTAGGTCATGTGATATAGTGGAACCTAGAAATTTGAAGGTCTCTACTGTTGGTACTGTGTTGTCTAGAATTGTAAGAGGTGGTAGTATGGGAGGGCTTCTTCTAAAGTCTACAATTTCTACGGTTTTGAGTGTGTTCAGTTCCAGATTGTTCCTGGTTACACCATGAGGGAAGTTTATATAACCTCCTGTCTGTATGCAGATTCGTCATTGTCTCGAATGAGACCAATCACTGTTGTGTCATCAGCAAACTTCAGTATTTTAACAGATAGATCATTTGAGATGAAGTCATTGGTATATAGGGAGAAGCGGAGAAAGCATACAGCCTTGGGGGGGGTGGGCTGTGCTGATTGTACAGGTATTGGATGTGATTCTGCCTAGCTTCATCTGCTGCTTCCTGTCTGTTAGGAAACTTATGATCCGCTTACAAGTGGGTTCAGGTACCTCTAGTTGGTTTAATTAATTAGAAGAGTGTCTGGAATGATGGTATTGAATGCTGAACTGAAGTCTACAAAGACGACTCTTGCATAGGTATTTGGAGATTCAAGGTGTTGTAGGATATAATGCAGAGCCATGTTAACAGCATCTGTCGATCTATTTGCTCAGTATGCAAACTGCATGGGATCTAACAGTGGATCTGTGATGGTTTTCAGGTGGGTCAGCACAAGCCTTTCAAAGATTTTCGTAACTACAGATGTTAGAGCAACTGATCTGTAGTCATTCAGTTCCTTGATGGAGGGTTTCTTTGGCACTGGGATGATGGTAGAGCATTTGAAGCAGCATTTGAACACAGCACATCTCTAGTGATCTATTGAAGATTTGGGGGAAGATGGGGGCCAGCATAGACTTTTAAGCAAGAAGGAGTTATCTTGTCTGATCCTGGTGCTTTTCCTGGCTTTTGTCTGTGTATTAGATCTTGCACTTCTTTTCCTGTGATCACCAGAGGTTGTGAACCCAGTGGACTGGGGCCAGTTGTAGGAGGCTTGGCTGTTGTTGGTTTGTTTGAGATGTAAATTGTGAAGATAGATGGCTGTAGTTTCTATTCAAACCTGCAGTAAAACACATTCAGGTCATCTGCTAGTTGTTGGTTTCTTCTGCCTGGGAAGGAGGTTTGCTGAAGCCAGTGATGTTTTTAAGAGTTTTCCACATGTTTTCTGGTTCATTTGTTCAGAACTGATTCCTTAACTTTTCAGAGTAGTTTCTTTTTGCTGCTCTGATCTCTCTTGTTAATATGTTTCTGGCCTGGTTGTATAGCATTCTGTCACCTTTTCTACAGGCTTCCTCTTTGGAATGACGTAGCTGCTTAAGTTTAGTTGTGAACCAAGGTTTATTGTTACTATGTATTTGCAGGTTCCTTGTTGGTACACATCAGTCTTTGCAGAAGCTGACATATGATGTTACAGTATCTGTGAGCTCATCAAGGTCTGCAGAGGCATCTTCAAAAACATTCCAATCAGTGCAATCAAGGCAAGCCTGGAGTTTCAGCTTTGCCTCATCCGACCAGGTCTTCACTGATTTAATTGTTGGTTTCATGGTTTTAAGTCTTTGTCTGTAGGTGAATCATGCAGTGGTCAGTGTCCCACAGCTGCTCATAGTAAAGATCTATAAGCATCCTGTACTGTTGTATAGCAGTGGTCTAAAGTATTTTTGTCTCTGGTGGGACAATTTACATGATGGAAATATTTTGGGAGCTCTTTCCTTAAATTTGCTTAATTGAAATCTCCTAAAATGATGGGAAGGAAACCTGGGTGTTTGGCTTCAGCCTCCATAATTTGATCAGATAGAGTTCGTAATGCCTTGTTTACACAGGCTTGTGGAGGAACAATACACAGCTATTAGGAGAAATGAGAACTCATGTATAGAGTAAAATGGCTTGCAGTTGAGGTGTAAAGACTCTAAATTGTCATCACAGAACTGATATATTATAGTTATATCCTGAGACCAGCTGTTGTTGATATATAAACATAATCCTCCATCCTTTTTTTTATCTGATGTCTCTTCAATTCTGTCTGTTCTAAATGTCTGAAATCCTGGGATGTGTATGGTGTTGTCCCCATGAATTTCTGGATTAAGCCAGGTTTCAGTAAAACAAAGAACTGCAGAATTATAGAAATCAGAATTCCATCTATTTAAGATAAATTTCATCCATCTTATTAGCAAGTGAGCACAAATTAATCAGAAAGATTGAAGGGAGAGGGGTTTTTTTCTCATTTCTCATGTGTGTAAAGCATCTGAGACACCTTGCTGACCACAAGCTACGTGTGTCAGTAATGTGTTGTAGCTGCTTTACAGGCAAACGTTATCCAGGATGCATTAACAGGCACATAAAATCTTGGCCACAGAAATTAATTGTTCCACTTTATTTTCGCTTTAGTAAGATTCCATTTAGATTGTTTTTGACACTCAAATTAAAAAATATAGAAACAATCTGGACCCAAATTCAGAAGATAGTGAAAAGTCTGGAGGTAATGGTAAAAGAAACTTGATATGTTTAACCTGCAACAGAAACAACCCTTTAGAAAGAAAAAAGAACAACCCAGTCCAGGCAAATTTAACTAAGCATTATTGTAAAAGACTTGACCAGGTTCTGACTCCCTTTTTTTCCTATAGAAGCTGCTAGAAAACATTCTCTGATCTCTTACATTGATCTAACTGATTAATCTAGAATTAGATAAAATCTAAGCAGACTCTCAAATACTGCACAATTCTTAATTCTCCTCTGCCCATCCCAATGCCTGAGGAAAGGATGGAGAGAAACTTTCTCAGCTATAGTGTTGTGAAATAGCCTCACCCAACATCCACGTTGCTAATTCTTTGTTGATGTTTTCCTTGACTTTAAGTATAGTTGCCCATGTGATTTTTAGAATGATACTTTTCAACTGGCTTTTAATTGTGTTATAAGAGCCGTGATGGCACAGTGGTTAGAATGCAGCATTGCAGGTTAATTCTGCTGATTGCCAGTAGTTCAGCAGTTTGGGTCTCACCAGCTCAAGGCTGACTCAACCTTCCATCCTTTCCATTCTTTGGTAAAATGAGGACCCAGATTGTTTAGGGCAATATGCTGACCCTGTAAACTGTTTAGAGTGCTGTAAAGTACTGAGAAGTGGTATATAAGTCTAAGTGCTATTGCTATATTTTTTCCCAAGCAAGCTTCTAGTTCTTATGGAAACAGAATGTAGATAGAATTTCTTTTTAAGAAAAAATTAGCCTGTTTCATACCTCCTGCTATTCCAGCTTGATTTTATTTATTTATTCATTTATTTATTTAGAAACTTATATGGCGCCTCTTTTGTACATGATAAATCTAGGCAGCTCACAGTATTAAGTATAAACAGAATAGATAAAACAGACTCAACTCCAAGACAACACCATATATTCCAACCACAAGGTTGCAACATCCAATAAATTCTATATTGATACTTGCATTTACTGGAATAATACACTGTAGTAACAAAAAATGTTAAAGGCATTTTCTGTTAAGAATTTTTGAAAGTCTATTTAATTATCATCCACAATTTGCTACTTGGGCAGCCATACCTCAATATAATCTCCTTGAATCAATAATATGAGCAGCTCAGAATCACACTAACTGCAGCAAAACCCACAATTTTATAAAGCTGAAGTTCCCACCTAGTTTCTGAAGGAAATGGGCGTTGGTTCTTACCTGACACGCCATTTCTCTTTGAGCTGCGAAGATCATCCAGAGAGTGGGAGGTGCTTCAGTCTGTGTTGTTGTAGGCTGAGTTTAATTGCTGAGGAATGCTCCACCTTCCATCACGTGGCTCCCTTGCAGCGTTCCCCAGTTTATGCGAAGGTGAGAGGGAATAGAAATTCGTACTCTCGTCTTACTAGACTTAAGGGTTCATTGGCCAAAACAAAACCCCACCAGACGGTGAAAAAATAAGGGTGGGGCTGGATGATCCTCGCAGCTCGAAGAGAAATGGCGTGTCAGGTAAGAACCAACGCCCATTCTCCTTAGAGCTGCTCGGATCATCCAGAGAGTGGGACATACCAAAGCTTGGCTGTCCTACGGGAGGGACTCCATCTGGTTTGGGAGCCTCTGCAGGTCCTTGAGGACCCACTGAAGGACTCGTCTGCCAAACGAGGCCTCCGACGAGGCAAATATGTCGATCTTATAATGCCTAATGAAGGGAGATGGGGAGGCTCAGGTGGCAGCCCGGCAAATATCAGTGATTGGGGCTTGGGTGGCCCAAGCTGCCGAGGTAGCCGCACTTCTGGTGGAATGTGCTGTTATTCCGCTGGGTACTGGCAGAGCCTGAGACAAGTAAGCTTTAGAAATAGTAGCTCTGATCCAGCGGCCGATGGTTGAAGGGGACACTTTGTGATCCAATGTCTTGGGTTGAAAGGAAAGGAATAGGGATTCGGACCTCCTAAAGGGCTGGGTGCGCTTAATGTAAATGCGAAGGGCACGTCTCACATCCAGGGTGTGCCAAAGCGTCTCCCTCTCCCACGAGGGATTGGGGCAGAAGTTTGGGAGCGTGAGTTCCTGTGCCCTGTGAAAGGCTGAGTTGACCTTGGGCAAGAAGATAGGGTCAGGCCGGAGGACCACCCGGTTGGTATGGAAGATGCAAAGGTTCTTTCTCACCGACAAGGCTGCGATCTCCGAGATTCAGCGAGCCGAAGTAATGGCCACCAGGAACACGACTTTGAATGTTAAAAACTGGAGGGTGGATTCCCTGGAGGCTCAAAGGGGTGTTTAGTAAGGGACACAAGGACCCTATTGAGGTCCCAGGTAGGATACGATGAACGGTTGGGGGACACAAATTAGTGGCTCCTCTGAGGAATGCCCTAATGCGAGGGTGGTGGGAAAGGGAACCAAGGTTGTTGCAAGCGATGACAGTTGTGAGGGCTGTGACCTGCCACCTCAAGCTGTTAGGGGAAAGCCCTTTCTTCAGACCCCCTTGGAGGAAATCCAAAACCCGAGCGATGGAGGGCGAAAGTGGGTTGACCTGGAATTTATGGCACCACTTGCAGAAACTATTCCAAGTGGCATCGTATATTCGGGTAGTTGAGGGCTGTCTGGTGGCTAAAATGGTATCAATAACCTGGTCAGAGAACTTCTCGTTTCTTAGGCGGTTCCGCTCAACCTCCAAACGGCTAACTGGAGCCATTGGGGATCCGGATGTCGGAGGGGCCCCTGAGAAAGGGAGATCCTGTTCGGGGGGATTTCCAGGGAGGGGCCACCGATAGGTTGCAGAGGTCCGCCAACCATGAGCGTCTGGGCCAGTAGGGGGCCACCAGAAGCAGTTCTGCCTTCTCGTGGATCAGTTTCTGGATGACTCTGGGAACTAGGGCTAATGGGGGGAATGCGTATAGAAGCCCTGGGGGCCAGGGGCAATGGAGGGCATTGTAATTCTCGGCCCCGTGGGAAGTGTACCTTGAGAAAAACCTTGGGAGTTGTGTGTTGAGGGGGGATGGGAAGAGGTCCACTATCGGGAGGCCGAAGATCATGGTCGCCTCCTTGAACAGAGACAGGTGGATGCGCCACTCGGACTGGTCCACCGTGGCCCTGCTCAGCCAGTCTGCTTGGGTGTTTGAAACTCCTGAGATATGCTCTGCTTTGAAAGAGAGGAGATTGTGCTCCGCCCAGCGGCAGAGGCGCTCGGCCTCTCTCATCAACTGTATGGACTGTGTACCCCCCTGTCTGTTGACGTGAGCCTTGGCGGTGACGTCCGTGAGTATGAGGACATGCCGCCCACGTACCTGAGGGAGGAAGTTGCGCAGGGCCAGGTGGATGGCGTGAAATTCCAACCAGTTTATACTGCATGCCTCTTCTGCCTCCGACCATCTGCCCTGTGTCGTGAGCGAGTGGATGTGAGCGCCTCATCCGGACAGGCTGGCATCTGTGGTGAGGGTGAGGCGTTGGGGCTCCTTGAAGTAATGACCCTTGTTGATGGCAGGGTTGGTCCACCAGAGGAGAGACGTGAGGACCTTTGGAGGTACCTTGACCGTGGCCTTTGAATTGCTTTTGCCGGATCTTTGGAATGGGAGCAGGAACCACTGTAGGGATCTGGTGTGTAAACGGGCCCAGGGAATAATGGAAATGCATGAGACCATTTTACCCAATAATTTAGACAATTCTAAAAGTGTTACCTTTTTTGATTGCCGGATATGTTTGACGGATTCCTGGATGCTAAGGAATCTTTCTGAGGAAAGGAAGACCTTCCCTTTAACTGTATCAATGACACACCCCAAGTGGGTTATCCTGTTAGATTGTAACAGTTGGCTCTTTTGCCAGTTTACAAGGAACCCATGGTCTTGGAGGGCAGAGAGAGTAGCTCTGGTGTCCCTTTCTGCTTGGCGTCTGGAGTGGGACAGGATGAGGATGTCATCCAGGTAGCAGTGGAGACACACAGGGAGGTTCCTGAGGTGAGCCGCTAGAGCTGCGAGGACCTTAGTAAAGGTTCTAGGGGCAGATGCCAACCCAAAGGGGAGGGCCACATATTGGAAGTGGCGGTGATTGAAACAGAACCTGAGGAATTTGGAATGGGAGGGTCGTATTGGGATGTGTAGATATGGTTCTGAAAGATCTATAAAAGAGAGCCAGTCCCCCTGCCTGGTGCCCAGTAGAATGGACTGCAAGGTGTGCATCTTAAACCTACGGTGGATCAGGTAATGATTAAGCCATTTTAGGTCTAGAATTGCTCTCCATCCACCTGAGGATTTGGGAACCACGAAGAGGTGGGAGTAAAAGCCCTGCTCTCAGTGGGAGGATGGGACGGGTTGGATAGCCTGTATGTTGAGGAGATGATGAATAGCGGAATCCATCAAACTGCGTTTGGTGGGATCCCTTGAGAGGGGGGATGCAATGAAAAAGTTGGTGGGGTGGCTGAAATTCCAGGGTGAGTCCGAACCTGATGGTGTCTCGGACCCAGGGATCGGAAGTAGAGGAATCCCATTGGTCGGCAAAATGCCTGAGACGTCCGCCGATGGGAAGGGAGGGACGGGGTCTATCTTGGGCACCGGAAGGGCTTCTCCCCTGAAGGGATGCTTGTAGCTGCCTCCCCTTCTGTTCCTGTCACCCAAATTGGCTCGATCCTGGGGTTGGAATGGCCAAAAAGAGGGGGGTCTCGGGTACCTGGGTGGGGAGGGAGACTGGTAGAAAGGTTGGGAGGACCGTCTCCGAAATGGCTGAGGCGCTCTGAGCTCTGACCTCTGAAAAAGAGAAGGAAGAAATTTTTTCTTGCTTCGGGTCTCGGCTAGCAGGGGTTCCAGAGCCGTGCCAAATAGTTTGTCCCCTTGATGGGGGTGGTGGCCAACTTGACTTGGTTTTTTACATCCGCCTGCCAGTGTTTGAGCCAGAGCAGGCAGCGGGCTGTAACACGAGAGGTTATGGCTCTGGTGGAGAACTTAACCGCGTGGTAGGTGGCGTCGGCCGAGAATTCTGCCGCGGCCATCAGTTTAGCGATGTCCTGATGCGCCCTTGTATTAGAGGGGGGGACATGCTGTTTTAGTTGGCGGAGCCACCGGATCGAAGACCTGGTGAAGAAGGAGGCAGCCGTGGCCGATCTAATGGCCCAAGCGTCAGCTTGGTGAGCCCAATGTAAGGCTAGTTCAGACCTCTTGTCCTCGGGTTTCAGAGCCTCCAGAGGATCACTAGGGGAGGAGGAGGATGCTAAGCCAACAATGAGCTCATCAACCTCAAGGGTATTAAGTAGGTTGGAGAAGCTTGAGTCAAGGTTGAAAAACCTCTTGTCCTGGCTGGATGGGGCAGGAGGGGCCCCTGTGGAAGCCAACTGTTTTGAGACTAGGTCGTAAAAGATGGGCGGAGCCAGAACAACCTCAGCTTCCACAACGGGCTGCGTGAAAATGGCATCCTCTGGGCCCTCCGCCAGGAAAGGTTGGGCAGAGGGAGACTGTGTGGACAGGCCAGATATGTTTTTGGCCTTAAAGAGGAGCGATTTATACAGGTGTGGCTTGAACAAGCCCACAAAGGCGGGTTGATTGGGGGTGAGACCCTCATCCTCGGACATCTCCCCCTCCATAGGATCTATCTCTGATAGGGGCTCACTGTGATGTGCAGACCCCCACTCAAATTCTTCCTCCTCCCTGAACTGATCCAGGCCCTCTGTCTCCTCCTCCAGTTCCCCTTCTGGGAGAGGGCTGTCCCTCTGTAAAGGTACCTGACCGTGGGGAGGGTCCGATCTAGGCAAGGACCTGACTGATAGAGACTTGTGTTCGGGAGCCATTGGGAGGAGGCCAGGTCTGGACATCTGTTGGAATCTGCAATCCCCTGGCGATCTGCAATCCCCTGGCGGATAGCCAGCCCTCATTTGTTCTGGAATCTCGACTGTGGCAGGCTCCTCTTGGCACAGACCAGCGGCTGTGGGAGTAAATGTAGCTTCGGGTGTCCGTCTGGTCACTGGTCCCGGGGCCTCATGCCCCTGGGATGAGCTGTGCCTGGAGAGGGAAGAGCAATCTGGAAGAGGGGGTGTAGAGGTAGAAGGAATGGAGGGTGAGAGGGCTGGAGGCACCGGTTGTGACTCCCTGGATCGCCTGTCGAATTCCTTCTCCAATGCCTTATGGCATCTTAAGGCATCTCTTTGAGAGGCCTTAGAAGTTTCCTTAGCCTGTCTGCACAAATGGTAAGACTTAGATTTGGCCTTCAAAGAAGGGCCTTTAGCAGAATTGTCTGCCATTTTAAGAAGTAAGGATCGTATGTCAAGATACTAGAGGTGGTTGGCTCACCAAGGGTTCGACCTACAGCAAAGGCTGGGTGTCCTTTCAGCTGGCCCGCGCCCCCTTTTGGAATTTAGATGTATATAATCTATATTATTATTATTATTGTTGTTGTTATTAGCAATATATATATATGTATCTATTTTATTTTGTTATTTATACATATATGTATGTATGTATGTATGTATGTATATATATTCTTAAGTTTTCGCGGGTACTTACATGTATGGCATTCAGCTTTGTTCGGGTATTTTCCCACGTCATAGTAGTGGTGCTTTTAAAGTTGTAGCAACGTTTCAGCAGAATCTCATCTGCCATCATCAGGCTTCTGTATACAGAACAAAGCTGAAAAAGTAACAAAGCTGAATGCCATATATATATATATATATATATATATATATATATATATATATATATGTATATGTGTGTGTGTGTATATATATATATATATATGTCTGGCATTCAGCTTTGTTTGGGTATTTTCCCATGTCAGACTCACAGAGAAACACCATACAGAAGCCTGATGATGGCAGATGAGATTCTGCTGAAACGTTGCTACAACTTTAAAAGCACCACGTGGGAAAATACCCGAACAAAGCTGAATGCCAGACATGTAAGTACCCGCGAAAACTTAAGAGAACAAATATATATATATATATATATATATATATATATATATATATATATATATATATATATATATATAAATAAATTTATTCACTATTACTATTATTATTATTATTATTATTATTATTTTATATATATATATAGATTTATTTATTTATTTATTTATTTATTTATTATATATAAAAATATATAAATTGATTAACTAGGTTCGGATCTCGATCCAAGGAGGGTAGTAACCCAGGAGATTAGTATCCAATTGGTCAAATGAACGCCTGAGGCCAATGCACAAGTTTAGAGATGAGGCCTCCAGCAGCTTTTACTCCCAGACAACAACCGGGAGGAGGTGACTGCTGTTACTTCGCCCTGAGCGCTGCTGCAGAAAGCCAACAGTATTCTTAACTTTTGAACAGAAATAGCAGTACGGAAATAATAATAGCTCTAAACGGGCTGGAAGGCCTGTTTAAGCGAGCTAGGTACCCTCGCAGCTGAGAAATGAGGCTGGAAAATGGCGCCTGACCACAAGGCGGCACCCAAAATGGCAGCTGCCTATGGATCTCTCTGTCGGGGCCGCTCAGGGCAGAACTAGGCCCCTCCAGCAAGCTTAGAATTCCAAGAGGGGCAGCGAAGAGAAATTCATCGGCATTCATGGTGGGGGGAAAACCAGTGGCGCTTGCAGCACGATTGATTCAAGCCGCTAATGAGGGCGGCGTGGAAAAGCGGCAGGAAAGAAACAACCAAATCGAGGGTGGGGGGGTTAGTGCAGGAGCGCTGTTAAACTGCCCGCTTTTTCCCCCTTGGGGGCAAGGAATGCACTCCCCTTACTCTAGAGACACAGCCAGATGCACAGAGGCTAAAAGAAAAAATAATAGTAAGGCAAACCTTAGATAATATTGGAAGAGTTCTGAATCGGCCAAGGAGTGATAACAAGCACAGCCTAACTCTCATGAGGCTGAGCATAAACTGGGGAACGCTGCAAGGGAGCCACGTGATGGAAGGTGGAGCGTTCCTCAGTAATTAAGCTCAGCCTACAACGATACAGACTGAAGCACCTCCCACTCTCTGGATGATCCGAGCAGCTCTAAGGAGAATACTTTGTATCACACAAACCATCTCACCAGAAGAGACTACAAGGCTTTATGACACCACAAACTTCTTCCCCATTGCCCTCGCCAGCTGTAGTAGGCTTGTAGTAGACCACTTTGGTCTAGCAGTTAAATCACCAGAGTAGAAAGCAGGAGATCATGAGTCCAAGTCTTCCATCTTAGCCATCAAAGCCAACTGGGTAACCTTGGGCCAACAGCACTCTTTCAGCCCAACTCACCTCACAGAATTATTGTTGTGAGGAAAATATGAGGAGGAAGGTACTTGAATTATTTGTAAAAAATAGCAAAGGAGGAATACAAATAACAATTTGTTTCAGCCTATTAATGCTTGAGATATGTGCTCTGTGCATGAACTGTGGTTTACTTATTTCTTAATTAATTAGTTCTGTTAATTGAGACTTTCACTATTAATTCAGAATCTCTTCTCAGAGGACTAGACAAAACAAGCTTGTTAACTGGGTTTAGGTTTTCCCACATGACTCATTGAGTAGAAGTTAGCTAAACTTTCTGCATGACTGGATCTGTTTGGATTTAATTTAATCTCCTTTTTCATGTTTCCCTAACATATTCCTTCTCCCACACTAACCCACTTAAGTGTGATTTGGGAATAGAGCCATGCACACTCAGAACTCTCCTGCTTATACATCCCAAATCACCTGCACACTTCTATAAACATAATAAAATTTCAATTTCAAAGATACTTATTTCCTAGATATGGAATACCACAGCCAAAAATTAGTTTGTGCTTCATCAATAAACAATAAGTGGTTGTGTTTTTTTATTTTTACCCTCTCCAGCAGTAGAATTTTCTCATGGTCTCTCCTGAAGCACTAGCCTGCTATGATCCTGCTTAAATTCATTATCAGCTAAGGCCAAATAAATATAGTTCCTGAATCTTATCAGAACCTTTGCCTCCACTGCATCCTACAGCATTGCTGCAAAAGAATGCAATCTTTTACAAAGTTACGAATAGCAAGTTGGATGAGCTCTTGAGCAACTAACCCCTGTTTGATCATTCCCAGGCTATTTAAATTTTATCACATGCCTGAATCAAACAGATTGCAAAACAGTGACTGGTTTGTCAAGGTGGCACCAAAACCAGCGTTATCACTGGTGTGACAATAATATTAGAGGGAGAGCAGCTCCATAACCATTTCTCACTGTTCAGAATAACACCATATGTATTTACACATAAATATAATGGCCTCCAAAGCTAACAATAATTAAAAATAGGAGATTGCACACAGTTGAATAAGAGACCTTTAAAACACAGGGGGGGAATAGAAATAACTACAGCAGGGGTGTCAAACTCGTGGCCCACAGGCCAGATACATCACATGCTGACCACGCCCACCCCAGGTTAGCAAAGAGGGGAAAGTCATGATACATCATGTGACGATGTGACACCATGAGTTTGACACCACTGAACTACAGTCCTCAAAGTCACATGATACAGAAAGTGGTAATATCCTAGCGATGCTTTTATTTTTGTGTATTTTACATTTCTTATCTTTTAAAATTGTTTCTATTCCACCCTTCTTGTGTTGGTCTGTGACCATAATAAATATGTGATTGATTTAATATGGAAACTAGCTTTTAAAAAGTTGTCAGGGCAACAATAGTTGTAAAGTGCCACAATTAGAACATCACTAGTTACAACAGTTTATTTAGTGACCATTTGAAGTTACAATGGAAAAAGTGACTTATGACCTTTTTCACACATACGACCATTGCAACATCCCCTTTTGCAACCATCTGACAAGCAAAGTCAACTGGAAAACCAGATCCATTTAACAACCAGGTTGCTAACTTAATTGCAGTGATTCACTTAAAAACAGTGGCAAGAAAGGTGGATTATCTGTATAAGAAAGGTCCTATCTTTTGCTCTACTAAAACAACAGCCTGTCCAACTGTTAAACTCAAGAGTCAAGCTAAATGAAAAGGGAGAGATATTTTATTTTATGCCAAGTTAAAAAAACATCTTGGGCAGCTTTTATATGGGACTTAAACATCTGGCAGTAGATTTTTTTAAAGTCAATCTTCCTAAACTTGTTCTCCTCACATTCACCAGACTTCCACTCCTTTTATCTCCCAGACAGCACAACCATAGGTCAATTTTTTTCAAACCTTTCTATTTTAGTTTTCAGAAGTCTTAGTAATTGCCATGCAACTCAGGGAATTCTGGAGCTGAAGTTCATATATCTGGAAGTTGTTCAATTTGAGGAAGGCTGACACAAATTATAGTGATTCAATCTAGTTCAATACATCTGGGAGCACCCGGTTGTGAAGACTGTGTTATGAAGTTTTTCTGCCCCTTTTTGCATGAAAAAAATGAAAAATATATTTAATGCATCCTTCTAAGCATTGCAGCTTCACATTAAAAGGTTCCATGAGCAGATGTCTATTTGACTCAGACACTTTGACTTAGGTGTGTTGCTGACTCATTAATAAACCACACACATATTGATTCCTCTGTGTGTATGTGTGTGTGTGAAACCAGCAGATGTGGTTAGTTTGTGCTGTCACACAAACCCAGCACTTAAGCAATAATTAAGTAAACTGTGGCTCAATTGCTTAAGTGCTGGGTTTGCGTGACAGCACAAAATCTGAAGCTTGGATAAAACGCATAAAGGGGAAGGGTGAGAAATGGCACTGCATACACACTTATTCCCAAAAGGGTTTTGCATTTGTGAGAATAAGGTCTCTGTGCTTGGGGGGGAACCAAGAGCGTGAGGAAGAATTGTGAGCTGATGTTCATTAAAAATGATTGGTGGGGTGCCGATGGAATGACATTTCTTATCAAAAACGTCTGCTTCTCTGGCATCTGCTGGCTGGGGAAATCAGGCTCCACCGTTTAGCATCACCCCCCCCCCCCCGGGCGTTGTCCTTCAAACAAGAAGTAGCAACCGGAGAAGCCCGTGGAGAGGATTCTCACACTTGAGGCAGGAACTCGACGGTCCTTTCAGAAAGGGAGGGAAACCTGGTAACCGCAACATAAGTTGCGCTTCTCGAGGGAAAAAAAAAAACGAGGCGGCGAAACACTGACCTTCGATCCAGAGACTTCTGACAACAAAGCCCACAGGCTCCCCAGGAAAGGGGGGAAGGGGAGAAGGGGGGGGAGCGCTTTTTCGCCGACCACAATTTCCCGCGCTTCAGTGATGGGTTTCAAACCCTCCCCTCCTCCGCTTACACCTATTCTTCCCCGGCTGCCTTACGAAGCGCACAAACCACCTTTTCCAAGGTAATCCGCAGGTCGCACTCTTGATCCGTTGCATCACCAAGCGGTAACCAAGCCAAGCCAACGCGAAAGGGGCGGGGGCTATGTGAGAATCAGACTGCCTCGCTTGGCCCAAGCCACTTTCGGCCACCCTATCTTCGTTTCTTGCCTGCGTTTTGCAGACGGCATCCTAAGACTGGAGCTTCCTCGCGGTTGTCAGTTAGGATTGCCGCAAAAAAAATAAACTTGTTTGTTTCGCAGGAGTAGCTGTTGTAGGATTCGAGCGGCTGGGAAGTTAAAACGCCATCTGCAAAAAGTGATTCTTGGGCACATTTCTCTCAGCGAAAGCCCTACTCCCCCCCTCCTTCACCCCCCCAAAAAAGGGGGGAGCGGACGCCAGGCGCCCTCGCAAGATCGCAACCCGGCGTTTGGTTGTTGTTTTTCCCCTTCATTCCCACGCGGCTCCAAGGGACTTACTCTGAAGTAGGTCTGCACCAGATGCCTCTTGAGGATTAAAGCAGACCTCGTGAGGAAGAGGCGCGTACTTAACACACAAACGCAGTCGGCAACGTGGAAAGAGCCGCGTGGCTTTTAGGAACCCGCTGCTCCTGCGGGTTTAATCTTTTTCCAATTCCCGCTGTCTCTCCCCCGAGGCATTGAGGACAAATTAGCCGCAGGAGCTAAATCGAGAATAGAAAGCCCAGCGCTTTAAGATGGGAGAAAGGAGGCAGAGAGAAAGGGGAGGGGACGGGAGGAGACACTCACCGCAATCTCTCCGGCGGCTGCTAGGTATAATCAGTGAGTTAGAAACTCCCGCCGGATTTCAAGCTCTCTTTGGTCGCGAAGTTTTCTCAGCGGCGTTTTCCCAACAAAACAAAACAGGTCCCTTGTTAATTTCCCCCCGGTTTGTCCTTTCGAAAACGCGGGCTGGCCAATACCTGCGAAACCTTATTAGGAAATGTTTGTCGGAGTTTTGAGCCCAGGCGGGAAGCCGGACTTTGAGCTTGGGCATGTGGTAAAGGCGGCCCGGGAAAGGTGGGTGGGGGGCGGTTTGAAGCAGGCAGCCACCTCCGGAGCGGACCGCTTGCAGTTTTGACAACAAACGCTGACGACCTGCGACCAGCCAGAAGGGAAGAGTCAGCCTCCTCGAGGCGGGAACGGATGGGTTGGCTGCGCCAACAAGGGAGGGTGACCGGTGTGATGGCCTGGGGGACGGAGGAAGAGCGGGAAGGCAACAGCTGCGGTCTCTGCGATAAACAATGATCCTCAATTCTACAGCTGTCAGAGGGTCGCTTCAGATGTTGAAGATCTCGGAGTCTTTGGGATCCCTGGGCTAACCAGGTTATGTCCTCAAGATGACATAATTTTTCTGGAGGCAACTGGATTTTGTTTTGTTTTTTCTTTGAAGACGTTTCACTTCTCCTCCAAAAAGCTTCCTCGGCTCTGACTGGATAGTGGGGAATGGAAGATCCTTTCATTACCCATTATCCTGTCAGAGCTGAAGAAGCTTCTTAGATGAGAAGCGAAACCTCTTTAAGGAAAAAGCAAAGTCCAGAAAAAGCACCTTGGGGACAACCATGACCTGGATGACAGAATTTCTACAGACTTAACCAGGTTATGCTTCACTCCCTTAACCCGCTGTTCCCACACTCACACAGCACCTTAAAACTTTGAAGAATGGGGTGTGGGGGAAGCAGATGCCCACTCTTGAGGTGGCATCATCCCAAATGAGGGGGGTTTTTCCCCCAAGTGTGACTTCTGGCTGCCCAAATCTTGTCCTTTCCTGTTTCGATGTGTCCTTTCACTGGACTGGATGGGTAGGTTGTGTCTTCACAAATAGGTATTTTTTATTCAGGACAAACAGGTATTTTTTATTTAGATTTGGAAGGTGGCTTACAGAGTTAAGACAAACACCTGAACAAAATTATCCATTGTGTTACAAAAGAACAGAAGGGCTCAGCTTGTGTCAGCCCTTTGAGGTAGTGCAGATAAGAAATGCCAATTCTGAATACTAACACTTCATTAGAAGAATTATAGTAACACATTTTTCAAGTCTGAAAGTATCTCTCCCTCCCTTACTTTGATTCTCCTGAAAACTTGGGAAGGTCCCTCCTCTGACTCAGTTTTTGTTTATCTGTTGTCTAGGCTGCAGCCCTTCCTCCTGTCTCTCAAAATCATTCCCACATAAAATTAAAATACTAATCCAAACTTTCAGGCAAAGCTATGCTTTCAAATGTCTTTTGAAACCTTTGGGGGGGGGGGAGAATTGCATATCTCCATGGGAGGGGGGGATGCTGTTCCTGAGGTCAGACACTTTGAAAAAGAAGACATGCTTCTGGTGACATTAATTGACCCAGGAACACCTGCATTTTGCTTGATCTTGCCAAGACCACTTGTGATCTTTCTCAAATAAATAGGGCGTATGTCACAAAAAGCTCTATGGGTGATAACCAGCCCCTTGAATTGCAGTCAGAAGCCAAATAGCAACCAGTATAGTTTGCACAGCAGTGATAATATATAGGCATATTAAGTTGTGCCTATTGTTGCCCATCCCACTGTTTTATACCAGATGTAGCTTATGGGTGGTCTTCAAGTACAGTTCATGCAGATTGCATTGCAGTAGTCCAATCATGAGATGACTACTAGGACATGAGCAGAGGTGGCATTCAGCAGGTTCTCACAGTTCTGGAGAACTGGTATGGGAATTTTGAGTCGTTCAGAGAACCAGCAAATACCATCCCTGACTGGAGATTTTACAGTATCCTTCCCCTGTCACGCCTACCAGCCATGCCCACAGAACTGGTAGTAAAAAAATTTGAATCCCACCACTGGACATGAGTGATTCTCCAAAGGGCCTCTAGGTTGAGGGAAGGGTGCAACTGGTACACAAGATACAAAGGCCTTCCTGGCCACAGCTGTCACCTTCTCTTCAAGCTATAGTTATGAGACTGGGATGAATCCCCCTCACACCCATCAAGTTGTGTACTAGTCTCAGATGGGAAAGCCATCTAAATCCAAAGGAGCAAAAATGCTAGATCCAGAAGGACCAAAATAAACACAACCAGAGGTGATATTCAGCAGGTTCTGACCAGTTCTGGAGAACCGGTAGCGGAAATTTTGAGTAGTTCGGAGAACCGGAAAATATCACCTCTGACTGGAGATTTTACAGTATCCTTCCCCTGTCACGCCCACCAAGCCACGCCCACAGAACAGGTAGTAAATATTTTTGAATCTCACCACTGGACACACACACTTGGCCTATTCCTTATCCAGACCCAAATGGCCTCTAGACACTGGGTCAGGACATCAACAGCACTTCCTGGATGATCCGAATTAATTGGTATCATTGGAATGGTGATAACATTGGACCCTAAACCAACAGATGACCTTGCACATATAGATTCCATGGAGATGTTAAACAGGAGGGGCAAAAACTTTAAGCTGTGAAGCAATGGACAGAACTTTCTCCCATATTTCCATTAACATTAATTGGAACTAACCATAGAGAAAGGAGAACCACCTCCACCACAATACAGTGCCTCCCAGTCCCAAACCCTGTGGTTGGTCGGGAAGGTTGACAATATCAGAAGCCAATGAGAGATGAAGTAGCACAAGAACAAGACACACTATCCCCCATCCCAGCTTTGCCAACAGAGGTTATGATTTTAAAGAAAGCTATTCATTTCATTTCCGGAGTGATAATTGTGGATTTATTTCTATATTTCAGAATAAAATTGGATAGGAAAAGGAAGGTATCACCATGTGCTTTTTTAAATATTCCATCAAAAGCATCTATCCACAAAACAGTGGGAAATGCAAGCTATTTTTACATTGTCTTTCCTCCATTTTCCCCCAGATTGCAAGGGAATGACATCAGTAGACAATACAGCTAAGGACAAATACTGAAAACCTTAAAATACAGAGATATTGTAGCATGTACTGATGGAATCTTCTTACTAGTAGTATAACTTCTTTTAATAGAGTTTAAATATCAGTCATCTTTAATGTAAGCTCATGCAAACAGTCAACTCAGGAAAGGGTAATCCATCCTTTAATAAAGTAATGTTTATGTTCACATGATTTACTAGGCCTATATTAAAACAAACTATTATCTTGGCTTGTGCAACCTTTTCTGAACCATAAACTAACCAGATGGACTTGATTTCCAAAGCATGAGGCTAAAATATGATTAGTGTTCTCTATGATTTGTGTTCTCTATGAATTGAGAACACAAATATGATTTGTGTTCTCTATGAATTGAGAAAATCAAAGTTCTTGTTTGTTACAGATGTCTACACATAATGGCCTTGATACCTCTAAGCAATATGAAACTCACAGAGATAATCTTGAACCTTTGAAGTGACTGAGTCCTTAAGAAAGAAAAAACAAATACATTTGTTATAAAAAATACATTTGAGTTTTAAAATACATGTGTTGTGTCTCCTGTCTGTTTTCTCTCCTCTATTGACAACTGCAGAAATAATGTGGAATGTTATATATGTAACACCAGTCTTTCTATTGCCCCCTCAAGAGGATGTGGGAATGGAACATTCTCTGGTTGTGTTACCAAAATACATTAAGTCATCTATTAGTCACATTTTAAGTCTAATATGTTGTTAGACTGGAAGTTTCTTTAGTATGGACTTTAAATCTAAATTACATGCTCTTTTTTTGTTTTCCTTGTTAAAAACAATGGCAGTGAATCTTCCTGTTCTTTCATTGTAATTTGATGTTGAAATTCACTGATGCAATATCAAGAAACCTTATGAAAGTTGATATTCTCCTTATTAGAAAATATCCATCATACTTATGTTTTAACTGGATGGGAGGCAATAAGAAATTTTCACTAGGAAATTTTTAAAAATACCAAGAAGGCAATAGTAAACCAATTTCATATTCTTGTCCAGAATGCAATACTGTCTTTTCCCCTTTTAAAGCAACAAGATATTTCTTATCAAATAGGTGTCCCCCAAATTTGAAGAGCATTAATCTTAGTGCACTGCAATGCGCTTTCCGCAGCAGTTTTGAGGGCTGATACAAAAAACAACAACCATATAAACTGAAATATTCCCCAGAGGACAAGAAGCCGTTCAGATCAAAGTTCACACCCTATTATACCGCATCTTCTATAAGGACTCATGGACTCAAATATATAACATGTTACCTAATAAAATATATGGGGAATACTGATCTCTTCTACATTCAACTACTGTTATTGGATCAGTAAAAAGTAGTTTCTTTGAATGTGACCACATTCTGTTATGGTGTATGCAAAATTAGACTGTAACTGCCCGATGCTAATCCATCACCAATTTAATATATTATTTAAATGCCTTTTTTTTTGCAGTCATCTGCCTGACTGATATTCTTCACTACCACCACAAAAAAGGTCATAAAATTGGATGTAGTCACGTGGTGACATATGTTACAACTGTAACTTCAAGCTCAGTTATGGTTGTAAATTGAGGACTTTTTTGTGTGTATGCCAATATTACCTATTTGATACAGATCAACCTAAATTGTAGAAATAACTCCAAAGGCTTCATTTTAAAGTTGAAGAATCTTTATTCATCATCATCTTTGATCTTAGACAACAAAAAAAATGCAGTTCTTGTCTTTCCTCTCTCTCTCCCTTCCTATCTTCCCCCTCCCTCAGGTGCTGCTATTCACAGGATTGAGTGTTTTTCCAGTGAGGCTGGCCTATCGGGGCAACCTGGTTTATCCAAATATGGGTCGGAGCACACTGCTTCCGCTTTTGCTTTTCAGGCCCAATCCAAGAGCCTTCGCAGGCAGTCGCTTCTGCAACAAACTATTTTGTGTTACATTTAAATTTGCAGAGAAATAAATAAAAGGAGACTAGTATAGCTATTTCAAGCTGTTTAGCTCATTGGCTATCTGGGATTCAAACCCGGCAGCTAGATATTACTACACCTACCTAATATGCAAGCGGCCCAGGTTCGAATCCCAGAAGGGTACGGCTATGTAATGAGAGCTAAACAGCTTGAAATAGCTGTACTAGTCTCCCTTTATTTCTTTGTCAGTAAATTTAAATTTATTCACAGGATTGTACTTTATAACAGGATTGTATTGTGAATAGCACCATAATTTTCACAGGGGTCTGCATTCTTCAACAGAAGAGCTTCACTGTTGAGAAAACTTACTTTTTGGATTCATTAAATCTACTGGGGAGAAAAAATAAATTGGGATCTCTTTTTCTACATGGTTTTGGAGGTGCATGGGCAATTAACTGTTATTTTTTTAAATAATTTCTACTCAGTGATTAATAATAGACACAAATGATAATATCTAAAAGGTCCTGCAATTAAAACACTAAACAGTACTAGATCATTCAGAAAATGCAACAGATACTGCATTCATTAATGGGGCCATATAAAGCAAAAAATATAATCAAAAGCAACAATGCATGTTCCCAGGAAAAGGAGGGAATCCTAGTGGAAGACAAGAGTCCTTAATGGTGCCTTAATGTAATGCTAAATCATGGCTTTGTATTATGTCTGAAAAGCCTAGTGTGTCAGAAAGAAATCAGTCCAAGTACCTTGAAAAAGTAGCAAATTCTATTGCAGATAAGTATGATGCACAATCTTGTACAATTTTCTGCCTGTGTCAGACTTAAAAGCAATTTGCAACTTTTGGCAGTGCTTGTATGAAAATGTGTGGGCTCTTTGGAAAAGAAAAATATCTTTCACTCAGGCTGGGATACCCACTCTATAGAATTCTCTTTTCAGCCTCTTAAACATTACAAAGAGGCCTCCCTGTGACTTCAAGTGTTTTGTTCCACAGCCAAAGCCTGCCTCTCATTCTGACCAGGTGCATCTATTTCTTCTCCTCCTTTAAAAAACAGCATGCAGAACTCTGCAGCCAATAGGATTATATCACTTCATCACTTTGTTTGAAATAAGCATACCTATAATCCAGTGATGGCTAATCTTTTGGTCATTGCATGACAAAAGTGCCGAAACCCATAATGCTATGCATGTACGACCCCCCCTGCTCCCCCCACCCCCTGCGCGTGCAACCCCCCCATACTCCCCATTTCCTGTGCATGTACATGCAACCCCATGCACTGCCCTGCACATGCACGCGCATCTCCTGCATGCGCCCCATGCAAGCAGGGCAGATACCTAACAATCAGCTGGCTGGTGGGAGGCATGCTCACACGGGCAGTGGAACTAAGCTGGGGCGACAGTTCAAATACCAGCAGAGATGGCTCTGCATGCCATGTTCAGCACATGTCATAGGTTCGTCATCACAGCTATAGTCCATGCATGCACCCTCATCACTGCTATTCCATTTTGGAATAGGTACAGAAATGAAACTAATAAATAGTAAGCCAAAGAAATGAAAGGCAAGAAATTAGAAAAGAAATGGAAATACATACCTTAATATATCAAAGTTTATATCAAAATCATTTGCTATACTTTTCTATAGGTTCTTGCAAATCATCCTTACTGCTTTAATATCTGTCCACTGAACTTATACATGGTCTTTTGTTTTTTAAACTTCTCCCTTCTCTCTTTCTGAAGATTTAATCAACTGCATTCACTCAAATGTTCTTGGTTTTTCCTTTCTCACAATTCACTCACTCTTTCTCTATAGATGCCTTGTGATTTGATCCTCATTCAATTTTGTACTTCTTTTATACTGATCAGTAACTTTTGTATTCAATCAAAATTTTCCTATTCCTTGCTCCATGTTGACTAAATTTTCCATTCATTCCCATACAATTTACTTACTTCCATCATAAACTACTCTTATTACATTGAGCAACCAAACCTCAACTCCAAATGTTTGCACAACATGGCTTTAGTGAAGCCTGTTTATTCTAGCTTCCTTTCCTTTCCTTTCCTTTCCTTTCCTTTCCTTTCCTTTCCTTTCCTTTCCTTTCCTTTCCTTTCCTTTCCTTTCCTTTCCTTTCCCTACCCTTCCCTTCTTCTGTATTTAATCTCCCTTTAGGTACAACTTAGGTATAAATTTCCTTTAGGTACAAGTAAAGGAAAAGCCAGAGGGGAAAAAAAGCCAACAGAAAGTAGAAAGAAATTATAAATATTGTAAAAACGAGCATCAGCTTTTCAGTACTACTTTCAGCAAATAGTCTGTAAAGAGTTATCTGAGCTTTAGAAACCAACTATATTTGTTCCTTTTACTTCTAACAATTCTGATCTTCAATTCACTCAGAAATTGTGATAAGACTGATTCTATCTTCAGTTTTTCTTTTTCTCATCGCAAATGCTCCTTTGAGGATTCTTGTTCTTCTCCAGCTTATACTATTCAGAAGGAAAAAAAAAGCAGGAGAAATTGCTACGTATTACTGAATTTCTGTAAAATATTTGTTGGGAAGTTAAGGAAATCATACACTCCTCTTTGCAAGTCTTTAACAGAGGCTTGTGGTACAATTGTCATTTAGACCCAGAACAGATACCAGCTGCTTCATGAATTATATTCCATCAAATTCTTGTGAAGTCTTAATGACCTTGTAGATAATTTTTTTTCTGTGATGATCTATCCCTAATTTGCTCTTTCAGTCTTCTAACAGAACAGGGAAGACCAGAATCCAGTCTTTTAGCATCCAGTTTTCAAACTCACAAAATGACTCCATTTGGGTCATTTTGGAAATGGCTAACTAGAAATCTGAATGAAAAGTTGAACATGATAGAACGTGTTGTCATTAACAGAACTTTTCAGCTGTGTAGTTTATGAGAATGTCTCCACTGTTAAACTTACCTTTTATTACATGATCACTTTTCTCCCAAAGGAAAAGGGCAAAATTAAATGCCCCTTTTCAAATCAATGTTTAATTTCAACTGTTGCTGGACCTTAATTCTCTTTTTTGCTTAGCTAGAGCTTGTGGATTTTTTTTTCTCCAGGTGGCAGACTCCTAGTATTACAGTCAAGGATCACAATGCAGCTATTCTTTGTCTCTTTAATTGATTTTCTCTGAAAAGAGACAGGAAGGGAACAAATGGACGACAAAGTAGGTTGAGCTCCTTGTAACATTCTTTGAATAAGAGGGGCATTACGCAATAACAGCCTCATTCGGAAAATCCATTGTCGGACACAAGATTGAGAGAGAATGCAAAAATTCCAATTTTTGGCATACGCATACAAAAATACTCTAGATCTTCAGGCCCAAAGAATGTTGGGGGCTGAAGGTTCTGTCCCTTGCCAGGACTATCTATAACTTGTCAGCCACAAAAATTTGCATTTCAACACTTTTGCATATGGGTTGACCTCCTGTCATAACAATGATAATAATAGTAGCTTTGTACATTTGCTCCTTCCAAGAGCATGGCTTGCCAGGTTTTGAATATAGCTATTATTGCTTTGGTTCACATACCTAAAAAGTTAGAGCCATGGATTGGGACACAGTGATAAAATGCTGGGAGCTAGTCCATAACTTGAAAGTAGAGGAAAACAGATTGTAACAGTTGGCATAAGAGAGCCAATAATTTTTCCATGCAAGTGTTTATGCTGCTTTTTAAAAAATAAGTTTGATCTATACAGGTTGATCTATAATTTACTGAGGATGTAGAACTACTAAATAGAGAATCTTTTGGATCTGCTTTTAAGAGGAAAAACCACCCTCACCAATCATTTCTACAGCCTGAGTTCAGTTGGAATTTAACCTTTTAAAATACATACATTGAGTCAGGATTATTCTTCTCAGGATTGCACCATTTTATATAGGAGCCAGTAAAACATTATATTTCATCAGCCACTACTACTAAGTTTATATTTAAGACAAAGCAACAGAAGATATGGGACTTGTGGCTTTAATAATCTTTAGTTGCATCCACTGCTGCCAGGAAGCAAAGGCAGCTGAGACATATGTAGGTTTCAGATAGTTTGGAGAATGTTTGCTTACAATATAATTCAGAATTGGTCAATGAAATATCAGATGGGGCAGCTGCCTCAGTCGGTTTTTTTAAAGCTATACACAAATAAGCATCACCAAATTCAGCAGAATTGTGGTCAATGTTTACAATAGTTTTCCAAATTTGGCAACTCTAGGATGTGTTGTGCTCAGGCTGGCTGAGAAATTTTGGAAGTTGAAGTCCACCCATCTTAAAGTTGCCAAGTTTGAAGAAGATGTGGTCTAAAGTCTCTGTTACAACTCATATTTACTGTTCTCAGAACCAAGTAACAAATTTAACAAGAAACATTTTTGGGGGTGACAGGTTGTTTTTTGTTTGTTTTTGAGTGGGGGATATTCAATAAGGGAGGTAAGCTCTTTTGGAGGCTTCACATACTGAGTTTGGACAAACAAACAAACCTCACCTTACACCATTGACCCCATTCTGAAAGTATCAGCCCTATAAGCCATTTCCTTTTTAGCTTGAATTGCAACCTACCAATTGAGTTGAATAGCCTGCTATTGGCTAGATGGCTTATATTTAGTTTGGAATATACAAAAAAAAAAAAAAAAGCTTTGCAACCAGTTGTCCAAAAAGGAAAGGGTGACAATCTTAATACCCAGATAGAGCAGCATAAATTTTGTGGGTTATTGTTTATGGGTCTGGAGAGTTTCTAGGTTTTTTAGGCTTTTAATAAAAAAAACAAACATCTCAGTAAAGCAAAGAAAGATCTAGAGTGCTACAAATCTGTTTTAAAAGCAGATGGTTTTGTTAATTTAAAACTTCTTGTGATCATTAATAGAAATTAGAACTTGTAGTGATGCCACTGTGCCTTCTGCAAGAAACCATGGTTTAAAATGGCTTTGTTCAACTTATATTTAGGAAAAATAGGAGAAAAGCCTCTGATAGCAAAATGTTCCCCACTTCAGGACAATTAAATCAGAACTTTGAAAACTGTATTTGATAAAAGTGAAATAGTCTCCATAGAGCTAAAGCAGTTAACAGAGTCCTTAAGACCCACAGAAACCTGAATATTATACTGTATTAATACAAAATCCTAAATCCATTTTTGTCTCTCTTTAGTACATATAAAGTATCAATTAATACTGCAATCTGAGCCACTTGTTACTATATATTCAAGCTTAAAGAGGGATTTAACTCAGTCTCCTCTTTGATGTGATACCTGCCTTACTTATTTCTAGGCTTACCACCTGCAGGTTTTGCTTTTCAGCTTTTACTTGGCTATTGTCCATGTGCACATTCTTATTTTGACATTAGCACTTCCAGGCAAAAAGATCACTTAACAGTTGTGTTTGTACAACTTATTTATGTATGATTAACTGAACTACACTTTGTAAAATAACATAATTCCCTAGGTCTGTATGACACACTAACCCATAAAGTTGCTCTACAGGATAAGTTAATCAAACAATTTAGATATAATTTAAATGCCATTTAAATTGGGTCCAGCCTCATGTTCAATGCAGGAAACCTGTGAATCATTAGAGCCTCCCTCCATTTTTTGATTTACTCACCATCATTTGTATGTACCTATTCTCCAGGATTTCTCAACTGTTCAAAAAAAATTAAATAATCACCATTCTTTTCAGTTACCTTTAAAGCTACAGTTCATGTGGTTTTACAGCTTTAAACTCATTCAGAATAAAATTCCATTACCATGTTTTAAATGGATAGAATTGAAACTATGCTAGTGGTCTTCAAACTTGATAGGTTTAAGACTTGTGGACTTCAACTCCAGAATTCCTCCTCCAGTCATGTTTGCTCAGGAATTCTGGGAGTTGAAGTCCACAAGTCTTAAACTTGCCAAGTTTGAACACCCTTGTTCCATGCATTATATTCTGCTCTTCATAATTTCTTGTGAAACATATATATTTGTTGGAGAGGACTACAGCAAAATGGTAATATAGCTCTGCCTTTTCTTTCTTACTGATTTGGATTTTGCCATCTTCACTGAGTAGTGGTATACAGGTAATCCTTGACATACAAACCACAATTTAGCCCAAAATTTTTGTTGCTAAGTGAGAATTTGTTAAGTGAGTGTTGTCCCATTTTACAAACTTGCCACAGTTGTTAAGTGAATCACTGTAGTAGTTATTAAATTAATACTATGGTTGTTAAATGCATCTGGCTTTCCCATTGAGTTTGCTTGTCAGAAGGTCACAAAAGGGGATCACATGACCCAGGAACACAACAATACAACAAATGAGTCAGTTGCCAAATGGCTGGGCTTTGATCACATGACCAGGGGATGATGCAATAGCCATACCTGTGAAAAATGGTTGTTAGTCACTTTTTTCAGTATCATTGTAACTTTGAATGGTCACTAAATGAACTCTTGTAAGACAAGGATTACCTGTACTGGTTATTATCTATTTCTTTTATTCTGAACATAATTGAAGGTCATTTGGTGGAAGCCAATCATTGAATCCAGAGCTTCTGTAGAATGACAAGACTTGTGCTGTTGTGACCTCACCCAAGCAATAGCCCTCATGTATTTGTGTGCAACAGTGGCACATACAAAGGGCCTAGGCCTACACACATTTCATCATTTGCTCCCTTGTTCTTATTCTGCTTCTTTTGTTCTTCACCAGCCACAACCCTGAACATTGGTTATCTGTGCTTCCTCTACTGTTCCAGATAATTTATCTGTATTCTTCCTTAGTGACTATCCTTCCTCTTCATTCAAATGGCCTCTTCTGCTGTCTTATCTTCCTTTTCTTTATGGAATTGTGAGAGTGCTTTTAATGTTTGCTTTTTTAAGAAGCCCTCACATCTTATTTTTCCCATCAGGTTTTCTGCCATGAAATCAACTTATAATTGTTCTGACTTCATTAAAAGCTACTTTTTGAAGTTCAAGATAATGCATACAATCCCTTCCTCTTAATGCTCTTGCTTGTCTACTTCAATTAAATCTTTCCTGTTAATTGTTACAATACAACCTTTCTCAACTGGAATGCCATGAAATTTAGGGTTCCATGAAAATCAGGTTTGAAAAAAATATCAACATAATTTACAAATAAAGCTCATGTTGTAAGCTGTAAATACAATAGCTTTTGTGCAGGAGTTCCTGAAATACTATTTCCTCCAGAGTTAAAAGCAAAGTTGAAAAAGGCTGGTATATCATCAAAAACAGTTAATTCTTTTAGGTCTTCATCCCCTGAAGGAGGACGTTGTCTACAAGACAAACCTAGAATTTCCTGTAAAAATCATGCTTCTTTATTCCCAGCAGTAATTTAAGTCCCTAATACTATAATCATTGATACTATAAACCAGGGGTGTCCAACCTTGGCAACTTTAAGACTTGTGGACTTCAACTCCCAGAATTCCTCAGGCAGCAAAGCTAGCTGAGGAATTCTGGGAGTTGAAGTCCACAAGTCTTAAAGTTGCCAAGGTTGGAAACCCCTGCTATAAACTTTTTGAAAGGGTTTGCAATTTGCTTTTGGAAACCACCTTCTGATTCTTTACTTTGATTGGCTGGGGCACAGGAACTATCACCAACAGTGGTGATTAATTAATTCATCCACTTAACCCAGATGCTTCCTGCAATATCTTAAAGTTTATTCAGAGTTTTAGCAGCTGTGGCTTTACTATACTGTGTAACTTGTTGTACTACATCTGTTCATTTTAAACAATTCTTTGACTTTTACGCCCCAAGCTTAGGAATCTTCCACTATGTCTCCATTATATTATTTTATATTTTGCTTTCCTGTACTAAGAATTACAGCTCTCTTGTTTAATTTTTGAAATACTAAACATTAGCATGTGGAGAACAAAAATCTTGATGAATCAATATATTTTTAACTTTTTTTTTCTACTGAATGGATTGTCTCCATTACTGCAACATTCCCATTACTACAATACCTGAGCTTTATCTTAACTTTTCAGTTACAGATTTTCATTTTGGTTAAAGATTCATTTGAAAGGCCTCATGATAAAACTCTCCATTTTTCAGCTGAGCTATTTTTCACCCGCCTTCATGAGGTGTTTATTCTGAGCCATAATTCAGACAATGAATCCAAAATCCAAATCCTGCCAACATGATTTACATAACCAATCATCCCTCTTCTTTTTTCCCTTGTCTTCCCTTGTAAATGAAGATCATCCTTCAAGTTTCTTGAGCTTCTTTCCTGGCTGCAAAATTTAAGGCGATCCACAGTTGGAGTTTGCAATATTTTTGTCCTTCTGTGGATTAGCAGTAAGGAACAAATGTGTATGGATTTAATCATCCTTGGCTGTCTAGTCCTGATCTATGCCCCAGGCAGGCAGCATACTTCATAACTATATACGTGAGCCTGATCAGCACTCATCATATCAGTTCTTATATAGCAGAGGTCTCCAAACTTAGCTGGCTGGAGAATTCTGGGAGTTGAAGTCCACAAGTCTTAAAGTTGCCAAGTTTGGAGACCTCTGTTATACAGTATTCACATATAGCAATGAGTTTGGTTGTCTACTTTTGGTTTTGTACTAGGGCACAACTGTTTCTCCTGAGTTCCACAGGAATCAATTGTCTGCTTTCTTATATTGTATCTTTATGCTCCACTCAAAGGCCCAGAGCCAGTCTCTTCTGCAGAACACACTGAACCACAAATTAACCAACTACAGTTTAACTTAGAACATCCTGTAAACCCATTTACTGATTCTGTTCTATTGCCAGAACAAAGCAGACTTGAGACCAGAGTTGAATTCAGCTCTTTATTAACTGTTAGGAATTTCAACTAAAGTCGAGCCGCAGCAGCCCTTTTTATAGCGACTGCTCGTGGCTCGCAACCAATGGCATTTATTTAAAACTCCCGCCGCTTAGGCGGCCAATCAGAACTGTTATCTACCAATCGCTAGGCGGCAGTATCTGCCCAATAGGAATGCAGTATTACAAGTATGCAAAACAAGTACATAACAGATTCTAAGCAAGAATGGTACATGCATAGATTTGCTCTTCCTGGTAAACTGTTCAGCATCTGCTGTCTGGAATACTTATTTTTTTGTACACTTTGCATAAGAATAAGAACACTAGATAGGAAAAAAACCAATTGCATATGCATGTATATAATATATACATATACCCTAAATAAACACACACACACACACAGGCTGCTATGGTAAAACAGCACACTGCTCCTGAAATAACTTGCTCTATATGAAAGTTATTTCAGGAACAGTTGGCTACAATAACCTAACATCCTGATTATGGTTTTAGTGAAGCTGCTGAAAGAAAAATGGTTTGAGAACATTATTAAATGTATTCCTTTTTAAGGTGATGTCACAAGCTGTAAATGGAGTTTTTGGTTGAAATTGGGAACATCTGTAACAACTGCAAACATTTATTAGCACAGGGCTATTGATCCTCACCACTTGTCTCAAGCATTATGGAGGTAGCAGGCAAAATGAGAGCAGAAGGAATAATTACATGGAAGTGGTGCATTAAAATTGCTTTATGGCTGACTGTTTTACTTTATTGGGTAAGGTATTGATTGCATGTGTTTTATATTTGTAAGTGTAGTCTCACTTTGTACCTAGAGTATAAAATATCACAATTTTTTGGAGACCAACTTCTCAGTTCTGTTATGTGTTATAATAGTAGTTATTAACTGTAATAGGATAACTGGAAATATATTAGTTTAGAAATTTTTTAACAAGATTGTGGTTGTACTGTACTTGCACAACATGCTAAATCATAAAGCAGTGTTTCTAAACCACAATGGCAAAATTGAATTTTTTCAACTTGCATAAATTAGCAATTATAACTTTTTGTAAGGCCACAAGTTTTTCAAGGTGTAAGATAATTAAATATTTGAAAGCAGATTACATTTTTCAGTAAATATAATTGACTTTTAATTTAAAATGCTTTGATTTAAATGTTTGCTTCTTTTTCCTATAATTCATACTGTTTAATTTTTCAGCCCTAGAATAAATAATATATAATGGTTTGATTTACTTTGCACTAAACATGGCTTATTTCTGAGTTTGTATGTTATATATACACAGCTGTGTGTTTTTAAATAAACCCTGTTTAAATTGGTATAGTGTAATGCTTAAAATGGTCTTGAGTATTTTACAAACTGTGGCTTTGCTATGATCCTTATGGAATATTTTCCTAGAAAAATCCACGAATATCTGCTTTTACTGCTATTTTTTTAGATTTTTTTCCTTTTAATAATATCATAGCCAGTTTTCTTCTACACTATTGATTTATGTGTGAAATTCTAAACATCCCTCCTGAAACTTTAAAAAAGTAGAGAGCCTGAAATTTGTTATATCATGGCTTGTTTCATATGTACTGTATAATCCACAGAACCACAGAATGGATTAGAAAGCAAACCTCTAGCTATTTTTCTTATGTTTTGACCTCCCAAACTCTAGGTTGCTGGATTTGTGTTAATAATCACAGGTGTGTGTGTGCAAGTGAAACTCCACAATGCTTTTGTGATACTGAACGAAGCTGCTTCAGGAATAGGTGTGACCATAACAGCTATTGGTGTGCTTATTATCATTGTGTCTGGCTTTGGAGCAATTGCTTTATTCAGATCGAGCAAAGCCATGATCAAAATGGTAAGGGCTATTCAAATATTAAATGCAATACAGAACATGTGTAGAGTTAATTTAATGTCTCTCAGTGTGTTTAAGATTGAAGGTCAATTTTGTTTGGAGTTTCTAGATGCCATAGCAATACTTAAGTTCTGATTCTTTCACAGATCAACTCTTAAGGTAGAACTGGATTAAACCTATTGTAATCCTGAGGTCCTATACATGGAAACAAGAAAGTCTCTCCTGGTGTCAAGAAATTAAGCTAGGAATTCTGTATATATAATTATCCATTCTTGCATAGTAATATATTTTTTATTTGAGTTGACTGCAAAAATTGTGCTATTTTGTAAGAAGCTACAATTATGTTAGATGGTTGTATGCCATTTAAATTCCAGTTGTGTTAAATGTGTTGGGGAAAACTATCCAATTATGGTGCTTGTTGGTTTTAGTGCTAATATGCCCCAAAATACATTGGCTTGGAAGTGTATGCATATAAAGCAGTCACTATAGAACAAGCCAATCTTTCCCCATGTATGGTGCTGGTGGCTTGACTTGGACACATTCAGCCTCTCAGTTTCAACTCTTTCTAATGGTGACTTCATCATTTTGACCTATCTGTGAAGATAAGTGACAGCAATAATGGATGAATGTTGAGTTTGGCTTTGCAGTTGTCCCAGAGTGAGGTTGACATGCCAGGCAGGCTAAGAATTGGACCTCTGAATAAGAGTTGGGGATGGATATAGAAGGGTAAAAATAACAGTGCTGTGTTCTGAAAAGCAATTCTGATAAATTGCTGGCTTTTAAACTAAACTGGTCTCTTTCTCTCTGACTAGTTCACAGGTTTTCTGGTGTTGTTCTTGATCACTGAAATCCTAATTGTTGCCACTGCCTACGTGTCCAGAATAAAGGTGAGGTTTGGGGGAGAAGGTTTCAGGTTCAAAACACAAGTCTTATCTTTAAATTGGAGGGGACATTTTGCTTCTTGAGGTGTGTATTCTCAAAAGGAATGGAGAATTGCCACAATGAGAACTAATTCTTGATTTCTTATAGCTATCTGTATGTCCAGTACAGCATTCTGAACTTTGCCATTTCCTTAATAAAGAGTGCTTTTTTTGGTCTTTTCTGTCACTCTAAAATAGAGAAATGGAAAGAGGAAGTGGGTGACAAGATTTATACAAACAATGATTATCTGGTAGCCAAATATTGTATGCTGTTATCTCCTAAATCACTCTAGCAGAGGAGGTAACTACAATGGAGCAGAGCTTGATGTGTAATTTAATATTCAACTGATTATGCTCAAAAAATATAAAACAGAATCTGGTGGGGGGCAGTGTAAGTTGGCTGCTTTTTCCTAAACAGTTGAGTACCCCAACGTTGAAAAGCAATTGATTAGAACCAAGCTATCTTACAAGGAACACCACTGCCAATCATGTCAGGATACTGTTCATAATTGGCAGATAAAAGACATCTTGTAACACTATTTGATTTCAGAGGAAGTGATCATCTTCTCTTCAAAATAATTAGTAATAATTGGTTAACCTAAAATATAAATGGCTTTTCATTGCTATTAGTGGTGCAATTTTACAGATTCACACCAAAAGAAGTCTAAACAAGGTCAGTTGTAAGCAGAAAAAAGATTTTGAAGTCATATGTTCTGAATGTCCAAGAATAATTTTCTTTCCTACCCAACAACTGAGAAAAAGGGGGGGGAGTAATATTTAGTAATTTCAATTATAACAATGTTTAATTCATGCTTCCCCATGCTATAGTATGAAACTCCCAAATGTTTGGGGAGCTAGAACAGGAGAATAATAATTCTCTATTAAATCAACTTGTCTCAGCTTAAACTTCCAATACAATCTGTGCAATACTAATTTGCTTTATCCTATATCTCCACAGCTACACCAGACTGTATCCAAAGATTTAATGAAGATTCTGAACAAGTATAAGAAGAACAGGCAGGCCACCAAGAGGGTGGATATTCTCCAGGAAGAGGTAAAAGAAAGCTTCTCCCCTCCCCCAGGAACAACTGAGCCCTACTTTAAGACAAAAATTGGTAGCATGAATTCTCACTTGCATTAGAGGAACAGCTATAGAAATTAAATACCGATTCTAGTAAATAGGCTCAAACCTTTAGAATCGGTGTTGCTTCTGTTTTGTTGTTTTACAGTTTAAAAGTTTGAACTAACACAGTTTGGTTAGACTACTGATCTGTATCGGGGAAGGGTTTATAGAATCCCACTGGGCTAAACTGGAGCTAACTGGCATGTAGCTCATTGCCCTTGGGCTCAAAGCATGCTTTCCAACTCAGTTAAAGGTTCAATATATTCTGCAGCCAGGTAATTATTGGGTAATGTTCAAAGGGAATGTTCAAATAGAATTGCTCCAAGTAAATCACCTCTGTGGATTTTTTTTTTCATGCCTGTAGATACATAGGGAAAATGACATGGGCATCCCTAATATGAATCTGACCTCAGCTGCATCTAAGAAAATGTCTAAGAAAATGAGTGTTCCAGAACTGCAAAGCCTTTTGGAATTCTATCCAAGATGACTGTTTCCCATTTATCTGCAGTGGATATCTAGATTATTTACTTATCTGTTGTTGAGGCAATATAAACCAATATTTTCATGATTCCAGAAGATATTGTAAATATTTAGCGAGGATGATACCTTTCTTATAGGAAAAACTTGGAACGGTTTACAATTCCAAAATCTAACATTAGGGAAACAAAGAAAGGAAACTACCTTCTATGATCTGCATTGATTCCATCCTATCTTCATTTTCCCACTTTCAAGAACTTTGAAGAAAGATGTATGGCTAGACTGTGAGCAGAAAATCTCTGCACTCACTTAAGGAAGTGAAGCTACTGATTCATGAAACTGTATTTTCTGTTACCAGCTCACATGCTTTTTCTTCTGTAGTATCAATGCTGTGGTGTGAAGAACTATACAGACTGGCAAAATACAACCTTTGGACTGCGCTTCTCATCTGTCCCCAAAAGCTGCTGCAAAGTGCCTGTGGAAAGCTGTGTTACTGATCTAAATGAAGATATAGTTGGCATCAATCAGGAGGTAAAACTCCATATTGCCACCCCCCACTTTTTTTGTTAAAGGGTGCATTTGAATCTAAAGTGCTTTAAAGTTGGCTACAGTTCTTACCGGGAATATATTGTTAAATAGATTAAGTAAAGAACCTTGTTGTTCAGAATGATTCCTTCCTAGTTGCTACATCTGTATCAAGGGTCTTCAAACTTGGTAAGTTTAACTTATGGACTTCAACTCCCAGAATCCCTGAGTGAACATGACTGGAGGCGGAATTCTGGGAGTTGAAGTCCACAAGTCTTAAAACTGTCAAATTTGAAGACCCCTGATCTGCATAGTGATGATAGAATCTAACTCATGGCATTTTTTGGTTTTAAGTGGATTCTTTTGCTAACTCTCCCATCTGATTAGAACTAGTCATTGAGAAAGGAATAGAACCATTGTAAAACTGTTCCCTCAATCCCAAAGTAAGCATAACTTCTAACATTTATAATCTATGCCTGTAGGTTGTTCCTCATTCTCTCTCTTAGCTCTCTGATGGTTTTAATTGTTGGCTGAATTTAGTTTGATTAGCTTTTATAAAACATCCAATTGCAATTGCAATTATTACAATGCACCCCCCCCTTTCTTTCTCAGGGCTGTCTTCTAAAACTAAACACCTGGACTGAAAGAAACATTTCTGCATTGGGGGGACTTGCTATTCTTATAGTATTTGGTCAGGTAAGCATAAAGGGCTTAAATAAAGGACTACAGTAGTAGCATTTGGTGCTTGTTTGGAGAGACAAATCAGAATGCCTAGACTTTCAAAGTAAAAACAAAACATTTGGGATCCTTAATATAGTTTCTCTTCTTACAGTAGCTCTATCATGCTACTGCTTTCAGAGCTTAGAGCTAAATGCCATCTACTGTAACAGGAATGATCTGTTTCATTTTCCTACTCTCCACATATCAGAATTAAATCACTTTCTGCATGTTCTTTACTTTCTTGTCAGGTAACTGGGATCCTGCTTTGCTATATTCTGATGAAAATAATAAACGAAGACTGTGATAAAATTAAAGCTTAAGAAGCCAGCATTCATTTTGTGACTGCAAAATTGAATTGAAATTGAAATACAATGCTTTTTTTGTCTTGCCAAATATGAAGTGCACCAAATAAAATGTTCTAAAACACAATTGTTGCTTTGGTATTACTCTTCACTCCTATTGTCATGGACCCTCTGTATTCTGCCTTGTTAACTAAGGCAATCTGTAAATATTAAAGTTGCTAAAATGTTGAGATCTTACTTCACATAGGACAATCCCACTCAAATTTCCATGTAGCTACAGTAACTCTTGTATTGAGTAGGGTATTTATAGGATAACGGTCTTTAAAAAGAAGTGGGGGTTTAATATACTAAGACAACTAGGGTGTATAATAATTAGCAAGACAAAGCCTGGTTGGTTAGGTTAATGAATGTACAAGTATTACTTAGCAGGGCACTTACAAAGAACTGTGCTAGTCATATAAATAGCATGGGACAATGATAGATAATAACATATTAAGAAGTAAAGTCAAACTCACTTCCTGAAAATGTACACAGATACAGCCTTGCAATTTTCTAGGAATAAAATAGAAATTTACCATCTCAAAAATTTCAGCAATGGCAATCTAGCCTACAACGCTTGTCTTTTAGGCTTGTGTCTACTTAGCTTTCTAGATCAATCAAAGTTGATCAGATATTGCCTAAACTGCTTCACTAATGTAAAGACAATAAGCAAAATAATATTGATACATAATTTATACACAGTTTTTAGATAACACCAACCTACAGTGATATTTTTGATGATAATCTACTGCTTCCAGTATGGAATAAATTAATAAACAACCCCCTCACCAAAAGCCAAGTACAGTGCAATATGTAAATAGTACACAAAGAATATCTAAACTCATTCTTGTAATATAGTGCAGATGCTTAAATTTAGAGTAAACATGGAGGCATTGTAAAAACAAGGCCAGCTATCTCTCGTATTAATCTCTCTGAAATTAAGCCAGGCTCCTTAAAATGACTTGGCTCATAAATTCTACTTTTGACCTTCAAAGGAAACTTTCAAATCACTTGCTCATTTCACTCGTCTTCTCTTTTCTATCATTACTTTTCTGGGTAGAAATTCCAAACCCAGACTATTAGAAAATATCTGTACTAATATCCCACAAAAAGAATAATTGCATCTGCTGTAGAATTTCCTTTATGGAGCTAAAATGTTAGCATTTCTCCTTCCTGGCCTCCTGGAAAATGTTCATTTGTTATAAGTATTTGAAGGAGTCTGCTCAGAATCTGCAAATCTATCTGCTAATGAACTCTGAGGGAGAGGGAATCTGTTTTGTTATAGCAACAATTTGAAAATATTGGAGTAAAGCAATGTATGTGATTGCTTATATATATTGTAATGATTGAGAGATATTATTTATATATGAGTGAGAGGGAGATATTGAATAAATGTGTTTTTAGAGAAGACAAAGCACTGAAGAGATTGGTGGCAATCCCATGGACTGTGAACTGCAAATACAAGTTAATGAAGGTGTGCTAAGTTCTGAATTTCTATATTTAGCACTGAAAATCCAGGTGGAATTGTCTGACATTTTAGTATTCAGAGGAAGAGCCCATTGTGACTGCTTCTAAGAAAGTGATACAATTATGGCTGATGCTAGTGAAATATTTTTTGAAGGTGATTTTTGTTAAGTAGGTTAATGTTTCTGGGCATAGATGTAGATTAGGCATCCATGAGCAAAGTTGGAAGTAATTACACTTCAAGCTGTCAAGATGACATTTTCCTCTATTAAGAATTAGTGAAACTACAATTGTTTAAATCACCAGTCAGGAGTAACTGGGAAATTACAAACCTATCAGTATAATGGCCATACTGGACAAAGGCATCTAAACAGATGAGCAAGCAGCACATTTATCAGTGCTTAGATAAGGATGCTGCAATTAACAGGAGACAACATGGGTTTGTTTTCTATCCATCCACCCATCCATCATCTATCACCATCATCTATATCCTATCTATTTCTATCACTCTTATTATTTTTATAAATACCTGCATTTTCCCCACAATCCTGTGAGTTGAGTTGGGCTGAGAGCTTTCTTGCCTAAGAAAGCCTCCTGGCTTCTAGCCTGGTGCCTTAACCACCAGACCAAACAGATTCTCAAAACACTCCCTTTTGTAAGGAATCTAGTAGATCAGTAGGCATGAGCGTTCATTTCTTGGACTTCGGCAAAGCCTTTGACATGATGCCTTCTAATGCTCTTTCATGTGACATATATCAACTTTTCCCCCCTCTGCTAAAACATGATCAGTGTGTGATGCATCCGGGCCCCGGCTACGGGTTTGACACCCTTGGAATAGATACTATTGGGAGATGAACTCACTATTGACTAAATTACTAAACCCTAAAAGCATTCATTAACAGCTCTATTTAAGCTGCAGTGGAATTGCTGAATGGAGTGCCATTGGGCTATCTTGTCCTCAGCTATTTAACATTTTTATCAATCACTTGGAGTTAAGGGAATACTTATAAAGTCTGCAGATGACACAAAATTGGGAGGAGTGGTTGAAATTGTAAAAGATCTAAACAGTCTTGAATAGAGAGCTGATAGGAATAGGGTGGAAACTATATAAAAGAAAAATGGATATGAGAAATGTAAGGCACAAATATAGGAAGGAGCTGTATTATGAAGGCAATCAGAGTGACTTTGTTGACTAGAAATTAAAATTAGCCAATAGTTTGATGCAGATGCTAAAATGATAAAAGCTGCATTAGCAGAAACATAAAAAAGTCCAGTTTGCTGGAAGAAACTGTGTTGTGCTTTAATTCCAGCCTCCAGAAACAGTGTCTGATCCTGAGCACCAGGGTTCAACCAGATGAAAAACTGGAGAAAATTCAGAGGGAGAGAGGTCTGGAAACCAAGCCATAGGAAGGGCAAAGGATTGGGGTGTTTTTTACCCTACAGAAAAATGACTAAATGCAGATAAGATGCCTGTCCAACTCATGTTGGAAGCACTGTTCAAGGCAGTGGTCCCCAACCTTTTTTGTACCAGGGACCAGTTTCAAGCAGAAACACTTTTTCAAGGAGGGGGCGGGGGAGGAGGAGACTGCATCTGATGTTGTTACCTAGTCGGGTAATAAAACATCTGCCAGCAAACCACCAAGTTCAGGGAGCACCAATGCCTCCTCATTGCAACCCTGAGTGGCAGATATTCTCTTCTATTGGGACATTTAAAACGGAGGGTTTCAGGAACTGCGTCAGGCTTCAAAAACTGAGCACTGGGCGGCGGCAGCCCACGACACTCAGCCCTGCCTTCCTCAGCCCCATCCCTCAGGTGTCTCCCTCCCTCCCTCAGGTGTCTGCCTCGTTCCTCTCTGTCGCTCTTTGGCTCCTCCATCAGCCCAGGAAGAAACTGCTTCAAAGAAGCCGGCAGGGTGGCTTTTCCTGTCACCGCAGCTCCTCCAAAGTGCCCGTTCACCCCCCACCCCGCCGCCCGCGCGCGATTCAATCCAGTGCTCCGTTCTGCCTGCCTGTCTTCATTTCTGGTTGTTTCGGAGCAGCTTTGGCTGATAAAAAGAGGCGAATAGTTATTATTCTCAGCCGAAGCTGCTCCGAAACAACCAGAAATGAAGGCAGGCAGGCAGAGCGGAGCACTGGATTGAACCACGGGCGGCTGGGTGGGGGTGAACAGGCGCTTCGGAGGAGCTGCGGCGACAGGAAAAGCCACCCTGCCGGCTTCTTTGAAACAGTTTCTTCCTGGGCTGGTGGAGGAGTGAGAGAGCGACTGAGAGAGGAACGAGGCAAGAGGAAACTGAAGCCACTGAGCCAGAGAGCAGGACAGGTTTTGGTTGCTTCCTCCCTCCCCTTCTCTCCTTTGTGTCCTTGATCCCAGCAGCATTCACCGAAGGCGAAGAAAGCCACCATTTTTTTTTATTTTTATTTCTTTGCAGCCCGGTACAAAGTGATCCACAGACTGGTACCGGTCCGCGGCCCGGTGGTTGGGGACCCCTGGTTTAAGGTGCTTCTGCGTTGAAAGGATTAGCTGGTGACAAGGCAGATATGATTACAATCTTCAAATATTTTAAGGGTCACACAGAAGAGGGAGGGGACTTTATTGACTTCGAGGGTAGACCTAAAACCAACGAAGTAAAGTACAAGGAAATATGTTCATAGTTGGATATCAGGAGGAGCATCTTGATAATACAAGCTTCAGTCAGTGGAAGAGGCTGCTACTTGACATAGTGAGTTGTCTTAGAAGTCTTCAGAGACAGATAATCTTTTTTTGCACAATTTGCAAAAAGCATCTGCAGAGAATCGTGCACCGAGTACCTGAGTATATGTGTATGCAAACATTTGTGGACTGGATGGAATATTTGGCTTCTCCCATCTCTAATTCTAAGCATATAAATATGCAAGAGGGCAGTAAGTATTTGCAAGCCTGCATTTAAGTTATGGGCCAAAATCTTATTAGCCAAATCAACAGGTTGTAAGATTAAAACTTTTCTATTATGACATTCATGGCAATATATTTCCAGTATGCATATTCTAGAAAGATATTACACACTTTTTGTTTGGCCTTTATCAATCATTCATGAAAGCCACTATTCCTTTAATAATACATTTCAAAGCAATCGTACATCTGTAAATATTAAAATTTGCAGATCCATTTGAAATTCGCCCTTGATTTATTTTATCAGTGATGAAACAGCCTTTTAATCAACAACTGTTAATTTATCAGTAAGATATTCACTGACGAAGTTTCAAAAGAATAAAAAAAGGTTACAAATCACTAAGCTTTTTAAAAAGTACATTTTCCCTAGTTATCCTGAACTATTGAGGTATTTTCAAAGTCTCCTTGTTTTTTCAAGCTATTCTGCAATGTCTTTTGCAGTCTTGCTATGTTGGCATCCAAGGCTGCTAATCCATGCTTGAAGTCTTCTTCATCTCTGGATGTGAACGTTGAAAAGGAAGATATAGTCCACTCAGATTTTCCTGACATCCAGTCAAGAGTGGAAAAACTGGAGTCAGAAGCAGAAATTCCAGGGTTCTTCTGCCCATTTCCTTTATGAGCATAACAGGGTTTACCAGGCTGAAGTCTGTCTGGATTGTTCAAAATAACATTAGCAGACCCATTAGTTCTTTCTTCTGGCTGCATTTGGAGTCTCTCACTTTCCAGCTTCTCTATCCTCCCCAGAGTTTCAGATTTATTTTCAACAGTCATTTTTCGACCAAAGCTACTGTAGAATTTATCACCAATTTTGGTGTTGCTCAGCATCCCAACCTTGCTTGGCTGCCTAGAGTCACACTCCAGTTTGTGGGGAATCGAGTTCTGTTGTACGACTGTCTTCCTTTCAGTTGTCGTGACTGGTTTCTGAGATGGACTGCTACTCAGTGGAATGTAAATAGTCTCATCTAGCTCATGACCCTCTAAAGTGCTTAAGCAACTGGCTGCTTCTGCATCAAGCTTTTGGAAGGCAGGAAGATTTCTTGAAGCCACAGTTTGCTCTGTTACCACCTGACTCTCTCGGGCAGGATGCTCATCTGCCCTCACATCCAATACTTCCTTGGGCTCCTTCATCTCACTCTCACTTAAGAGGAGCTCCATGTTGGTTGGAACAGGATCAATTTCTAATTTTTTTAGATAGTTTATTATGGAATCACTTAGAGGGTATGCATTAGGCTGCAACTGTTTCTCATGAATTTCCAAGAGAGCTTTCGATAAACTGCTGACTTGTATTGGCTTCACCATATCCCCAGTGAGATCTGACAGTAGTTTTGACATACTCCCTTGAAGAGCCCTGTAAAGCACAGATGTCAAGATATGATGTCAAAATGAGACAAAGGTGTAAAGGCTTGAAAATCCAGGGCACAAATTTAGCACCACTAATTGGGCTCATTTCTGAATAGATATGTATTCCAGTCAGGGTATAATCTGTCTGATGCTTGAAGCATCAGGGCATCTACCTCTAAGTACATTCCACTGGGGAGAATGAGAAACTATTTTACAGCCAGAACTGCCCTTTTCTTTCTATTTCTCCCCCATCTCTAAGGGCTGGAGAAAATGTATTCAGAGATGCCCAGTTGGTGGTGGTAATGGTTCTCCAGCATTATTTTGCTGCTACATGGTATTGCAGTGCAAAAAATAGAATTTTGACAAAAAAAATTTGCACCTTTTTGGAACTAAAGCACATGGGAGAATTTTCAGTCAATAATTTGTGGCTTTCCTGTAGAATGTGGGCCAGGAATTCTAGGGGCAAAAAACAGCAGGTAAAGGATTTATACTGCTTACAATTTCCCATTTTTCTCATAGAATGACAAATCATATATATTAATCTATTTATTTATTTATAAAAATTATTTTGTATTTTGCCTCTCCTGTAGTAGCTCCTTATCTAACATCTTAAGCACCACACCACCCTTAGAGAATTACCTATGCTGATCTTCAAGAGAACAAAATAAGATTGAAATTTAAGGTGGACCAATATTAGAAAGAAGTTCATAAATTAATTTATAAACCACAGTTATGAAGACATGAAATGTTTGCTTTATAAAAAAAAGTAAATATAAGATAATCTGGTCCTTTAATCACATTTGATTATGTATCTCACTATCAGACATAATTAAAGCCACCCTCCATTTAATACACGTTTCCTTCAGCCTTTCTACTAGTCCTCTAGAATTGCTAATATTGTAACCTTTAGAATAGGCTTCATTAATATATCCCCAATGTTCGAGTCAAAATAAAGAACTGCACTTCCAGAGATGATTTTCCATCTAACTGGGGCTACAATGTGCATGTGAGAGCCTTGGAGTATTAAAACACCACTTGACAGCATTAAGTAATGTACCTCTATTGGAAATAAAATAGGGATTAAAATCCACAATGTAAATAGTATTAATATACATTATTATTACAAAATTTTTCTTTTTTTCAATAAATCAGGTTTCAATTTTCTACATGAGTCACTGCCACCACCTTGTGGCTGACAATTATACTGAGAATTCATATATTAGTAAAATAAATAATATTTCCCATCCTCCACCAATAATTCTGTGACATTGTTCAAGTCTTTAGAATGTGAAATAAAGAAATCAAATATTATTCCATTTGGTAGCTTTTCCTTCCCCAAATCTAAATTTATTGAGGTTTTCAATGTTTTTTCAAAGATGCATTTCTCAATTTATTGTTCTAAATCTCCGGGGCACTGTACAATTTTGCTTTGAAACACTAAGAGAAATAAATAAGGTTAATAGTACCAGGTCAATTCACGCAGTCTATTCACTTCTGCATCTCGCTGACGCAATGTTATGCCCAAAATCTGCTTTTCTTTTTCAGCGGCTTCAAACTTGTACTGGTAAGTCTTCACATTGGTCAACATTTCATCTGCTTCTAGAATATATCAAAAACCAATGAGATTAATTTCCATTATAAACGCACAAAGATTGGACCTGCTCTCCTCCCAAAGTTTGCCAACTTACATACCGATTTTGAGTTTGGTTGAGTCAATATCATGCTGTTGTTTCTTTTCAAGAAGCTCTTGTTCTTTCTGTTGGATTTGTCTAGTTAGTCTTTTGTTTTCCTCTTTTTGGCTTTCTAGGATTTTAATGAATTCTTCATTTTTATCTTGCAACAACTCAATGCTTCTCATGGATTCATTCAACTGACCCTGCAACGTCATATTCAAAGACTGGAGGGACACAACTATGAGAGGAAAACGTAACAGTTCTTTCAGATATACGGTCCATGGACAAATATTTCACTTGTTTAACTGAAAAAAAGAAGGCACTTTCTTCTAACCTCTGAGATGTGTTACTGTAGGGGTCTTAAGTCTGCATGAAATACATTGCCCCAGCAACACACCTGACTCTAGACTTCTGGCATTTCAGAAGGTGGTGGCAATAATGGGCATTTATTGCCTGGGGTGGCACTTTTAGCAGTATGCATCATGAATAATGAATTGCAGTCTCTTTTATGGTTGACGATTTATAGCTGTATTTTATTGTTATATTTCTCAGTACATCACCTTGTGTTTTATGAGAGGTAGGCATTAAAACAGTGTAAAATATTATGCAGCCAATATTTTATGCCTAATCTCTGGAATGATACAATTTGCCAGTGACATTCAATACAAGACAGTATGACAACTGACAATCAACTACTCTTTTTGCTGTTTTCAATGCATCTGGCAGATATTCATATTCTGTATTACACTAGTAAAGTTTCTTGTCAAGGACTATAGTAACCCTGAAGATAATTTATAAAAAGCTATTATTAAATATTATTGCTTTGTTCGTGTACAAACACAAAGACGCTTTTAAGCTGGGTGAAGAATAAGGTCATACCTGCAGTCTCTTTCTATCTTCTCTAATCATCATACACCCATCCAAAACTCTGAAGAATACTTGCATTTGCTTGAACTTGAATATCTCTCTCTATGCAACCAATAATCAGAGTACAACCCAGTCCCAGTATGTTTGGCCAGCTGTACTCAGTTAGATAAAAATAAAGAATTCTTTGAGATCTCTGTGATTCATGTAAATTAGAAAAAACAGGTGGGGCCAGAGTGTTAACTCCATTCTCTTTCCAATGTGAAACATTTCACTCACCCAAAAGAATGCCTCAAAATCTAGCCTTTGCTGAACCCTTAATAAAATATTTCCATTATCTTTGCAGAGAAAATACAATTATCACATTTGGAATCAAAATGCCAGTTATCCTTAAAATATGCCATCAGTGCTATTGTAGGCCACAAACATAATATGAGGATAAAAGTAGGAAAGAGAGAAGAGAACTGTATATGATGTGTGGCTTTAATAGAACTAATATACCGTATATACTCGAGTATAAGCCGAATTTTTCAGCCCATTTTTTGTGCTGAAAAAACTGCCCTCGGCTTATACTCAAGTCAGATTCCCCTCTGACCTGCTGCCCGTGCGATTAATCTTCACCCCAAGCAGGGCTGGAGAAGGGGGTCCCTGCTTGCTTTGCCCATCTGCGCCCGCCTTCCTTCCTCCTCCGCCTCGGCGCAGTTCCTCCAACAGCCGCAACGGCACCATGCCTGGTCTGCGCTGGCGTGGCTGCAACCGATCGTGCCTGCAGGGCAGCATCGCCGCCGCTGTCTACCCGCTGAGGGCCACACAGGCGACCCCAAGCGGGCTCTCCTTCCCCATTAACGGGCGCCCGGGGCCCCCGCGAACTCCTGCGTTGCACGCTTCCAGCTTCGCCAACAAACCGCCAGGCTCAGGCAGCCTCCTCCGCCCCCTACCCTAGCGGCGAAGAGCGCATGCGCTCTGGGGGCAGCGAGACAAAGTGCCTGGCTGTGCCGTGGCGGGAGCCGCTGAGTGGAAGAGGGCCGCCCTCTCCTGGGGAGCGCGGCATTTGCGGCTCTCCTGTTCAGTCCCCAACGCTGCCCCGGGCAGCCATGTTCCCGCCAAAGACTTTCGGAGCTGCAAATCTGGTAATCGCCTCTTTACAAGGGCAGGCAGAACCCTCTGATGGGGTCTTTCCAGTTAGGATCCAGAGGTGGCAGCCGCCCGGGCGTCGTCCTCTCGGTTTTCTGCGCCAGGAGTTGCCCTGCCGCCGTGCACCGGGGAAGTGGTGGCCGCTTGCCTTCGCTGCAGTCGGAGCTCTTCGGGGGCGCCCCTCGTCTCTGTCTGACCTCGCGGTCTCTGCCGTCGCGGCTGCGATCACCTCCCGTCAGGGCGCTCGTCTGGAGGAGGCGGCGGTGGCTTGCGGAGCCTCGGCACGAACCCCCTTTTCCCGCACTCCCCCCCCGCACTCCTCTGGCAGCAGCAGGCGGAGAAAGCCCCGCTTCCCCCTGGCCTGTCTCGGGGAGAGGAAGCGAAGGGCCCCGTCTCGGCTCCCGTCCTTCTCAGTCCTGGATACCATAGCAGCCCGCTTTGATGGCACGCGTGAGTTGGCTTCCCATTCTTTTTTTTTAACTCTCCTCCTCCTCCTCTCCTCTCCCCTTGCTGTCTGGTCTTCCCTAAGGAAACTCGAGGGCTCACACTTCCAGGTGTTTCTCCCTGTCTTTCTCCCTGTCAATGATCTTTTCTTCCCTTCCCTTCTCTCAGCCCCATCCTCCTTCACCTTTGTCACCACAATCCTGAACAGATGAAGTTTGTACTTCTCAAGAAAGGTTGGATGTTCCTTTTGAGGAGGGAACCTAGTGTGACATCTGTATGTTGACCTACTACTGAGCCATGGCATGTGTGCACATGCAATGGAGGCATGAGGGAGAGCTGTGAAAGAGATGGTGGCTCTCCAAAACAGGATGTACATGCAGCACATACACATGCTTTTTTCTTGCAAGGGAGAGAGTGACTCCGTTTGGACATACAGATGATGAGGAATCCAGTTTTGAAGGATTTTAACTCTTGTGTTTTAGCTTGGTTGCTGATTGAGCTAAGGTTTTTGTACTTTTAAAGTTATTGTTGATACCATATTGGTTTTGTTAGCTCTCTTTTCCACTTACAGAGCTAGTTTACTGTTTTTCTTTGAAATAAATATTCAAAAACATTTAACCTACTGATGCCTCAATTCATGTAATTTTATTGGTATCTATTTTTATTTTTGAAATTTACCAGTAGCTGCTGCATTTCCCACCCTCGACTTATACTCGAGTCAATAAGTTTTCCCAGTTTTTTGTGTAAAATTGGGTGCCTCGGCTTATATTCGGGTCGACTTATACTCGAGTATATATGGTAATAACTAAGTACAAAGAAGCACACAGAATCCATCCATATTCCAGCAAATCACAACATTTCTAGAAATATGTCAAAATATTTCCAGTTCTCACATGCTATTGAAAGTGAGTTTAATACATGCTTAAACATTTATACCTTGTTACTTACCTTCCAAGTTGCTATCCAGGCTACATTCCTTTTCAGCTCTGTTTTGTTCCTTCAGCCGTTGGTTCAAAATTCTCAGTTGTCTACAATAAAAGGCAGGGATTTTTTTAAAAAAATACTTTCTTCGTTAACAAATAGATTTGTTAGTTGGGTGCAACTTTAAAAATGCCCTCCCACCAGTGCTTTTTCCTCACTTTGACTGAAAAAAAGTAAAATCTGCCCATCCTGAGATAAACTTTCTTCTCCAGAAATCACCTTCTTTGGGCAGAAAACATCTATTGGGATAATTGGCCTGTTCATATTCAAATCCTACCTCCCATTTTCTAGTGTGGTTGCATAAAACTCTCCTAACCCACTTAAAGGGCTGGATCCAATTGAAATGGTCCACTTCTTCCGTCTGGAAGCGAACCAGTTCCTAACTTCTTGCGTCAAGAAAATCAATCCTATTCTTGGTGGATGGAATCTCCTTGTGGCCTAAAATCCCTTTCTCCATCAGATATATGTATGGGTGTATAACTGAGAAAGTGGTTAAAGTCCAGCCATTGCAACAACCTTCTTTCCCACCAGACCACACTTCAAACCAAAGGCTTAAAAACCCTACTCCTTTACCATGTAGGATCTATTTCAAGTCTCTTGAGAAAAGTAGAATAGACAATCCACTTGCATATGGAGCATATTATTCTCCCAAATCTTGATATTCATTCTGCTGTCATCTTCTTCAGATAGCTGTGACCCTGATGTCTCCCCAGCCAGATTGCAACTCCCTCTAAATCTGACATGACTGGTGCTTGGATCCTCAATAATTCCACAATGTTCTCAAAAGTTGGGAATATTATGTTGGAAATAACCTCTTTGAAAGCAGTCCGATTGGCATTCACCCCCATCTTGCTCTCCTTCCATCTTCCTGAGCAGCTGGTGGATTATCCAATTGGGGCCTGAACAACTCTATCTCCATATTCTTGTTACTTGTCTGGAAGGTTAAATTGCAGCAACTTGGGTGGTTCACTACAAGGATGACTCTGAACTGAGAACACATCTCAGTCACTGAATGCAATATTGCCACTTTTCTTCTCACCAGCATAATATATACAGTCAAACACCAAAGCCTCCCTCTCCTTTTATTACATATCTGCCACTGTAAGAATATGTCCTGGATTCAGCTTTATTCTGAGAAGAGAAGAGGAAATTCTGGGAGTAGCTTTGTTGCTGTGCTCAAGAAGATATGGATTCAGTCCAGATGTGATTTGATTTTCAATTTTTTGGAAGTGATTGATATCAAGCCAAAATAACAAGTATCTATATATTCAGAATCCCAACACAATGCCCACTATATTATAATTAGATTAAATTTGGAATCTGGTGAACCACCGCTGTCGCCTTAAGTACAATGTTTTTCTCTTGTTTACTGACCTGCGCAACTGGGCGTTTTCACTTCTGAGAGGCTGAAGGGCAAGTGCTATTTCAGCTTGTACATTTGTATTCTCAGCAGCTACAGGAAAGAGTGACGTGGTATCATCTATTTCATCTAGCACCCCTAACATTTCTGAATCTTCAATGAGAGGAAAAAAAGGAAAAATGTATTTTCACAGATAGCCAAATAGCCATTCTTCAGAAAGTATTATTGTAGACAATCAAGTTTATCATCCTAATATGAATGGGCCGAGCAGGTTTCCAATGCATGATTCTTGGCATCTATGTTAGGTTTCTCCATCAACTGCCATATAATATATGAAAAACAGGGCCCACTCTTCAAATAGGTTGTTTTAAGATGAGGACCAAGAAATGTGACAGGTTTCCATTTATATAGCACTGACAGTTCTTATTTGAGGCTTCAACATTCCCTCACTGCCTTATACTTCAGAATGGTAAAAACAGCACAGAATTGTGGCTTCTTGAACAAAATGTAAGATTGGAAACATGACCCAACAAGACTAAAATCTCAAGTCTTTACTTCTATCATGATTTATTTTTGCAGACCATGCAACACCAATGGGAAAATAAAGGTGCATTCAAAAGTGCAAAAGTTCAAAATCTTCATTTTGTCGATATAAAATTCTCATGGTAAATTTTGGCATTCATTATTTTGCCCAGAGCAGGGCAAGATAGGAGCAAAGTTACTGTTTGTAATTGCCTATTTCCAATCATCATTAAGTTTTTTAAAATGCTGCAATTGTCCTATTTACTAAAAAGTGATTTATGATGGATGAATTTAAACAAGATTATTAAATCAATAAATAACCCAAAATTATTTTGATAAGATTACAAGTAATTTCAAAATAAGGAAATCAAATGAGGGAAGTTAAACAGAAGCTTATTTTGCATTAGCAGGTTTGTGTTTCTTGATGCAACAACATGAGATGGGTTGGGCTAAGGCTAAGCAGTCGCGATTGGCCTAAAAGGTTTCCGTTTTGAGGATATACTTTAATTTGGATCTCCCTGATTTTAGTTCAACAACTTAACCATTATATTGGCTACTTTGCAGCAAAGCAAGATAAAAATGATCAAATAATATGTTTAATCCAGCAGGATAACTTATCAAAAGATTCTGCTGTTTGAGCAAAGTTTGTTTTGAGGTTATCGTATTTTCTACTCAGATTAAACTGAGCACTTTTTCTGTGGTGAGTTGCTCCCATATGATGATAATAAATATCATCATCATTTTATCTCACCTTTATATAAGCAGTGAACATCCCTAATACAGGTATTCCTCAACTTATGACAATTGAGCCCTGTAGTCCTGCATATTTTATCCACAAGTACCCTGTGAGCTAGATTGAACTAAGGGAGAGGGAGAGACTGGCCCAAAGTCATCCAGCTGACGTTCATGCCTAAAGAAGGGTTAGAACTCAGTATCTCCTGGTTTCTAGGCCAGCACCTTAGCCACTACACCAAAGCACACAATATGAGCATATCTTAAAACCGTATCTAACCAAGTCAGCAAGTGACACTATTAGGCCACCTTGGGACTGATCATATTCACAAGTCACAAAGTGTTCCTCCCAGCAAATCATAATAAGAACAGTCATATTACCATGGTCAGTTAGCAAGGCCTTGAGCTCTGCCAAAAGATACTTCACAGTTTTCATTTTTTGGACTCTTTTCTGCAGGCTGTTTTTTTGAGGCTTTAAGATTTCTGTGCTGAAACTAGTTTGGCAGCTTGTCTCTCTCACAGGTGCCATATCAATGCCATCTAAGGCATCCTCTTCACTTAAAGTGCATTCATTGTATTCTTCAGTTATCTCCGGTTCTTTGGAAATGAGTGGCTTGGATGGCACCGGGTCAACATCTGGGCAATTTCTGATAGTCTCCTTCTGCTCACGCTCCCTTTCCCGTGTCTGCAACAGAGCCAGCTGTGCTTGAATGCATCTGATCAACTCTGCTTCATTAAACTGTTCTTTGTGGATTCCTTCTGACACCGCCTCTCTGCCAGGAGATGGAGCAAGGATGGCTGAGGATGGGAGATTGCTTGGACCAGAGGGAGCCACATGGGGTGGAGCAGAGCACAAAGCTGATGGTTGTGTCTGAGCCATAGAAGCAGAAGTTCTGAAACCTTTGGATACAAGGGCCGGCCCCATTCGTGAGACGCACTGGCTGCAGGTGTCCATGGGAAGGCCCTGTGACAAGTATACATACACAAGCAATGTTCTGCCATGCTGAAATATATTGAACTTATATACTTGTAAGTTAATTACAATTCAAATTACATTTACAATTAATTACAATTTTAAAAGGGAATGGAGTATAAGATTTTCCATACCTTAAGCACCTATTGTATGAGCAAACAAATTGCTATTAAACAATATGACAACAATCCAATACCAGAGAATAATGCTTGCTTGGAGACAGACTTCTTTAGTAACTAATTAAACCTGTAACGTTCAACAGTAGAAATGGCAAATATGTGTGGGAATTTCAGTACTGTTGCAAATTAGAGAGAACTTTGAAAAATGTTTCTTCTTCTACGATAGCATGACATATCTTTTACTTTTGTACACAACAAAGAAAACAACAATGACTTGATTTTTGTCATCAGGACAAAAATAGATGACATGGAATAGAGAAAATTGGAATATGCAAGTGTTTGGACTTTTAAAACAGTTTTGCTACCTCTCCCCATTTCCTTCAATTGTAATGATCAGAACTGAAGTGGCAAGAGAAATTTTAGAAGAGGTAACCCGCAAATTCAATTTGCACATATTTGAGAATTTGCAGAATTTAGACAAACTGGCGGAAGGGGGAACAAACATTCAGGAACAAATTAATAAATACAAAGGGCCTCAAAACAACTTGGGTATTGGGAACAGCTGGATTTCTGCTTAAGAACACAGCATGTTGAATTTAAAATAAAATGTATCCATTGCTTCTCCTCTGAAGGTTCTAAAGATACAGTATCTGTTCAACTTGTGGACGAAAGCCAAAAGGAATTGAAGTTCAAGCACCTTTTTTCTTTACCCATCCCAAATCCAATCACAAGTTCAGTCATGACTAGTGTGCATTGTTTTACAACAGTTCTATTTTAACATTTTGCTTTTAGCAACATGTTTAGGATAAAACAGGGAAATACAAATCAAACATTTACACTACTTCACTACTTACAGGGTGAACAACAGAAGGATTAACTGCCTGCTGTGGGGATAGTGCTGGTGTGGAAGTAGGCAGATGGCCGTTGAATGCTGTAGCAGGTTGATATGCTGCTAAAAGGAGGACAAGCACCAAACAATTAACAACGCTATGATTAATTTTTGAACAAATGAACACAGTGCATAACAACAGCCAAACTGCTTCCACACTTACCCTCTTCAGGAATGAAGGAAAGTGGGACATCAGGACTATCACTGGATTTCACTGGAGGATGGATATTCAACAGAGGCATTTGGGACTGTGCATGTTCACACAATTTCTGGTGCAATACAGGAGAATTCTGAGTGCAAGGTCCATGAATCGATTTAACAAAAAAGGCTTGTTTGGTGCTTAGAGGAGTTACGTTTTTTTCAGCTGCAGTTTCATTACCTGAAACTACCTTTCTATTTAACCCAGATGCTACAAAAAACAGAATGGAAAATGCTTAGCTTGTTAATATCTTTAATATTATCCAGATGCAGAACTAATTGTTTGGATTTGAGAATCTTGCTGTTGCAAGTTTTTTTTTTAATAAATACAGCTACAGGTTTTGTAGCTGTGGTAAGAAAGCTTGAAATAACATGTTTATATTCATGTAACATTAGCTATATTCTTCAGCAGAAACCATCATTATTTTTAGTAAGACATAAACCAAGAATTATGACTGTTATATAGTGATTTACATCTAGCTTAACATTCTCACTTAACCCCTTCCGATAAATACGAAACATATGCAGTTGGTGGATGAAGGCACACATTCATGAAACAAATCTATTGAGTATTTTCAATGGTATGTTATCTATAGAGAAAACCAGACATTCAGGTTTTGGAGGCAAAAATTACATCCTGTAACTATTATGTAATTGAAGCAGAATGATGAATGAATGAGATAAATGCATGGTTTAAAAAAATTAAATTTAAAGAAAAAGTGCATACCTGAAAGGGCTTTTGCTGAAAGGGCTTTTTTCTTTACACCTCGCTTTTTAGCAGCACCCATTTTATTCAGCAAAGGTCTGGGAGCTGCTCTGAAAGTAGTTGTTTTCACTGCTTTTTGAGAGCTGCCCGCCATGCCTAGCATCATTTAAAAAAAAAAAACAACACAATCATTTAAGCCACAAGATAAGCTATCAAGGATATGAACTTTATATTCAAATAATGAAAAGAATTGTTACCTTGGGACTCATTCTGAAGAATATCCCTTAGCAAAGATGCACAGCGATCAAGGCCATGATGAATATTTACAACCTCAGAAAAGATATTAAGAAGATTACAAAAGGCAGCTTCTAGCATAGGAAGCAAGCTCATTAATTTACCTTTATTCTCAAAGTTAGTGAATATTCTAGCAATAAAAACATTCCTCCATTAAATTATTTGAGTTCCAGGATCTGACTTGGATGAAACTTCAACCTGTTTATAGTATTCAGTAAGGGAAAGTGATAGGAAAAAAGAGCCAGACAAAGAATATTCATTTCTGGATGACTATAATTGCTGTTGGCATGATTCTTTTATTTAGAGAGAATCCAATTGTATGGTTGAAATCAAATGTTTAAAATTATGCAATCTAGAAAAGGGACACATAAATATTGTGTACTAGACAAAATTTTTGTTTAATAAGATGCACTAAACAAAAAAATTCAAAATTCCTTTTAACACACGCATGGCTATTGTATACAAACAACTCTTCATGGTATTCTCAGAGATGTTTGCCAAAATCCAAATTCAAAAAACATTAATACTCTTTCTATCTTACTTCTAATTTTCACTTTTCATAAAGCACATATGTTGCAGAAACAAAAAGAGTGCGTGCAACCTTATCTCATTCCTCTGCTGACCTGTTTCAACCTGCTGGCTCTAGACTATGGCTCCCTGTCCTGTGTACTGGCAGTCCTCAATGTATGACCACAATTGAGCCCCAAACATATGTTGTTAAGTGAGAAATTTGTTAAGTGAGTTTTGCCCTATTCTACGACTTTTCTTGTCACATTTGTTATACAAATCACTGCAGTTAAGTTAATAACACAGTTGTTAAGTGAATCCTGCTTCCCCCTTAACTTTGCTTGTCAGAAGGTTGCAAAAGGGGATCATATGACTCTGCAACCATCACAAATGTGAATCAGTTGTCAAGCATCCCAATGTAAATCACCTGACCAGAGGGATGCTACAATAGTCATAAATGTGAAAAATGGTTATAAGTCACTTTTTTCAATGCTGTTGTTACTTTGAATGGTCACTAAAGGAACTGTTTTAAGTTGAGCACTACCTGTATAGACTTCATATGAGGAAATGAGATGCTCTGGAATTCCTGTTTTCTGAAAGGACATTCCACAACTTGACTCAGTTGATGCATTCAAAGGTCCTTCTAAAGTCAGGGAAGCACAGGCTAACTTCTTTTGGGTATACTTTGGCTATCTAATTATCAATTGTGAATCAGCAGTATCTCATGTTCCCTGACCTTTTCTAAAACCAGCTCGAACATCTGACATTCCCCTTTCCATGTAAACTCTAATTTGCATTGGATAAATATAAATATTACTTTTAATTAAACCATTTAATTAATGTACATATATGATAGACTGTACGTCTTATAAAATATAACATAGATGAAAAGGTTGCAAGCAAAAATCTCAGGGTAGATTTTTGCATCACATTCTCTTTACCTGATCCTCTGAATCTGTGGAATACAGGGAATAGCCAGCATCAGACTCTGTATATGCTACTTTTTTTGGAGCACTCCTGAAAGACAGAAATGATATCCCGATAAACTGTTCAACAGGCTACAAAACATTAATTTGTAATTATTACAGAGAACCAGCTTGATCTAGGCTACACAGTGGGAGCCCGGGAGTTCAAGTCCCACTTTAACCATGAAAGCTGGTGGGGTGATTTTGGGCCACTCATTTTCTCTCAGCCCAACACATTTCACAGTGCTATTGTTATGGGGAAAATAGGAGGAGGAAGGTGCATTTGATATGTTTGCCACCTCATGTTCTTTCTAAAAATAATAAAGGGGGGACTTAAATAAATAAAATAATGTCAACATTTATTATTAGGAAATTAGACATATGAAAATTCAATTGCAGAAGAAGCTCTGTAAGCAATTATATTAGAACAATAGTCTGAAGGCACTGTAACATTTTCAAGCATACTACATTGTATAAGCATACTACATTGTGTACAACTTCAGGCTTATCAAGAAGAGGACTATCTATAGCAGATAGATTTTCTGGATAGTTTAGAATCTTGAAAGGTACAGGTTTTATGGACATAGGAGACTTAACAGTCTTCTCCAGTTTAGTGCCCTGCTCTCAATATACAGTATATTGATTGCATCTTTGCCAGCGTCAGTATAGCTAGAGAGCCTAAAATTGAACAAGGTTCCTACAGTTCTTTATCACTTGTATCACTTGGAGGATGGGGTGAAAGATATTTTGTTAACGAATCTTAAGCATTTTAAATGCCTTGTTATCTACAAAACTGGGATTTTGTTAGATAATAGGAACGATATCAGTGGCAAGCCTGGGGAAGTTAACAGTCCTTGAAATACTGTTGGATTTCATTCTAGCATTTTAATCTAACACAGCCAATGATCAGGACACATAAGTATAGCTTCATCTCTGACTTAGAAGAATACTAACAATTAGCTGCTTTACATGTCAATGATAATGTTGATATATATTAATGAAGATTGTTGGTAAAGACTCCTGTGCATTCCTTGGACAGCAAAAGTGACAAATAAACAAGCACTGGAGCATATAAAACCAGACATACTCCTGGAAGGAAACATCACAAAATTTCACCTTACTTATTTCAGCTATGTCATGCCATCAAATTTACTAGAAAGGGCAGTTAGGCTTGGAATGGTCAGCGAGGTCACTGAAAACCATGATGGCTAAACACCATCAAAGCTGTCATTAGCCAGAGCATAGAAAAAAATTGAAAGAGCCATACAAGATTGGAAAATGTGGAGACAGCTGATCCACAGAATTGCCAAGAATTGGACGATTGAACAAATAGCATCATTATCATCATAATTAATGAAGATATCCTTACTGTTTTTTCCTGTTTGTCAGTTTAGTTGATCCTGTCAACCTTCCTGAAGTCAATGCCTGTTGATTGTATGAGAAATGACTCATTTTCACATAAATTTTCCAACAAGTCTATCACATCTGGTTTGCAAACAATGGCATATTTGTTTACAATGGCATAGTTATTTAAAATAAATATTTTATGAAGGAAAAATTCTATGTCAGCATAATAAATAATTAAAAATGCATGGGTTTAGAGTGAAACATATGACAGTAATGCAAAGTAACCTCTAAACACAACAATCTGTAGCAATTTAGCGTCTCGGAATATTTATAAATATGGGTTAACTTAATTCACTTCTTAAGAGGGGATGAATTTAAAACAAGTTTTTCATTTTAAATTAACATATTTTCACAAACAGTATGAATAATAATATTTTGAATAATAGATAACACATATGAATTGGCAACCAAATTCCATTAACTACTCTATACTACAACAAGAAATGTGAAGTCCTGGGGTAGGAGGAGAGGTAAAAAAACAAAACAAAACGAAACGAAACAAGCAATGTGGTAAGCTTTTTCTGAAACTTTCTGGGCCTTCATATTTTTTAGCCTCAAAAAACAACTATGCAATTTTTGATTGTACAACTAACAAGTGATTAAGCTTGCAGTTTTCAGAATGTGTGCTTGTACCTACAGTGATATTCATATTAGATTAATATGAAATTACCCAGAAAGGGCATGGTTACACAGATGGTATTAACACCTGCAATTATCCAACAGATGTAGGTGAGGATGAAAGGCAGCTGGAAAGGATTATACTGTGTTTTTTAATATTGGCAACTCATGTTTTGAATGTAGATGAAGAACACTTATTTTAGGTAGTTGAAATCATAAACAGTGCTATTTAGAGTTTCAACAAGTGGGAAGTATAATGGAATGTAAATGCCCTACTACCCTTTAAAAAGCTGTTTGTTTCTATCTTTAGTATTCATAGACTTAAGGATCCTGGATGAAATATACTTCAGGTTGTCCAAATGTTTCTCAGAGCTGGCTCTTTATGAATACATGAATAAATGTGATACAAATGTAAGATTATTTTTATATATGAACAGTGTTTTTAGAGAAGACTAACGCAAATCTATAGAGCTTTTTAAAGTTGTAATTGTTTTGATATTTTTTTTTCTTTTTGATCAGTCACCTTACTGGTGAAAGGAGTGGCATATAAATTTAATAAATAAATCAAGTCAAGCTTAATGAAGTTATATGCTTCTGCAAGAGCTGGATGCTTTTGTCAGGATGCTAATGTCATGCCACAAAAGTGCCACTTTTGTATAACTGTATCATATCATATCATGGACAAAAAGAGCAGAATCACAATGTCATGGTTTTGTTGTTATCCTGCCTCCCTTAACCTAATCTCCAATGTGATAAATATAATGGTTAAAGGGTCAAGAATCCACCCTCAACCCACCTAGGTTATTAAGGACTTGGGAGTAGTCTGTCTCTTTCTGATCTCACAGGATGGTTGGGGGGGGGATGTGTGTCCCTGTATAAAGTGGTCTGACCTACTGGTACCACTTCTATGTTTGTCTGAATGGCCTTTCTCTGCTCCCCTCATTGTAGACACTGGAGATCAACACAGTTGTAGATTTTATTTTCTTTCTTACCAGAATCTTGAGATCCAACCAAAGGCAAATGCCACATACTTAAAAGAATTTTGAGTCCAACAATTTGCTTCCAACTGGTAAAATTTCACTATCCTGTCCAAAAAAATCACTCCTGGTTCTTGCAAATTGTCCTCACTTCAGCGACACAATGTTGCCGATATTACAACAGGCAGAGTCAGAACTTTCAGTTACTTAAACTTAAAATTAAACTGACCAGTGTGTGTATCTGGAGTGAGGGATTAACCTCACTCCAGACACACACACTAGTCAATTTAATTTTATATGCCGCACATCTCATTATCGAAGCCACCCTGAGCGGCTTACAAAATGAATATGCCATTTTTACTATTATTATTGTTATTGTTATTGTTATTGTTATTATTATTATTATTATTATTATTATTATTATTATTATTATTATTATTATTATTATTAAGGTGTTGAATCCAGGCTTCTTCCTCCTCAAAAGATATACTTCCTGTTGCAAGAAATCTAAGTCTGCATCTCAATCTAAACCCTTTAGAGTTTTGTGTCAAATTATTTACTAAGACTGTATTACTATTCTTCTTATCCTTACTACTACCTATCTCTTCCCACTTATGACTATAACTGTGTTGCTTGTAATCTTTACAATTTATATTGTTTTATTTGTTTCCTAGCATGATTTGATTACTTATTAGTAACCTATGATTATCACTGTTGTACCTTATGATTCTTGATGAATGAATGTATTTTATTTTTTCTTTGAGAGCATATGCACCAAAGACAAATTCCTTATGTGTCCAATCACACTTGGCCAATAAAGAATTCTATCTATTTATCTATCTTAAGGAGTTGCTTTTCAATCCTGCTCTTAAGTGCCATATAAAAAATGCATTGCACATCCCATTCAGAGAGTTAACTGTTGCTATTTTGGTGGATTACTGTTCTTTCTCAACAAATAGAATAGAATAGAGCTGGAAGGGACCTTGGAAGTCTTAATAGTCCAATCCCCTGCTCAATCAGGAAATCCTATTCCATTTCAGACAAGTGAGTGTCCAGTCTCTTATTAAAAACCTCCAGTGATGGAACACCCACACCTTTTGGAGACAAATGGGTTAATTCAGCGGTCACCAACTGGTGGGCCACAAGAAAATTTTGGTGGGCCAAAGAGAAATCTCACTCCCAGAGCAATTAATCAGGCTGTGCAGAAACACAAGGCTGTACCGCCCACATGGCCCATGGGAACCCTCCCCGCCCACTCACTCCTTACCTGGCAAACTTGCCTGCTAAATTGCTATTTTTCCTTTTTCTGATCATCATCTGTTCTGCTGTGCTGGGAGATTTAGATTAGCTAGGAAGCAGGAAATGGTTGGGTTTCTTGCTTTATAGCTAGTCTTTAAGTCTTTGGCTCTGCTTTTAATAAGCAAACTGAACCTCCCTTAGGATTGAAGGTTCTAGTATTCAGTGCAGACTCATGGCAAGCAAATTTGACTGAGCTAGCCGATTGGAACATAGATAGATCACTGAATGATTCTGTGAGCAACTCAATCTGCCTGCCTGCTTGCTTTGCCTGATTTTGGATAAAAGTTGCTCTTCTTTTGTAAAAAATTCAATATTTATATAAATATTTATAATATTTACATACAAGCCATGCCCAGCCAGTCACATGATCACCAAGCCCCAGCCACAAATTAGGCCACACCCACAGAACTGGTTAGTGGTCCCTGGGATTTAAAATTATGAGTTTGGTGGTCCCTGAGGTCCAAAAGGTTGGCGACCCCTGGGTTAATTGTTCTCACGATTAGGAAGTTTCTTGTTCTAGGTTATATCTCTCCTTGATTCGTTTCCATCCATTGTTTCTTGTCTTTCTGGTGCTTTGGAAAATAGGCTGACCGCCTCTTCTTTGTGGCATCCCCTTAAGATACTAGTTCTTCTTTTAATTAAACTGGACATTTCTATCTCTATCTACCCATCTATCTATCTATCTATAACTAGATATGCACATTTTAATCACACCTAAGGATAAGGACAACACAAGAAGACCTCCAAGTTCCCTTCTATATATTCTAACATATATTACAGAATAGAGTCAGAAGGGACCTTGCAGGTCTTCTAGTCCAGCCCCCTACTCAAGCAGGAGACCCTAAAGCATTTGAGATAAGTGGCTGTTCAATCTCTTCTTAAAAACTTCCAGTGGTAAAGCACCCACAAACTTCTGAAGGGAAGCTGTTCCACTGGTTAATTGTCCTGTTAGAAAGTTTCTCCTTAATTCCAAGTTGCTTCTCTCTTTGACTAGTTTCCACGCCGTTGTTTCTTGTCCTGCTTTCTGATGTTTTGGAGAATAATTTCACCCTCATTTCTTTTTGTGGCTGCCCTTCAAGTATTGGAAAACCCGCCACCCTTTCTGCAACCAAAGGGGGGGGGGGCGGGGGGACGAAAGCAAAATACGTCTTGCACTTATTTCCTTGCACTCAGTGGAGATCTTCAACCACACTTCCCACGCCCTCCCCCCCAAACGGGTTTATTCTTCCCTGCACTCCTCGAGTAAAGACGCTTTTACCTTGTGGTGCTTCAAGCAGCCCGGCCTCGCCATCCTCGCTCTTGGTTGCGGGGGGGGGGGGGAAGAGAGAGAGAGAGAGAGAGAGAGAGAGAGAGAGAGAGAGTGATCCCGCCAGCTCGCGCCGCGTCCCTGGACACGATTGGCAGCCCCAACGGCTCTTCAGGTGGGAAGGATCTGAGGTAGGCCCCGCCCATTCCCCCCCTATCGTCATTACGAGGCGGCGGTCGTCGGAGCGGGAACGGGGCGAGTGGGCGGGGAAATGGGATTACGCCTACCGCTTATTGGTGTGAAACCGCGGTGACGTTGGGCCAATAGTAGCAGCGGTGCGCAAACTCGGTGTGGCTTAATTGAATTTCTTCGCGGGTTCTGGGCGATTCCGATGGAGGCGTTGGTATGTTCGTCCTGTCAAGAATCTCCAACCTTGGCAACTTTAAGACTAGCGGACTTCAACTCCCAGAGTTCCTCAGCCAGAGGAACTCTGGGAGTTGAAGTCCGCTAGTCTTAAAGTTGCCAAGGTTGGAGACCCCTGCTGTATATGAATGCATACGAATTGTTCGGCTGTGTATATGGATGGCTCTTGCTGTTAAAAGAAGTGCTGTTATGTGCAGCCGCAATGGATTCGTATGTGTCTAATGAAAATCTATAGAAGTTCAACTATAGAAGTAATGCACTGAATTGGCTGCAAAGCTATGGGGTTGCGAAATTTTAGGAAGGAATTCAGTCGAGCTTCTTCTGCAGAGGGAACTAAAGTTCAGCATATGAACGTGCCGTTTTCCTTTAAAGTGCCGGGACGTTGTTAATCCTTTGCCAAAAGATACATTAGTTTGTTACCCAAAGCCGGGTTCTGTTGCTGTATGCAATGAAATTTCATTTTAATATATGTCGATTAGTGTACATTCAAAGTGACAAAGTTCGTCTAAGTCTAAAGGTGGGTTCATACGTTTCAAAGTGCTTCCCCTTAGATAAATCCAGAAAAAGATTCTTTCCAGTAGGTAAAATAGAGGGGTTTTGCTAATACTGAAACACACCTGAAGAATATTTCTATTCTATTCTTATTTCTTAAGAATATTTTTACATTTTTTTTTAATTAAATTGTCCGAGAATATTTTTTCTTAATGTTTAAACCTAAGCTTTTTGGCAGAAAGTATGGAACAAAACAATGTGTTCAAAAGTTGAATGGTGCCCTCAAATCAAGCTTGATGCCTAGCGATGATATCCATGTGGATTCCTTGACAGCATTGGGAAACTATTTTGCCACTGCCATTTTGAGGGATATTTTGTTCAACTTCCCAACAATGCTGGAATTCCCCATCTAAATATAAGCAATGTTTACTAATGCTGAACTTCTGAGATAGATCACAGGCAGAATGTTAAAATAAATACTGTGGAGGTAGGTGGCAGTAGCAGCAGTTCTTGAAAGGTTAAGCATGTTAGATCTGGTAAACCTATAAATGGGTAAACCCCGCACAATGGGGCTGTAGTGTACAAAGCTGAAAAAAAAACCATTTTGGAACAATGTAGTGGTAAAGCACATCTGAACTGTAGGGATGTGTCCATGAAGTCACTAGGGCTTGATGGGATTTTGCTTTTTGCAGAAGAATCTCTTTCATTAAGAGCCAAGGTGGTGCAGTGGTTAGAATGCAGTACTGCAGCCTGCCTGAAAATTGGCAGTTCGATTCTCACTGGCTCATCCTTCCATCCTTCTGAGGTCAGTAAAATGGAGACCCAGATTGTTGGGGGCAAGATGCTGACTCTGTAAACTGCTTAGAGGGCTGTAAAGCACTATGAAGCAGTATGTAAGTCTTACGTACTATTGCTAGTGCTATTATTGACTTCCTGTTACTAGTAGACCCTGGAAACTGATCAGGCATCACCAGGAGCACAAATGTGTATGGTTTAGCAACTCGGATTCACCCATTTAGGGAGGACCTAATATGAATGAAATATCCCAAAGAAAGGAATGAAGAATCAATAGGTGTGATATACCAAAAAGCTTATATCAGTACCAGTAGATATTTGCTATTCCCTTTCTTTAGCAATTGACTTTGAAGAGAAGGAGCAAATGTAAGCTGGTGCCAAAAGCAGAAATAATTGGGGGGAGGGGTTAGCAGACACCCATCAGGTTGTATCTGGCCAAGATCCACTCCCTCCAAACATGTCTGTACAAGGAGATTGTGTCTAATTCCATTAAGCTCTTTGTTAATTAGTCCTTTGCTACATCTTACAGCATTATCTAGTAATTGTTGTCCAATATAGCATAAAGGAGGGCAGGCTTTACATCCTCTCAATGAATGCTGAAAGATGTTAGCATTAGTAAGGAAATAGTTTTGAGAGAACATAACATCCCCACATAGCATCGCTTCCCTCCAAGATTTTGTGCTCAGTGAAATAGAGGGAGCTTCCTGGAAGTAAAGTTATAAGTCCTATCTGTTTAGTCTGAAATACTGAGACCAAAAGATGAAAGAACAGTTGGACATTATTACAATAGATACCTTGGGAACAAACCCAGTATTTCCAAGTTAAGATCTAAGATGGCACCATTCTCAGCTGTAGAAACATTGTCATTGTTATTGTCACTTTATTATGAAGGAAAACACTTGCTTAAAATAGCATGATGGTGACACACCAAATGATATATCTAATATGGCAAGAAACTAGGCTATGTCAGATTTTAGTGCCATAGTTCATTAAGCAATACTCAGGTACCATTCCTCAGAGGGTAAGGTCTAAAACTTATCTGTTCACCATAAAGGTAGAATATTTTATATGATGCCATATTCCATGGGAACACAATCCCTTTCAATAAAGCAAGAGATACATCTTTCTGTACCAAATCCAAAAGATTTTGATTTCTAGGGGAAAAAAACCTTGCTGATCCCCAAGATTGCATGAAAAGATTATGCATAAAAGAAAATTACTGTAGCTGTTTTAACACCACAAGTCTCTTATTGAAGACAAAAGGCAAAACCCAATAGACTTATAATTCTGCTTTCTTAAGACCTAAGGGAAAACTGTTCAATCTTTTCATTTTCAGCTGATTACAGGTCCACAACTTACAACAGTTCATTTAGTGACTGTTCAAAGTTACAAGGGCACTGAAAAAGTGACTTATGACTATTGCATCATCCCCATGGTCATGTGATCAAAATTCAGATGCTTGGCAACTGACTCATGTTTATGACAGTTACAATGTCCCAATATCGTGCTCCTTTTGCAACCTTCTGACAAGCAAAGTCAATGGGGAAGCCAATTTCTTAACAACTGTGTTACTGATTTAACAACTGCAATGATTCACTTAACAATTGTGGTAAGAAAGGCCATAAATGGGGCAATATTCACTTAACAAATGTCTCACTTAAATTTTGGGTGCAATTATGGTATCCATGGATACCAACACATTATCTCAAATCCATTCCAATTTTGCTGTGAATTTGTGAATCAGGCCGGAGCATTTAGAAGGATTACTTTTTCTTCTCTAGCTTCTCTAGTTTCTTTTGGCATGAAATCATTGGAAGTGGTTTTACCTGTAAAAAGGATTTACTGTGGAAAACAATTACAGCACTATTTATATGCTATTGTTTCACAGTACATAAAAATAGCTTGGGAAAACCAATACAATTGTTGCTATAAAACTTTGCCCAGAGTTAACTATAAAATGACCAGCAATATAAATGTTTTAAATAAAATAATATCCTCACTATACGGAAAGAGCCTGTAAAAGAAGTTTTAGATATGAAGAACTTTTAAACCACTATGCTTGGATAAATGATAATAGAATAGTCACTTAGAGCTTTTAGAAAAACAAGCTGATAGCCTGATCCTAAGTTTACTCTTTTCTTTCTATAATTGTAGATACCTTGGGGAAAATCCTAATATTGTTCTGTAAATAAAACTTTTAAAATTCCCAACATGTTTGGATGGCAATGCCGGATAATTTGAAATGCAAAAAGAGGGGAGAAGGATGGACCTCAAATATATTCAATAGGTTTATACTCTTTGGTAGTCTGTGATATTTATTTGGGTGGACGCGTGTATATCAAAATACTATAAAATTAACAATAGACTGTACTGTACTTTACTGGCACCTTCTCAATCTATGTTTTCATCTTTCTTAGTGGTTGCTTTACCAAACTGTTTATTAACAGACACAAAGGGAAAAAGTGACTGCGAGGTTGGCCTATTTGTTTAAGTCATTCTATTCTCTGTTTCTTCCTCCATCTAACATTGATAGTATATGATGTACTGAGAATCTACTCCAGCCTGACTCGAGGATTCTGGGTAAAATCAGTCACCTTGATCAAGCCGTCTGGCCCGATGCTGTATGGAAAACATGGGAAAAATGGCTTAGTAGTACTCTTGCTTATGAAACACACACTCAGAATATTTCTGACATAAAATTGTAGCAATATCCTTGTTTTGGTTCCAGGTTTGTTTTTAAACAGGAACTATAATCATCCTTGTCTAAGTCTTTTCCTCCCCAATTTATCTTTAAATTATAACTATATACACATTATGATATTTGCATGGAAACAATCTCCTCTCTATTCCTCTCTCTTAGTTTCTCATTATGAGGTCTTAAATACATACCCATATTTCTTGTGCTATGGATTTTGTAAATTTTCTTAGGAACTAGCATCTGGTATCAGGACATTAATTTTATAACTACATCAAGCATAGGCCATCTAAGACTATTTGACTCTTTAGCTGTAGGCAAGCAGTAGCAAATTCTGTATCTCTCTACCGTGTCATCTCCTTAACTGAGAGACCTGTCTAGATAACAACATTGTTCTGTATCAAGCCAGATTTAAAAAGTTACAATTCAAAAATAGTTTTAGAAAGTGCAATGATAGAATTCTGGCTTGCATTGCAGATGACTGTTCATTCTAACCCTTGCTTACAGAATGGGGCCTCTCTTTCCTGGGCCCTTTATTTTTTATTTATTTAATTTATATTGCTGCCTATTTGCACAGGGCAACTCAAGGCGGCTTACAGAATATAAAACCTCATTTAAAACAATAAAACCAATAAAAAAGAATCAAATAAATTAATAATATAATATATAATGTAATAATATATCATATATCATAAAATTGCCCCGGCAACACCACATCACAAGGCCCATTTAATTTATTTTCTCCTTCTATGCCCGCCTCCTATTTTGGGGAAGTCCTCCAAACTTCTGGAGCAAATTTGAAAGTTAGAGGAAAAGTTAATTGGATTGGCACTAGGTGACAAGCATAGCTGAAAACCATCACTGAATACCAATGCATTAAATGTAGGGTAAAAGATTTGTTCAGGGTTCCCTAAGTTATTGAGTAACATTCAAAAACAGATCTGCACTTCAGTTAGAAGAAGCACTCTAACCAGGGGTCCCCAATCCCCGGGCTATGGACCAGCACTGGGGCACAGTATGCCGGAAACCGGACTTCACAAACAAGCGAAAGCTCACCTGTGGGATGCAGGTAGTGCACAAAACCACGCCCCCTTCAGTCCGCAGAAAAAACCTTGTCAGAGTATATTCATGAAGTGGAACAGAGCTTAGTAACAAAGTCAGCCAATGAATAGGCATGGCAACAGACCAGTCAATGGGAGCTGAATTGGAAAGTAAAACTAGAAGTAGCCTGGGTGTAGGTCTAGTCTCTTCTCTGAACTCTGAAGCTGCTGCTAGTATTTTGATTGTAACTCCCTGCCACGTTGGAAGAACCTACTATTGACATTGTACATTTTACTCATGTTATTATGTATACAAAGAAGTTAATGAATCCTGCTGAATCAGTCATCTCTGTGTGCTTTCTAGATTTGAATTTCTGCTGCAAAATCTAACAAACTTCATTAAATTCGTCCCTGGTGCCCAAAAGGTTTGGGGGGCACTGGTCTATACAGTTATTTCCTATTTAAATAAATGAAATGGGATTTCAGGAAGAATTTGTGAACCTTCTTAATATTAGTCAAATCAAATGTGTGAAATTTCTATGTACAAGCCTGGAAATGAATTTGTTATATAACTTAGCCATATGCATTCCCCTGAAACCTATTCCATCTACTGCACACTTACGATGGTTGGCTGCTATTGCTAACATAAGCTACATCTCTTTGACATTTACCTCATCTACAGTATCAGTGTTACTTACATCTCTTGTTCAATATAATTCAGCATTCGACTGACATGAGATGCGGAGATTTCTCCATCCACTTCCGCAATGTAAGTGTAGAGAAACTGGAAAGTACTGAAAGGGATACGAGCTGGACCACTTTCATTCTCGTTAGATAAAACTTCACATATTATCTTCAGTGTTTTTGCAATAGTCTGTTTTCAGAAAGAGAAAGGATATGACATTTATTAATATTAATAACTGGAGAAATAGTCATCACATGTGTAAGTCAACTATTCTTTAAAAAAAAACACCTGGGAATTCAAAATTCTGTGATAGGCTAGGCAGGGCTAGAATGCAGTGGTGGGATTCAAAAAAATTTTATACCAGTTCTGTGGGTGTGGCTTGGTGGGAATGGCAGGAGAAGGATACTGTAAAATCTCCAGTCAGAGGTGGTATTTGCTGGTTCTCCAAACTACTCAAAATTTCCACTACCGGTTCTCCAGAACTGGTCAGAACCTGCTGAATACCATCTCTGCTAGAATGGAATCTATAATTATGAAGCCTTTGGCATTAGATATTTCCTTGGTACTTTTCATTTGTTTTTTTTTTTCTGATTGGATACTTCCACAATAGTGAAACAAGTATCCATATTCTAGTATCCAATCTCCTGCCTGTCCATCTCCTCCAATACCTCCAAGGAGATTCAACAGCATGATCTGAACATGCTAGCAAAATGAGTTAGGGATTCTGTTAACCGCATTATTGTGAAAACAAAGGACGGTGTTGTGTAAACGAAGTACAGGTACAAAAATGATTGGGAGAAACTAATAGATACCACAATAGGAAGCTTAGGGATGTAATTTAATTTTAAATATCTATATTAATATACACATCCACACACATAATTGTTGTGGTTTGCCGGCAGCAGGTGTGGATGGCTGAGGTCTCAGAGAGCGAGGACTCAGATGAGGGGCCTGCATGTGATGAAGGGACAGGGCCAGGACCTCCAGGGAGTGGACTGCTGCCTTCGGAGATTGTGGAGGCTGGCAGCAGTGATGAAGAGGTCCCTGAGGAGCCTGTGCCCAGTGTGCGTGCGCGCAGTGCTGCTCGAAGAAAAGAGTAGCAGCACGGGTGACTCGGGAGTAAGGCTGCAAGGTAATGGCCCCTCCCTTAAGAGATAAAAGCCAGCTGAGAAACCGGAGTTCTTTGCAGGAAGCAAAGAAGTTTTTGCACTCAAGCCTTGTGGACGTTTGGAATATCTTGGTTGGTGTTTGGAGACTCTTTGTGTTTGAAATATTTCTTAGTAACTTTAGTGTTCTTGGCAGCCTTGAACATCCTTGGCAAGGCTCATTCTTATCAGAGACAATTAGTTTGAAACAGCCTTTTAACCATGAAAAAACGGAATTCATAAAGAATCATTAAAAGGTTTTGCTGTTACCTCTGTTTCGTGTTTGTTTCCTTGGAATAAGGTTTGGGTCAGAAAAATAATTCTCATTGCGCAACTACAATTAATTCACTCTAAATGAGGTTCAGAAATTCGTATAGTTTCCAAGATTTTGCATATTTACAACAGATCTTCAGTATAACTCACTGAAGACCAAATTGCTTATTAAAATTGATCTTGGTAGAAGAAGCTTCTGACTAATCACCAAGTGAGGACTGATTTCTGAGAATGTTTTGCAGACTAGATTATTCTCCCCTCTGACTTTTGATCAGAAGGAGTCTTGAAGCATTTTTTTTCAGATTAACAAATGTTATTAAAAGGCATAACCCTTCTTGACTAAAGTTTACTTCATTAGATTCATGGAATGACAAAAAGTAGAATTTAAATCAGGATAAGATGATAGTAGGGAGATATTTGTAAACTGTCTCACATGTCACATACATCTGCATAAACAACCTATCTTGCATTCACTCCCTTCATCTTAATTTGAACCATACATCTGTTTTCTATGCATTACTGCCTTTCTATGCATTACTAAAGTAAATGTTTGTAGATAAGCTGTGTTGATCAGAAAATGTACTATCAGGTTCATTTTGATTTTTTTTGGTTTCTATAGATTAATATGACTCTCCTCCTAAGTGTCCAGACTATTGACTAAATCTAGAATGCTAACTAATATTGGACGAGTAGTTTCAGGAAAGAGTGTTTAAAAATCTTAATGATGTACGATTTGTTACACTATAAAGAACAGATAATCACCCACAGAGAATTTAAACACTGCAAACATGCTAGGCATTAAAAAAAGGAAATAACTAAAAAAAATTAGCTTACAACTCCAAGAGAGCTACAGGCCAGAGCTAAAAACTTGAGCCACTCAATTTCTTCGGTAAAACGTCCAACGTTCATGATACTTTCAAATAAATCTGTAGGGAGATTCAGCACCTTCCACATCTGAGCTAGTTCGTCGACATGGATGATTAGCCTCCCACCCACCTGAAAAGAAATAATAGCCATTATAAGTGAAGAAATTAGTGTGGGTTTATAGTTGCAAGCATTTCTTAAGGTTTTAAAAATACAATTGTAAGGATAGCAGAACTGAGGAATTATGAAAACGGATGTATGTATAACCACCATTGATCACTTTTGCAATTGTGTTACTACTGTTTTGAAAGAAAAAATGGGACAAAAATACCATAATGAGCAAAATGAGAGTGGTCTCCACTTAATGTACTAAGTCATAATGTGTCTCATTTCTTGGTCTATACTTAGTATCATTGACACCCATGCTTGGAGGAGAGCCCATTCAGAATATGGCCCCAAACTGAAAATAAGCAGAGGGATCAGTACTTTTCATCCAAGGGCATGGAATTAAACAATTGAGGTATGATCTCAAAAGTTATTTCATTGATATATACCTTGAGTGCCTTTCTTTTGTTGGGGCATTGATTTCAATGTACCAAAAATAATGATTAAAAAAAGAAATAGGATGCTGAGAGGTGATCTATTGCAGATGTCCCTGTTTTGAATGGTGCCAGATTTTCTTCTAAGGAGTATGTAGGCAGTATGGAAGCACTTTTGAATTTGCATCTCTGGTTTCTCAGATAGAAGCAATAACCCAGAGATTTTTGATCAGCTGTGGTTGATATAACAACCATATCCCTTCCAAAATGACTTTAAAATGATGATTCTTGTGTTGCTAGCTTGAAAAATATTGTAGTATTCTTTACATAGAGCTGGAGCAGGTAAAAACTGGAATTGATACCACTCCCAAGTTGGTCTTTGAAAGAATTATAAAGATGGCATTACATTAATGCTAAAAATATTACAGCAGATTTTGGGGGTGGGGCAAAATATTTGCTGTGTATTAACTTTAAAGCTTATAAGTTTCAGGTTCAAAATACTTGAGAGAACATCTGTTTTAGGAGAATCCTCCTTACTCACAGAAATCAACCTAGGGAGAATTTTCCTACTGTGGTTCTGAGCTCATTTCAAGGTAACTTGGAAAACCGGAATACTTTATGGGGCACATTTCTTTGGTTTTAAAAGGCTTTTAGTTTTTAATTATATGTATAATTATTACTAAAAACTCTGGTTTTAATTTCGTGTGCATATTTATTGTAAAATATTAAGCAACAGTGGTAGTTCTTAGTAAGAATTACAGTCTTCAATTAAGGATCATAACAAATAAATACGTACATTCATCTCCCAGCCTTGGAAACCTTTCAGAATTTTAAAAAGTTCCAGATTTGTTCAGGATGAATCATATTTGTTTCCACATGCTATAGTGATATATATGCATTACATAGTTTTCTAGGAAGGATCTCTATGACGGAACTTTGGGATTTTGAATGAATTCTCAACTCTGAAAGCTACCTACATCCTCCAAGAAGAAATTAACCAAATAGTAAATAGGTTTATATATGTACATTAGCATAGGATTTAGAAACCAGGAGGCCATAGATATACACAAAATGCTTCAGACATTATTTCTCTTTTCTCTCCCAAAATATGTGTAAAGGGAACAAATTCTTTGTTCCAGAAATACCTACAAAAAGAACAATGTTCAGGCAATCAGGGTGAGTGAGTACAGATGAAGTCCAGTAAAACTTTTAATGGACAAGTTGGATAGAGAAGAAGTCTGATATTCCCAAATGTCCATTATTTTCCAAGTATGTAATTTGGATCAAGATACACCATTTTTGTGATATAATTATGGAAGTGGTATAAATGTCTATAAATGATTTAAGTAGCTGTGGATGTCATAAAATTAAGGTAAAATTAAAGGCCTTACTGGACTACTTTGGATGTGATATCTATTATTTCAGAGGAGATGGCCAAATAGAATTTTTGTTTATTCCTTCTAAAATTCACTACTTGAGCATCCATTAGGTTTTATTGTACCACAACTGAGCCCAAAATTTCTGCTGCTAAGTGAGACATTTGTTAAGTGAGTTTTGTCCCATTTTATGTCTTTTCCCGTCGCATTTGTTAAGTGAATCACTGCAATTCTTAAGTTAGTAACATGGTTATTAAATTAATCTGGCTTCCCCATTGACTCTGCTTGTCAGAAGATCGCCAAAGGTGGTCACATGACCCTGAGACATTGCAATCATCAGAAATATGGCAATCATTAGTTGCCAAGTGTCTGAATTTTGATCACATGACCACAGAGATGCAATGATAATGCAAGTGTGAAAATGGTCATAAGTCATTTTTTTCAGTGCTATTGTAATTTTGAACGGTCACTAAATGAACTGTGTAAGTCAAGGACTATCCGTACTTTTAATTGCTCATACAATTGCTAGAATTAGTTATGATTCAATGTAAAAATAAATTAAAATTTATTTTGGTTGCATGTGTTAAGGCAGAGGTCTCCAAACTTGGCAACTTGTAGACTTCAACTCCCAGAATTCTCCAGCATACTGGCTGGAGAATTCTGGGAGTTGAAGTCCACAAGTCTTAAAGTTGCCAAGTTTGGGGACCCCCTGTGTTAAAGTCAACATTTCCAGATTCTTTGTCTCATCTAGCAGGGTATCTTTTTTTCTTCCTTTTATTACATCTGTGTGTGATCCAAATCAATGCCAAACTGTTAATGAATACAGATCATCTGTACTGATCTTTGAATCTACCCATGTGATGCCCAGAACATTAGAATGTTGCCTTCTCACATTTTTTTCTGATACGGTAATTACGATCAAGTTTTATATACACTGCTCAAAAAAATAAAGGGAACACAAAAATAAGACATTCTAGATCTGAATGAATGAAATATTCTCATTAAATACTATGTTCATTACATAGTTGAATGTGCTGACAACAAAATCACACAAAAATTATCAATGGAAATCAAATTTAGCAACCCATGGAGATCTGAATTTGGAGTTACATTCAAAATTAAAGTGGAAAAAAACACTACAGGCTGATCCAACTTTGATGTAATGTCCTTAAAACAAGTCAAAATGAGATTCAGTTGTTTGTGTGGCCTCCACATGCCTGCATGACCTCCCTACAACGCCTGGGCATGCTCCTGATGAGGTGGCGGATGGTCTCCTGAGGTCTCCTGGGGGATCTCCTCCCACATCTGGACTAAAGCATCCCCCAACTCCTGGACAGTCTGTGGTGCAACGTGGCGTTGGTGGATGATGCGAGACATGATGTCCCAGATGTGCTTAATTGGATTGAGGTCTGGGGAACGGGCGGGCCAGTCCATAGCATCAATGCCTTCGTCTTACAGGAACTGCTGACACACTCCAGCCACATGAGATCTAGCATTGTCATGCATTAGGAGGAACCCAGGGCCAACCGCACCAGCATATGGTCTCACAAGGAGTCGGAGGATCTCATCTCGGTACCTAATGGCAGTCAGGCTACCTCTGGAGAGCACATGGAGGGCTGTGCGGCCCCCTAAAGAAATACCACCCCACACCATTACTGACCCACTGCCAAACTGGTCATGCTGGAAGATGTTGCAGGCAGCAGAATGTTCTCCACGGCATCTCCAGACCATGTCACGTCTGTCACATGTGCTCAGTGTGAACCTGCTTTCATCTGTGAAGAGCATAGGGTGCCAGTGGCGAATTTGCCAATCTTGGTGTTCTCTGGCAAATGCCAAATGTCCTGCACGGTGTTGGGCTGTAGGTACAACCCCCACCTGTGAGCTCTCATACCACCCTCATGGAGTCTGTTTCTGACAGTTTGAGCAGCCACATGCACATTTGTGGTCCGCTGGAGGTTGTTTTGCAGAGCTCTGGCAGTGCTTCTCCTGTCCCTCCTTGCACAAAGGCAGAGGTAGCGGTCCTGATGCTGGGTTGTTGCCCTCCTATGGCCTCCTCCATGTCTTCTGATGTACTGACCTGTCTCCTGGTGGCGCCTCCATGCTCTGGACACCATGCTGACAGACACAGCAAACCTTCTTGCCACAGCTCACATTGATGTGCCATCCTGGATGAGCTGCACTACCTGAGCCACTTGTGTGGGTTGTAGACTCCGTCTCATGCTACCACTAGAGTGACAGCACCGCCAGCATTCAAAAGAGACCAAACCATCAGCCAGAAAGCATAGGAACTGAGAAGTGATCTGTGGTCACCACCTGGGATGTCTTGCTAACTACCTATTCTTTCCTCCTGTTGTCTATTCCATTTGCACAACAGCATGTGAAATTGATCATCAATCAGTGTTGCTACCTAAGTGAACAGTTTGATTTCATAGAAGTGTGATTGACTTGGAGTTACATTGTGGTGTTTAAGTGTTCCCTTTATTTTTTTGAGCAGTGTATGAGCTGCCAACCCCTATGATGTTGTTATATAATTTTGGTGTGTTCTCATATGTATTTCCTTTTCAAAATTGGAAATTGCAAAAAGAATTTCTTTCCTGTACTGTATATCAAAAGCTGGACAAGATGATATGATGAATCTAAAACCATCTCTATCTATTGGACCGGACGGAATATGTGCCTACTTCTTAAAAAAGCTATCTACTGCCAAAGGCAAACCTCTAAGCATAATCTTTGAAAAATCTTTCAGGACCAGCTCCTTGCCAAAACTATGATCACAAGCCATGGTCATCCCCATCTTCAAAATGGAGACCCCAGCCTAGTTGAAAATTACAGACCAACCTCTTTATTCTGCATCACCTGTAAAGTCATAGAATCAATTATTAACCAATCCATCATCCTCCACTTAGAAACAAACAACCTCCTCTCCAATAAACAATTTGGTTTCAGAAAAAAAACTATCCTGTAATCTGCAACTCTTACATTGCAAAAACATATGGACTACACAACTCGATCAGGACAAAGCAATAGACACAATCTACATAGACTTCTGTGAAGCTTTTGATTCAGTGGTACATGACAAACTACTCCTAAAACTAAAATCTCTGGACACCTGCATAACTGGATAGAAGCATTCCTGTCAAACAGACAACAAATGGTCAAAATTGGGAGCATCCTATCAAATTCTGTTCCTGTCAACAATGGTGTCCCCCAAGGCAGTGTTCTAGGACCAACTCTCTTCATACTCTACATAAATGACCTTGTGATCATATTAAGAGCAACTGTGTTCTCTTCGCTGATGATGTAAAGCTATTCAACACCACAGACAATACTGCTACCTTTCAAAAAGACCTCGACTATGTATCAGAATGGTCAAACAAATAGCAACTTCAAATCTCAACAAATAAATGCTCTGTCTTACATATTGGCAATAATAATAATAATCAGAAAATAAAATACAGGCTGAATAGTCAAGACCTTCTTGATGATCCAAACTCTGTCAAGGATCTTGGAGTACTCATCTCTAATGATCTAAGTGGTAGAGCCCACTTTAACTACATAGCCAAAAAGGCATTAAGAGTTGTTAACCTAATCTTATGTAGCTTTTTCTCTGGTAATATTACACTACTAACTAGAGCATACAAATCATTTGCTAGACCAATACTCAAATACAGCTCATCAGTCTGGAACCCACATTATGGATCTGATATTAACACAGTTGAGAAAGTCCAGAAATATTTCACAAGAAGAGTTCTCCACTCCACTACTTATTGCAGAATATCTTATGCCACCTGACTTGAAATTCTAGACCTAGAAAACCTAGAACTACGCCAACCTTCAGTCCGATCTAAGTATAGTATATAAAATCATACATTGCAATGTCCTACCTGTCAATGAATACTTCAGCTTCAACCATAACAATACAAGAGAAAATAATAGATACAAACTCAAGGTTAATCGCACCAAACTTGATTGCAGGAAATACGACTTCAGCAACAGAGTGGTCAATGTCTGGAATACTCTACCTGACTCTGTGGTTTCTTCCCCAAACCCCAAAAACTTTAACCTTAGACTGTCTATTATTGACCTCACCCCTTTCCTAAGAGGTCTGTAGGGGGCGTGCATAAGTGCATCAACGTGCCTATCGTCCCTGTCCTATTGTTTCTTTTATTTTTCTTATTTGTATCCATGTATTCATAACTATGTTTTTACTTATACCTATTATCTTGTAAGCAATTGACAAACCAAATAAAATAAATAAATGAAAAAATATTAAACAAATGTTAATGAATTCTATACTCTTTTAAAATAATATTTAAATATGAACTATTATTTAATCCTTCAGCAATGCTTTTAGAACTTCTGGTATATCATGTATACAAAAAAGGCAATGCACCTAAAATTCATTTTAAAACAGGTGAATCAAATTCATTAAAAAAATAAAACAAAAAACACAAAGTAATTGGACACAAACATGCAAATCTCTTATGTTCTTGCCCCTAAATGGAAAGTAGATATTTCTTACTCTCTGGTGTAAGACCTTCAAGAGCTCTGGAGTAAGCTCTGCATAATTTGATAAAGGCACTCGATCTGTTCGTTCTCTTACAGGAGGAGCCTCTCCACGGGCCATGGCATTAAAATAACTGGACACAAAGACAAAATAGGTGTTTTCCTTTTATCAACAGCTCTTAGCATAATTATGTGTGAGACATTGGCTGATTAGTTGCTTAAGACACCCAAAAGCTTCAATTTGTGTGTAATTAAGTTGACATTAAAATTATTGTTCTTATTTCAAATCTTTTTCATCAGGTTCGATACGCTAGCTTTTTTGTTTCTTAGTTTGAAGTTTGTTTATTTTGCTATAATTAATCTCAGTGAAGTTTGATTGATGACTTACAAATTGTGAATATAAATAGTACATATTTTAACAAAAGAACATGGTCTGAATATTGATGCTATGGCTAATGTGATAAAAGACATGAAGGAAAATTTGTACATTATAAATGCACACAATAATATAGAAGAGATCAAGTACTTCAAGAAAATTGAATTATATGAAAAAAAACATTAAAATGACTGGAGATAAAACACTACAGAATAAAGGTCACTGGAAGTGGAGGAACCCCCCTCCCCCCACAAAAGTATAGTGTGCGTGGTAAAATTTCCTGGGTTTTTATTTTCTTCCAAAGTTACATTATGTAGATATGTGAGAGATTTGGATTGGAACTTTGGCATTGGGAGACAGAAGCATAAGTTCTGCTTTGTTTTATCTTTTGCAATCAAGATTGTCTCTTCAAAGATGCTTTTTACATGATGCAGGAATTAGAGAGGGAAGTTAACAAATATATCTGAAAATATGGAAAGGTACTTCTTCCAAAAATGCAAATGGCAATATTCAAAAACTTGGGGCTTCTCTGTACTTATTGAGTAAAGCAGTGTAAGAAAAATACGTTTCTTCCAGTAGCAACCCCTTGTACCATGCAGGTGCTTCTCTATCACAATCCTGTGAGGACATTTTTCAAGAAACACTCACGGTTCTCATGAGATTTTCAGCACAGTGATATAATTTTAGGGAACAAAGTCTGGAATATAAATGGTTTGTATCAGATTTTTTGTTGCCTTATAAAGCCCTAATCCCCAGTACTGTATTTTACTGAAGCAAACTAATGTGAATATAACTGATATTCAAATAAATGTATTAACAACTGACTTATATAAGTTCCAAATAATTTGTGCTATTATTTCTTGTTTGCTTTTTCAGAAAAATAATACAATTCGGCTTCCTTTTACATTCCATTGAGAATTCAGAACACATCTTAAAATGTAACACTAAAAAGAGAATAAGTAGGTTTATAGCCTTAGTCATCCTCATGCAGCACTCAACATTCCCTGCAAATAGTACAAACAAAATATCGGTCTGTTTTGGCATAATTTGCCTAGTGTACTACAAGCACAACCAAAATCCAGTTTTATCACAAGGACATTCAAACACTATTCTGTACAAATTGTGATATTATACACCAATGAGTTAGTTGGAAGCTGGTTACTGAATAAATTAAAAACCAATGTAAAAGGGAGAAGAGTATATTTGAGAATAGATACATGGAGAGCAAATGATTGTGCATTAAAATATATCTGTAGTCTGTTTACAAGTGAAAATGTAAAGAATATCTGTAATGATATTATAAGGGTGCCCTTTGGGGATGGGAATGTCTGAATTGTTTACATTGTAAATTATGTTAACTTAAAGACTTAATAATGCAATAGGGAATGTGTATCTGAAAATTACTATATGGTATATACTAAGTATGTATCTAGAAATTACATTATGTGATAGTGTGTGTTTATGCATGTGTGTGTGCACATCTTGTGTGTAAGGGGGGGGGAATAATTTCTTATTTAAGATGCAGGACATATAAGAATGACACTCAAGGTACTATAACCGATACAATTTAGGCTTAAGTAACTTTTCAGTAAGCATGATACTGAAGTTAAGCAAATATATTTGGCAAAAATAGTCAACTTACTCAGAAGACCATTGAATCAGGTCTGGAGGCTGAGTTCGAATAGCAGCTTTTGTAAACTGCTTCAGCAAATCTGGAAGCTCTGGAGGAATACATACTTGTTTATCTGTCTGCGGCATAATTATTGTGCCTGTTAGGAAAAATGGTAATTTTGGAAACCTTGTTTATATAGAATAAGAAAGCTCAACTATTAAGAAATCTACAAAGTACAGAATCCTGATTGTGAAAGACATTGCAGAGACCATATATGTATGATCTTCCTAGGCCAAACTTATATCTTCAGAGTCCTTGTGAAGATTTAGGAGCAACAGAGATCATTTCCATGTCCTGTATACATTTTCATGGAATACTGGTATAATGCAGATTACTGAGGAACCCAAATATGCTTTTAAGGGACCCCTCAATTCTTGCTTTTAAAGCTATAGATTATATTTTAGCTTGATTTAATTCATCAAAATGAATTCTGGATCAAACTACATATTGCACAGAAACAGAACCATAACGGAAAAAGCCAGGTTTGCAAAACATGAACTACTACAATTATAAAGGAGTATAGATATTTTCTACCCTTAATAGCTATTCACAAAACACTACACTTGCTGAACTACTCTCTTATATGAACAAATATTACAAGTGAAAGAACTCTATATATTATTGGGAAAGAAGCACGCTTAAACCAAAATCAGTTTTATATAAGTATTTCATATTCATGGTTTACTTAATTAAAATTTCTAGTTTTGTATGGGATACTGAACTGATTCCATGGTTTGTTTTTGACAACATGCTAAGTAAACCGTATTTGACTTCCTTGTAGGTTCAGTGTTATGAGAACCCAGCCAATCTGGCTTACCGAGTAACATGGCTACCAATATAATGCTTTTGTACTTCATTTTATTGATTGAGCCCTAAAGTAAAGGATGTCTAACACAATGATGGCAAACTTATAATGCAGAAATTCTCATTGCCTGTGTTCTCACAGCGTACTGAACCACAAACCAGTGAATCACATACATGCACTGTAGGCAATTTTTTCTTGAGGATTTGATGAACAACAAGCAGAAGTTCACTCATTTTAGATTTGTGAAGTCAGGAGGTGGAGAACTTGGTAAACTTGGCAACATTATTAGAAGCAGAAAAAATAACTAAAGTAGACGGACAGGATCAAAGAACTTACAGGACTATCTTTAGAAGAGCTACACTTTATTTACTGAAAACAGCTTGAGATGGCAAGCATCTCACAAGCAACTTCACTAGAAGTTTCACTCAAGTTGCTGGCATCTAATTATTGAAAATAAACCAAATCAATAAAAGAGAAACACTGCCATTAAATGATGTGATAATTCTTATCCATTTGTTTTCCTGCTTAGTTTTAATTTTTTTAAGGCTATTAAAGTTCCTCAGTTATCAAGTAGAAAAAATGTGAGGGTTTTGTTAAGCTTGTACATTTCAGCCAGGAATTGCAGCTAAACAGGAGGAAAAAGTTTTTGAGATTTGCTGCAGCTGCTTGGATGGAACAGCTTTATGGAGACGAAAGTGGATAAAAAGTAAGTATGCAGAAATGATTATATGAATATGTGAGACAGTGTTTACAATTGTTTCCATGACTAGCTACTTTCCTGTTGAAGAAATACTCTCTTCTCAGACAAATGTACCTCTAAACTAGAAGATGTAATGCTTCTTGAATGGATCTTGTACTCTCCAGATGCTGAAATGTTGAGTGAATGATCCCAATACTTGCTACAAGGAAGTATACCAATAATTGGGGTTGTGCGGGGAAAGAGAACATGTCCTGCTTTTAAGCACAATGCAAAAGCCAGTTGCTACTTCCTTTCTATGGAAAACCTAATCAACTTCCAGATACATGTTATGATTTGGTTTGTGATTGAGAAAACAGGAATCCATTAAATCTGAATGATGAATTTGGATGGCTGTCTGCAGCAATCATCCAACACTATTGCCATCCTAAAGATACCTAAAGGAAAGATGGAACTCAAGAAAATGAAGAACACTGGTGCAATATGGCTGAAATTATTTTTGCAGAAATATATATTCTTTCCAGTGCCTACTCAGTATGAGCCATTTACACTTGCCCATTTGCACACATATATTTTGCGGTTGCTCTATCCTGTT